>JAECXP010000107.1:4054166-5405555 GCA_018152965.1 Scaptomyza pallida
AGAGTTTTTTGCGTGCACTTCGGCTCGCAAAGAACGTTGATAAAAATATATACACACACACAAATACACCCCCCACATACACACACATACAAAAATTAAATGTGAACAGATTTTTTTAATTGTATGCTATTATAGGAATAAACAACAAACAAAAAAAACTTGATCTTGATAAATTTAAAATTTAACATATTATATATTATATTGTACGTTTAAATAATGAGAAGCATCTGACAAAACAAAAAAAAAGAGCTGTAAGGGATGATAAATACTATATGATCATCATATATTGAGTGTGTAATAATGTGTAGAATGTGGACAAAAAAATAAAAAATAATGATCCAATTTTAGTTAGACGCAGCTTGACTGCATTAACAATTTTTTAAATTATTTATTAATCTTAATTAAAACCAACAAATTTTAGGATTTTAACAAATTTTTATATATTATTATTAAATGTTTAGCGCGTAACAAACAACAACAAACCACAAACAAAATAAAAATACATCATTAAAATTACAAACAAAAATATTGCTTAAATGTTAAGGCAAACAAATAAGAAATAAAAAATATCTCAGTAAATGTGAAAGCGTAAAAAAATTTGTAAAATTTTTTTTTTGTCTGTGTAAAACTCCAATTGCGATAAAAACAAAAAAGAAATTTAATCATTAGAAACCTAAATGTAGCAGCAAAAAAACAAAAAATAAATAAAAAAAAAAACTAAAACTAAAATGCAATGCGATATAATTTTTAAAATCCAAAACAAAAAAACAAAGAAAAACTTAATGTTCTCACATACATACACACACACACACAAGTATCTATACCAGTTTAAAGTATCTTTTATCTTTAAAAATCGAAAAACTATTTATTACAAAACACACACAAACACATACACCTACAAAACGATAAACGATAAAGAAAAATCATGTATTAATTTTTTTGGTTTTTGTTTTTCGTAACAACAACAAAAAACCCCACATATTGTATTTAATGTTAAGTTTTTTTTATATTCAAACAAAAAACAAAATAATTGTGAGAAATTTGTAACCAAAACAAAAAACATTTTGTGAAAAAAAAACACATACAAAAAAGAAAAGCAAAAAAAACAAAGGCAAAAAAAAATTACAAAAATAAAGCATATAATTTTTCTCTGCGCTAGCGGAAAATAATTGTGGAAAAAATTTTAAAACAAAAAAAAACGGCTTTCTATTTTATCATTGGTGGCAACATCTGGGTGGAGGGGAAGGGGAAGTGGGGGCTGCTTGTAGCGGGTGCCTTGCAGATTGCAGCAGCTTTCTTTTACAGCCAAGTGAAGTTGAAGAAGTGCGGCAACAACGCGCGCAACTGCAACTTTAACTGCAGCAGCAACAACAACAATTGGAGGCGCAACCAGTTTGCCGCTATGCTTCTTTTTTTCTTTCCTTTTGCTAGCTAGGCCCGGTTTTTAGTAGAAGGCTAAGAAGGGGCCAACAACAACAGCAGCAAAGAGGGTTGGCAACACTATGAACTTGGAGCAAGAAGAACGGCAACAGCGCAAAAAAAAAACTTCACGGAACTATAACTAAGAGTTTAAAGTTGAAAACTGCACATAAATAATAAACTTAAATTTAATTATTAAAAATAATTTAAAACATTTTTTTGTATTCAAAAATGCTTGCTTTCAGATTTTTTGACTAAGAAATATTTATTTTTGAGTAGAAAAGAAATTTTCTAGGTTCCTTATTAGATAAGTTGTATTTTTAAAAAGAAAATTCTTTGTAAATATTTCTTTTTAACGCTTTGCGGTTTTTATATGAATTTACTAAAGTCAAAATTATATTTCAGATTTGAATACATAAAGTAAATTTTTCTCAATTCGTTTGTTTTTCTTTTCTCATCACAAAATAAAAGCCTGAAGAATTTGAGCTTCTAAAGAGTTAACTATAGATCTTAAATAAAAAGATTATAGCCCTTAAAGTATTTAGCAATGATCTCATTTATATAACTTTGTCAAGTTTTCAAGCAACGAACAGTTTAATATAAATTTCTTTCTTCGAAAAGGCAAAATTATGTCATACAGCTGCATTAATTTATACTAAATAGTACATATATATTTAACAGATCTTTACAAGATAATTTCTACACATTATAGTATTTCCCTTCAATAATTGTTTAATATACTATTTAAACATTTCTTTCGACAAATATATATATTAATGTCTATGACAAATTTATTAGGCTTCTAAAAGCACTTTTCATTCCCCATTTCGATTTAGGATGACAATAATTCAACAACTATCTGTGCATTCAGATAAGGTTTTTCTAGCCCATATAAAATCTGTGATTACTCAGACATAGTATTACCGACTTAAATAAGTAATATTTGTGGCATAAACAAATCTTTCAAGCGTTCCAATTAAACGCTTTGCAAAATGTGTAATTAAATTTTTTAAAATTCTCACGTCATAAAAATGTTGAAATTAAAATTTCCTTTCATGCCACGTCACACACCAAAATTGTTCGCATGTTTTCGTTTCAATACGATGCGTACATTCGATTCATTATTTTTTTTTGATTTTTTATTCTTTTAAAATATTTGTTTTTTGAACTTTCACAGTTGTTGTTTCTGTTTTTTAATACCCTTAACCTATAAAATGATAAATAAGGGTATAATGGTTTGTGGAAAAGAATGTAACGGACAGCAAAAAGCATTTCCGAACCTATAATGTGTATATATTCTTGATCAGCATCAACAGACGAGTCGATATAGCCATGTCTGTCCGTCTGTCTGCCTGTCTGTCTGTACTAACGCGCCGATCTCAGAGACTTTAAGAGTCAGAGACTTCAAATTTGAAACTAAAGCACCCCTATACCATAAGAAGATAAAGTTTATTTTCACTTATCGATAACTTTTTTGGCTTTCGATATACACATGTGATCGATAACAAAAGAAACTTGAATTTCAAAATTCTAAAAATGATATTTAAAACTATAGACAAAATAATAAACATTTGATTTAAATTTGATCCAAATCAATTAAGAACAACCAGATATATCGATTAAAGTTTAGGCATTATGCAAAAGCGTAAACAAACGCTTAACGGCTTAAGGGTATCTCCTAGTCGAGATCTTTCGACTGGAACCTTTTATTTGTTTTGTTTTTGTTATTGTTCAGTTAGCGCCATTTCATAGATGTTTTTGCTGACGCGCCTGACGCTGATAATTTCCTTGATTCTGTAATTTATAGTTGTTTTTTATAAATATGCACTAAAAACTATATATACATATATAGTTTGTTATTGTTTTGTGTTAGTTGCGTTGCGATTTGAAACACGTTTTTTTTATAATTTCAAATGCGACACACGCGTTCCCTAAAAAAGTTGTTTTGACATTTTCTATATCTCTTTTTAGTATTTGTTGGCCTATTTTTGCGTAGCTTTAGTATTTTTTGTATCTGATCGGTTCTTGGTTCTACGTTTTAATGTCTCTTATGTCTCTGCCACCTGAATAAAGTTGTTGTACCTTCAAAAAAAAAAAAAAAACATCTGTCTGGTATTTCCCTGAATTCCAATGAATTAAAAGCAGAAATAACCAAATGGAGACAATATTTGCAATATCGGTAAAGCATTGTTTTGACAGTATTTAAATAAATAAAAATATAGGGGGTGTGTCATTTGTCAACAAATATATTTTTTTTAATTTTTGAACTGCGGAATTTCTATTATTGAGCACAAAATATTTTTGAATAGATCAAGCGAGCGCGACATGTGCCATTAGCTCTATATATATTGTATTTGTTTATTAGCTTTTCTGATATTTCCAACACTTGTTGTTTTTTTGCGTATGGAAATTTTCCAGTTTCATATTTGGGCACGTGGCGCAGAAAATGCCGGAAGACTTAATTTATTTTTTTTTGGCAATTTACAAGAATAAATAAGACAAAAATCTCTGTTAAGCCTTAAGAAATACTTCAAACAAGATCTCTTGTTATTATTTTTTTCCCTTCCATATGGTATATACCTGAATCTCGTTTCGCTTATCAATGCTTTGGGTACAAAATGTGTGAATATGAATCTATTATCAGCTCTTTGAAAGCAAACATCTTTTACTTTAAAGCAAACACTTCATGTCTGTACATAAGAACATATTTTTATGGGGTTTGCTGATTATGAGAGTAAGTATGGTGTTACAGTAAACACCATGCTGTACGGACGAGAATACAGTACAGAGAGAATGTTTAAAGTTTGTGTGAAAAAGGAAGTTAGTTTAAGGATAGTTCTTGGTATACTCTAGAATAACTCTTTTGTATATCTTAACTTCAGCTCAAAACTCATCAAAAAATTAAAACATTTTACTCAAAGGAAAAGGCTTTAGGATAAATTTATACAAAGTTCTTGGAATACTCTAGAATAAATCACATTTTTCTCTTCTAGTATATCTTAATAAACATTAAAATTTTGGTATATCTTGCTTCCAGCTCAAAATTTATCAACTAATTAAAATATTATTCACAAAATATCCCATAACTTAATCAAGAGTTGCTAGAAATTTCTCTAAAAATCATTCAAAATTCACCTTTTTCTGAGGAAAAAAGTATTAGCTTAGACATTCTCTGCTTTCAAGGTACTTACACACATTTTGACCTTTGTTTTCCGGAAATAAATCTTGAGTTTCTCCTTCGCCTCAACATCAATTTGTCTATGGGCAATCGCACATCTATTATTAAACGTATTTTTCTTCTTCGCATCGTTTCTCTGACCTTCAACAGATCTGAGTTCTTTGTTTTGGATGGCAACCACAACAGATCCATTGTACACGATCTTGATATGGACACAAGTCAGCCTCTATCTCTATCTCTCTCTCTCTCTCTTTCGTTCACCCCTAACCTTTTTGGCATTCTATTCTAATACTTTTAAGCAGTAAATTTCAAAATCAGACAGCAGATCCTTAAGGTAGGTTGTTTTTTTTTTCCTTCATGAAGTTACATTAGCGTATGTACATATGTATCTGGCAGATACAATTGTATAGACCTGCATGTATGTATGTAGTTTTGTGTACTATTTGTTCTGTTTTGTCAACTTGTCGTATCTCTCTTTTCTCTGACTCAATTGGTGGTATCGCTTAGATTTGGTTGTTTCGAAAACTGATAAGCGGGTTTGTACTTCGTATTTGCGATTGTAGTTGTTGCTGCTGGCCAAAATACACAGAGCAAAATAATTGTGCACTTATAGGATGATAATAATATGTGTTGGGGGTGACATAAAGATTTCTTTTAATAATTTTTAGTTAAATTTTCGGTTTTTTAGTTGACGTTAAAGAAAACTAAGCTAAAAATAAGCTTTCAAAGCTGTCTTGTAGAGGTGTTTCTAGTTCCTGCAACTAAGGCTCTGTTGTTCAAAAGAAAAAAATCCTCAAAGCTTTTGAAAAAGCTCATAAAGCTTCTTAAATTTGAGCTAGTTTTCAATGATATTAAGAAAAACTTTAAAGTTCGACTTTAATCTCCAAAAGCTCTTCATAAATAAAATTTAAAGCTTTGGAGGCTTATAAACGTATACTTAATATATATTTCTACTACATTTTTAAATAAATTATGGAAAAGAGTTTTTCAGATTTTCGTTTATCTTTCCAACTATTTATTGAGCCTAAAATTTCTCTCAGTGTATATTCTATGAACATGCATGGGGTGTATGTGTGTGTTTGTACGTTTGCTGGTGTTGTAGTTGTTGCCAACGGTGCTGTGGCTGTGAAAACAATGACGACTGTTGCGAGGCAGGAAAGCGGAAATGCGAACTGGGCGAAGAGAACAACAACAACAGTAACAACAAAGTCAACAGTAATTGTAGCGTACCAAGGTTTTTCACAATGTGAATGATATGTGTGCACACACACACACGCACACACACATCTGTATGTATGTTTGTACCTGGCCTAGCAACAATGCGACGACAACTTTTCATTGCAATAACAAAAGAAGCAACAACAACAACAGCAACAACAACAACAGCAACACTAATGAACAGCGAAGGTTTCATAAGTCGCAACAACAACAGCAACAACAATGAAGCACTTAAAACAACAACAGCAATAAAAAGAAAACGACTGCAAAACCAATTGTGAGTCATTTGCCAGCTCTTCTCTAGCTCGCGCTATCTCTGTCTTACACACTCACCTCGAACTGCGCTCGCTCTCTCCCCCTTCCAGTTTTCGGCAAACAACTGCAGGTCGCAGCAGCAGCAGCAATAACAACAAATAGCCACATGTGCAAAAAAATTTGTGAGCATAGAAGAAACAAAAGATAAAACCAGAAAACAAGTGTGGCACAAAACAAAAGACGATGACAATGATAAGGAGTAGCAAAAAGGAAGAAGAAGACGAGACGAGATGAGACGAAAGAAGTTGCTCAAGTCAAACAAGAAGAAGAAGAGGAAGACGAAGCAGCGCAGCCCGACTTGATAATACACACATACAGATAATCCCCTTGGCGGCCAGTTGGTAAATTGGTAAAAATGTATCTTACAGATATGAAATGTAACGGCTGCTGCTGTGGCTGCGGTCGGGCAATTATTGTACAAGTAAACCGCAATAAAAATGCAAATTTTCGTTTGGTTTTAAATGGCTGTTTATCTCTCTCGACACACACAGCCCCCTCTCCCCCCCTTCAACCCCCCTCGGCACACCCTGGCTAACTGGCCCCATCTGCAGCATGCGATAAGGAGTGGGAGACACAGAGGCCAAAATTAAATAAAGCGGCACATTTACAAAAAATACGTATCTTCAAGATACATAACACGGCTTACACACAAAAGATATATCGTAACACTTAACATAAGCATGCATTCAGATTTTTTAATGTTACCCTGATGAGCTCTCGTTTTGGCTATTGTGAATAACAGTATTAGCCGGGCTAAAGCACAACGATTAAGTTTTCACATTATCCATGAACTAGTTCTTGTGAACTTTTTTTGTTAAAGTACGTTTGTTTCATTTTATAACTCCATTGAAGGAGTTTGTATCCAGTAGGTTCACTTTTCGGCATGAACTAGTTCGCCATTTGGTTCATTTAGTTTTTTTTTTTTTTGTTTAATTTGACTAAATTCTTTTAAATGATCGTAAGTAATCGTACTTTAGTTCCATTGATCTCATTTAAGGCAATGAACGTTTTCATACAACTCTAATGTATCATCATCATATTTATAACTAAATTTTGTCAGCCAAAGTCAACATAAACATACTAAACGATTTTCTTAACACTTACGAGCTTCAGTTGAAGGAGTAGTTCACTTTTCGGAATGAACTAGTTGGTCATTGAGTTCATTTCGTTATTATTTTTCGTTCAAATGTTCGTTAGTAACAAAATAAGTTATACTCTCATTCCATGCATCTCCCTTCAATCTGTTTTAAACGTTTCCATTCAACTCAAGTGTATCTTAATCACATTCATAACAAAGTTTTGTTTGACAAAGTCAACCTTTTTTAAAGTAAATAAACATATTATACGTTTTCCTTAACAATTATGAGCCTTTTGTTAATCGTTAAAGTCATTCAAAACTATTCCGTTTGTAAAATATTCAAAAAAGTTTCCTTTCAACTTGAGGAAAATAAATGTTGACAAATAATAACAAAACTATATCTCACCTTTATTTGGAAAGCTCTCTTTATATATTCCCCAAAAAACTATAAACAAACCGATTTAGGTTCACATTAAAGATATGCCATATCTAAGAATGATGAATTTGTTGTGTGCATAACAAAAAACCAAAACAAATTATTAAAATAATAAACAACAACAACAAAATAAACGCTTTAAAGCATGTACTGTCCGATAACTAACATTTGCTCGTATTTATTTGTTATTATTATAACTTTTCTTGTTTACAAAATATATATATATGTGTGTATATTTATCAATCATCAAGGGAACCATTAATCAATGGCTGCGGCTTATAACTAAATGTTCGATATCACAATCGAATGTCAAATTAAAAGCAAAACATAAAATATATATATATGTTTATGTTTACAAATGTATATTTATTTAATACACTGGGGAAATAGAGGAGTTACTCTTGTTTATTATTGTTCTTTTATAAGCTTACAATGTAATTCCCTAAGGAATTTTCATTGTTGAAAGCGTATCATAATTATTTCAACATTAGTTGTGGGTCAAAAACATTTTAATTACTTTATTTGCTAATTGTATTTGTGTCGATAAAAAACAATAATTAAACTCTAAAGTGAATAACTAATAAGAATTATATGCAAGTTATAATATCTTAAGCTTAAATATCTTTAGTTTGCACCCTTTCAACTTCATAGATAGATTTTTTGTTGTTGCTTAAAAGCAACTTTTCTCATTAGTCACTTTTATGACTTTGAACCGCATCTACATATGTATAAGTAAGTAGTGAACCACTGAACCACGCAGCCATCATTCATGGACAGAACCACTCTCCTCAGTCAGTCAGTCAGTCAATCAGTCAGTCAGTCAGTCATTTAGTTGGCAAACTTTAGAAACCGCAGCGATGACTTCGCAATGTGAAAATTCGTTCAAGTTAGTTTTTTATACCCTTAACCCATAAAATGGGTAAATAAGGGTATAATGGTTTTGTGCAAATGTATGTAACAGACAGAAGGAAGCATCTCCGACCCCATAAAGTATATATATTCTTGATCAGCATCAACAGCCGAGTCGATCTAGCCATGTCCGTCTGTCCGTCTGTCCGTCTGTCTGTCTGTCCGTCCGTATGAACGCGCCGATCTCAGAGACTATAAGAGCTAGAGACTTCAAACTTGAAACTTAAGCTATCCTATACCATGAGCGGATCAAGTTTGCTTTAAATTTTCGATAACATTTCTGGTTTCCGATATACACATGTTATCGATAACAAAAAAATCTTGAATTTCAAAATTGTGAAAATGAGGTTTAAAACTACGGATAAAATAATAAACTTTTAAAAAAATTTGATCAAAATCGGTCCAGAAACACCGGAGATATCGCAGCTTAAAGTTTGGTCATATAGGTCACTGATTTAATATATGTACATAAGTAACGGTAATGGTTAAGTATCGGGTTAAGGGTATATCCTAGTCGGGATTTCTCGACTAGAGCCTTCTTACTTGTTTTTTTTTACTTTTTGGTTGGCTTGTCTTGTTGTTGGTGTTGTTGTTGTTCATGTTACCATGCTGTATGTTCATGTTCCATGTGAGTTGTTTGGCCAACGCAGAGCATTAGTCATCCGATTGCAATTATCATTAACGTTCGGCGTCTCAAACATCATTATCATCATTTATTGCGGTTGCATTTTTAATTTTTTTTTTTTTGTTTTTTTGTGTAATTTTCATTTCAGCTGTGTTAAGTGTTAAAGTTGTTATTGCTGTCATGTTTGTTGTAGCTGTAGTTGTTGTTGTTCTTATTGTTAGTCTTCAACCTGTTGTCGTTTATTGTGTACTTGACAGCCATCGAAAGGGCAAGCAAACACATTTCGCAAAGCTCATTAAGTTTGCAGTTGTTTGTTTTTTTTTCATGCAAATACCCTAGTTTTGTGCTGAGCAACTGGGGTATGACAATTGGATTAGACAGCTTTGAATATTTTTTTGGCAATAGGCTATGTGTAAAGTAAATTTTTGCATTTAAACTTTTAAGTTTTACTTATTTTAAAAGGGTAAAGATTTTTATTTAAAACTTAAAGACAAGAAACTTCCCTAAAAATACCCTAAACTTAGGATAAGAAAAGAAGGTATGCCCAGTGTATTAAACTGTTTTAACAATTTGATCCTTAATAAAGCATGCCTTTAGAACATTTTTGCATTTAAACTTATGAGCTTAACTTATTTTAAAGAGATAAAGATTTTTATTTACCAAATGTATCTGAACCACATTGAACGGAGTATGCCTAAGTCGCGTAGTTTATTAAAATACATTTCTTGTTGGTTTCCTTTGATTTATTTCTGTACTTTATCATTGCTCCACTATGCGTTGTGTGGCGCACCTTCCCCCCCTCTACTTCTAGTAGTTTTCTGAATGAGCCCCGAAACGACCCAACGACTGTAGAGCTGTGCTAAATTTCGTAATCGAAAGTTGTTTTGATGGCTCAGGTTTTTGCGAACAGCGCTTAGTCAAAGGTATTAAGTAATACTTAGACAGTATACTATATAGATGTGTCTGTTTGTGTGTGTGTGTTTGTCTTTGTGTGTTTGTGTGTGTATGTGTGTGTTCAGTTGATGTACTCGATGAGACATGCAAATGCGGCCCACTTGGACTGAAATTGAATTTAGCTGTGTTAAACTCCCAAGCCAAATAAACATTTGCCCAACATTTGCAATGCTGCATTAGTCATAGGGTAAACACTTAGTTGTACTCAAATACAGAACAGAACTGTAAACACACACACACACACATTGAGTATGTGTATTTGTTGAGCTATCTTTAACTTCAAGAGTCACGCGGAACCGATCTTGGCTAGAAGAAAGTCTTTTGTTTTGTACAGTTAGTCAGCATTTAATTAAGAAAACAAAAAAAAGAAAGAAAAAACTTTAAGTAAGATAAAGAAAACTCTATTTTGGACTAGGTTTGCTGAGTGGGAAGCCAATATGACGCACAGGTTTATATATAGCGTCTAAACTAAGAATGGAACTGCATCAAAATAAGGTTTAAGAATATGTTTATAAGAAATGTTACAAGCTCGAACAGAAGATATAAGTTCGGGGATAAGACATTCGCTCGAACTATAAACCAAACCAAAGATAAACTAATATATATACTAAAAGTACAAAGATCCTTAACATAAAATATATCTTTTTATAGGATGATACATCTGAAAACATTGGTATAACCCAATAATGCATTCAAAAAGAAAAGGAAATCATATCTTTAACAATATCAACAACTTCGTAACCAACAAAAAACTTTCCAATCGAACGATTGTACAACATTTCTTTTTTACATCAACCTGCATGTTTTGATAAGAAAATCAGACCATACTTTCGACAACTTACAAATTACAATCAATGAGATAATGATAAACAAATTGTAATTAGCAAACCTTTTTTTTTATTTTTCTGCAGTTATCAGCAGACAGTCAATATTATTGCCCCAAACGATACCCCACCTGACTATAAACTCTAGACGAAATTATTGACCAACTTGTAAACGCTTTTCAAAAGTCACATGGCAACTTGTTAGTGTTATAGTATAGTATACGGAACCATATATGCACGAACTATATAGTATAGATATAGTCTAACCCAAGTAAATGATATGGGTAAATATTTGCACCGCCAGGCCTCAAGTCGTCTAGTCTACTCAATTATTTCTGGTTCTAGTTAGTTTTTTTTTTTGCTTTTTTTTGGCTACGTGCACTTAATCACGTGTTATCAGTGATTCAGCGAGCTGCTTTTGGATATTTTTAGCGTGTTCGCTGCGTGCATGTAAAACTTAATTGCAGCTGGCAGAAACGTAAGAACTTTGGACACAATATTTTAAATACTTTAAGTAAGTTTTAAGTGAAGAGATTCAAGACTCAAGGTCGTCTGGTAGTCTAACGCTGTTTTGACCAACAACTCACTTGGCTGATAAGCCTTATCTATTGTTGTTGGTCAGCAACTGATATCAGTTAATGGGCAAAAAGGTGCCGTCGATCTTTAAACAGAAGATGAACCCTATCTTTAAGGCCGTCGTTCCTCGTAGACTGTCGGTCTTTATATTTATGATTGTGCAACACTTAAAAATAACTAGGCAAATAAATTATTTTAATGGGGTATACGCAGGCATTTCTTAGGAAAGTTCTACGTAGAATCTTTCCAAAACTATTAAAGCGTACAAGTTTAGTCGATATCGATCGCAACTTTTTATAACCTGTTTATGCCAAAGTTTTTTTACGTAAACAAAAGTCTAAACTCTGATAGTTGAGTTATTTTTTCAAGCGAAATAATTGTGTAGGACTGATTAAATGTTATTAAATGCAAAACAAATGTTGTTTTTTTGGGTTCTAGTTTGGTTTTGTGATAAATGGGGTTGGAAACGCTTCAAAATAGTTGAATTATATAGCTTAAGTTAAATATCGTATTATAGTTTCTTGTTCTTAAGGAAAGTTTCTGTGGAAACATAAAAATAAGTTTTTCTACCAACTTTAATATCTTAAAAGTATGCTCATTAAACATATCTTAACTCCCAAAGAGCATTAACACCTACACACATAAGACTCTATAACATTTTATGTGGCAGTGTGTTATATTATTTTTGTTTATTGTTCGTTGACAACCTCGAATCAACTAATGCAATCTTGAACTGCCAGACTTGTTGTAGCCCCAGTCTTATGTTCAGTTTGACCCTGGAGCAACCTCCCCCAACAACACCACCGCCACCATCACTTGCAACAAGGGGCATGTGGGTGGAGCTGCCCATAAAAAAAATAAAAACTCAACAAACAGCGAACAATTCGCTCCCATTGTCGCCTGTCAGGCTAAATCTCGCCTCAAAATGTCAACTTCTTAACCTCACTGAGATAAAAACGAGATGTGTATAGTGTATGTAAGTGTATGTGTGTGTGTGTGTGCTATGTGTGCGTGGTGTTGTTTGTCATAAATCTCTTATATAACTGTTTTGCATAGACAAACAGCGACGCCTTTGAAACAGTCGTAGTCTCTGCCGCCGCCACCGCCGCCGTCGCTGCTGCTGCTGCTAATTTTAATGACGGCTGCTCTGCCAACAGCTCAGCCGCCATTGCTGTCAACTCTGCTCAACTTTGCTCTGCTGCAGTTGTGGTTGTTGTTGTTGTTTGCTTTTTTCGCAGCAGCAGCTTTATGTTTTTCGTTTCAGCATCAACATTTTGCATTACATGAAAATGACCTACAAATAAATTGAGCATTCAACTTGCAATGTTCGTGTTGCTCAACGAGAAACTGATTGCGATTTATGTGTAAACCGAAGAGAGAAGAGTGCGCGACTGAAGAGATATCCTAGCATTGCATTTTTAGGTGATGAGCTGATTAAGTTACTCTTATACAAAAGTTCTTATATAAAGGCGTGCAATTATATGTACATTTTTGAACGCAGCTTTTTTTCCGAAAATTAATGAGCTTTCGAATACAAATCATTACAAAACATGAAATTTCTTAAAAGCGATAGTTATCGATAAATGAAAATTAAAATAAAAAATTATATTTTTTAGTAATCTTTCAAAGAAATTGAACTTTTTTTTTCTGAGAACTTTTTACCGCAAATAAATGAGCTTTCGTATACACAGCGTTAAAAAACATAAAATTTCTTAAGAGCAAAAGTTATCGATAAAAAGAAACTTATAATAAAAAATTATAATTTTTAGTAATCTGTCAAAGAAATTGAACTTTTTTTTTTCTGAGAACTTTTTACCGCAAATAAATGAGCTTTCGTATACACAGCATTAAAAAACATAAAATTTCTTAAGAGCAAAAGTTATCGATAAAAAGAAACTTATAATAAAATACTATTTTCTTAGGTGTTTGTTATGGAAACAAGGTTCTCATACGATCCCCAAAACACAGGGTATCTTGCAGTCTTGCTTTCACATATTTATTTACCACCGATATTTCAATGTTTAATTTTCACTTATTAAATTTGAAATATACATGTATGTATGCACATTAACATCACATAAAAAGCAATGACAAGTTACTCAAATGTTCCCCCCTGCCTTACAATCCCGTTCCAGACCACAATTCATATACACATGTGTGTGTGTAACTCCTTGCCTTTGTCGCCCCTCATGTCAACGCATCGTCGACGCAGACAACCCTTTCCCCGAAGAGAAACAAACAATTTGCATTAATAATTTAATTGAAGAACTTGTTAAATTAAATATTTAAATTTTGCTACTGCACACAGCGTCACTCAAACAATATGACAAATAATAATAATAATAATCATAATACATACATATGAATATATAAATAAATGTTAATTAAATTACATGTGCACTACATACATACATACAGACAACATGTTCAGTGCCACAGGGTTGCTTCGTTGACAGACGGACGGGAGGGGGATGACATGTTACATTTAGTTGCTTTGCTGCAATTGATATGGGGCAGTTCTGGGTTTGGAGCATCGTATTGAATAGAACATACGTATACGTACGTATACTTAACAGA
Organism: Scaptomyza pallida; assembly: GCA_018152965.1. Classification (NCBI taxonomy): domain Eukaryota; kingdom Metazoa; phylum Arthropoda; class Insecta; order Diptera; family Drosophilidae; genus Scaptomyza; species Scaptomyza pallida. The sequence continues at coordinate 4,068,276 of JAECXP010000107.1, forward strand.
CTGACTATGTTTGTGTGTGTGCGCCTGCAACGTTGAGTGCCACAAATCAAGTGCTTCTCAGATACTTTACCAGTTGCAGTGGCTGCTTCTACTACCATTTGTAGCTTGAAATAGTCCAAGAGTACTTCAGACCTATGTACATATCTCTGGGTCTATTAATATTAATAATAAGCTACCTCTTAGATACAGAAGTGTCTGCTTTTGAATGATATTTGTGTTTAATATGAGATACTGCAAGAGTTTGTTTAACTTAGATTTGTTCTAAATAAGTAATTAAAGTTTTTTTTCACTCCATCATTGTCAAAGTTTTTTGTTCTATGAAATCGAGTTTCAGACTTCGTTACTTAACGATTGCAAAATGAAGCCGAAAGTGGAAAAAACCTAACAAATTTTTACAAAAAAATGAAACAAGTTTCTTTCAAAGTGGAATTTTTTCGTAGTCATAGGAGAGAATTAACAAAGAAACTTATTCTTTGGCTTAAGATTAGATTGATTTATGCTTAAGTTGTTAAGTTCGAATATTTGGTCATAGTTTTTGAAAGCTTTTAGCTTTGATAGTTGATTACAATGTAATAAAGAATGTAATGGGTTATTGGTATCCATTTAACAATCTATCCATCTCTTTACTAAACAAGTCCCTAACCTTACCTAAAAACCTCCAAAAAAATCTAACCTAACCTAATATTATATTCATTTTCATTCTAAGTTGATAACAATGTAATGAAGAGTGTAATGGGTTCTTGGTTTCCATTCTCTTTACCAAACAAATTCCCAACTTAACCTAAACCTTACATAATATTCAGACTGTAATGGGTTCTTGGTATCCAGACAATCTATTAATCTCCTTCCTAAACGCATCCCTAACCTTACCTAAACACCTTCAAATCTACAAAAACCCAACCCTAACCTAACATAATTTTAATTTCTCATAATGCATTGTAATGTTTATGCAAATGTAAAGATCTCATTGTTTATGTTCATATATTGGCTTAGGTCATTCTATTTGTTGTTGTTGAGCATTTTGCACGCCAGATGCAATAATTTTATAGTTTTTACGATCGCATTGGCTAGACGAAAGTCAATAGATCGATAACAACAATAGTACATATGTTTGCCCTCAGACGTGACGAAACGTGCACACTTAAAGCTCAGGCAATAGCCAAGGCGATAACAACACCCTATTAACAAATTACGCAGATTCTAAAAAGCGAGAGACAGAGAGAGCGAGACTCTGTGGTATTTATAGTTAGACCAAGTTTTTTTTCTAAGTGGCACATGTCTGGAACTGTCTGGCTTTGTACTTTCGGTTAGAGGGTGTTTAACTACTTTTGGGTGTCACTGTATGTGTGTGTGTGTGTGTGTGTGTGTGTGTGAACAACAAAAATCATACAAGTAAATATTTGCAAGCTGAGAACACGATTTTTACTATTTGTTTACACACGTAATCCAACAATCGTATGGGAATGCAAATACAAAAAATAAATACAACGAATACTATTATACTCTTCGAAAGATAAACTCATAAGCTTTAAGGATTTGTTAATACTTTCGCTAGTTATCCTTAATGGACAAAGATTTTCCCTATATATTCTTAAGGCTCTCTTACAAACCTCCTTACCAAATTCACCATACTCATTCACACCCTTGCGAAGTGTATTTAAATTATTCAGTAGACGCCATAACAAATATGAAAAAAGAAACGAAATTTAAATATTTATGAGTTGTCGTGCGAGTTGTTTTAATGTTGTTGCTGTTATTATTATATCTAACGACAACTATTTCAGACGCTATTTTATGATTGAGTTCCATATACCATATACCATATATACATATATGCAAACATTGTGCAATAAAACGAGTTTAGTATCCCAGCCCACATGCAATTTAATATTAAGTAGTATACCTGTCCTCGTTTCTTATTCTATATTAAGAAATTAACGCAAGTTCATTCAATAATACTCTTTATCTATTGCTCTATTACTAGAAAGTATTTACTAAAACGCTTTTGTCAAGTCATCAAGCTTGCGCGTACTTTCATCGATTAATCGTATTATGCACTATCATTGTATTTTTCTTTTGATTGAGACACAATGTTTTTGTCACATGGCCTAAGTCTAGGGCATGACAACAAAAAAATGCATATCATGAACCAATTAAGTGTCAACAAAATAGGAATTGCTTAGAAAGTAAAGGCTTTTGTAAGCGAAGGACTACTTCCTTTGTGATTCGTTAGTTACCTTAGAAACTATTCTTCACTGCAACATCGTAACAATCTTGTGTAACTAAATAATTGATCTTTGACATTTTCTGCTGCGCCTCAATAAGCACTTTAGGTAACGTTTATTACTCATACGTCGTGTGGTCTATAAATAGTACAAGAATTTAAAACTGCTGTTAACTTGTTTCGCAAAAGCTTGTAAATTGCTTTGTTGCTTATCTAAAATTGTATTTATAAAGTGTTTATTAAGGGTTCGCTTAGAAATTAAATAATTCTTGCTATTAAAAAGTGTTTAAAATGCAATAAGTTTGTTAGTTCAGTAATTGTTTACACATGATCTTGATTCATATTTTTAACAACTCAACTTAAATTGAAAGACGATTATTACATTGTTGTCATATTTATTATAATATTTTTTTGTATTTTTTTGAGGTTTTTGGGTCTGGCCTTTGATTGTTTGAATATCATTTTTATGGCGAGACAACGATAACAACGTTAGCCGCCGCACCTATACTTTGTCTGTATCTCGCCAGAAGGCAAGTAGAACCCATTGCTGTATGACATTTTATTGTTGTTTTTGTCTACGGCACGTGTATATGTGCATGTTGTTGCTGGTTGGGGCTAGTGGGGTGTAGTGCGGCGTTCTCAGGTAATATTCTATATTTGCATAGCAATTTTTGTCGTCTTTTTTAATGTCTGTTGACTTTTCTGTTTTATGCCCATATGCGAAAACAAGAGCGGCAAAAAAAAACATACAAACAGACAAAAATAAAAAATCATACAAAACACAAATATGAAAAATAATAATGGAGTGGCATGAAATGTTAAAAATTTTAGAAATCGAATAAAAAAATTTTATAATCTTTTAGAGCTCAAGCCAAGACCTTAAAGGTATTGCATTTAAAAATCGGGTGAATTTGAACGGAACTATGGCAATCGGAAGTTCTATCCAAATCGATTTCTTGTCACAAAAAAATGACATGAAAATCTTGCAAAAATTAAGTTTCTAGATTTAAATGCCGTATTAATTAAGAGCCTAAAGCAAGTCTTTTGATGCCTTTCATATGAAAATCGGGCTTATTTTGAGGAAGTTATGGCAATCGGAAGTTCCGTTTCACGCCCATGTCGGTTATCGGTTACAAAAAATTGACATGAAAATCGACTAAATATTTAGTTTCTTTACTTTGTATTTATTTAAATGCAGCATTAATCTAGAGCGTAAAACAAGACTTTTGATGTATAACATTTGAAAATCGGGCTAATATTGACGAAGTTATGGCAATCGGAAGATCCGTTCCACGCCCAAGTCGGTTATCGGTCATAAAAAATTGACATGAAAATCGACTAAAAATTTAGTTTCTTTATTTTGTATTTATTTAAATGCAGCATTAATCTTGAGCGTAAAACAAGACTTTTGATGTATAACATTTGAAAATCGGGCTAATATTGACGAAGTTATGGCAATCGGAAGATCCGTTCCACGCCCAAGTCGGTTATCGGTCATAAAAAATTGACATGAAAATCGACTAAAAATTTAGTTTCTTTATTTTGTATTTATTTAAATGCAGCATTAATCTAGAGCGTAAAACAAGACTTTTGATGTATAACATTTGAAAATCGGGCTAATATTGACGAAGTTATGGCAATCGGAAGATCCGTTCCACGCCCAAGTCGGTTATCGGTCATAAAAAATTGACATGAAAATCGACTAAAAATTTAGTTTCTTTATTTTGTATTTATTTAAATGCAGCATTAATCTTGAGCGTAAAACAAGACTTTTGATTTATAACATTTGAAAATCGGGCTAATATTCACGAAGTTATGGCAATCGGAAGATCCGTTCCACGCCCAAGTCGGTTATCGGTCATAAAAAATTGACATGAAAATCGACTAAAAATTTAGTTTCTTTATTTTGTATTTATTTAAATGCAGCATTAATCTAGAGCGTAAAACAAGACTTTTGATGTATAACATTTGAAAATCGGGCTAATATTGACGAAGTTATGGCAATCGGAAGATCCGTTCCACGCCCAAGTCGGTTATCGGTCATAAAAAATTGACATGAAAATGGACTAAAAATTTAGTTTCTTTATTTTGTATTTATTTAAATGCAGCATTAATCTAAAGCGTAAAACAAGACTTTTGATGTATAACATTTGAAAATCGGGCTAATATTGACGAAGTTATGGCAATCGGAAGATCCGTTCCACGCCCAAGTCGGTTATCGGTCATAAAAAATTGACATGAAAATCGACTAAAAATAAAGGTTCTTTATTTTGTATTTATTTAAATGCAGCATTAATCTAGAGCGTAAAACAAGACTTTTGATGTATAACATTTGAAAATCGGGCTAATATTGACGAAGTTATGGCAATCGGAAGATCCGTTCCACGCCCAAGTCGGTTATCGGTCATAAAAAATTGACATGAAAATCGACTAAAAATTTAGTTTCTTTATTTTATATTTATTTAAATGCAGCATTAATCTAGAGCGTAAAACAAGACTTTTGATGTATAACATTTGAAAATCGGGCTAATATTGACGAAGTTATGGCAATCGGAAGATCCGTTCCACGCCCAAGTCGGTTATCGGTCATAAAAAATTGACATGAAAATCGACTAAAAATTTAGTTTCTTTATTTTGTATTTATTTAAATGCAGCATTAATCTAGAGCGTAAAACAAGACTTTTGATGTATAACATTTGAAAATCGGGCTAATATTGACGAAGTTATTGCAATCGGAAGATCCGTTCCACGCCCAAGTCGGTTATCGGTCATAAAAAATTACATGAAAATCGACTAAAAATTAAGTTTCTTTATTTTGTATTTATTTAAATGCAGTATTTATTAAGAGCGTAAAACAAGACTTTTGATGTGTAACATTTGAAAATCGGATAAATTTTGACGAAACTATGGCATTCGGAAGTTTTATCTAACTCCCAAGTATAATTTTGGTCATAAATTTTAGGCATGAAAATCGAATAAGAATCTCGTTTCTAAGTTTAAATGCAGCATTATTTTGGGGTTCAATCCATGACTTTTAATGTATTACATTTAAAAATCGAATCAGTTTTGGCAAAGTTATGTAAATCGAAAGTTTTGCTCAGTTCCCAAATCGATTTATGGTCACTTGAAACAGGAAAACCTAATAAAAATCGCGTTTCTAAGCTTAAATTCAGTAAAACTCTGGGTTTTGAACCAAGACCTTAAAGGTATTGCTTTTGAAAATCGAATCAGTTTTGACAAAGTTATGGAAATCGAAAGTTTTGTCCTAAGAAATGTGTAGAAAAAACTATAAAAATCATTAAAAACTATAATAAAACCAAATGTTTGAGCCTATAAAAAAACAATAATTATATACGTAAAACTAAACAAAATATATGAACACATTTTGCAAACAAATTTCAAAGCATTTCACATATATTAATAAACAGATCTCATCAACATAGTGAGTACTTATTAAAAATGATTAATGTAAGCAGCTGATGATGATAAGAATAACAATTATAATTGCATTCAACAGTTTCTAGTTTCCAGTTCTCAGTTTGTTGTTGCTCTGGGTCCCTAGTTGGTAATGCCCTAATAGGGTATACACGTGCCTTAGCCTATATATACAATACTATATTCTAATACTATTACTTTTTTTTCTATTTAGCATTAACATTATGAAACTTGACCTAGACGACAATGGCGGCTTTATCAACGTTGCACGCGTGCCGCCCGGCTGCTGCTGCCGCGAATAGGTTTTAAAAAAACTGCGACATAACAACAACAGCAAGAAAAGTAAACAAATAACAACATAGCCAAACCCCACAACAAACAAACACACACAGCACAATACACCCAAACCCAAACGCAAATATATTTATAGAAATAATCAAAAAAAAAAAAAAAAAAAATTCAAACGCGAAATCAATATTTGACATGGCGTTTACTTTAACTGTTTCCCCCCTCCCCCTGCGGGCTCTTTTACGTACTCTTTCGCTTCTTTTTTGTTATTATTTATTGCGTTGAAAAGTTTCATTATCAACATTTTGTACAATTTTTTGTTTTCTTTTTGCCATTTACATAAGGCGACGTCTGCAACTTTGTTTTTTGGTGGCTTTTGGGTTGGTTTTGGCTCTTCTACCTTCAAACGCCAAACTCCGACTCTGTGGAGCTCTTGTTGGTGAAAATGTAATGGCCGCAACCGAAAATAGCAACAGCAGCAGCAGCGGTGGCACTGGTGGCAGCGGTGGCAGTGGCAACAATGACAGCAAATGGCAGTGTAAAAGTTTTTTTTTTTGGTTGATAGCAGCCAAGTGGAAGACAGTGGGAATATATATATGTACAGTGGCTCAAATAATATTCGTACACAGTGTCCCCAAGCTGTGTGTATCCTGTGTGTGTGTGCTTTAGAAAGTTGCAGCCTTTAATGGCCTTGGCATTGCCCCTAAGATGTTTATGATTTATCAGCTGCGACATGAAAACTCACAAAAACTTTTGCCCAAAATTGGTTAGATGTTGACTTTGTTGCGCTACAGTGTGTTAAAGACATAACGTGCAACAATGTGTATTGACAGCGAGAAGTTGTGCGAAAGACTTATCAGTCAAAATATCATACGCACATTACGCATACGCATAGTAGAACGCAATCAATACTAAAAACCTGTAACTTGTATGAATTACATTATTTTTGCCTTAACATTCATAAAAATGACTTAATTAAGTGTTATGCGTCATAAAAAAATTGCATTTATTACACATACGCAGCGTTGTCCCAGTGATAACTTTTTTTTAATTGAAGTTAAGTTAATTTAATTTTTGTGACTAATCCTTTTGGGTAAAAAAATGCCTAATTTAATCAGTTTGGGCCCACAGTGCACGACATCACTTATACAAGCACACACACTCAAACACACACTGTTACAGACAGCAAAACCAAAATGCCATGAAAACATTTTAAAATTCAAATCAACGCGATTTTTGTTGTTTCCTTATTTTATTTTGCACAGTTTTCAAAGCTGTTTTTTTTTTTTTAATTTCTGGTCACGTATTTGTTTTGTTTCGTTTCATTTTTGGAAACAATATTGTGCCACGACAATAATACCACACCAGTCGCACACCAGAAGCTGTACTCTACATGTCCGGGTATTAAGGAGTGGGAAAAAGAGTTTCGAGCTCTTGTTGCTGTTGTTGTTGTTGTTGGGGATGCTGAAGCTGCGGTTTGGGTTTTTGTGTTGCACTCGCTCTGTTCGGATTTCGAGAGCTGCGAGTTTTCGTTTGTAATGTGAGCCAATTACTGCAGCAGGAGGCTTTTGCTTGCCTCTTGCCTCTTGGTTGTTGTTGTTTTTGGGCTTGGGCTTTGGAGCCAGCCAGCTTGTCGTTTGCCAAAAGTGTGTTTAGCATTTAAGAGTGTTTTTTTGAGTGAGGAGAGGGGAGAGGAGAGAGAAAGGAGTAATGAAAGTGGAGATAGATAATGCAAAGTTTGTTTATTTGACTAGTGATACCCATTGAATGCATTTTCTGTAGATGAAACTTTTGGTAGAAAGATTTCACAATTGAAAAAAACGATTAAATTTTGAACTCAAATATTTTGATGGCTGTTTTTTGATCAAATAAAAAACTCACCCAAACAATTTTGCATTTCTTTAATCCAAAGTTAGTCTGCGACGACCTCAAAGGGTCCGAAGTGCGTTCCTAAACATTACTAAATAAAGATTTAATAAAGATTTATATTTTTGATTTGCCAAAAATATACTTTATACTACATTTTAAATCTTAATCGAATCCAAACATTGCTGTTTATCAATCAAGTACCTTATACTCCAGTTACCAAATAGTTTTAACTTGAATCAAGATTGTTCTATTAAGCTTATTATTTGATCCCTGTTTTGTTTCTCGTTAAAAACAAATTTTTGCATCTTTGAAACTCTTAATAACCGAAAAATTCAAAATAAATAATAGCTAAAAATCATTTTTAAATAAAATGTAATCATATTGGCTCCCAAAATATGATAAATATACCTTGACATGATTCAAAAACTTTGCTGTTATCGGTATAACAGAGTTCCAGCCCCGAATATTTATGAATTCTTGCTTAAAGCCAAGCTAATGTTTTAGCTGCAAGCCTATGAATATTTTTCTTACTCCTGATCATAACCTTTTTGAAAAATATACATACTTCTTTTTTGTATAGGGTATTAAAGTTGGAATTTATTTTTGCGCACCCAACACAACCTTAAAGCAACAACAACAGCAACAAGCAACATACAAACAGCAGCAAATACTTATTTTTTTGTTTCTGGTCTTGATATTTGATTTTTCCCTATATTCATGCATCTGTAGCTGTAGTAAATGTATCTGTATCTGTAGCTGTCGCTGTGTGTGTATCCCAAGTGTATCTGGGCATAAATCGTCCTTCTATTATGGCATGCACATTTGCACAAAATGCGAATACGTGATCTTCGCATTATAATTACTCTCCAGTTCTCGGGTTCCTTTTGCTTTTGTTTCGGTTTGTTTTCGGGTTTTTGTTGCTGTTGTTGTTTGCGGAGCCATCATATAATTCTTAATGGCCATGGCACATTTCTCTGCCATTTCGTGCATTTAATGATTTTTACATTTTTTTTACTCAATTTGATTTGAATGCTTTCATTGTTTGCCATTCTCTGCCCCTATTATAATTATTATTATTATTATTCTCATGAATCTAATGTTCATTTAATTATTTTTCAAAACTCAATAAATAAATACATAGTACAAATGGATTTCGTTTAGGAGCTTTAAAATCTTTATTCAATTTGTATCCCCTTCTTTGAGCGATTTAATTTTTGAATTGTTCTCACACACATATTTATTTATTTATAGCCTGTAATAATAAGTTGTTTGTTTGTATGTACATTGTTTATGGTTTGCAAGAAGCTTCCTGTCATAAATCATATTGTTACTAAATTATAGTGCACTGCTCTGCAATATTTAACTGCTTAGTTTAAGTAAGGATTGTGCCGTAAATCAATTATTCGTGCACTAAGAAAAATCAGTTGTAAAGACAGAAAGACAGAAGAATTTAAGCCTTTTATGTAGGAACGAGAAGACTTCAAGGAGAAAGATAAGAAACGAGCTTAAAATGCTATGTAAGAAGGCGTTGCCAGACAAATAAATGTTTTCCTATAATGGAAAAGTAAAAAAATAATAAATGAAAATATTTTTTACATACAATAAAAATTCTAAAAAAAATCTTAAAAATATGTTTGACATTATATTTGTGATTTAAATGTATTTTATTATGATTTTGGTTCAAGAACTATTTTTGTATTTTTTATGAAAAGGCGTTGCCAGGCATTTAATTATTGTCTTATAGTGTAAAAGTTTTAAAATAAGTCGACAATAAAAATTCTTAAAAATCTTTAAAAATATTTTTCACATTACATATGCGATTTACCTTTATTTTATTATGATTTTGGCACAAAAACCTATTTTTATTATTTTTTAAAATATTTTGAGTTTAAAAATAGATATAATCTATAAACTTTATCGTGTAAAATGCATAAAATATATATATTTTATTGTATGTCAAACTTTGAAAATGCATTGCATTATTGAAGAACGAACTACATTTCTTGCTAGAACACAATTTTGTTGGCAAGTGCATTGGCCATAAAAAAAGTTTTTGCCGTGTTGAACTTTAAGGGTCAAATAAACTTCAGCTTGAAGTTGGTCAGTTGCAAAATAAAGTGAAATATACCTGAGCATAAAATGGCAGAAAGAAGGAGAAGGAGAGTGCTGCATATGTCCCATTAGAGCAACAAATTAGCTGCAACTTTGCAACTATGCAACGCCTTCGTACTCGTTTATCCCAACATACGGAAACTCTTAAAAAGGGGGGCGTGCAAGTGGAAGTGGGGGATGGGTAGGAACTCTTAGCTTGTTATTTACGAGGCAACAATCGCAGACGAGCTATCGTAATAGCTGGTAACAACAGCATTTGTGCATTTTGTTTTGCCATAAATCATATTGGGAAAATGCACCAAGTTTTGCAACAACAACAACAACCACACCTCCACCTCTACCCCCATTTTGGTGAGAATATTGTCTGCGACGCAATTTCATGACTTACTTTTCTAGCTGGCGAAGGCTTTTGGCTAATTGATTTACAACACTCTTCTTCATTTTGCTGCTGCTGCTGTCCCAACCTTACTCAATATCAGAGCTCTTAACGCTTCCCCATTAAGTAAATACATAATAAAAATATATTTATCTCTGTTTTATCAGACTGCTGGGGAGCAGAGTGTGGGGGTGGGGGTGTACTTGCTCAATGCCTGATATGAAAGTGGAACCATGCTTATCATCACACACATATGTACATACATATAAAGTCAAAGTGTTGCCTCCCTTGGGGAACGTCGCTTGCGGAGCTGTTTGCGAAAATAATTTATGGCAAACTGTTGATTGTTGACATGTGGGCCCCCAGAGCTCAACTTAAAGCCTCTCCCCGCATTGAATTTATCATTAGTTTTTCAGCTTCGCCAAGCGAAACGCCACGAGCAAAACAAAAAGACCAAAAACCGACAGCTGTGCTCAGAAAAAGAGGCCCCCAGTGTTTGATGGTTTGAAAAATACATTACGTCATTTTTGTGAAGCTTCCCCCTCTCTTCAACGATCGCAGCACACGTTGCTTCGTTTATGCTACTCGTTTGTTTTGCTCGTTGCGTTTGCTTTGCGTTTCCTAGAAAATCGCTACAAATTCTACGAACGAAGCGTCACAGAGTTCTCCATATAGATTGCATTGTGTGTGTACTTAATGTGTTTGCTGTAGACATCGACTATATATCTACCATATACTATGTACTTGTATTCTTCTTGCTGATTTCTATTGTGCGCAATTACAAGTTTCGTTTGTATAGACTTGTTTGTTGTTTTTATAGTATTTCTGCTGATAATATGCGCAAAGCAAAAAAAAAAAGGCGTAAAATTAAAAGTGTTCCGACTGTTGTAGACAGCTAATTTGAATTGGTTTCTATACTTAGTTTCTATATATATACTTATATAGCACAATACATTCCAGATAGTATCAAAGAATTTGAATAATGCAGTAGTTATATAGTTTAACATTCTGTTCACGCTAAAGATTTGTTAAACAGGCGATTTATCAGGCTGAAAGAGGTTTTGTGTTCGGAAAGTAGCTTAAATATATATTTTCTTCCTATTTATCTTTCAACTATTGATATTTATAATCTTTTTTTTTTGACAATAATTCTGAGAACAACTTTCTTTGAAACTTCTTTTAGGATTCAAAATCATATCTTATGTTGTTAAGACTCTTAAATCTATAACAATCTATAATTCCCCAACTAAAGACACTCTAGATTCTCGACTTAAGTTCGTATATAAATTTCTCATATCAATCTTTAATTGTATTCTGTTTCATCTCTAAGCACATAAAACCTTTTCAATTATAAACACGTAAAGTAATTTCAATTTATTATGGCCTTGATCTAAATACATACGTTTGTATACGTATGCATTGTATTGTATATGAACCCATTCAGTATTTCTTATCGGCTAGCAATATTATTATTATTTTTTCTAGGTGTTATCAACAAGCACATAATACAATAAGTATAAAATTACTCATAGCCCATGAAATGGCTAAAAAGGGTATAATAGTTTTTGGAAAATGTATGTAACAGAGAGAAGAAACCTTTTTAGACCTTATAAAGTATATATATTCTTCACCACCATCAACAAGTGAGTCGATATAGCTATGCCTGTCTATCTATCCGATCTCAGAGACTATACAAACTAGAGACTGGAAACTTGAAACTTAAGTTCTCCTATACCATGAATAGAACAAGTTTGTTCCAAGTTATCGATAACACTTCTAGTTTTTTCTAGTTTTCATGTGATCGATAACAATAAAAGCTTGAATTTAAATTTCTAAAAACGAGGTTTGAAACTGTGTAAAAAATAAAAAACATTTGAAATAAAATTTAATACAAATCGCTTAAGAAACACTGCAGCTATCGCAGTTACGCTTTACTTAACTAATCAAGGGTATCTCCTAGTCGAGATCTCTCTCTACTAGAGCCTTCTTACTTGTTTACTTTGATATTGTGTGCGATATACCCTCGTATTCCCAAGAAAAAAAACACAATTGGGTATATAAATTACAGCTCTTAATGTTGATAAACGAAAGCTTTACGAAGCTTGTTAAAATACTTTTTTAAGATGCAATCTAACAAGGTTTTCATAACTTTTAAATAATTTTCAACTAATTGAGAAGCAAATTATAAAAATCATATTTTATTTTAAAGCCCATTTTGTGTAGCAATTAATTTATCATTTGTTTTATGTTTTGTTTTTTCCTCCCACCCGACAGTTTTTGACTTAGTTCTTGGTTACAGTTGAGAGCGTTTCTGATTTATGAACAACAACGAAACCAACAACAACAATGAACACCATTGTAGTATTATGCCCCATGAGCTTTGCGGCATAATCGCATTATAAATGCGCAATAAGCAAAGCTTTCAAATTCGATGCGACTTGAAGAAATCAGCCAGATCGAATCGATGATGATTTTTCTTATAATTCCCAACTAGTTTTGGTCCGAAAAACGCATTGTTATCATTTTCAAAATGAAATAATTCAACAATATTTTATTAGTTGTTGTTTTCTTCTTCAAATTCAAGTTAAGTTTCAGTAACAAAAAGTAATAGTAGTTAACTATTATACATAATTCAATTATTATTAATTTTGTTTTGTTTATGTACAGAGCGCTTTAAGAGAAAAGTATATATATATTAAGTTATATATTGTGGCTACAGATTTTTTGTTGCTGACACAACGTAAGAGGCACTTAATTAACTAAATATACATATATGTTTGTATTTATTTATTTATATATCGATTCATTAATGCATAAGATAACAACTCTTAATTGACTACAAAAAATAAAGGCACCTGAGTTCAAAGTGTGTGTGTGTATATGTGTGTGTGTTAAATTGCCAAAATGTAAATAAAGTAAAATAAAAAAAGAAACAAAACAAATAAAAAATAATATAAAAAAGATACATTAAATCAATTATATTATTTAATTCAATGTTTGTTGTTAATATATATTTGCAAAAGTTTCTCTTCTGACTGTTTGTTTGACTAAGCTGATATGCCTGCTTCTATGTAGTATATAGTGTATTTACATATAGTAGTTATGTATTTATGTTTTTTGTGTTTCTGTATTAAAGTACTTAAATGGTTTTTGTCCCTGAATGAAATGCGCTGTGGCGTCCACCCGCCGCCTCCTCCTTCTCCTTTAACCCTAGAATTGTTGGCTCTCCTTTTTGTTGCTGACTAGTGCGTTCTGTGTCCTTCCCCCTTCCCCTCCTCCCTCCACTCATTCTTAAGTATTTTAGTGCATCTTGTAGAGCTGCGGCGGTTCCGTTGTCGCTGGCATACCCTGATCATATTTACCCAGCTCGGCCTCGTATAGCAGATTGTTGATAAGATGTTTCACTACGATTTTGGATTTGGATGTTTTCAGTTTGCGTATGGTTATGGCCACATATTCACCAAATACACCATACTCATCCACATGATTGGCACTTAGATGATTGTTGTTGTTGTTGTTGTTTTTGGTTGTGGGCGTGGCGGTAATGCTGGAGATGCCGCTGCTAGATGTTGTTGTTGCTGTTGTTGTTGATGTCAGCTCCAAGGATTCGTTAGAGCAATTGTTGTTATTGTTAATGGTGGTTAAATTGTTATTGTTGTTGTTGTTGTTGGCCAATGTTGGCGAGGAGGAGAGATCACGATCACGATCACGTTTTTGTGCCATGTTATTGGAATGTTGTTGTTGTTGTTGTTGGAGCTGATGCTGCTGATGCTGATGCTGCTGTGGGTGCCCATTGCCATTGTGGCTGCTGTGGCTGAGATTGTGGTTAAAGTGTTGCTGTAGCGTATGAAATGCAATCTGATTGTGGTTCATCTGATGCTGTTGATGTTGCTGCTGCTGCTGCAGTGTTGTTGCTGCTGCTGTTGCCGATGCTGTTGACTTGATCGGCGTCAAAGTCAAAGCACCAACCACACCTCCAACGATGCCAACGCCCACATCAACATCACGTTCACCAACATCATCGTTCTCATCCATTTGAGCCTTGCGCTTGCGCGGATTATATGTTAGATCTGTGGGCTTATAGTAACTCAGAGATAACGGTGTACTCGTCTGTCTATCAAGCAGGCCGAGATCAGCATCGTGCTCAATCTGTGTGTGCCAAAAAAAAAAAAAAAAAACGCGTGAAAGGAAAAAAAAAATAAAAATAATAATAATAAATATGTAGCATTAATTTTAAGTTTAAACTGTGTTTGAAGATCAGAAATCTTATTTAAAATTCTAATCAAATAAGTATGAAACAGTACAGGAAGTCAATTAAAATGCAATTAATAATCGTTATGGTGTGTAAAGTAATCGCCAAGTAATTATAAGGTACTTACAATTTCTGTTTTCACATCTTCGGCGCTAATATTGCAATAACTCTCGCCATCCAAATCGGAAGAGGAACGTGTCTGAGAGAGAGAGAGCAAAAAACGAAACAAATCATTAAAAATCACAGCGAAAAACAAACTAAGAATAACAACTACAACAATTATGTCGATGTGAAGAATTTGTCAGACAAATAATAATAATAACAACAAAAAGTAATAATAATAATAATAATTAGTAAAGACGAAGCACAACACAAAAACAAAACAAAAAACAAGGCAAAGCATGAAAAAAAAGGCAAATTAGAATAGTAATAAAAAATAAATAAAAATAAATGTATGTGTGTGTGTTTTTTGTGAGCTAGAGAGAGACACTCTCAGACATACTTTGCATACAGATGGCAACACCGGAGAGCCAACGGCGATTAAATTAGTTGCGAAGGTGTTGGGAACTTAGGGGGAGGGGGGTAGGCGACGCGGCGAATTCAACATTGAAGTGGACTGGACCAGACAAAACAAACGAACGAAACGAAAAACAAACGCAGCCAGCAACTTGCTATAATATTTGAAGCTGCTGTTGTTGGTGGGGTGCGGGATGCGGGGTGTGAGGGCAAAGCAGTCAGTTGAGGGGCAGGGTCGGCACTAAGCGTGTAGCTGCCGATTTCTACGGCTGATGCAACACATTTGTATGGCTCTAACTTAGCAGCAGCTCAAAGCAAATCAAAGCCAGTTGACACACAAACAAACAAAACACACACACATACATATGTATGTACATACTTGCACAACACACACGGTACGCTTATCAAGCGCATGCGACGACGCAATAACAGCGCCAGCACAGTGACAATAAACACTTATTGATTGCATAGCAAAAATTTTTAGTTTTTTTTTTATCAATGTATTACGGCAATTACAGCGCTTGTAAACGATCAAGCGACGTGCATACAAGAGTTGCCAACTGAACTGTCGCCGCAACAGTGTTGCCAGCTAGTTAGTATTTCGATGCAATGCATTTGTTGGTGAGAGCATTTATGCTGAGAATTGTCAAAACACTTGTACATTTGGTGTCCATTAAAATAACACACATTAAATTCGTTGGAATTATTTGTTTGTGCCACTGTGCGCCACAATTGTTGCTAACAAACCGCTAGACACAGAGCCAGCAGCGTCGGCGCGTGTTGTGCTGCTGCCGCTGCTGCTGCCGCAAAACAAGTCAAACCACTCACGCATACACATACACAAACGGCGCCATACACATGCATACACATATACACTCATTCTCACTGGCATGAACAAATAAGCGAAAAAAGCTACGGCGAAACGACGACAACAAGAAACAAACAAGAATAACTGCAATGAAATAAAGCGATTGCTAAATACACTACCTTACAGAGATGTACTTAAGTAAGCAGGAAGTGAAATGACAAAATGATTATTAGTTGCACAAATATTAACATCAAATTATTGCAATAATTAATTAACAATTTTCATTGCGTTTGCACAAAACAAAACACAGCAAGCATATACCCTGACAACTTGTTAGTGTATGCGTCATAAGAAATGAAAAATAATATGCACAACAAAGTAAAAATCAATAATAAGAAAATATAGGCAATAGGCAATAGGAGGAGAGGCTTACCACAGCTGCTGAAATGCCTGCAGCGGCGGCTGCTGCTGCTGCTTCTGCTGCTGTTGATGATGATGCGGTTGCGTCGCTGCCACTGCCCATATCGACGTCGCCAGCGCTGCCCGCACAACCATTGGAATTGGCGTCTGGGCTGGCGGCCGCATCGACTGCATCGCCCATATTGTTACTGTTGTTGTTGTTATTATGATGATGATGGTGATCCCGTTGTTCTCTGTTCGCCGCGGCCGCTGCGGCCACTGCAGCGACGGCAGCAGCGACACGAGCAGCAAACTCTTCATGCTGCTGTTGATGTTGTTGATGTTCAACCTTTTGCACACTGGCAGCTGTCAGCTGTTCCAAATCTAGGCTATGCATCAGTGCCAGTTTTTCCGCTGCTTCCGAATCCAACACCGTCGTCGTCGCCGTCGCCGTCATCACCGGCTTAACATCAACGACAGCAGCGACCGCAGCCGCAGCCTCCATTGCAGCGCTGTCGCCATCGCGCTCACCATCGAGTATGAAACGTATGGCCTCATAGGCAAACCACATGGGCTGATAGTGAACGCCGCGGCTGCGTCCATTGAGCACCTTGCCATGTTCGCGATGAAATGAGGAGCGCAACGATTTGATTTTCGATCGTATCGAACGTATTTCAGTGCCATATTTCTGGCTAAGCAAATTCAATGCTTCGTATTTGGTCTGCTTGATGTGATAGCCTTTGGTATTTGGATCCCAGAGCACACGATGCCGTCGATAATCCTCGATAAAGCCCAATATTGTTGCCCGCGACCATTCGATGCGGTCGGCTGGCGTTGACGGTGACGGCGGCATTGGCAGCGCTGCGACGTCTGCAATCTGCAGTGTGTTGTTGTTGTTGGGCTCGAGTTTGAACTGCGCTGTTGCTGCGGCGCTGCCGCTGCTGGACATCGTTGTGCTGCTACGCTGCTGCTTCTGCTGCTGCGCGAGCGGTGAAAGTTAACGGTTGTTCAGGAGGCTTCTGGATTTTCGCTGTTTTGTTTCTTGCTGTTGTAGTGCAGTGGTGCAGTGGTGGTGTTTGTGGTGGGTGGTGCGAATTTTGTTGTTGTTGCTGATGCTCGGGATGTGTTGCTGTTGTTGATGTTGATAAAGACGCGCGCGCGCGCAAGCGACTGCGAGAGACAGAAGGTGGGAGAGAGAGCGTGAGTGAGTGAGTGAGAGAGAGAGGAGTGGTGGTGTAGCAAAGAAGGTAAAACGCAACGCAACGCAAAAAACGCAACGCGACGTGTAAAAAAAAGCGTCCACAACACGTTGCTTTTGACTTTCGACTGAGGCGGCGGCGGCCGCGGCTAGCGGTTGTGTGGCAGAGGAAGCGTAGCAGCAGCAGCAGCAGCAGCAGTAGTAGTAGTAACGGCAGCAGCGGCAAGTGTGGCGGCGGCGGCGGCCAAACGGCAGCTCAGCTGCACTTTGTGCGAAGAGAGCGCGCGTGTGAGCGTTGCACACTGGTACAATACACGTTTATAAACTGCAATTTAACCAAAGTGTGCATGAAAAAATGATTGCACAAAATGTTAATTATTTCATTTTTGAAGAGAATAATATTATTTCATTAAATATTTATTGCTTTTTGAGGTTAGCTAAAAGTATAAAATAATAAACATGAATACGGAAATATGGAAAAAGAGAGCAAATATTTATGAACAAACTGTCATATTTTTTGTTTTTAAAGAGGAAAATCGTCAAAAATTTGTTTTCAAAGAGAAAAAAATTGCACAAATTTGTTTTTAAAGAGTAAAATTTTGCAAAAATGCAAAAATAAAATAATTAAATATTGAAAAATTAAAATTGGCCTCTACAAAAAAATAATTTTTTTTCGTTTTCTTTAAATTTGTTCTTAATTATTTTTCAACAGTTCAGTTTACAAATCTCGTATTCATAATCTGTTACACCACGTGCGATCGAAAATTTTTTGCGCGCTAACTTGTGCGTTATCTACCACTGTGCGACGTCGCTTCGTCCAAAATCAACGCAAAGGTGTGCGACTCTGTGTTTTGCTGTTTTTACATAAGTATGTGTGCTAGTCTGGCTGTTTGCGTGTATGTGCATGTGTTTCTGAGAGTTTGTGTATATATGTGTGTGTGTGTGTGCTGGTTGGTTGCAGCGGCACGCGGGGGCTTTTTTTCGCTCACTCAACGACTCAACACAATGTTGTTGTTGTTGTTATTGCTCTGCCCGGAGACCTGTTGGTTGCTCGCTTGATAATGCGACGCTTTGTTGTTGCTCTTGTTGCTGCTGCTTGCTTGCTGACTGTTTTTTTTTTTGGGTTTTCTATTTGTTGCTGCTATCAGCTGTTTTTATTATGGTGTTGTTGTTGGCGTTGCCGCAATATACATACGTGCGACGTGACGTTGTTGCTGCTACTACTGCCGCTGCCGCTCTTGCTGCTGCTGCTGGTGTTGTTGCCACTCGCGACTCGTTGACGTTACGATCCCCCGACACGTTCGCTGCTGCTGCTGTTGTTGCTGTTGCTATTGTTGTTGTTGTTGTATTTGCGCCGCTTCGTCGTTCGTCGTCGGTCGTTCGCTGTTGAAATCACGATTTGTACTAATTTCACATATTTAAACTGTGTGTGGCATGCGCGCTGCTCCAAACGGGCCAGTTGCTGCTTGTTGTTGTTGCTGCTACAGCTGCTGCTGCTGCTGCTGTTGTTGGCCGTAAGTTCGTCACTTGGTTTTGTGTGCTCGCCCCACGCCCCCACTACACTCCCCGCTCTCAACCACACACAAACACACACGCACACTATACAACACCTTCCAACCTTGTTGTTGTTGTCATCGAGCATCTGAGCACTACAGTTACTTTAGAAGCTTTGGCAAAAGCTTAGAATGAGAACAAATATCAACAAAAATAAAGACAACAACAACAGCAACAGTGTGTTTCAACTTGACGAAAGAAAACGTTTTACTAGTTTTGGGTTTGCTTTTTTCAAGTTATAAATTTTCAACCTGTTTGCGTAAGAGTATTGAAATATCGGTGCGCCGATTTGTGTTTCTTGTTTTTTTGTTGTTCAGTTTTCAATTCGTGTTGTGGCGATCGTTGCTGCTGCCTGCTACCGTCAACGGCAACACGTTGCACAGTGGGGCCTGCTTCTGCGCATGTGACGAACGTTGCCAACAAATCACAACAACAAATATTAGCTGGCTATTCGTGTAGCAAAGTGGCGGCCATGACGCTGGATACAGCTTGTTCACATTTTTGGCTACAGATAAATATAAGTATGTATGTATACGTATGATATGTAGCGCTAACATACTATACTCATTCTAATAATTTAGCTGTCACATTCACAAGGCTGTGTACCACTGTGCAACGCAAGCTACAGCTGTAAATTTTGTTGCCTTCGTTGAGAAGTTGTTATCGTTGCCGCGCTGCTTTAACAAAAACAAAACTCGCAAAAAAAAAACACAACGAAGAAAAAAAAAGCTCCATAACGCGGTAACAAATTTTGCGAGTCAGCAGAAACGTACAAAAAAAAAGAATAAGAAAAAAAAGGAATTGCATTTCACGGCGAATTTGGTTGTTTTTGTTAATCAAAGGGGCTGCGCGTTGTTTGCTGCTCGTTCGCTAGCTAAGGAGGAAGAGAGAGAAACAAAACGTCGACTTCTCAGTCGACGTCGCTGTCATCGACGCTCACGTAGGCAGCTTTGTTTTTGCATTTTGAGTTGACAACTTTGCTGGGGCCTGCCGCCTGCCACCCGATCGATGATCGACATTGAGTCGCTCTCCCTGTACATATTGCGGTATCTCTCTCTCTCGCGCGCTCACTGTCTGTCTATCTCGTAGACCCTCCTTCGTACAATGCAAATCCTCAACACGTGCAGGTTTAAAATTTCGCCGAAATTATCGTCGTCGTAAGGCGAACACACACACATACAACACATGCATAAACTCAGTTAGAGAACTGCATTTCGCCTTGCATTTGCCTGGTCTGGCACTCTCTTCCCCTTGTTTTTTTTTGCACTGTCGCCTCTAATACACTCGAAGCATTTTAACATTGCGGAAGCTTTCGTGACTGCTTCTGCATCTTGCTTTAACTGCTCATTATCAAGCGCCGCTGTCGCTGTCGTTGTCGGTGTCGTAGTCTCTGCCGCTGTCGTCGTTGACTGTGGCAGCGAAATGTTTGCCGCACCTACGATAACGGCATTAACTTGACTTGACTTCCCGACCCAGCCCGATCCCCTTTCAGTGCTCGCGCACCCTATTGAAAACACCGCGTGGCATCAACATTAACAGCAACAACAAAAACTCAGCATAGTGAAAGCAACGAAAATGCTGCGACTGCAGCACATACAACACACATAGCAGAGCCCCAGCGCAAAATTCAATCTTAAATTGGCTTTGACTGCGTCAGGCGCTACCGCTGCCGCTGCCGCTGCCTCTGCTGCTGCTACCTTCGCTGACATTGCTGCCATTGCTGTTAACGTTGTGGCGCAAAGCTTTGCATTCAATTTTCGTTTCAAGTTGACAAATTGACGTTCAAAGTTGTTTGCGCAGCATTTCAGTTACAGTTTCAGTTTTGCTGCCTGCCTTTTCCGCTTTTCTCATTCCCTCATTCCACCTACCGATTCCATTAACGCTGCAGCCACTTCACAAACACACACACACATACGCAAACACAAACAATCTCGTTGTCTTTGTCAATTCTGGTTCCTTATTATTTTTATGATTTTTCACAGTCTTTACGTCCTTTCGTTACCTTAAACTGCAAGTATTTGAATGCATATGTATGGATGCGTGTTGTATTGCGCGTATGCATATGTTTGTGAGAATGTGTTTAAGTTGAAAAATACGTAAACGAATACAATGTTCGCGAAATGTTAGTGGTCTGCAATAATGTAAAAAAAGTGATCATCTTATATTTTTTTGTACTTACCTACTTAGCAAGATTAAAATCCCTGCATTTGAATACTTGAACTGTTTTGCTTTCATCAATTTCATTACTTAAGGGACACTTGGGAAATCAATGCAAACATTTTATGTTCGTTCGCTTATACAAATGCACAGTGCTTGAATGCATAATGCTGTCAGGCACTGTAAGTAATAGAATGAGCTGCTGTGCTTCCCGTTGTTGTTGTTGTTTTTGCTCTTGTTTTGATGTTGTTGCTGTTATTGCTGGTTGTCATTGCCAACTAAATTGCATTGAGCTGTCACATTAGAGAAGCAACTCGATATGCTAGTTCTTCCTCCCTCTTGCGTTCGGCTCCTTCTCATACTTCCAGCACTTGCTGTCTGTCTATCTCTCTCTCTCGTTTTTTCTCCTTGCTGGCACTTTATAACCGAGCTGAACAGTTTTTATCAATCAACTTTGGAGGTGTTGTTGTCGCCGCCGCCGCTGTCGCTTTTGTCGTGGTTCTTGCTGTTGTTGTTTTATGCTATTTGTTGTTGCGTGCACTTTAGTTGAAATTGCTGTTGACGTTGACTATGGGATGAAATATATATTTTTATTCAATTTTCAACGTCACTTGAACGTTTGCTAACGATGTCGACGTCAACATAATCATCGTCGTGGGTTTGCCTTTTGGGTTTCTTTCTTTGTGTGCTTTTCTGCCAATACTTTAGTGTGTGTGTGTGAGCGAACGAGCTTGCTGTTGATTTCAATTATGCAGCTAGTCTATCGTCTATCGTTTATCGGGCCAATGCGATTGTTTGGCCTGTCGGATGAGCCACGCACAGCTGTCGCACCGTTTAAAGTGCACTTCCTTATGGTCACACACACACTCTCTCTCGCTCTCTCTTTAACGCTTTTCTCTTTGTGCGCTGCCGCCTTCTTTTTTACTTGACTAAATGAAGTGGGCAGCAGCAGGAGAAAGAGAGAAGGCAATTGCAATTCCTACAGCCGCTTGAGTGAACGTTTATATTTATTTACTTACTTATTTCGCTTTTGGTTTTTTTGTGCAACTGATGCGTATCTGACTGAAGCAGTTTGCTGCTAACGGGAAGTCGCCGTTGAGTGCGCCCCAAAGGAAGTGCATTCGAATGAATGCACATCTGATAAACATAATACCCAAAGACAGACAGAGACAGGCAGCTTTCCGACCCCGATACCGATATACCAATACACCAATACCAATACCCAAACCACTTCAGCTCTACTTACTTAATTAGCTTTTTCTTCTATTTATTTGCATCGATTACCCGTTCTGAAGGTTGCAACACCCCCCAAACCCCTCCCCTCCTCTACCAGAGTAAAAACACTAACGATCTTAGACATCCGCATCTTGAATGCTGCATATCATTGCGAATGTCAAGAGAGAGGGGAGAGGAGGGGGAGCAAGTATGACAGGAAGGTGCACACAAGCGGAAATATTGAACAACGATCTGATTAAATATTAATGAATTACAGTTTGTCTATATGCATATTATCAGTTTATGAATGCATAAGCTTAGGTTAAGTATATTTAGTTGACTGGCAGTTAAATATCTAAACTTATTTACACCTAACCTCACTTTTAGCCTATAAGAAGCTTTTAATTGCGTATTAACAATGAAAATTGCAAACAAATAAACTTAAAATATGTTTAAGGTAAAGTTTGAAGTTGATCCTAGAGTTAAGACTGTAATTAAATCTGTGAACAAAAACCTCAGAGCCATAAATTGTGACCCTTTTTTTGGGGTGAAGCGGGACGGGCATAAGCCAAAACATGGCCGATTAAGACACTTTGCGGTCATCTTCATGTGAGGAAGGGGAGAGGGGGGGAGGGAAGGGAGGTTAGCTTTTGCCTGCATATAATTATGGCCGACGAGCAGGGCAACTCGGACTCATTCATCACGCTGCCAACACGGGCAGGTCCGCAAAAGTATCTCAAAGATTGTTAGCACTTGGATGGGCGTGTGTGTGTGTGTGTGTGTGTGTGTGTGTGTGGACGAGTTATTTATGTTGGATAACAGCGGCAACTATTAAAAGTAACTACTTAGCAAACACTGAAGCAACCAAAGCAACTTACTTCCCCAATCCGGAAAAACTTTTTTCTTTTGCTTTTTCCTTTTTTCGGGCAAAGTGCCATTTAGTTAAACATTTTGACACATGATAAATGAGTTGTTGTTGTAGAAGTACGGACAAACCCTCGCATTAGGTCAGACATACATATGTTGCCTTCTCCTGTGGCAATTAAAGTGGCATGCGAATGTCGGCGCTGTTCGGTAACCCATAAATACTATCTATCAAGAACATGTAAATTTTGCGCCCTACAAAGGACATCCGGACAGCAGCCGAGCAGAAAGTAAAAGTGAAAGCGAGAAAGTGAAACTCATTAAATAGAAAGCATTTAATGCGTATCTAGATACAGGCTAGAGAATAGTTGCAGATACAATCCATGTGACCGGTAATAGAATGTCAAAAGCAGCTGACACCAGGCCAGAGATTGAATGAAGGAATGAAGGAATCAGGAGTCAAAGTTTGAGGAACGTAGAAGCAGCGTCGTAAAAGTCCTTGTTGCCTGTCGACAGGAAGGTCATTTAAGTTTTAATGATAGAGTTCGCTCTCTCCAACCCCTGAATGGGAAAGGAAGGATGCGCCATGGATAATGAAAAAGTTGTGCCCCCCCTTCGTAAACTTCTGGTTCGTTAGACGTTGTCACTGGGGGTTAGTTATTCGCGCCACCCTCTTCCGTCAAAGAAGTAACAGTTACATTTGAAGATTGCCTGTAAGCAGCAAAGTAAAGAGAGGGTCCGAATACAACTAGTTTGTATTTCGATTCAAATTACAACCCTTTACAGAAACAATACATCAAAAGACGTTCCATACGAAAAAGTTTTTCGAAGAAAGTTCCTTGATTAAATTCAAAGTTTTAGTTTGGCTTTTTTTTATACCCTTAACCCATAAAATTGGTAAATAAGGGTATAATAGTGTTGTGAAAATGTATGTAATAGACAGAAGGAAGCCGCTTCGACCCTATAAAGTATATATATTCTTGATCAGCATCAATAGCCGAGTCGATATAGCCATGTTCGTCTATCTATTCGATCTTAGAGACTAAAAGAGCTAGAGACTTTAAACTTGAGAATTAAACTCTTCTATATCATAAGCAGAACAACTTTGTTTCAAGATATCGATAACACTTCTGGTTTCCGGTATACACTTGTTATCGATAACAAAAAAATCTTCAATTTTAAAATTGTAAAAATGAGGTTTAAAACTATGGATAAAATAATGAACATTTACAAAAAATTTGATTTCAAAATCGGTTAAGAAACACCGGAGATATCGCAGTTCGAAGTTTGGTCATATTGGTCACTTGAAGAATAAACACAAGTAACGGTTACGTATCGGCTTAAGGGTATGTCCTAGTCGGGATTTCTCGACTAGAGCCTTCTTACTTGTTTTCCTTTGGAATGCCCTAAGATCTTGATAAGGTTTTAGTTACTTATAGGAATACTAAATATACATTTAGTGGAAATCCTTAAATCCCAATATCCTTTTACGTTCTAGCTCGTTATTGACATCTGCTCGAAAGAGAGAGAGAGAGAGAGAGAGAGAAAGAGAGAATCAAGACTTCATTCCAATTGATTGCACATTGATAAAAAGTGATTATGCTGGATACATTTCCTGTTAATTGAATGTGTGTTAACTTCTTTCCACCCTATTCTCTTTCCCCTCTTTCCTTTTGTTGCCCGCCAAACAATTGCTGTCAAAGGGCGTGCTATTTGCATCTCGAAAAACATGTGAGAAGGGCATAAAGGGCGGGAGAGGGGGGGGCAATTGACGCTACGCTTAAGACCAGCTCTAACTTCCACTACTCTCAGGGATATCATTATCGGATGTCGCATACACACACACATACATAATATGCCTCTCTCGCATTCGCTCTTTAACCCTGCTTCAAACGTTTTGTGCGTAATTTTTCGCTTCTGGCTCCTGCTGCGTTTTATGCCTTTTCATTCCAGGAGCGGAGCGGAGCGAAGAGGAAACCCACCCGGTCGCACCAAACACTTTTGCGTAATAAGTGTATTTACTTTGTGTGAGAGTGTTTTGTGTGTGTGTGTGTGTGAAAGGAATGAAAATGGCTTTCGTAATAATGGATTTCATTAAGGCCCATGCAGGACAATGAAGGACGCTTACAGATGCTGTGTGTTTGTGTGTGTGGATGCCAATTCAAAGTACGCCATGCGTAACAAATAAATTCATTAAGCGCAGCCAATGCCTTCGTCCAAAACATTATCATCAACGCAACGTGGGACACCGTGCAAGTGGTTACCGGGAGAGCGGAGGGAGGGAGGGTGCTGTAGGGTCTGCCTGAATGATAATAACAAAAGCCGCTCGGCTTGGCACGCGTAATTAAGTTGCATGTTCGAATGTGGTCCGTGGCAGGACCTAGCCGTTACCCGCTTACCCACCCCATTACCTTGTAACCAGCACCAACACCATGCACCTCTGGCCGTACCGTTATTCAAATGATATTTATGCCCGGTTTTTGCGCACGCTCAATGTTTACGATTATGGGCAAGAGAGAGAGCGAGCGGCCTGTGACCGGGATTAACCCAAAAAATTGTCAAGTAGTAGACAAACTGTTTCACTTCTACTCCATCTTCTTCTTCTTTCACTAATGCCAACCGCTGTTTCCGGTGCGACATTTAATTAAAACGTATATGAGCCGTAGAGCTGTAAATGGTTAGGGGGAAGAAAGAAACGTCTTTGCCGCATAGCAAAAGTAACGAGCGCATCATAAATTTCAAATTAATCAATGGGCTTAGCGAGTACGAATGTGTCGTCCTCCTCGCTGCATTTGTCTCGTTAGGAAAACCTCTTCGAGGGGCTTACATACCCAATTGTAAGTAATGTGTGTAGTCCTGGTCCAAAAGGTCCTTCATCTTGATGAGGGCTTAGGATCATAGTGTTGAATGTTTTTTCCATCGGATTACAAGGCAAAATCTTTGCTATTGAGAATAAATATTTAATTGAATTTAATGATAGTTGTAAAAAAGCACAAAAATTTTGATTTGACCGGATTTGGTTACGGTCTTAAACATATTCTTATGCTAGCATATGTAGAAAAATTATGAATACTAATTGCGGCCTATTCAGTTGGCCAGAAATTAATTGGCCATTTTAAGGAGGATCCATTAGGGCTTACAAATTGGAATTTATTGCGCAGATTTTGCCAAGAACACGTGTGCGACGGCCCAAAACGTCGACCAAAAAATAATAACAATACCAAAAAAGCACAAACAAAAACACTTACATCACCGGACGAAGAGCAACAATAATGGCATAATGGGTTAATTAGCCTTATCGGAGTCAAAGGGGGAACAACAACAACATCATTTCAGCTTGGACAAACAACAATATAAGCCAGCAAAGTGTTACAAATATCGCACTTAAAGAAGGGCCCCCAAAAATATCAAAATAAGTCGACCTACAAATACTAAAGACGAACCGCTAATTAATCAAAGGTACCAAAAAAAAAAAAAACCGACTTAATGCAAATTTGTTTCATATTTCGTATGCGTATCCGTGAGATACGTCGTAACTGACCGAAAAAACATTCAACTTCCACCCAAATGTAAATGTGGAAAAGCATAAAAAAAAAAAAACTTTAATACCCCAGACCGAGACCCAGACCCTTTCCGCTGTTTCGTACGTTCTCTCTGCGGGAGAATGCGTGCGTGTCTTTGGAAAAACGACATAACAACTCAAAACAAAAACTAAACAATTAAATTTATGTTACACTGCGGCCTACCAGAGCGCCTAAGTAATGTCAATGTTTCCAGTTGCCATAATCATAACTTACAGCAAAGGTCAAACACACAAACACAAACACAAACACTAGAAACCTATCAGCTGTAGTTAAATAACACTTGCACAGTGGTTCAAGCATAACAATTATTGTAGTTGAAAATAAGCTAAAAAGTTTCTGTTCTAAAGATTTTTAGTTTATTACTGCAGCTACAGTTAAATAAAGTCCAAAGATTATTTGAGAGCACAGAGGACCCTCGGCTTACGGAAACAATTGGTTTCAGCATCTTGTTTGTAATGCGAAACCGTAGGTCTGAAAGAATTTTCCAGTTAAATTACATGCAATATAATAAAATATATTAGTTGTTATATTAAAGAACTTGAAAAACTATATTTTTAGTTAAATAAACATATTCTTAATTTTAACATGACCTAAAAAATATATAAAAATCTTAATTTTTTATCGAATACAATAAAAAAATGTCACAAATTTACATTTCTTCCATGACTTGCTCCACTGTGACGGCATGACAACTCCCACCCACCGAAAAAAATACGCCTATGCGTGATTATTTTGCGCCTCGCAAGCGAGGAAAAATGTTAATTAAATGATATTCCCAGCTAGAAATATTTATGTATATACAAACGAAAACAAAAGAAATAAACCCTCTAGAAAAAAATATATATGTGGCCAATAGCCGGTGGTCAGCGGCTTGGTGGTTCAGTGGGTTTTGTGGTTGTTGCCGCCGGAAAAGTGGCTCAAATTATGCATTACCAAAGGTATTTTTGGTTTTCGCTGGGCCCACGCATATATTAGCGCTCAAGATAGCGATCGCATTCGCATTGGGCATTCCAGGGCAGGAACTTGGGTCACATGATTTTGCATACCGGCCGTGTTATAGCAACAATGTAAGGGAAACAAGCTATGTATGTTGGTTGGGTGAGTGACGACTGACAGCGACTCAAAAATAGGCCCAACTCACGCATAGGTCAAAGAAAATAATAGCTATAGCTATAGTGGCTAACCAGCAGGTGATGGACTCTAGTTTTGACCGTTAACGGACAGCTGACGGGGCTTGTTTTTCCTCTATTTTCATTCACATTTTCTTGCTTCACACGTCAACGCAACAATGCCGAAAATTAGTTAACATATTTCCCTCAATTTTGGTGTTTTTTTTCTTCTCATAAATATTTGCATTTACTCTACACCTGCTTTGGAGTTGTAGAGTCCATTAGACCTAACACTAATAATTGCTAAGATCTTAGAGTTTCTTTTTTCTTATGCAACCCTTATTTAGGATCGTTAAACAATGGTATCACAGGAAGTGTAATAAAATCCATGACTGCAAATTGATTGATTGACGTTTCATTAAGGATTTTCCCTTCTTTATTGTGTGTGAAGTTGTCTTTGACAATTGATCTTGGTAATGCTGCATTTATATAGACATTTATCTTAATTGATGTTTTTATTGAAGATCACAAACGCACAAAAACACAGGAAGTGTCTTAATTATCGCATTTTGTGTTGAGAACTTTGTAATGAAAAATAATTATTAATTATCCTAGATGTTGGCGGCAATAACAGAGTAATATATCACTCTTAAACACTATAAAGATGTATTTATGAACGAAAGATGTTTAAAGACCAAAAACAGGGACTTCAATTATAATTTGTTTAGGCTGGGAATCAAATTGCTATATGTTACTTAATTATCTGTTGCTTTGTACCGCTAAAATGCATTAGGAAAGAAATAAATTTGTTTAATTTTACTAATTATTGCTTAAATTAAATATCTTAAATCAATTAAATTAATTACAATAGTTTTCACATTGAAATTTTACTCTTTTTTGCTTATAATTCACAACTGGTTCTAGCTTCGACATCATCCAGTGCCAGCTTGCCAACCCAATAATTTTGACAGTTGTGGTAATTGAAACCCTGTCCAATACTTTTTTTTTTTTTTTTTTTTTTGATTGTTTTTGATTTATTTATTTTGTTAACAAAGGATTGCAATTTGAAAAAAAGGAGCATTCAAAACTTGACTGAGATGCTCTATAAACTCTGAGACATTTGCATAGAAAGTCAAAGAAACATGCGGCAAAAAGTAACCTTTGATGCAAAATAAGTCTGGCTGCTACGAATTATAATGGCCATATAAAATTGGGTTATATTTTCACAGAAAGTGTGAGAAGCCTATACGGTGCATGTTTTTTTTGTGCAGATTTGTTGGCTTTAATAATTATAATTCACAACTGGTTCTGGATTCCACAGCATGTAGTGCTAGCTGCAAATCCCTACGATTTCGTCAGATTTATTCAAGTCAACATCTGACATATTTGCTGACAAACTTTTTTTTTTTTTTTTTTGATTTATATAGCCAATCATATGTAAAATGGCTAACAAAATATTTTAAATCGATTGTAACATATTTAACATTGAGTTTTATACTTGGGTTTACAACAAAAAAACTTTGACTTGAATTTACTTCATAGCTTGTAATTCGCTACTGGTTCAAGCTTCCACAACATGCAGTGCCAGCTTGCAAACCCAATAGTTTTGTCAGTTGTGTGAAGTGAACCCCTGTCCAATACTTTTTTTTTTATTTTTTTTTTTACATTTATTTTGTTAACAAAGGATTGCAGACGATGTACTTATTGAGATGCACTATAAACTCCGTGATATTTGCATAGAAAGTCAAAGAAACATGCGGCAAAGAGTTACCTTTGATTGAAAATAAGTCTGGCTGCTACGAATTATAATGGCCATATAAAATTGGGTTATATTTTCACAGAAAGTGTGAGAAGCCTATACGGTGCATGTTTTTTTTGTGCAGATTTGTTGGCCTTAATAATTATAATTCACAACTGGTTCTGGCTTCCCCAGCATGTAGTGCTAGCTGCAAATCCTTACGATTTCGTCAGATTTATTCAAGTCAACATCTGATCTATTTGCTGACCAACTTTTTTTTTTTTTTTTTTTTTTTTGATTTATATAGCCATTCATATGTAAAATGGCTAACAAAATATTTTAAATCGATTGTAACATATTTTACATTGAGTTTTATACTTGGGTTTACAACAAAGGAAAATTTGAAACTTGGATACAAAGTTGTATAATTATTGAATATGTACATATTGTTAAAATGAATTAAACATTTTAAAACAATAACAACAGTGTTCACATCGAGCTATGATTTGAATTAACTTCATAGCTTGTAATTCACAACTGGTTCTAGCTTCGACATCATGCAGTGCCAGCTTGCAAACCCAATAATTTTGTCAGTTGTGTAAAGTGAACCACTGTCCAATACTTTTTTTTTGATTTTTTTTTTTGATTGTTTTTTTTTGATAGTTTTTGATTTATTTATTTTGTTAACAAAGGAGTTTGAGCAAGAGACGATGTACTTACTTGACTGAGATGCACTATAAACTGCGTGATATTTGCATACAAAGTTAAAGAAACATGCGGCAGAAAGAAACCTTTGGCGCAAAATAAGTTTGGTTACTCCGAATTATAATGGCCATAAAATCTGGTTTTATCGTCACAAAAAGTGCGTGCAGCTAGCTAATACGGTGCATGTTTTTGTGCAGATTTGTTGGCTTTAATAATTATAATTCACAACTGGTTCTGGCTCCCACAAAATGTAAAATTCGGTGTTTTTTTTTTTTTTTTTTTCTCACTTGCTCACTTGCACAGTTTTTCCATCATTTTTGTAAGTTTGTAGTCGTCGGCCCCAATGACTTTGCCCAAGCTGCGTTTACCTTTAAGGAACACAAATGTTGGCATGTTGCGCACCTTGTACTTTTCCACGAGCTCATCGAATTTGTCAACGTTGATTTTTTTTTTTTTTTTATAATTGCACAAAAAATTTAAGAAATCGAAAAGGAAATTTAGCATTCAGCCATAAAGACGTCATTGATATAATGCCTTTTATTATTATGAAGAGCATTTTCATGTTGACCAACAAATTTCCACAACAAATCATCATTTTTCCGCCCCGACCAAAAAATGTTTTCTTATTTTGGGGAGTACCGAAAAGAAAAGCTTTAGTTCGGTCGTCCAATAATCCACATTCGTTACAAACACATTCCAACTTTTTGGCCAAGTTGATGACTAACTGATGGCAGGGAGAGGAGGCGGAAAGCGATGTGTGTGGTGGCAAGGGAGGGTCTTTTGTTGCTGCTTTTGGCTGTGGCATTTTCAATTGTTGCTAATGAGTGTGCCACAAATTAATTAGGTTACTTCGTTACGCTGACGCTGGCGCTGACGTTATTATATGCGGCTCCAAAAAACTTTGTTTTGGGGTCTTTGTCAACTTGTTGTTGTTGTTGGCGGCGGCGTTGGCAGTGTTTGTGGCGCTGATGTTAACTAGTGATAGTTGCTTGAAATTAGCATAAATTTCTCTCCTTCTCACGGAAAATTGAGCAATTTTCCGACCGCTTTTCCCCCAGTTTGTCAGGTGGAAAAAAGAAAAAAAAAATAATAATAATAACGACGCACCTTCAGTTGGAATTATTAATAACCAAAAATATCTCTTATCTGGTAACGCGTTTACTTCAGCAAATGTGACGCCCATTCTCTGTTTAACACACCCCCCTGCCATCTTGCCCCACTGACTGTGCGATCTTATCAAAATGCCATTCATTGTGTACAGTGGGATGACATGCATGAAAAATGTTACAAGATTTTTCGTACGCAATTGAATATGTTGAGAGGCGTTTCCCCAAAATACAACGAAAAGTGGAAAGGAAATTAATTTCTTTTCATGGGGTGAACGGCGAAAATGAGCTTAATGTGAATCCTATTCGTTACCAGAGTGATTCAGCACAACGGAACAGGTTCAAAGTCGGCTGAATATAAATTTTTTTTTTTTTTTTTTTTTTTTAACTTTTGCGATTAAATTTAAACACTTTTTACCACTACATTGAATAATTTTACATTGCAATCCGTAAGGAAAACTTAGAGTATTTGTGAACTGTTTACCAAACTCTACGGATTTTAAATGACCTTAAAAATAATCCCTTGAAAAAAACATTTTTTAAAACATTTTGATTTTTAACTTGTAATATTGCTCAAACTTTCTGCAATAAATATTTTTTTTTTATTTTTTTATCTTATTAAATGCTTGAAAGGAAACTTTTCTCAACGCCCAATTAGTTATCAAAAAACCCTCAAAAAACCTAAAAATGAATCCAAAATGTATTGAATTTTTTAACTTTTTTTTTTTTTTTGGGAATTTCAGCAGACTTGTTAATACTACCCTAAAAAGGGATTTAAAATATGTAAACATATATGGAATTAATTGGTCCACGAGGACTCATAATCGAAATGTATTTCCTTCTGTGGAGGATGAGGAACATGGGAAATGTGACACGTGCATTGCACTAAGAATATTCTTATCAGGATATTAAGTTGCGAGCCAGCATCAAAGATATGAAACAAATTGACAACCAAATTGAAGCAAAAGCTTTTTTTTGCAAAAGAAAGTGAAAGGTAAAATCTGAACATATCTTGACTTTTGCCGGATGCGAAAGAGGAAGCAGAAGGTTTATAAGTACACAAATACATACATATGAATGTTCTGATTCTGTTTCTTCTTTTGCTTCTGCTGCTTATTATTTGGGGCAAATAGTGGGGATTATTAGGGCTTAGGCAGCCTGAGGCGTGTGTGTGTGTGTCTGTGTGTGTGCATGTGCACAATTACATTTTCATAAAGGATACACCTAAGCAGCTTATAAGGCAACCACACTGAGGGGAGTTTTGATATGCGGAGCGGGGGAGGGAGATTGCGGTTAGCGCTTGGCTTGTATATGTGACTGTGGATGTTAGCGTCTATTATGAAGAGAAAAGTAACGCTAATGAGTAAATCAAGTGCACACACACACACATGTGTGCGGGCCGTTCAACTGTGGTCCTTGAATCTTTGAATTCATGCAGCCAGCCGCTTTGAAGCTTCAGCGCCAGATGGCGTGTTGAGGCATAAATAAGCCGCGAACCTTACAAGTTTGCCTACTCTCTCGCTCGCGCCCGCTGTCTTAATAGCTAAATTATGTAATCATGATGTGTGATACAAATACACACACACGCATACACACACACTTGGATCTGCTGGCCCCATTCCAACGTTTCGTGTTGTGGCATTTATGCAAATCCTGATGTCGCTTCTTGTAAGAAACTTTTACTTGGCAGCAACGGCAGCCCCTATATATCTAACAATACCCCAACCCCCACACAATCCTGCACCCGCTGGCCCCTTTTTAATTTGAAATTTTTCATAATGAACAGCGAGGGGGGGGGAGAAGGGGGCAAACTGCTTTGACGTTGCCATAGTGTGAAGATTAAATTCTACTAATTAGAGACGTCGAGTGGAATGTTCGCGCTTTTGTATGTGTGTGGGGAGAGGGGATTGCGCCGATAGGAAGCGGATTTGAGTGGCAGTAACTAGTGTATGTGTGTGTGGGCGCCTGATTGGGCAATGGCAAACAAAATGGCGTTGAACCCGCCGCTAGCGTGCCAGTCAAAGACCCCAACATCATCATCATCATCCGCACACACATCACAACAATCCTTAGCTAATCTCCACCCCAACGCCCCAAACTCTGGCGTACTTTATTGATATGCCAAGCGTAAAAAGTTCAAATGAACCCAAAAAAAAAACACAAATAACTTTAACTACTCGCTAATCCGCCAAAAAAAAAAAACAAAGGCTTTAACCAAATGCGGGCGAATTTTAATATTTAATTCTTATGCGTAAGAAAAACATGATCTATAATCGTGAATACTTTTTTTTTGTTATAGTTTTATACATGTTAATGGACTTCTGATAGTTTCCACGGATACAGCTTGTAAGTTCCACCAATACCCAAACACAACGTGTTGAATATTATTCAAATATTTTTACAAATATTTATTTTTTTTGTTTTGTTTTTTAAATGTCATAAATGTGAAATATAATTAAAAAATAGATTTTCCATGCCGAAATTTTCAGTCAATTTTGCTGCCACATGCCACTCGCACTACTAACCATGATGACAGCAGCATGGGCTTGGGTTTGGCAATGGAATTAAAACTATGGCAGAAACAGCGAAAAGTGGCAACTTTTTTTTTGGTTGGACACGAACTTGTTCAAACTTTAGTGCGCTGTATGTTTTAATTAAAACTCGCATGAAATAAGCTGTTGCCAAGCCCCAAAAAGAACTCAAAACCACCTAACTCATTTTGCCAGTGGAGGCTAATTTTGAATGTTTTGCGAAAAAAAGAGATAAATTTTTTTCTGTGACTCTTTTTTGAAAATTGATACAAACTTTTGTTTAAACCTGCATATTTTTATTTTAATATATTTTTTCTTTTTTTGATTGTACAATTTTAGTTTTTTAAATTTTATTGTGGGAACTTTTTATTTTCCTTTTTTTTTTATTAATAATTTGAATCAACATTTTTTGTTTTATTTTAGAATTGTTTTTAAAAATGTTTTTATTTTAGTTTAAATGTATAAATTCCTATACATTAAGATCACGCGTTTTTTGTTTTGTTTTTTTGCGTCCTTATTTGATTTGAAACTTTTGCCTTATTTGCCATCAAATGATGTATTGAGTTTTAATGAGAAAATTCTCTAAACACTTTTGAGACTTTTTGAAAAAAAGATGCAGCAAAGCGTTTCAAACTTTTGTTTAAATCTACATATTTTTTTTTTTTTGTTTATAAAAATGTTAATTTTTAAAACTTGAATGTGGGAATTTTATTAATTTTTTTGATTTCTGCCTTTGATAATCATATAACATTGAAGCTTTTTTAGTTGTCAAAAAAAGTTGTAAATTTTAAGCGCTAAATTTTTTTTTTTTTTATGAAATACCAACTTAATCAAAAGTTTTTGTTTTATTCTAGAAATATTTTAAAAATATTTTTTTCTAGACATTTTTTTGTTTGTTTAGTTTCAATTTTTTTTTTTTTTAGTTCAGCTCTTCAGATCATCAACTTACGTTTATTTTTACTTTTGCTTTACTGTCGATAATTTTTTTTGTATTCTATTAAAGCTTATTGAGTTTGAATGAGGAAATTCCTTTTATTGCTTTTTTGCAATTGATACTTCTTCATGTTTTATTTTATTTTTATTTAATGAAAATGGCAAAGCGTAAAAGGCCTAATTTAAATGTATTGTAAGCAAGGACGCTGCTGAATGTTAAGTCAATAGTGGGGCAAGACACAAATCGGGTGGTGTCACAAACGCTACCAAGTTAAAAATGTCACGGCAAAAAGAAGTAAATGCGTGGAACGAAGGGGTAAAAATGCGTTTTTAATTTTCAACAAGTGCCACAAAACGCACAGCTGAGCTTGTGGCATGCAGCGCAGAGTGTGCGGTGGGTGGTGGGTGGTGTGTTTGGTAGGGATTACCAGTAGTCACTCTTGGGTCTCTCTTTGGGTTGCCTCTTCACGCTGACGGAAGGAGTGCCATCATTCACTTTGATGTTTTACTTGAACAGAAAAACGCTATCTCTTTCTTACACTCTCCCTCTCTCTCGCTTCCTTTCATTCGCTGTGGCTGATGATTTAGCCTGAAATTATATTTTAACTGCCAAGTGAATCTCACTCTTAGCCTCCCACTGGCTGCTGCTGCTGCCACATGCGGCAACTGCATCATGTTGCTGGGTCATAAAAAGTAATGACAGCATCTTCCTCACTCTCTCTGTTCTACCTTGCCCTCCTTCGCAAGCCTTTGCACGCTCGATAATGACGAACGATGCTGATGGGTCGTGGGGGGGAACTGAGGACCAGAATGAAAAACGCACGAGTGCAAAAAAAAGTAGCTGAAGTAGCCATGATGTTGAAGAAGAAGAAGTCGTCGTCGCTGCTGCTGTTGCAATAACATGCACTGCAAAAAAAATGTTTTTTTTTTACTTTTGTATATTTAATTTTTTTCAATATTTGTTTATTTTTTTTATGAATTTACTTCCTTATAAATATATTTAAACGAAAGGGTATATACATATATATACATATACATAAAGGATTTCACCGCGAAGAAAACAATAAAGTTGCTGACTTTTTTTTTTAAGTGTAACATCTTCAAAGGTTGTGGCACCCTCAATCGTGCTTTGAGCTTACTTAGCCCACCAACCACCCCACCACCCTTCCAGTCCACCACCCACTCTGCACACTTGGCCCAATGTGCTTCCTGCCACAGCCGCAAGAGGAAACAATTATGAAAGCGGCTGGCAGCGCATTCAACTCTCCAGCTTCAAGCGTTGCAGCTTGCAACTTGCAACTCCAAATCCGTTGCCAGCTCGAATCTCAAATCTAAAATGGACGTTGCAGCTATTTTCAACGTCTTTTTATTATTTATTTTTTTTTTGTTGCTGCTGCTGCTGGTGCTGGCAGCGCGTGTTGCTCATAAGATAAAGATAATAGAAAAGTTGAATTTATAGCAAAACACTTTTCAATCATGCAACCAAAACGTGTGGCACAGCAACTGGCGCACCGCCCCCTCTAACGTACATCGAGGTGACGCAGTGTTGCCCGTTTTTTGCTGCTGCTGTTGTGTCGCGTGAGTCAAAGTTGGAGCTTGAAGTAAGGATGCGGACCCTTCTTCTTATTCTTCTTCTTGTTGCTGTTGCAGGGGAGCGCCAAATCATTTCCGCAACACTTGCTCATTCACTTTGTTGTTGCTGTTGCTGCTTTTGCTGTGTTTTTGTCTCTAAGCAAAATGGAAAATTGTCATGGCAGCAAGGGGTAAAGGCGACGTATAGATACTCTACACTTTATACTTATTGCTAGCATAAAAAGCTTTATGTGCGTGCGTATAAAAGCTCTAGGCACAGTCGATTATAATATCAAAGGAATATCTAATGTTATTCACTAAAATTCTTAGTCAAACTTAACTTTTAGTACAAAAACTCTTTGGCTTACTTAAATACCCTCTCTGTATAAACTTTACACGGTATTTAAGTGTGCAAAAAACATCTGCCAACGGATATGCCTGGCCATCCGCTATGGCCCACAGCTCATTCTTTCAGACAGAGCCCCCACCCAGCCGAAGCCAAGCCAACTAAGCTGTATCTTGTAGATAAACTCGTGTGCCTCAGTTTCGACCCACACACACACACACACACTCGCATACACATGCAGTGAGCCCCTGGGGGGATCTAACTGACTATTCATGCGTTTAAAATTTGCAATACACCCCAAAAGAAAATGGTTAAAAAAAGAAGAAAGAAAAGAAAGAAAAAAGATGATGAAAAGCGCCGCCCGTTACATTTTACGTTAAAGCTTTGGCAAACAAGTTTTTCTTTCTTTATTTTTATTTATTTTTTTTTTTATCTCTACGGCAGATTGAAGGGAAGTCGCTAGCTGCAACAAGCCCCTCAGGCAGCACCTGTTTTTTTTTTCTTTGCGTTTTTTTTTTTAACCTCAAATTTTTGAATGCCATTTCACATGGGTTTTCTTTTCTTTATTATGTCCATATTTTATTTGAGTTCGGTGTTTTGTGCTCGAACAGTATGGACAGAATATTATTATAAAGAAGATTATTTTGAAGACTCCATGAGATCGACAAATTTACAAATATCAAAAAAATTTATTAAGAACTTTCTAAGATTTTTTTTTACTTTTTTTTACTAAACTTTAATGCTTAACATATGCCTTTATCGATATGTAAAGGATATTCAGCTCTAGCACTTTGATCCTTTCGTAATCTTAATTAACTAATCGAAAACTCAGATATCGTGGTTTTTTTTTTTAATATTTTATGTTTTTTTTTTTTTTGTTTTTTTTTTTTTTTTTAGTTGGGATTTATTATAAAGATATTTTTGTCATTTCAATATTTTATTAAATTTTTTAAAGTTATGAGAAGGATTGTTGGTTTTTTGTTTTTTTTGTTGTTTTGTTTTTAAGATTATTTGGGTTTATTTTTTGTTTTGTAATCTTAATTAACTAATCGAAAACTCAAGGAATACGGCCGTCCAGTGCCCAAAAGAGACGAGCCTCTCAGGCAGCAACTTTTTTTTTCTTTGCGTTTTTTTTTAACCTCAAATTTTTGAATGCTCTTTCACATGTTTTTTTTTCTTTATTATGGCGATATTTTATTTGAATTCGGTGTTTTGTTCTCGAAAAGAATGGATCGAAACTTTCCATGCGATCAACAAATTATTAAAGTTAAAAAAAATTTATTAAGAACTTTCTTGGATTTTTTTTTTTACTACACTAAAATGCTAGACATATGCCTTTATCGATATGTAAAGGATATTCAGTTCCAGCACTTTGATCCTTTGGTAATCTTAATTAACTAATCGAAAACTCAAAGGAATAATTCCGTCCGGTGCCCAAAGAAACATTTTTCGAGAAGTTTCTGTGGCTGGTGATGGCTGGTGTTGGCTAAGCTGGGATTAGATTTTGATGTTGTAAGTGTTTTTTGTGGGATTAGCCAAGTAATTTGTTTGTTCAGTCTAGTTAAGCCAGCCGATAAGCAGAACTTGTTGTAGCACTGGGAATATGAAAGTGGCAAAACTTCTACGAAAAACCACGAACAACAAGAAGATGATGGCGAAGTCTTTGCTAGAACTATAACTCGTGAGGCAAGGCACTTGCAAATTACACGTAATCTGGCCTTTTTGTCCTCGAAACTCGTTCGTTGTCGTCTTTGTTGGTGTCGTCTTGGTGGCGTCGTCAAAGTGCCAAAGTTTTTCATTGTAATAAATATTTTAATTTTGAACTTGAGCAATTAACCCAAGAACGCATGTGGAAATAGTAGGCAAAGTGGGTGGCAGAAACCCCATACAGAATGCTGTCATGGCAATTGTTGGTAAAGTGTGCAGAGGAGAGAACGGGGAACGGAACGAGAAGGAGACGCAACACAGTAGCTGCCTTCCCCTCGCTGCCCTTGAGCAGCAATGTATATGAGCATTATGAACTTAAGCTGTACCCAAAACAACAACAACAACTGAAACAACAATAACATTAAGATCCTTAGACACATGCCAAGTGGTTAAGTCGCCAAAGGAGATGCTTTTGAGTGGGCGGAGGAGGGGAGGGTGCGTGGTGCTCCAGAGAAAAGTTTTACTGTGCGTCGCATTTAAATGATTTTGCATAATTCAATGGCACACAGATTTCTTTAGGGAGAAAAACTTTATCAAACACCCAAAAGGTACAAAAGTTCCCCTCAAATATATATGTATATATTTTCTTCAATTGCGCACAATTAATCCTTTTTATGAGCGTTACGCTGCGTTTCTATGTTTTACTGCTTTTTACTGCTGTTCCAGGTAATCCGAAGCGGGTTCGAGTTCGGGTTCGGTTCAGTACTCTGCTGCTGTTCCATCAGCTGGAAACGCGCACACACAAAGGCCTTAATTATAAAAGTCAACAAACAGCAAAGGGTTGGGGATCATTGGGTTCACAGAGAGCCGAGCTACCACCGCTCGCCGCCGCCGACTTATTGTCATCAACTGGATGAAAATCCGGGGCAAAAAATAATAATAAAAAATACAAAAAAAAAAACAACTCGCATGTAATTAAAATAAAATCCCTTTTACGACTGTGTGTGTATATACGGCAAAGATTTTTACGGTTATTTGTTGAATACGTTTGCGCTGCCAGACCTGCAGAAATTAAACAAACCTACCGGAAAATACACACACAAAAAATACAACGTTGTACCCAAAACGGAAAAGAAGTTACAAAATGTAATACACTTTTTTTTTTTTTTTTATATATATATTCAATTTTTTGCCATTACTGGAATATTTTTGGCCGAATCGGACGACAAAATACTTTTTAAAATATCTACGATTTGAGACAATACAAAAAAAGTTGACTTTTTATGAAGTCATAGTTTTTTTTTTTTTTGTTTTTTTTTTATTCAAATATTTGTTTAATACTTCTAGGACAACTTTCAGGACAACCTCCAGTGCACGATTATCGCAAATGAGAGAGAGTGAGAGCTTACTCTGTTTTTTTTTAGAGAATTTTAGAATCTTCTCCAGTGCACGATTATCGCAAATGAGAGAGAGAGAGAGAGAGCTTACTCTTTTTTTTATTGCGTAGAATCTTTCTATCTGAATCGTTTTGTCTTGTCGTCGTTGCCAGTTTTAATTATTGGCCGCGATTGCAGATAATGTCTGGCATTGCCAGCCCAGACCCGGACGCGCATTCCCTTGGCTTTCCCTGGGTCAATGTCAATATCACAACGCAGTCAACGTCACCAAGAATACCCCAAGCGCCACTTTCCCCCCATTGCCCACTGGCCATCCTTGGCGTGTCATCGGCATCAGCTGGCGATTAACTCTGCAAATGCAACCCTTTTTTCTTTCATTTTCGCGCGCCGAGGGCGTTATGCTAATGATGGGCTACACATATACATACATTTGATGTTCCTGCCCAGCCATTTGATGGCCCGCGGCGGCCAGAGTGTTGTACACTTTTTGTCGTTTTATGTGTGTGTTTTATTATTTCGCTCTTTCTACTTTTCGTGCTTTGCTTTTATTATTTTCAAGTTTAATTAACTTTTGGCTTGTTTTCACAGAGCAAAAGAGACAAAAACAGAGAGAGAGAAAAGCGCAAAGAGCTAACATAAATTTTAAGCTCATTTGCCAGTGGCGACTCCTGTCGAGTTTGGGGCACAGGAACTGTTGGAAATTTGATACGTTGCCCATTGTCATAAAAGCATCGAGATGAATGTGCCACAGCTAAAAAGTTTAGCCATTAACCAAAAATATCAAGCTGATGCTTTACGAGGCGCAGCTCAGTTACAGTTAGGCTAGGGGATACTTGAGGATATGACAGATCAGGTTAGCATCAGTTCAGTTAATGTTACATTCTTAACAAAAATGCTGGTGAACATTGATCCGTGATTCGATTAAAGTTTTCGCATATGAAAAGTTCAGATTGGATTAGTTGATTAATTTTTTTTTTGTACTTTAATATATATATTTTTGATATATTTTTCAAATCATTTATGTCCGTTTTGCGCTCGGAAATTCGAAGACGCGCGGATGCGGCAATGAACTTATCATCTACCTCCATTGTTTGTTTCTACACAAAAATATTTGGTTTTTCGTTTAAAATTTATTTTTTTACTTTTTAGTGCTTGTTATAAGTATATCAATATATATATATATATATATGACAGATCAGGTTAGCATCAGTTCAGTTAATGTTACATTCTTAACAAAAATGCTGGTGAACATTGATCCGTGATTCGATTAAAGAAGTTTTCGCATATGAAAAGTTCACATTGGATTAGTTGATTCATTTTTTTTTTACTTTAATATATATATTTTTGATGTGTAGTTGAACAATATATATTTTGGAGTTGCAATATGAAGCAACAATCCGCAATACAAGAATAAAAAAATATTGAACTTTTTTTAAAGAGTTTTTAAATAAATAAACATATAAAAGATGCATAAAAAATGTAATACTAAAGCTCAAAGGCTTAAATCTGATTGCTTTTAGCGTAAAGCATACAAAATAGGGTATTTTAAATATTCGTCAAGTGTTTTTCGACAAATGCTTACGTAATTTCACACTCACAATGTGTGTGCTATAACTTATTTAATATATATATAAGGAATGCTTAAACATTCACACACACACACAAACAGTTTTGAATGTCACACACACACACAAACAGTTTTGAATGTATTATAATTTTGTATAACATATTTGAAATGCGACACACAGAGTTTTGCTGCATGCCGCACTTGCCCCCTCGATGCCCGTTGGGATTTGCTTTGTTTCTTTGGCTATGGCTTTGGCTTTGGCTTTGGCTCTGCGTCTGTCTGTTCATCTGTCAATTAGACTTTAATGTATTGCCATAGTACTTCAAGTTATACGCAATTACGTTAGGAACTTCAACTGTGGAGAGAGACTATGGCGTTCTGGCGTTCTGGTTTTTAGACAGCCAGGCCAAGCCAGCCATAAGCAAATGAATACATTTATTGAGTGACAGACAGACGCAAAAAACAATTACATATAAAGATAGATAAAAAACACTTGGAGAACAATTGAATTGTGATCTTGAAAAACGAGAAAAAAAAAACAAAATTGTAAAACATGATGATATAATAATGTTTAAAGGCGATCGAGTTTATAGATTGCTTTACAAATTGTGTTTTTGAGATATTTTTATGTAAATTTGTCTGAAAAACCTCAAAACTAAAACTCTTTAAAGTTATTCATGTTCTCACCTAAATAAGCATAATTTTAGGGCAGCTTAAGCTTCGTTTGATAGAAGTAAATTTATTGTTTGGTTTCTTTTTGAGCCCGTGGGCTCTTTTGTTGTTGTTCCATGCCTCCGGTTCGCCCCTTTTGGCAACGCCCCTGCCACCGATGATGATCTGTTAAGATTTATGTCTTCAAGTCCAGCTAACAAACAAGTATTGTCTAACAGCTTGGCAAGATTATTCTTGGTTTTTTTTTTTTTTTGACTTGCGGCGTTGAGCATGGTTTCATTTTGGGGCAAATGTCAGCGAAGCAAAAGTCCATAAGATTTATTATTTTTTTTTTTTTTACAACCTGTTGAATAAAATGTGTTTTTGTCAGGAACTATATCTCGAATGGTATTCACATCATATGGTAAGAATATTTGAGTGTAAGATCAGAAAGTGTGTAAAAAGCAACGGAAAAGGAAAACTCTAAGCATATTATTTTGTCTGACTGACTGCTATCAGGGTAAAATGTTCAGACTTCATATAAAGAGGATTTTTGAGACAAAAAAACTTCAAGGTGTTGAAAATTCCATTATTTTCGAGAAACTTTAGTTAAACTAACTTGGCAAGATTATTTTTTTATTTTATTTTTATTTTTTTGACTTGCGGCGTTGAGCATTGTTTAATTTTGGTGCAAATGTCAGCGAAGCAAAAGTCCATAAGATTTATTATTTTTTTTTTTTTACAACCTGTTGAATAAAATGTGTTTTTGTCAGGAACTATATCTCGAATGGTATTCACATCATATGGTAAGAATATTTGAGTGTAAGATCAGAAAGTGTGTAAAAAGCAACGGAAAAGGAAAACTCTAAGCATATTATTTTGTCTGACTGACTGCTATCAGGGTAAAATGTTCAGACTTCATATAAAGAGGATTTTTGAGACAAAAAAACTTCAAGGTGTTGAAAATTCCATTATTTTCGAGAAACTTTAGTTAAACTAACTTGGCAAGATTATTTTTTTATTTTATTTTTATTTTTTTGACTTGCGGCGTTGAGCATTGTTTAATTTTGGTGCAATTGTCAGCGAAGCAAAAGTCCATTAAATTTTTTTTTTTTTTTTACAACCTGTTGAATAAAATGTATTTTTGTCAGGAACTATACATATGACGAATGTAATCCATGTCATAAGCTAAGAATATTTTAATGTAAGATCAGAAAGTGTGTAAAAAGAAACGGAAAAGGTAGTCTCTAAGCATATAAGGTAAAGCTTAGACTTCATAGTCGGGGCTTGGATTAAAAGAGGATTTTTGAGACAAACAAAAGGTGCTCAAAATTGAATTATTTTCGAGAAACTTTGGTTAAACCAACTAGGCAAGATTTTTTTTTTTTTTGACCTTCGGCAGCAAAAGAGACGTTTTTTTACATCTTGCTGAATAAAATGTATTTTTGTCAGGAACTATAATACATAAATGACGATGATGATGTGATCGTATTATTATTAATTATTTTTTTCCATTTTTTTTTTTTTTTTGTCTTGCGGCCTGGACCATTTTTTCATTTTGCGGCAAATGTTAGCGAAGCAAAAGTCCATAAGATTTCTTATTTTTTTTTACAACCTGTTGAATAAAATGTGTTTTTGTCAGGAACTACATCATCATACACATCAATATAATAAGTGTAAGATCAGAAAGTGTGTCAAAATAAACGGAAAAGGATATATGTAATTAGGGTAATTAGGGTAAAGCTTAGACTTCATAGTCGGGGCTTGGATTAAAAGAGGATTTTTGAGACAAACAAAAGGTGCTCAAAATTGAATTATTTTCGAGAAACTTTGGTTAAACCAACTAGGCAAGATTGTTTTTTCTTTTGACCTGCGGCAGCAAAAGAGACTTTTTTTTACATTTTGTTGAATAAAATGTATTTTTGTCAGGAACTATAATACATAAATGACGATGATGATGTGATCGTATTATTATAATTATTATTAATTATTTTTTTCCTTTTTGTTTTTTTTTGTCTTGCGGCCTGGACCATTTTTTCATTTTGGGGCAAATGTTAGCGAAGCAAAAGTCCATAAGATTTCTTATTTTTTTTTTACAACCTGTTGAATAAAATGTGTTTTTGTCAGGAACTACATCATCA
Source organism: Scaptomyza pallida (assembly GCA_018152965.1). NCBI lineage: Eukaryota > Metazoa > Arthropoda > Insecta > Diptera > Drosophilidae > Scaptomyza > Scaptomyza pallida. The sequence continues at coordinate 4,112,570 of JAECXP010000107.1, forward strand.
CACATCAATATAATAGGTGTAAGATCAGAAAGTGTGTCAAAATAAACGGAAAAGGTAGTCTCCAAGCATATAAGGTAAAGCTCAGACTTCTTAGTCGGGACTTGGATTAAAAGAGGATATTTGAGACAAACAAAAGGTGCTCAAAATTGAATTATTTTCGAGAAACTTTGGTTAAACCAATTAGGCAAGATGGTTTTTTTTTTTTGACCTGCGGCAGCAAAAGAGACTTTTTTTTACATCTTGTTGAATAAAATGTACTTTTGTCAGCAGCTACATATATGACGATGATGACTAAAGACTGTGATCATATTATTATAAGTATTATTAATTATTTTTTTTCTTTTTTGTTTGTTTGTCTTGCGGCCTGAAGCATTTTTTCATTTTGGGTCGAATGTCAGCGAAGCAAAAGAGATTTTTTTTTTTTTTTTACAACCTGTTAAATAAAATGTGTTTTTGTCAGGAACTACATCATTACACATCAATATAATAGGTGTAAGATCAGAAAGTTTGTCAAAATAAACGGAAAAGGTAGTCTCTAAGCATATAAGGTAAAGCTCAGACTTCATAGTCGAGGCTTGGATTTATAAGAGGATTTTTCAGACAAACAAAAGGTGCTCAATTTTGCATTATTTTCGAGAAACTTTACTTAAACTAACTAGGCAAAATTTTTTTTTTGACCTGCGGCAGCAAAATAAACTTTTTTTTTATATATCTTGTTGAATAAAATGTATTTTTGTCAGAAATTACATACATGACGATGATGATGTGATTAGAAAGTGTGTAAAAAGAAACGGAAAAGTAACTCTCTAAGCATAAAATCAAGTTAAAGTTCAGATTTCATAGTCAGCTTTTGCATTTAAATTGTATTTTTAAGACAAATTTTAAGGTGCTGAAAATTTCATTATTTTCAAGAAACTTTGCTTAAACTAAATCGATTTACTTCATCGACCAATCTTAAACCAACACCTTTGTTGCTCTTTTGTTGCCACACCCAATTATTACCGCCTCCCCCAAATCCCAGTTTAGTTTGGCCCGAAGATCGAGTCAAAGATATGAAATGAAGCAACACGCGTCGTGTTTTTTTCTACATATATAATTTTATTATTATTTTCTCGATTCGTTGGGTGTCTCTTGGGGTTTTGCTTGATCAACGCTGCGGTTGCTGCAACAGCGACAGCAACAACGACAAACAAATCTTGGCAACGGGTTGGAGGCAAGTGGCATACACACACACACATACACATAGACAGATCGCGTTTTAAAGGTGCGGCCTGGTTGTTGTTGTTGCTGTTTGCCTTTATAGTCGATATAACTTTGTTGCGATCGTTTGGTTGTTTTTTTTTTTGCTACTTTTTCTTTAGTCGTTTGTGTTGTTGCTTTTGTTGTTGTTTGCCAACCACAAACTTGACTTGGTTGCTCTTGTGATTGTTGTTGTTGTTATTGTTGTTGCCACAGCATGCGTTTTGATTGCAGTCGTTGCTGTTGTTGTTGCTTGTGTGTTGCCTTTTTCATGCCATTTAAGTCTTATTTATGGTTCTCGTTGATGATCGTGTTGATGGTCGTACTCTTTTTTTTGTTACTTCTCTTTTTCAGTTTGTTGTTTTCTTTCTGTTTTCCTTTTATGCTGTTTTTGGGTCGTTGTTTATGGTCGATTTTTAACCTTTTTTAAGTGCCTCAGCGTTGCGTGCTCGTCTGTGTGTGTGTGTGTGTGTATGAGGGAGTTACGATTATGGCAGATTCGTTAAGGTAAATGCTGGTATAGATAGTTACGGGGGGTATGTAAACAAGTTTGATAGTCTTTTTTGTTTAAGTATGCCAAAGTCTGGCAAGAAAAGTGTGCTTAAACATTTATCTATTGGCAGTCGAACCTCGTTGTAACGAACTTTTTCTTTAAAAAATTAAAACTTTTGAATTTTTTTAAAACATTTTTCATATTAACTTTTTTTATTTTCCTAAAAATTTGGGAAAGTTGCTGCAGTACTCCACGTGTCGATCAATATCTATGCTAAAGAAAAGAGTGCTTATATGTAGACACACATATATATTAATATACAAACGAACTTTCATATAACGAAGTTTTCTTGAAAATATTCAAAGCTTACCCAACAAAATCGATTTTTTCTTTTATCGAGAATATATTTTTAAAATAATTTTATAATTTTGGGAAAGTTGACTGAAACGATTGATTAGTCAAACTTTTATTGAACTTTAAATATTACATTTTTTATTATCCACATCTTGGAGCTAGGTAGAGCATTGTAGATGCGACCTCTAGCCGATTATTTATTGTTTTCCGGCTTTGTGAAGCAAGTTCATTTTTATGATTTGTTGATTTTTGTTGTTTTGGCACTGCTCAGACGAGTGCATCTATCCATGCAATTTGATTTTAATGGCAGCAAAAACTTTTACGCTGCTTTCAATACCCTATGAAAATGTTATTCGATTTTAGCTCTCTAGCAAAAGTATATATGATATTGACAAATAATAAGAAAACATATCACGAAATTTTTATTTTAACTTAATAAAATCGGATTTATGGAGTTATCGATGATAAATATCTTTTGGATACTACAACTTTATATATATGTATATAGTTTTGTTATCCGAATCTGAGATTAGTTTCTCTTTATTTTCGAGATAATCTTAAGTCTTACAGGGCAAACATATAAGCTTCCTCGAGGTTATCTTGGGATCCTAAAACGGATTTGGATTCCGCGTTCCCAAAAGAATGCACAGAACTTATTCAAGCTTTCGCCCTTTGGTTTTTGGTATTTCGTAGGGTAACTCCAAGTCGTGCACTTTACCAATGAAATTACCTTGTTAGCTTGCGATTTTGCTTGCTTTGTTTTATTATTATTATTGCCATCGTTGTTGTTGTTGCTGTATTTTCTTTTTGGCACTGCAATCGTTGGAAATCAATTATAAAAAAAAACCTTTCGGCGTTCAGCTTCAATGGGCACGTTAATTCGTGAAAAATGTATTTATTTTCCTCTATAAGTACATATACTATATACCATAAACAACAATACAATACAATACATGCACTCGCTTATGCTGTATTTCAGGTTTTTCGTTTGAAAAATAAAATAAAAAGTAAAGAGTTTTCATTGTATGGCTTTGTCTTTGCTGGCTTTGGGTCTATGCCTTGGGTCAGGCATCGGGGGCCGGTTTTTTGTATTTTTCTTTATTTGGTTTTGGGTTTGGGGTCTGGGTCTTTGGACAGACATGACAAAAGGATTGTGCAGCAGAGACAGCAGCAGCAGCAGCGGAAAAGTGCAATAAATTTTACCATACATATTTTTTTTTTTAAATTTTTTGTTGGCTATCGGATTTGTTTTATAATGTGCTCCATTTGAAAATAATTATATACATATATCTATTATACTTACATTTGAGACACTTTCGATCTTTATTTTTGTGTACTTTTTTCTTTAATTCTTTCATTTTTATAAAATTTTGCAATTTGGAGTTTTTTAATATGAGTCTTGTCGTCGTCCAAACAAGCATTATGAACCCAAAAAAATTAAAAAATCAACCAATCAAGAAATTTTACATATTTTTTTTTAAATTTTTTTTATTAGCTATCGGATTTGGTATATATCGTGCTCCATTTGGAAATAATTATACATATATATCTATTATACTTACCTTTAAGCCACTTTCGATTTTTATTTTTGTATCATTTTTTCTTTAATTCTTTCATTTTTATAAAATTTTGCAATTTGGAGTTTTTACTATTCTCAATGTTTTTTGGCTCAAAAATAAAAATAAAATACCAATGCAAAGTAAAATGAATGAACAAAAAAGTTTAGCCACAAAAAAAAAAATCTAATGAAATGGTTTAAAGCACATAAGAGTTTTAAATTAGTAAACTTTTACACGATTTTAAGATGGGCTTAAGGATCTATAAAAACATTCAACGTTAAGAACTCGATTTGAACTAGAAATTCATGAAATGATTTATGAAGCTGTATGTGTGGCTTTTTCCATTTCCTTTTAAGATTCATTAACTTGTTAGAGCAATCTATTTCACTATACTTTTTTTTATTTATTTGAATTGGTTATCAGATTTGATTTATATCGTGCTCCATTTGGAAATAATTATACACATATATCTATTATACTTACCTTTGAGCCACTCTCGATCATTAGTTTGTGTCATTTTTTCATTAATTCTTTCATTTTTATAAAATTTAGCAATTTGGAGGTTTAAAATTTGTTCTCGGATCCTCCGATCAAACATTGTGAAACCAAAACCAACCGATTAATGCAAAGCAATATGAATCTAAAAAGTTAAGCCACAAAGAAGATATCTTAAAAAATGGTTTAAAACTTTTTATATTTTTTTTTTTTATTGATATAAACTTTACATAATTATTATTTACTTTATTTTTTTTTATTCAAAATAACTTTTCCTACGAAATAATTTAATAAAAATTTAACAATTTATTTTTCACATATAAAAAACCCACAATGTATCTATATATCTGTACTGGAAGTCTTGAGTCATGAAAAATGTGTAGTTGCAAACTTCAAAATAAGGAAGCTCTTCTAACAAAAAAAGTTCTTTAAAAAACAAATTAAGTGCTGTGCAATGCTGTGACTCCCAGAACTGGAGTACAACAACTTCAACTCAGCTGTGTGTTCCACTTTAGCATCAACAACAACAACAACAAGAACAACAACAACAACAAAAGCTACAGATCTGAGCTTAAAGCAAAGTAAACAAGAACAAGCCGAGTACGAAACGAACGCGAGATGAATTTATGAGATCATGTTTGAAGTTAATTATGCCAGGGCATAAATTTCACGTCTCGCTCAGACAGACAGACACACACACATATACAATGTATAATATATAGTTTGGTCGTGTGCTGGAGTGCAAATGTACTTCGTCTCCTTGTAGTTTATTCCATCGAGCTGTCAAGTTTGTTGTTTTTTTCCTTTAGCTGTTTTTTTTTTTGCACGTTTCACCAATCATAATAGTTTTTATCTTAAAAAGCCATAAGCATGTGCATAAAAAAAGGCCAAAACAAAAAAAAAAAAAACAAATACGACAAAATAACAAGCGAAAAAGTAAAAAAAAAAAAACAAACGCTGTCAAACTAGTTGCTAGACCTAGGTTAGTTCTTGGCTGAGACAGCGATAAAAGTCTAAGCCATGGACTGTGGAGACCTGTTTCTTGACTTAGATTCGTTTCGTGTCTATATGTGTATGGTGTTTGGGCCATGACAAGCAACCAGAGCGGTTTGGGCCAAGCCAAAACAACAAAGTTGCTTGTTGTTTACGAACAAGAAGTTTTTTTTCGCTTTTATTTTTTATTTATTTTTATTTTTTTGCGGCAATGGATGTGGTTTGTGGTTTAACTGCTTTTATGGTAACAACAAATATATATGTGTGTATGTATGTATGTACCTGTATAATATATATTTATATGTGTATATGTTAAAAAAGTCAACAAAGAATAACAAAGGGGCATAGGTGACGATTGAATGCTCTGTGTTCTGTATATTTTTTTTTTTTTTTTTTTTTAACAAGAATAATTTTAATATTTAATTGAAAAGTGTTTTTAAATGCAACAAATTTAACATTTACAATTAAATTTTAAAACTGAAAATATGAAAAACATAATAATTAAAATATATTTTGGACGCAGTTTTAAGACTTGGAAAATATCTTTGTAAATTCGAATACAAATGCGATAATATATAAATATTAAAAAATATATGTTCTTAACAATAATCATATCATTTAATTATTATAATCATTATTTTACACACTTTTTTTATCATTTTAAAAATAAAATAATAATATAAAAATTGACAACAACAAGAGGCAAGCAATAGTAAGTTTGGCTAAAAAGTCATCAAAGACCAAGACGTTAACAACAACAACAACAACAACAGCAGCGACAGTTGAAGTCACGATGTTGGGTTCGGTCGGTTGGTTGGTCGGTCAGACGTTTGTTTGTTGATTGTTGTTGTTGTTTGGGTTGCTTTTGGTTTGTTGTTTTCGTTTGAGTTGAAAACCAGTTTGGGCTTCAGGTCTACACTTTATTTACAATATTGTTTTCTTTTACGACGTCGACGGCTGCTGCTGCGATTTTGTCGCTGTTGTTGTTGTTGTTGTTGTTGTGGTTTTGACCCAAGCTCCTTTTTGTAATAAAGAAACTGGTATACCAACTACTGGCTCGTACTTATAGCCCAACTATAAGCCAAGTCCCTCAGCCTGGAAAACTTGATACTTAAGCTCACGACAATGTTGCCAATTTGATGTGCATCTCGAGATGCCCCCAAGCTCCAAGTTACGAACTACCAGCTGACAATGTGGAGTTGGGTTTAAGGTCTCTCCCCCACACACACACACACTCTCGCTTGCACTCTGTGCATGGGTGTTGATTGGTCCCGTGCGGTTTATCAATCATTAACAGACACCGTCGTAAAAAATGCTCGACTTGGCTTCTAAAAGGCCATCACATTATACAGATGCCGTCTTTCAGATTTACAAATGGTACTACATAAAATAAAAACACACACAAAACTACCAAAAAAATAATACTGAAATTTTCGTATGGTCATAACATTTTATGAGCCATGTGCCTTTTTTTTGTTATTGTCCAAGAGATGAGTTAGAATCAAGCTAAAAACCATTTACCGACTTATTTGATTAGATACTTGGGATTGTGAGGCTTTGGGTTGCACAAAAGTTTACGATCTTTTGGTTCTTTACATTATTTTTAGTATGGAATTAAAGTCGAAAACGTTTTTAAATGCAAACTAAAACTTTTGGGAAGATTTGATCCAGAAAAAGTCCTTAATTGATAGAAAAAGTGAAATCAAGTTTCAATTTTTATAAAATTCCGGAAAAAATCTAAACGCAAAAGCTTTAATTTAAAATTAGGATCAATTAGCTCCTGTTCTCTAACGGTTTTCACCTAAACTTAACCTCAAATTCACAAATAACCGTTTCATAACCTCAAATCTTGGTTAATTCGAAAACTGTTAGTTTTGTTTAAGCTGAAATAACTTGGCTAAAACTAATAACAATTACAATTGTTAATCTAAAACCATTTTGAAAGCAAACTACCAATTAGTAAGCTTCCTACCACTTTGCTCCCCTCTGACCCCCATCCATGTGTCCTTTCTGCAACATTTCGTGGCAATCGTGAAAAGCTATTTCGCTATTGCATTTGTCAAGCGTTGACAGCAATGCGTCGTCGTCGTCGACGTCCGCAAGCTGCAAAGTTAACTGTGAATTGCGACAAGGTAATGGTATTACCACCACCCTCCACCCCCACCCCCTTGCTATCCCAATGCCAATTTCATATCCGAGGAACCGCAGCTGAATGTCAATAGCTTAACCGACACAAGGATGTGGCAAGTGGGGAGAGAGAGAGGAGAGAAGGGGAGCGAGAACATAATTTGCTTTGCTTAGTTTTTGCTACGTTTTGGTATTTTTATTACAATTTCTGTTAGTTAGTTCGGGACACACAGAGCGAGAGTCGACAGAGGGGGAGAGAGACGACAGTTGAGGTCCAAGTTGCCCGGTTGCTGTGGTCCAAACCAACGAACGACCAAAGCAATGTAACATGCCAAATGTGTCCCGGAATTTAATTAAACATTTTCTGCGCTTATTCGTGTATACATTTACCCCACGACTCTTTCTCTCTCTCTCTCTCTCTCTGGTCACCCATCTACTATTTGCCCAGCCAAACTGTCCTCACCCCCACCCACTTCACCCCCCCGAAAAGAGAGTTAAAGAGGGTTGCTTTGTGGGCGCTTTTGGCCATTGATTTGCGAGAAGCGAGGAGAACCCAGCTGCTGGAACTGAACTGTTGAAGGTTATTGACATATTTTAACAACTATTTGCAAAAGGCTTTAGTTTCACTTCAATTTCATTTCCAACATCTCCATCTTCGCCCCCTTTTCTATGCCACTTGAATTCCTTTCCAACCATTTCTATCTCCCTTTTTCGTTCTTTTTCTTGGTACGCATAATTGTAACAAGTGCATAATGTCTTTATCTTTATCTTTTGTTTTTTGCTTTTTGTTTTTGTTTACTTTGCTGTTTGCTGTCATGTTTAAATATGCTCGCGGCCATCAATATTTTGTATCCTTGCAAATATTTGGCATTTGGCATGTAAATAACGTTATTTAAATTACTTTATGCTGAAGAGACCTAAAACATAATAAAAGAAATGCAATATTTGCACCCCCGCCCAAACGACTTGAAACTTTTGATGGAGAGAGTTGCCAGCATAAGAAAAATCCGGACGAGAAAAAAAGGGACTGCAGCATTATTGAAATTAAACCTTTTTTTTTGGTTTTAAGCCTCACTGGACACAACGAATAAAGTTTAGAAATTGAATTTGTCGGGTTTAACCTTTTGCTTATATCAATAAACTTACAGTTATCATTTTAGATTTTGCTTTATTTGTTTTCACAGTGTCAAAAGTATGAACTGCGGCGAATTGATCTTTTCGCTCTGTCATATTTGCTTCTCTTTCTGCATCTCAGCTGTTCACACACGCCTCTCTTCTTCTTTTATTCAGCTTTTACTTAGCGCAATCAAATTAAGCATTTGCGAATGCTAGGCACAAAACGCAGAGCGCAAAATAAAAAAACGTTTGCACAAACAAAGAACAGAGCAGCAAATGCCATTAGACTTTATCGCAGTTTTTTTTGTTTGCCTTCTCGCTTGCACACTCATTAGTTTTGTTGCTGTGGCCGTTGCTCATTTTGCATTTTGCGCATGCAAGCTTGTGCTCAGCACAACTTTTGGTGTGTATTTAGTGCTATCTGAGTGTTCGAGATCCACACAATGAATTCACGCGATAGACTCTTCTGGACGGAATTTTTGCAGCTCTATCGTTCTCTGCCGGCCGTATGGAAAGTGAAGAGTCCGGAGTACAGCAGTCGGGCCTTGAAGACAGCCGCATATGAGCAGTTGGCGGAGAAGCTGCGTGAGGTGGAACCACATGCAGATCGTGCTTTGGTCGTTAAGAAGATCAACTCGTTTCGCACAAACTTTCGGCGTGATTTGCGCAAACGAGAACATTCTACTGAGGAAGAACCATTCGAGTCGACTTTATGGTACTTTGAGTTGCTTGGCTTTCTGGAGGGACAGGAGGGACAGGAGGGAAGTTTGCGCAAGCGGACGGTCAGCGGCTCAGAGCTGGAAGCTCCACTCGAAGCTTTGGTAAGTAAACTTTTACGTTTAATGATTAATTGCTTAAAAGCTTTTTTTTAACTTCACAGCATGATCTCACATACCCAAAGAAGAGGCGTCGCTTAGTGGTCAAAGATGAACTGCCCGAATCACCTGCTCCATCCATAGCAAATTCTCCGCTGGACAAGCTTTCCTCTTCGCTCTCCGCATCGAAAGCTTTAGCTCACACTTGGCGTTGCCAGTTTGATGAATTGTCATCCAAACAGAAGCTTTTGGCCCGCAAGCTCATCTCGGATGTGCTTTTCTATGGCTGCATGGAGCAACTGGAGCCCTGTCATGTCAGCCAACTGCAACAAATGATGTTGCATGCAACACCGCCGCTAACCAACAAGCTAGACCCCAATGATAGCTCTGATGCCGATATGGAAACCTCTTCCCATCATAGTCAAACATTAAAGCTCTTACCTCCAGACACTTAATCTACATTTGTTGTGGTTAGAATTACTGATAAGCTTAGATGAAATTTGCATCGGAAATGCATAAATAAATGAATGTGAAAAAAACAAATTAACAACGTTTATGTGCAACATTAAAACTCGGTCATTTCGGGAATTGAAAAACTTTGTGCACGCAAAAACCAGAAAATAACAATTGGAAAAAGGCAAATGACAATTTTACGCTTGCGAGAAATGCAAATTTATTGGCATTTAATTTCAAAGAGAGCGAACGCAAAACAAAGAAAAAAATAAAAATAAAATTAACCATTGCCCGCATTGAGTTACAAATACAAACAAACAAAAAAACACACCCCACTCGAAAAACAAAAAAACAACAAAAAACCAAGACCCCCATAATGTGCACAAAACTTAACAGCAACAACAACAACAAAGCTTCCAGCATATAAACGAGCGCATAATGAGCTTCGTCGAGCCTTCCGCAATGCCTTAAAATGGATGGATGAATGGATAGATGGATGTATGGATGCAGAGACCAAGCCTCCTCAACTAGCTTGGAAATCGCATTAAATGCTAGCTTGAAGCTCAATCTGCTCACACATATATATTAAACACGCCCCAAATTGTAGCAGGGCCAGGGCCATAAGTAACAGCACGTCGATGCCATGAAGCTCTGCCTTTTTTATGCTCTCTCTCTTTTTCGCTGTGCATATCATGCAATTACTTTCCACTCAAATGTCAATTTAAATTGAAGTTTTATGCAAAAACCATACTTGAAAAAGTTTTGCGAACGCCAACGACAAACATCTCCTCCCATGGCCCCCATATCCTTCGGATCGCTCAAGAACAATACGCCGCATGGCAACTCAATCTGACACAGCTTCTTCTCTCTGCTTCCTCCTTTGGCGTCTTGTCTTCCTCTTTTATTTTTTTTATCCACTAAATTTCAATCCCGCTTCCATACTCCATACTCTTGTTCATTTCCGGAACACAGGCTGCTCAAAGATTCGGATGTGAGGAGGGGTTTCTCTGGCTCTGTGTCTGCCTGCCGGGCTGCCTGCCTGCCTGGTCGTGTTTGTGTTCAGCTTTTTATGTGTTAGATGCACATTTCGGAAATTAAGTTGAAATTTATTAGCACATCTTTGTCGTCGAATTACATGGATTGGTTTTTTCGCAGCTATACAACAAACACTTCAAGTTCCATTCAAGCGGGATAACAACGAATTGGCAAAGCCCCTTTTTTTGTCGTGAAGGAGCAAAACGAAAAGCATGAAAAGTATACAATGGTAAGTACGACAAATAGAGAGATTAGGTTAATCAGCATGGATTTTTGTTTTATAAATATTTTAAGTCTACAATAAAGTGTTTTAATGTTTTTTATTGAATTTTAAAACCTTGCTTAAAGTTATTTTAAATATTTAATAGCTTAAATGCTTGTTTGAACCTGATAAAAGTAGAAATTTTTTGAAAAATATTATTATGAACTTGTTTTCTTGTGTATTAATTACAAATTTAGTAAAAGAAAAATTTATTAAAATTAATAAAATAAAATAATGTAAATAATAAATATCACTTCAATGTGATTTTTTTCCATTACGTGAAGTAAAATTATAATACAAAAATAATAAAAATATTTTTAATTTTTATAGAAATTTATTTTCATTATAGAAACATTTAAAAAACATAACAAGGGCGCTAGCGCTCTATAGTTTACTAAGCTTTAGTATTTTGTGTGTTACAGAAAATATTAAAAAAAAAAAAAAAAAATATAGTATTAATTATTTTCATTTAGTTTTGTACTTTTACTGCCAACAAATGTCTTTTAATGATTATCACATCAATTCACTCTTCAAATATATACACATTCAATTTGTATAACTCCTTTTGAGAAAAGTATTAAGTATTTATTTAACTCATTATAATCCATTACATGAAAAAGTAGCAGCTACTGTATTTTTGCCTTTAATTACTTTTTTAGCTCAATCTATATATCCCTTTTGAAGGCACTTAAAGGCATAGTCCATACTAATTGATAGATTTCTGCTGGCAGTGTTGAATAAGTGTTAATTGATGCTGTGTGTGTGTGTGTGTGCATTCAACCGATATGCTCGGCTCAATCGAACGTAGGGCGGCGGCTCTCGCTTTTAGCGCTTGTAAAATGTATCTGAAGGACCCTCAATGAGCATACAAACTGATATTTATTTGCACACACACAAACACACACGCACACTTCACAATATGCACATGTGTGCTAGTGTGTTAGTATGTGTATGTGTGTGTGCGTGCTTGTGGGTAGTCGCTTTCCATTTGGTTGAGTGTTAGTGCCTCAATATTACACAATTTCGAATCGCATCAAGTCGTTAAAAGTTTCGATTACACAACGCGTTTTACAATTGCCATCAGGATATGTGTGTGTGGCACAAAACAACCACAACTGAGAGGGGGCGGGGGGGTGGGGGGTGGCTCTCTCTTTGTATGTGTGCTAAAACAAATATTGAAAGTGGCATTAAAAAATAAATAAAAAAGAAGGAAAAAAAACACAAACTTTTGCCAACGCTGATTTTATTGCCATGAATTTGCGCTCAAATGGCAAATCAATGTGTTTCCTTCTGCCAGTCAATTTTATGGTTGTATTGTTTCACATATCCTGTGCAAGGGGAATACACCCTTAACCCCCAACCGCCCCCTCAACACACCATTCAATGCCACTTTGGCTCTGGACGCGTCTAATTTGGCTTGAAATTGCTAATATGGCTATTACTTTTGCCTCTTTTGTTATTGCTTTTGTGTGTTGGCATATTAAAAACTTGCCCGTATATATGTCATATGACTTTTGAGCACCCTATCAATGCACCAAATAATACGTATACGCACCGTATGCCAAACCATCTGCATTTGTTTGCCGGTATTCCCATTAACTTTTAACGCTCTGAATGTTTTATCACCCGCCCAAACGCCCCCACCCCCCCCCCCTTTTCGCAACAAAAGAAGTATTTTTACTACTTTCGTACTATGTATTCGCACTACCGCACCGCACCCCCCACTCTTTGGTAGTTCCTGAATTCCACGTAAGTGATGCATTGATTTTTTGTTCAGCCCCTGTTAGGCACGCCCCCCACTTTCGGGGGGGCCAGCTACCCTTTTTCTTGTTTTTATGGAGCGGCGTGTTATGTGATTTATAGCCCTGTTCGGGTCCTTAAAATGAATTCCTTTTAATGGTTTTTTATTGCCATTCAGCATCAGCGTCAGCGTTAATGTTAATTAAACTATTGTAGTCGAAAAGAAGAGAGCAAAAGGCAATAAAAAGGGGGAAAAAAAATCTTTGAATTGAGATTTTTGGCACACGTGCAGTTTTGGCTCAAAAGGGATTTGAATACAAGTCAAAAGGTGATATATGTGTTACGTACTTAACAATTGAGATAAGGGGCGGGTGTGTGTGTGTGTGTGTGTTAATAACTGTAGTTAAGAAAGCACATTTAATTTTTCGCACAGCATTTGTTAAGAGTTCTTTAAGGGTCATCCCTTTACTGTCACGTATTCGCACCGTAATCCCTTTTGGCCCGAAAGCATGTGAAAAGCCGCAATCACATTGTGTGGACTGACCAAAGCTCATTAAAGCCATATTACTTCAGGTTTAAGCCACAACACCAACACACACCAACACACACACACCGGTTGGTCACAAAATGCTTTTGGGATTATGATGTGTTGATTCACTTTTTCCCACCCTTCACCCCGTTACAGCCAGCTTCATATAATAGCTTTTGTCCCTTGTCCACATCTTCATTTCTAAGCAAGAGTGCGAGAGTTTCATTTTCTTTATAAATATTTAACATTTCATGTTTTGCTTCCAGAATGTTTACCATGTGCGGACTCTGACTCCCTGGTTCCCTGCCGGCTGTCCTATGCTCCCCTCATTCCCCCACTCATCCCAAACAGAAAAGAAGTAAAATAAATAAATGTGCGTTCATGATAATTGCGGTTCGGCTGCTGCGTTTTCCAAAAAAGGGGCCCCAGCTGCGTTTAATGGCTTTTCACAATTTAAGCAAGTCCCATTTTATTTTTTTCCCCCATCTTCTTCGTCTTCTTCTACATTTGTTCTGGTTCTTTTCAGTTTGCCAATTTCGAATGCTGGGCTTTCGGCCGCTTGCGCTGTATTTGCAATAAATTGCTGTTATTATATTTGATATTTACTTTTTATTAAAATTTTGAGGTTAGATTATTGATAATGGACTCGAAGTGGGCCCAGGGGAGGCGGTATATCATAATGCGTATTTGGTGTGGTATGAATGGAGAAATAAATGTAGTATGTGAGTGATTAAGAGCTCATGGAGCGTGGAGGGAGGGGAGTTAATCGAAAAAACTTAAAGTTTATAAAGTTTCATTTGATTTGTGTGAGATTTGTTTACTGAAGCATTATAATGTGCACCAAAAACATACTAGAAAACAAGTGAAGCTTGTTCTGATGCTTAAAAATATGTTAGGTGTTTTTTATAGCGAGTGTAGCCTATAGCGGGACAAAACCTTTCACTAAAAATCTTTTACTTTAGTGTTTGGTGTAATTTTCTGGCTTTAAGTATTAAAAAAAAAAAATTTTTGTAATAATCTAATAAATTTATACAAAAAAATTCATAAAAATTCGTTCTTGGAAATATAAGATATTAAGCTCATAACACAATAAATTCTGATTTAATTTCACATTTTTAGGTTCATTAAAAAGTTATCTTCCATCTTGAAAACATTATAATTTTAAGTCATACTCATTTGATAATGTTTGCCCTTAATAAATCTTGCTTTTAAGCTATTACTCACCTAGAATCTGTTAAAGGCCATCTCTTAAAGTAATTCCATGCGTTATTCTCTGCGGTTTTCTGTTTGGTTTTTCGTTTTGGCCCTCGTAGAACAAATGATATCATCTGTTGACCATTTGTACAATTCAGTTAGAAGGCGCTTGTTTATCATCGATGGGGCATAGAGATGGAGACAAGGTCGAAATGCGTTAATTAAGCATATATACAACAAATTCGAGAGTTCCAATTACGAACTATACGTTTGTGGGGCGCCCCTTAAAATGTTCTTCAGCCGTATTGGAGTGCCGCACCTTTGCCCGCATCCATCTAAACAACAAAAAATCGCCGACAATTCCAGGGCCAAAATTGGGCAGCCTAAAAACAACAACAAGCAAGCAAGAAATCCAAATTCAAAAATAATGTTGTAATTTTGTTGTGTTTTTCTTACGATAAACAAAGAGGCGAAAAGCAAAATAAATAGTGAAAAATAACAAGTCATAAACATGATTTATATGCAAAGTGCGCGCCATGAGATTGTGGAATGGATGTGTGTGTGTGGACACTGAGGTGCCAAGACCCAGCTGGGTCTGACCAAGGCACAACCGATATTAGCGTCAATTTATGCATGTTGACTGCTTCTACAAATGGCCCAAACCAGACGTCAGAGAGACTCCATATCGTCGATCGTGCGCTAAAACAAAAAAGGTGCCCACAATTGAACTACCAAAATACGCCAAAAACGAATAAAACGAGAGGGAAAGAGGTTTTTTCTGGGTAAGCACGCACAGAAAATCCAGAAACGAGGGACATACAATAAGACAGACAGAGCTCTCGACCCTCACAGCGGGGACACTTCAAGATGTACCCTCTACTCTTCAGCCCTTCAGCCTCTAGCCCTACTTCTGGCTGAACCTTTGATTCGAACTCCCTTTTGTTTGTCACACACAAACGAACAGAAAACACAAATGAAGAGTTGATGATGTTGACGATCATCATGAAGATCATCTTGAAACGCTCAGAGCTCAATCAGAGGGTTTTTTCTTTTTTTTCCTTTTTCTTTTTTTGTAAAGCCAAAATGAGAAAAAAAAAGTGCCTGTCATGACAGGCTAAGAGATACAAGTCTCTGCATGTCTGAGTCTGGGTTAAAAGGAATACCAAGTTAAGTACACTGAACCAAATTATGTGATGGTGTTTTAAAATTTGATTTCTAATTGATATGTTGATAAATATAACGAATCTTATGGGAATGGTTAAAAGTTTTGTTATGGGAAAAATTTTTTTAATATATAAAAGAAATGAATTTTCAACATTAAAAACTTTCTTAAATAGAAAATCTAGAAAATAGTATATTTTCTATTCACAATTTTCTGCTTTAAAATTGTTGAAAATACGCCTGAGTAAAACAAACAAGAAAAATTAAGAAAATACTTCAATAAAAATATAGTATACATAAAAAAAAACTTAATAACAGCAAGAAGCAAATTACATAGTTAGAAAAACATATATTAACTTTGAAAAATATTTCAAATATTAAAAAACATAGTCAAATGTTAGAAAGAAAGCC
Source organism: Scaptomyza pallida (assembly GCA_018152965.1). Taxonomy (NCBI): domain Eukaryota; kingdom Metazoa; phylum Arthropoda; class Insecta; order Diptera; family Drosophilidae; genus Scaptomyza; species Scaptomyza pallida. The sequence goes on from JAECXP010000107.1 coordinate 4,128,546, forward strand.
CAAAACTATTAAAAAGTGAATATATTGACATAAAATAATATGATTTTTAGAAGCAGTAAAAAAACTTGAAAGATTAAACATTTAAAGAACTTTTCGACAAAGAAAAAACATTAACATCTTTTTAATTTCTAATTTTATGACCTAACTTTGAATAAATTACTTTTTTTCACAGTGTACACATTGAGTTAAGGTTTTTGTACAAGTATAGCCGGTTCTTTGAGACGCTTGTTAGGCACAGATTGTGTGTATTGTTGCTTTGTTGTTTGTTGTTTGTGTCGTGGGTCTGGGGCACGTCAGAAGGTTGCCTGCCTGCCACAATGGATAGATGACGATAGAGTACACTTGTGCCTCTTGGACCTGCCCCTGCGACTGGTTTTTTTCATCTCCTTTTTTTTTCTTCATGCCTTATTCTTTGTGTGTGCAATGAGCAATGATTAAATTAATTATGCCTGGCAGGTAGCAAAGAGCCCAGAGCCTAGAGAGATTTCTAGTTGATCCTCGAGGTTGTGCCATAGAAATGCAGGGAGCGTGAAGTAATCGGAAAAAAAAGGACCTGTGCACAAAAGGACATTTGATATTTTTGACACATTTGGCCATAGATAGATAGAGAGAACGAGAGATTCTTTTGGGACTTGTAAATTAAAAAATACGATGATTGCAAGGAATGCCAATCCCATAGCTCGAATCGATCTGTCTCAGGCACAAACCCAAACAATTGAAGTGTAATTTATGACAACAATGCAAGCGATTGCTTGTTAAGGTTCTATAAGGCAGAACCTGATCCCGAGCCCATGACTGTGCCTGTCGAGATCGGTGAGATAAGCCCTTGATCAGGTTGCCAAACACTTGGTGACCTAAGCGCAAAACCTTAATCCCAATCCGATCTTCGATTTCTATGGCTCTATTCGAACTTATCTCTTTTTTGTCTGCTTTTCAGGGTTTGCACATCAATTCAATGCACATTTTTCTAATTGAATGCATTTGAACAATCCTTAAAACGAAATATCGCATTGGGGTTAAAGTTGTTTAAAGAACTTTCAAATTGATGAACAGGAAATGTGCAATGAAATCGGAGATGTACAAATAAACGAATTTTATTTTGATTTGCAAGTGAATTTTTTACTTTGAGGGGGAAGTTAGGCAGTTATAGATTACTTAAAAGATTTGATGATTAATGATGAGGAAATTCAAATTTCCTGTTTATTCAACTTTAGATAAACATTGAGAGCAAACTCTGTTATTGTCTATGAAGTGATGCATCTATTATCTTTTTATCAATATATAAAAACTTATTTACTTGGGGAAAGCTTTTATTATAACCTTTAACCATGAAATGGGTCAAAAAAAGGGCTATACAGACAAAAGAAATCATCTTCGATCCCATTAGGTATATATATTCTTGATCAGAAGCAACAGCCGAGTCAATAAAGCCATGTCTGTTCGTCCACCAGGATCTTAGAGACTCCAGATTCAAAACTTTAGCTCTCCTGTACCATGATCATAACACGATAAACACACGTGATATACATATATGCACATGAATAACCTTATTCACTGCACAAACATTTAAAGTCTCACCATCATAATAATATTTCATTGCCATGTGATCCCAACGCCGAACGTCGAGCTAAACAAAAACTTTGTAAACAAATTAAATAGTTAAATAAATTGCAAACAATTTCAAGACAAAAATGTGTCAAATGTGCAAGGAATTTGTGCAATATTTGTTGTGTGTGCAATTGGCGCCCCCAAAATAGAAGATAGAAATCAACATAAACATAAACAATATGAATGGCGCCACCCACTGCATTTGGGGAGACTTCCGTGGGCCAAAATAAATATCTATATATATATAAAGAAAATATTAAGCAACAAAAACAAAGCTAAACTAACAAAGAGCACAATTTGAGGAAACTATTTTTGTTTTTCCAAATATTTTACAAATTAAATTAAATGGGAATTTATTTGTGCAAGCTTTTTTTTATGTTTCTGTTAGCTTTTCGACTTGAATTAAATTCAATTTAAAATGCAAAACATTTGTTTTCTCTTTTTTTTATAGGGAAATAGATAAAAGTAAAATGTTTTATGCAGTGCTTAGTATTTGTTACTAGTGCTAATTTCAAGCGGCACGTTTTAAATAGCCTTTTGAACTAATTTTAATGACAGCAATCAATAAAAATACATTCTTGCCTTAGTTTTGTTCCTCTTCTTTGATTTGACGACGCAAATTTTGTTGGACGCCAAATGGGTAAACAAGCATTGTTGTTGCCACCAGTTGTGGCGCCCTCCCAGCGTCGAACAATGGACGAATTCAGCCAAATTACCGACAAATGCTTAAAATTTATTTTTGGTTGCGATCTTAAATTTATATACCAAAAACTAAATTTTCGTTACCCCCCACCACCACCCGTTGCTGCGCGTGTTGTTATTTTTGTACTTAAATAAAGCGCAATTTCTGCTGTGTTATCGTTTGTGTGGGCGTCTATGTGTGAGTGTGTGTGTGTGTTTTTATTCTTCTAGTTTATATCAACAGTTGAAATTTAATAGATTTGGCACACTTTCGGCAACTTGCCGTCATATATTGACGGACTCTTGCTCAGTGTGTGTTGTTGTTGTTGCATTCTGGGTGCAGGGCAATCAACAAAATGTTAGTACAACAATATTATTCAGTCAATTAGTTACAAAAAAAAAAATTAATTTATAATAATATTGTTAAAACTATGTATTTAATTGTTATTAAATATTATATATGTATATATATTATATAATATTATATATAATTTATATATAAATAACAAAGTTGTCTATGTATAAAAATAATTTCTAATTCTGCATTTTAGTTCCGTGAAAAACAAATTCTGTATAACAAATTTTCTCTATGAACAAGTTGTTTATTGAGCTCAATTAGGTATGAAATAATCTTAAACTAAGAAATTTTGTTATAAAAATCAAGGTTGATTCTTAAAATTTATCAAAAAATGTAGTATTTTTTGTGCAAAAAATATGAAATGTGGAAAATTTATACATTTTCATTTCCATTAACCATAACTTATCAAACTTTTTATTATTATACAAAAACTTTAAGTCAAAAGGAATAATAGCAAACTTTTTCTCTCTCAACTCTTAACTCCTTGTCGCTTTTCTTCGCACATACTACCAACATTTTGGCACTAGCGTATAATCAACTTGTAAACATAAGAAATAAAAAATGTTTTGCATAAATAAATAAAACTGAAAAATAAAGGAAAACGCAAAATAAAGAGTACGAAAATAACAAAAACACATTTTGGTTTTTGGAAAAATAAACAACAACAAGATGTATGAATGAGCAAATGAAACAATGAATGAATGAGCAAAAACAACTGAAATTCAAATGCGTAACGCAAAAATAAAGAAAAATTGGAAAAATAGCAAAAACAAAAAAAAAAGAGTTAAGCAAAACAATTTGTAGAACAAAATTTGAATATCTATAGATACTTAAGAATGGAAGAAAAATAAAGTATACGAGCTAGATATTTGTTCAAGTACGAAAAATTGTGAGAGAAAACGCGATTTCAAAGCTTTGTTGAACCTTATATGCAAGGTATTCGAAAATCAAACAACTATTTATGGATATCATAAACAAATAGAAGCTGGCGCCAGCTTTAATGGCCCATTTTTATTTGGTTTTTAGCCTTAAGCAAAGACCAAAAAAATCAAGTCGAAACTCAAATATGGCCAATTAAAAGCAAACAAAGTTCAAATGCAAATGAATCGACGACACCCAAAAAACGAAACGAAATGAAACGAAATAAAAACTCATGCATATCAAATAATATAAAAACACAATTTATGATATGACAAATACAAATCTTGTTATGAATGCCATAGGAACTAAAGTGGGTTGAATATTAAAGATCGCAAAATTGAAGCGAGCTGTGGAGAGAGGGGGGAATGGGTTGAAGCAAGCTGGTGCGACTTTGAAATAGGCAAAAAAAAAGCAAAAATAAATTCAAATTCAAATTCAGGCAGCGTATGCATCGCGCTTTGTTTACAAATAGAACCCGATGAGGGATGAGGAGGTGGGGTTGAGGGGTTAAATAGACACAGTAATAACATGGCCATATTGCATATGGCATAACATATAGTTACATACACTTACATATTATATACACTCAGTTGAGCTAAAGATAGTGTATTCGCTATTCGTCATAGCTCGGTGCTTCTTGTCATTTGTAAGCTCGTGTATGCATATTAGATGAAATTATAAACAAAACATAAAAGCGACGCAATAAACATATGCGAGCCCCGCTAAATTCGTCACGCCCGACAGAGAGGGACACATCGGCTTAAGTGCGTAAAGATGTGGATCAGAAGGGACGGGCGGGGTGGTGAAGCGAAAGAGTTTTGCCGCTTGTCACTTAACGCTATTTCGTTTTCGTCTTGCGGCGAATAGATCGCATTTGTTTGCCATCTCTTTCTGTTCGGGTTGTTGTTTCTGTATTGCTGTTGTTATGCCCAAAGCTGGGGGTCGACCTATTCAATATGCTGACACACGCGCCAACACCTCCTACGCGCGGGCAGCGCTGTTGCGTCGCTGCCTACTCGATGAGTGCTCGTCCATTGTTGTCAGCGCGTCGCAGCGATCCGTTAAAGCTTCGCCAAAGCTTTACATACGTACTCACATAACATACACACATTGCTTGATTGCGGCAGCCAACAAAGCTTTACATCACAGCGAACACACAGCCGTAAGCACTCGCTCAACGCATGATAAGGCCCAACCAAACGTTGATTACTTGCTTGAAGCATCGCAGGAAGCAAAGTTTCAACATATGCTTCGTCGTGTATCTGCCCAAACGATGCTTACGCACCTTTTCGTTCAGTTTTTCTTCTTCTTTGTTCTTAACGAATGCTTCGCCGCCTGTAGCAAAGTTTCACTGAAATGAAACTTTGCTTCAATGCTAAGCGCTATAGAGTTGTCGCTGTTTTTTTATAATATAGAAAATATTGTTAAAGCTTCATTTTATTGTTTATAAACACATAAATATAATACACTTGATCTATAAAAATTGTGTTATCATTAATTTTAACATAACATTACTCTTAATGTTAACATTTATTTTAAATGTAATAAAAATAGAACACATGGCAACAATGTACCACAGCTGCTGTCATATGTCTTTCAAAAAAACAAGAAGAAGAAGAGACAAAGCACTTAAGCAACGTATGGGTATAGACGTTGACGCTCAATGCGTAAACTTGCTTTTCGTTCAGTCTTGTTGCGATGCTTCAAGCAAGTAATCAACGTTTGGTTGGGCCTATACCCAAACTACAACAGCAATTTGCTTTATTCAAATATACTATGTATGTATGTGTGTGTGTGTACTGGGGTATACAATTTTAAATGAATTGGAAATTGCGAAAGGAACATGCGGGGGATGGCAAATGGGAAGAAGCAGCAACAGCAGCAGCGTCATTCGCACTAATAATGCGATTTGTTTGTAATGCATCAATGCATTAAATAGGGAAGTTCGGTTCGCTTAATGCATAAAACAAAACAAAATGTTTTCATAAGATTTAGTAGCACATAAATGTTCATAATGCAATCACAAGGTGTAAATGTATTTGTAGCCTAACAAAATGTATCTGCTATGTTGTTGTTGTACCTGGTTTTCTCCATTTTGCTGTATATTACAGCTTACGTGGTATCGCATAGTCTATACAAACGTTGCTTATACTGAAAAACTGTCATTCGATTTGTTTAACACACACTCAACACATTGTTGCTGCTTGAATTTATTATTTATGCATTTCGCCATTGTTTTTGTTATGGTTGCTTTTACTGCGGCGGCTGCTGATTCTTGCCAACTAATTTGCATTTGAATGCCCGCAACACCCAGCGTCAGCAGCAGAACTAAATTATCTAAAAAGCACACACACACAGACACACTGAACTCATAAAATGCACAGCTGCGCCTCTCTGCAGCCCTTGGCTCTCTAGCTGCAGTCTGTGTGTGGGAGTGGGAGTGGGAAAAGGAACGAAAGCAGTGTGAGATTAACTTAAGCTCATCCTTTTTACTCTCACAACTGTTTCAACGGCAGGGCTACAGCATTGCTCAAGCTGCTCATTTCAAGCTGTGCTGCCCTGGTGTTTTGTTTATTTTGAATTGTGTTATTGCTATTAGTATTAGTATTGTTGTTGCTGCTGCTGTTCATGGTGATGTCACAAGAATAACAACAAATGCTCATTTTATTTTTTGTTGTTGCTTTGCCTCACGTTCGCATTGGGGCGTATGGTAATTTTGTACTTTTGTTGTTGCTGTTGTTGTCGTGCTTGCAATCTTATAACAAAACAACAAAAAATCATAATAATTTGGTTTTTGAAAAATTTATTCAAACATCGAGACAATTAATTCGTATGCCATGTTTGGCGCCTGTTTTGTAAACCAGCTTTTGGATTAAACTAAACAAACAGACGAGTTCATTGTTATTGTCATTATTGTTGTTGTTGGGAACTGTTTTTGGGTTCATAGACAATGACAAACGTTGCTTGTAAGCTAATTAGCTACATGCGCCAATCGAATTTTGAGAATACAAAAAAACAAAAACAATAATTGTAATGAGAGTGAAATTAGATGATGTGAAATTATACGTTAAACAATCATCTTTGTTATTCTACTTAAGCAATGAGAAATAATTGGTACGAAATAGATCTTTCAGATTTTAATTTAATCTATCTTAATCTTAACTACTTATCTAAACTAAAATATACTAGTTTGTGAAGGAATGATTATAACGTAAGTTTAGTTATATAGAAAACTTGCCTTAAATAGTGTAAAAACTAAAGATATGTCCCATGCAATAATTATTTTATTAATTATAGTTTTTCCACTTATCACATATTGCAAATTTTATGATTTATTCCCCAAAATAAATTACACTTTATTTTAATGGTTTTTTGTTGGGGAAGCTTCTGACGCAAGTTGAATGAAATGAATATTGCACATTTAATTGAAAAAACATTTTCGGTCAACGGATGTGAAATGTTTGAATGCTTTTTGGCCATTTACAGCGAGAGAATGCGTCAATGAAACAAATATATATAACAAGCAAGAACAAAACAAAAACAAAACAAAAACAAAACACCGCGCACCATTTTGCCTTACATGCTATGCGTATAGAGGAAAGCATGTAAAGCTAAATGACCAGACAACACCGGCGGAGAAGCAGCTGCGTATGGCAATTCAACTTCAGAAAAACAGAATAAATAAGGCATCTTTTAACCAAAAAAAAAAAAAAAAAAAAAATTTATTTATTATAAAGGAAAAAAAAAATTATTTTAAAATATTGAACATGATTCAAAGAAATTGTATGTTATTTTATATCGATTCTCGAATGGGTTAAAGGTATCGCTCCCTTTTCCTCTATCGCATACTCTTCCTCTATCGCATACTTTTCCTCAATCGCATACTTTGCCTCTATCGCCTACTTTTCCTCTATCGCATTCTTTTCCTCTATCGCTCCCTCTATCGCTCCCTCTCTCTCTCTCTCTCTCTCTCTGTCTCTCTCTCTCCCTCCTATTTTGCTATTTTTTATTATTGTCATTTTTACTAAAATAAAATTTAATAAAATATTACTATATGGCTTTTATTTGCATTATAAATCAGTCAAAAAGTTCGGAAAATAAGGACACTATCCCATCCCATACTTTTACACTATCCCATCCCATACTTTTACACTATCCCATACACTATCCCATACTTTTACACTATCCCATCCCACACTTTTACACTATCCCATACACTATCCCATACTTTTACACTATCCTATCCCATACTTTTACACCATCCCATCCCATACTTTTACACTATCCCATACTTTCACACTATCCCATACTTTCACACTATCCCATACACTATCCCATACTTTTACGATATCCCATCCCATACTTTAACACTATCCCATCCCATACTTTTACACTATCCCATACTTTCACACTATCCCATACACTATCCCATACTTTTACGATATCCCATCCCATACTTTTACACTATCCCATCCCATACTTTTACACTATCCCATACTTTCACACTATCCCATACTTTCACACTATCCCATACACTATCCCATACTTTTACGATATCCCATCCCATACTTTTACACTATCCCATCCCATACTTTTACACTATCCCATACACTATCCCATACTTTTACACTATCCCATACTTTTCAGGGACTATATCCCTGACTTTTCAACTATCCCATACGCTATCCCTGACTTTTCAGGGATCCCATACGCTATCCCTGACTTTTCAGGGATAGCTATCCCTGACTTTTCAACTATCCCATCTAGCTATCCCTGACTTTTCAACTATCCCATACGCTATCCCTGACTTTTCAGGGATAGCTATCCCTGACTTTTCAACTATCCCATACGCTATCCCTGACTTTTCAACTATCTAGCTATCTAGCTATCCCTGACTTTTCAACTATCCCATCTAGCTATCCCTGACTTTTCAACTATCTAGCTATCCCTGACTTTTACACTATCCCATACGCTATCCCTGACATGTGTATGTATGTACATATGTACATGCGAGCATTTGCAACACCAACCAAAGTTACAAATGTCAACTCGAAAATTATATCAAAACAACAATGGCAATAGGTATTTGTATTTGTGTGTTAAGTTTTGTTTGATAATTAGCAAGTATGTAGGTAAAACCACTCCCGTAACATATTCTGTCAGGACAAACTATTTTATATATATAGATGACAATGTGTAGAAAGAGATAGGGAGAGTATGGGTTGTATCTAATCATTCATAATGTATTACTTTGTTTACAGCTGACACAAATGTATCTTGAAGTTTAAAAAAAAAGCAACAAACCATATCTTCAAAAAAACAAGAATTAGGCCACGATAAAAAATGGGAAAAAAACACTTTTGCTTGTTTGTTTATAATTGTTTATACAATTTTTTTGTTCTTGTTTTTTTGCCGAGCGAAACAACTTTTATTTGTGAGATAGCGCCACAATCTATGTGCAACACATTGGGCGGGGGGCAGCAACGTCTAGATAGGGGAAGGGAGCAAAAACCTTCAAATTTCCACACAAACATCCCGGTGCGCAAACACACACACATGCACACGCACAACATATGTATTTGTTTGGTGCTTACATTTTGCAATTAGATTAGAACAGAAAAAAAGCGCCATAAAACATGAAACTGAAAAAAGAAAAACAAAAACATTAAATGGCGATTAAAAGTAATTTAGATAAAAACCAAAAACAAAAACAACAACACGCGTAAATGTGCGTTAAGCGAGAAGAAAACAAGAAGAAGAGGAAGAATCTACACACACCCAAACACACACACGCACATACATAAAGTTGTTGGTTGTGCCAAAATCGAACTTTAGAACTTTATAACATGATTTTAAAGTACAGTGTCCGCCAGGGGGAGCTGTCCGCGAGTATAGCTTTCACTGTAATAAGAAAATACTTGAATTAAAACGTTCTTGGTATCAAATATTGTTAACAATGGAGCTTTTTTCTTGACTCTATGGTGTTTTAAGTTGAATTTAGTTAAAAACTTTTTATTTATTCTCAATTTGCATTTTTACGTCATTTAATTTTTAGTTTCCAATAGGTTTTAATTCTTTTTTTTTACATTGGAAACAAAATTATTGTTTAACCAATTGTTTACTTAAAATCATTATTCAAATAAACTCTTTTCAGTTCTTTAACAAATCGATTTAACCACATTTTATATAATTTTATTTGGTAAAACTAAAGAAAATCAAAAATAACATTCGAATTTCGATGTTCAACAGAGTTTTATTATCTTTTGGTAGGAAACGAAACCAATTTTGGCAACGGCAGCTACATACATTTAGGCCAACAGCATTTATCTGGATGGGCGCCAGTTAAATGTGACGCCGGCGACGCGCTTAACTGATTTAGTTAATTGCATTGTTTTTCAATTAAAGTTCGTATTAATTGAGCAAACAAAAGTGTGCGAGACAGCACACAAATGCTGCCATAGTGGGCCCATAGCCGAATGTTAAATACTCTATAGATAGATAGATAGATGGATAGAATGGATAGAATGGATAAATAGATAGATAGATGGATAGATAGAATGGATAGAATGAATAGAATGAATAGAAAGGTTAGAATGGATAGATGGATAGATAGATAGATGGATAGATATATAAATAGATATATAGAATACATAGAATGGATAGAATATATAGAATGGATAGATAGATAGATAGATACTTACATTACCCTAACCCGTTTTGCCTTTCACATAATGAACAGGGTATCAAAAAAGATAATAATAATACTCTGCCAAACAACAATACAAGGCCTACTCGTTCGCTTTCTGGCGATAAGATAAATCCCAAGCAGACACCGTAAACAAACATCAACAACAACTCGAACGCGAACTCGAACCCATACCCCATGTCCGTAACCGAACCAGAACCAGTACCAGTACCAGAACCAATGCTCAAGAGTTCAAACAGAAACTGAAATGAACTGAAAGTTTGCACATTGATAAGGCGCGCATTGTGAAAATAGTAACAAATATTTATTTATAAGCCTATTTACTGTTATCTGTATCTGTATCTTTTAGAGTCTATATGCTGCTGTCTGAATCTATTTATAGAAATACTTCATCTTATTCATATTTGGTTTTAGCTCAAAAACTGATAATTCAGATTTCATTTGAACTAAAATATTGTTGGGCGACGCCAAGTGGATGCCACTAACTTGCCATCTTTGTAACTATGGTAATTGAGTGTGGGTGTATAAGTGTGTGTGTGTGTGTATTTGTGAGAGCTTAAGCTGGTCTGTCGCTTGTTTGTTTGTTTATGCAATTGCCGAGGTGTGCTTTCAGCGTGTGGCATTATATTGGATTGGATTCGATTCGATATTCGCAGAAAGCGAAGGAGAGAGAGAGAGAGATAGATGCGAGTGTCGTGAAGGAGTTTGCTAGAATAACAATAAAAGTGGCTCCCAATTCGAAATCAATTAACGTTGAGTGCTACTGGCCATGACAAGAGCGTCAATATTTACACAAAATAATGACGGACCAAATAAACACAAACAATAACAAGAGAGACAGAGGGATATATATGAATAAAACGACAGAAAGAGAGAGAAAGAGAGAGAGAGATACAGACTTGAGCTCAAGCATAAGAAAAGCCCTAAACCAAAAAATACTGTGACAACGCCTACAAGTTGTTGTTCCGTTTTTAGCTTTTACTTTCTGAATATTTATTTGAGCCAAGTGCCAATGACATAAGCATAATTTTAAGTAAACGAGTTGAGTTTGTTGGTTAAATCATATAGGAGGGCATAAAGCAGGAAAAGTTCTTGAAGAAAAGTTTCGTTTTGAGTTTGATTATGATGATATTATGTTTAAGCGAAAAAAGGTTTTCATGAGTTTATAGGAGAATATTTATTTTGGCGCATTGGTTGGCATATCTCAATATATCTTTGACAACACAAAAGAATACGGTTTCAGGAATAAAGATAAGGATAATTTTTAGGTTTTTTTTCTAATGAGAAAGTATTTCCCCAAAGGTTGATTAAATAAATATGGAAGCTTAAAAAAAGTTTGAAATATTTGAATTTGTAAAGATTAAAAAATGATTGTTGAAATTTTATAAAAAATTTTGATAAAAATGTACATTGCCATAAAATATCTTTACAAAACATGCTTTTAACGAATCTCAAGGGAATAAAAAATACTTCGTTATAGAGAAAGTTCGTAAGACAAAAACTTTTTTGTTGGAACCAAAGCGCAATGTTCTGAAAAAGAATTCGTTTTATAGAAAACTTCGTTAAATATAAGTTTGTTAGATGGTAGTTTAACTCTACAAGTTAATAAGGCAATGAACATTGTGATAAAAGTTTTTAAGCATCTCCCAACAATCTCCCCTGAGCACAACTAAAACTTATATGTTTTAGTACTATGTACAACCCTTAGCATATTGATAGAGACATTCATATTAATGGATTTGCATTTGCAGTGACCAATTTTAATAATACTACGACTGCAGTATCATCACAAAACGAAACACAAAAAAAAAAACTGAATTTCAAATTCAAGTGGGCAATTCATTCATTCGGGATTAGCTGGAAAAGTACGTTTGCCGCACGTTAGGCAAACCATAAATTTAGGCGAAGGCAAACGACATCAGCGACAAAAAACTGCAGAAAAGAAATTAGAGAAACGACACAGAGACACCGTAAGAGAGAGTGAGAGAGAGAGAGAGAGAGGAACTGAGTTATGGTCTACCTGAGCGACACTTAAACTGGCAAACTAGCAAAACTGTGGGTATCCTGGCACTGCCTGGCTGCCTGGCATCCTGGCACCTACTAGCACCTAAAACTACCTTCAAATTCATTCATAAATTTTGAGCAGCGCTTTAAGTCGTCTCGCCTCACCTCACCTCGCCCCGACACTCGTTTGGGCCATAAAAATGTCGCAACATTTTATGCACAGCGCAAGCGGCAAGCGGCAAGGACAAGGATTCAGGACGTCGGACGAAGGACGAAGGACACTTCCGGCATTAACGACTTCCCCTGCTAAAGAAGCAGACTCTCTATAACTGCAACTACTTAAGAATATCTCTCGGTGCATTCATATCCACGTATGTACATATATATTTTTGGGATTTGCATGGAATTCGTTGAGGGAACGTAGACGAGGACAGTGCAAATTAGCCAAGAGGCACTTAAAATTGCATTTACGACTTGCTGACTGAACAAAAAGGCATTCTCGAATGTGCCTCAAAGTGCCATTGTCTAAGTTTTATTAGTGCATTTCATTCTAGGATGCACAAGAATGTGCGGCTAGAAGATATTTATGAGAACTAGAGCAAGCATAATGTGAATGTGAAGTTCTGAAAACACGGAATTGGGAACTTAAAGGTATATGATATACATTTTTGAGTACGTATCTCAAGAAAACAGGTCATGAGATCAGATAGAATGAATATGTAATGTTTGTTGAAGGATTGCTTGTCGAATTTCCATATAACAAATTTTGATATAAGGAAGGTTTCTTTATTACGATTTTATTCCATCCAAAACCTTTTTATAAACGAAGTTTTTTCTGTAATGAAGTTTTTTGTGTTCACTTGACGTTCGACTGTATTAAAGCTAAAATCATTAAGCTCCAACTTAAGACTCCTTATATGGAAGTTCGACTGTATTGGAGCTACAATCATTAAGCTTTGACATTAGTTTTATTTTATGCTTTTAAAGAGTTCTAAAAAGGAATTTTTCAAAGATTCGATTCAAAAATGTGATTAAAATAACGATATAGTACGCTTATGTACAATCGGTTTAATATATGAAACATATTGTCAATTTCTTATCCTTTAGAGTTTTTTGTTTTTAGTTTTTGGTCTTTATGGATTGTTTTGACTTTTACTAAGAATTTCTTTACTAGGGATTTCGGATCTTTCAGTCCTTTATTAAATGTATGAGCTAATCCCGACGGCATTTCTAATCGAGATTTTCTTATGATATGGCTTTGGTTTTTGGCTCTTAATTGATTATCTTATCCAGTTCTTAGAATTTCTTTGCTTTTAACTTTCTCTCTTTCTATCCTTTATTAAATGTATAAGCTAATCCTGAGATTAATTATTTCTCTCCTCTAGTTTTTATTACAATTTATCTCATTTAACAGCTTCTATGAATCTAATCGTTTGTTTTCTAAACTATTTTCTTTTTCTTTTTTTGCATCAAGATTTTCATTACAAAAATTCCGTAATAAAACAACATTGTTTGAAAACTTTATTGCTGCAGCCCCGTAAAGTTTTTGAGTATTTCATGCATGAATTTAAGTTAAAGCAGTTTTATTGCGTAATTTTCGGATGTTTAGCATTCAGTTGCAGTTGCAGTTGCACACTGGTTGCACAAACGTTGCAGATTTCATTTGTCAGATACTTTTCTATTTTTTTGTTGGCTGTATTTTGGTTTTCGACATGTAAATTGTTTGCTGCACAACAAAATCTGGCAAAATTGAATCATTTCACACTGACAGCTAAATATGAAATCACAAAATGGAATTACAAAGCAACCGTTACCCAGCCCCAGCCCCACTTTGCCACCCTGTTAACGTTGTTGCCAAAACGGATACATGGCCAAATTGAATTGTGTCCCGTTCTCTTACCTCTCAGCTCCAACTCCTCTCTCTTACTCTCTCTTTCTCTCTCTTCTAGCCATCTGTCAGTGAGTTCTTGAGGTGAAAATGCAATTATTTATTAGCAACAAAAAAAAGGAAGAGAGAGACAGAGAGAGACACGCTCTCGACGCCGACGACGACGACGGCAAACGCAATCAAAACATGACGCACACACGGCAGCTCCAACAGTGAAAGGCAGCAGGAAGGAGCAGGAGCAGGGGGAGTGGGAGCTGGCTGTGGCAGTTGCGGGTGCTAGGTGAGTTGAAGGCTCACAACTGACAGGGGCACGTATGTAGAATTAGTTTACGAATTGCTGCAGGATACGTGGCGCAACATTTTACAGCAAACAATTTCCCAATGTGCCTCCCCTTACCCACACTTCACATTGAGGCAGCCAACAAGACGCTGTCAGTTGCACCATGGCATAAATGAACAAAACAGGCAACAAAAATAGCTGCAGGCACTTTTTATTTGAAAAGGGTTGAGTCAGAGTTGGAAGGGCAACTGTTCAAGTTTTGACTTTATATTTATTAATGGGCTGATTTTTTGGGACAAGTTGGGAGTTATAGCATGGGTGGAACTAGTTGGAACTAGAAACGAGCTTGAAAAAAGATTTTGGTGAATATTTTAATGGAAATGGTATTTTTTTTTTTTTTTGTGTAATATATTTTGAATCGGTTTAAGGAGAAAACACAAAATTTCAATGAAAAATGGAAATGGTATAAACATTAAAAGTTTTTACTTACTTTAAGGAGTAGAAAGTATCATAAAAATATTTTCAAATGTTTTCCCAAAGAAAAGTTTGTCAAAAAAAGATTTCTCTGAACGAAAAAAGCAAGTTCCACTGTTGTCAGCTCATAGAACATAGGCATAAGGTATTATAGAACAAGTTGGGAATTGTAAGATGGGTGGAACTGGTTCGAACTAGAGAAGAACTAGAATAAATAATTAAGTGAATATTTCAATAGAAAATTTATTTTTATTATTTTTTTGTGTAATATGTATATTTTGAATCTGTCAAGTGGCATTGACATTAGATTTCGTTGGTTACATGAAATGTATGAAAATAAAAAGTTTTTTACTTACTTTCAGGAGAAAAAGTATTATAAAAATATTTTCAAGTGTTTCCCCAAAGAAAAGCTTATCACAAAAAGCAAGTTCCACTGTTGTCAGCTCATAGGACATAGGCATATACCAAATACATAGACATAGTCATAGTCATAGTCATAGCTATAGACATAGACATACAAGAGATACTAGAGCTCCCCATCCCGCCCTTAGCTTTCACTCAGCTTGTTGTCTGGCAGCTGGGGGAATTGAAATTGGCTTCAGCTATGACTGCGTCGTATTTGGAGCTGTTCGGGGGGATGGCGGGGCGAGAGTGAGCAATTTGTAGCACATGTAACGCGGCGTTTGCCAACAAGCGATTGCAACCTGACAACAATTTTTCGGGAAGCTCTATTAAGCGTTGCCACCCCGCACCGCGCACCAAACGAACGCACAGTAACTCCTTTCCGGAGAGAGGGTGAGGGTGTTTTTTAACTTTAAAAAGAAAACTTGGAGTATGTGTGTGTGTGTGTGTGCGATGTGGATTTTTTGAAATGAATATGCACGATGCCGGAAAAACTCTTGGCAAAAGTAAATTTAAAAGTTTTTCATGCGTCCGTCTGTCTGTCTGTCTCTTTCGCTCTCGCTGTTTGTACGCTTAAAAAGATATGAGTAGCTTGGCGCAGTTTTTGGACAAGTTTTCTAGTTTTTCGGAAACGTGAAGCACGTGGATGACGATGATGATGATGGTGATGGCAAAGAGATGCTCTTCTGCTGCTGCAAAATGTGCGATAATTCACATAAGCAGTCTTATCAACAATATGTGCGTGTGTCTCTCCGTCTCTGTGTGTGTTCCTCATGGGTTTCCGGGCGGAAAATAAGTAGGTTGTACCTTGCCACGTCTCCCCGAAGCATTTAGGCATGTAAAGTTTTCACAGGAGCACGTTCCACTCCAAAGCAATTAGCACGCCCGCAACAAAATGTTAGTATAAAAAGAGAATGTATGGGGGAATATGAGTATGGGACATATTAGAATTAAAAATTTTCTAGTTTCGACTTTTTAAAGACAATGAAAAAATTAATATAACTGCAAGTGCCTGAAGCTTCTATTATTCAAAGCTTTTCACAGCATTTTTGTACATCCAAAACTTATATTTATACCATAACCTAAACCAATCTGGAACATATTCAAAAATTAGTTGTTGTTTTAAGGGTACGTTTTTATGTTTTTTATCAGATGATAATTTTCCGAATATTTATTTCTTTTTGTGAAATTTTTGAACATTTAAAAATATAGCTCTATAAAAATAATTAAGTTTCAGTAGTAGCTATAAAAATATTTTTTAAATTTTTTGACAATCCCTTATCTTCGAGTTTTATAAAAACAAGATTTAATACGTTATAAAAAATATTTTTTAATTTTTTAACATTTCTTGAGCTTTGAATTTTATGAAAACAAGAAGGATTTTCTAAAATTGTTATATTAAACCATTTTTTATATTATTTTTATAGAAAATTTCTACAATTAATGGAATAATTTTTCAACATCATATGTTATTTTAGAAAACTGATCAATGATTTTAACATATTCCAACATTTCGCACCAAAATCTTTTTAACATTTTCTGCCGTTTTTTTCTTCCGGAATTTGTATGGATTTGTTAACATTTACTAACATTTTCTCACGCACGCATCCGAAAACCATTTAAATAACGCTCCATCATCTCGCACACATACACACACATATACACTACCTTTCCACACACACACACACACACACACACATACATACCTTTAAAAACAAACTTTTACACGGCTTCAGCTTGCGCGTTGCTCCTGCCTTCATCCTGCTTTTAGCTGCTGGCAAATGGGCTGCTGTAGTGTTTCGCGTCTTCATCTCCATCTCCAAACGTCTCTTTAGGGGCGGTAGGATGGGGGTGTGGAAGGGCAGGCAGGCATGGCGTTGATAAATGCACAGAGCATAAAAGTTTTTTGGGAGCCCAAAAACTACTTTTGGGGGTTTTTAGGCAAATTTTCGCCTAGAACTAAAAACGTAGCCAACTACTTTCCACTTACCTGGCAGTCTGCCACGCCCCCACCCCCTCGCACCACAAATCGCTGGAGCCATTAGAGCTTTGGCAAAAACGCCGCTAAATGCGCTGTGAATTATTTAAGGCACGTGTGTTGTGCAGAATGCGGCAAATTCGACAGTGAAATGCATTTATTATTGAAGATACCGACTTTAGCTGTCCGTCCCGTCATGAGCCCCCCCCCGCCGCACTCCCACCACCGTTGAATGTGGATCGTATGGAATCCTTGGCCTGACAAGCCAACCAATTATGTTCGCCTGATGAGTGCCAGAATGTGGAGCTACATCTTAAGGCGTGTGGGGTGGGGGGAAGGGGGGTGTGCTTGGAGTTTATTTTGATAAACGCTTTACAGTTTGGAAAAGTTTTTCGGTTGCTGCCACTGCCACTGCTGCTGCTGCTGCTGTGTGGCACGTGATTGGAATTACGCGTGCCAACTAGTGAAAAACTCGAAACTCGAGCCACAACCACAAAAGTGGAAATTTTACACGAGTTACGAGAGCCCGGTGTGAAAGGTGAATGGAATGTGGCATGGTGGCAAGCGTATGATGGGGAGAGGGGCTGGTGAGTGGTTGGGTGGCAGGCAAAACATGTTTGTGATTTTGGCAATCGACAAATGTTGCACACATTGCGCACAAAAATTAGCATAAATTTATTTATGGCATAAGCATTCCCAATCCCCAACAATCTACAGAAATTGCATTGTTTTCTAAGAGATTTACGTGAGAAAATGGAGAAAAATCCAAAATGTTTAAAGACCTTATTCCTTAAGATATTTTTAGTATCTGCAAAACTTTTTTTTTAAGCTAAGTACGCAGGAGCTAGAAATATTTCTGATAGAAATTTACACATTATTTCTAGTGTGTATCGTAAGTATCCTGTATGCCCTTTAAAAATACCGAATAAATCCCAAAAACAAAAAAATTTAGCAGAACGAAAAGGAAAAAGTGTAATACGGACACACTTAATTGCCTACATTTCAAATTTGGCGCTCAAAATTTCATCCGTTTCACAATTGACGCCTAGAATTAATTTGCTGCTCATTTTTTCTAGCAGAAAAATCAGCTGTTCAATGCAATCCACACGATCCACTTCATTGTAATCTATGTGGCAACTCTCAACTTATTAGAAACGTCTCTAGGAATTATGCCCAGAAATTATTTCTAGCGCTTTTATATGGAGTTTGACACGAAAAGAAGAGGTTTCCACATTATGGAATGCCCCATTCTCCCACTTTGTAGTTGCAACGTGTTTATTTTATGTGATGTTTATTCGTTTGCAAAGTGGAAAATTGGAAATACAAATTGGATTGTAATGTAGTTAGTTTTACATCTGGCGATATACATATATATATATAGCTGTCTCTTTCTCTCTCTCTCGTTCGGTTTAGTTTGCTGCAGGCTCACCATTACTATGCACATGCAGAATCATCTCGAAGGGATCCCATTCCAGATCTGATTCGTGCTTGAGCCGGCGCCTGCCTCCACCAGGAGGTGACTGATGATGATGCGGTGGATGCGGTGGCGGGTGATGCATGGCCAATGTTGCATGTGTGGCAATGTGATGCCCCAGCTGATGTTGCACCAGGCCAATGGGCATATCCTGTGCATGCTCAGCCAAACCAGGCGGTCGATATATCTGCAAATGTTGCGATTGCTGATGATGATGTTGCAACTGTTGTTGCTGCTGCTGCTGCTGCTGCTGCTGGTGTTGTTGCTGTTGTTGTTGGTGCTGCTGCTGGTGCTGCTGCTGCTCACTGACCATCTCCTGGATATGCTCACGGGTCTGTTCGCGTTCATCTACCTTACGCAGCAGCATGTCACGCATAAAGGACATACGCTCAAAGTGCTCCCAATTGGAACGGAATCCCTGTTGCGCATACTGTGCATGCCGCTCCTTCTGCAACTCATCCACATAACGTTGCTTGATGATTGACCAGCGTGTTTGCATCAAGGCTAAAAGCAATGGGAAGATTAAATTACAATAAAGCTAATGCTAAACTTGTTCTCAACCTACTTGGCGTTAGTCCCATCTCGACGGCAGCCTCCTTCCATACGGCTGAGGTGCGACTCTGACCCTGTCCTTTCTCGCTGCGCTGTCGGCCCGCCCAGAGGGAGGGTCGCGCCTTGATGGCATCGATGATGCGACCACGCATACTGTTATGCAACGAACTGGGCCGGCCCAGTTTGCGCATGGGCGTGGTCGTTGCCTCCACGGTGACAGCAGCCGGCGGCACCAATCCAGTGAAGGCCGTATAGGTCATTCCATGCGGCGCCGGCTGCTCAATCAGATGCGGCAAAACGCCGCTGGTCTGTGCCGCAATCGGAGCGCTGGGTGTGGGTGCGGGTGTGGGCGTTGCTGTTGCGGCCTGAAGCCAGCTAAAGTTGCCGCTGGGACGTCCACGTTGACTGGAGCTAGGTGGCGTTGGCGCTGGAGGCGAGGATTCGTTGGGAGGCGTTGTGGACTCCGAATTGCCAGAGCTGTTCGTTTGGGCGCCCACTATTTTGGCTACAGTTATGTTGTACATAAACGACATGGGCTCAAAGTGTTCCCATTTGGTATTGAAGCGTTCCTTGTGCAGGATCTGGCGATGCACCAAATTATGATAATGGTACTTCATTTGACTCCAAATTGATTGTAGTTTAACTGTTGGCAAAAATCAATGCAAATCAAATATGTACAAAATGTAAACAAACAGACATAACGGTGCTTGCCGGGTTGCATTTTTGCATGAAAAAAAGTAAGACCAGTTATGGTTCAACGATAAACATACAAAAATTAAATTAATGTTCATAAATCTATTATTTTGTTATCTGCTAAAATCTTCCATGCCAACGAATATTTCTTCTCTTCTTAATTTGTGTGCAAATAAAAAAATTATCCTATTAAAAAGGCCCATACCCAATTGAGTATTTTACAACCTATGAACTGGCGTGTATGAATCTATTTTTAAACAAAGCACGCACACATGCACACACACGTACACACGTACACGCACGTACTCAAAACAGCAAAGAGCAAGAGACCAAGAGCGAGATAGAGAGCAAGCAGCAAAACGGCAAACAGCAACAAGCGAAATGCAAAACAAAAACAAAATGTGACGCCGGTCGTCAGGCTGAGCTTGCAGCAGCGCCCGGTAGAAACTTTGCTAATGTGTACATACAGAAAAAGAGCGAAAGAGAGACCGAGACTGCATAAAGCTATCTTAGTCACACTCACCTGTAGGCACATGACCGCCAAATTGTTCAGCGATCTCGTTCCACATGGGCGATGTGACGCTGCGGCACAAGTGTAGCTTGTTGTTGGAGTCCCAGATCTCTGGATACTTCTTGATGGCCTTCAGCAGCTGAGCGCGATTGACGAAGGGATCTTCTTTGGGCATGGCGGTAGATAGGATGTGGAGTATGTGGATTCTAAATGGAACTCAAGATGATGGCGAAGACGGCGGTGGCGTTGGCGGCGGCAGAAGCAGCGGACGCGGAGCACAACTGCGTCCTTTGACATCAATTATCGGCGAATAACTGAAAGTAGAGTTTGCAAAATATGCGAATTGAAAATGAAAAGGCAAAGCGATTGAGGAAAATAGAGAAAACGATGACGACGTCGGGGCAACGACGACGACGACGACGCCAGCGACGACGGCAACGGCAAATGTTGTTGTTGCTGCTGTTGCTTTTGTTGTTGTTGTTGTTGGGGCGCAGCGATGCCGAGAGATTGGAAAGCACTGTGACTGAGGCAAAAGCAGCGGCAAAAAAACGGCGAAAGCGCACACGAGATGAGATACACAAAATGCAAGCGAGAAGAGAGAACAGGCAAAATGTGCAAAACACAAAAAAAAAAAACAACAACAACAGCACTGAAATAAAAGCAACAGTTCGGCAGCAGCAGCAGCTACGGCGACGACGACGACGACGTCAGTTTTACAGTATGTATGCGTATGCTTGTGTGAGTGCATGTCGTAGGTGCTCTGGTGATAGAGTTAAAAACGGTTGAGGGAGGGATGTGGGAGGTAAAGGGGTAAAGTAAGAGAGAGACGACGGTGTGCCACATCCATACATAAGACGACGAGGCGACGAGCAATGGCAAAGCGCACAACACACAACAAAACAGACAAAGACCAAAGAGACAAAAACCATACAAAAACAACAACAACAGCGACCGAACCTTATGGAAGAGGCAGACCTGCAAAAAGTAAAAAAGCAGCAACAACAACAGCAAAATGAACTGAAAGAAAACAACCGACAACAAACCAAACCAAAAAAAAATTGAAGCAAGCACAAAAGAAAGGCAACGATAAACAACAACAACAACGACGACGTTGGAGCTGACTTGCAACTGTATATGTGTGACTGTGTGTGTGTGTACGTCTGGCTGTTGCCACAGCCTCGTCGCTTTTGTTGAAGGTGGCCCAGCCTGGCCTGGGCCCGGCCCGGCCCGACCCACGGGCTTGCAAAAAGCATTCGTCGGAGCCGCATTAGAAGCGCAGTCGAAACTCGTGCCTGTGCGCTCTCCTCGCGAAATGCGAAACAAAAGAGCAGCAGCGTCAAACAGACGATGAGTGCTGTGAGTAGAGCACGAAAATGCACGCAAGCAAGCAAGCAAACGCAAAAAGAGGCGAACTGCACGATGACCAATGCGACGATGCGACGACGATGGGACGACGATGGCCAAACCAGCAGCAACAACAACAACAACAACGACAGCCAAAGCACAGCCCGCAGACGCAGTCGCAGCTAAGTAGAGAGACCCCGGCCCAGGCTGTCTAAACACCAACAATATATATAGACATATGTATGTACATATAACAGCAACAATTGCCTAGTTACTGACGTTTGGTCGTTCGTTCGGTCAGTTTGTCGTTTTGGGGGGCTACGTGCAATGAACCCATTTCGCCAGCAACTACAAAACTGCAACTACAACTACAACTACATACGGTACACGCACAACAATTGCAATTGTATTAGTGCACAGCGCACCCACTGCGTTCGTTTAGTCAAAACAACAACCACACAAACACAGCTGGGCGTCCAAATGTTCCACTCGTTTAAGCATTCTAATAAGCTGGCTCTATTTTTCGTAGAGTGCACGAGCACTATGTACGAAACCCAAAAAAAAAAAGTAGAGAGAGACCAAAAGTTGCTGTGGGCAGCGCAGCCACTTTTGGCAAATGTATGTTTGTATGTGTGTGTGTCCGTGTGGACTTTGTGGATCGCATAGAGCCGAAGCCATTTAATAATTTAATAGTTGTAATAACAGCCTTTCTACAGCGTTGCTAGGAATAAGTTAGCTATAAAAATGGTGCTTATCTGATAAATATGTATGTTGCCTGACTGGGTCACACTAAAAATCATGCATTGATTATCTTCATCAATTATTCAATGTCATGCAACTGCTGAGCATAACTCTCTGAGAGCCAAATGATTCCCTTCCACATAACTGTTTCGATACCGATATCTATTCTCTGCATTTCTAATGCGATAGTTAATGCTTTTAATGTTTGTCTCGTTTTATTGGCTACTTTTCTATGTGTGAGTGGTGGGGAAGGGGAAGGAGGCAGTATCTGTATCTGCTAGATACGTAAACGCACTTAAATATCTGTAAGCGGTGTCTTTAATTTTTATGATGGCATAAATGCTCGCCCACCCTACCCACCCCCCACCAAAAAAAACCGTAATTTGCTAGATTAGAATTAATTTCGAGGCGATGCCACGAACTCTATGTGCCTCTATCTCCTCTATCTCTATCTGTATCTGTACATAGGCAAAACTTGAAAAAAAGTAAACATAAAAACAAAACAAAAACGTAATGTATCTGTATCTGAGGCTGGACAGAGGCAGCGGCGACGGCGGCGGCAGCTGAGGCTCGACAGATAGACAGACGTGGCACAGGCTCCACATCAATTGTCGTTCTGAAGATGGGCTTGAAACGGTCAGTGAGTGGGATGCGATGTGATGGCGAGGGGGGTGAAGGGAGGGGATGTGGGAGGGTCTCTCTGTGTGTGTTAGTGTGAGTGTTGCCTTTGTTGGGTTTTTATTTTCATTTATGCTTTTTAAGTGCTTCATTAAAATCGCGTATGGGGGCTACGGTTTGGGGTCGTTGCTGGGCTCTGCCTTTGCCTTTGCCATTGCCATTGCCTTGGCTCCCTGCCATCTGTGGCTGTGGGGCGGACAGACCTTTGTCAGCGTCATCGAGCACAACAAACACCAACAGCAAAAACAAAATAAAGCTGAAAAGCAAACGTATCTTTCAGATACATGTCCAAAACGCAAAGAAAGCAAAGCATAAAAAAAACGCACGTCGACCGGTGAGAAGTAGAAAAAAACAAATTGTATATAAAATAATAATAAACAAGAAGGAAAGAACTGAAAAGGTAGACGAATGAAAGATACCGTGTATTTAAGCTTAAAAATGCGTTAAGATTAGCTTTTTAAATCATAAAAGATATGGAATTTTTGTTGTTAGATGTAAAAGAGTTTATGTTTAAGACAGTGGAGCATTTTTATAAGGAACTTTCATACAACGAAGACTTCTCTTGTCAACTTGGGATTCATTATATGGGAATTTTAATACAAAAATTTTATAGTACAGTCGAACTTCCATAAAACGAATCCTCGAGGGACAAAAACTAACTTCGTTGCCGACTCCACCATTACAAATTTGTTGTAAAATTATTCAATTTGTCGAACCTTTTTTTTCAATTTTTCATATAAATATGTTCTCCAAGAACTTGTTATATCATAACAGGCATATATAAATATTTTAAAGCTGAGAATTTATTTGAAACTAGATCCACATAGAAAATATTACGTTCCTCGTAGCCTAAAAATGTTAATATTCCAGATAACTTGTTTCTAAGTGATATCAGTTCTTAAATCCAAAGATTCAACATAAGTATTTAGTGCGGATTTTGTTTAGTGGTTTAAAAAATGACTTAAGAGTTCGGAGATTGTACTTTAAAGCTTAATTTTTTTTGGTATTTTTATACGGTTAAACTCTTTTCGTTGAAAATTATTGCCTACTCAAAATATTTAATTTTTTAAAAATATTTTTAAATTTTTCCCAAAGAACCCTTATTACCCTTTTTTTATTCAACATAACAAGCCCAAAACACATTTTTTTAAAACTTTTTCATGCTTATAAATATTTAATTTGGTCAGGCTTAAACATATATCTTAGAAAAAGGTTATACCTTCTATTCATTTCCTATGTGTACAGGGTAATAATAAAAGCTACAACAACAACAACAACAACATTGAAAGAAAAAAAAGAAAGAAAAGAATTATAACCAAACATGTTTTTCACTCAACTCTCTTTCGCTTTGCCCCAACTCCAACTCCAACATCAACATCAGCTTCAACTTCAACTTCAGCATTAAGCCACAGAATCGCAGCATCAACTCCGGTTTCTGATTCTGGTAAGTGTTTGTATGTGTGTGCGTGTGTGTGCCGCTGCGTGGCAATAAGTGTGCCCGTTTCACGGCACAGTGCAAAAAGTTAAGTATCTTGTTGTTGTTGTCGTTACTTTTTTTTTTGTTCAAGGTGCGCATATAAACGAGGCCTTCTTAAACAGACCAAGACCCAAAGACTCCAACTCCAACTACGGCTCCGTTACCAGTTTTCCATTCTCCTACTCCTCCTCCTCCACTCCATGATGATCCCCAGTGGCCAGTTGTATGCAACGTCCAAAGATAACACCAAGCTAAAGTAACAACAACAACAACAACAACAATAATGGTCCCAAAAGCCAGAGTTGGCCCCAACTTTGTATTTCATTTTATATCCTCCTTTCGGTGTGTGCGTGTGTGTGTGTGTGTGTGTGCAAATCACATACAGTAGCAAAAAATTTCGACAGTTATTTACGATTAGCACAAAAGATACGAGACATGACATGCGCTGAGATGCCGCGAAGATGCAGATGCACAGAAGATCCCCAGATCCCCACTGAGGTGAGGTGAGGCGAGGTGTGGTGAGGGGAGTCAAGACATCAGCCCATCGAGACGACGGTGTTTGCTACTGCATGTTGCATGCCAGCAGGGTTCCTTCGTGTTTTATTTTGTTGTTGCTTTTTTGCTTGCATCCACATCCACATCCAGTGGATGCCACTAAACGGAAAACAACAACAAAAAAACAAAGGGTTGGGGGCCTAAAATTAAATCGAGCATCTTGCTGTTTGTTTGGCTTCCTTTGCCAGCAGAAAAAAATGGCAGAGACTGAAACAACAACAAGATTTTATGAGTTTCGTTTGATGATCAATTAAATGCTTCTGACACTCGGCATATTTTATTATTTTTGCCGTTTTTTATGTACAAAAAGCAATGCCCAAACAGACAATATCTTTAAAAATAAAAGGCTGTGCTTAAGGCTGATGTATAAGCTATATTTATTGAAATGTTTTATTGAAAGGTTTTCAGTTGATTTTGCGTGAAGGTAGAACAAACATTTATAGAAAATTTAAGGCTCATTATAGAAGTTAGGATGCCAATATTTTTATGTGGTTTGTAAAGCTTACTGTAATTGAACTTCAAAAATAAAACTTCAAATTAAAATAAATCTGACTTAATTAATATAGATGTAAAATACGATCTTGGGGAAAAATGTGACATCTTCAGTGTTTCTTAATCGATTTCGATTTAACTTTTTTTTTACATATTTTCATTATTTTTTATAAATTTTCACAATTTAGAAACGCAAGTTTTTTCTGTTATCGATTACATGTGTATATCGAACACTGGAAAAATTATCGATAATTGGAAGCAAATTTGTTCTTCTTGTTCTGGTATAGGAGAGCTTAAGTTTCAAGTTTGAAGTCTCTTTGCACCAAATTGAGAAAGCTTAATAATGTTTAATTTTTTATGTAGTTTCTAAAATGTTCAAAATTATTATAGGCCTGATAATGATTTTTTTCTTAGCTAGATGTTTAGCAAATTTGTGTATTTTTAAAGGAAAAATAAATGTAATTCCTTTTTTGACAATAATATATATCTGTTTTATATATTCACAGTCAAGTACGCAACACAATATATTTAAATTTTATGCATTCATGTGTGTGCAACGCCCTGAAGGTAGCAAAATAAACTAAAAATAAAATGACTTTCAATTGGGGTCATTGTAAAATTGTGGCCAATTCGTTGAAGCACTAAGCTAAATTTATGGGATTCAAGCAGCCGACACTCTTTGCCTGTTGAATAAATTAGTTGCAATAACAATAATAGTAATAAGTGGCAAGCTAAGCTCCTCTCTCTCTCTCGTTCTAGACTCCCAGCTCCAAGTGCCTCGTGTGCCCCCAATAATACAAGAAAGCAAAGCAGAGCAAAGCACAAATTTATCGACTCGTGCGTCCTGTTGCGTGCAATGCAATTTTTTAAATGGGCGGCTTTTTATTCGTCAAGAGGGCGTGGCATTCTCCTCTTCTTCTCTTTGTTTTCGTCCCTTCATTTGCGTGCGTTTTAATGCACTTTATCATTTGTGCCTGCTGTGCACTTTGTTTTATTATTTATATTTACTATAATTCTTTTTTTTTGCCACATTGCTCTTACGCTTAATAACAGTGAGAAAAGGTATTGACAGATGTGCAGATACCTAGTAATTTTTACAAAAGTTTAATTATAATAAGTTGACGTCTTATCTCATGATATATGATTAATATCAAGCTGTCAAATAAAAGGTTTCTTCTTTGTACTTTATTTAATAAATTATAATCTTTTTAGATTTAAATTTTTTATTTCAACTTATTTATTAAAGTAATTGATTCCTAAAACCTTTTTTTTCAATTTAAATAAATAAACAATTTTATTTTGTATTTATCCAATTTAATTTGATTTTAATTTTGGAATATTTTAATTTTTTTTTTTAGCTTTATTTTATTTTTAATATCAAACTATTTTACTTCTTTAATCAACTTATTTAATTCAAATTTCTTATGTATAAAAATAATTGCAATTTATATTTATATTAATATATATTTTACCTTTTTGCTTGCGTTTCTAGATGTAAATTAAAAATAAATAATTAATTGTTTTATATATATTATCAAGCTCATACTTTATACAACTCTTGAACACGAATTCTCACTTTGTGCACTTTTCTTATATATATTTTTCTTTTTTTACTGGGTATTTAAAATAAAACAGCAATAAAATACAAAACTTGGGTGTTGTTCATAGGTAGTAAACGAGCCGTGAGTGGGTGGGTAGGTGGTTGGTTCGGTTGTTGGGTGGTGCATGGAAAAAAAAATGCCTCAAGGGTGAAATGGGCAAACCTAAGTGGAAGCGCAATAATTATAATTAAATGCATTTTTACGTGCCGTTTTCCCGTTTGGGATTTTCTTTTCATTTTTTATGTAAATATATAATTGCACACCTTTTTGCCGAGAGTTGCAATTTTATAACAATAATAATAATAGTAATAATAACGACGATACCAACAATTAAATCAATTTAAATAATAAAAAATATCATAAAAGCTTTTATTTGAATAATGCACACATAAAGTGCAATAAAAACGATATCCACAATTAAATTCATTTAAAATAAATTCAAGCCATAAAACAAGCTATCATAAAAAACTTTAAATTAAATAAAGTTCTTTTTAAATTATGTTAGTTTTTTGCTTTTTATATGTATATATGTTGTTTTTTTTTTTTGATTTAGAGAATGTATAATATTAAAAATGTTTAGTCTTAAGGTTATTTTTTCCCTTAATAACATTTATTAATAGAAAATACTTTTCATATCAAATTGGTTCGTGTTTTTTGTAACCTTTTTGTTGAAAAATGCAACGTTAAGAAAATTGTTGCAATTGCTAAGAGGTCAAAAATTGCGTGCCAAAATAAGGAAAGAAAACAAATGTTAAATAAATTCAAATTGCGTGCTTTTGGCACCAAATCAAAATTCTGCAGCAACAACAACAACAAGAGAAATGCAAAATGCATAAAGAAGCAAACAAATATAAAAGCAAATTCAAACAACACACAACAGCAGCAACAACAAACTGCATGAAATATGCTTAAAGCAAACGCAACACAAAAAAAAAAATCAGCAACAAAATCTGTTTGTGTTTTGTATGTTAGTGACTTGAATAATACACTTAAGTACATTTCACCAAATAAATTTATTGTCAATTTTTCGTAATTTTAATGGTCAAACATAATAATCGGAAAACAAAAATGTTAAAAAAATATTATATTTAAATGTTAACAAATTTTTTTCGCTTTTTTATTTACTAAATAATTCACATCTTATGAGTGAAAATTCTAGAAAATATGAAATATTTAAAAAATTTTAACAATTCACTGCTAAAATTTAATACATAATTAGCTATAGCCAATTTTAAAAACAATTTTTTAAACATATAATATGTTAGTTTAACCATTCTCTTTGACTTAGCTAATGTACCCAACACGCTTTTTTCTTTAGCATAAGTGTATAAAATCAGTTTTAATAACCGTGTCAGGCAACAAAGAGAGGCAACGGTAGCTGCTACGTGTCCATGGTCCGGACAGTCTGTGTAAGTGTGTGTGTGCGTGCATGCAACGCATTAATTATGAATTTAATTCACTGGGGCCGCACGTTAGGGCAGCAACAACAACGATTGAGGGACAATTGGTTTTTGTGGGAAGTGAAGGGGAAGGGAAGAGATGGCAAGGCGGAGGGACAAGTTTGTGGATGCGGCAAGCAAACGCAAACGGCACTTTGACAAGGCAGTGGCAGCAGTGGTAGGAGGAGGGGAGGGGAGGGGGGCAGGGGATACACAGGCAAGTGGCAAAGTCAACAAATGTGCAACGGACACAATTTTCTCAATGCACAAACACGAGGCGTAGCCAGCGGCCAAATGGCAACCGCACCACGCCTCCCGCCCCGCCTTGCCATGCCTTGCCTTGCCTCCCTTGCCCCCCCCATATCATCACATCGTGTGTCTTTGTTGCCTTTCTGCAATTTTGTTGTTGTTGTTGCTGTTTTTTTTTATTTCATTGGAAATATCACGCTGTACGCACTTGATTGCAGCATTTAATTAAAGCAACAGCAACAGCCCGCAACAAAAACAACAACAACATCCTGAGGCAACAACTAAAAACTGAACAACATGTTGCCGAGATATTTATGCGCAACACTTGACAGATTTATTTATGCGATGTTGCTGCTGTTGTTGTTGCTGTTGTTGTTGATGTTGTTGTTGCTGTTGCTGTTGTTGTTGGTGTTGCTGATGTTGTTGTTGCGTTAATTTCATACTATATACAAGAAAGATGAAAAAGAGTTGAAGCAAAGAAAAGAGAAAGACATGAATATATAGAGATAGAGATAGCGAGAAAGAGAGAGATAGAGAGAGTTTTGGTGTTTTCAAGCTGTTCTTTTAATTTTTTTAATTTAACAATAAAAACTTTAACTGAAAAACTTAACTTAACTACATTTTTTCGAACTAGTTTTCAAATAAGTATAGTTGAACAAGAACCTAGGAACACATTAAAACTTCGAACTTTACGATTTCTAAAAGATTAAATCTTTAAATTTTAAACTTAACGAGTTCTATAAGATTAACATCCACATAAAAATTATTAAAAATTGTATAACATTTTTTAAGATTTTTTTAAATTATTTTTTTTAGAAGTTTCACAGCTTTTTAAAAAAGAAAACCACAAGTTGTTGTCCCCATCACATTGTATTTTATGTTCTAAACACAATATTCGTACATAAATCACACGTTTTGTACATTTTCTACACACAAGAAAACTGAATGCATTCACATTCCAATGAACGTTAAAATAAATAAATTCTACGCATTGAACTCTTTTTTTTTTATTGTAACATTCCTCAGGCTAGCCTTACACAAATATTAAAATATTTATCACTAGATATTTGATTTTATACATTTTTGGTAAACCAAAAAAAGAAAATACTTTCCCTAACCATAATTTTTCTAAAGTTCATATTTGTTGAAGCCAAATATCTATAGGCTTCGATTAGGCATCGTTGTTGTTGTTGCTGCTGCTGGTGCATTCAACT
This sequence comes from Scaptomyza pallida, assembly GCA_018152965.1. Lineage (NCBI taxonomy): Eukaryota > Metazoa > Arthropoda > Insecta > Diptera > Drosophilidae > Scaptomyza > Scaptomyza pallida. The sequence goes on from JAECXP010000107.1 coordinate 4,158,866, forward strand.
TGCAGCCATAAATCACAACACATTTTTTCTTTTTTGGCAACTTGAATTTTAATTAAAATAGAATCGTATCGAGAATGCTTCCATGGACCAAAGCACTCGTCCACCAGTTTCTCCCCCCTCCCTTTGTGCTTTTCTAACCCAGTTTGAATTTGAAACAAGCCTATGATCAAGAGATGCTTAGCGACTTTTGAATACTCTTTTTGGAATATTTTATATTTACAAAATCCAAATTTCTTTCGTTACAGACCCTGCCACAAATGGATGCTGCCTCATGGCGACAATTATTCAAAATAATATATAATAAGAAGCAGAAGCGAAAAGGCAGCAGAAAGAGGCAAATGTTCAAATCTGTTGCTAGTTTTTCAAGAAACGAAAAATACACATTTTCTAGCGCTCGAATATTTTGGATACAACATAATTATATTGGAAGCTGGCCCATAAATCAAAGATGTTGCGGCGTCGTGCAAACAAAATCTTTAAAACCGAGAATGAAGAACGTATATGTAGGCGTTGCATGCAACGATTCGACAATGGAGAGGGAGGGGGGGGGGTTTTTGAAATGCAGCGATGCGATGTGAGGAAAAACCTCTCGGAACATTTGGCAGCATGTGGCAAGTACGCGAACTCAAAACGCTCCGTTGCAACTTGTAACGAAGATGAAAATACTGAAAATGATTTATGCTGCAGTTCAGTCTGTCCAACTGTCGACAACATCTGTGTGTGTGAGTGCGAGTGTGTGTGTGTGTGTGTGTGTGTGTGGCAGTGTTAGGGTGGGGAGGAGGCTAGGGTTAAGGGAAATGTGGGCCTCAGTTAGCCAGCTGCGCAGCTGTGGTCGACGGCCCAATAAATTGAAATAATTTTGTAATTGCCGGCAACATATTTATTACACATAAGCAATGACATTTAACCAGATGGACGGCCTGAAAAAAAAAATAGATGTAGTTTAACATAGAACTCTTGAAAACACAATGATATCATACTACACATGTGATTAAAAAATGAAGCATGTTCAAAATATTGTTGTAGTAAAACTCGCAATTTTTGTTAAATTTTAAAAGAAAAAAATTAAAGCTTCAAAATATATTCGACCAGCGTTTATAACTTACTGCCTTTTCGGTTTAATTGTTTTGTTAATAAACTTATTCTACATCTTTTGAAATTCGTTTTTAATTTCGTATATGTGCCTAGAGTTCATCTGCACTAATTAACAAATTAAATTATATATTCAAATCGGACATGCAGAAAATTGTTGAAAACTGATGGGTGATTTGAACACTGAGGATTTCCCCAAAATATATAACTTCATTGATATTGAGTATGTTTCTAATATCAGCAAACCTTTTATTTGGCAAAGGTGTCGAAACTTTGAAATTATTGTTGACACTTCAAGCAACTTTGAATTATGTATTCCCATTCTCATTAACACACAAATCATATGATTTTGAACAGCAGCTAATTAGAGACAATGCTTTAGACTGTCCTCTAAATAAACTTATGCTGATGCGTACTTATTAAATGCTGCTGCTGTGCGTTCTGTCATTTGATCTATTTATTTGCCTACGGCTTGGTTGAGTTTATGTTTGAGTTTCAGGTCGCTTGGAGGTCAGCCGAGTCATAAACTATAATTTGTTATTTATACGCAAAGCGTTGACAGTTGAATCTTTGAAGTAGCATAAATATTCCTATGCTATTTACATAAAACAATCGCCATATCTTGTGCACTTTATGTTCTGGTATTGGATTACACATTTCGGGGCGAGTTCTTCCGATGAGGTTTTGAGTTATGGCAAGCGATAAAACTTAGGTTTGCTTTTTTTTTGAGGGGGTTCGTTATTTTTCATATTTTATTGAGTTGATATATTGTTTCGTCATTTCCATTACGTAATGTATGTACGTGCTGTGGCCTGTATACGTTTTCATGGATAAATTATGTATTTTCATCAGATTTTGTTTTGGATATGCAAATAGGAAAATTTGGCTCAAAAATATTGTTTGATTTTTATCGTATAGAAAAAGTAGCTAAAACTTGGCTTGATCAAATATATTTAATTGCTTAAGTTAATTTATTGTTTGTGGTTTGGAGAAAGATAAAATATTTTAAAAGTAAAAGTATTTTGTTCCGAGAATATTTATTAGGACTTGGTTTTCATTTTTTTTTTTTAGATTTTTTTCAAAATGTAAAGTCATGCCTGTTAATGTGCTTTTGATTTAATGCAAAAGCTTCTTAAAGCTTAACAACTTATAAGCTTTCAAAGCTCTGTCCCCATATGACGAAAAAAAAAACATGTAACATGTTGAGAAAGTTTTGTGTGACGCAATTAAATGTATTTTATTGCTGGGATTGGACTTCTTTTCGGCCAAAAACTTTTTAAATTGTGCGTCAGCATTTAAGCAAGACTTAAGCCTAAGAAAGCCCAATCGGCTTTACTTCTTGTGTTTTTTTTTACGGAATATATGTGAGTACTTAGTTTACTTGTTTTTCCCCATGTTGCAAGCGTGGAACAAAAGTTTTGCTTCGCCCCCCTCGCGTTCAGTTTTGCTGACTGGATAAGAAGTTGGCAGAGTTGGATTTTTCTTTTGTTCTGTTCGTATCGTATCCTTGGCCAGCTGGGAAAGTCGGCGCCGTATTGCGGCATATGGTGTAAATTTCACAAAGCCGGAAATAAATCTTAGTTATGCTTTTTTAAATCCTTCAAACAAAAGCAACAAAATACATATAATACAAAACTATAAATTGCGTCATAATTTCGCTAGCGCGCTGAAAGGCAGCAAAGTAAACAAAAGAAAAGGAAATTTTTTTTATTTTTCGTGAAAAACTTGCATTTCCGGGTTCGAAGTCAGGGTGAGTGTGTTTTGTAATGTGTGTAATGCAATGCTCTCCTCCTCGCTGACGAGATAATCAGCAAAATGTTTCTTGTTATTATTGCTAGGGTACACACCCAGAAGAGAAGAACTTTAGGGTTGTCACCACCCCTTTTTTTACGTTTTTATCATGCAAATGTAGCGATTTCTGAAGCTTAGGTTCCTTCTTTTCTTTTCGTTTTTGGGCCTGGGAAAGCGCTTTATTAAATATCTATAAATCAGCGAGCTACAAGTTTATTGTTACGCAAATTCGTGAATAGTTCTTTAGAAATTTGTTAACAAAAGGTTTTCGTCTTTTGTTTTTCTTTAAATGTTGTTGAGAAATTGCAATCTATCAATAAAGCTGTTCGCATCGCAAATGCTCTTCAACAAGAGAAAAGGGTCGCCGCTGTCGGGAGGGAGCTGCAACCTCTCCCTCTCTCACTGGCTTATCACACAACAATAACAAACAAGACTTTGTCTCACCCTTCGGGCAGAAGGAAAAGAAAAAGTTTTCCTTTTTGCCATCGTGGTCGAAAAAACGACATATCCCAAGGGTTTCCTACCTTTGTATATTGCCATTGCCATGGCTAAAGTATCTTTAAAGTCTGGCATTGCAACAACAACAACATTAGCAACAACAACAATGCATTTTTCATTCTGCGTAGCAACTTTTCTTTACAACTTGTTGTCATTCTCCCTTTATTGTTTTGTCTCTTCTTTTTTTTTCGGTGTTCACAAGATTTTTCTATTGAATTCGTCGCGGCTGTGGTTTCCAGTTTTCTTTCTTATTTTTCGGAAGGCGCGCCTCTATACATATATATTTCTCATATTACAAATAGAAAAGAGAAAGACAGAGCGGGAGAGAGTGAGAGAGAAAAACGTCTGTTGCTGTTACCTGGACAAGGTCCACACACACATAAAACGAACCCCCCACAGAAGTACCCTACGTTGAACTAACCCTTGCCGGATATTCTTCATGCACTCTGCTTCCAGTTGTTTTGCTGTCGCCCCCCAAACCTTCGGTCTTCCTTTGTTTTTCACGCTCTCCGTTATTAATTACGCATCAAAAGATACCGATCTGCAATTTGTTTCCCCCCGTTGTTGATTTGTGAGGTTTGCTTTTAATAGTCGTACAGTATAGTATATAATATCTTCGATCTATGAGATCTTAGTGGCGCCAATTTGCATTTTATGAAATTATGTAAATGATTTTAGTTTGAATGCAATCAAAAAAACCTTAAAACTCCCCACGCACAGTAGTCAATGCGACAGCGAGAATTAATTAATAATGTTATTTGGATCTGTGTGTTGGGTCGATTCGATATGGAACCGGCTTTAATTTAATATAACCATAATTATAGTTTCGTAAATTTTGATCGTAGTCTGATTACAAATGGTCTTATTAATTACCTTCGAGATTATCAATTGGTTACGATTAAATGTGAGGGAAATTGTCAGTTATAAAGGCAAACTAATCGTTATCGGTTATTAAATGAAAGCTTTAAGTAGTATGAGCCAAAAAGTGATCAGTGGTTGGACAAAGATCTAAAATAGTTTAAGGAGATTAAAGTTTCCTTAAAAACATAAAAATACAGTCGAAGACATAGTTATAAGACTATGATATTTGTACAACGACTTCATATTCACTACAATTTGTTTCCTTTAAAAACATTTCTGTACTTAAAATTTCCCCCCATTACAAAGTTTTTCATGTCTCCTGGTGATTCGTTATATGGAACTACGACTGTTTTTTAAGCGAAAAAGTCAAGAAAAAGTCAAGAATAACCAATAACCAATATTCTCCAACAAGAATATCTGAAAAAGCTGATTTAAAGATCTCTCAATAACGTTTTTAATAGTCAAAAAAATAAGGAAACATCAGAGTTGGTATAAATAAAGAAAATGTATTCCAACATGCAAATAATATGATTTTTGACTTTAGCTTCATACAATTCTGTTATAACTCTAAAAAAATGAATTAACTCTCAATGAATAGTGGAACATATATGAGAATGAAAGCTTTAAACATAAATGGAAGTTGAACTCATCTCAACTGTGAGCAATTTTAAAGCTATGGCAAAAAAAAACGTACTACCAAGAAGGCAAAAGAATGAATCTCATTTCCCGTGCAGCAGCAGCAGCAGTTGGAGCTGGGAAGTGCCCAGTAGTGGTAAGTGGTAAGTGGCAACAACTTCGGACTAAATGGGAACTTTGTGTTGTGCCACTTACAGAAAATATGTGGTAATTATGCTGCCAGTTACAGCCAAACAAACAAACAAACAATGGGACGAACAGACAGACAGACAGATGGGACAGATGAGCAGAGGTGGACAGACGACAAGTAGACATGTTGATATGTGCGTGTGTGTTTGTGTGTGTGTGTGTGGATTCTATTAATTGTTGGGCTAAACGAGCTGTTTTAGTGTAAGTTTAAGGCCAGTGTGGATTTTCACCGGAACCAGCGTCAAGTTTTTCATGCTGCAAAAACACTGCAAAACTCTGGTTTCTGGCCTGTGCGCCTGGAAACTTTTGACATGGCTCGTTTTGTTCTCGAAATAAGTGAGAGGCAGCAGAGCGAACCGCGAGCCGCCCGAACCATCGAACCAGCTCACCAACAACAGCTGAACCGCATGCCAACATTGCTGGCTCAGCTGTTATTGTTGTTGTTTTGATTGTTGCTGCTGAAGATTGTTGTTTGTGTTGTTGCTGTTGCTGTTGTTGTCATCGTTGTCGCTGTCGTTGTTGTGGGTTTCCGGTATTATGCCCATTTACAAAGGCGGCGAGAAAGGCAGAGAAACAGAACAGAACAGACCGAAGCAGAGCCAGCAACGACTTAAGAAGTTCTAAGGTTACAGCGAAAAGCAAAAAAAATACTAAAAAAAAACCCCGACAGCAACTAAGAAAGCAAACAATAATGACACTAACAACAACAACAACAACTACTACTACTTCAATAATAATAGCAACCAAACAACAACATCATGCAACTTTGTAGTTACAATGTGTACAGTGGGACAAAAGGTCAACCTTATCAAGAGATTAGTAATCCAATCTGAAGTATGAATCATAAAATCATGTAAGGTACACAATGATCTTTATAAGTGAAGAGTAAAGTATTTATACCGTTAACTTAAATATTTGTCTTTTGTTTTCTTGAAAAAATTAAAAAAAAAATTTTTTAAGGTGAGAGATTTCAGAATAAGAAATTTAAAATAATAAATGCCTAACATTTTATACATAAAACCTTATTCCTTTAAAAAAGTTCTAAAAAAACATTTTTTTTTTTATTACTAATTTTCCGATATTAAAATAAAGTTGGTAAAAGCAATTCTTCATCAATAAATAGACTGAATTCATATTTTTTCACATTTTTTAAAATCTTTTTTAATACATATTATGTTTATGATTTTTAAAAACTCAAAAAAAAAAACTATAATAAAAATATTTAAATCGAAATAAATTACTAAAACTGTCTAGCTTTAAACTATGAATAAAACTCTCAATTCTCAACATTTTTCTTAATATTTAATCCATTTTCACCCACTGTGCAATGTCAGCTGAGTGGCATAAACAGCAGCGACAGCAGCAGCGGCAGCTTTAATTGTGCCAAAACATTGTAAGTACCCGTAGGTAGAAGCTCTTTGAAGACCCTTCCCATCTCTCGCTTCCTCTCCAGAACCGGCCAGAACGAAGCAACAGCTGATTGCGGAACGTATTTGAGGTAGAGGAGGGGGGGTTAGTTGGTTGGGTAAACGACAGCAGCCACTGACGTTGACAATGTGGCCAAACTGCTGGCACTGAGTACAGAGTACTCGAACTTATGCTGGTTGGTTGCCTGCCTGCCTGCTTGGTTGCTGGCTCGCTGGCTGGCGGCGTTTCGAGTTACCTCAAGCGCTACGCATAAAAATGAGATAGCCCGAGGAAGCCAGCAAGTAAGTAAGTAAGTAAGTAGTGTCCCCCCCCCTCGCACCCAATCTTACACCCCGTGCTCAAGTTTGTGATATGAAGTGAGACACATCAGAGTGTGGGCTCTCCGCGGCTTAACCTTCGCATTGTTGGGCAACAAAAGCGACCGAGAACTTGTTAAAAAAATGAGTGGAATTTCGCGCTGCACTGCACTTTGCAGCTGTGGCTAGAGGGAGGGGTAGGGGGAGAGAGAGAGGGGCATGTGGTATGCGGGTAAGCGCAGGATGCAACGTTGCCAGCTGAGTTTTGTGCCCCTTGTCTCTCTGATATGTGGTTTGCCTCTGCCCCCCCCCTCCGTTGTCATTGTTGCAGCTCAGCTTAAGAACCGAAAAAAAGGGTTGCCCGGCTTTCGACTCTGCCCCCTCCACCCTTCCCCCGTCGTCAGCGACGACCCATATAATAAGCTTGATAAAATCAACGCGCTTGTTTGAAAAATACTCTCGTAAAGTAAAATTGTTTTCATTGCATGCGGGAATTAGCCAGTTGCCCAGTTTGGACAGACTGCCGGATGGATAGATGGAGGAATGGATGGATGGACGGTTGGATGGATGGATGGAGGGGCATAAAAACAATTTTGGAATTTAATCTGTTTCAGCAGCGAGCAACGGCAATCACAATTGGAATCGGATTCGGTTCCTATGTGGCGTTTATACTCTAACAGCTAAAGGGTACATGGAAATATGTTGAAGAAATGTGAGTTTTTAATAAAATAAGATGAGAGTGTGATTAAAAATATTTTTTATTGTTTGAATTCATTTTTGTCTGCCAAACTTTTTTTTAAAGAAATTTACATATTTTTCGTTTCATGTTTTTTTGATTAAATAAATATTTAAGCGAAACATTCCTTTGTCTGATTGTCACATATTTTACCTTAACTACCGAATTCAACAAGTTTTTTTCTTACATTTTTAAAATATTGTTATTTACTGTACAATAATTAGATGCTTTTTGTACTGAATAAGAAATTTCCCTATATTTCCTTATAAATGTTTCTGAACACAAGTTATTGAAAGCAAAATATTTGTAAAAGAAATATTTTTTTTTATATATTTCCGTTCTTATACAATTTTTTAAAATTTTCTTAAGCTTAAAGGGTATTCAAACTTCGTTACCCCAATTCGAAACAGTTTGCTACTTGTTGTTATTGTTATATGTTTGTTTCATAAGTATTCAGGGGAAGGGCCAAAGAGCGGCCTCAACTTTAACTTCTACGTCTACTTCTTTCGTTGTCGTACTCCGCACTCTCCTCGCCATCATGTCTCCCTTAGCGTCTTTGTCCGCGTCATCGGCTTATGTGCAGCGAAGTTGAAGTTGAAATGCAGCACAACTTGCAACAAAATCAGACGCATCTCAGTCTTGTATCTTGTAGAAGTGGTTGTAGGAGGGAGGGCCTGGCTGTTGCTGTAGTTGCGCGGTGGTATGAGGGGATTAATGTCAGAGCCAAGTTGGAGAGCGCTAATAAGATACAAGATACAAATACTTCTTAAAGATATTTTCGTTGTCATTGTTGCTTTTGTTGTTGTTGCTTTTGTTGTGCGTTGCCAAAAACTTTGAAGGATTTTGTGCAATTTTCTATAATTGAACCCAGCTTAAAAAAAAGGATGCGAAGGCTGTGTATATGTTTGTTGTTGTCAAAGCAATTTTGTGGCTTAGTAAGAATGCGCTTACATATTTTTATAGAGTGTATCTCTGTATTCGCTTTGAAGCACGCATCATGGATTTACTTTAAAAAAGCAGATTACAAGAAAAACTTTTGTGGAAATAGTTGCAAGTGGATTTAAACCTCATAATATATATAGAAGCAGGACCTTTAACTAGTCTATACTTCATATATCAAAATTTATCTTCTCATTCTCTCAATCTTCGGCAAAGTTTTTCTTAGTACCTGTCGTATGATAATTTTGGTTAGAATGCTGCGCTTGGTAGCCAACAGGCATTTACAAATAATGTGTGTTACCAAAACGAACAAAAGCAACAACAGCAAATGCAACAAAAGATAAACGAAGTGAAAAACAACACACTAAGAGATAATGTATTGTATTTTAGTCGGGGTCCAAAGCCCATGCCGTGACCGTGTCCATGGGCCCTATCTTGTATCTGTATCTTGTATCTGCTTATCTCTCCCTCTCTCTCTCTTTTACTTTTCACTTACACGCTATCTCTGTCTCTCTCTCTCTCTCCCCGCCAGCTTGTTTTGACACAGTCGCAGCTTCAGTCGTTCGTATATCCGTTCTGTTTGCATGTTGTCGTTGCCACGATAGCTTCTGGTGTTGTTTTTTTCTGTTTTTTTTTTTTTTTTGTTACTTTTTAGGTTTTCTGTTGCCCAGCGAACCAACTGTCCATCTGTCCATTTGTCTCACTGTCCGGTTGTTCATTCCTTACCCTCCCCCCTCCGGCCCTCATCCCCCTGCACACACACACACACCTTTCCCTTTTGTTGCTTGTTGGTCCGGTCGCTTGGACGGCTTCTGTTGTTAAGTTGGCATTAATGTGTAGTCGTTTGTAGTTAATTCGTTGTTCCCCCTCAAAACACCTAGCTCTCTCTCACTCTTTATCCCGCTCTAGCTCTCTTTCTCTTTCTTGTATCTGCACTGAATGACTTTAAATATATCTGTTCTGTGCAGAGTTCCAAAAAAAAAGTAAAACATGTTTATAAATTACACTTTTCTTGCAGCCAAGCAGAAAAATAAATTGTATAGAAAAAAAACGTACAGAAAGTTTCGTGAGTTTAGATAAATAAATTAAGTACTACTACAAATGTTTATATAAAAAACATTATAAATTATACGGAAAAACTTTGGACGGATTTAATACCATTGTTTGCTAACAAAAAAAAAAAAAAAACTTAATTGTACAACAAAAATAGTTTTTTATATATATTTTTTATTAATCTAAATAGTATGTAAAATAGTTTTCTAGAACCATTTTTGAAGCCATATTTTATTTGACTTTTAATATTTAACGATCATATAGTATGCTCCCTAATCGTTAACAGTTCCCCTCTCTTTCCAATAATAACATTTCGGACATAACCCTTACCCAAATCCAAAGCTACACATTCCATTCCCATTGACCAAATCGTAAAGTGAACACAAATTAGTGCAAGTTTATCAGATTAAAGTCGAGCTGGATTCTTACCTTTCGGAAGGGGAAACTTCCCTTTCAGAAATGTTCCTGCACTTCATTGACAAGCACATTTTTGGGGTACGTTTATTTCGTTGCTTTCTTTTGGCTTTCGTTCTTTTCGTGTATTCTTTTTTTTTTTTTGCTTTTAGCAAATTGTAGTTTTTTGTTTTTTGTGTGTGTTTTGTTGGCTGTTGAACAATTTACTTTAACTTGGCGGATTGCGTTAATCTGGTAAATGTTTTGACGTTCTCGCAATTAAAAAGGCACCGGGTGTTCACCCTTCGTGTTTTCTTCTCTGTTCTCCTCGCTTCTGCTTTTTTGTATGTTTTTGTGTGTTTTTGTTTTTTTGGTCACCTTGTTTCTTGTTGGGGCCGTGACAGGGCCCGTCTGTTTCACTAATTAAAAGCAATGTTCCAGAAATGTGTTTACCTGCTGCTAATGAGAATTCACAATGAATTTCACTCGTTGATTCTTTCCCTATCGCTATCTCAAAGTAGTACGACTTCTGTTACAACAACAATAACTACTACTAATACTACTACTAAGTTGTGCTCGGTTCTGTTTTGGGTTTTTTTGTGTTTCCTATTTCGCTTTTTTTTGTTTCGTTCCTTCGTGTTTGCCTGTTGGCGCATTGCGACTAATGCCTGCGGATGTGGTTCACAATTAACGGTATAATACTCGTTGTAATTATGTCCAGTGCTTGACTTTCTACAAGGTTGCATTTCGTGCTTTTTTTTTCGGGCATATTGACCATAATCAAATTGAGTTGAACTATAATTTCTTTATTTTGTTAAGCATTTTAATTAAGCAAATTTTCATGAATTCAAGTTAATTTTTTTTTTACTTTTTAAAAACCTTTCAAACAAACCTTGAAAGAAATTTTAAAATATATTTTACCAACAAAAAACCATAAAAATAATATTTAAGAAATTTTGTATGTCATCTTTGTCCACACATAAAAATATTTAGCTTAGCGGCACAAAACTTTAAATACCCGCATTTAGTGGTATGAAAAGTTCACCCTTTGCATACATTTCTGGCTGAGTTTCTTGCCAAGCACTTGAGCATTTTTCGGGACACTTTAGCCACAGTGACAGCTCTCATGCTTGGATGCTTGGAGTTGGTCTTTGCCGTTGTTTGAGTTTGTTTGAGTTTCAAGTGTCTTAGAAATGCAAATACATTCATATACATATGTAAACACACATACTTACTAACATACTATAGCTGCAAGGGTATCTTTATCGTTTCTGTGTGTGTTGCAGCTGCATGCTATCTGTTAGATACAAAATACGTTTGCCATTTACCTTCCGAAAGTTTATTGCAATGTTGTGTTTTTCTTTGCTTCTCTCACTCTCTCTCTTGTAGTTGTTGGTTTTTGCCAGAAGACCCCAGGTTGCAAGTATGTATTTTTGGTTCCCTAGTTCAAGAATTTGTTTCTTGTTGTTCTTGTTCAAAAATCAATGTGTGTAACGAAAAAAACAACAACAAAGCAACCGAAATAAATGTTCTGTGAAGGAATTTTGACTGTGTTTTTTAACGTCAAACCATTTGGCCAGGCCCCTGCCTTATTTGTTTGCCAGTTTCTTTTTCTTTTTTTGTGTTTATACCTTTCGACCTCCCTCTCTCTGTCTCTGTGCTCGAGGCCAGGAAATAGGATGGACAGACGAGTTGAATACAATGAAAGTTGTTTTGTTCGGTTTATTGATTTAAGTTTATTGCACAGAGAAACATTGGGCCAAATGCCAAGAATTGCCAAATGGCTTCTAATAATATGGCCGCAATTGTGATCATCTTAACTTTACACTTGCATAATAATAATATATTGTTTGTTTGTTTTTAAAGCCTGCTTAAAACTGTTTGCAATTTGTGTGAAAGCATTTTTATATGAGCATTAAGAAATTCTATAAAATATTTATTTTACCTAACATTTGTATAATCAAGCAAATATTGTGGGTTTCGCTTAGTGTATTTTTAATGAAAAGTCATTCAAATAGGATCATAAACAGGATATGAAAACATTGTTTTTACTTAAATGTATATATTTTGCTTTTTTTCGCTCGTTTTGTTTTATAGACTGGAACTGTAAACAGCAAAGATGTTGCAAAGGGCATCAAGCGAATCGAATGGTAACAGTATCATATGTTATAGCCATGTACTACATTGTATGAACTTGTTTTTAGGGTGATTTCAAGAGTGCATTTTAAAAGAAGAGGGAGGGCGGGGGGAGGTAGAAAGGAAGCAGCAATCGAGTGACAGCAACAACAACAACTAGCAATAAACATAACAAAAATGTGAAATTCTGGGAAAAAAGAACGCGGCACAAACAAGAAGAGCAGCCAACCCATCCCGAAAACTTAGTATAAACAATTGACAGATTCATAAATATGCAATTTACTCAACTTTTTATTTCGCTTTGCTGCATTTCCTGTTTCCAGTTGTTGTTGTTGCTGCTTGTTGTTGCTTGTTGCTGCTGCTGGTAGGTACTAAAATTACCCAACGGCAACCAAATGGCAACACATGCCCATAAATTAGCATTTAGAAAAAATACAACAACAACAAATACTGCAACAACAATAACACGAAAGAAAAAGTAAAAACAAGTAGTTTTATTGCAAGTTTGCTAAAGTTTGAATACTCTTACTTTTTTATATAAATTTACTAATAAAGTTGAAATGATTTGCACACATCAAAAAGAGAAATTTAAATCTTTTGATACTTTATGGATTGCTTATAAGAAAAGACATGGAGAGAACCAGAAGGGGAAAATTAAAAAAAATAATGTATAATTTCTATTCCTTCTAAAATTTTTAAGTACTTTGTAAACACTTGCAAATAAAAAAATCTATTAAAAAACTAGATCAAATTTTTTTTTTTTTAAACTAAGTAAATATAACACCTTTATTTTTGTAAGTACAAAATTTGTATAAACAAAATATTACAAATTCATATGATTGCCACACCAAGTGATAAAATCGTAATACCTTTCACAAAAAAAAGAGAATCGTGAAAAAAATCCAACAGCAGCCACAAAGCGAAATGCAAAGAGAAATGTAATTCATGCCCAGCAATAACAGCAGCAACAACAACAAATAAATGGGCAAATAGAGCGAAAGGAGTGAGTAGGAAGAGGGGGTGCGGGCTGGCGAAGTGGACCCATAGATGTGTATTTAGTATAGCCACACAGAGAGAAAAAGCTTATGTAGATTTTAGTTTAATTCGATTTGGTTTTGCTTTGAAGTAAAAACAAGCAACAAAAAAAAGTGGAAAACCCAAAAAATAAATTGGACTTATGCAGCACACAACAACAACAAACAGGCAACAACTCTTGGCCAATTTGTGGCAACTTTACGTTTGGCCCGCACTGCCGCTTCAAGATAAGTCGGGTCAACTCTAATACAACTAATGCAACAAAAACAACTACAACTACAACAATAGCCAAAGCAAAATGCTCTGCGGTTTAACATGGCCAATTTGACTGCGATTTTTTTTTTAGGGTTTGGGTTTCTGGATTTGAGGTTTTGGCTTGGTTTAAGCATTTTGTGTGTGTGTGTTCGTGTGTGTGTTTGCCGTACTTCTAATACCCTGCTCTTCGATATAATTTAGCTTACTAAATGGCCTTTAAGTGCGATAAAAAGACATTTTATTCAAATTTCAAATGTGTGTGTGTCTAGAGTAAAGACCCAAAACAACACACACACACACACCTCCCCCCTCCTCGTATGTGTTTTTGCCAATTGACTTTTATTAAGAGCTCGGGTTTTGCTCTGTCGCATTGGCCATTTGTTTTTGGCTATGATTGGAATCGGTTTAGAGTTTTGTTGGTGTTCTTTTTTTTTACGAATCTAATTGATGATGCTGCATAAGCACATTATTTGTTTTCCCTTAAACAAGTTAAGGAGGGGATTTTAAATAGTTTATGGCATCAGAAGGCATTAGGGATTGTCATATATCTTACATTGAATTGGTTTTATAGAGATCGAAAAAAAAAAACTTTTCCTTCGAATCTCTCCTACCCATAAAATTTGTAGATTAATATTTGATGGCTTTTTAATAAATAGCTGGCAATCGCGAAATTCGACCAACAAATTTATTAGCCAGCAGCGAATTGACTTTGGCTCAGGCATCTTGATTGGCAACAGCGGAAGCGGCCTAATAAGCAGCATTAACAATAAGATTTTCCATCCCATTCTCCCACTCTCTATCTCTCTCTCTTGCTGTGTGGGCTTTTGCCCCGTTGTGTATGAATCATGCGCAGCTTTGACATTTATGGCCTCAATTTATTTGATAAATTTCACACGCACGTTATCAATTGGCCTGGCCAAAATAAAAATACGAGGCCTTCCACTCATACTCAACCACATTTTCATTTTGACTCTCATCTTCAGTACCATCCCTCCCCCCGTTATGGCAATAAATTTTGACGGATTAGTGCGCTTATGAGTGGCATTGGTAAAGGACCTCGGCGTAACAACAACAATAACAACAGGCAAAGGCAAACAGGAACGATGAAAAAATGAAAAAACTATTTGGGATGATATAAACTGTAATAATGTGCATTATTATTTATATTTATATCGTAACGCACAGCAGGGGGTGCGGTGTGATGTGATGCGACGATGCCTGCCATTACGAGTGTGCCGTATCAATTTTCATAAAATATCGATAGCCGGTTATTGATAACCGTGTCGAAAGTCATTTTCTATTTCCATGCCATTTCAGTCAGGTCGTCGCTCTTGGGGGGTTTTCTATATATTTTTTTTTTGGGCTTTTGATAAATATCAACTTATCAGAAATGTTTATGGACGGTATTTATCATGTTTGCAAAGAGGGAAATCTTCTTGTTTTTATCGAATATTAAATTGTATGATTTGGTCATGAAGCGTTCGCACTTCTTGGTAAGTGTGTTCACACTTTATTTGAGGAAAAACCAAACTTTTATAGCTTACAGTGCGAAGGCTGTTTTTGGATATGAAATTGTAGGAAATTATACAAAAACTATGTAAATTAAAGTATAACCTCTCCCTTGAGGCGTTTACACTTCTTGCCAAATGTGTACACACCTTATTAAGGAAAAACCAAACTATTATAGTCTAGTGCTTTTCCTTAATCTAAGGCTGTTTTTGGATATAAAATTGTAGGAAATTATACAAAAACTATGTAAAAAGAAAATATTACCTCACCTTTGAAGTGTTTACACAACTTGTTAAGTGTGTACACACTTTAATCACGCTACTTCCTTAGAAGATATAAAACTATAATAGTCTACCCACCTAATATACAAAAATTCTTCAACTAATTATCAACAAGTGGCCTTCATTGACCCATAAAATAAATAAAAATCATTTGAGCATAGAAAACATCAAGATGATCTCTGGTTCAGAGAGCCCATTGACAGGTACGTTGTACGTGTCCGAGCGTTATGAAAATTATTTATACATGTTGCTTATCGTCCAACAGAAATCTGAATCTCAATTCAAATCCTCAAAATTAATTACCAACGCCTGCGACCCCTCTACACACAGCAATAAGTATGTCTTTTAGCCCGAAAAAAGGTGAAAAGAAGAGGAAAAAAAAGAACGCAGACATTGTTGGGCGATGCGAGTGCTTAGATAAGTTTGAAGTAGTTACTAGGCACAGCCACATGACCGTAGATACAAATACAAAAAAATGTGCGATAATAATAACAAAAAAAAAAAACCAAAGAGAAAGGAAAAGAAAAGAATATAAGCAACACCCTAGTTGGTATATGGGCTCAGAGCTCAGCTCTGTATGGGTTCACAGTTTTGTTCGTTTATGCTGTTGCACGTTTCGGGGCATGCATCGTGATATCGCCGCCACAAGCATAAAGTGGAGGTGGAGACCACTTGACGCTGCTTCTATACAGTACATGTAAATTTTCAGTGTTTTTCTTGCTTGCTGGTTTTTTTTTCTTACTCAACATAATTGGCCTAATATATTTCAGCTTTGCTGCGTCCTAGTGTCTGGGGCCTCAGACACGTACGAGCTGCTTTTGCTACTCTCCGCATCTTTGGCTTATGATTTTTATCAGTGTGTTTGACTAACGCACCCAAATTTATATATATTTCTTCGTTTTTTTTTTCCAACGAAATATGGGTGTGTAGTTGGCTAGAGCTGGAGCTTGAAGTTGCCCAACTGAAAACCAGCTAGAAAAAAAGGCCAAAAGCAAGCAAACACAGGCAAAATGCATTAACCAACCTCAAAAGCCAACTTTAAGCTTCAAGCTTCATGTCCAGGCACAGTTGGAGCCGTTGTTGTTTGCTTTAACTTTTGATATTTTTGCGAACCTTGGCATTTTGTTTATATTGCTTTAAGAGCAGGTGGAAAAGCTAATGCACAACAACTTTATGATCTGTTTATGTAGCAATGCTAATTGAACAAAGTTTAAAACTGACAAAACAAAATACTTTAAGTCTTAAACAAAGCAAGCTTATGCTGAAAACTTTACTAAAACAGAAAATAATATACTAGTTATAAAGATGCCTGAAGGGAGTGAAACAGAAAATAAACAATACGATACAATGGATGTATCTGAAGATATATATATTGTTAACGATTTGGGCGATGGTGATGGATTACAAATTAATAATGCAAATGAAGATGACAAAACAGAGGACTCTAGTGAAGATATATCTATGAGTAAGAGTAAAAGCACTTCGAGTTTGAGTACAGCTGAGCTGGAGGATCGTATGCAGTTAAGATTGGCAAAGTTGGCCGAGTTTGAGAATTCGCAGAATACGCAAGAAAGTCAGATAAATGGAAATGATGAGAACAATGAGATGCAACAACAAATGTGGCAAACATTTTGGCAAAATATTTATAAAGGCAAAAACACGTTTTAAAAATTCAAAGTTCCTAAAATAAATATCGAAACACAACTTTCGTTATTGTCTTAATATTTGGTGAGCGAAATTAATTGAAACTGATTTATTATTGTGTCGCGACAATGTTGGCCGTTGACGTCAGACAATGGACAGACATTAAACAGAAATCCGGTAAAGATACGCTAAGTGGATAGCTAATTAGCGCAATTAATAAAATAAATATAAAAAGCCGGTCACTAAAAAACACAAGAAACAAAGAGAAAGAGAGACAATGCTAATGAAATTAACATGGCGTGGTTAATAGTTTTACTAAATTTCAAACAAACAAAATGAATTTTCTTTATACTCAGAAAGTTCTATACTCTTTGTAGTAAGATATCTTATAAGAAGTTAGCTAGAGCATGCAGTATTCGTTGTTTTAGTTTCCTAATTTATTTAATATCTATTCTAATTTTATTTCTCAGCTAATTGTCATTTACAATTAATGAATTGGCGTTTGACTGCACGATTTTATTTTTTTTTTTTGTTTTCGGACAACGGAAAACTACTCATAGACGTATAGTGTGTGTGTTTGTGTGTGTGTATAAATTATCAAAATTATTAATGAGACTAATTAAGCGAGCTGGCTCGCAACAAGATAATGCGTGAAACGTTCGAGTGGAAAATTGTGCTCCAATAAATGTTTAATAAATAGTCACAATAGCCCGCTAAATGACAGAAAAGATAGTGGAAAATTCGAAATCGAAAGCTTTCCAGCCCCAAACACTTGGTAGTTCATTTAAATAAATGTTAATGTTAATGCCTTTAAAGTTAGTTAATTTATTGACAGCTCACAAAATTCTTGTTACAAACGTTATGAAAGCATCAAATTGTAAAAATATTTCGTTAGGTCGTTGCAATTTTATCGACTAATTGCTTTGGGGGCCCGGCCCGGGCTTCAATTAGACTTCCTTTTACAATTTGGCCAGTTGCACACACACACATACAGAGTTTGCAAATGTCTGGCGGCGATTCTCTCATTAACTCAACGGTGCGAACAGGCCTCTCGCTCTCTCTTCTATTTTGTATCCTGCACATTTCCATTGGTAAAAGTGTAAATGCGGAATGTGCTCTGGCATTGCCATTGCCAATTTCCGGAGGGAGGCATATACACATACACCAGGAGAAAAAAATACGGCCGTTGGGCGTAAATTAAAATTAAATTCAAATGGAAAAGTGTCGTTCGTTTTGGTAGCTGAACGCAGAGACCATTGGCCATTGGCAC
The DNA here is from genome assembly GCA_018152965.1 of Scaptomyza pallida. Classification (NCBI taxonomy): domain Eukaryota; kingdom Metazoa; phylum Arthropoda; class Insecta; order Diptera; family Drosophilidae; genus Scaptomyza; species Scaptomyza pallida. The sequence goes on from JAECXP010000107.1 coordinate 4,176,908, forward strand.
GTCTGTCCGTCTGTTTGGTCTGTCTATGTGTCGTGTTGGAGGCAACATTTTAGCAATTATATTCGCGTTCGGGCGACATTACAACGGCAATTACACGCAGAAGGCAGCAGCCGCAAACGTGGGCGAAATGTGGAACTGGTGCTGGCATCCTTGGTATCCTTGGCATCCTCGTCAGTGTCACGTGAAGCGGCAACGTGCTCAACTGACTGACGCACAAAACTCGCTCTCCCACTGTCTTTCTCTCTCTCTACCTCTCCATGTCGGTGATGTACGACGGACAGTCAGTCAGCGTTGGTGATGTTGACGTCGGCGCTGTCATTGACAGGCGAACTGCTTCTTCTTTTTTTGTTACGTTGTATTCCTGGTAGTGTTCGTACAACTAGGTACAGGTCGAGGTCCTGACTGTCCTGGCTGTCATTGGTGCCTTTAGGGAGCGCCAAGGAATGCGAATTCCAAATACCTTGCCAACACACACAAATACACATATACAATGGTTATTATTGTACATTTCATCAACAATCCAGGCTAATGACTTTAATTTGTAGTCAAATATTTATACAAATATTTTGTTTTATTTCCACATTGCTTCTTTTTATGACAAGCTGAAGTCAAGAAGTCGCAGTTCCTTTCTTTTGCTTCCATTTATTTTTGTTTCGCATTCCATTGTTCCTATGCTTTTGTTTTAATTTCAATCGTTCGAAAAACCAGCAGAGGGCATTTGAGTACATCAATTTACTTTGTTAAATATATTTTGTAGATTTAATAAAATTTTGTGTTCCATTTCCAATTGTTCCAACTCAATATTTGTCACACAAAATCGATTTAAATCATTAATAGATTTCATTTATTTTATTTACAGCATTTAAAGTTCAATTCCATTCGTTTCATTTTAAAAATATTCAGTATGGATGCATTAAAACAATGCATTTTTTTATAAAATAAAATCTAGGTGCTTAAAAAAATTTCAAAAATACTCTTTAAATTGAGAAAAGAGCAACAAAAAAAAATATTAAATGTGTTATAAGTGATGTGTGTGTGGGTGTGTGTGTGTTTGGCAAATGAAATAAAATAAATGTATAAAAGCAATAACCGAGCGACATTACATAAAAATCTACTTGGCCCAGCTCGCCTAATGACTCTCGTCCTGGTTGCTGCCTCCTGATAGACGTGGGCCTATTTAGGCTTACACATGTATTCCTTTGTATACGTGTATGTGTGTGTGTGTGTGCGTGTGTAGAATATGGCCGACACTTCCGTTCGACATGTTGCACATGTTGCTCCCGTTTCCGTTGCGACATACACAAAACCCAAACCACCATCAACTACGCCTCCTCTAGCCTCCACATTCTCCTCCCTACTGGCCACATGGCCACACTGGCATAAAATACAATATATACAAGATTGGTTTTGTTCCAGTTGTTCTTGTTGTTGTTGTTTTTGTTGTTGTTGGTCACGCATGGTGTTGCCTGTCGCTTGCTGTTTTTATTGCCAGTGCTTCCTGCCCTGCTCGCTTGTTTCATAATTAATATCCTTTCGCACATTATTATTACGGAAATGAGAGGAGAATTTATATATGCTTCTATATGTACGTTTGTGTAGCCTGACAATATATATAGCTGTGTGTTTGTATGTCTACATATCCCCTGGAAGTATGCAAAACAAAACGCCAAACTGACGACTCAAAGGATTTAATAAAATGGCGTTAAGAAAAATAATAAAAGAAACATTTAAAAATGTGAATTCAAGTATTTTACTTTTTTAAATTTTTATAAAATCAAACAATTAAATGCAAATGGCATAACTCTTTTTAAAACATTTTAAAGTCGTTAAAAAATATAACTTAAATATTAAGTATACGTACAGTTTGGTTTGTAGGGTATTTTCTAGACAAACAATTTCGTCCAACACATCCTTTTCTTTCTGTTTTTTTGGACATAGCCTTGTTAAGCATTTTATGCGTTTGGTTTTTCATAAATTTCGGACAGACTTTTGGCGGACAGACGAACGAGTTTCGGTCTACGGCGACCGACGACCGACGACGGGCTTGTAATTAAAAGCTCATGAAAAGTGATTAAAAAGTGAACTGCGGCCGGCCGACCATCCGTCGTACACACATACACACACACACATATGAGCACACGTATTTATTAAATTGTGTTTTTTGTTGATATATGTTTGTATACATTTTTTGCCTGCCATAAAAATGTCAAAAACAATGGACGAAAAAAATGGTCAGCCAGCTGCTAACGGCAAACGGAAAAGCTGAAAAACTCATCGAAATTAAAGCATTAAAGTTGCAAAACAAAAGAGGACACACAATATTTAATGTGAGAACATAATTTTAAATTGTTTGGCAGAGTTTTAAGCATGAATATTTGATTAAAAATATTTATATTAATAAGAGTACTTGGAAAGAATCGCGTTCTGACTTGAAAAGTAAAAAATAAGAATACATTAATACAAATAAAAATTCACCTTAATGATTTCAATCAATATTTTTGTGTTAAATCTCTTAAAAATTTACTGAATGGACAAGTGCCTTAACGAAATAAACAACTTTCAAAACATTTTACAGGTTAAGCGGATGAATTAATATAAAAGATTGTTGATCTGAAAAAAATTAAAACAAAAAATAAGTAAGTATTTAGTAAAATGTGGGTTTCTTGATCTTAAACATTATTTCTAGCTGAAACGTTTTTTGTATACCAGCTGTAGAACTACTGTTCTTCTCATATTATCTTATTTAATCTTAATGAAGATCGCATCAAAAGTTTTTTCATGCAATCTTTTAAAGATCTATGACACGTCGCCACGCCATCTAGCCAAGTGAACCTCATCGAAACTTGACCAAACCGCAACCGCAACATTTACCAGTCGCAACTGAACCTAGAAAAGTGAGCACCTAGCTAACTCATAACACTCCCAGAATGCTTGTATATATTTAAGGATTAGCATTTAAGAGTGTATTTATGTTATGGGGCATAAAGATATTTAAAGTGGCCTGGGGGACGACAACTTGCACGCATGTGTCGCCCTGTTAAGAATGACGCACGACTTAATGCTGATAGGGACGTACATACATTGTAGGGAAGGCATAAGGGTATGGGCGGGGGTGAGGGCGTACCCTATTGCTGGCTGTGACAGGAACTATCGCGCATGCATGAACGGCATTTTCAGACGTCATTTCCATGCGAAGGATGTGTTTTTTTTATTCGCGGTCTTCGCGTGTTGCGTGCAATTTGCGTGTAATTTTCCAGTACGATTTCATGAAGGGGGAACGGGCGGGCAGAGCGGGGCGGGGCGGTACAATTTCGACGGCTGCAACTGCTGTGCTGTGTAGTGTTGTGAAAAGGCAGAGCCTGTTTCGTCGTCCTGTGTCATCACAGCACATAAATCATAAATAACAACGCGAACTGCGTCGCAGCCAAAGAAAACCCAACAGCAACATAAAAGAACGGGAAATGCGTAATTTATGCTGCGCAGGAGCCGCCACTAAAGCCGGAGAAGTCAGAAGTGGCATTAACTACGGGTGGTTGCTGTACCGTTATACCGCCATACCGCTTGCTGTACCGTGTTAAGCTTGCAGTTTTCCCAAAGAAACCCAGGAAACGTATGCAGCAAAGACAACCACTTTGAAAACTTTCATATTTTGAGACGCAATTTGGGAAACTGCGTTTTGTCTTTTGCCTTCAACCCTGCTATGGTTGTTGTGAGAAGCAACAACCCCCAAAATAGAAAAGATGTTGCCTTGATTGTCGTCCTTGGACTACCGATTATTTCATTTCATTTCTTTTTTTTTTCAATTTTATCGTCAACATCAACATCATGTTGTTGGCATTGTAATTCAGTGTTCGTTTGTGGCCTTTTAATTCAATCAAACTGTTTGTGGGTACAGTCTTCCTTTTTTTTTTTTTTTGTTGTCAGGGAAAGCTTACCGAAGGACAATGTAACTGAAAAACAATTAAGGCATGAATTCCATGGAGAATTCTAGGGATTTCTATGGACTTTAGTTTTGTAATTGCATTTTAGGAACGTGGATTTCGATACGCATTTCTTTAAAGGCTTTTTTAAAGAACAGTAAAGCATTTCTTAAAAAAAATGTTCCTTGAGCTTGACATAGAAGTAAGATCCCTAATTTTTTTTTATAGTTTCTTAGATTAAAAATTTGTACTTCATTATTCGCTAAGCTTTGACATAAAAAAATAAAAAAGATCCTTCCCCTTAAACATAGTTTAAGTCTAAGTACAGATTTCCCTTAAAATTGCTTAACCTCCCTTCCTAAATCGTTCCCTTTTCAAGAACTTTGATAAAATATTCCCTTAAACCTCATCTCCATGTACTACATGTAGATCATACACTTAACAATTCCCTTTCTGCATATAAATTTATAGTTAGCTAGAGCTATAAGGAAAGCCAAAACCAAGTATGTGACACATACACATAATACACACGCTCGTAAGAGAAGTGAAGTTTTGCAATTGGGTTTTATTTTACACAGTGGGAGGGAGAGAGTGAGAGAAGAAAGAGAAAGAATCGTAGTGACAGGTCGGTCAGTGGAAAATATGAATACCACTTGAGCATGTTAACCCCGAAAGGCGTTTATAAAACTGTCCAAAGCTATTAATATCAAAATTCCGCACACAGAACAAGAAGAAGCAGAAGCAGAAGCAGAAGCAGTAGCAGTAGCAGAACATGAAGCCTGAAGGCAACAACTACGACAACAACAGCAACAACTGCGCAGTTGTTTAGCTTGGACAACCAGAGTTGCCACCCCACCACTCTATTCAGTATTCTCTGTCGCTGTTTCTATGTCTCTCTCTCTATGCACATATATGTATATATCTGTATATATGTATGTATGTATGTATATGGTCACATCCTGGGGCCAGGTCAGCCTATGAATCGCAGCCGAGTGGCATGTTTGGCGTCCATGAGGCGGAAATGAATGGGGCGCTGTTGGCAACACTGCTATGTGGTGTGGGTGTTGGTGTTTGGTCAGTGGTTCGAGGATTATCAACAGGCATACACTAACACACACACACACACACATACACATCCTTGGTCAACATGGAAGCTCAGCGCTGGTCGAGGGTGGTGCCGTGTGGCAAGCGAGGCTTTTGTTCGTTGGTTGCAAGCTAAATGCTATACGAGAGAATCTACGCGCCATGTGTCCTTTGTTATTTATGATTAAAAGCGCAAGGACCCGTCAGCAGTACAAAAACACACACACACACACACACACAGCAGTAACCGAACAGTACACAAACAAACCCGCACACACACACACACACACACACACATTTATATAAATTTACATATGTATGAGGGAGAGAGAGCGAGTTTTTGGTTTTTGTATGCTAAATATAACGCTGCATGTGTCCATACACGTCCATCACTTAATCACGCCACCACACTCATTTTTTTTTCTTTTTTATTTTATTTGCCACTCCTCACCTCGTACCACCTCGCTCAAGCACCCTACAGCTACCATACTAGTTGGGAATATTCGTTTTGGCAGGGAACAAAAAGGTTTTATTTAATCTCGTCTTATGAAAGACCTACAATATTCAACAGTGACGGAAACCCACGAAGGACCCATCGCGTTCTATGTTTAAAACGTCTTTAGGATGATCAGCTGAACTAACCTAACCTAACATGCAAATTCTTCCACAAAAGAATGACACTAGCTTTCACGCAGTTAACCTCAATATTTATCTTCGATTATCGGAAATATTTTTTCTACTTAGCGAAGTTACTGAAGAAAATTAGATCTTTTTAGATCTCAACGTTTAAGCTGTGCATTGATAGCAGTCGGTCAGATCTCAGCTAGATCGGTGAGAAATATTTTACTTTTCTCATACAGTGGTGCTCATAGACTTAAGCCATTGCCATTACCATAAACTGTTTCCTTAATAAATTTTTTGAACATATTTATTTCGGAATGAAATTTTTACATTTTGAAACACTGTTATTTAAGCAGCTGATCACAGTAAAAAATGACAAGAAGGATATCGGGGGTTCCCTGTCTTTTGAAAAATATATTTTTATGATTTTAACAGTTTGAATATCTTTTTTAACTTCAATACTAAAAATTCTATATATTCTAATTTTTATGAATCTTTATTTTACAAGCTATAATATCCTTTAAAAAGTAACTCATTCAAATAACCAACCTAGCCGACTCCATGGTGTTAGAATTGGTTTTACAGCGTACTTTTCGCTAAGGGATTCATGGTAACCTCATCCTGTGCATAAAAAACAGAGTATAAAGTGAGCGCAGAATGTAAAAAAGAAGAGAGGCGAACAAAAAAAAAAAAAAAAACTGAAACAACAGAAATTGCGTGCGAGGATTTTGCAATGTTCATACGCTTGGTTAAGCCGCTGCACGCACATCCTTGCCGCACACATCCTGGACGCGAGTTGAGTTTGGTTTTTATTTAATTTCAGCTACATGAAATGTCCACAGTGTGCGTCTGTGTGTGCTTGTGTGTGTCCAGCGTCGTATCCTTTCGCCCGCTCACTGAAATATGCAAATAAGTTAATTTTTATTTGTTCTCCCTTTTTCCCTTTTTTATATACATTCGCACTCTTTTAGTGTCTCTCTGGTCTTTGGATCTGGGATGATTCACTTTTGGCTTCATATCCTTAGAATTTATGATGCAATCTCCCTGAGCATTCCACAGAGAGAGAGAGAGGAGTGAGAGAGATAGTCTCTGTGAGTTGCTGGGGCAGGTATCCTGGTGTTTGGTATCCTTGGTTTCAAGTTTTCTTTCTTTTTTTTATTATTTTTATTTTCGCATTATTATGATCTCTATTTTATGCGGTGTCCTTTATGTATGTACGTGTTCACATGTGTGTGTGTGTGCAGCAGCCGTCAACGTCAGCAACGTCATGTTGCCTGTTGCCAGGCAGTTGTCAGTTGGCCCCGGGCCCAGTCATGTCCTGCATGTCCTTTTACCATTAAGGGTGGGTCGCCTGAAACGCCGCTGGCGGTTAGTTAGGCCCTTGGACAAAGCATTTCATTTGAGCTTTTTATTCGTCTCTCTTCTGTATTTTTTGTTGTTGTTGTTTTTTTGTTTTTTGTATAAATTCGACTCCTTTTATTGTTGTTTGGTGAGAGAGTCCTTTGTTAGCGAAATGTGTGTCAGTGCGTCAGTCGGTTGCCCGGCACTTGGTTTTTCGACTATTTCCGGTTTTAATATGCGCCCTAACCCTCAACCTCCTTTACCCCCTCTACGCTGCGTCCTTGTCCATTGTCCTTGGACGGAGGTACAGTTCGCACATGTTCTCTTCCCTATCTGAGCCGTCTTTGCAGTCCAAATTAGAATTGCTTTCGACTTGCATGTTATTAACTTTTTTGCTATGCCTTGTCAACTTGTCGTCCAAGTGAATGGCTTTAGTAGTATATTGTGTCCTGATTTATGGGCCATGCTTTCATTCATTCATTCTCACAACTACTTACATATGGAACATTAACAAGAAGAATCGAATTTTATTGACAGTTTGCGTTTGTTCCATACTTATATCGTGTAATTGAATATTTGTGTGTTGAATAAATTGAGAAGAGAATGGATTTTATGGATAAGGGAAAATAAACCTTGGAAAGAAAGTTGGCCTTGAAACGTTTACTGTCGAACTTTCATAAAAGAAACTTCCTTATAATGAAGTGTTCTATAAAATAAATTAATTCGCAGTTCCATTTTCCTTATTGTGGAAATTTTCTTTCTTAGCAATTGAAGTTTCAAATAAGAATTATGTCACATAGTTAACTCAAACTTTACTTTAATGTAATTGCCCCCGTATGCTTTTAAAGTTGATAATTTATAGTTTACTGCATGATAAATCAAGCGTAACAAATCCAAAAATCACAAATCGAATCCAAAGAAGTCAACTACAGAAGAACATAGACACATAGATCGAACTGACCCCCAACTCGTTCCAGACGAACCGAATAGATTGTTGAAGACTTCAAAGTGTTGCCCCATGATCCAACGATCCAACGATTCAACGATCTTCAGCTATCTATCGTTGTGATGCACGACAGATTGCAATGAAAGGAAATCATTGAGCTGAACATTTCTAGCTTGCCATCAATTAAAGTAATTTAAAGGAATCAGCAACAGCAACAAAAGCAACAACAACTTACAAGCGGAGATAAAGAATTGAGAGCGAGCTTGTTCGTAACCAGAGATCCAAGCCATAAGCTTCAAAATCAATCAAGCAGAAAGCAATCGAGAAAGACAGAAAGCAAGAAGAAGCCGATTAGAAAGACAATCACAAGACAAGACAAGCACAGCGCTCGCAGGCAAATAACAAAATTTCAAATTGGATGAGACACAAAAAAAAAAAAAAAAAAAAAAGAAGTGGAAGACAAGGTAAATAAGTTGAAAAACAGTAGCCACAAAATCGATTGAAGAGCTGAAAACGAGTTGATGAGAGACGCAGCAGCAGAAGAAAATATCGGTGAAAATAACACAGACAAGAAACGCGCACAAGTCATCATTAACAAAAAAAAAAAAAAAAAAAAAAAAAAACAGTAGCTCCCGTAAGTAAAACTAAAGCAGACAGAGCTCAAAGCCAAAAGTGGTTGATAGGGCGATAGAAGAGATGGAGATGGAGAGACAGACGAAACACGATTAGAATGGAGAGTGGATAAGCGTGTCTGCCAGCTATAAAAGTGTAATATCTGTAACTCATTAATGACAGCAATTTAAGACACACAAAAGGCTGCATTACACAAAACAGGAGGAGGTGGAGGAGGCGAACAAGAAACAGAGATGAAGACCGACTTTAGAGCAACGAAAAACTAAAATCTGTTTGGAGAAAACAACAACATGGGCCACAACAAGAAAATTCAAATAGGCTCTGGCTATATCATGATGATGCGGATGATGATGATAAGCACTCTCCTGACGACGACGATGACGATGATGACTGCGACTGGTTCCAATCAACTGCCACTTAACTAAATGACTCTGCGACTTACACAGTCGACGGTTTTTTTCTCATTTTTTTTTGAGACACCAAGACCCAAGATACTAATAGTATGTATGTGTGTGTGTTTATATAGCGATATTATCACGAGTGACTGATGAATATGCCATTAAAGATATACGAGTACCACGTACCACACGATATTACATACATATACACTGCTTTGTACTTTTCCACACTGGTCAAAGAGATGAGTTTTGGTAAGTTTATAAAGCAGACATCGAGGTAGACAAATGACCGACTTACAATAATGAAGCTGATTTTAATGTTGTTTTAGTTGAATTAAATGTGGTGTGTTTACCAAAAATTGATTCCAGTTCTAAATCAAATGAAAATATGAAAAATATACCAATCACATAAAATTTTTAAGAATTTATATTTATTCAACATACCAAGAAGTTAAATTTCAAAAAATTATACAGATACAGGTATATATACAGTCGAACTTACATGCAACGAAGTTTTCTATATAACGATTCCTTTTCCATCAAAAAACTATTCGTTATTATGAGTTTTCTCTATAAGAAAATTTTTATGTATTCTATATTACAAATTGTCGAAGTTATCGTTAAGTTCCTTAAATTTCCTTGAACTTTCGATTCTTGTATTCCATCCGACGTACAGATAAGTAATATTATTATTGCTATTTTTTTACTAGATTCGTTATTCAAGTTATTATAAAACCAGAGGCACTCACATATCAATTGTAGAGTATATTCATGCGTGATTAGTCTGAAATATTATTTAAAAAAACTTTACTGCTAAAAAATAAGAGAATAGTACAAATTTAAGTGTTTGGTCAAGATAAACACTGCTGAACTAAAAGAAAAAAAGCCCTAAGAATTTTGAACACAAGAGCGTTGTCATATTATCATTATACCAGTACTTATCGATTTTTGGCAAGTCTATTACTATCCAAGTTATTGAAAATCTTAAGATGTATTTACTTTGAAAGTCTTTCAACGAAAACTTTTTCCATTTATATACATTCAATCATACCTTTCCTTTTCAATTTACTGTGTCTACAGGGTATAGCTTTTAACAAAAATAAAAAACAAACAACATGCAAAAGCCAAGTAGATGGGCCTCACCCTTTTGGTCAATTTATGATTGCAGCACTAATCACAGTTGGCTTCAACGGGTTCGACAGGCCGTCGCCGTCGCCGTCACCGTCGCCATTGCCCCCGACTCCACCTTCTACACATCTTGCCACAACTTTAAGCTGACTATCAGTTCCAGCCCTTTACACACACACACACACAGAGTTTTTTGAGTGGGCAGTTGAAGAGATATATATGTGTATAAATATATATTCATGTTATTGTGGCTACTGTTGTCTCACGTCATTTGGGGGCCCTTAATAATTTGGTTGTTGTTGTTGCTTTTGGGTCCGCTAACAAAATCCATGCATGTATTTATTCAGTTTTGTTCAAGTTTCCAACACAACTCCCAAGTTCGGACTTGAGTTTATTGTTTTCTTCAGCTTGTTGTCGCTTTTAGACTTGTGGGCTGGGGAAGGGGGGACTGCCTTTAGAGTGTGCCATTAATTGTTTTGGCTTTTCTGTTCGTTCGTTTGTTTGTTTGTTTGGTTCGTTTACGTCGTTGTGGGCCAACTTTCGAAAAATGTTGTTGGTTAGTTTTTTGTTTGATAAATGTTGCGCTTTGAAATATTAATTACACTTGCTCGTTTTGGGTGTTGAATTTGCTTTCGGGCAAATGTCTTCAAAATTTATTGAAGACAAACACAAGACACTTTAAATGCCAGCAAATGGTGTGTGTGTGTTGCAAGGGGCAGGGGCAGGTTTGGAGGGTGGGTCAGTGTTATCCAAAAGATTTATTTCATTGTTTTTGTTTCCGCCCCGGGGCGAAAATAGAAAATCTAATGCATTCTAAAGCTAAAAATTATTTGCTTTGGCCACATAACAAATTGTTTTATAATTGAAAAAATAAATTAAAATAAATTAAACTATGTGTAAGAAGAGTTTAAGAATTTATGGCTTATTTTCATAAATCAATCATCCAAAGTGCACAAGTTATCATTTTGAAGTGTGAAAGATAGCGGTTGAATTTCCTTATGAAAACCTAATTGGTTTTCTTATTTATGGTTTTTGTAAGATAAGAAAAACGAAAATTTAAACATAAAACTTTAAGAAAATTATTATAGAAATTTATGAAATATGTTAAAATTGTTAAAAAAATATGTTTCTTTTCCTTATGCTAAAACTTAGAGTCATTAAAATCAACCAGCAATATATCATAAATTTGTAAGAAAATTTTTATATGTTTTTGTACCCAATTATCGATTTTAGAAAGAACTTTCTATTGCCATATTTTGACCCGATTTTCATGTCATTTTTTTGTGACTAGATATTGATATTGGAGTTAGATAGAACTTCCGATTGCCTTACTTTCGTCAATATTAGCCCGATTTTCAAATGTAATACATTGAAAGTCTTGTTTTACACTCTAAATTAAAACTGCATTTAAATCTAATTTAATTATTTTAATTTAATTTTTACTCAATTTACAAAAGATTCGTTAATCATTACATAGAGTATTCAACAATTTGTGTTGCTTATAAATGCGGATGTGTTTGGTTTTGTTTTTCCTATCTAAATGACATATCAAAGATTCGCATTAGAATTTCATGTCATATATTAGCTCAATTAATTAACTGGACTAATAAAAATTGCAGTAATTTCACGATGTCATGATGTGTCTCCATTTCATTTTAGTATAGTTTACTCGATTGCATACAGAATGTTTATTAATGCTAATGAATGGTCTTCTAACAGTCTGATGCAATTGGCAATCTCGTTCTTTCTCATGCCTCGTCATAAACCAGAAGCACATACGCATTTCACATATAACGAACTAGTAATCGGACTAGCTAACGGAACTCACATTACATTCATAGATGGTACCACTTATTCGACATACATATATGTACTACCCATGTATTCGATTCCAATCAAAAGTTGCATAATGAAAATGCTCCATTGGGTGCTTTTGTTGTTTCCATGTTCTTGTTTGGATGTTTGGTTGTTGTCCTCGTGGCCACAGTGTGCCATGGCAATGGTCAATTATAGTTCAGCAGGACAACCACCCATCCATCCACCCACCAACCCCCCCTCACCCAACACGTATTGCCATTGACTATGCAACGAAGTGTAAATGAGCAAAATATTACGCAAAATTGCAAAAATATGCCTCAGGCAAATATGTAAAAGCCACAGCAAATGAAATGATCTTTCTCTCACAGTTATTACACACACACACACACACCCATACACACGCAGATGCTATCAAAAAGAGTACTGTGAGGGAGGGAGGGGGGTGTGTTGGGTTGTTGAAATATGAGGACCATGTTTGATGTGTAGCCTCTGTCAGTGGAATAATCGAATGCAAAATAACTTTTTCAATTTGGACGCCTGCCGTGCGCGCTCGACTCTTGACTGACTTTTCCATCCCACCCAAAAGCTGTTATGTTGTTTTTGTTTTTTTGTTGTTGTTGTTTTCGCTCACGTTTGCCACATTTTCCACGATTTCCATGTTTAATTATAAGCCTGATGGCGATGGTGCTGGCGCTGCCGCTGATTCTGCCACTGCCACTGCCACTGGCTCAGAGGCAACAAACCAGTAGCTCTGGCTGCCACCAGGGAAATTTGCACAAGGGCTTGCATAGTGGTTAGAAAGTTATAAAAAAAATGTTTAAATTAGATACCTTTAAACTGAATTCAATTTTTAAAATATTTTTCATGTTTTCAATATAAAAAATCATCTTGAAAACTCAACAAAACACTTAGCATAAGTATATATTGTGTTTTGTCCCACTGTGCATTGTCCTTGTATATCCTGTTGAAGCTCATTTCAGCAGCCGTTCGGTGTGTTGACGGCGCTGGCAAGTGTTTCGTCCAAATTGAATATTGATTATGAAAATAATAAGCAAAAATTGCGTAACTTTTTGCCTGACAGCAACATCAACAGCAGCAGCAACAGCAGTAGCAGCGCCAGCAGCCTTAACAAAAACAACAAAAACAACAACAACAGAAGCCAAAGGACATTCGACGTTGACGCGCTGAAGGCTCAAGTGTCCATTGATTGACTGCCATTAGGGCGTATACGTAATAAGGCAGCCAGCTGGCTAATCAAAGAGTGTTAATTTTCCCAAAGGACTCGACTCGCATAACACCTCCCTACCCTACCCTCTTCTACCTCCCCCCTCACGATAATCCGGGCATATTTTTCGCAAGAAACAAAATAATAATAATGCATAAACAACAAAACAACAACAACAACAAGAAAAACTCATTTTGTGTGCGAAAATTTGACGAACATTTTCGTGTCTATGATGAAAATATAATTTGTTGCGCAAGTTTTCCACGACACCCTTTTCCCCACCCCCCTGCCCCTCCAAGCTTAAGCAACAGCTGCTTGGATTCCATTTCCCAGTTGCTTATTAATAAATTAAGCAATTAAATGCTTTGAGCGCGTTTTGTTTATTGTTTTGCCTTTAATGAAAATCTAATAAATTCGCACGTGAATCGAACTTGAAACCGGGAGACAATCAGAACTTTTCTTTCCTGTTTGGAGGGGAAAGTCACGTGCATTATGCATAATTTTCATTTCCCTCGCCAACCCTTCGGTATATAAACTGGAGCATAAAACCATAGGAACAGCTGCTGTCATTTTGTGGAGAGATAATTAAACGTGATGTCGCGTCAAGTTTACACTAAGTTGGCTTTAAAACTTTAGTATAACATGAAAATAATTAAAGCAAAAATCAAGAAAATGTAGAATACAGAAAGTAAAATAAAGTTCTTTAATGTCTTTTTGTACGCAGTTTAAGCAAAACAGTTTTGTTTCCGCATAAATAATTTATTCAACTTTCGCTTTGATTTTAACTAAACCCAAAATTAATGTGTTATGTAAATGATTGGACATTAAATTGATGGCACATTTAGTATGAGCTTAGGAAATTAAAGTTTTACTATTTGATATGCTAATTTGTTGTAATTAAATTAATTTTAACAATGCTTCAACTTTTTTGGATTTTTACAGAGATTAAATCATAAGAGCTGAGCTTAATTCGTGTTGTTGGAAAGTACACTAAGGAAAAAATGATTTTCGTAAGAACAGATAGAAGAAAATTATGTTAAAAAGAAATTAAAAGATATATGAAAGTTTATTGTGTATAAAATATCTGATACTTAACATTATTAAGTTAATAATATTCTTTTAGTTTTCTATCAACGTTTTAAATAGAAAACATTTAACTAAAAATCCTTCTTACTTTCCACTCCGTTTAGTTGCAGTGTATATCGAATGAATTGACAATAAATCGTTGAATGTTTGTGTTGGGAATGAGAGAGAGAAAAGTGGTCCTGTATCGCTAATAAGCTTATGTCAGCGTTAAAAGTGACTCATCTGGCTGGCAATGAAGCCATTTTGTCAGTTAATGGCCAATTGGCCATAAGAATAATTGCAGCCTTAGTACAACTGAACTCAAAGACCATAAACAACATACATCAAGTATACGATGGGGTGATGCTGACGGAATATATATTTTTATACAACAAAATTAGATTTGGTTTTTTACAGCATTTAAATTGCCTGGGGCGAGTGTCGAGTGTCCTCTCGTAAAAAAAAGGAGAAGGGAAACGCGTATACAATTATTGAAAAAAGCAATAATAAAATATCTTGTGAAAAACGCTCTCAAATAAACAAGGAAAAAGTTATAGGAGAAAGGGAATTCATCACACGCATGCCAAGGTCTCAATTACAATGGGTGAAATGGCAAGCAAATCAGGAAACTGAACACAGGCAAATGAGGGGAGGCTCTCTTGCTCTTGGAGTTTAAATGAGCGCGCCGCAGGGGAACAATTAAAAAATGTAACGTGATCAAAATTTGGAATTTTGTTCCTTTAGATGCGTCCTTGGCTATAAAATTAGACAAAGTGCCAGGCCGAGGCCCAGGCCCAGGCACAAGAAAAGAAAAACTCATAAAATGTGAAAAACTGCGCCCAAAGTTCGTAAAATTTTAATGAGTTTTGCCAGCGTTTGGTTTTTTTTTCCTGCTGTGCTTTTTTTTAATGCTTCATTGACGCCAAGGAGCAAATGTTAATGTAAATTTATATAAGAATTAAAAATGTTTAACAAAAATTTAAAGCGATTTAGATTCGTTTTTCTTTCAATGATTTTGCACAATTATCAATGTTCAAATGAAGCGGAAAAATTTGTTGCATGCGTGAAATTTTAATGAATTTTTTTCTTTTCTTAAGCTTGTTGACAAGAAGCTAAGAAGAAGCCAAGTGTAAAGTAGGGGTAAGAGTTTGGGCCCTGATGCTTCATATTTAATTATGTATTTTGGCATTAAGTTTGAGGTGGGAAAAATCTTCGAAAAAAAAACAGAATAGGTAATCGCTTTGAATTAAAAAGTTATCCTTGATTAAGGTATTAAGAAAGAAAAAAAGAACGTCAAAAATTGTAAAGAAAATGTATTTAAGATATTTAAGGCGCTTTATGTAAAGAATTTATGCTTAAATCCCTGAAAAACAATTTTCCCTTTGACCAAGAACTTAAACCATTTCCCATTTAGCTAAGGTCCAAACCAATTGTTTGCTGGAACAAATCTTTAATTGAACCAAAGAAAATTTAATTTATACAAAAGATTAAAGTATTAAGGATATTTTTTGACTGCATTTGAAAAATAAATACCCCTATTATTACTACAAAAAATTTAAAATATGATTTCCAGAAGAAAATACGCTAAGAAACATAGATTCCCATGACTTTGGTTCAGTAAACTGGTAGAAAAACCAAAAACAGGTAACTATATAACTAATATGCTGGCATTTAAGAAGCGGGAACAAGGGTGCATAAGTGGGGGTAAGATCGCCCTCATCAAGTGTCAAGTGCATAATTAGCCACTAAAAAGTGTTTCTATCTCTCTCTCTTCCCACACGTTTGTATTGTCCATCTTCGAACCGACAAAAGGGAACCGACCAAAAAAAAAAGTCAAACAACAAAAAACAACAATGGTCAAAAGGTGGTTCGACCCTTGTACCAATGCTGATGATAATTGGGGGGTGGTTCCTAAACACAATGACTATGGAGAGATGCCACTACGACCTTTTACCTACCAGTTGGGCGTTGGCAAAGGGAAGGGTAGAGGGGGAAAAGCAGAAGAGAAAGTGGCACTGGACAGACAAATAGAGCAGAGCAGAGCAGAGCGAAGCGAACAAATGAGCAGCAACCAAAGCGACCAGGCCAAAAGACAAAAGGTTAATTACAACAACAGCAGCAACAGCAACAACATGACATGCAACAACAACAACAACAACAACCACAATAACAGCAATCATGAAATGATCAAATTAATAAAGAGCTGCAGACAATCAAGAAACACCAACAAAAAAACAATAACAAGCCAAAGAGTGAAAGAGAGAGAAAATAGAGTGTAGAGTGAGAAGGGTGTTTGGGTAGTTTGTGAAAAAAAACTTCGTGTTTCGGGAAAAATCGCATAGGAAAAAATGAAAACAAATGTGCACACGATGTAAAGCAGGAGAGGGCAAGTGGCCGAGGGGGGGAGGGTTGGGGTGGCAATATTTCGAGGTGACTGCATGGAAATGGAAACAAACATAAATTTAATTTATTTGCGTGTAATAAACCACAAACAAAACGAGAGAAAAAAACACGGGGAAAACTGAACAGCCGCCGACCCCGAACCCTCCTCCTCCTCCTTTACCCTTGTACACCACTACTACACCCCACACCCCCTCTGACCTATCAGTTAGACAGCTACAATTTTGGCCAGCTGCCGTCACTCCAACCCCTCTCTCTTTCTCCCTCTCTCGGGTGGAAAATTTTGAAAATAAGTAAACATCAGCTGTTTAGGTAGAACAAACGAATATTAGATACACTATAGTACGAGCGTACTAATTCGAAAAAAAATAATATAATTAATTAATTGACAAAACTTGAAATAATATTAATATTCCATCAAGGAACATTTATAATTTCTTCTATTATTATCTTATCGTATTTTAATTTTATATTTTTTGTCAACAAACTTTCTAGCCAAAAAACTTAACTTATCGATAAATCGATTAGCTTATTGTATTTACCACAAAACTCCCTCATCCCGTTACACACTTCATAATATAATCATAATACCCTTAGGCAAGATTACACACACACACACACAGTGAGAGAAAAAATAACAACACAAAACAACATTTGATTGTGAAAATTAAAAAGATGATTTCTCACACGACGCGACATCATTCACATCATTCTAATTCTAATCATCGCCATTCGCATCATCATCATCATGTGTAGCATTATTATCATCATCAGTTAAAGGCACCGAAAACGAAACGAAAAAAAAATACACGAAGGAACAACGCTAATGGCAATGGGAACAGGATGGAGATGAATATGACATTTGGGATGGGGGATGCGAATGGGGATGGTAGATGACGATGAGTTTGCAACTGACTGATGATGCTGACATGCCACAGTGGGCAACTTCTGCGACTTAAGATCCTGTCGAAAAGCCAGCTTAAAGATAAAGAATAATTGAATATGAAAAAAGGGATTGAAAAGCGTGTATTGAAAAGAACTTTAAGAAGAGCAAGCCGCAAAAATCCCAAAAGTAGAATAAATAGAAATAATAAACACCATTCTTAAAGTTTTAATTTGAATTCCTGTTTCTGATGCTGCATGAAATAAGCTGTGAGTGACTGTATGAACAACTTTCAACCATGGTTTAAAAGTGAACTTCCATCTTCATTTGATATATGCACATTGTGCATACAAACTAACGGGATGAGCATCTCCTGGCTTTTAGCCCATGGTAACTGTAGCTGGATGAAGATGGCTGCCCCCTGTGTGTGTGTTTGTGTTTGTTTATGCAGCCTGGCGTTGCCGTTGCCGTTGCTGTTGCCGTTGCATGTTGACAGATAGACAAAAACAACAACACTTTTTTTTTGGAATGAATAGAGCCAGAAACAGAACCAAAAACAGTGGCAGCAGCAGCAAATTTCAGCTACCCGGTGAGCACCCTATTAATGCTTATTACACAACAACAAAAGAGCGCAGCCTCGCACCCCCTCTAGCAGCACCCTTCACACCCACACCCCATTCGTGTGCAGCGAATGCGCGTGATTGCGTGCTCTGACTACTACAGTGAACACTCGCACTCATGCACTCAAACCCCGAACCCGAACCCAACCCAACGGCGGCTGCATTCAAGTGTTGAGCGTGTCGAGCGAATTCTTGTTTACCGTTGTTGCAATTGTTTTCGCCGTCATTATTATCGCTGCTTGTTGTTGCTGTTGCTCTTGTTTAATATTACATGACCAGCTTGGAGTGGGAGCAGGAGCAGGAGTAGCAGCATCAGCAGCAGCAGCAGCCATTGCTTTGCTTGTCGTCCTTCTTGGCAGCTTGTTAAGCGCTCAAGTGCTGTGGCAAATTCGTTTTGTGCCCCGCCTCCACTACCCTTCCCCTTACAAAACTCCTCTAGTCCAGCCAAAGCGTAGCTCACCTCGACACTGCCCACCCCGTACCACCCCCTCCACCCACACACTCTTGGGAGCTAAACTTTGTTGTTGTTGTTGTTGTTTATTGCACTCAGTCTATGTATGCGACCCCGGCTAGCTAACAGCTAACAGCAACGACCTTTGCTTCTCTCCCAAGCACTCAAGAATTGCACACACACACACACACACACAAAAACACACACAGAAGGAGGAAAACATAACAGAATGGAACAGAATAGAACAGCCAAAACATGAAAGAGCAGCAAACAAAGTAAGAACAGGTATTTAAAATGTATATACAAGAAGTCGACGAAGTTTATACTCTAACAAATACTAGAAAATTAATAGTTATGGATGAAAAAAAAAGTATTGTTAGAAAGCGAAACTTAAAAGTATTTTTGTTATATTTTTCAAAGCTGGATTAAAATATAACTAACGAAAAATTAACTTTCAGTCAGGAATCTCTGATTGAATTGAAAAAAAAACTGCCTTATACGAAAAATCATAATATAAACTGAATAAATTTTTGATGGCATCAAATCGCAGAGTTTTGAAAATGAATTCGCTATTTTGTTATTATAAATTGATTTTTGACAAAGTTTTCTTGTATAAAAGTTTTTTTTTTTAAGAAAAAAGTAGCAAGGAACTCTTAAATTTCAATATTTTTATGTTAAAAATTCCACAAAAACCCATTCTTCAAGTCCAGATTTCCAATTTTATTTAAAAAACTTCTTTTAACGCTCTACAAAATATTCAAAAACTCTTAAAATACAAAAGAAACAAAAAAAACACCAAATTGTTATTTTTCATTACTTTATTTACTTTGTTCACAAGAACAGATGACAATTTTTCTCCACAGTGCATATAGAAACTATAATACCATCAATGTAAGGGTATTAAAATGTGAAAATGACAATGTAATTTGTACTGCAGCCCCATCTGCAGTGGGCGATTTGTCAGCTCTATGTAGCTATATGTAACTTACCCCCCACTGAGGGCATTCTCTCTACTTCTTTTTTGTTGTTCTTGCTTGTTTGTTAAGTTATGCTTTTTGCTTCGTATATAGACATTATATACATTATAAAGAATTCAGTACATATTTATTTGTCTCAGGTCTTGAATAGTTTAGGTGAGTAAAGTAATGAAATGCAGCTTATAAAGTTAGGTTAGAATAATTTTATTAAAAGTTTTATACAATAATTATTATGAAAATTCATACTTTGGAGAAATTTTTCTAGTTTCTCAAAAAATTTTGTTAAAAAACAAATTTATTAAGATAATTTTATCAAAAAATCATAAAATATAAAAATTATTTAGGCATTTTTTTAATATTACCAGCCAAATCTTATAATTCCAGACTTTTAGTGAAGAATTTTCTAACACAAAAGCCCAGAAAAGAGAAATAGAAGGGAAGAGAAGTGAGAAACAATGTCACCTGCAATTAATGTTTGAATGAAATGAACGTGAAACTGCGCAAATTGGAGCCAAGAAAAAAAAAAAAAAAAAAACAACCTCAAGAAAACTTAACTTGTAATTACGTAAAAAGTGTTGAGGGCAAGGCGGAGGGGGGCGAGGTATGGCGGCGGCAGGTAAAAGCCAAGTTTGCCACAAAATTGGCAGAGTTATTAGTTTCTTTGACTTTTTGTGGCAATTAAGTGCAAGGATCAAGATTTGGCTTCATGAAACTGTTGGCCATTTACTTTCGTTGGCAAACAGAAAGAAAGAGAGAGAGAGAGGCAGATAGAGTGTGAGAGTGAGAGAGCACGTGTAATAAATTGAATAAGGCTAATGCTCACCAACTGTCAAGTGCAGTTAGACAAACACAGCAAAAAATATGAACAACAAAAACAACAACAACAAATGTGACACTTGACGCTAAAAGTAAACGCTGGCAACGCCATTAGGCGCAACTTGGCCTGCAGCAATGAACACATAACCTCCATTTCCATATCCATCACAAAAACACAACAACAACAGCAACAGCAACAACAACAACAACAACAACAACAATGTAGAGTCCAAACAACTTTGAGCATTTTCGACAAACATGTCACACATATTCATATGGGCAACGCTTAATGCCCCCGATTCCATCTATACCCCCTCTAACTAACCAAAGGACAGTGGTAAAAATGGTGTTTACATCAGGCGAAATTTTGAATCATGTAAGAAAATTAGTAAATATATTTTTAATAAAAAAAAATATAAGAAAATCAAATTAGAAATGGGAATTGAATGTTTAGCATCTAAAATCTCTATAACGATTTTTTCCTATAACCAAGTTTTTTTTTGACTTCCCTTGAGATCGGTTAAATGGAAGCTCGATTTTTATTGAATTTTCGCTTAAGATTGCTTTAACTCCAATGCACTAAAACCCAACGAATAATCTGATGATTATAAAATTAAAAATATTTGTATATTTGAGAACACGAGTATATGCTGGAAATTTGCATTCAATCTGGAATTTTATATATTTTTAGGAATTTCTTGGTTATATTAGCAAAATATTGTGAAAAATAACGCATATCAAACGTTACTTTAAATTTTTCTACCATTTTGGTTCTACTTTAATAAAAAAAACTTCCAGGTTTCTCTCAAGCTTAATTAAATTATTGATGAATTTGAAAGTTTACTTTAAAAATTGTTTCTACATAGCTTTTTCATTGTCTTTCATTACATTTCTCATCATGAAAACCTTGTTGTGTACCACTGTGCGGCACTTGACACCGTCGCCTCCATCAGCAACACCATCCACAACAAACAACAACGAAAACAACGGTGCATAGCAACAGCAACAGCAACAGCAGTGCTCCTAACGCTTAGGTAGTGTGTACACCTCATCGCACACATCTTGGGTACCCGATGCCTATCCCTCTCCCTCCATCTCTCTGCTCCTACTGCTTAACCCCCTGCTCTTCGCGTCACGTCCACACACATCGATCGAAATCGAACCACACGCCGCCGCCGACGCCACCTCGCCGCTGTTGTTGCTGTCTTCATGCGGCCCTTCAATCAGCTGTCAAATGAAAATGTCAAAATATCAAAAGTGAAAAAGGCAAAAGTAAACTTAGGCCCGGTCCGGGAACCAAAAAAAAAAAAAAGAAAAAACCCGAAGACCATTATTGTGTTTCTTCTTTTGGCCGTAGCCAGCCTTTTAAGAGGTCTCGTTGTTGTTGTTGTTTGTATATCTTGCTGTTGTTCGGTCCGTTGATTCGTTAGTTTTGTTAGTTCGTCATGCAATCAGTCTGTCCGTCCGTCCGTCCGTCCGTCAGTCGACAATGTTCGCCTCTAAGTGGCCCTAAAACACAACAAAAATTGGGAAAAAGAAAAAGGCAAAATAAAAACTGAACGAACGAAAGAAAAAAAAATCTAAAATAAAACTCAAAATGCATACAGGCCGTAAAACAAAAGGAATAAACAAAAAAAAAAAGACAGAGAATATATAAAAATAGACATAATATGAGAGAAAGAAGCATCTTTTCGGCTACAACAAGTTCAAGAAAGACATTTCGAGAGCCATCAGAAATGGACCGAAAAATAATAATACTTAAATTTTGATAAGCATTTCGAATGCCAGAAACTAAACATAAAACATCAGAGCTCTAATCTTTATAGTTTCCAAGTTCGATGAGGTTATTCTCGATACATTATCATAATTGCTTTCTGATTTTCCAAAAAAAAAAAAAACCTACACATTGACACCGAAACTCAATCAAGTGAGCATAATAAATGAAAATTGGCAACGAAAGTCAAAACTAGTTTCGTCTCACTTCAAGTGTGACAAAAAGTCAAGCAGAAAATAATAATAAGGGCAAAAAAATAGTGGGGCAACATTGGTTATGAACACGTTTGACATTTGACGTCCTCGATCGAGTAAATGGAGTGCCAAAGTCGCTCACAAATGACAATAACACGATTTACAAATAATTGAAGAGTACTAACTTATATATACCCTGTATATAATATAATAATATATAACAAATACCTACATTTTCGCTTTAGAACGTTTTACAATGGCTTTCACACTTTCCAGGCTAGCAGTAGGATTCCAGATCCCATCCAGTTTCCCATCAATTGAATTTATTCGTCTCGTTTCGCTTTATGCGTTTCTGACATTTTTTTTATGGCTCTTCCTTAATTTTTGTACACCTTTTCACTATGCATTTTTATACATTTTTTTCGTTTTGCTTTTTTGATTAGGCAGCGTCACAAATCAATAGCATTGAGAAACGCACGAATGAACCCAACGCACAAGATACCATAAAAAAATATAAAAAAAAATACTCATATGTGCATAAGTGTGTGTGTGTGCTGAACCATTGTACTACCAATATTTTTGGGGCTCTTACGACTATTTGTTATTTTGATACGTATATGTTTTTTCAAGCTGCTTCTTCTTCTTCCACTTCTTTGTGTTGTTTTTTTTATCACATATAGTCAACTCGATTTTTATTTACTTTTGTTGTTGTTGTTGTTTTTGTGTGGGTGTTGCTCGTGCGCTTAACGGGGTTTCATGGCTTTAACGGTTACTGCTCTTTTACGACTCTTATTATTATTATTAATGCATGTATTTTTCCATTTTCGTGGCATGATCTATTGTTAGCGCAGCTAGCCACAAAAACAGCTCCAAAACGAAATCATTTAAAACTTTGTTTCGATTTCGTATTCATACATCGAAATTTATGCATAGCATATCATCAAAATGTTAATCAAATTTGTATCTGCCAAGTTAGGCAATGCCTTATAAACGCCCATATCAGATGTCATCGAAGATATTTCACATTTATCAATTTGCTGCGACACATTTTAAAAGTATACAAATATCACTTTTTTTGTTTCCAATTTGGCAAATCCCATCAATTTTTTTCCTTTGTTTTGCATTGTTGGTGATCTGGCATCTCTACATTTTCTTGTTATCGAGTGGCAATGATGACGATTACCTTGCTTTGTTTGTATGTATTTCCAGTGCACATACATACATACATATGTACGTGCATACTCCATAAATTTGGTCAGTTTAATCACTGCAATGTCGCCGCTTTGCATTACATTTTTTGCAATTTCCGAATTGAAAATTAATTTCCAGCCGTCTGCGTATATATAAAAATATAAAAAACTGTTTAATGTACTTCCGCGCGACCTATGCTGAATTTTATTTAACAACCAGAAGTCAAAGCTGCTGACGATGTTAAAAATGTTGCTGGAAAGTTGGGCAAGAAGAAGAGTGAGAGCAAATAGTGGCAACTCATGGCGCAATCGTCAATTATGGGCCGACAAGAAATAATGGCAAAAGGAACCAAACACAAAAAGGAAAAAAAAAGGAAGCGACGAAAGCGGAAAAAATATTGTGTTCGATAATCAAACCGAAAATGTGCACAGCTTGAGTCAAAATAAAGGCAAACAATGCGCGAGGAAAAGGGGCAGAAAAACCTGGAAAAAAAAACGCAAGCAAAGAAAAATAGAAAGAATGCGATGGGAACAAGGAGCAAGCAAGGGGCAACGGGGCAGGGACTTTTAAACAGCAGGATATGCGTACAATTTTTGGCAATTTGCCACCCGCCGCCGCCACCGCCGCACGCGTCGCTGCCATCGCTTGCGCCGCAAGTAAGAAAGAGAGAAAAAACGTCGCTGCTGACCAGGGCCTGGCCCATAATTAAATTACATACAACAAACACACACACACAAATACATACATTTACAGTTTGGTCGCACGTGTGTGTGTGTGTGTTTCCGAGCGCCTGCTGACTTGCTTTTCTTTTGTACGCCTCTTTTCTCTCTTATTTTCAAGGCCCTGCACTCCTTCCACTTTACTGACTCGACCCCTGCCTCTTACCCCTTCTCCAACGCATCCGGGGCAGTAGCAGCAGAATTGACGAACCGACCGTTCGACGACGACGAGGGCAAAAGAAAGGGAACTTGGATATGGATACGATTTTTTTGCCTTGGCAGCCGTATGTATGTGTGTAAATTTAAAATATGTAATCACCGAAATGTTGTTTTTGTAATTTAAGTAATTACGTTTTTATTTGCAGCAAACACTAGCACTCACACACACACACACACTTGCTTACATGTTTTGTTTGTGCGGGATTTTGTTTACAAATGCAGGACCATACACAAAATGCATTTTTACTTCTTTATACAAACACATTTTGTGATTTCCAGTGCCTGGAAGACTAGTGGAATAACTATGCACGGTATGGCAGCTCTAACCATCAGAATATTCGAGAAGGTATTTTATACAACAGATGATTATGAGTTCCCTAAATTATGATTGCTGATTTTGTTTTCTAGAAACAGCTGGAAATGTTCTTGGGAAGGCAGCTGAGAGCTGTGTGTGTGTGTTAATTGTATTTGGCACCACCCCGATTTATGAATGCTTTTTGCGTTTTTGTTGACCTTGAAAAGAAAAGAGTCAGCAGTTGGCAGGAATCATCATCATCACTGTCATCATCATCGTCATCAAGCTGAGCAGCCCGGATTCCGATTACGAATGCGACGCGCGTGACTTCCAGTTAAGACCTAATTATGTCAGTTACTCCTCAAAACCCAAGGCACACGCGGACTGCCAAAGCCTGTATGAACGTTTGCGAGTGGAGTGGATCTAAATAAAAGTGAGAGCGATGCGTGCCGGGCACACGTTTCATCAGGGGATGAAGCAATCATTGACGATGTTGATGACGCAAAATACATACAACAACAAAACGAACGAAAAGATTTGCAACCGAAAAATGACATCGAAATATGGAAGGATGCAGCTTAACCACAACTACACACACATACATACATACATATTCTGTGTCCTTGTGTCAATCGTCAATTGAGGGTTGTTTTGTACGCCTGCCACCCATTTTGGGCTTCAGCTGGCATTCACCAACAGCTCGTCGTCATTCATTTCGTTTAAACAGATTTTTCAGCTATTTTAACGATGCGATTTTTCTGCAACAACCCCCAATATACCATACACAACTGTCTCTCTGCCCAGTCTGTCAGTCAGTCATTCAGTCAGTGAGTCAGTGTGGTAAAAGCGTAAAAGCAAAGGCAACCAGGCAGCCCACTCACCCAGTTACGAGTGTTTTGAGTCCTTCACACTGCTGCTGCTGCCGCTGCTGCGTCCTTTTGTGCTTTGTGCGCTTAGCAACAAAGCGATAAAATTTGCGCCCTATTGCAATAGGTAAAATAATTTCGCTTCTCTCTAAGGTTAAAGGTAAGGTTTTTTTTTAGTTCGGCATCTGGCAAAGTGGTGAATGCACCCCCGTGTTGATATCAACAGCAACAGCAACCCCCAAAATTGTTGTTAACTGCTGCTGCTGCTGTTGCTAACTGCGCAATAAGCAAAGTGCGTTGTTGTTGTTTTTGCTGTTGCTGCTGCAGCGTCAGCTTATGGAAAATTCCATGCGTTTCTCTAGCTAAAACTTATACGTTTATATACATAACATAAACTTAATTTGCGTTTACACATTTTTTATTTTTTTTCTAGTTTAGACTATATAGCACCTTAAACTTTCTTTCTGACACCACATCAAATAAGCCGTGCGTCACTGTATATTTACAAGTGCATATGAACATATATGAATTCATATGAACATTTAACTCATAATGAACTAATAACGCACGTTCGGCAAATCGATAACTAGCTCAAACTGTTGAACACAAATCGAACCAAAGTTGTATATTTACTCAATTTGGTAATTTACAGTTATTTTCGCAAAAGTAAAAAACAACAAAACAATACAATTTCACTAACAATTAATTAAGTGTGAACAATTGAATATAGTTATGTTTATAAAAAAATCCTCTTCCTTATTGATAGTACTTTTCCATTATTTGTACAACGTAAACAAATAATACCTTCATAATAAATAATCCCACACACATTCACTGGAATCAAATTAGCTACGTTAAGTACCTTCCAAGCGTATTACGTTACGTATGTCAAACAAAACAAAACCAATTTAAAATATTCTCGTATATACAAATTGTAACTAGAATTACGAGGAAGTAAAATCGCATTGCAAGCTTTTCATTTTATTTTTTAAAAAAATATATTGTACTTACGTTTGTACTTACACATATGGTACTTTGTCATGTCTTAAGTTCCTGGCGACGAGACACTTTTTTTTTTGCATTTCCATAGGCAAAATAGTACCCGAGAGAAGCTTTTGTCGGCTCCTAGATGCCCTTCAGTCATTGCCGTTTTGCTTTTAAGTCGTTTCCACCCAGAGTCTTTATTGCTTTCAACTGTTGGCTGATTATAAAATGCTGCGTTGCTGTGAGACTCGGTCTCGCCTCGACTCCTGACTTTTACATTCTCCACATAGTCGTCTCGTCTCGTCTTGTCCCGTTTTTCATAATCATCTTAATAATTTCACAACTCATGTCTTTATTACATTTTCTGTCTTGGTTTTTTTTCTTCTGCTTCTTCTTCATACTACTTCTGGCAGGCATTATAATTTTCTTGCTCTCCATGGAATTTTTTAATTTAGACAGAGCCAAAGTATCTCATACATTACACAAAACTGAAATGTATCTCATGCGTGGGCGTTGCATGCTGTCGTCGCCCCCTCGCTCCCCTGCCCCCAGCTCCATACCACACTTGTGCCACTGCGTTCTTACCTTGCCCCTTTTTAACCATTGGGAAGATTGTGCGTGGCGCTTGAGCTGTGCCGCATTTCATCAAAGATTTTTCCATTTCCTTTGGGGCGGCGCTTTTCTCTCAACCAACCGTTTTCTTGTCTTCTTGGCTTGTAATTTAATCTCATGGCGCTTTGCATTTTAGACATTTTTATGAAAAGAAATAACTGTATTTAACAAGTACACTTTCAGTAGTTCCAGTCCGTTACGTACCAAGTCCTTTAATCGTTAAAGAGTTTTTCCTTCTCGACCTGTAACCAAAAAATGGTTAATGGGGTTACCTTTTCCCAGACACATCCATCATCTTGGCCACTCAATCAACAGCGAAATAGAAAGAAAAACAGACCATATGTTTATTCCTCTAGAGATCTGTCTAATTTTAAGCATGAAATCACATTTTTAAATCAAAATTTTATAATAGAACCAGTCCTGACAGGTAGTCAGGTTAATATAATGGTTTTGTTTGTAAAGGAATCTTGATCATTCATCAAATTACAGCGCACTCCTTGAAATAATTTTTTAATTTGAAAATTATTTTTTCTTTGGCGCAAAATGGGAATCTCTCTATTTGCTCAGGCTGCGTTCGCTTATGTCTGGCAGCACTGCCAGCAATCGATAGCTCATAATTGTTTACATACTCAATTTGGTAATTAACAGTTATTTTTGCAAGAGTGAAAATGCAACAATTAAAAAATTTAACGCAATTTTATAAAAATAAATCGAGTTGAGTAAACTTTTTATATGTTGCAATGAAGAACAGAGCACACGATAAAAGGTATAAAATATTTAACAACAAAACATTTAATGAAATAGGCATAAATTAACAAGTGCTGCATTTTTTGTTTGCAATAGAAAAAAACAACAATTGTTCAGCGAAGCCCACGAACGATCTAGCTCCAGCAATAAGTACCGAATTTTGGCCATTGGATGACGCATGACAAAACAAAGCGATGCCAATATAGATCCTCATCAGTTATCAATCAGCATCCAGGAAGAAGTGTTGGCAACAAATGCCATTCACCTAGCGAAGATTTGACCAGGGAAGCGGTGTCTCTGCGTTGAGCTATGTTCAATACAAATATTCCTTTGTTCTAATGTTCAACAAGCAGCACCTATTTATTATGTATGTATATATTCCACATGCTGCATTTTTATGTTCATGTTTATTTGTGTCCTATTAGAGAGCAATATATGACACGATCTCTGTCTACACCACACGCCTTCGTCGATACTTAATTTTAGAATGGCCACAAAATCTGTGTGTGTGTGTATGTGTTTGGAACAGGTTCCATGCCTCGCATTTCCGATCATTCCATATACGTTCTGTCCCGTATGCACATCCTGAGGGCAACTGTGCCACATGTGCCGCACTTTGCTCGAAACCCGAAACAAATTTTAATGCCACGTCCAAAAATATATATATGTATATATATTCTGTATTTCAAGGTCCGTTGAAGGCATCGTCGACTGCTGGTTGCCTGCCTGCCTGCCTGCTTGCCCCTTGCAGCTGCATCAAATTTGTAATTAGGCAGCGAAAGACTGCGTCGACTCCGCTGCTGATTTAGTGCCCACTTTCTCAATGTCGTCTGAACCACATATAAAGGGAAACGCATCGAGCAGGTTCCCAAAACCATTCCCATGCCCAGACAGGGTTTTTTTTTGTAATGTGTTTCCTAAGCGAAAGCTAATAATCGTAAACCATTTTATATCACTCCAAATTATCACAAAAAAAATTTATATTTTTAATCATGCAAAAGGCAATAAAAACGCGTCAAAAAGGATAATAGGGTAAAAATATTTGAAAAAATATAATAAGGGAATGCCGAAAACTGTGTAGAATTTGGAATGTGTATAGAGTTAAATTTGTTAAGAAATTAAAAAAAATATATAAAATGTGCCTAAATAATTAATTTTAACAAGTAAAAAGGTTCTAGTCGAGTGATTCAGGCTATGACATACTCTTAACCCGTTACGTACAGTATTCACTATATACAAACTGCGATATCTTTGGGGTTCCTTAACCGATTTTGATCAAATTTATTGTAATGTACATAATTGTAATCATAGTTTCAACCCTCATTTGTAGAATTTTGAAATGCAAGTTTATTTTGTTATCAATCACATGTGTATATCGAAAGCCAGAAGTGTTATCGACAATTTGAAACAAAATTGTTTGTCTCATGGTATAGGAGAGCTTATGTTTCGAACCTGGAGTCTCTAGTTCTTATAGCCTCTTAGATCGTACGGATGCTGTTGAAGAATATATATACTCTATGGGGTCGGCAATGCTTCCTTCTATCTATGTAGCAGACTTTTGCACAAAAGCTTATCCATTTTCTAACCCACTTTATGGGTTAAAGGCAAAATTTCTCTAACATTACCCACAAATGAAACTCATTAGAGATTCTGCTTCATTTTCTCAGCTACAAAAATTCTTAAAAAATAAAATTCTAAAACGAAAAATGTTCTTAATTAACTTAAATACATAGCACGCAGCAAATAATAGTTACTTGGGCCTAAACCGAATGCTGAACTGATTTATTATGATCATAAATTTATAAATGAGATCGCATAAATCTGGAAAAAATAAACCTCTATTAAAACCAAATGCCAAATACATAAAAATTTGTTTGGTCAGGTAACAAATTGTTATTCGAGTATTTGACTTGATGTTTTAACGATACGTTATTATAATGTTTTTTTTTCGTTTCTTCGTTTTTTTGCAGTCAAATTTGTTGAGGAGTTTGAAGCAAGGGGATGCATAAGTGCAGACATTTGGAAATCCAGGAGGAGTCGTCGAGCAGTAAAATGAATCTTTAATTGCCACTTGACGCCCGATGGCAGCTCCAAAGAGGAGCTGATGCTGTTGTTGTCTTCTGCTGCATTGATTTTATTGTTCAAGTTTCATTTTTTATTATTTCACTTTTTTTTTGGCTGTTGGCTGAGGCTCGACGATCTCGATCTCATTTTTTTATGGCTCTCGAGTGTTGCCAGCGGCATTTAAATTATGATTATGGCTCTGAAGCGTAACCCAAGTGGCTATATACAATATACACACAATACATATTGCATATAAGAGAGGGAAAGAAATTGCTCTCCACAGCGAAATTTTGTAATGTTTTCAAGTGGATTGGAAGTAAAGCGATACGAATAGCAATTAAATGTGCTTTACCCTCCACACTCCATCCCCTTTCAGTCTCCTAAAGCGATAGCAATTGATTTGCGTTTTGCTCTCTAATCTAAATGGGCTGCATTTTTGTAATTAACGCCATCCAAATTATTTCTTTTTTGCCTCAATCGAAATGTGGATCGTAAATTTTGAAAATGAATAGCAGCGTTTGTTATAATTTGTACAAATTGGTATTTGGCATTTGAATTTGTTTCTTTAGGGGTTTTTTTTATACCCTTAACATATCGAATGGGTACAAAAAGGGTATAATAGTTTTGTGCAAGAGTTTTTAACAGACAGAAGCAAGCATTGCCGACCCTATAAAGTATATATATTCTTGATCAGCATCCACATTTGAGTCGTTCTCTGGGACTATAACAGCTTAAGACTTCAGATTCGAACCCTAAGCTCTTATATACCATGAGAAGAATCAGTTTTTATCGATAACATTTCTGGTTTCCGATATATATATATATATATGTGATCGATTACAAAAAAACTTTAATTTCAAAATTGTGAAAATGAGGTATGAAACTATGGATAATATAATGAATATTAAAAAAAGTTAATCAAAATCGGTTAAGAAACTCCGGAGATTTCGCATTTGAAGTTTGATAGGGTATGTCCTAGTCGGTATTCCTTGACTGGAGCCTTCCTACTTGTTTTTTCTTAGACGAATTGCAAACAAGCTTTTTTGTAATGAAACATCTCATTTGTAGGCGATGCACGCACGAATTTTTAAACATAATTGCATCCAAAGTGGAAAGTGGAAATGAAAAAACCAATTTTGTGGTTAAGTGCAGAGCATAATTGAGGCCATAGTTTTGAGATTTATGGCTGAAAAATTATTGGAAATTTAAATAGGCTTTTTCTATAAAGTTTTCAATGAGTTGAAAAACTTACTCTGATCAAAATTATTATACAAATCTTTAGTTACGTATTTGGAATGATTTCCCGGAACACCAGTCCAATATTCCGGCATTTAACAACACTGAAACACTACACCTGCAAGCTGCCCCAAAGAATTCCAGGCCTGATCTTCCATGGCTGTGAAATTTTTCCCGACAACTCGGATCCAAAGTTCTATTATACGCCCGAACAGCTGGCCAATTGTGGTAAACAGCCAAGAATAGCGGATCTTGTGGTGAATAAGACGCAGCGTGGAGAATTCTTTTACGCAATTGAGCTGACAACACTGGTCAAACCGTTGCCAACCTGCGTGGACTTCAATAAGTTTCTGCCAGTGTTGCCAACGTATGTGGGCATAGCATGGCTATCATATAAAATCACAAAGCCATTAGAACAAGTGAATACTGTGCCATTTGTGAGAGATTTGGCAAGTCATATACCCACAATGCCGCACATGAACATCAGTGACAAGACCAAGGAGCATTTGGATGAGTTTTTCAATTTGAATTTTGATAATTTCCTGGCCATTCGGGGCGATGAAACGTATGAAAATCAAGCATACCATTCCACGCATCAGCTGGTGGAGCATGCTCGACGAATGAGGGGAGGTGAGTATTGAAGGGGTTTTCGAATATTGTTATCGATAAATTTGAAACGCAGATGATATATCGATTGCTGTTGCGGGTCATCCGGAGATATATGCGAACCATTTGGATCTGGAATCGCCCATAATTGCAAAGGATTTGGAATCATTGAAGAAGAAGGTGAGTTTACAGTTGTTTTCTTCAAAACTCACCTTTTAAGATTTTTTCCATAGATTGATTGCGGCGCCGATTTTATAGTCACACAGTTTTGTTATACGGCGGATCCAATTTTAAATTTTCTACGCAAAGTACGCGAAGCTGGAATTCAGGTGCCCATTATGCTGGGCGTGGTAGTGCCCAAATCCTATGATTTTTATATGCTTCACGAATGGGTTACCAATCTCCGATTACCAGATGAAATGTACGCTGAAATGGAGAAATTCCAAAAGGATGATGAGAAAGTGAAATACTTTTTTGTACAACATGCCTTGAACTTGATTCAAACTGTTTTGGATGCTGATTTGGGTATTTATGGTATTCATTTCTATTCGATGAACAACTTTGAAGGCGTTTTTGAAGTTCTCTCTGAACTCCGTAGCAGGAGAATACTAAAGGAACCGCAGAGTGATTGTGAAAATTTAGTAGAAAATTAATGTGTTTAGGATTTTTTGTATCTAAAACAAGATCGTATTGTATTTAAGATTAATGTTCAATAAATGTGACTAAGAAATGTTAGGGGGAAGAACATTAAAAATGTACAAAATGATATTATCTACTTTATGAATTTTTAATATATTATTTGTATATATTAAAATTATTTTATATGATACAATGTAGGCTACAATATTAGAAACGCTTTGTGGTAAAAAACTTATTAAGTTTGAGGTTAAAGAAAACGATTTATTAGACTAAACCGCAATTGTAAAATTCCTTAAGCTTTTGCACCTTTTCTTTGCTGTTATCAAAATGCCTGTTTCACAATTTATAGACCTATGTAGATACCTTTTCCAAGTCAGTTTGTTGTTATTATTATTGTGTACACAATGTTATATTAGAATAGGCAAAAATCTGGACAAACCCTAATTAAGATAACCTGATACGCGACTCACGGCGAGCAAGTACAGCAAATTCCGAGACAACTGTTGTAAAAAATGAGTGCTACCGGCATGCAGCGCTCCCTCTGCCTCTCCTCCCTCGCCCCCGCAATATGCCAACATGTGGCGGTTTTTGCTCCGGAGCGCTGCTATCGCTGCCGTCAGTTGTCTCAGTTAATTCGAAGAGCGAGGAACGTTAGCTTAGCTAGCAGAATGCATGCAATCGAGGGAATAACGCCAAGTCAGACCTTTGGCACACAAATCAAGCCATGTTTTCATTTTACGCCCGAACAGGTGGCGAATGCGGGCAAGCAGCCAAGGCTGGCCGATCTGGTGGTGAATAAGACGCAGCGTGGTGAGTTCTTCTATGGCATTGAGATAACGGCACTTTCCAGGGGCGTGCCCACGTGTGTGGACTTTAACAAGTTTCTGCCAGTGTTGCCAACATTCATAACGATTGCTTGGCTGGCACCGTACTGGAAGGTGGAACCCATTTGCCAGGTGGAAACGTTGCAGCTGATACGCGCCCTGGAATCATACATTCCAGCCATGCCACATCTGAGTGTCTATCATCAGGCCAAAGAGCGTTTCGATCAGTTCTTTGATCTCAAATTTGATAACTTGCTCGCCGTGAGAGGAGATGATTTGCATGAGGGTCAGGATTATTGTTACACCCGTCAGCTGTTGGATCATGCGCGACGCTCTTGCGGCAGTAAGTACTTGGAAATTCTATCATAAATTAACTTTTAAGATTGTTGCATTTAAAATGCAGAAGAAATGTCCATTGCCGTTGCTGGCCATCCGGAGGGTTATGCGAATAACTTGGAACTGGGACCACAAGTCATCGATACGAATCTGACGTACCTGAAAGAAAAGGTGAGTTCAAGACAAACTCCCCACACGAGTGTTATTGTTATATTCTGTTTTGCAGATTGATCATGGCGCAGATTTTATAATCACACAAATCTGCTATACCGTTGAGCCAATTATCAAATATATTTATCAGGCTCGCAGTGTGGGCATCATGGCGCCGTTCATGGTGGGCATCGTTGTGCCCAAAACCTTTCAACAGTATCAGCTCATGGAAAAGGTTTCCAAAGTGCGCATGCCGGATAAAATGCGCGCCGAGGTGGCCAAACTGAAGGACGATGATGAGAAGGTCAAGAACTTCTTTGTTCAAAGCGCATTGAACATTATTGAACAGGTATTGGATGCCAATTTGGGTATGCATGGTGTCCAATTCTATACGATGAACACATTTGAGCCTGTGCTGGAAGTTCTTGCTGAGCTCCGCAAGCGTGGCATACTCAAGGAGCCATCCACGGTTGATGTACGCACCGATGCCTATTCTAAACAAGTGTAAAAAGTGTAAATTTCTAGTATGTATTCAAAATTAAAGAAAATTAATTAAATAAAAGAAAGTGTTTACATATGTAAACAAAGAACATATGTGCAATTGAAAGGCAAATAAAGTGTGTACACACTGACGAAGTGCTATCATAAATAACAAATTGTTGTCGCCGATTCATCTTGATAGCTTTTATTTGCGTTCAGATAAATCATGAATTTAAATTGCTTTATTCTTATTTAATTATTAAGCATTCATTCGCTTATAACATAGCCAATAAGCCAAAAGTAATGTGTGTACACACTAGCAGCTGATGCAGTATTTATTGTTAATGGTGTGTACACACTGACTGACGCGGTAAAAGAAAGAAACAAAATTAATTACATGATGTCAAATAAACAAACTGTAGAATCAGACGACATTTTGCCCGAGATTTATGTAGAATTTCTGCAAAAACATGAAGGCATCATAAGGGATGAAACAACAATGCTCGGCTTCAAGTCTGCAATCGAAGCAAATGCAAAACTCTTTCGTGACGCCGTCGTTTTGGAGGTAAATTGCGGCAGTGGACTGCTTTCCTTGTGGGCCGCACAGCAAGGTGCGCGGCGGGTGATTGCCGTTGAGCCAAGCTCAGTTTGTGAGGTGGCGCGTTTGTTGGTGCGCCAAAATCGTTTGGAGCATGTCATCGAAGTTGTGCAAGGCAATGTGGAGGAACTGGAGCTGCCTGCAGTGGATATTATCATATCCAAATGGATGGGGTAAGCGGAAAGCAGTAAAGTATTAACCATAATACAATCAACAAGGTAATGTCATGCGAGAAAGCCAGTACCAGTGTATATGACCGTGTGAGTGTGACAGAGACCGCTATATGACTCGGTGTTATTTTACTCTCCTGCCTCTGTAAGTGCGAGTGAGTAAAGTATAAAAACAAGCACTTGGTACTTAACTATAGAGGGCGCTTTCTCGCATGACACTACCTTGTTGATTGTATCATGGTATCAACTATTAATTCTTATTTTTTGCAGCGCCTGTTTGATGTACAGCTCCACGGTGGAGGCAGTGATCTTTGCCAGAGATAAATGGCTTAGGCCCGGTGGACACATCTTTCCACACAAGGCCAATCTGTATATGGTGGCGGCGGAGCAATCACGCGAGCCCGAGGACATGCAGCAGTACTGGAAACGTTACGCCGGATTTGATGTGTCGCGTGCCTGGCGCATTAAGCAACAAATACCCTATGTCTGTTGCGTGGATGCTTGCCAGGTGCTTACCCAGCGGCAGCTGCTTCGTCGCATCGATATGCATACGCTGCAACGCGAGGATCTTAGCTTTGGTGTCAGCTTCAAGTTACGCACTTTGCGTCAAGCCATTGCCCGATGGTTTCTTCTCTACTTTGACTTTGATTTCCCCAACGTAGCAGAACAACAGGAGCTTAAACCCATCACGACCAGTCCCATTGCAGAGCCCACACAATGGAAACAGACGCTCTTCCACATTGATACACATTTGCCGTTATGTGTGGGCGATATTCTTACGGGTTATTTTCGTGTGAATCGTGGAATACGTCATCTGGATTTTGATATCGATTGGAGTTTTCGCAATGAATTGACAAGCATTAAGCTGCATAAGCAAATCTATCGCATGCAGGGACAGGAGAAAGCTATATAAAAAATATATAAACAACTATTTTATTATTGTTTTGTTATTTTAGTTAAGTTTTGTCAGCTGGCAATTGCTAATGGAAAGAATCAACCCTAACCTAAAAGTGCAGCTGGAAAGCGTCAGCTGATTTTGTTTTTGCACATGCAAAACTCAAGTGTTATTTTTCTCTTCGCTCTTCTCTCTCAACATTTAATATGCTTTATGTGTGTGTGTGTGTGTGTGTGTGTGTGCTAAGTTCGATTTCTTTCTGCGCCATCATCGTCGTCATCAATGTCAGTCAATGTCAGAAGCGCTTCAAATCGTAATGCGTAGATATGTACAAATATATTTCTGGCTTAAATAATGGAATTGTTGCGTCATGGCACCTTTGCTGATGTCTGTAAGGGTTGCCTCCTGCATTGCCAGCAAAAGAAGAAGCCTTTTATGACAAAAACAACATTTGACATTTGTAACTTGCGGTTGATCAGCCATGGAGAAAAGGATAAACGCCAAAACTCCTCGGCGCCTGTTACCCCCCCCTCTCCATTCCACTCTTTCTCTCTGAGGGTTGTCTTTACCCGCATATATATGTGTGTGTGTGTGTGTGTGTGTGTGGAGATGCTGATGATGTCCCTGCTGCCGGTGCCGATGACGTGACAGTCAGTCAGTGTTGCCAGCTGCTAAGAAAGCTAAAGAGTTGACATATAAAAGGCTGTATTTAATTTTGGCTTCTTGATTTAGTATATTCTTATTCTTTTATTGCAATTAACTGTAAAGCAAGCATTTAGTAGATTTAAGCTCAAATCACATATAAGAAAAAGCTAGATTTTGTTGCCAAAGAGCTAAAGTGTCAGCACTGATGACACACAAACACTCTCACACACACACATACATATGTATTTGAAAGGTTTGCCAGCATCACGCTTCAAATCCTGCTCGTTATTTTTGCAGCTGTTGTTATCGCTGTTGAGCTTGAAAAATGATGTGCGAATTTTTGTGATTTCTGTTGTTGTTTTTTTTTTTACTTTTCTTTAGCGACAAATTTGTATGTATGTATGTGTGTGTGTGTTTTGTGTGCACCATTAATGTCCAACTAGTGCGCACTTTTTACAATTATTTATTGACAATTAAGCCAAACAAATGACGTCGTTAGAAAGGACAATAAGTGTTTATTACGCATACGACACGCTGTGAAATGTCCTCATTCGCGTTATTTTTCTTTTCTTTTTTCCAAAAGTTATTTGTCTTTTTCTCTTCCTTTGACAATTTTTAATTGTGCTGCGTTTTGCTACAGAGTTGCCAGACAGTTGATTTAATGCATACATACATACATACTTGTATTCATATAAATTTGTTTATGTTAATCACTGGAATTTGAGTTTATGACGATAATATCAATTAAAAATTCAAGATCAACAAACGCATTCTATATTTTAAAATAAATAATTTGAAAGCAAATGCGAATTGCTTAACCAGTTGGAAGTGTTGTTTACTCATTTTGGAAAGGGGGGCTCGTTGCCAGAAGTTTGACTCATCATCTGGTTGCTCTTGTTGTTGTTGTTACAGTTACTGTTGCCTGGAAACATGAATGCTTTCCAGCAAATTTTTTTGTCTTCTTCAGTACATTTTTATTTTCGCTTGTGTTAAGTGCAAATGTATTTGTTAAGGTGAAATGTTTAGTTGTTGTTTTTGTACTTTTTTTCCCCTGATTTGTTATGCGTCGTTTAATTTCATTTCAAAACAAATAGGCGTAAAATGAGGAAACCAACGATAAATAAAACTAAAAAAAAGCCAAGCCAAGCAGCACAAACACACACACACACATACACACAAATGCATAAAAGCAGGCCTATGAATCGTACGCGTATCTGTGCATCTACAAAAACAAAAGAAAAAAGCAACAACAAGCAAATCAAGACAACACTCAAATCATTCGCTGCGGCACAGCCCCCATGCGAAGAGCCAAAAAAAAGCCACAACGAAGACAAAGACAATGAAGCAACAACACTAGCACTAGGCTGTTGGATTGGGGGTGGGGGCGCGCAAAGCAGCGGCCGAGGCTGAGGCTGGAAACGATCTGCCGAACAAAGGAGCGGCAAGCAATGAGCGAAAAAAAAACAACAACAACAACAGCAATCGTTGTTGTGTATTTATGGCACACAAAATAAGAAGACAGCAGAGAAAAAAAATAAAAAAAATTATAAATTGCGGCGAAGCAGGCGAGCCAAGTCACGTTCACGTTTCGTTGGGTCGAGCGATCTTTTATGTAGCCATGGACTGAGTGAAGTGGAGTGAGCGGCGTAACGGGGCTGCCAAACAGCTGAGGCGGTGCGCAAGAGTGCGAGAGCGTAAACACGCTCTTTTAGCTAAAAATAAAACTCAAAGAGCAAGGCAGCCCGCTCTTGAGCGTTTATAATGAGAGAGCGTGCGATCACAGCTGAGCGCGGCGCTCATTGAGTGTTGGAAAGAGGCCGCAAAACAGCAAACGGGTTGAGGTAGCTACACAGATACATATGTATGTATGTATTTATATAGAGAGCGCGAAGTGAGCCGAGAAAAAAAATTAAAATAGTATGTACACATATAAAGCACATTTGTTTACGACAAACAATAAATAAGTGCATATGTACAAAAATATACTATATACGTATATATGTGTATGTGTTTGTGTGTACATAGTGGCAGCATGTGGCACTTTGTCGTATCTGCAACTATACATTGATTTTTATTATAGTTTTCCTCTTATGAATACATACATACATATATTTTTTCTTTCTTTTGTATCTGTGTGCTTAGCGCAACGACCGATAGCTCGTTCATATTTATACATATGTACATACATACTCACTCAGCTATAGATATAGCTATTTAGCTGCTTATTTAGCCGTTTCTAGCTGCAGCCATGCTCTTGAAGAGCGGCAAAAAAGTCATTGCGCTATTTGCGACCTGCCTCACAGCAATTTTGCATACGCGTGTTCGCAGTACACTCG
This sequence comes from Scaptomyza pallida, assembly GCA_018152965.1. NCBI lineage: Eukaryota > Metazoa > Arthropoda > Insecta > Diptera > Drosophilidae > Scaptomyza > Scaptomyza pallida. The sequence goes on from JAECXP010000107.1 coordinate 4,215,813, forward strand.
CACATACATACAAACAGCTGCAAATAATGATCGAACGAGAGAGAGAGAGAGAAAGAGCAAGAGAGACGCAACGCACACACACATATTAATTGGGCGCATGCAATAAACGAAAATTGGCCAAAGCTTATGTGCAATTTCCATTTACACGAAATTGTAACAATTTTTTTTCCTACTTTATTTTTTTTTGCCTTTTAAATTAAGTCACAATTTCGAGTGGATCAATAAATGAAAAAATTGCAGCCAAAAAACGTGGCTTGTGTGAGTGGGTGGGAAGAGGAGGGATTGTAACGGTCAAAGGCTATGCACGTTCCGTTACAAATGTGTTGGAAGGCAAGAGACAGAGTGAGTGAGCGAGAGCCAAATGTGAACAAAGTGCCAAACAATTTAATTGCAATTGGAAGGCGCAGAGAGCATGCATTGCATCTCTTATACATACAAACATTCTTACATACATACATATAGATATGTTTCTGTGTATCTGTTCTGTATTTTAATTACAATAATAAGGGAAATTAATATATGTATAATTTTTATACACGTGTTCAACAATATGTCGATTGATTAACGTTTTTCTCAGTCATTTCTATAAATATATTTTTCGAATTTTAATCTTATCTACGTTTATTTTTGGCCATAATTTTTAATTACTTTCCGGTTCGATTTGATTTTGTTATTTGGGTCATTTGTGGCACAGTTGTAACAATGAAAGCGAAAGAAATTGTAAAAGAAAGACAAAAAATATATAAAAAAGATTTTTTTTAATTTTTCCAGCGAATTGCATGACAAAAAAACATTTGAAATAAACAATTTTTTATATTTCTGCTAAGTGTAATATAAATTTTAAACTGTTTAACTCAAACTTAAGTTCTTATCTGTTGTTGTTGTTGCTGTTGCCACACATGTTCTTCAGATAACAGAACAGATGAGAATAGATACAAATACATACATACATATGTGTGTGTGTTTGGATAATTTATCGTCGAGCTAGAGAGAAAGACTCGAAGCGCGATCAAAAATAAAATGATTATTTTGAGCAAAAGCAAAAGAAAAAACAAGTAGGAAAGCTCTTGTCAAAAGATCTCGACTATTAAATACCCTGACAAAACTTCAAACTGCGATATCTTCGGTGTCTTTTAATCGATTTTGATCAAAATTTCTGAGATTTTCATTATTTTGCTCATTATTTTAAACCTCATTTTCACAATTTCGAAAATGAAGTTTTTTTTTGTTATCGATCACATGTGTGTATCGGAAACCAGAAGTGCTATCGATTGTTTGACACGAACTTGTTCTTCTTATAGTATAGGAGAGCTTAAGTTTCGAATCTGAAGTTTTTAGCTCTTATGGTCTCAGACAGATAGACAAACATGGCTATATCGACTCGGCTGATCAAGAATATATATACTTTATAGGTCCGGCAATGCTTCCTTCTGTCCGTTACATACTTGAGCACAAAATCATTATACCCTTTTTCTGCCCATTTTATGGAGTTAAGGGTATAAAAAGAACGCGCAAATTATAAACAAACGTCAACAAGATGCAAGAAAGTGTGTGTGTGTGTGGCAATGGGGAGGAGGTGGACACAAAAACAACAACAACAGCTACATATTTTTGCTCAGTGTACGTTGGGCCAAACGCCAGCAAAGCTGAATATCTTTTGATCTTTTGGCTGTTGTGTGTTTTTTTTTCTATCTGTTTTCTGTTGCAACATGCAGCTAGATGCGGCATACAGATGCAGATACATTTTGGGCTGTCAACCAAGCCAAGTGAAAGATGGCCAAAAAGAACGCCAAGAAGAAATAAACATGATGTGAAATATTGTTGCACTCAAATTGAAAATGAAAATATATACAAAAATAGTGCAATATTTGCACTATACTCTATAGATACATACATATATTTGCAGATACGTAGATACTTTTCTATCTGCATCTGCATCTGCTTTTGACTTTTCATTTTCACACATTTTCCTCAATTTTTATTTCGATTTTATTGTTGTTGTTGTTGCCTGCATTCGATTTGGCATCAAAAAAACTTTCATTTCAAATTGCATCAGTTCATGACTTATCTACCTCTCGCTCTCTTTATCTCTCCCTCTCCCTCTTTCGCTCTGTGTGTGGCAAGCAATTGATTCTGTATGGCTGCTGCCAACATTGCCACGCTCGTCCATCAATTTGATTTGCATTTGAATGCGAGCCAAGATTTGTTGCACCCCAAAAACCGAAAACCAAAAACCGAACCAAAAACCAAAACCAAAAGAAATGTTGAAAAAAGCTAACGAATACACTTATTGCCCCATTCGTTACATTCATTCACGCATTGAGCTTACATCAAATGTGTTTTTCATTTATTTTAGCCAAATGCTTTTAGCCCATTTTGCATTTTACTTACCTTGATACAACGAAATTCTTTTTATTTGCGCTTCTAAAGGAACGATAAAATGTTTAAGGCACCTTAATGCAGTTAAGCTTAAAGAAGAGTTCTTAAAAATTCCTATAAAAATAGCAATTTGTTTTTTAATACTTGAGAAAATTTAAAATTCTTTGGATTTATTTGATTGAGTTTATTGAAAGCTTGAACTTAATGTTAAATATATAGAAAAGTTCTTCTATTAAAGCTTTAAACATAATTTATTTAACGAAACGTTCCTTAGTTTGAATCAAAGTTGTCCAAAGTTGATTTTTTGTCAAAATTTTTTAAGTTTTTGAATAAGGCTCTTCGAAATTTTCCCATGAGAATATATTTGCTGTCCATTTATTTTGGATTTAACCTATAAATGGGGTTTCACTGTACCACATTTTCAGTATAATTTCCTGAAAAACTCAAAAAAAATTTTTTTTTAAGTCAAACAATGTTTTTTATACCCTTAACCCATAAAATGGGTAAATAAGGGTATAATGGTTTTGTGCAAATGTATGTAACAGACAGAAGGAAGCATCTCCGACCCTATAAAGTATATATATTCTTGATCAGCATCAACAGCCGAGTCGATCTAGCCATGTCCGTCTGTCTGTCCGTCTGTCCGTCTGTCTGTATGAACGCGCCGATCTCAGAGACTGTAAGCTAGAGAGTTCAAACTTGAAACTTAAACTCTCGTATACTATGCGCAGTACAAGTTTGCTTCAAATTATCGATAACATTTCTGGTTCTCGATATACACATGTGATCGATAACAAAAAAATCTTGAATTTCAAAATTGTGAAAATGAGGTTTGAAACTATTAACAAAATAATGAACATTTAAAAAAATTTGATCAAAATCGTTTAAGAAACACCGAAGATATCGCAGTTTGAAGTTTGGTCACACACGCGTGACGTATTGGGCTAAGGGTATGTCCTAGTCGGGATTTCCCGACTAGAGACTTCTTACTTGTTTTTAGTATGTCTTTTGGCCAATACTGATTGACTGCTATCAATGCAAGAGACCAAAATGCGAATCAAAGCGTTCTACGGCTCTCAAAAAACATAAGCTTATAAATCGTAGATGGTCACTAATCAAGGATTTCTACTAAATACTACTAAGATCAAAGATTAGCGTCTTTTCTATAAAGTGGATTTCTAAAAGTTCAAGTTTTATCTTCAAGCTTCAAGCAAATTAAGCAAACGAACAATTAAAATGTTTAGTATAGGACATGTTTAATGGGCTTCTTAGAAATTTATTAAATTTTCAAATATTCTGGGAAACAAAATGATTAAGTTCAATGTCATTACATCTGATTGTTTGCTTAAATGGTATAGAAAAAAACTGTTATAATTAGTTTGGTTTGTCGTTTTTCCGCATTAGCCATGTCACGACATATACATATATATGTATGTGTGTTTGTATGTTTGTATTGTATTAACATTACAGCAAATACTTTGGATCAAACAATCTTAACTACGATCAAAATTGCGCACAAAAAGGCAACGTTATAGTTGTTGTTGTTGCTACCTACGCTAATTGCTGTATAAAATGCAATAGTTATGGAATAACCACACGAACAATACACACACTAACACACACACACACACTTATTTTTAATGTGCATAAATTAAAGTTATAGTCTATGGATCGACCCCGAGAACAAGTGCAACAATTACAAACCCAAGCAAAAAAAAAGCAAAATCTCTAAACTGAAACTAAACAAAGAAAACAATGGCTACAACTACAACAACAACTACATACAACAACAACAACAATTAGTTCTATTAAGCCTGATTTGTACGTTTTTATATTTTTTTGCCGCTTTTATTCTTGAAATTTATATGAGAAAACGTTGCCCAAGTGGAGTAGAAAGGGGGGCTTTGGGGCAGCAGGGGGCTTGGGGATTGCGGTTGCGGTATTTATAAAGAGTATAATTAGTCAAGTTAGTTGCCATTGTCAGAATTTTAAAACAGTTTTTTTTTACTTTTTTTTCGTTCTTTATTTTTAACGATGATTTCAGACGCGTTTTGCAATTGCAATTGTTTGAATCAAAAATGGATTTGTGGAAATTGGTTAAGAAGAAAAGTTGAAGCTTGATTTAAGAATCAAATAAAAAAGCTAAAAATATAAAAAATATTTTTATTTGCATATCTATATATATAAAAATAAGTCTGAATTTTTTCTGACGACATAACTCCAGAACGCAAGAACCGATTTCCACGCTTTTGTATTCTTTTGAAAGGTCTAGGGGTACGTGATGTTTGTAGCATACAAATTTCAGGAAAATGCTCAACAGGAATGCAGGAAAACCGGGAAAGATTTTTACACCCTTAACAAAAATCCCTAATCAAGTAACCATTCGATTACATGACGTTACAAGGTTAAAGTTATTCGTTTGTTAACAGTTCAATTGGAAACAAGATTATTGTGCAAACTTTTTTTAAATTTCAACAGCATCCATTTGTCTTTAAGGTGGTAAGTTGATCTGTGTAAACTATGTGGATTGTGCATTTGAGGTTAAATTCACCAGTCTGTCCATAGTCTAAAATGCCTAGAGGACGACGTGCGAACATCGGCCGCCGCACGAGACATGCAAGCCAGCAACAAGTGTATCAAAGCCAGAATATAATAAGAGAAAATGCCCGATTGAGTACGCGGAGATCATTGGCATCATACAATCGCTTGGCATTCCAATATGATCCCACTGCGAACTACAGTGATGATGACAGTATTCGAGGATGTGTTGAAGAAAATGGTTGTAATCGGGATTACTTCCATCTAACAATGCTTTCAGTGGGTGTTATGGTGTAAGTAATGGATCCAGTTTGACTTTTCCACTTGCGCAGCACCATCCAGCCGATTCTCTTTTAAACTTTAGCGCATTGCAATATCGACATACAGTCGTCATTGGTCCAATATCTTAATTGTCATCTTCACTGTAGTTCGCAGTGGGATCATATTGGAACGCCAAGCGATTGTATGATGCCAATGATCTTTGCGTACTCAATCGGCCATTTTCTCTTATATTTTAGCTTTCTTCGCTTAAGTTCTGTCCATACACTTCTTGCTGTTACTTAATGAAATAAAAATATTGCTTTTCAAAAATTTCATTCTTCATCTTTTAATCCCCAAACGAAATGTTTAAAAAAACGAGGTGGCGTAACGGAGTTCGCCGGGTTTTCTAGTGTTGTATAAAAGAAAAGTTTCTTAACCCAATAAAATGTTGAAAAAGTTTTTGATGCAGTAGAGTTTTTATGAAAATTAATAAAAAATATATTTTAGAATATTAAAAACCTATAGTATGTGATTTATATATGTATCTTAAAAGTTGCAAAAACAAAATGTTATGTATTTTTTTTTATTTTTTTATAAAATAAATTATGAACTCTTTAATATGATACAAAACTTTTTTTAAGGTTTATATTTAGTGTTGTATATATCTGAAAAGTAGTTGAAAAAAATCAAAAAAATTAAGTTAATTATTAAATATGTTCTTTTTTAATCATTTTTTATTTTCTAAAAAAAATTGTTAAAAATTGTTGTTGTTATTTTCTAAATTTTGTTAAGCTTTAAAGATTTCTTTTATGTTTTTAAATTGAACTCTTTTTTTATAATTTAGAACTTATAAAAAATCATAATGGTATTAAATTTCATCATAAGCTTTTGCATTTGATGTGTTTCAGTTCCATTCGTTCCAAGCAAACAGTTGACATTTAACCCAAGTTTAAAGAACTTGTTCTACTTTTGTGCTTTCTGCTTCTATGAAACTATATGAAACCTTGTCACAGTGCGTTGCACGGAATCTAAGTCTCTGTTCATTTCTGTGTGTGTGTGTGTGTGTGTGTGCGTTTTTTGCATTTTGCTCATTAACCATGGCTCATATTGTTGGCTCTGCCATTGAATCACCGCAATGAGCTGCAAATTGCAGCGACAGCTTCATAGAGCAGAGCACCGACCCCGCCTTATAACCCATTAGCCTCCGACCGAACGGACGGACGGAGACGGACAGGCCACACACGAAGACAGCGAGAAAAGAAAGTGGCAACAACATGCAATGAGTTGCGGCACAAAGAAAGCGTTTGCAGAAAACTAAGGCCAGCAGCAAAAAACAAGAAAGCAAAAAAAAAAAAAAATAGAAAAACCGTCAAGCTAGAAACCCACAAAGAAGCTTCAACTAAACTAAGAGATATATAAGTATGGGTATATACATATGTCTTGGATGATTCTCGGTGCTTTTGAAGCTGCCTCTGATCCAAATGACTAAATCTAACAGCGGCAACTAAAAGACCACACAAATAGCCAGAACCTGTGAACTTGTGGCCCAAACCATGGCTGGAACGGAGAGAACGAAACAAAACATTTCTTTGGAAATGTCCAGCTCTGAAGAGAAGGCAGTTAGTAGGGGGCTTGAGAAAGCAGGCGGGGCGGGGGGTGCTGTGTGTTTGGGCCAGAGGTCCATTAAAATTTCATGTGTACCGAGAATAGAGCGCAAATAGGCTGTAATTATAGAACAAATATACACATAGCAACAACAACAACAGACTTAAGCCAAGAGGTGTGTGGAGTGCGCGGGGCAGCAGATGAGGCCCAAAATGGGCATATATGTATGTAGATGTATTGTGTGTGTGTACGTGTACAAATACATTCATGCGAATGCCGTAAATAAGCTACGACAATAGCGATGGCCGCGTGACAAGAGAGCTGTGCGTGTCGAGTCGTGAATAATATTGATATTGGGAATATGTTTATTAAGTAAAAAAGCGCAGAAGGACCCAAACAACTACAGTCTTTCTTCCATGTAACAAATCTGTAGGGAACACCAAAAAATATTCGTTGTTGGTAAAAGTTGTTTATAAAAAAGTTTTAAGATGAAACCAAATCGAAGAGTTCTAGATATGAATTCGTTTCATAGAGAAACCTTTTATATATGGAAGTTGAATTGTATTTTAAAGACATTTAACAGCTCTTAAGAATAGGAAAAACTAGATTTGTAATTTCTTGATGAGATAAAAACTTTAATTAAACTTTCATTTGATCAACAAATGAGAAAAATATGTTTAAAATTGTTTAAAAAACTTAAAAATCAAGTAAATTTTAATATTATTATATGCTCTTCATTTCATACATAATTACACAAATTTTCAAACAATCTTTTTTCTTTGTTTTCTTTAAGTTTGTTGCTTTCTGCAACATTTCAACTATCATCTCTGGTGCGAATGACTATGTAAGAGTTGTTGGCGTGTAATGCCGCAATGAAAATCGCCCATTACAACAATTTCATTTCATTTTACCGCCTTTTGCGCTTACGTAAGCACCAACAGCTAAGGCAACAACAGCAGCAACAGCAACAACAACAAACAAACGAATATGCAATGCAGTAGGTGCCGTCGGTGCCAAGAGCTTGAGCTGTTCGGGGGAGGGTAAAGACGTTGAGCAGGTGAGAAGGGGGGAGGTTAAGCAAATGGGGTCCAAGTTCGTGGTGCGGTTTCGGTCGTATGTGTGTGTGTGTGTTTGGGCAAGGTAGGGAGGGGAAACGACATTTGTGCCACCTTTTTCTGTTTTGCCTGCAATTACACGGCAACAACAGCAACAAATACAACAACAACAACAGCAATGGCAACTAAACAAAAATCGCGCCAGACAAACTGACGGCAGCGTGTGATTTTTCTCTACCCAGCAAAACGGATCGTTTCGAAGAACGACTGGGAAAGGGACGTTGGGTGGAAGGGGGTGGTAAGGCGGGCAGGGTGCAGTGATGGGTGACTGGCAGCAGAAAGGGGAGGGGGTAGGGGATAGGTAAATGAGGGGACTAGGTTTATGGCATGCTTGAGGTTTGTGATGTTTTTCTATTATATATAATCGTATATACAAACTGCATACGTATACGTAATATATAGATACAATTTGTATACCCTGCCAGTTAGTTAGGAAATTGGCAAAGGGCAAATAAACAATTCTCAGTACAGATAGATACATGCAGTGTGTGTCATTAAAAGATAGATCGATGGATTGTATCTATGAAATGTAAAGATATAATCGAAGGGCAACAGTGTGTATGTATTATTTATTTTTATTTATTTATTTATTTATTTATTTATTTATCTATTGTCAACTAAAATGTGTAAAATTAAATCAAATTAAAAAGGGCAACAAGCTAAAAAATGTTTAAGATTAATGAACAAAATTTAAAATTAAATCAGTAATCAAACTGAAATGAAAAAAAAAAATTAAAAAAAAAAAAAATTTTGGGGAAAAAAAAAAAAAAATTAATAAAAAAAAAAATTTTTTAAAAAAAAAGAAAAAAAAAAAAAAAAAAAAAAAAAAAAAAAAAAAAAAAAATTAAAAAAAAAAAAAAAAAAAAAAAAAAAAAAAAAAAATTTTTTTTATAAAAAAAAAAAAAAAAAAAAAAAAAAAAAAAAAAATTTATTGTAGTATGCCCATATAAAAATAAAAATAATAAAAAAAAAAAAAAATTTAAAAAAGAAAAAAAAAAAAAAAAAAGAAAAAAAAAAAAAAAAAAAAAAAAAAAAAAAAAAAAAAAAAAAAAAAAAAAAAAAAAAAAAAAAAAAAAAAAAAAAAAAAAAAAAAAAAAAAAAAAAAAAAAAAAAAAAAAAAAAAAAAAAAAAAAAAAAAAAAAAAAAAAAAAAAAAAAAAAAAAAAAAAAAAAAAAAAAAAAAAAAAAAAAAAAAAAAAAAAAAAAAAAAAAAAAAAAAAAAAAAAAAAAAAAAAAAAAAAAAAAAAAAAAAAAAAAAAAAAAAAAAAAAAAAAAAAAAAAAAAAAAAAAAAAAAAAAAAAAAAAAAAAAAAAAAAAAAAAAAAAAAAAAAAAAAAAAAAAAAAAAAAAAAAAAAAAAAAGTTTGGTAATATTAAGGTTCTTATATACTTAATGTGTTTGAATGTGTTTGTTGGCAGTTAAAAAGTATTTGTTACTATTTTGGCTCCATTTTGTAGAATTCTTGTGTTTCATTTCGGTGTTCCTTTAGTTAAAGTTTAAAATGTTTATTTTAAAGATCTGCAAAAATCTTAAATGTCTTTAACATTAATATTTTTCGATTTTATTTTAGTAATGTAGCTTAAAAGATGTTTCATTCCATCGTTTCACGCACCATTATGTTGCTTTTTTTTATAATTTATTTTATGGAATTTTTGTGGCTTCTTTAAGATATTTATTCAAGTAAAGTTTAGTTATTTTGAAGGATTGAACGAAAAATGAATTTAGTCTTGATCTTTATTTACTTTTCCAATATGTTTTGAACTTTGCCTGACATTGACTTCAAGGATTATTTTTTTTGTGAGTTTAACAATTAAACTGGACAAAAAGCAAACAGTTCAATTTTAGCGTATCGTAATTTAATGCAATATTAATTTGCTTTAAGGCACTTAAAAAATGCATTAAATAAACTCGTTGTTAAAGCGTTAAAAGAAAAAAAATTAATATAAAATTCACTTTACTTTTATGATCTGTAAACAAAATATTTTATATTACCCCGAAATGTCTTTAAATACTTTCATGACTTTAACGAACTGCCTAATCAGTGGCAGTGTGTCTGCGAGTCGTTGTAAACTTTTTTGTTGATTAATTTATTTTTTTTTTAGCTTAGTTGGTAGCAGATCAAATGTGATTTAGATCGTGTGCGCTTTGTGTGTTCGATTGTGAGACGGACGGAGCACATTTAATGATATCGCATGATTGATGATTACTCATCGACCGGTTCAGAGTTTTCGCTTGTTTCGCTTGGCACAGCAACAGGGCAACAACGACAACACACAGAGAGAGAGGGAGGGGCAGAGGGAAAGCGGTGCACAGCACGCGAGCAACGATTGTTGAAGGCTCAACAGATAATTACCCAGAGAAGCAACAAACAGCAAAAGCAACAACAACAACAATACCCAGTCAAAGTACTGTTAGTCACCGTCACTCGTTCTAAGTGGCCAACAGTGGACGAAGGGTGTGGTGGGGGGGTGTGGGGAAGGTGACAAACAACAGTCCGTCAGTCAGTCTGTGTCAGCTTGGACTGAGCCGACAGTGCTGGCTAGTTAGTTGGCATTAGCAAAGTCCACGTCGTGCTTACAAAATCGATTGGTTGCCACAGACAAGTTGGCAACAGTCTTACAAATCCCCCTCCCGCACACCCCCTGCACATTTAAGGGGAGGGGCGGGGTTTAGCCCCGCTTAGAGGTACGCCCTGCGGGCCTGGCAACAGTTTCAACAGTTACCAAGTTGACCTTAAACTATTCGCTTTGTGCTGCTTGTTGTACTCAAACTCGGAGTCGACTTAGTAAACAGAGGTTTTTTTTTTGAAAGCAATCGTCACGCAACTCATATACCCTGTACTTGAAGAGAAGTGTGGGGGGAAAATACAAGGGGTGTATATAGGATAGATAGTATATATAGAAAATCTGTGATTTTTCATTCTTTTGAGCTTCGAATAATTTTTTTTTAGATTTAATTTGTTTTAAAAAAAGCGGCAATAATTGATATGCTACAAATAAATATTATTGTATTTCTATAAAATTTATTACGAAGAGCTTCAACAAATCGAGCCTTAGCGAATTTTTTATAAGCCATCCCAAAAATATATCAAAATCGGAAACAACAATTAAAATTTTAGCTCTTCAGCTTCAAATAATCTAAGTTTTCATAACCAATGATATAAAAAATACATAAAGTACGTCACATTCGACTTTACAGCATATCCCTCAAGTCGAGAATGTTCTGACAAAAAAATAAACTTTCTAGTTTTGTGTTTGCAACCGAATGACCCATCCATATTGTACTTACTTAAGTAGTTCTATTTGCACAACTGCTGAAGCTAGTTTTTTTCTTGCTAACTTTTGAATTCTTACATTTGCCACTGCTGCTGGATTCGACTTTACGTTATTTCATCAGCTCTTGGAACGCTGTGGACTGTGATCTAATTTATGCAGTTTTTTAAAGCAAACGTATTGTCTGTTTTTTCCCCAAGTAAAAATGCGTCAACGTTTCTGTTGTCAAGTGACCAAAATATGATAATATAGTTTAAACTTTTAAGCCAAATGATTCGACGACGTCATTGTGAATGAGTCGGAAGTGCGATAAGCTGCCGTACATTGATGACAGAGGCATTGAGTTAATTTAGCCAAGAATATATGAAATGTGGCTCATATTAGTCAGCTAAGTAGTAAGAATACTTAAGATAAGCCACGATATAAAAAAATACATTAAGCTACACTTAAACAATGATGAAATATCCGAGTTTATACTATGAAACGTAAATTGTGTAGATTTTTAGATTAATTTGATTGAGAGAGAGACCCTTTGTTGTTTAATTGGGCAATGATGTAACGAAATGATGTAATACAGCTGAAAAATGAGAATGTTTCCGCTTTGAGATGTTCCTTGTGCTAAAGCTTTGTTAAATTTTTCAAGCTTAACGGATTGCAATTGCTTTCTTCAAAACCGTTTGTGCTGTAAAACTTTCGAAAAACATTCGCGAATGTCATTGGATTTGATGAGCTCAATAAATTGATTTGATTTCATCACGTTTTACAAATCTGATAAGCAACGCTTTCGCAATAAAAGTTTATAATAATAATGAAGTAGCAAATACAAATTTCCAATTAAAATAATGCACTTTAACCCAGATTTACAACACTTTGAAAACATGATAGATGCGTGTTGTATCTTGAAGCCATTAAAGAGGCAACAACTTGACACAGAGAGAAAGATATGCAAATTGGGAGCAAAAACACGACAACAGCAACAACAACAATAACCAAAGTGTTTCGAGATAAAGGCAAACAGGAACCTGTCAAATGACTCATCGATTTATGTTCCATATCTTATCTGCTCTTACTGCTCTCTTGTTAGGCTTAGCTCCACACACACACAAACGAAAACCCGTTTCGTGACCAAATTATCGCCTTGTCCACCACCCGCCACACCCCGCCACCCCTTGCTTGTATCATAGCCGAAGCCGGTGAATTATGGCCGCTGGGTGTCAAATGCAACTAGGCGCTTTAGATACGGACGGACGGACGGACAGCAGGCCAGGTTAGCCTGGTTAGTTGCTCGTTTCAGTTCACATTTGTGGGGCTCGACTTTTGCTATCGCAGCAGCGACTTACTTTTGAATTTCACCTATTTTACCAAGTTTGTGTGTGTGTGTGTGTGTGCTGTGTGTGTTACACTCTCAACAGCACAGTTATTCATCATTATCTGACGACAGACATCAGCTGTTGTTGTTACCCAACAACAACAACAACAACAATGACGACGACGACGACAACGATGCAAACAACGAAAAGCTGCACACAACTTTGTTAAAGACAGCAAACGTTGCACGATGAAAAAAACCATTTGTTTAGGGTCTTGACGAAGTTCTTGTACACTTTATTTATTTGTGGCTCAAAAATATAATTTTTGCATTTATTTTGTATTCATTGTATTATAAAAATGATGCAAACTAGTTTTATAGCTTTAATATTTTAAATAAAAAATTTGTAAAAAGTTTAGAGTAAAGTTGAGTTAAAGCTCACAGCTTTAAGTAAAAGCTTCAAGCAAAAAGGTAAAGAAAAGCCTTGTTAGAAGCTCAAAGTAAAGTAAAGTTAAAGCTCAAAGCTGTGTGTAAGAGCTTTAAGCAAAAACGTAACAAAAATAAGCTCAAAGTCAAGTTAAAACTCAAAGCTTTAAGTAAAAGCTTTAAGTGAAAACATTAGGCTTTAAGTAAAAGCTTCCTTAAGTAAAAATTTAAACTTGTATACGAATTTTTTACCTAAAACAATGTTTTTATAAGAAAAGAAGGTCTGTTTAAGAGCTTAAAGCGTATTAACTTCCAACAAAATTATGGTTTGTTTACTAAAATGCTTAAGAAACTTTAATTGTATACTTTGACTATGCTTAGTAAAGCTTTAAAGCTGTTTAAAGCTCACCCAGCATAAAAGCAAGCTTTAAACAAAATGCTCACTTCATGCACCAACTGCTGATATAGCCAACAACTCCCACTCTGTGTAGCGCAACATGGCAATGGCAAGCGATCGTTAGCGTTGATAACGAGCCACAAACAGCAACAGCAACAACGGCAACAACGGCAACAGCAACAAGTCGGCTAGCAAACAACAAACAGACCAGCAAACAACGAAGCCAAGGCATTAGCAATAACAACATATAAGAAAAAAAAATAGGAAAGTTTTCGCTTGGCAACAACAAAATCGGTGGCCAGCAATCGACAACTAACAACTAACAACGACAACGGTGAATAAACCCAACTAAAACCAAGAAGAGAGAGAGAGAGAGAGAGATCGAAAAAACCAAGTCAGCAAACGATCAAAGTGATTACTTAGAAGTCTTTGGAACAGTCCATGGAAAAAACCTTAAGCTTCAAATGCAGTTGATGGAAAACCCGAAAACAAAAAAAATAATATAAACGCATTGTCATATTATTCATAAATCTTAAGTTTGCTAATGCTGTTGTGTAGTTAATGATTATTATTTATTCACAATTTGTTTTACATTTAACGAGTTAAACTTTTGACCCAAATCGTAAGTTTCTCTACTTTGATGATTGTACAAGTTCGACAACCTTATCAGCTTCTGATGCATATATGTTTGAAACCGTTGTTGACAAAGTTATTAAATTTCAATTAAGACAATCTAAAAGCCAGCTGTTACAATATTAAACATGAACTCGTCCCAATCAAGGCCGCCCTGCCAATGAGGACGGCAAATAATCAAAAATGGCATTGCAGAACCCTTCCATCTGTTGACAAAGCGTGTCACGATCAACAAGTTATCATTATCACACAAGCGTAAGCTTTTTGGGTGCACTGCACCCCAAAAAAGCGAGAGATAGAGAGGGAGTTCAATGCACTTAATGTACTCTTGGCCAATAAGTTGACAATTTGGTCAAGTGACTTGTGTAGTGTTCGTTAAGAGTTCGTTGATCGATAGTATTGTTATCGCTGTTGCACTTATTCTTCTTCTTTTTCTTAACACTTTAAGGTGCTTTGACTTTGTTTTGACTAGATAAATTTTCAACTTTATTGAACTTTTGTTTGACTTTTTTAAAGTCTTATCAGTCAGAGTATTAACAATAGAAAAGCATGCTGTCAGGGTTCGTTGCAGAGGTAATGCATTATGTAATGTAGATGATTATACTCGCGATATACTAAAGTGTTTTTTTTTTGGCACTTTGCCTAGACGATTCCTTGCCCATGATGAAAAAAGTCTTCCTGTTTTTCTTTGTTGTTCCCAGTCATGAGTCATCTCGACTGCGTCTGAATGGGCTTTTCAGAATTTCAAATTGCATTTAATTGTCGACGTTTAATTTTATGCTGCCGTCAAGTGTCTTGATTGCACTGCAACGCTGCCAAAAGGAAGCTGGGGATTGCAGTGCTGTTGGCTCATCAGCAGCCAAGCTGATTACATGTCATCAGCTGCTGCTACTTCCAGTTTTCTATCCCCTTCCCCAACCCCAACCCCAACCCAACCCTCGTTTGCACTATTTTAGTAAATTTGATGGAGCCAACGGCGTAGAGTCGAGTCTAAAGTAGATCCCAGATTTGCCTCTACGTATGTATGGCGGCCTGGTTGGGGGCCAGGGCGTTAAACTTAACGACCAGCCAAAAGGCTCTGTGCTCATTACCCGCCTCAGTTGAGTTCAGTTCGAGCCTAAGTTTTAGTCTTGGCTGCGGTCTTCGTCTTGGTCGTGGTCATGGCTTTGGTCTGGGCATTTGCAATTGGTCCTGGTCTCATTCATTGTCAGATACATATAGATGCACTTACGTACACTGTGAAATGAAAGTATGTACTACAGTTGAACTAATTTCGTATAACAAATCTTAAAAGTAAAAAAAAAAAATTGGTCATAGGGGAAATTTGTTAAAGTTCGTTATAGGAGGGTTTGTTTTAGGGAGGGAATAATAAAATATATTATATATAATAAAAAAAAAAAATTTTATCAAAAATTAATTTCTGGGATTTTGAAGAATTTATTTTACTTTTTCTGTATTATTTTTCCAGCGAATGGAAAATCTAATTTAATGTCGTTATTTTTATATTGATAAATGTTTTTTACATGGTAATTTACGTTTGTGATATTATTTATTAGTAAAAAGACTTTGTAACGCAACAAACGCTTCAGAAAAAGGTTTAAAATAGTATATATAGATAAATTTTAAGCATTTTGCTGGGGATCTTTTTAAGAAAAAGTCCCAAAAATACAAGTTTGTTGTTAAAAATGTATATTAAATCTTACTTTGAATTAGATTATATGTTTGCTAAGCTGACTAAAAAGCTTGTTTACTTTTTTTTTCAGATTCTTAAAAACTTTTCTCAGTTAAAAAGCGATTTATGTATAAGCTCTTAACCGCGTTTTATTCATGCCATAAAATATTATAATTAAAATAATAATATAGTTATACATTTTTTTTTTGAACAGTGCACAGTATATTGTTCTAGCCGGTTCTGGGTCTTTAATTGCAGTTATGCTCGCAGCTTGCAGCTTCTCTTTTGGCTTTTGCCAGATGCATCAACAACGACGACTACGGACAACGGCTACTGTGCGAGGGGCTATTAAAACTAATTGGCATGATTGATTGTTGTGGTATAGCTTCTCCCGCCTTGCCACCGCCCCGCCTACCCACACTCAACTTCATTCGACTCCACTCCACTCCACTCCACCCTCTCTCTCTCTCTATCTCAGTCGTCTCCTCTTACTTTGCGCTGGCGAAACGAGCTTGTGGTGCTCAGTGGTGCTGTGGTTTGCTTTTCTCTTCGTTTAGTTTGTTTCTCCATCATTTAATTTAATTAATGAGCGTGTGTATCAATTGGTTTACAATTGTTTAATTGCCTGTATCATGCCGTGTTATGGCTCGAGACGATCCCCCCTCTCACTCTCGTCTCCCTCTCTCAGTATAACGGCGCCCTCAAGCTCTGGCCCTTGCCATTATTTACCACCTCTATGTGAAGGCGGTTAGAGAGACGATGACAATGTGTGTGTATGTGTGTGTGAGGGTATGTGCGGGGCACCCACTGCGACTGCGGCCGTCTTTTGTGGGGCTTCTTGCCACCTAGCCCCCACCGCCCCGCATTCCAAAACACCCTTTATCCATTTCACCTTACATGTTGCCTGTTCCCTGTGTCATGTTACGTCTCCCTCTTTCTCTCTTTCCCTACCTGTCTGTCTGTTTTTCTGTCGGCTTGTCTGTCGCTCTGTCATGTTTTTGATGTTGCGGTTTAATCAGCAGCAAAAAGTTCAACGCTTATGTAACTCAAGGCATTGACAGCCTGTTTTTATTTTATTTTGTTTTTTTTTCCCCCCATTTTTATTGCCAATTGCAACTTTGAAGCCGTTCAACTAGCTTGATTGAACAACATTCAACTTTATCAAAATGAAATTTATCAATAAAAATGATTTTAAATTAAATATAAAGCCCACAGAAAGATCAGTTGATAGTTTCTAAAGTTTATTAAATTCAAAAAAGAAAAGATAGAGAAAGAAAATGTACAAGAAATTCATTTGGAAATATTTTGGTGGCGTTACAATCAATTAACCAACACTAAATCAAAAATTAAGTTTTTCCAAAGATTCCAAAAAATTGTATAGTATTTAATACATTTAAATATTTTTTTATATTCTGAAAACAAATAAAAATATTTTAACAATAATACATTTTTTTTGGTGTCTAAAAGTTCAATATTAATATTTTTAACTCATCTCTTAAGCTTTTAGCCACAGTTTCATCCTGTAGAGTAAAACTATGCTCCAGCGAATTCAAATCTTATCTTAATTTGAGATTCTAAAGAACCACACACATGTGCTAGAAATTCCTCCTATAAAGAAAAAGAACTGCTTTCTTTTTGTAGCTCGAATACAATGCAAATGCTGAAAAAATAATCAACTCTGATGCGTTTCTGGATTAATGCCGTTTTGTGCTGTCTATCTCGCTGTGTCTGTGTGTGTTTGTGTTTAATCTGAATCTTTCACCCAGCGAATGTTAACTTTCGCCAAAATGGCAAACGGTGAAAACGTGAATGCGTTTGTGTGTGTGTATCTGAAACTAATTGCTGGCAACTATGGGTATTGTCTGTGTGTGTCGGCGTTTCCTCTCTCAACGATGGGCAACTGTTCTGTTGTGCTGTTAACGTACAAAAAAAAAACAACAAAAACAAAACAGCACACAAAAAACAAGACAAGAGAAATTTAAAAAAAAAAAAATAAAAAAATTGTGCATATGAAACAATAGAGCGAATTATGTATACAACCTATGTACGTATGTATGTATGTATATGAAGGTGTATGTATGGCTTTTGAAAATGCGCTCAGCTTTTCACCCAAAACTGGGCGCCATTGTGTGCGCTTTGGCCAGAGCCAACTTTGGATACGGATACGGTTCCCTGGCCACCCATCCATGTTGCCATTGTCACTCTTTGGTGCGTTTCATGCAGCCAACCATGCGACGATCCCAAAACACAATGAAATCAAGTCTAGGTCTTGTCGACAATAAAAAAAAATAAAAATTTTAATATGCTGCTGTTGCCATTTGAATCTGTGGATTGGGACAAACAACTAGAACTCGAACTCAAACTCAAACTGAAGCTGGGACTGCGGTTTGGAGGGGTTTTTTTTTTGCCAGCTCTTTTGCATATTCCACAAAGGCAAACAAAAACAAATGAATTTTTTATGGCATCGTTTTTCATTGGCACATTTCACAAATCATCAAGCGAAAAATTAACTAAAGTTAAAATATTCAAATTGAGTTAAAGTAATAAAAGTACAGCAAATGCCTTAACAATTAGTGTTTTAAAACTAATTTGTAATAAAGTTTTTTATTAAAAATATATTAAACCTACAAACGACTAAGGTTGTTAAACACTTATCAAGGCAAAATTGAACAGTAGTTGGATTTCTTTTGTTTCTCCGTTCCATCTTTCTATGTACAATAGATACAATAGTGTTATAACTATATTTTGCTTTTAGCTAGCCTCAAAAACCGCTTTTGATCGACAGATAAAACATTTGAACAGGTTTCAGTAGATCTTCGTTGCACTTCAGTAGAAAAGATCACCGATGGGCGATAAGGCAATGGCACTTTGGGACTTTACGACGACCATAACGATGCATATGGTTTGCGAAGCTTTATCATCTATCAGCGTCACTCGCGCCTCAACTAGTCATAAATTTTAAACGCCAGACGCGAGCGCTTTTTACGAGTTCAAATTTGTGCCTTGCCTCTCGACAACTGCAGCTGCATGTATCTGTATCTGTATCTGTATCTGTATCTATTCGTTGTATCTGTATCTGTATGCAAGTTGTTGGCGCACCCGTTTGTTGTGCGTACCCCAAGCTTAAGTATACTTTATTATTATTTTTTTTGCTTTTATATCGCTTTTGTTGCTTTTGTTGTTGTTGCTAAGCTTCACCACCTATTCGACTGGGCGTGCCCTGGCCAGATGATCATAATTTCCAATTTTATGGCTTCCAACAAATATCAAACATCTTCTATCAGTGTGTGTGTGTGAGCGAAAGTTTTTGATAGTAGAGCTTAGACAATTTTATGGTGGCAATTTTGTGCGCTTTACACTTGATGCATCTGGATAAAAGGTTGGGGGAAGACTGTTAATCGGACCATTGCCATCAGCCCTGCCTGCTGTTGTTAAGTATTTTGTTTATGGTTCACTTAAAATGATCCAAGAGAGCTTGAAAGGCCTTAAGAGAACTTACGTCATGAGACAACCCAAACAAATTTTAGATTTAGAAAAAAATATATTGTAAAACATTATTTTTTATTTAAGTTAGATAAAATAGAATGGGGGAAATGAAGACAACAAAAGAACGTTTAGTCTAATAACTTGATATAAAAAAGTGATTTTTTTCTTGTTACAATAATATATCGCTATATTTAGTTTAAAAACAAACTATAAAAGCATTTGAAATATATTTATAGATCATCTATTGACCATATAGTACTTGCATATTTGTCAGATTAAAGTTCGTTAAGTTTGTGCACGTCACATTTAAATTGATGATGAAATGAAATGCAAATATTGAATAAAAAAATGTTTGTATATATACAGAAATATATTCGGACAGGTTTCATTTTATATTCACTTTAATAATGCTTATTAAAAAAGAATGTTTTTTACTTTTTTTTATTTTTCGGTTTGCTGTAAAATCGTTTGGCAAATTCGCAACTTTTGGCTTGGAACACGTAGCGGCCAGTCACGTACTGCGTTGACGCTCTCAAAAGCGATCCATAGTGAGATGAGGAGCAACCGCAAATATGACGACAGACACGTTGAACAAATGACACGGACACGCACACACACATGCATAACACATGGCTGCCATAGACGTCGATGAGGTGAGTACGGGTAATGTTTATAGAGGTAAAAGGGCAGAGGTTGCGGTAACCACGTCACAATTCTTTCTCTCTGTCGCATTAATAGCATGATGGATAAGCTGTGACGTAACGAACCAGCTAGATATAGCCACGAGCTCACGTGCCCAGAAAGCGCATAGGCCACCAAATGTCCCAAATGCTAAAGCCGTGTCTGTGCCGGCACCCTCAAAGGCAAGGTTTGTGTGTGCGGCTAAATTGCCGAATGACGTTGAAATCACGTGTCGTTTTGGGTTATAGTTGACGCCGCCACTAATTAGACAGTTTTAAGGTTGGCTCACACAAAAGGTTCTGCTGATCATGACAGAAACTATAAAGTCGACTCTTTTCAAGAGTATTAAATGCAACATTTTTGGAAGGAAAGAAAAAAAAGTTATGGTTATGTTTTGTTTGGAATATTTTAAATATTTTAAAAAACATTTTTTCATAAATGAACTTATTTTCTAAGACTGTTAAGTATTTTTTTTATTAAATTAGAATATTTTATAATTAAAATACTCCATGTTTATGAATATAATAATCTTTATAGTAGAAAATTGTAGGCAATTCTGCAGTTGCTTTAATTTTCTGGAAGAATATGTGAGTTAATAGCTATAAAACCTTTAAATTTAATATCACTTTAATAGGATCTATAATGAGAACTAATTGGTAAATTTTTCATGACAGTTACATTAAGTTTTCCAACGAACTTAAATGAATAAACATTCATTCATATACCCCTTTTAAAAAAAAACCCAAGCTAACGTTATAAACATGCACATTAAATATATTCCATTAGGTCAAGTAAACATGAATAAATGTTATTGTTTATTGTTATTATCGAGAGTGTGTGACAATTAATGTCATACTTTTCTGATCACCCGATATCTGTGTGTTTATTTTTATACCCTTAACTAATGAAGTGGGTTAAAAGGGGTATAATGGTTTTGTGCAAAGGTAACAGACAGAAGGAAGCATCTTCGACCCCATAAAGTATATATATGTTCTTGATCAGCATCGATATAGCCATGTCTGTTGGTCTGTCTGTGTGTCTGAATATTTAGAATTTTATACAAATCGATTAAGAAACAACGCAGTTATCGAACTATCGAAAGGACTGTACGCGTTACGTAACGGGTTAAGGGTATGTCCCAGTCGGGATTCCTCGACTAGAGCCTTCTTACTTGTTTTCGATTCGTCATTTCATTTTCTTGCTGACGTTTGCAGTTTTTTTTCGCCCCTTCGTTTTTTTGTCATCTAGCCGACGATTCAACTTTTGATTATTAGCTATTATTTATTTATTAGCATGCAGTAACATTTTTTTTGTTATTGTATAATGTGCATTTATTGAGTTTTTTTGTTGCTTTTATTTGTGTGTTTGATTATCTTTAAATTATCTGTAATTAAGGCAAATTAGCAAGCGATAACAACTGATGATCTACAATGATGATGAACTTTTGTGTGAATGTAATTTTCAAACAATGTATGTGATGATCTATGTATGTATGTTCATATTGTCTCGCATTTTGAATTGTGCGAAAAATTGAAAATACATATTATATATGTATATATAGAGAGACAGTATATAGCATGTTGTTGTTCGGGTTTTTCTTCTTCATCGCGTCGCCTTTTGCGTCAGCATTTTGGCGGCTTGTAAGTAAACAAAATACGAAATATTTATATATTAGTTGAATATAGCATCAATGTGATTTATTATGAATTTATTTCAATTACGTATACGTAATATTTTTCTATTCTGATGTAAGGCATTAAATTTTGGAGAAGTGCTTAACTAAGGCATTTCTTTATCTTTCTATCACAGATAGTTTCGAGCGTTGATTATTCAAGTATTCAAATGCATTTATTTTATGCCCCAGTTTGTGCCACATCAAGGCTAAATTCAAATTGTGGGAGCAGGGTTCAATGAAACACACTAAAAAAGCAAATCTTTAAACTAATTAGCATTTGGTCAAAGGAGCTACATAACAATCAATCAAAGTGTGTATCTGAATCTATATCTGTTGCCAACTGTATGTGTGTATTTGTGTGTGTGTGTGGCGACAATCGCCAAAAGGTTAACGTATCTTTGTGGCGCCTATGCAAATGTTGCGGCTGCTACTTTCATTTCGCTGCTGATAAAACCAACAAAAAAACAAAAAAACGTGCGATTGCTGCAATACGCCGACAGACAAACGAACAGACACAGAGAGAGAGACCCAAAATTTATGCACATACATATATGTATATATCGTATGCAACTGCATATGTATTTGTGTACGTGAGTAATTGACATTCATTTCCTCCTTGGCGTCGGCAATACAAAAACATTTCACGTCACTAACTCAAAGCATAAGAGGCGAATGCGAAACGTTGAAGTTGCTTGTTGCCAAGCGGTAGCAGCAGCAGCAGCAACAGCAACAGCAGCAACAACAACA
This sequence comes from Scaptomyza pallida, assembly GCA_018152965.1. Classification (NCBI taxonomy): domain Eukaryota; kingdom Metazoa; phylum Arthropoda; class Insecta; order Diptera; family Drosophilidae; genus Scaptomyza; species Scaptomyza pallida. The sequence goes on from JAECXP010000107.1 coordinate 4,238,007, forward strand.
ACAAAACATGCTTACACACAGATGAAACAGCGATCAGCATTTCGTAGCCGCTGACGCTGACGCAGTCACAGTCGCTGCCGTTGTCGACGTCAGCTTTTGCGCTTAGCAACCAACGAAAATGAAGCAAGCATTAAGCCCAACAGCTTTGATCGCATTTAAAAGCATGTTAGAGACGATGAAATTGAAATAAAGTTGACGAATACTAAGGCCAAAAGCTGGGGAAGAGATTTTATTAAAAAAATATTGAAAGGTTTCCCATTTATACTTATAAAGCCCTTTTCACATTTTTTTTTTTCGAACTTATTTATACTAAACATAGTATCTTCTAGTCTATAGTTGTTGTTTTTGCATAACAATCGTATCATAATGCTATCGCAACGCTTCAGCAAATCGGAAATTACAGAAGCGAAAAACTTTGTTAAACGTCAGCAGCTGACAGCAACAACAACAATAACAACAAGAATAATAACAGCAATTCACACAAAAGTTACCCATTGACCGTCAGGAGACGTCATCATTTTGAGTGACAAGACCCAGTTTCAGTTCCATTTCCCATTCCATTTCCAGTTAGCAACCGCAGCAGACATTGTTAATTATTGTTGGCTATTGTTTATTCAAAGCATTAGAAAACAAAAAGAAGCCGTTGCAAAAAACCCAAAATAATTATAGTTTTGCCTGCCAAATTGGTATAATTAAATTAATTTTTATATTCAACAATCATCTGCCAAGTTGTTATGGCTCGGGCAATAATTGGAAGCATCTTTTAGTTGCATTTAAAATTTGCTTAACAGCTTTTGTCTTATTGATTTGGACATTTATGTGCTCAAAAAATAAATAAAATATATACATATATCTTTTTGGTAAAAGTTTCTAGAATGTTTTGTTTTTTGGAGGTTAGTCGCGTCTAGCGTCTAGACCTAGCGGTTAATTAGCTAAAACAATCATTCATCATTCGTAGATATTCATCATTATCTAGTTAATCGAATCTATAGCTTCAATGTGTTGTCAGCTAATCGCACTTCGCCGTCGTCGTCGTCGTCGTCGTCGTCTTCGTCATTTGCCTCATGGGGGGCTACGTGACAGTCGTCGCAATGAATTTAGCTTAGACCCCAGGCATTGTGATGAGTCATCAATGTCTGCCCAGCTAGCTAGCCGCTAGTACTAGCGGAGATAGCGAACTGAAAGCGATAGACAACAGATTAAATTATTTACTAAAGAAATTAGGAAAGAAACAATAAGCTGGCAGAGACTATTAAATACCCTCGAATGCCAGCAAAAATCGTTTAAGAAAAAAGAAAACTGTTCAAAAAATAAAATTAATTTTTTTTTTAGTTAAGTTCAGTGCAAAACCCTTTTCTCTGATCGTATGTCTCCGACTTGGCTAAAGAAACTAAAGCTCATAAAAGTTGCTAGCGGAATAAAATAATAATACTCAAAGATACAGTTGGAAATGACAAAGGTTGCAGATACAGATACATAGTCAGAGATACATTCGCTTTAACGGCATAAAAACTCTGCATTTAACGTTAAGTATTTCATATTCCGAACAATATCCGAGCCATAATTGCATCTAGTAGAAAAGTTCTATACGTCTTGGGGTTAAAAGCCTCTGCAATCGCTAGACAAATAAACAAGAACATAAAATGAAAAAAAAGAATGCAAAAAAGAAGTGAAAATAACAGAAAAAGAAATAATACGTGTATATCAAAATTGCAAAAACACAACGCAGCAAAATAGAATGGGAATAAGATAAAGCCAAGAGCTGGCAAGTGACGAGAGGCAGCACAGAAAAAAAGAATTTCAACTACTTATAGTCGAAATCGTCTTCACAACAGAACAAAAAACAAGCTGAAAAACAAAAATTTGCATTTGCTGACGCACTTTTCTTGTTTTTCTATGAAATTTTGCCTCTTAACACATTTACCTTCTGTTTGTTTTGACGGAAATCTGTTATTAAATGAAAAGAACGAAACAACAAAAATAAAAAAAATATAATAATAATGATCTAATGGCCAATGTGAAGCACACACAGCAACAACGACTGACAACCGATTGGCAATTAAGTGGGTCGACTTTGCCAAATACCAATTATTATTCAATACGCACAGTGTGCAAAGCAATTTGTTTTTGTGCTTCAATAAGATTATGATTGAAAGGTGTTAGTATGATTACTCTGCTTAAAGACAACCGTTTAAATTATATTTGTTTTTAGTTTTAAAATGAATTTCAGGGAAAGAATAGTGATGATAAATTTTGCAAACATGTTTTTGATTGCATTTTAAATATTTAAGATTTAAATTCATTTTTGTAACACGAAAAAATAAATTATTTGATGAAAAAAATTCATTTCACCATAATATAAAACGTATGATTAGATTTACAGTTAAAGCTCTCCTCTCCAGCTCAGCTTTCGCTGTATATTTTTATTCTTTTTTGTTGTACTGTTGAATATATTATACTTATTATTTGATTATGTAAGCTATTTTTTTTTACTTGTTCCAAAAAGTGTTCTTGAAAAAAAAGGTAAAAAAATTTGGTTATGATATTTTTCTTTACAAGTGATCTTTTATTTCATTAAGCTTTCAAGTCTGTCCTAAAATTAAGGTAAAAACCTAATCCATTTCTTAATTTCAGCTTTTTTTCACATCCAAGTATAGTTGTGCAGTAAAATCCCTCAAGAAAAATGTAAAAAATATACCAAACGATTTTTTTCAGAGCACCAGTACCCTCAATATAATATGCTTTTAAGATTTTATGCTATTTACATCACTCAAACAACATTGGCCAGATTTAGAATTGGCAAACTTGATGGGGGGTCAACTTGTTGTTGATGCTGTTATTCTTTCTACGAATAACAGTAGCAAGAAATGTATCTTGCGAAACTAACTCGTATTTAGCTATCTATAGAAAGAAAAATAACCAAAAAGTTTCCAGTGGGCACAACAGCAACAGCAGGGGACACTTGAGCGAGTGTGTAAAGCTGAATAGAGCAAATAAATATATAAGAAAATAAATCTTTCTGGGCCCTTGCCAAAATTATAATTACCTGACATTGCGCACTGCGGGAGGCTTGGCCTAGGGGTAGGTGGGTAGGGCTTTTGCACTCGAAAGCATCTGGAAATAAGTCTATGAAATCTATATATATACACACACATCAGTATATAGTAGTTGGCTGACCCCACGCAGCGTTCATCATATTTCCCACTTTTGCTGGCGGGCAGTCAAAATCAATTTTGAATATACTACAAACGAACGCATGTAATTGCAAAAGATGCTTTTCAGATATACAATTGGGCATTTGCCCACACACAGACGTCAATTGCACTCGACATACTCGTCTCTCTGTCTGTCATTGGCATATTGAATCTAACCTAAATGTTAGTTGCTATGCAAATATTTATGTGGCACGAGCTGAAAGTGAATTTTCAACATTAAGCGATGACTAAGCAAATCGCATAAGAAATTTTATTTTTAAGTTGCATCTTTGTAACATTTATGTTTATGTTTGTTTTTTTTTGACAAATTGATCGCATAACATGTTGTTCAAAGTGGTTTCGTGTTGATTCTGTGTAAAAGTTCGCTTATTTATGCCATTGGCTTGTTGTTTGCTTTTCGATTTTGTTTGGTTAGTTTCCAAGGTCAATGCAGAAACAAATGTCGAATAATAGACTGATGTTCCTAGCAATGATTATCTTCATGGCACGCGCCCCGTTCCGAGTCTCAAGCAAGTACAAGTACACAAGCATCAAGCATCGAGTATTTTTGAGTATCGAGAATTCATGTCCGGCCCGGTTGACGTCAGCACGAATGGCGCGAGCTAAGAAAGCAAAAATACGAATTTTAAATAAATAAACAGGGGTTCGAAAAAAAATCAATTTGTCTGCTAGTTGTCGTTACAAGCAATGGCAGAAGGGGGGGAGCTTCAAGGGTTTGGATATGGATGGAAGTAAAACCCCGGCGCTTGGAATCCAATTCGTTTATTTGCCACTATTCAATATTTGGGAATCCAAAGCGATTTTGCAGATTTGCATGTGCGATAAGCGTAAATCAGCAATAAAATTTATGTAAATACAATATACTCTACAAATATAAGTTCTTACATTATTAAAAACATAATAAGATTTTTTTAAATAAAATTGTATTTTTATAATATTAAGCTGAATATCAAAATTCTTTTAAAAAAATTTGAGCTTATCTCTTTTGTATATTTGGATTACCAAAAAAGAGTATCTAATCTTCGATTTGATATTCCTAAACCGTTTCGTTCTTTTGCTTGTATTTTGAACAATTTGATTTATAACCTTGGTCAACAAGTAAACAATGTGCGAGAGAGGCAACAAAACATTTGCCCTGCTCTTGTTGTCATAAGCAATATTTATTTAGTTTCTATTTCTATGATTTTAATGAAAAAGCTTCTTCATATATACACAAAATATATATATTTAAATACGCCAAGTCAATATTTGTGACTATAAATCAGAAACGAACAGCTGCGTTTCACACAAAACCAAAACCCAAAGCAACAAAAAATAATCATAAATTCTATTCTATTTTTTGGAGCACTTTACCTAATTTTACAATTTACTGCAATATTTTGACACTTGGCTTTGTCGTACTCTCATTTTTCTATGATAACTCTTTCTGACAGATCAAGTTTTATGCTTTATATATTATAAATGTCCAAAATGCTTAAATTTCTTTGCTTAAGTTAAGCGTAAACAACGAAATTCGTTAGCTGTCTTATTGGAATTTCGACAGCTTCATTCATCTCGATGTCGATCTTAATCTCAATGTTAAAATCGAAATCAATCGTTGAGTCGTAAATCTAACAGCCTTTCACGTTGAATTTATAGCACACGCCTTCGAAGAAAACAAATCTCTCATGAAACAATAAATTTACGACATTTCAAAATCGGGCTAGAGCCAAATGTTCAATAAATAAATAACAAGCCATATGCAAATTAACATGAACCATGGATTTATCAAATCATCGAGGTATTGACGTTTATCAATTGTTAACTTGGCCCATAACCAAGGCCGACAATTGGCTGCCAAGTGCTAAGAATTGATGCCAATTTGTTTCCATCTCGTTTGACGCTTTCCGCTTGCCTCATAGGTATAAATAATTACAAGAAAAAAGTATTTGATTGTAAAATTTTGCATAATTCTAGTCCACCCTAAAAACATTTGCCTAATACTATTTGCGTATTAAAGGCAGCCGGCAGGTGGCGCCTTAACGTGGGCGTTTTGCCAGCTGAATGAACAGTGCGAAATGAATTCGCAATCCAATAAATTCATTCAAGACTCTTGAATATTCATAATTCAATTTGTTAAGTATATAGTACGCGCAACAACAAACAACTGCATGGAATTCACATAAATAAATAGACGGGTGTGGGCGCCCACATGTCCATTCATGAAAATTCGAAAGGAGAAATACAAAAATGCACTTAATGTAATTCAATTAAGATTAAGTTAATCAGCCAAATTGAGATTAAGAGTTCACAGTTCAAATACGTTTTTATTTAATATCATAAATGTTTATTCAATCGAAATTCAACATGCGAAAGGAGCCTTGAGTGCCGAAAATGCTGTCATAATCATAGGATTTACCAACAGGTCTCAGCTTTTCATCGACGCCGTACTTTGCCTCATCTAAGAGATAATTTCGTTGTTCCACAAAGTTTTCCCAGTTCGTTTGCTTGAGCTCCTCAATGGTGCCCTGCTCACCACCCAAATGGTTTGGCAAATATTTTTGTGGAATATAAGCGTGCAGTGATTCCAGATTGCTGCCATGCACGGTCATCTGTAAGGCATGAAAAGAGTACAGTAAAGTAATCAATGAGTAAGGAAAGCTTAACTTACGCGTTCCTGTTGCTTGACGGGCATAAAGGAGCGCAACATATTGAAGCTTGTCTCAAAGACAGAGTTCGTATTTATCATGTGTTTGCCCTTGTCGCGCACTGGCATCGCATCCTCCGCAAAGACACTCATCTTCTTGATGACACTAGGCGTCATTTGCATCAGATGTCCAGCCGAATAGTTGGTAAAGTCGAGTATAAAAAGCCAACCATAGATCACAGCATGATCGTCGTTTTGTAGGACTATACTACTTAAAGCATGCGACAGGCCCATGATCTCCTCAAAGCTATATTTATCGGCCGGATAGCAACCGGTTCTTACATAAATGATCCTGGGGCCATCATCATTGAGAGGCATGGGTAGACGCAGCGAAACGCTGCAGGAAGAGATGAAAGATAATAAAAATCTTTAATATGGAGAAGCTTATAAGATAAAATCGTCTTTGTTCTTTTCTCTCTCCACTTCTACTTGAGTTTCCTTTCATAAATCAAGTATACGACAACTCTTTCCTCACCCCAGTTTCAACAGTTCGTGTATTCTTTCGCTGTCAACATCGCGTATCGTATAGAATTCGGGAAATTGTGTGCGCAGTGTGTAATACTTGTCCAGCTTGGACTTGGCCTTCTCCAGGCTGAACTTGCAGCCACGCAGGAAAGCGACCAAAAACTGATCATCTTTGCGTGAACGTAAGTGCGGCTGTTGTTCGATCCAAGTGCGAAGTATTGTAATATCGGCATCGAGGCGATCGGGATCCTCGTTAAGCTCCTCGATGGCTACGCGTTGCAGATTCGCCGATAGAGGGCGTATTTCGGGCATGCTTCTAGGGCTTCAACTTAACCGTTTGATGTCAAACACGAAACTGAATATAAATGCATGCATCGATAAAACGATAACAGTTCATTTTGGCTTATCGCCATCGATAAGATTAGTTACAGCACTTAACTATAATTAACTGTTTATTTTGAACATTTACTTATCAAAATACCATTAGCTATATTGATAATAAAATGCTAATCGCACATGTCTGGAATTATTGTGGATTAGGAATTAAGATTTAAGTAATATAAGAATCGTTAGATAAGAATATTGACACAAACAATAATTTTTTTGAAAAAAAATCCTTAAAACACTATTCTTTTTCCTCCGTCTTCTTCATACTTAAATCTCAATGAAAACATAGTTCTAAACAATTTTCAACTTAAATATAGATTTAATCATGTTTATTTTCAACTTGTGTACGCTGTGTCTGATACGGTACATTTAATTGTTTTCATTCTTTTGCACTGTGTTCGTATTTCATTTTTACAATTATGCTGTACACAAACTTTCAATGTTCTGTTATCTGTTTTTACTTCTTGCTTGTTGTTTTGCCACGGTAATTGTAGTTGTTGCTTTGACAGTTATCTGCGTGCACAAACACACACACAGACACACACACATACACATGGAAAACGATACAGCGACAGCAACTCACTTAAAAGCTCACATACACAAATGCACATATATGCACGTATGTATGTATGTATGTATATAGCAAGAGCGAAAGAGAGGTACAAATATAATTCGATTGTAGTGGCAGACATATTGGCACCAAAGCGAACAACAAAAACAGCAGCGACATCTACAGGCAGGCGACAAAAAGCAAAGTGCAAAAGCATTCACACAAAAAAACATAGGAAAAACACATAAAAACATAAAAACATAAAAGAAATAGTAGGAGAAGAAGAAGAAGCTTCTGAAGACACCTCTCTATACATATGTACATATATGCTGTCAGTTCCATTTCTTCTTTTAGTTTGCTGTTCGCTCTGGCTGACCCCCCTCCCACCCCACCCCCTTTTTCCATCATGCCTCTGCACCCACGTCAGCAGCTATCAATTTTAATGCATGTCGCCTTTCGTGCCAAAATAAAATAAAATTCAAGCAAAATGAAAACAACAGAAAACGAGCCACAAAAGCAAGAAAAACAAATAAACAACAACAAACAAAAAAGCCATATGACAAGAGTCGCTGCGATGCGATGGGACGCAGCTGCAGCCTGCAGTCGACATTTTGGGCAAAGTGATGCTGTGTGTGAATGCAATAGAATACGAATAACTGTATTCACATGTAACATGTTTACATGTGTATGTACAACGTGCTCGGTCAGCTGTTATTCGTATTGACCTTCAGCACAATTTTGTTGATGCGAGCATATGTACACACACATACATATGTAAGTGTACACACAGATACTTATTACTTTAGCCAAAGCCTTGCTTTTTCAGACATTTTATTTGGGGGAAAAAAAGATTCGCATTGAAAAGATATCGCCCACTACAGCTTGTACACTGGTAAGTAATGTCTTTTATACAAATTTGAATGTGTACACTGAAAGAAATTGTTTTGAAATGATAAGGACATGTCCGTTTGTCGAGCTATCAAGTTGCCCAAGGTCTTCTGTTTGTATCAGTTAGATCATTGTCTGTGATGATGAAAAATATCAAGTATACAAAATTTGCCACGTTGAGTATAGCCTTCTTCACTTTTTTTCTCAGTGTATTCGTTTTGAGATCCCATCTGTTCACTCAAATTTAGCCCTTGCACAAAAGGTTCGCTTTGAAAAACGATTTCAATTTTAATAGAGCTGAATTTTGTGCCTTTAAAAGGATTTTCCCGTATACACTATAAATGCCAAACATACAGTATAAACTTCTACTGATACACAATTTAATGGCACTCTGCGTTTTGATGCCTCTTTTGACATTTTGCAGCTTGAATAGAAAACTTTTCAACGCACAAAAAGCAAAAAAAAAAAAGCAGCATGCGAGAAGGGAAGGCAAAGTCAGCAAGCAAAACATGTTCAAGTGACATCCAAGTGCTCGAGAATGTATACATATGTACATACGTATATCAGATCTACAAAGAAACATTTTGAATATGTTGCAGACTCAGTTGTTGATGGTAAGTGCAAATAAGTATTCTATACTCGTATTTAGTTCAACTTTCTTTGATAAGAAAACGTTGAAATTTAATATAAGAATATATTTTAAGCTAATTGAAACATTTTCTACAAGTGTCTAAACATATTATAGGGTATTTATGCATCGTTGTTGGCATCTAACATTGAAATTGAAATGTGTACAATTTTTGTATTTTTGTGTTTGCCCATTTGGCGCTGTAAACATGCCACCACCACCAAGAACACCAACAACAACAACAACAAGATTTTTGGTACTGTAAACAAAAGTTGAAACTCTGAGACATACAAATATACACATGGTATATATACACATATATATTATTCTCAACTATTCAACTATAGGCAAAGTGTTGAAAGCACTCTATCCATGGGTCAAATTCAGTGGGTGCCAAAAACAGCCAAACATTTGACAGCTATTCAAATGACATTTTGCTCAATTTCTTTTGTGTTGTTTTCGAAAGGCCTTAGGAATGTTCTGGTCTTGTAACAAGTTTTATAACTGTGTTAAATTACATATTTATTTGAAAATGGTATAACTAAATGCATTATGCATGGCATCGATGGGGCTTAAATATATAAACCGGCACAAGCCATTTTTATTTCATTATTAAAATGTTTTTCAAACTATTGGCATTACTAAGCCTGTTGGCTGTCAGCGTCAAGGCCGACGAAAGCTGTGAAACGAAACCCACAATCATGTGTCTAACTAAAGCATTCTTCAGACCAAGCAATTCCATCGCTTGCAATGTGGATGCCGCCACGAAGATCAGAGACCTCACTTTGGAGTTTCACAACACTACCAAAATATGTTCGGATCAGGCTGTGCGCACGGACGCAGCCAAAAAGTTTCTGGAACTGAGCAACACAATCGAAAAGCAAAGCAACAAAATGGCCACGTCATGCAAAAACTCTGGCAAGATATCTGCCTTTTTCTGCGGCACCAAAATGATGTGGGCATACTTAAGGCTGACAAAAAATATGAATGCCGCTGTGCTCATGGGTGTGGAAATTTCAAATCTTGAACATGGTTGCTTTACCACGGTAGCCGAAAAATATTACACTGCGCTACCCAATCAATTAAAACAGCTGCGCAAGTGTCTCTTCAATTGGAAGCCAGCGCTAAAAAAAGTCAAACAATAAATTTCAACAATGTTGTGCATCAATTTGAATTGGATTTTTAAAGATTTTTCATGTATAAACAGAATGCGCTTTTATTAATTTTTGTTTGTTAATGGTTTTTCAAAATGTTTTTCTTCTGTAAAATAGTTTTGAATAATATACATATAATAAATATATTTGTTAATGTCTGGCAATGTTTTTTTTCTTTTCTTCGGGAAATACCCCTCAGCTAAATATATTTTTAAAATTATTTATATATTGTTAAGACTTTTCTGTTGTGTGCTTAGTATAAACATATGTTTTTAAATAATAAGCTCAAGCATTATTGCTTATAGAGTATAGTTCATTAGAAAGCAAGCAAATCAGACATCATATTTTAATTTAAACCACAAGAAAAAAACCTCTTTGAACAAGTTGTTTTAACTTGTTCGTTCGTGTGTCTCGAGTCTTTGGCACGCGAGATCAACATTTACGATGAGGTAAGAAATTATTTCGAGTGAGGAAAGATCGGTGCGCGTATATAAATACTATATATACATGTTTTTCTGTTTGTCATTTACTTATTTGGCAGGTGAACATTTAATTTGTAATTTGCATTGATTTATTTTTTAGTTAATGTCACTAAGTAAAACGCAAACATTTTCTTACTGTTCCATGTTATGGTTATGATGAAAAGCTTCACACCATTATTTGTAATGTTTTTTTAAAATTTGCGTTGTGTTTGCTTCTCAGCATTTAATTTACAATCAGCGCCAACACCCTTTTTTCCACACACACTTTTTCCACAGACTTTATTTTGGTGCTCGTCATTAGCCTCGTTGTTGCCGGATGTTTGAACAATTGTGAGTATTTGTAGCAAGGCGAAAACGTAAATTCAAATGTAACTGCATAATTTGCTAGCGGTTAAGAAAAACATTACGTATACGCAGTGTTGTTTAAATCCATATATTTTTTAAGTAGTAACAGTTGTTATTCAGATATTTATTAGCTTTTTGGTTGCGAAAATAAACATAGTTGAATGATTATTATGCGCTTTCGCTTGTGACACATTCGTTGTAGTAAACAAGTTCGAAAATCGTTTTAGTTCAAGTTTAAATGGGTTTAAAATCAACCTGACATAATCGCACTTCAACTAAATATTCTTTGGATTTTAGAAGCTTAGCCTCCGACAAGGGTAACTACTTTCCGGCATTCCAACATTGTTTTTTGGTTGATGCCACAAAAATTGTTTCCTTTCAACTTTTTGTCAGCAGCAAACGACATTGACAGCACAGCACTCAAATGAAGGCAAGCAGAGAGCATGGTATATTTTATATAATTTTATGGGTCGCACTAGAAAGTTTACAAACTACCAAGGCACAGTATGGTGGAGGGGGTAGGGGAGGGGCGGGAGGTTAGTTGGTGTTGGAAGAGGAAGCAGTAGAAGCGACAAAGTACACAAAACAATACGAATAAAACTTGCGCCATAAAATGCGAGAATTATTGAGTCTGTCGCAAATAGCAAAACTTTTGATTCTATCTCCCCCTTTTCGCCTTCGTCTCTTTGAAAAATCTCTTAATAATCCTTTTCATGTAGAAAGTGTCCCAATCTCGGCAAAGAGCAATAAACTCCATTTGTGCGTTTGTTTGTTTGCCGCATGCCAAGTTGAGAGAAAGTCTTAAGCGTTAATAGCATTTTATATTTTTTCAGTTAACCTCTTTAAGATAGTTGAGAAAACTTCCATATACATAGCATTTGTGGATTTTCATTCAATTAAATGTACTGCCTAATGATTTAAAGAGTTTTTATAAATCCTAAATCTTTGTCATGGGCAAGCGCTGAACCAAAACAAATTGATCAAAATTGAACTGACAGCCAAAAAAACAAGATCCTAATGTTAAAATCGTGGATCACTTGTCAGTGTTGAATATAAATAATTAATCTCTTCACATGAGTGCTCATAGCAAGTATGGGTAGAACAGTCAAACTTCCAAATAGCGGAACTTAAAGAGCTTAGAAAAAAAACATTGGTTTGAAATACGTGGAATGAAACTGATTCATGATGAAAACAAGTCTGTAATTAATTTTCTTAAGCAGAAAACTTTGTTATATAGAAGCTTCACTGTATTATTCTTTGGCAAACTGCTTTTACACGTTTTTTTTATTTTTTTAGGTTTTTATTTTATTTTTTTTTTTTTGAGTAATCAGCAAAGCGTTTCAAATCTTTGACTAATTTTCCTGCTGTCCGATTTTTATATGTCGGGCGTGGGCCGAACACGTGCCAATAGATAAGCACTTTTAATGATGTATACAAAATTTTGATTTATTTTAAGAAAACTTTGTTTTGCTGTGAATGTATATAGTTTTGAAGTATGTAAATGGGTTAGGAATAAAATATATGAAACAAACATCAAACATCTTTGATTAACATTTTATGACTCAAGTCAAAGGAAAATACATAATAATAAAACAAATAATTGGATCGCTGTTTAAATTAAGCGCAAACTTTTTGACTACATAAAATTTTAATGTGTTCATAACAATAAAAAAAATATCTCGCATTAAGCATTAAGTCATAAACGTTGCCAACTTATAATTAAGTTGTTAATTTTGGGCTGGGGCTATGCCCTGTTATCTGAAAGAGTTCTTCTTTCAGCAAAAACCGTCAGTCATGTGATATGATAAATTGATTAATTTTGTACTCTTAATAATTACAAGGCATGCATATATGTTACTCAATGCTAGCTTTGGGACTATGGGAAACATCGTAAAATATTCCTGAAAATATAATCAAAATCGTTAATTACATACACACGAGTACAAGAAGAGGGCAATACATAAGTAAAGTACAACATATAACTAAGGACTGGCTAACGGGGAGGGAATGAGAGGGAGAGGAAGCCACTTACTGGAAACTTGAAAGGCACATAAAAGTGATTCCTAGAAGGCAAACAAATCGTTGAGAGCTGGGGGGTTGGCGCAAGGCTATATAAATGGGGTTGACTGATTTTTGTCTCCACGACCTGGGCGCGTAATTAAATTCCATGGCTGTGCCGAGGGTCCCATTGGGAGTAGGGAGGAGGGAGGAGGGAGGAGGGGTTGGAGTTGGTAGTGTGGACAGGACCCAAACTGTTTGGCTCAACTGTGCGTGATGGTAATGAGTGGGCGTTGCTCAAGTGGGTGGTGCTGCTGGCCCCAACGAAATTTATCAAGTAGACAAATATTTGCTCTAATTAGTAAAATTGGACACGTTCCAGTGGAATGGGTGTAGTGGGAGTAGGAGGGGGGGCAGGGGGAGTACCTGCTTGTAAGTGTGGAGTGTTGACTGATTGCCCCAAAATCGTTTGTTGCCTTCGATTTGACGGTGAAGGCCCTCAGCTCATTAAATGCTGCCGGTCCGCATCGAGGTTTTCTTCCAATTTTGTTGTTTTTTCTTTGGGTAGGGTAGAAAATTAGTTAAAGACAAGTAAATGCCAATTGCGTGTTCCGAAAATGTCTTTGGAATTGTTTATTATATTGGCTTGGCATTGTTTAAAGCGATTAACGCTAAATATTCTGCTGATTGGTAATTGTCTTTGCATGCAGATTAAGTAATTTACAAAAGCTTCTGCGTGTTCACAATTATATAACACCCCATACAACCTATACTCAATCTAATTTTTTCGGGGGTGACATACGACAACAGGATATAAACTTTTGTTTCCACATTTCAACTCGTTAGCTGCACGCCAAGTACTTAGAAGTAATTCCTTGAAGGGAAAAAACAAATGAAAATATTTTACGTTATTTTCTTGAACTTTAAGAAAGAACTTTAAGTTTTATCGCTAAGCAATTACCGAAGTAATCACTCTTTGAAGGTTCCTTTTCAGTAATAATTACATCTAATTACTTCATAAGTCAAAACATTTAACATGCTCAAAAGCTTATAAAATCTTTTATCTCAGGTTATAACAAGAAATTTTAAAATAAACTTTAAAATTGCAAAAATTCTCTTTGTTAAGCTTAAGAGCCAATTTAGGTATCTAATAAATATTCAAAACACAAATCCCTCGATATAAACAAGAATTTTTTTTTTGTTCTGTGTTAAGTTGTGGGCCAAGTTTAAGCACAGTTCGAGCATTGAAGTAAAACAACAAATCACTGAGAAATCCTGTGACCAGAGCAACAACAAACGACCAACTGACCTAACCCGTTTCCGCCACAATGGGATTGGGGTTTTTTGTTGGGGTTGCGTTAAGGGGTCTTCCAATAGCCCAATGGGGAATGCCAAACGAAATATACTTCAATAATTCATTCGAATCATGATAAATGTCCGGATTTCACTCTGACATTCGCAAAATATACTGAGGTCAGCACACACACACACACACACACATACACACACGCATACACATAGAAAGAGAAAAAACTAACAAACGGCAATCCTTTTGCACAGATTGGGATTCTGCTTACGTGTTGACTTGGCTTTGCTCGACTCTGCTCCATTCTGTTCTGTGCCATGATTTTAGCCCTTCTGTTGAGCTTAATGTTGCATGTATGATATACTTACTACGGCCAGTTGGCATGGGCAACAGTTGCCAAGTGCCGTTTCAGCAGTTTCGACTCACTGGTCAAGACCCCAAAGATCTGTGATTTTCAAAAATTATGTCCATTTAAGTGATAACAACACTTAGCTATATAAACTAGAACGCTAAGGTCACTATGAAAGTACATAAAGTGTATTTGTAATGTTTTTCAATATATAAAAGCCTTGAGATGAAACTTAAGTTCTTCGAGATTTATTTGTTTAGTTGAAAATTCGTTTCAACTGAATTCAAATTTAACGCATGAAGTGTTATGTTAAGCATATCTAATTTGTTGTAAAGAAAGCTGATTAGTTATTTTTTCAAATAGTTTAATATTAACCTTGTAGAACTACGATCGGAAAATGCAGTTAAAAAGACAAAACTTGTTACTTATACTGACTTCTATAATGATGTTGCAGTTGGCTAATTGTGCTCAATGGTCGATGCCAGATGGCTTTTGGGGTAAACTACTGAGCAAAGTCTTCGTTGCTGACGTCTATCAGTGTTTGCGCAAATCTGTCAAACATTTGGATGCCATAGCAAACAAAATGGAAGAGAAGCTGGACACGTGTCCTAAACCACCTGAAGACAATCCAGTGGCGAAGGTTTTGAAAACTGCTTTAATATCGATAAAAGGCACAAATGAGGACTGTGACAAAGGTTTCGTACCCTGTGCGGCAAGAGGGCTGAGACACATTTGGAACCTAATACGCAGCACCATTGAATTGGCGAGCTTGGCATTAAGCGCATCCTTTCAATTCGAGAAGCCGTTCTTTGTGTGCGCCTGGAAGCAATTGCATAATATGTTTTGTCCTCTATCATATACATTGCATGATATAATCGCGTGTCTACACTTTCCCGATGAGCAAATTAACTGATGATTAAATAAACAATCAAATTAAATTTTAACAAAATTAAATTTGCAATTTATTGTAGCTCATTTAGTTCATTTAGTGGCGCGCATGTATTTTTTTAGCTTTTATATTGCAATAAAAGACATCGCCGATAAAGACTAACGATGTGCAGAGCAATGCCTGAACTGATGGTAATTTACATTTATCTGCATTTGCCTTGTTTGTAAAAAACATTATTTCAGTGATCTCAATCAGAGAACGGTTCAGCTCATATAGTTCCGCAACTAGTTTCTGCATGCAGCCAACATTTTTTGAGGACTTCACTTGAGAGTTCTTGCAGCTAGCAAGAATGTTAAAGATTCGATCTTTGATATAATAGGACGGCTGTACCATTTTTTCAAATGTTTGTGCATATATAATATCCTTTGGACAGCTTTCCATTGAGCCTAAAAATGTGTCTATTTTGTGGTTAAGGACGTTGAATACTTTCGCAAAGCAATCCAATTTTGGCTGAGTTACATTTTGAAAAACCAGATTTGAAAGTTGTGTCATTGGCATTGGCAGTACCTCAACAGCCTTTTCTTTGACTTCATCAAAGTATCGGGAGGTGCCCACGGCTCGATTCTCGAAATCGCCATCCATTTCCTTAAGCTTATCAATCAACTTTCCTGTTTCTTGCATCTTCTGGTTGTATGCTTTCTCATGACGCGCTTCATAATTTGCCAACCTTCCCCTTAAATAGACGAAGCTAATAGATTGTAAAACTCGTTATTGAAAAATACTTACTTTTTATATTTCTTGGAGTGTTTACGTTTTGCTTTTGTAGTGTGCATTAAAAGCACTGCACTTAATAAAACGAACAAGCTTAAAAATTTGACTCTCATTTCTATTGGGGAACACAAACTCAAATGTTTCTTGATTGTAACATGCTAAACTTTCTTGGAAAACCGTTTCAATCTAGTTGGTTACGGCGCATATTTATATAATTTTGTAGCGGCCAGGTGTTTCGTTTATCGACTTGAAAATATACCATATCTAAATTTTACTGCGCATTTAAGTAATAGTATTATTTGATATCTTCGATGTTCCTTGAATACTTTTCGTAGATACAGCAAATATTAAAAATTCAAGAGGTTATGTTTAGACTCGGAGAAGCCTTCCCACATATACAAATTTTTATTGAAATTTTTGAAGTTTTCAGTTAATCAAAGTTTTTATTCATAACGTTTTGTTTAGCTTAAGCTTGTTCAGGGGTCTTATCCTGTTTCGTTAAAGTACATAAGGTTATATCTGAATTAAACAGCATTGCGCCACATAGTAAATTTTGAATTGGTTGTCTTTTGCATTCCTGCACCTTATTCATTGACGTGAACATTAGATCTGCCGTTATCGGTACCAACATGCGTGCAATTTTAAATAGCATTAGGGGCACATGTGTAAAGCAAGCTTCAGCCTTCCATGAATTAATCGATAAACATGAGTCCTGCATGTCTGCGATATAGAGTGCGATCTTTTTAACCGGATTCTTTAGATAGTCAAAGTTTAGTTCATCTTTTTTGTCCTCCCTGCAGTCTTGAACTGCTTGCATGTAGCCCATTGCATCCTTAAGAAGATTGAGGAATGCATCAGCATAGCATTGCACTGTCTCTGGTAATGGAGCTAGTTCCGCGGCGTTCACGAATACACCGAGGCTCATGGAGTCGATGTCTTGTGGTGGTTCATTGACGGGCCTCTCCCATTCTGGCGTTGTTCCACCTGCTGTTATGATTTCGTAATCTTCCGGTGACTCTTTGACCTCTTGCCTGAAACAAAACAAAGCAAAATATGATATTCCGATTAGTAATTAATATACATATCATTTTTGGGCAGAATTCGATAACGTTGTTGAAATACGAACGTTTCTTGTGAAGCTTTTTCAGTTGTTTCGGGGAGTTCAATATTTAAAGCTGCCTCAACATCAATTGACAAATTAATGCCATCTTTTTTTTTTGTCTTTTTTTGTAGTAGTCGCTTTAGTTGTCGTTGTAGTTGTCGTTTTTTTCGTTGTTGTTGTTGTTGTGGTTTTCTTAGTTGTTGTCGTCTTTTTAGTTGTTTTCTTCTTAGTTGTTTTCTTCTTAGTTGTTTTCTTTTTAGTTGTTTTCTTTTTAGTTGTTTTCTTTTTAGTGGTTTTCTTTTTAGTTGTTTTCTTTTTAGTTGTTTTTTTCTTCGTTGTTTTGGGTTTTTTTTTATGCTTATTTTTGTGTTTATTGCTATGCTTATGGCCCTTTCGCTTCGCTCTTCGCTTTCGTAGAAATGTATCGTCTAACGTTGGATCAAACTCCACTTGCTGACTTTGGCTATCATATGGTTGCATTTCTCGAGGATGTCCATAATTGAGCTGATGTCGACGATGATGATGTTGCAGATATTGATGATTTGTATCAGTTGGACACACGATCGAGACAAACACGTAAATCAATAATGTAAATACAACTAGCATTTCTTAATGATTCTAACAAGGTGTAGACTCGTCTTATATATATCGTTAAATATAATTTAATTGGATTTGGTCAATTTAAAAACTTAACGGATAAGATGATCTTAATGCACCGAGACTGTATACCATGAACTACTTATTATTGGCAATGACAAATTTCATGGGTGTTAAACTTTTAATTCAAGATTCAATGCGGATGTTATTGTCGCAAAATTAAAAAAAAAAAACATACAAATCATTAATTAGAGGGGAAATTATATATTTAGTTAGTACATGCTGTCAACACAAAAAATAAAATGACCCAATGTGTCTTAGGACTTTTTCTTGTCCTTTTTCTTTGCTTTGACTCTCTTTTTATGTCCGAGGCCTAGAATCGTTTCCAGGAAGCAAACTCCAATGTCAACGGGAAAGGTAATGGCTTGACAGAGATACGTTTTAGCGACAATTTTATGATACTCCGAAAAGATGTCCTCTTTAAGAAACGCAAAGATTCCTACTATTTTAAACTCCCGTACTGTGCATTTTGCAGAGGCAACAGTGACGGTTGATAAGCACTTAGGATCAAATAGAAAATCTGATACACATCCCTTGAGAAATACTTCCGAATCCCTAAAGTTTTCGATAGCTAAACTCCTCACATCGATAAGAACTCGTTTACTGTTAGGTGTCATTTTTCCACCGTTATCAATGTCCTGGATAAAATCCATCGAGTCGTCGTGAAGGTCTTGCAGCACCTCTCTGTAGCAAGCGGTTGTTGGTATGCCGGCCATACCAACAATCATATCTAGAAGATCCTTGGCTCCGGCAGCAACTGCATTCATTGGCTCAGGTTCGTCGGGCGTTGAAAACTCCTCAGTGGCTATCTGTTCCGATTCCGGTTCTGTAGCTGCAACTACACTCGACGGCTGATTACTAGAAAATATTTATGATTAACAAGGATGTGTGCATATAAGTATATGTGTATATGTTTTAACATACTCTTGTGGATTAAAATAATCTAGTGGTGGTTCATCATCTGGTGGTGCTTCATATAATTGATCGGGTTGATCGGGTTTCACCTCGTAATCCTGTGCGGCATTAGTTGATTCTTCTTCTGGCTGAGCTTCTTCAGTATTTGACTCTGCACTTGCATCAGTTGTAGACTCTTCACTTGCTTCAGTTGTTGACTCTTCATTTGCTTCAGTTGTTGACTCTTCATTTGCATCAGTTGTTGACTCTTCACTTGCATCAGTTGTTGACTCTTCACTTTCATCAGTTGTTGACTCTTCAGACGAAGACGAATCATCTCCATCAGGCCGATTCATGTTATCAACAATCTCTTCAAGTATTTCCTTTTTACTTTTTTTCGTTGTTGTTTTTTTCGTTGTTGTTTTTTTCGTTGTTGTTTTTTTCGTTGTTTTTTTTTTCGTTGTTGTTTTTTTCGTTGTTGTTTTTTTTGTAGTCTTTTTTGTAGTTTTTTTTGTAGTTTTTTTTTTTTTCGTAGTTCGTTTGGTTGTCGTTTTTCGTTTAGTGGTCCGAACAGTGGTTCGTCTGGTGGTTCGTCTGATGGGTCGTCGGGTTGTTCGCCTTGAAGTTCGCCAACGAGTGGCTTGAACGGGAGGATGTGTGCGTGGTGGACGATAAGGTGTTGGGTTTCTATGTGGGGTTCTAGCGGGTCTCCCTTTGTAGCGCCTGCGACCTTTTACCTGCAGCTGTTTATCTTTAGGGCGCAAATGCGTATAGTGCGTTTTGTGATGATGATTTCCTAATTGTTGTCTATAATGCAGACCACGATGATGATGATGACGTTGCAAATCGTTTGGCAAATTGGGATCCTCACTTTCTGTTGGGCGAATGACCAATACCAGAGCAAAGATTAAAAAAGCACTTAAACCTTTCATATTTAAAATCACACTTTTTACCTAGTGAAATGTCGTATTTATAAGCGTTCCAATTTGCTTTGGTAAATTGTACATTAATTTAAGTTGGACCATGGCAATGGAAATTGCTTTGCATTAGTAACTTAACCTGTTTAATATGGTTAGCAACAGTTTATGTTCTCAAGCCTATTAGTACGGAAATATATCCAGTCTTAAAGGAACCGCATACAAATCAAGTACTTTTGTCCAGTTTATAATGTACTTTGTAATTATTTTGTTGCTTTTGTCAACCATTGAGTGCAATGCCAAAAATAAAACAACTCAGTCAAGCAAGTCAGGTCAGTCACTTGGACTTCCGCCGACATTTCTTTTTAATTTATTAAAAAACATATTTCGGTGGCAAACTTATGCTTGTGCATTTAAAGCCATCTTTATCGTGGTTAAAAGCATTGTGATGGCAATTATTGAATTAGTTAAATGTGCAGTTAAAAGTACAATAGGCGACATAATGGATGGTATAAAAGAGACAGCCGATTTGCTCCAAGAAGACTACCCGGTTCCCGTTAAAGTGGTATTGTTCATATTTGGCGTTCTCAAAATAATGCTATCGATCATTATGTTGGTGGTTCAGATGATAGACTTTAGAAAATTTCTGATGGCGCTCGGAGTTCAATGTGGCTGGCAAGCGATTAGAACAATGTTTTGCCCCATATTCGATGCCATTAAGATGTTAATAATCTGTTTATTTTTTTGATTGAATAAAAAAATGAAATGCTTTAGTTTCTTAAGCGTCGCTGTTGTTTTATTTTACAGAATCCCTTTAGGTACTACATTACATATTTTCCAGATTGAAATGTATTTATGATATGTTTTCATGATGCCCACGTATGCCAAGGGAAGGCTTTAAAATCGGTGCTCTCGCCGGTTCAGAAAGAGTTTAATATTAGATAATATTGTTCCATATAACGAAGTTTTCATTTCCTTATGACGAATGAATTTCGTGAACACTGCGTTCGGTTTAATATCTCAATATAATAAACTTTCCATTTTCCTGTAGCGAATATTCGTACGTACACATACATGCAGCCAAAATGTAAAGTTTTTAGTGGTCGCGTTCGGGTTCGTTGTAATCGAGCTTCAGACTGTACTTATCGATTGCTACGATCGACTTGGGAGCTTGATATAACTATCGATTGTCCCAACATCGTCAAAATTAACATTTAAAACAAATAAATTACTTATGTACTTGATCGCATAGAACTTTATAGACGGTCGAAAGATACAGTTTTATTTGAAAGCTTATTTAAATGCCTGACTTCCTTAAGAACGTCTTTACTATTGGGTGACATTCTTCCACCATCAGTAAGGCCCTTGATAAAACTAAGCGATCCTTCATGGAGTGCTTTCATTATTTTTCTGAAGCAAGTGGTTGTTGGTATGCCCACCGCTTCAGCAATCATTGCTACAAGTTCCCTGGCTGAGGCAGCAACTGCCTGCACTGGTTCAGGTTGGCCGGGTGTTGAAAACTCTTCAGTGACCATTTGTTCCGATTCCGCTTCTTTAACTGATTCTGCTTCTTCTTCATCGGCGTCTTGCGAGCTATTAATACAAATATATTTGAGAATTACAAGGATATATGCATCAATGTATAGGTGATGTTACACACCTTTGTGAATTAACTGAATGGTATTCCATTATTCCAAAATCAGGCTCCTCTGAAGGCTTCTCCATTTTATCAACAATTTCTTCAATAACCTCTTTTTTACTAGCATTATCTTTCTCGCTTTCGTTGTTGGTTTGGTTCGTGGCAAGGTTCGCTTCGTTGTGTGTTTTGAAATTGGCTTGGGCTTGGGTCGAGCTGGTCGTTTTATTATGGAAAACCCTGAGCCAAAAAACCTGCGACCTTCTATTTTTTTCTGATCTTTTTTAAGGCCCAAATGCGTAAGGAATTTTTTGCGATAATGATGTCCTAGTTGGTGTCTATAATGCGAACCACGATGATGATGCTGATGTCGAAATTCCTCCCGCAAATCGGTTTCTCCATTATCGGTTGGGCTAAAGACCAATATGAAAACAACGATTAAAATTGCACTTAGAACTTGCATTTAAAAAGTTTTTTACGGAATAACACTTTGCTATTGTGTATTTATAAGCTCTTTAATTGGTGTTGTTAAATTTTACATTAATATAAATTGGACCATGGAAAAAGAAATTGCATTGCATTAGTAACTTAACATGTTTAATATGGTTAGCAACAGTTTATGTAAGTGTTTCAAATGTTCTTAAGCCTTTTAGTACGGAAATATCCCAACGTTTTAATATCAAATCTTAAAGGAACCGCATACAAATCAAGTACATTTGATCCGTTTATAATGTACTTTGTCATCATTTTGTTGCTGTTGTCAACAATTTAGGGAATGCCAAACAAGAATCAAAAAAATCATGCTCCCAGCAGTCACTTGGACTTTTGCCGTTGTCATCTATTAATAAATAACATCAAAATACTTTGAGAAGTTTTGAATTAAAGTGAATGTTTATTTGATTGTTTTTTTCAAGTTAGACAAATAACAAATGTTAAGAATAAAGTTCAATAAATATGTATTCAGATATACATATATTCTCTGTTAAAATCGATTTTGTATGACTATCGCAAAACAATTTGAGGTTACAGTTTTGGAATATCTAGCTCCCATGGTGGTTTAATTTTATAATCAGATTTCTTAAAGCCTTGGAAAATAGCATCGAACATGCAAACTCCAATATCGCCAGGATATGTTGCGGCCTGACATATTAAGTTCTTTATGACGCCTTTTTGGCAATCATTGTAAATGTCAAATGATTGAAATGAGAATTCTTTAAGGATTTTAAACTGTGTTTGAAAGAGTTTACCCATTGTTTTAAAAAAGAGCTCTAAGCAAATTTCATGGTGTACCATCTGTGATTCACAATTTTTGATAAATTTACTTGCATATTTCCTAGTCTCTTTAGCATATGGCTTAGCATTTTGAAAATGTGGCTTAGATTTGCAGCTCGATAATCCACATCCACCCCCAATCAAAGAATCCGTAAATTGGCTGGCAGCATGATATGCTTCTTTGAAAACGTCTGTAAAGCACTCAAATGATGGTAAATAAATACCCGCTAACAAATCTACGATGTCTTTAGCTTTTGTTAATATAACTTTCCTGGCTTCCATAGCGAGGGGCGTAGAGAACTCAGGTGTGGTTTCTGCATTAATTAAGGAAGCGGAATCGGAATCGGAATTGTCTGGTTCAAGTTTTTCTCGAATCTCAGATGATGTGGCACTACCACGAACAATCACCTTTTCTTCTCCAACAGATAACTCCTCTTCGGGCCAAAAAATCTCCACTTTGGGCGTAACAACAACATTGGGCTTTGTCGTTTTTCGTGTTGTTCTTTTTTGGTATTCTTTCGGTGGCCTGGTTCTATTTTGATATCGTATTCTTTGTCTTCCGAAAGGCTTTAGGTTTTCTCCATGGTCCCCATGTTGTGGATGCTGACGTTGCAATTCAACTGACAGATTTGGATCTACACTTTTTGTTGGCCAAATGACCAATACCAGAACAAAGATTAAAATAGCACTTAGAACTGTCATTTTGTATATGTCCCTTTAAACCCTGTGTATGGTCGTATTTATAAGCTTTCCAATTAGCAATGGTAAATTTTAGATTAATATAAATTTGATCGTGGCAAAACGAAATACTGTTTTGCGTTGTTTTAAACAAGTTAGCAACAGTTTACATAATCTTTTCGAACGAGTTAGCAACAGTTTACATAACCGTTTCAAGTGATCTTAAGCCTATTAATATCCCAAGCATGTTTCAATATTTAGTCTTTAAGGAACCGTTTTCAATCTAACTACACTTATCGGGCTAAAAATGAACTTTGTAATAATTTTGTTACTCTTATCAACAATTGAGTGCAATAACGAAAGCGAATCATTAGATAGAAGCGAAACAACAGAAAAAACAACACGAATAGTTATTCTGTGCAGTGACAATCTAATAAAATCGGACGACTCGTCTCTTGGATTTAACCCATTTTTTGTGATAAAGCTGTTAATAAATATCTTTCGAAAGAAAACTTTTGATTGTATTTTAACAGCTATTAGTATAATTATTGAAGCTTTTGTTGAAGCATTAAGGTTATTACTTATATGCGTATATAAAAGTACAATTGGCGGTTTAATACAAACTATAATTCAACAAAGCAAGATCATGACAGCACCATATAAAAATATTATTATTAAGATCATAGAGTGTATATTCAGCTTACTGATAATTGCATTAAGTGTCCTGTTGTTGATCATCCAAATGATAAATTGGCAAGTTTTTCTTATCAAGATTGGAGTTAAATGTGGTTGGAAAGTTATAAAAGCAATGACGTGTCCCATGAACGAAGCCATTGAAATGATTATACGCTGTATATTTTTTGATTAAATAAATATTCGAATGTAATTGTTCATATTTTTAAAGCAAAGCAATGCTGTCGTTTTACTTAATTCTCATTTTATTATCTAGCTTTTAAGACTTATTGATGTGCTTAAATTTTAAATGAAAACGGCAAACTTAAGTTCTTGAGTTATTTTTTGCCTTTTCTAACTGTCATAATAAAAGTATTGGACCTTCATATGTCATGCATGGTTATAATCATATTATAGGCTCCGCTTTGATTTCCTGGCACGTGTGTCGTGTTAAAAGGTATATTAATATTGATTTAAATGAATTATCATCGCCTGTTAATTAGCTTGAAGCACTAGACGAAACACAAATATGAATAACAAAACGGTCAGAACAATGAAGTCAGTGAAAGAACTGGGGAGATTAAAGCGCGCGCCAATTGCTTAGTGCTAAGAGCCTGGGAACCAGGAGCAATATTTTTATGCTTGGCAAACAATCGGGACCAACTGATGCTGATCCCATGAATGTCTCAAAAAGGACACAGGTGATGGCTGCAGGTTTAGCGCGCTTCTTGCTGCGTGGGAAACACCTCGCAGTGAAAGAAGAAGCCAGAGTCTCTGGCATGTGCACAAAATCCATCATAACGCTGATAATGCCAAATAAAACATTTTTCCTTTTTTTTTGTTTATTCTTTTTGGTTTGCAGCGCACAAAAGCGTTGCACGAACAATGCAACAGGGCCTTTTTGATTGGGGCACGGGCAGAGCGGTAAGTAAGGATCAGTTTGCTGCCATCGAAAAGCATTTGATATAGGTCTGAAATGTCCTTTACCTGGCCACAGGTGTGCCACAGTCTTTGGCTCAGTCTGCTGCCTGTGTATCTCCAATTAGTCAGGCATGCGTACCTTAGCCTATAGAGTACAAATTTTCACCTATTTCTCTCTCTTTCTGTCCCACTCTTTTGTCTATGTACCGGTCTCTCTAGTTCTTCACTCGCTAGAATCTTTAAATTTTTACAAAATTTACATGTTAAATCTCCGACCCGTGGAACGAAACAGTATTGTAGGTGTTTTTGCAAAACGCCCCAGTTTGATGTTTCATTTGGTTTTGGCAGTCCTTTCTTATTATCAAGTTGTTTGTTTACCTTTAAGCCGCATTGTGCCTGCCCAAATGCTCAGTGAAGTGATTTAATACCATTCCACCTGATACAGATCTCCAATTTCATTGATAACATTTACGTTTCACTTACATGCGTATTGAGATGTGCTGCGAAATTTGACAGTTGTTGCGATTGCTTTCAATTTGTTTCTTGTATCAATAAAGTACTGTAAAGCTAAAAAGGGTGTTGAATGGTTGAAGCTCTAGGAACCTTGATGTTTTAATACCATCATACATACAACGATTTTTTTGTCATACGACTTCAAACACTTTATCTTAAAGTTGACTGCCTTTTCAAAATTTTGCTTTAAATCTCACTTGTGAGTCCTGCTGACATTAATTATATATTTTTTCGATTAACTATAACAAAATAAAATGCGGATCTTAACTTATTTGGTGTCTGCTTTGCTGTTGTTTGTTTTCGTCTGTGCTATTAACGAGCTGAAGCAATGCCTGACAAAGGAGAATCCAAACAACGAGATCTTTATGCTGGACGAGAACTTCTGGAAGCTTATGCTGCACGATGAGTGGATGATTGTCTTCTGTTTGCCAATGTTTAGAAGCTGCGTCAACTTCGAACGTTTGTGGCTTAAGTTTGCCAGAGACATGAAGCGCAAGAAGAGTAACATAATTGTGGCTAGCATGAGCCTACAGAACTCAGATACGGTCATTAAACGTTTCTCTCTGAGCGAGCTGCCAACCATTTTGCATGTAAAGGATGGCGTTTTCCGCAAGCTGCCACTTGCCACAACCATTGAGGAACTCAGAGAGTTGGCGGTATCCAAATATAAGGAATTCGAGCCAATGCCCTTCTGGCAGCATCCGAATGGAATACTCAAGTGCACCTACGTACGCTATATATCGGCTATAAATATGGTCTACAACACGGGTTGGTTAGATATGAGCTATGAGCAAGCCACTTGGCTAGTACGCATTGGCTTAATAATCATTGCTTGCATGATTATGACTGCTTTATCTAGCATTTATGCATACAAACGCGATAGGTCTATCAAGAAGTAAAAGAAATTTTGTTGCTTAATTGTAAGTGGTTGTAATTCACTTACCACAAAAAGAGAAAAAACGACCACAACGTAATGTTTTACTTTTCGCGTTCTATTAAACCTCACAATAAATAAAATGTTCCTTAATTTGGCAAATGGAATTCGTTCATTCGTGGTTTTGCTTTATTTAGCGTTAAGTAAATATATTTGTTTAAGGCTCATATGCTTGCTGCTGGCCAAAGTAAATCGTGTTAGCAGCTTCCTTTTTACTTTTTTCTTCCTTTTTTTTTGTTATTATTTTAAGTGAAAGAAATTAGGCTGCACATTGGTAAGAATTTAATAGAAATGTTAATATACCATTGGTACAAATAAATAAAGATATTTAGCAAAACTTGAAGGTTTCTTACCAATGTGCAGATAAACTGAAGAAATGCTAGCAAAAAATTACTAAATGGATGTCATATAATATGTCAAGTAAGTGATGCGTTTAATCCATTTAGTTAGTTTAACTAATACAAACGAATAGGAAAGTATTTTTGTGGTATTTTCTTTTTTTTATCAAACCAGCTAGCTGCTTAACTCGCAGTATTTTCCATCCAAGCTTCCCAACAATATTTTAGTTTGGCGTGTCGAAACATTCGAAGGGAAGAAAGAGAGTAGTAGTAGTAGTAGGAGGTGATTAGTACCTGTCAGTTGTGCCAGTTATGCACTAATCCCAATCAAATCGTGATGAGTGCGAGAAAGGCAACTCAACTCTTAACTCTCAAACCTCACGCAATTAGCAGGAACAAAAGGCAACTCGTTCGTTTTGGATAGTTTTCTTTTGACGCTGACGGATGGCCATTTTGTGTGTGATCCTTTTATTTTCTTTCTTGCTTTTCTGCTGTGTCATGCGGTCTGCTGTCCGCTTATTAAAGATAAATTAGCAGTAATTTCAGCTTCATTTTTCTTGATCATCACAAAAAAGTCCCAATTGTTGTTGGACTTGACACCTTTTCCAGACTTTTCTTTATTCTCTTTCTAGAGGGAAAATCTGTTAAATTAAAGTGTAACGACGTTGGAGACGGATGAAAAGCAATGCAACTTTAATATATTTTTAGTTAAAACGATATCATACGAAAATCAAACAGCAAAACAAAGTCTTAAGCTCGACTAATATAAATAATGTATGTAAATACAAATTGTGTTTTTCCCTTCTCTTCTCGTCTCTTCTTTTGCTGTTGACTGTTGACGCAGCATTTTGCTGTAGAAATCACTTACAAAACCGCAAAATTGTTTAAGTTTGCATTTTGCATTTGGCATTGTCATAAATTATGCCAGTGGGTGGCACAGAGCGAGTAGAGCAAGAGAACCAACCAGCAGGACCTGAAATAAGAAAATCGTACGGATGAGTTGCAACTACACAACTTGAGAAGAAATTTGTAATTCAATAGGTTTAAACACAATGTGGATGTTGCTGCTGTAGCTGCTGTAAAAGCCAACTGCATGATGATGATAATGATGATAATGATTATGATGAGATGTGTAATGTGTTAGATTGAAACTACAGAATGCTGCTAAATTACAATGCATTATTCATGTGTACAAGGACATGGCAACACACACACACACTCACATATACTAGCACACACGTAGAAGAAAGTGTAAATCACTTGAGATAAATGAAGATGTAATGCCAAAAAGTCTGACATACTACCAAACACGTCCTGTTCAAACTCTGCTCTCTCTCTCTCTCTCTCTCTGTGTCTTTCTTTCTATTACGTGAAAGTCGTTCTCAAGTGGAGCGTGTGACAACTTTCGAGTTTTGTTCTGTTGTTCCACTTTAAGCTTCTTGTTGTTGTTTGCCCACCGCAAATTGATGACGCCTATTACAAATTCAGAATGGCATTGTTTTCTTTTTTGTCACAAAGTCTTCAATAATGTCAAATTCAATCAGTTTTGATTCGTGACAAAATGTTGAGGCGTGAAGCGGAAAGAGTATTGATGAAGTTTAACTTCCAGTTAGAATATATCAGAAATAAGCAAAAACAATGGGAATGCAAAGCTAAACGAATCAAAACATTTTGCTTAATTGGAAATTATTTGAAATGTTTTTCTTTTCTCCTAATTGATAATAAACTATACATGTGTTGATAAGAAGATGGCTGTAACCTTATCTCCTCTTATCAAATAAATGTTTTTGGTGTTTTTTTAGTAGTCAAAAGACACCAAACGGATCTTGGCACCTAATTGATTGAAACATTTAGATTTTTGCACTTAAGTTGAGAGAAGCTCAATTTTGTGAGGAAATAAAATGAGGTTAAAAAGCGTGGCGCTGTTGTTATGGCTTAATATAACTCAAATATTGGTCAACAATGCAAGTGAAATTAAGGTAAGACCCAAACTGAATAAATAACTTGAAACTATGAAACATGTATGTCAACAGGTTTCAAACATTACTTCAGCAATTAATAAGCTGCCAGAAGATATATCCCAATTTGAATTTGAACTTGAACTGCAGGAGATTAAATCCGAAGATCATGTAAATATGGTTAACAATGACAATCAGGTTCAATCCAATCAAGTTGTAAACAAAGAAATTACAATAAATGCTAATTCTCAAGTATTTAAAAATCAAGTGAACCAAATGGCAAAACTT
Organism: Scaptomyza pallida; assembly: GCA_018152965.1. NCBI lineage: Eukaryota > Metazoa > Arthropoda > Insecta > Diptera > Drosophilidae > Scaptomyza > Scaptomyza pallida. The sequence continues at coordinate 4,266,900 of JAECXP010000107.1, forward strand.
ATTTGTGAAACTGAAAGAACTGAAAATTCCGTGACAATCCAAAACCAGAATAATCAAATCGAGTTACTTGTTTCGCAAGTGAGCCACTGTGAAGAGCAACTAAATTTTAAAGAAATTGTGAGTGAAGAAAACGATTTAATAATGGCTAAGATTAAAATACAATTGATCAATGAAACGAACAAACACAATTCAACTCAAAGTCAATTGAAAGAGTATCAAAGTCAGTTAAAGATCTTAAGTGTTTCCAGTGAAGATGCGCTCAAAGATAAAGATGAAATCATTGCAAATCTCAAATTGAAAGCAAATAGTGATGCAAACAATCTTAAAGAAACCCAAATGAAGTTAAAGGAGTATGAAATTCAGTTTCAATTATTAAATTCTGCCAGTGAAGAAAAAGATGAAGCTATAACAAAACTGAAAATTAAATTGAACAACGATGAACATTACATAAAAGAAACTCAACTCAAATTGCTAGCATATGAAAATGAGTTAAAAGTTATAAGCTCTTCAACTCAGGATATCATAAATGAGAAAGAAGAGCTTATTGCTAAACTCAAAGTCCAAGCAAAGAATGATGCAACTCATCTTAAAAATACTAATCTGCAACTTAAAGAATATCAAAGCCAGCTAAACATACAAAGATCCTTATATGAAGATACTCTTAAGGAAAAAGATGAGAGCATATCAAATCTTGAAATAGAATTGAAGAAAGAGTTAACTAAGCTGAAAGCAACTCAAATGCAATTAAAGGAACATCAAATTCACTTCAGTGTCAGTAACTCTTTTAATCAAGATACTCTAAAAGAGAAAAATGAAATTATTGCAAATCTCCAACTTAAAGCAAAAAATGATGCAAATAATCTTAAAGAGACCCAAATGAAGTTAACAGAGTATCAAAATCAGTTAATAACACTGAATTCCTCTTGTGAAGAGATTATCAAGGAAAAAGATAAAACTCTGCTTCAGTTTAAGCTGAAGCTGAAAAGTGATTCAGATAGTCATATAACAATGCAAGCTAATCTAAAGGAGTGTGAAAATAAGTTGATTATTAAAAATTCTTCATGTCATGACACTCTTAAGGCAAAGGATGATATGATTTTAAGGCTCAAATTCCAAGTTAAGAAGGATAACGATAAGCACGATTCAACAAAAATTCAACTCAATGAGTTTCACCATCAATTGAAGGCATTTAATTCTTCTAGAGACGATGCTTTAAAAGAAAAAGATGATATAATAACGAAACTCAAAATAAACCTTAATAATGATGTAAAACAATTAATGGAAACTCAACAAAAGTTAGAGACGTGTGAAAGTCATTTCAAGGTAATAAGTTCTTCAGATCATAATACTGAAGACAAAGATAAAATTATTGTCAAGCTCAAATTGCAGCTCAATAATGATGCCACTGATCTAAGAGAATGTCAATTGAAATTAAAAGAATGTCACAATCAAAAAGATGAAACAATTATAGATAAAAACGAAATCATAAAAAAACTTCAAATGAAACTAGAGTATGATGCAAATCTTCTGAAAGAAACTCAGACAAAGTTAAGGGAGTTTGAAAATCAGTTAAACTTTAATAGTTCTTCATGTCAGAAAACTTTGAAGGAAAAGGATGAAATCATTTCTAAGCTAAAGTTGAACTTAAGGATTTTTGAAAATAATCTAAATGCAAGTCATCTTCAACTTAAAGAATATCAAAACAAATTCAAAAATGGTAGCTCATCACGAGATAAAAAGATGGAGGAAAAAGATGATATTATTCAAAAATATAAGCTAAAACTCAAGAATTCCGAGGACATTCTTAAGGAAACACAGCTGAAATTAAAGGGATGTGCAAATCATTTGAGTTCGTCGAGTCAAGAAAAAGATGAGATCATCAAAAAACTTCAGAAAAAAATACAAAATGATGGGAATTATGTTAAAGAGACTCTGGTTAAGTTAAAGGAGTATGAGAATCTGCTTAACGGTAATACCTCTTTAAGTCATGGTCTTGTTCATGAAAAAAACAAAATCATTGATCAACTGAAGCTGAGCCTGAAATCAAACGAAAATTATCTAAATGCAGCTCAGAAAACAATAAAGGATTATAAAAATAAGTTAAAGGTTTTGAACTCTACTCAAGAAAAAACTATAAGCGAAAGAGATGAAACGATTAATAATCTCAAAATCAAAATCGACGCTGATTTAAGTATTTTTAAAGAAACTCAGTTGAAACTAAAAGGATATCAAAATGAGTTCAATTCCTCAAGTAACGATTTCTGTAAAGAAAAAAACGAAATAATTAATAAGCTTAATACACAAGTAACGATCTATACCTACAATCTAAAATCTACTCAAAATCATATAAAACTATGCCAAAACCAGTTGCAGATATTAAATTCTTCCAGCACAGATGCTCTTAAGGAACGAGATGAAATTATAACAAAGCTTAAAGTTAATGTAAAGGAAAATGAAAATATCCTCAATTCGACTCAACTACGATTAAAGGAGTGTGAAAATCGAGAGCACAAAGAAAAGAATGAATTAATCGGTAATCTTAAAATTCAAACACAAAATATAAGTACTGATTATCCAAATGCGACTCACCTTGAATTGCATCTTAAGCAAATGCAGAATGAAGACAAAGTTAGTTTTGGAAAACTGCAACATATATTCACGGCCGAAGTTAAGCTTCCAACAAACTGCGTGCCCTATGCAGATTATCCGGGTATTCATGAAATAAAGCTCCCAGGCACTGATTTTTTTCACGTTCTTTGTGATAGTGAGACGGCAGGTAAAGGATGGCTTGTTATACAACAAAGAATAAATGGCAATGTGGATTTCTATCAGAATTGGACATCATATCGGAATGGTTTTGGTTCCTTGGACGGTGACTTCTTCTTGGGTTTGGAAAATATTCATTACTTGACAAACTCTCAACACTATGAACTCTACATACATATGGAAGGATTTAATGCTAATGTTTACTACGCATATTATGACCACTTCCTGATTGCTTCGGAATGTGAGCAATATGAGCTAAGTTGTCTGGGTAAATTTTGTGGAAATGCAACGAGCGATAGCTTGAGATGCCATGTAAATCAGAAATTTAGCACATTTGATCGAAACAATAATGAATGTAACGGAACCAACTATGCCGAGAAATATCAAGGGGGCTGGTGGTATTCGGAATGTATGACAAGGTGAGAATTAAGTCATGAATGAGTATGGTGTATAACTAAGTATTATCCTTTATATTTTCAGTAACTTGAATGGGGAATACTATGATTGTGAAACGGAAGGCAACTACAGCATATTTTGGGAAGACCAAATCTCTCTTAAAATGGTTAAAATGCTAATACGACCGAAGTTGAATTAAAGAATAGCTGTGCACAAATCTTAGCTTATTATTAATCTTCAATATTCCTCCAAAAAGTACATTTGTAATCATATCCCAATTAATAATCAAACCAGAGCAGCCAAATGAGTCTTAAGTTTATGATTTGATTTGAGGACCTTTAAGCTTTTTTTTTATCTCGTAACTCTGCTTAACTTTAAAGGTTAAGTTCAAAATAAAGTAAACACATTTGGATACGCTATCGATTCAAATTTAAGATTGAATTACCTCACAGGAAGCAATTTAAAATACTCGTGTATATGCGCAAATTTATTTATTTGTCTACAAAATGTATATTTTTTATGGCTCTTGAGGGGGCCAGCTGCTGGCCAATCTGGCAATTTGTCTTCCAGATATCGATTCAAGGATTTGAAGCTTGCCAGCCAGCATTGACTCTTGGGCCTGTCCAATTCAGTCCCACAAACGATTACCCAATTTCACGTGTCCGGATTGTTGTTGTAGTCGAGTTAAAGGACACAAAAAAAAGGGTTGTACAGAGTTTCCCAAGTAGCTCACCAGTAAGGCAGTTAGGCAGCTAGGCAGCTTTATCGTTGTATTTCAGTATTTCGCATTTTGATTGATTGCTGCCAGTTACAGCGCACAAATTGAATGACCAACTGCTGCACAGAGAAGGCCAGTCAAAAATGATAAATAGACCAAATGACCCATTTAACTGTTGCGTTACGTCTTTGCGCCCTCTACCCCCCCCTTTCTACAATGTCTTACGCCTTGCTCTAACTCCTTCATCTCGTAATTGAGTTTGTTTGATTGCCTTTTGGGGTTTTTCGGTCAAAATGTTTTAGGTAAGTTTTAAGCAAATACGAAACAAACATCCAACATGCAAATTCAAGCAACATTTTTCCGTCAACATCAAGAAATTATTGTTTCTAAAGGCCACGCCCTTAAAACCAACTGGCTTTGTTTGGCCAACAGTGAATGCAGCCACAATTAACTGTTTCAATTGTCGATTTCCTGTGGAAAACTCGCAATTATCGAAACTCACAGGGACACCAAAAACACTCAGCAGGGGTTTGGCAAAAAGAAAAAAGGGATCCTAAATACAACCCCAGTTCGTCTCCGTCATTTATCCATCCGTCCATCAGTGTATCAAGAGAATATATATATAAATGCAACAAAATGTTACTTTTTGCCATTCAATTATATTTTCTGCTCTATACGCAGAGTACTCTGCAGCCTTTGAGGACCTTTGTTGCCTTTCACAAAAGGACACCCAGGGGGAGTGGTGATGAAGAATGGAAGAGTTCAATATACTTACTTATACTTATTTTTTCGCATGCCCAAACGCAGGACGGCAATTATAGGGCTGAGGGACAAAGAGTCGAGAGTCAGAGTCAGAGTCGGTGTGGAAAAAAAAGGGGAGTGTATGCGAAAAAAGGGTTCTTCTACGGGCATTAGCCAGCTTTATAGCGCACACACCATTAGTGAAATGCCAGGGAAAATAGAAAGGAAACCAGAGAGGGTGAGGGTGACGGCGACGGCGTGGAGGGGATAAAAGAAAAACAGGGACCTAAAGACATACAAACATACTGCAAGGAAAAGTATGGTAGATAGAAATAGCGGCGACCACCTTTGTTTGTTGGTCCTGCTGCCTGCGGGAACAGGAACCGGGACACTAACAGAAACAGAAACAGGAACAGGGACTGGAACTACGGACTGCGAAGTGGGAATGGCTTCAGGGTTTCGTTTGGTGCCGTTATGGACGGTGTCCCGCCCACCACTTCCGTGTCGGCCCAAAGATGGCAAAGACTTTTAGCTGAAATGTCAATTGAGTAAAAATGTGCGTATTTTGCAAACAGAGCGCAAATACTTATAGTATAATAAATATATAAACACACACACACACTCACAAATGTGCTTACACATGTGTAGGTCGAAAAGGAAAAGTAGCTTGAAAGGAAAAATGGAAAAAAAACTGAAATTGAAAGCTTTTGGCTAAATGAACCGGCGACTTGTTTCTGGGGAGGGTTTGGTTTTTCGTTTTTCCTGTCGATAATGTTTGGCAACAACTTTCGATAGTCGGCTAATAGAAATGTGTGCATATTGACATAAAACTCCCGGGGGCATGATTCAAATGATAACGCCACAGCTGGCTATTAAGATTGCTGCACGATATGCGTCGCGATATCAAGTTCGACTTAGTTTATTTGTTTACGTTTCCGATAAGTACAATACACTCAACGAACCGCATATGTGCATAGATAAGATTCAAGTTAAAAACCACAATTTTCACAAGAAACTCATGTTTAAATTTGACAGCTTCACAGACTTTAAGCTATTATCAATGGCGAGCTAATATAAGCTCATTTACATAGATGCATGTATGTGTAGTATATTCTTCTTGGTACTCATCAAAATTGAATGTGAAGTCGAAAGCATGAAGTTTTTGGGTCCGGTATTTGATGCAGATAACAAAATAAACTTTCGTTATAACTCCGAACGTGAGGTTCAGGTTCACTTTATGCACAGGCATCCTTCTGTTCATACCATAATGTTTACAACCAGCACTGCGTCCATCCATCCAAGCATCCATCCATCTATCCAACTTGTCCATTGTTACTGCTGCTTCTCTCTTCACTGCACTGTGTACTTTGTATGTCCTGTGTACTTTGTGTGTGTGTGTGAGTCTGTGCGTGTGTATGACTATTTGCCCGGGGTTTTTTGTCGGCTCTTTGCATTGTTTGTTCGCATTGTTTCAGTTGGGCGAGGTGCACGTAGTTGCTTCACAAATACATACATACATACGCATTTAGTTCGTATTCAAGTCAGGGACTCCTCTCGATTCTTCTGGCACTCATGCAAAACGCACTAAAAGTGCGCACTGTGTCCTTTTTTTCGTTTTCGGTTGCTGAAGGATATTCGTAGCAGCTACAACTACATTCCGTGTTCCGTGGATCTGCTACTGCTTTCCACACAGTTTTTCCCTTATTTTTTTTTGCGCTTGCCTTTCCAAAAAAAAAAAGAAACTAAAAACCAAACACAATGCGCTTCATTGTTTGCACGGTTCGCAGTGCAGCTCTAGTTTTAAACACGTTTACAAAGAACTCCGCTCGAATTCTCTCTCATTCTTTGCTGCTTTTGAAATGCACACGTTGCGTCCCTCGATTTCCTATTCACTTGTTTAGTCCTTGTCTCGATATGATATGTGTGCATTGAATAGCACATAAATGGACAGTAAAAAGTACTTTTGGGATTATTATTATTATTATTACTGACCAAAAGGTCGAAAGAGCGGATTAGTTGCAGGGTAGTTTGTTAAAATCCGTAACCAAAACCTGCTTAAGATTTTTAAAATACTTAGAATCGTATAAGGTTAAGTTAATTTACCCATATTTTAACTTGTTTTCTCTGCACTGCAAAATTATTAACGTTTTCCAAAAGTTTCCCTCATTCATTATAAATCACAGCATAAAGTTGTTTTTTTTTTTTTTTAAAGAAAAAGTTTTACTAACTGTTTTATAGTTGGCAAACTTTTGAGCGCAATTTGAATAAAAAGCACGTTTACATTTTTAATAGATATCGTAAATTATGAAACGTTTCCACCCGACGCGTCGGCTGCTCTATCACAATATCTCTTATCAATTTGCATGCCGTCTTACGATTATTATTTATGGTTATATCATGTTGTTGGCTAACGGTTCAGTGCCAATTGGTTAAGTCTGTCAAACAATGTGGGCCAAGTCGAGCGAAATAAGTAATTTCCAATTGGATTCGTATAACGAAAGCATGTAAATTGCTTGGGAATCTAGCAATATGGTCGACGTTGAGGCTTGAAATGATGATACTTTAGGCCGCGTTTTCTGTTGGTTAACAGCGCGTTTGGCTTATAAATTTTCGATGTGTCTCATTTAACTTTTAATTGCCAATTAGTTTCAAGTTACGCAGCAAATTTGGCTCAAGTTATTCAATTATTGATGTCTAAATTGCTACTGCAAATTGCTACGCCCCCTTTTTGTGGCACGCCACCTTTTTGCAACATGTTTTCGCGTTCCCATCAGACCGGGTCCGTTCAATTTAAGACCAAGTAACGCCTGCGAGTTGTTGGTCAATTAAAAAATCATTCTATCTCGCACAACGTTTACAAACTGCATATGCAATCACAATCAAAGGATTTTTTATTCCACATTTACAAGTTATTGCCTCTGTCTTCAGTCTGCATTAAATATTCAAATTGCCGCCAACTTTTTATTGTGGCACATGCCAATAATACACCTAACACACAAATTCACACACACACACACGCTTTGTTATTATTATTTTTCTGCAGAATAATTGTAGAGCAATTGTGGAAAGACAATTATTTGAGCATTATGGAAAATAAGCTATTATTAAATATGGAACAAAAGAAAATAATTTCTTTGGAAAATTCTTGGGTTATATGTGTTAAAAGTGAGGTGATTGAATGGATCAATATTGAATAAGGTTTTAGTAAATACAAAATAATGTTAACAAAGATAATTTTTATTGATTTGTTGAACTGTATCTACCTATATTTATTATGATTTTCGGTTCAACAAACAAAGCTCGAAGCTAAAAGAATCTCAGAAATTTCTGGCAATATTCTTAAACGCCCGAAAACAGGGCTGTAACTAAGTAAGAGTGTGAGAGCAAGAAAACGTTCGACATTAAAAATGTAATAAATGTCATAAATTGTTAACAGTTGATTGCACTTGATTATATTTGTCGCTGTGGCATCGTCATCGATGAGAGAAAACTGCCAACACACCTACCACCTACATATACATATACTGTGATGCCGGGCATGGCTTGTGACTGCTGCAACAATCATAAAAACTGAAACGCGTGCGGTTTTAATGTGCCTCACACTTTTGCCAAACTCCAGCGATATCAAAGGCAAGTCAGTAAGGAGAAGGAAAGCTGAGTAAACAGGGGAATATTTTTTTTTCGGGCCTATCGCCTGGTCGTAAAGGACAAAAACCAGGACTCCAACAGCAGAAGCAGCAGCAGCAGATAGTGCGAAACATTCTCAAGTTATTATTACAGTTGTTGTTGTTGCTGCTTCTGGCCTTTTACGACCTGTTTCCTGTCCTTGATTTGCCTGGCAAAATGTTGAAATCGAACGCTTACGTGCATATAATACTTATATAATATTTTATTATTTCATTTCAATATCAAACGAACAACCAAAAATGAAAATGGTCAGCAGTTGAACGAAGGTTGTTTTCTCTTCTTCGTTTTAATTTGCCATTTACACTTCATAAAATTTGGAAGCGTGTTTCGTGTGGCTCAAAATGGATATAAAATGCGCCAAAGGACCCAAAATGCCACGCCCTATTTTTTTTTTTTTTTTGTTGTGACGCTTATCGGGAAAACTGTCGAATGCCATTTAATGTCAGTGTTTTGGCCATACTCGTAAAAATCTCTGAATCATACTCTGCTAACGGCTTCTAACCCCAAAAAAAAAACTTGAACAAAACTTGAAGATTAAACAAAAATCTCTTGCCGGCCACAACTACTCAAAATCTCATCGGGTATTTGCCCAGCGGCCAGATAACAAGCAAAGTATGCAATTTAGCTGTTTTAATACAAGACCAAAACATCATTTTTAATAGGCTTTCGACACACACACACACACAGGAGCCACTTCATGGCCAAAATGCTCCCCAAAACAAAAGCAAACAACAACAACAAAAAAATGTTAAAAGTCCCAGTATGAATGTTGCCTAGTCGGCTAACTCGACTCGACTTGGCTAACAAGCTGGCCATATTGCCTATGCCTATGCCTATGCCGGCCTGGCATTAATATGAAAATCATGTAAGCCCTCGTTGCCGAATTACAGTTCCTCTTGGCCCTATTTCGCCCTGTCCACCCTCCCTCTCACCTACCCACTTAGTACTTCAAAAACCCCTTCTTTTGAATTCCGTACCCAAATGAGAGCTTTTGAAGTGAGCAGCGCCTAGCCTCAAAAATCTGGTGCATAATGTTTTTATAATACCCTAGAACAAAGGCACTAAGAAATGGGGTATTATGTGCTAGTAGCGATGGGTTTGCTTATAAGGATTACGTTCAGAAGTTAAGCTAAAGGATATCCATAAGTCGTACATTCTTTAATTACATTTCATTGTTGTTTAGGCCATAACACGTGTTGTGCTAGGAGGCCATAGAGTAGACCATTATGTGGTACTCTCTCTGCATGTTGTTGTTGTTGTTGATTATGAAAAGGGTAACTGCTACAACGAGTATTGGTAAAATTCATTTGAGCTGTGCTTGTGTATGTGTGTGTGTGTGTGAGTTTGTTTAGTTTACTGTGTAGTGCTTGGAGGGGTGGCAGGGTAGGGTGTGTGTATAGTATAAGGCGCTTAATATGCAAAGTTTGTAACTTAATTTAAATTCCCTTGGCGTGCACTTATTACTTTGTGCCAACTTTGTTGCCTTTGTTGTTGTTGTTGTTGTTGTTGTCTGGCACTTAAACACAAAACTAAAACTGACTCAAACTAAAACTAAAACAGTCAACAACAACAATAACTTGGCACAGCCCTCGGCCCACTCCCCCCACATCACACATGCTATTGTTGCTGTTGTTGTTGTTGTAGTAGTCGCACATGAAAACAATTTTTTGATAATTAAAGTTGAGCATTCTTTGTGCGTGTGTGAGTGTGTTTGGTTGTAGGCCCAAAGGCGATTGCCAATGTTGGCATTGGGCCCTGGCTCCATTTCAAGTGTCAGGTTTCGTCGAGTTGAAAAGTTGAAAACATAAAAACTATGCCCGAACTTTGGCTTTGGCCCCAACTAACTAACTATGCCTACTCCACCCCCCCATCCTCACACTCTTTTTATTCGTATTTTAGGCCACGTTTTGTTCTAAGTATTTTCTTTTTGTTAGGCATTCATTGCAAAAACGAATCAAACACACACACTCACACACACAGCCAATAAATTAAGCCAAAAATGCACAGATGAAAGAAAGTTTTTGACTGTTCCACATTTTGGCTGGCACTAAACTAAACTTCCTAATTATGATTGCTTTGACCATTGTTTGTGAAACAGATAAAGAACTAAATTCATATGAGCATATATATTTAATATGTTGGTAGCAATAAGCCCAGCTAAATTTTCATTGACATATTTGGCAAAAAAACACAAAATAGTTTTGCCTGTAAATAAAAACATTTCTGTATATCAACTCAATATTGCAACAATTATTATAAGAGTAATAAAAAAATATGTTAACTTTTGTTCCAATACTTTCTTTCTTGTATTTCAATGATTATGAATAATTATTTAATTTTCTTTCATGTCTTAATCAATTAATAAAAAATATGTTAACTCTTGTTCCAATACATTCCTTCTTTTTTTCAATGTACATATATGTATATTTATTAAATGTTTTTCATGTCTAAATCAATATAAATATATATTTTTTTTAGCCGAATATGCATTGAACCAATCTTTTATAATTTTTTCGATTAACTAATTTTGAAACTCTTACGAAATCTGAACTTTTTTATGATGTATTTTGGACCAACAATAAAATTACTTTTATTTTAAAGCGTAAATAAATAAGTATTTTTTAAAATTCGCTTCACTCATTTGCCCAGCTGCTACAGAAGTGACAATTTCGAAAGGAAGAGGAAGTAGGGGAGGCACGGGGCGTGGCGAAACGGGCCGAGCCATCGCAGGTTGGGCGCAGGACATTATTTAAATTGCCATCAGGTTAGGACAGGCAATAAATTGAAATGTGCGACTACAGATGATGATGATGATGATGATGCTCCTGCTGATGATGATGATAAAGAGAGAGAGAGCGGACCGCAGGTGGGTGGATATTCAAAAGGGGAGGTGCTGGAGGGTGCGGTGTTGGGCGGTTGTTGTGACAGTTGCGTGAAATGCATTTAAATAAATAAGCTTTGGCGGTGTAAACAATGCGCGTATACAAGATGTATGTTTGTATGTGTTTGTATATATATTTTACATCATTTCAAATGCGACATAATTAAAAATGTCACTTGTTTTTCACATTGCCAACCGCATCACCCCCAACCCCAATCTCCCCTGGCACCAAACCAAAAAAACCCCTCTGTGGCCCTAGTGAACTTTGTCGCACCTGTGCGTCGACTGTGGCTCACCAAAAAGTTTTCGCACATAATTTATACACCGCGTGTAAGTAAGTATGTGTGTGCCTGTGTGTATGTGTGTGTGTGTGTTTGTGCGACAATCACAGAAATAGAATTTCTTATAAGCAAATGGCTGTGCCATATTCCTAACACAGAAACCGGAACTGAATCTTAAAACCACAGCTAAGTGGGTGACGAAGGAGTTCTTGGCAATGTTAAGAAATGTACATGAAAAAAAAAGGGATAAAGGTATTAAATATTTCATATTTTAAAATAATATTTCATTAACAAAAGTTTTCAAACCTTTTTTGTAGCTTAAATTTAGATTTATTATTATTTGTTTGTTTGTTTGAAATTTCTAAGCCTCAAAAAATTTACAGGATAATAATAATAATAATAATAAATTTTTAATATATAATGCTTTTTTCATTAATTTAACCTTTTAGAGACAAAATTCCATATAACGAACACTCATATAAATAATTTTTTTGTAACGATTTAATTTATAGACGAATGCGAATTGGTTCCTTCAAAAAACAAATCTTTTCCAAATATTTTGTTTCCTTTTTAGATTGTTAAATGAAAGTTTAAATGCATTAAAAAATTAATAAATAATATTTTTATTAAGCAAAAAACTTAAGAAATTATTAAAATTTGTTTAATTTTATAAAATTAAAATTTATCTGTTTTTTTTTTTTTTTTTTTTTGCTGAGTGTATTTGATGCATTGGTTGTGCCACCTAAAATGCCAACAATGCGCGCTTGTCACTTGAAATTACTTTATGCAAAGCATTGAGGTATGGTCTAAACATACATACATACATTGAGTATGTAAGTGTGTTAGCTGTGGAGTGAGAAGGCAGCAGCTGACAACGAATGAAACCAAGTCAAAGCCAACGCCAAAGCCAAAGCCAAGTCAAGCCATGTAACCAACCATCAGCAGCTCATCCTGCTCCCGAATCCCCAGGTCTCTCTCCACGTTCTCTCTCCCTTTGAGCTATTCCCGAAGGAAACACTTGCTGCTTATGGATTTCATGGCAGCGTAAATTTCTTTTCGTTTTATACCAGAATATATATGTATATATATATATTTTTCATTTTGTCATTTCATCTCTGTGCGCGCATTTTTACAAAGTGGCAACTGGAAATGTTGCGTTTGGCTTCACCCGCAACACCCGCAACACCAACACCAACCCACACAGGCAGCGATTGCCCTACACTCCTCCATCGCGTCGACACACAAATTTACCGTTCGCATCTTTCTTCATCATGGTGGCATGGAGGCTCAAACAACATGACGTTTTTATTTTCGCTGCTCCTCGTCGCTCGGGGATTGTTTGCATTTGTGTGTAAATATGTAAATATATATATGTATGAATGTTTTTTTTTTTTTTTACAAGCGCATACGATCCTGAAGCCAAGTGCCATGTGTCGCTTCACCATCATACCCTGTGTGTTTGTGTGGCATGTGGCAACTTATGGCGCATTGCTGTTCCAAAAGCAGGAAATCGTAATTGTGTCTGTGACTGTGTTACCAGATTTTTCTTTTACCATTCCGTTACTTTTGCTCTTACTTCTCGGTTTACCATTTTTTTTTTTCTTTTTCGTGTCCTTTGCATAGCGAAGTGAGCTCCGATGCGGATTCATGTTTGGTTTCCGTCCACATAGTGGCCAGAACAGTGGGTTAAAAACATGAAAACCAGGACTTTACTTTCTAAGGATTTTGAGTAAGGATCAAGTGAATTTGAAAGGAAGAATTATAAAACATTTAAACTTTCAAGATAAAGAATTTTTGCTAAAGTTCGGTATGGAAATGTGCAAAATTCGCAAAAAGAACTTTTGGTTTAATTTTTCGAACAGTTTTCAACTTGTATTCCAAGGATTGTTAGCTCCATCTGTTCGAAAAAAGTATGGAATGCCAATCGTAATGATCAGCTATAATTAAAGTTTTTCATCACTCCAAACCACTGTGCAAGTGATGTTGCTGTCCCGTTTACCAAGATAGATAAAGTGGAAGAAGAAGGTGAAAGACGAAAGCGCAGACTGCAAACATTTCACGCATATGATTTATTTTGTGTTGTTGTTTTTTTTTTTTGCTTACGTTTTGCAAGTAAAAAATTTACAATTTCCGCTGCGTTTACCCCAACGAGCAACATTTCGCGAGGCAAGCTTGCGCACGTGTGTGTATTACTGTATACGTGTGTGTGTGTTTACTGTAAGTGAATGCTCCACAACTCACCCACTCAGCGACGACCCACTGACTAATGTGGCCACATATGCCACACATCCTCTGCTCTGCTCCGCTCTGTTGCAAGTTGTACGGCGGGGAGTTGGGTGAGGAGTTTTGTGTGATTCCTTTTGCGTCGCTTTGTTCCCTCCTTTTTTGACTAATGAGGTTGCCGCTCCATTTGTTGATTGCCGCAATCGTGATATACACCACGCAATACCCCTACCCCTACCTCCGCCCATCACCCGAAAATCCCCTTATCCGCTTTACACACACACACAGACACACATGTTGCCTGCTTGGCTGCTTGCATCCTTGACGATGTTTACAAATTCCTCTTTTCACCCAAAATTTATGCAAAAAAATTCGCGCGTCATTCGCAAACGTGCTCAAGAAAAAACGCTTTCCTAGCTAAATCACCTCGTCGAAGCATGTTTGCAGGTAATTGAAATATTAAATTGTTAAGCTATCAAGTTGTTTCTAAAAAAATATCTGTTTTTTTATTAAATTGTAATCCAAGCAAAATTAAGTTTGATATTAAGTACTTTTTGTATACTTATTTTATACTAAATCAAAAGATGTAAGGAAAAATTCGTAATATACAATAGTTTTTGGAATCGAGAAATCGTTATAAAAAAAACTTAGTTATATGAGAGTTCTTAAGATTCTTTAAGGCTCTTCCCAAACGGTAAGATAAAGGGATGGAAGGTCGAGAATATCGACGGAGTGTTGATTATTTTTTAAATATCTTTAATTTCAATACTTACAACCTTTTACCCCCAATAGCCTTCGAAATACATTTTTTTCCCTTCCAAATAACAAACCTCCTCCCTATTTTAGTTCCGGAATCCATTTGTACTGTTAAGACTGAAAATAAGTTTGCTCAAGTGTTGTTGTTGTTGCTTTTTACCTGTTGTCTCGTAACGCTTTGTCAGTCATCATGTTACCAGCTGATTCTAATCAGAGCTGCTAAACTTTTGTCATTAATTGGGTTAATAGTGTGCGCCCGCAGTGGAATACTTACCTTCGCTTCACATTGCGTTCCCTTTGCAAAATAAAACAAGTTTCCTTCCTTCCCTCTTCGTTTGCTCTCTTTCTTGAAGCAAGTTGATTAAAGAGGGGGAGAGCTGGAGTTCTTTGTCAGGGGTCGCAGCAAGCTACCTTCCCCAAACGCTTTACACTTCCTCGCTCTCCCCTAATTGTGCACGTTGGAGGAAATCGCATGACTTTTCGCGAACATGCCACCGGAGGAGCGTTCAGAGCTCAGAGCAGCAGCAGCAGCAACAACAACAATAACAACAAAAGGCCAAGTCGAGCGGCAAGTGAGACAAGAGAATAAGGAGGGGGAGGGGGAATGGGAATGGGACGACAACGTCAGCGGCATGCAACATCAATTTGTGCAACATGGGCGAAATTTCACGCATGCAACAACGGGTAGCAGCAACGCGTCTGCAACGCCGTACAAGACAAGCGCAGACAGAAAGTTTAATCAATGCTGACAGAAGACAATAGCCGAGGTGGAGGAGGCAAACTTGTGGGGGCAACAACAATATGGCTTTGGGGTGTGGCATGAAGCTACAGCTTGATGCCTGATTACAGACTAAAGTTGTGGGCTTGCAACCAAATCAGAATTTAATATTGCATAATGCCATTTCTCTCTTTTTTTCTCTCTTTCCGCTCATTGAAAGTTATTTGCATACAATGTTGCCATAGTCAAAGCCAAAGCCAAAGCCAAAGCCATAACCAGCATGAACATAAAAAATATAAATTTTTGATGATTTGGCAGCCAAGTTTTAAGCAGCTTATCTTAATTTTTGTTTTTGCCACAACTTTTGCCAAAGCTAAAACGTTTTAAGGCGATGCAAACTTTATTGGATTTTCAAAAACAGAATTAATTACATATAAATTGCATTGCAAAAGATAATCAAATGGCTCAAAGCAGTTTGGCTAAAGCGCAACTTTAATTATTTTAAAACATGAACAGTTTTCATTCTTGTTATAATTCAAATATTTTCAAAGGTTTTCGCACCCTTAAGCTATGCGGGATTCGTTTTGGGACAAACACACAGAGCTAAACTCGAGACAAATAATTCAGGGAATTGTGTGTTGATGTCATTAACATTTTACCTGTGCCGCTGTTACAACAACAACAACAGCCAGCATTTTGTATATACTTTTTATTATTATTATTTTGCTCAGAGAGTTATGAAACTCGAGTTTGGCAACAAAATGGACAAAACGGCCAAACAAACCCAAGAAACAAACGCACGCAATTAAACGTGAAATTGTGTGCATTGTGTGTGGACGGGACGGGACGGAGCTGGGTCCGGAGCGATGAATAACAATAAATAAACAATTTTCCGGCACGATGGATCGTTGAAGATAGTATCACTCGCAGCTCGCATTGTTGTTGTTGTTGTTGTTGTTGTTACTGGTGCATTCCGTGCATTTCAAGCGGGTGACAAATTGACAATTTGTGTGGAAGACAAGAGACAATTGTTCGTTCGTTCGGAGCCAAACGTCAAATAAAATATTTGCACAAATTATACGCAAAAACAAAAAAGGAGGAAGAAATGGGGCGGAGATCGTAGGGGAAATAAAAGCTACCCGAGGGAAACAAAAACAACAAAAACCAACAACCGCAGTTTTTGGTCTGACTTGATAATATATGTTTATCGTTTTGGTTCTCTCGTCTACCGTCGATTTCGAATTGAATCAATCGTGCGTGGAAGTGAACAATGAACCCCTAGGAGGTCGATCGACAGCTGACAAACACACACAGACGCACTCAGTGAGATCATATCCTGGCACATCCTGACAAACAGGCAGGCATGCGCCATATGACTCAATTGATGACGACGATTCACAAGCACACACATAAGTCGTCCTTTGTCGGTTCATTTGCATGCTGGGACTCAAGGACTCGAGTACCTGAATGCCATTCATTGAATTCAATTCATTCATAGCTCACATTCAGCGCTTCACTTCCTCACACAGCACAGCACAGCACAGCGCAGACATATGAAACACGTTTCCGGTAACGGTTCCGGCCCGGCTCCGACCCACAATAAACAAATCCCTCATACTCTATCCCATTTTCAGCTGTTCCCATACAATGTATGTAGAGTATTTTTAGCACAAGTGCCGCCGAGTGTGTCCGTCCGTTCCTGTTCCTCTATACGCAGCATGTTTTCTCAAACATTTTTCGAGGAAAATGATTTGGATTTTGTTGAAAAGGATTGAATGACTCATGTTCAGCTGTTTCTCTCTATACACAGCTGAAACTTGCCATTTAGCTGAAAAATGTGCACGTGACCCATAAATTCAGCTGCTGCTGCTGGCCAATGATTTATGTAGCTGTAGCTGAATCTAAATCTGAATGAGAATCGAGAATCAAGAATCGAACATCACAAACCCAAAAGGGGTTGCTAGCAAAGTTGAATGCATTCGTTGCGAATGCTCGAAAGAACTCAAATCAATTTGTTTCACTTTAATTTTTGCAAGTAATCAATGGCAATTGTGACTAAATATGGTCGTTACGATCGCATTTAGTGTACTTGAATGTTATGTAGTGTCGTCCTATGAGCTATAACAGCTGACGTGTCTTTTCGAGTCTAAAGTTTTAAAATATAATGGTTTTTTCTTGCCTTCATTTTATCCACGATTTTCCAAAAAAAGATTATTTTTTTTGACTACATTTTAGAATGAGTTCTATTTTTTTTTTTTTTTTTTTTGGGACCACAGAACTTTCTCCTTGCCTGAAATTTTTACTTAAGGCCAAGTGCTTTTCGCTTGGTTTCACATATGAACTGATCACATAATCACAATTTAAGCTATCCTTTTGTAGCATTTACTGATCACAGATCACTTTATAGCTTATCCTTTTTAATCGATTATCGGCTTTCGGTTATCCGTAATGCTAAATTGAATATTGCAACACTTATCACTGTCGAAAACCTTGTGTAAAACCGTTTCGCGATAACAACCGATGCAAACTGAAAGCCTTTAAGTGGATACTGTAACAGTTATAAACGTTGACAAAAACCAAAAAAAAAAAGTAAGCCCTTGACGAGTGCAACGAATCGATTTGAGTTAATTCCATGCTTCAGCGACCGCAACGGAAGAAGAAAAGTGAGAAGAGAAAGAAAAAGAAGAAAAGAAATGAAGTAAAAACCTCAAACCCTGACGAACCAAATTGAACGTTGCACTACGAGGCTTGAGGCCAAGGGTTGTCTTGGCCCGGCTTGCATTCGGCTTCGCATTGGTAACATTTTGACAAGTCAATTGTCATTATTATTGCCTTCAATTTCCGTTGGGCTACATTTTGACCCTTCGGGCCAGCGCATTTCTATGCAAATTTCCCAAGTCGTCTACCTGACAGTTGTAAAAGTGATTTTTTAGAAACGGAAATTGCTTTATTACACCGCCATGGAGCGGTACTTGCGGAGCACAGTGTTAAGGTGTTCGCCCAGCAAATAGTAGCCAAAGGACACTGACAGCATTAGCAAAAAGAAACCCAAACGCAACGGAGCGTTCAGTGCATCCAGAAAGGGATAGGTCCAAATGCCACCACTGCGAAAGTATATGAGATGTAGCCACAAAATGTAGCTGATGAGGCAGGTTCCAAGTCCTGTGAATGCTTTGATTCTTGTTGGATAACAATGTGGTTCAATGACAAATTCCAGCATGGCATAGATCATTGTGAAAGTGTGTTGGGTTTGATTTAATCACTTGGGATAGATTTGTTCCAGAAATGCCGGACAAATTGCCTGTCCATTGATGTTGCACAGGGTCCAGTACGTAATACCTACTGTGAATGATATTGGAATCACCA
This sequence comes from Scaptomyza pallida, assembly GCA_018152965.1. Classification (NCBI taxonomy): domain Eukaryota; kingdom Metazoa; phylum Arthropoda; class Insecta; order Diptera; family Drosophilidae; genus Scaptomyza; species Scaptomyza pallida. Next base: position 4,285,433 of record JAECXP010000107.1, read on the forward strand.
AGGCAGTTAGTAAATAATCCTTCAGCTTTCTAAGTGCTCGTTGCTGGTGAATATCCTGGCACAGTGCCAACAAAAAGTATCCAAACTGCAGTAATTCATTAAGAAAAGTTAAATACTTGAATTTGCCACCCATTTGTGGATCCAATCTCAGTTCGATGGCTATCGCCGGTAGCTCCGTATATCTGTAGTCATAGTAGAGTGCATAGCCAAGATGAAGACTGGCCAGAACATGAAGCACTAAGCGCGTTATCGAACCTCTTAATTTCATGTCGTAAAACTTATTAAAACAAAAAATTAGTTGACGAATGTAATTATTTATCGCTTTAATCTAGTTAAGCGGTTTGGCTACGGGCTATGGAATGGAGTATTAACTTTATGAGATTCGGTTTCTTCGATAAAATTGAATAGTTTTCTTTCTTAACAAGAGTTCCTTTAAGGATTATGTAAATTCAACCTCTTAACCTTTTAGCTTAGATCTTAAGTTAATGAAAAAGTTATTTTATTTGTCACCTTTAACACTTTTTAATACCCTACTTTGCAGAACCGCTTTGAATAATCCCCCAAAAAGAAAAGTATCTTTCGAATTGTCATTTTGTCATTTCATAATCAGCTTAAGTGTTGTTCCAAGTTAATTTTAACACTCGTTTTAGCTTACTTTTCATGTTTGTAAGTGAAATGCAATTTTTGTAAGATTATTTTCCTATTACTTCTTAGCGACTTTTGCTGTTGTTGTCACAAACACAAACACAACAAGAACAAACAATTGTCAGGGTGTGTGTATATGTGTGTGTTAGTGTGTGTTTGTATAAATTACTTAAGCATTCTTGTCACTTTGTACGTATTTACACACACGAAACGCCTGTAACTCAATTAGGCCGCGCCACATTTATTGTGCAAATATAAAAAAAAATTACTTACGCCGCATGTAAATAAAATGCAAACAATGTCGTAAGTAGCATCCATGCCAAAGGACCTCACCCAAAAAAAGGGAAAAGAAATTATAGCACCCTCATATTCCAGTTAAAAGTAAACGTCTTTATTGCGTCGCATGTGTAGAATATTGGGTGTGATAATTGGTTGGAGCAGAAAGGAAAGGGTTTCGAAATTGCTGTGTCATATAGTATATCACATTCAAATAAAATGAGAGAAAAAATGGCTTTAATTACATAAGTTTGTTTAATTGGATTTATTTATTTTACTTTGTTCATAACTGTTTAAATAAAAAGTTATTTTTTTTGTTACATTTTATTGTTATTCATTTCAAAGTAAACAATAATATTAAACAATCAATTTTTATAAAATCATTCAATCCAATAAAAAAACAAAAAAATATATTATATTTCAAGAAAAACAAATAATGTAAATAGTCTTTGTGTGATATATAATAATTAGACTTAATTGCTTTTTTTTGGAACTCAATAAATTCATTTTAAAATTTTTTGTTTTTACTTCCCAACAAATAACAACTTTTTTATATATAATTACTTCTTGCCAACACTGTAGCTCTATTGTTTTTTATATTGAAAAGCTTTTTTGATGCAATTTTTTCAACGTTTTAAGAGCCAGAAATATAATCTCTAATCAATTAATGTACTTACAATTTTACAAGCTTTTATCGTAGTTGGATACAAAAAAAAAAAAAAAACGGTATTCAAGCATAAAAGTCTAATACTAAACCTATTATAATGCTTCATGCTCGCACTTCCTAGAACATGGTATTAAGTTTTTCATTAAAATCATTTGAAAAACCAACCACATTGATTGCAACCCCCTGATTCGACCGCAAATAAAAATTGCAGGCGGTAAGCAAAACTCGCTGGACCTTTTAACAAATACATGCCCCTAATGGATAATTGTGGCAACAGCTGATCTTTTGAATCGAGCCGTTCCAGCTGTGCATCACGTGAGCTGTTCATATTTTCGATGCCATATGCCAGATACCATAATCCAACTAGCGGCAACGGCAGCGGCAGCATCCTTTTTGCCATTTTTGTTGCTTGTGGTCAATAATTGGGCATTGTAAATATTTGTTCGTTTTTCCTGCGTTTTCTTCAAACATTTTCCATAGGATAATTAAGAGCAACACGAACTATTATATAGGGAGAAGAGACCATATGGTTTATTGCCTGAATGAAAGGCGTAGCAAAATGTTCAATATTGATTACGTTCTCAATGCTTCAAATGCTTCATTCTCGTAATTAGTTGTAATGTGAGCAATGAAAGTGCCTTCTCTTTCTCCCTCTCTCTTTCAGTTTCTCTCCATCTCTTTTTAAGTGTTTATCGGATTTGATGCCAAAGGCGATTCTTATTCAATGGTGCATTGATGCTTTGAATTTCAATTCATTTCTTTTCATTTCGTTCCGTTTCATTCCATTTCGTTTCGTTTTATATTGTGCTTTGGACAGGTCAGAAGCACGTTTCAATTGAAGTTGGCTTTGGAGTAGTTTTATTTCGTTTCTTCTCCTTTTTTTTTCAATTTCTGCACAGAATATGTGAATGGGGCAGCTTGGCTTGGCTTGGATAGCTGCAACTGCCCCGCAGCGTACTTGTGTGTCTATCCCCCTCGTCGTCGTTGTTGTTGTTGTTGCAGCTGCTTCGTGTCCCAAGTGGATAAGGCAAACTGACAGAAACAGGCGACAAGCAACAAAAAGGATGTCTTCACAAAACAAAAACTGCCAAGTGGCATAAAGCGAGAGGTGGTAGGTGGTATGTGGCAGCAACATATATGTAGCATACAACACCCCCTCGAGCCTTGTTTCCTTGTTTCATCTGCGATTTGCAATTGGCTGCTGTCGAATTGGAATTGAAGTGTGCGCCACTTCACAATGCCCCTCGGGTCACAACACACACATACACACACACACACACACATGTCCCACTGCAGCAACACTCAAGTATTTATGTTCAAGTAAAGGGAGCTCAATGATGCTCTAGGTGAGTTTGCAAAGGCACAGAGCTGCATTGCAATTGATCGAATTATCGATAGCTTATCGATAATCACACATAGTTACAGTTCCCATTGCAGTACTTAACTGTAAATCCGTTATTGTCCCCTATTCAAGCCATATTCATATTCGCTTTTCATATCTTATATAACCATCGATCAATAGTAAAATGATTTGATTCAACGAACAAACAAACTCTCACTTTTACACCATTAAGTTATGGGCCCTCTGTGAACTGCACTTCGACCCTAGCGATAAATCAATCATGTTGCATTACCTCACAACAACAACAACAAGAATAGGGGTAAAAAAAGGGGTTAACGACTTTGCTGACGATTGACTGCCCTGCTTTGGACTGGACTCGTTGAGCTTACCTCCCCCCAAAAGGTTTTTATCACAGCTGATATTATATACAAACACCCAGCCCCACCCACTGCATAGTGTGGCACACGTGTCGGATACCTAACGGTTATCAGAACGCCATGGCATCATTAACACAGATGGGATCCATTGATAAGTCACCGTCGCCGTCGTCGTCGTCTTCATCGTCGCCAGCTGTGTCTAAATAAACATTCAGGGAGTATACACATATTGATGGGTATAATGCATAAACAAAGTATTTGTATGTGTGTGTGTGTTTGTTTGTTTGTATTTTGTCCAATTGCCCATGGGTCGCATACATTTTGGCTTTAGTGGACTTATCATAGCATTGAGCGTTGAGTCCAAGTTTTTCCGATGCGCACACGTGTGCTAATTTTTCTCTCTTATTTTTTGTTCGGTTTTAGCTTCCAAATGTTAGTTTGTGACTTTTACTGACGCCATTTCTGACGCTGTGGGAAGCCAAACAAATGTATCGATTCGTTATTAGGTTGCTTGGATAAATGATATGTAGCAAAATAATAAGATTGTTATACAAAGTATGATTCTGGCTTTGAATATATCTTAGAAAAGCTTGAAAATGAAGTTAATATATCTGTATAGCAAAAGTGAGGTTAAGTGGTTTGAAGTATGATTTGTTAGTTCTAAGTAATATATGTATCTTAAGGTAGTTGATTGTTTTTTGACCCTGGAACAATCTTAAGTTGAAATTTTGGCATTTATATTGCATTGTGAAGGACCCATTTCTCCTTTTACAGTCGAACTTTAAAGCTTTGTTATATAGAAAATTCGTTATGTGAAAGTTCACTATATGAAAGTTTGACTATATAAGGAAAATTTCCAAAATATAATATATAAACTAAAATTTAATCTTTTTTCCAATTAATCGCCTATGACCATATAGTCTACTCTCCTTTTTATCAGACACAACGAAAAAAATACTTCAAACCAATTCTTTTTAGAAAAATTTAACTAAAAACTTGTTGATTACGGATTTATCTACTTTTCATATTGCTTTTACAAAAGAAAAAAAATAAACCGAGGTTAATAGACAAAAAAAACAGCCTAAAAATAAAGTTCAAATGATTTTTAGAATTGTTCAATTGATGGGCAACAAAACAACATCAAGTGGCGAATTCTATTCCCCTCTCTCTCTCACACACTCGCACGCACTGCTAACAGAGAGAGAGGCAGAATGAGAGAGGCTTTTGAGCTTTTGCTTGCCATTTATTTATTTATTTGATTTGTCGCGCGTCGTTTTGCCTTCACAGTTAATTTACGGGTTTTAATTTATTAAATCAACAGCAAAAACAACAATCAACAACAGATGCTGCTGCCTGCTGCTGCTAGCTGCCACAGCAGCAGTCACATTGCCTCCTCTGTTGCCTTTATAATGCCGCAATGCTGAAAAACAACAACAACAGCTACATACATACAGACAAACAGTAGCTTCGGACCGTCAGCTACTGTTGATTTTTTAGCTTGATAATCTTGCCCCTTCTCTCTCGCACTCTGTCACTATGTTTTGCTTATTGTATGTTCCACAGACAAGTCCAAGCCTCACAGTTCAACAATACACAACAACAACAACAACAGCAACAACAATGATAACTGAAAAGTCAATTGATGATACAATTGATAGAGCTCTGAAAAGAGTGAGACAGTATGGGAGAGAGAGGGAGAAAGCAAACTACAAGACGACGACAATCTAAAAATAGAACACGTTAATTACGAGCTTGATAACAAACAACTGGAAAAGACATAAAAATACATAAACATGCATATGTATGTTTGTATGTATGTATGTGCGATAACTGATTGCCAGTTTAAAGACACTGCCAAACGCTTGTCAATAATAAAGTGAACATATATATAGAAATCTTAAAAAGTTTGTTTTCTTCTATGATAAATGATAATAAATGCTTATTTTATATATCGTCCCAACACATCGTTAGTCACCTTTTGCCCATCACTAAATGAATCGATACAACAGCTCTCTCTCTCTGTCTGTCGCACGCTTTTGCTGATTAAAACGGTCGTGTGGCAATTTCAAATTGACAAATCGTGAACATTTTGTAACGTATTTCAGCAATTACAATCGGTCAACTCTGTCTTGTGCTGTTCCACTTACACTTACACTTACACAGCACAGCACAGACATACAAACAAGCTAATCTAACTAAATATGTACAATGCAATTAGTACAAATGCCTATTGTAAATATTTGAATGTGCGCGCGCAGCTTATCAGTCGCAGCATACTTATACACATATGTCGTATACAAAGAGCACTTATACATAGCATAGACAGCCGCAGTAGTAGTGACATCTGTGTACTGTGTGTATAAGTGTATAAGAGATAAGGCTCATATTCTGCAACGGAACTTTGAAGACATTACGGGGCCGCAGCCGGTCTCACTTTAAAGCTTTTACTATATACATATATGTACATATGTATAGTTTGTTTTTATTTTCTGTTCTGTTTTGTTTGCACAACGCTGTGAGTGCAGTCAGCGTCAGCGGCGGCGCTGCAAAACGCTTTGAAAGGTCCCCAACCCCACACCCCTTTCGAAAACCTCGCTTGCTCCTTGCGTCCGATTTTGTTTTTGTGTACATATGTTTGTATGCTTATTGCGAGCAAGTATGAAAAGGTGCGATATACTATTTTGTTTCGTCTTGCACTAAAAAGGGTTTGTTTGCTATTAAAACAAAGGTGTTGTTCCCATTAATATTTCTGAAGTTTTCCGTTTTGCTTTTGCATGTTTTTTTTTTTGTTTGAAGTTTGTTTTCCAATTGCTTGACATACAGACATGTTTAAAAGTTTGAGGTTATAATAAAGATGTTTGTATGTATGTGTGATTTATTAATTCAGTGCACGCACCTTTTATAGATTTACCATTTGCATTAAAATCTATAGAAGCTGCTTATCATTGTAGGTATTTGCATAATTGATTGATAAATGTGTGCTAAATAGCGTCCATTTGCTATTTATACGATATAATTTCAGTCGTCTGGCAAATGTGACATAAAGAAATGAGAAAAAGCAACAAATACGAAAATGTGAAAAAAAAGAATAAATACAATGCACGACACGCTGTCTAGTTGAGATCCATTTAAAAAGCACACACAAACACACATACAGACATTTGCTCTAAATAGTGTGAATAATGTTTGTGAGTGAATTGAAAATTAAAAAAAGCTGCTAATTTTGTATTGGATTTGCAATAAAAAGGGAATTAACTACAACAACTTTTATATTTATTTATATTCGAGTACGAGTACTATATATTTGATGGGTTAGGCTTATTGAGCATTGGAATCATCAGCTGAGGCAGTTTGTTGAGTGCACAAACACTCTCTGAGATACAAAATAGCCATTGAGCACAAAAATATATTCTACTCAAAGAGCAAAGAGCGTGTGAGTGGGGTTAGTTTAAGAGCTGGCAACAATTGAGTGGCGGTAATTTAAGAGTATAAGAGAGAATTAACGCTCAAGAGCGGCCAAATGTGTGCTCAATCAATCTCTTTCTTCTACCTCACTCAACTAATGTACTCAAATGCTCATCAGCTGCTGCCTTTTAACTGTTACTTCCAGCCATTTGAGTTTAAAGTGAAATTCTTGTTGGATTGATGGAAAATATTATCTAAATTTGAATTATAAACATTTATTTCAATGATTATTATGAAAATTGTATTTTTTGGTTTTTTTGTTTAAGGCGTCTAGCAAAAAAAAAGAATGAAATACTTAAAATTAAATTTGATATTTCATCGGTTCAAGCTATAATTCAATGTTCATCCAATTTATTGTTCATTTTACGAATAAATAAATAAATATGCCCTTAAATAAATAAATAATGTATTGTTCCTATCTAAAGTTAATGAAATCCATTCTTTATATTTCTGAAACGAAATCGACTTATACACACATATAATTCTTTTATACTTCACCTTTACTTAAGCTCTTTTTACCCCACACAACACTCCATATACACCTAATTATGTTTAATTTATAAATTGTTAATTTTTAATTGCTTTGAGTTAAAAATAAATTAAAAATTACAACACACAAATACATACATACATACATATGGGCATTTTCAGGGGCCGAAAAAACCTTTCTACCAGTTTTTTAAAAAAAAAAAAAAAAAAAAAAATTTTTTTAAAATTTTTTTTTTTTTTTAAATAAATTTTTTTTTTTTTTTTTTAAAAAAAAAAATTATTTTATTTTTTTTTTTTTTTAAAAAAAAAAAAAAAAAAAAAAACCAAAAAAAAAAAAAAAAAAAAAAAAAATTTTATTTAAAAAAAAAAAAAAATCGAAAAGTCTTGCAAATTGGGATGGAATATTTTAATGCGATAGTAATACTTTTAAAATAAATTTATTAAACTTTTTTTTTTACCCTTTTAAAAAAAAAAAAAAAAATTTATTTTTTTTTTAAAAAAAAAAAAAATTCCGAAAAAAAAGGGGCCAAAAAAAAAAATTTTTATATATTTTTTTTTTTTTTTTTTTTTAAAAACCTAAAAAAAAAAAAAAAAAAAAATATTTTTTATATAAAAAAAAAAAAAAAAAAAAAAAAAACACCAAAAAAAAAAAAAAAAAAAAAATAAAAAAAAAAAAAAAAAAAAAAAAAAAAAAACAAATTTTTTTTTTTTATAAAAAAAAAAACCCCAAAAAAAAAAAAAAAAAAAAAAAAAAAAAAAAAAAAAAAAAAAAAACAAAAACAAAAAAAAAAAAAAAATTTAAAAAAAAAAAAAAAAAAAAAAATAATTAAAAAAAAAAAAAAAAAAAAAAAAAAAAAAAAAAAAAAAAAAAAAAAAAAAAAAAAAAAAAAAAAAAAAAAAAAAAAAAAATAATCAATATTAAAAAATTTTGATCAAATCGGTTAAGAAACACCAGAGATATCGCAATTTGAAGTTTGGTCATTTTGGTCATCCTGGTTGACCATTTGGCGGATATGCCCATATTCGAAAAGCCTTACAAATGGGATTTTGCGATCAAATATAATCAGCAAAAAGAAAGGAGGGGAAGAGGCAAAAGGAAGAAGGATGTAGGAAGGGAAAGAGGAAGGGGAAAGGGAAGAGGAAGTCAAGTCGTAAATTTGTGCTTTTTGCCTTGCAGCAATTTTCCACTCCTAAGCAGTAGCAACAGCAGCCGCCACATTGCCACCTTTTGTGGTTGCCACACAACCCCGCCCCCTCCCACCCCTCGACTCTGCATGCCGCCCACTTGCAAACAGCTACAAAAGATGCCAAATTCTAAGACTTACAAGCCAACTCGAGCCGAGCCAAGCCAAGCCAACCTGGCAGCCAGGCATCGAGCATACTCCTTTTATGCCGCACTTTAGCTAAGAATTTTCTCTCTAATGACTTAAACGCAGTAACCACTAAAACATTTACAACAGAACAGAACAGAACAGAACAGCAAAAGCCGTCTACAACAACAACCACACCCACCCACCCATAAGTACTCCGTCCGCCCCTCTTCTATAGAGTCAAGGTAAATGTGTGTGTGTGTATCCACTTCAGTGTGTGTGTGTGTGTGTGTGTGTGTAGGTAAAGTGGCGCATTTTTGCGCAAATTTTCCTCGAAACCGCAAGTAGAAAACTCATTAAGCGAAAAGCATTTGGCGGCTAAAGCGCGCCCATTTTCTCTACTTTTCTCCCTCTCTCTCTCTGCCTCTCTGCCTTAACAAATTTTGCATTTACGGGGGAGTGGGTGAAGGGGTTGTTGCTGGCAAAGGCATAGAAAACAACAACAACTTCATAGTTGATTTCAGTTTGGAATCGGATTCATTTTGGCTTGAGAAAAACAACTAAAAGCCAAAGTAGGGTCTAGGAAGTGCTACAAATATAAAATGATTTAAAAACGTATATTAAAATAATATTTGTTTACATATAAAGATATGTATAGTATTTCGAAACAAGACTACGGTGAACTGAACAATATTTTCAAGAAAAATAAAAGTTGGCGTATAAACAGTTGTGTTCAAAAATATTCCCAACTTTCATATTCACTTTTTCGACATGTTGAACATTGCAACTTTAACTGGTTTAAAAATATTTTTAAGATTTGCATGCTAGGAAGCGAATTATAAAAATATCCCTGAAAATATATTTATTCAATTGTTTGAGAGTATTTCGAATGACCTTGTTAACAATTTATTAAACAAAATTATCATAAAAAAAAAAAAAAAAAATTAATAAATTAAAAAAATACTGTATATACCAGCAGTTTTTATATAATTTAATATATATATTTATTTTTAATTTTTAAAAATTTTTTTTTTCTAAATAATTAAAGAAGCATTGAAAATAAATTGATAAAACTCATTGAACGAACAAAACCTCCAGATAGGCATCAACCCAAGGGCTCTAAAACTTTCAATATGGTGCATACAGTGATGTCCGCAACAAAGGTTATCGACCCACAAAGTAAATTTTTGACATCCTGTCGTTTGCATTCCTGCACCATAGTCGTGTCCGTAAATATTAGCTTTGCCGTTATTAACATTGATTTAGCAGAGATCTTAGCTAGCGCCACGGGCACAGCGGAGAGGCATGAGCCAAAGCTCCACGATTTCCAAGTGAAACAATAATCGCGTATCTCGGCGATCGCTACTCCAATAGCCTTAGCAGGTTCCTTAAGATAGTCAAGTCTCAGGTCACGTCCGCGATCGGGCGGGCAGTCTCCAATGGACTGCAGAAAACCGATAACGGCACCAAGTAAGGCGAGAAATGCATTGGCAAAGCATTGCACAGCCTGTGGCAACAAACCGGCTAAAGTGCTTAACAAACCCAAAAAATCTTCGACGTTGTTGTCCTCCATAGTTTGTGGCGGTTCATCAGGGGGCCTTTCCCATTCTGGTGTTGTTCCGTTTGCTGTTGGGATAACGTAATCAGTGTTTCCTTCAATTTCCTCGCTTTGTTGCTCTGGTGTCGCCGTCTTCTGCTTTTCTTCTTCTTCTCGCCTCTTCTTCTCCTCTAAATATTCTTCTATTTTCTCTGAAACTCCTTCTTTCATTTCTTTTTCATGTTCTTCTTCTCTCTTCTTTTCTTCTTCTTCTTTCTTCTTCCTTTCTGCTTCTGCTTCTTCCTCTTCCTTCTTTTTCCTTTCTGCTTCTGCTTCCTCTTCTTCTTTCTTCTTCTTTTCTTCTTCTTCTTTCTTCTTCCTTTCTTCTTCTTCTTTCCTCTTTCGTTCCTCTTCTCTCTTCTTCCTCATCCGCCTCCTTCTTCTCCTCCGCCTCCTCCTCCGCCTCCTCCTCTTTTTCTCCTCTTCGGTCAAAGGTTTACCATTTTTACGTGTGGTTCTCGTATGAGGTCGTTTGGGGAATTTTGTCGATGTTGCAAGCTCCTGTGGGGTTTGTTTCGTTGTGGTTCTCCTTGTCGTTGTCGTGGGCTTTTGTGTCGTTGTGGTTGTCGTTGTCGTTGTCGTTCTCCTTGTCGTTGTTGTTTTCCTTGTCGTTGTCGTTGTCTTCTTTGGAGTTGTGACCCTTTTTATCGGTTGGGTTGGCTTTGGTATAGGTCGTGGCGTGTATTTTGGAGTTAAAACAAGAGGTTTGTATGTTTTATGTGTTCGGGGTGGCGGAAATTTAATCGGTGGTCTATGGATTGGTCTAAAGCCTCTACGCAAAGATTTCTTGTCAAACGTGGCATCATACTCCAATTCAGGGCTGCCATCATGATTGATATGATGGGATGAAACTAAATGATTTGTTTCGGTTGGACAGACGATCGCGACGAACACGTAGATCAATAACGTAAATACAATTTGCATTTCTTAATGATGCTGTTACGCTGCAGACACGTCTTATATATAGGGCTTGTGACATAAATCAATGCGATTTGGTTTAAATAAAATTTTATGTTTTAAATCACCTTAATGGGGCATAAAAATAACGTTAGTATTCATGACATATCGGATAACAAATAACGCCAAAAATCAGGCCACACTGTTTGGCTAAACAATTGAGTTTCCTTACCCGCAAAGAATGGAATGTGTAACAAGCGGATTAGAACCGGAAACAGTCAAAAATCTCTCGTACTCTCCTTCTCAAGTAATCAAGCGTATTCAGTTCAGTACGGATCATGAACAGACACAGAGACAGGGAGGAAGGGAGAGAGAGGGATGGATAGGCATTATTTGAAGACTGAAATCTCGTTGTTGGTGGCTTTGTGAGCCAACCGCTGCTGTGCCTTGTGTCTATATAGTTCGCAATCAAAATTGATTTCCACTTCGATGGGCGCGCATTATATTTTGCGCATTAAACTGATTGCGTCAAATACAAAGTAGTGGCAAGAAGCAAAAGAAGAAGCAGAAGAAGACGAATGATGAGGGGAAGTCGCAAGTTTGTCATGGTCAGAGGGGAGGCTCAAAGTGAATTTTTGGCAATTTGTGCCGGAGCCCCAAACGTTGCCTGTCCGCCTCCGTTGCCTCTGTTGCCTGTAAACTGAACTGTCATAAATAAAATAAATATTTTGCGCTGCCAACAAGCCATGGCCAACGGAGACATAGAGCCGTAACTTATGAACCACACAAACCACCCATGCCACCCACTGGGCGTGGGCAATTTGAGCCATATAATCAGGGGAGACATGCCGATAGCATAAACCAGGACACAAGGAGGCGCAAATCAAATCCAGTGACGAACTCTCTCTCTCTCTCTCCAGGCATCCTCATCTCTTAGCCTCTGATGATTGCAAGCCTCGCACGTGCTACATAATTCCTATCCACAACACAAAAAATGAAAGCAGCTGGCCATCATTTTGCCCGAGCTCCATAATTTACCACAGCCTAAGCCAATTGCCTATTTATACTTATTGAACATTGAAGCTGGACACTGAAAAATGCTCGACGACTATGTAGAAACGGCAGGAATTTTAAACAAGAATATATCATGTTTTTTTTTAAGGAACATTTGATATTCTCAGTTCCTTTACTTATAATACAGTAGAACACATAAGTAAACAAATCAGATATTGAAGAGTATTAGATAGTCCTTTAATAAGTCCTTTACTTAAAAACTATGTATACTTTGTTCTTAAGGATTTGCTGTATGCGATATTCCCATTGTTCCTTTAGATAACCTATCGAGCTCTTAAGTATTTTTGCAGGCAGGTGTATTTACTTTTGATTTCTCAATCTGTGTCAAATCTCTGGCCCCGTTTTTCATTAGAGCGAGAGCAAAGTTTTTCGTTTGTGCCGTGTTGATGTAAATTTATTAGCATAATGCGTAAAGATATCGCGTTCATTTGACAGCTTCGCCAAGTTCCCGCTTGGACTCCCTTATGGCCAAAGCTGGAGCAGTTCCGTTTTCGTTGTTGCCGCCGCCACCCTGATGTATTTCATTGTTTCATTATGTTAATAAGCGGACAGGCAACGCAAAATTCACGTAATGAAGCCTTGAAGCTTATACTATTTGCCACTGGTCGTTGTCCTGTTCCTGCTCCTGCTTCTGCTCCTGCTTGTGCTCGTGGTCCTCTAAGTCTCTGTTCAGCTGTACAACAAATTCACTCGCATTTCTAATATCCAAGTTTATTATGTCATCTTGGAGTAAGAGCGACGAGGACAATGACGACGAGGACGACACTTTGCTACAATGGCGCCATAAAGTTTATTCGTGTACGAAAAATACCCACTTGATGGAAACAGGATACAGGATGCAGGGTGGTGTGCTATATTGTGCTGTGCTGTGCTTTACTTTGGCTGTAGCTGTAGCTGTGGCATGCCCCAAAAAACCAGAACGGGGTAATGAGTCCAGCTGCAACACTAAAAGCAACTACAACAGCAGTCGTCGTCCTTTTGTCCTTGTGTCCCTTTGTCGTTGTGTCCACGCCGTCAACTTTCGTCATATAAATCGACGCAATTATTTCGGCAGTGTTTCTCGCCTTCAGAAAAAGAGAGTAAAGAGTGTTTCAGTTTCAGTTCCAGTTCAGCAAATTGGAATATTTGCATAAATTACGCGTTAGGTCAATATACTCGGACCGAAAGGACGAACAACTTAACAGGCAAGGCGTGTTCCGTATTTACTTTCTGCGACTTTATGCAACAATCAGTGAACACATAAATATATCTCAACGCCAAAGGATAATTAAATAAAATAGAATCCAGGCGCCAAACAACAAAAGTTCTATGAAGCTTTACGCATACTTCTATGATGCAGTGTTATGTTTTCGTATGAACTAGAACTATAACTTCGGAAAAGAACCACGAGATTGTTTTAATGTTTTATGTTTTATATTTATGTACACAAAATTTTTCACAAATAGCAATTTTTACAAAATAAGAAGCTTCCTTTTCTTAGGCGTCCGTTCAAGCGTGCATAAAACATCCGACTTTAGAACATCGTATTCCTTATAGAAAAGTCATCAACACCATTGTATTGATAACATAGGAATTATTCAGTGTAATCCTTGTAATAGGTCCAGGCCACATAGCCAACAACAAGAGGACAACATACAATGGCAACACAAGCCGCTATACAGGCCGCATAAAACATATAATCCCAAAAATTTTCAGTTTCACCTGCTACACCTGCGGCGTACGAAGTTGAGTCGGCGGCTCCCCTGTGATAAAATAGAAATTCCGTTGTTGTTGAATGCTCTGGAACGTAGGACCAGTTACCATAATCTAGAGGAAGTATTGTAATGTTGTTATTCATTTTGAAAATTTCAAAAAAAAAAAAATATTTTAGAATAGAAATTTACTTGTCAACTATAATTTAAAAGTGGGGGCTAAGCTTGTTTAGTATAAGGCTAAAGGTGTCTTTCGCCTACAGCCTACTGCTAACCAATCAGCACTGCTTGTGACATCCCTGTCCATCAGTGAATGACCGACCATACGTGGTGAAGAGCCACACCCTGCTCGAGGTGCCCCTGCTCTAGACAAAATATGGCGGATCTAGAGAGGACAACTCGAAAAAACCCGTAATCTCGGGTGTCAATCGTACCGTGCCCAGGGGATGAATGGCACTACGTTAGTGTGTCTTATAACGGTGACCTCCGGATTCCTGGCACCTCCGGTTGTATAAGTGCCCAAACCAAGGTATGGGGCTCTGCCTTGGGGGATACGTCGTTCCCCATTACTCGTGGGATCTCATATGGACCATAATCTAATAATAAATTCACCTCTCGGGGACATCCCTACCCCCTCACCGACTACGGTCGGACAAGTTTCTTTACAGGAAACCAACGTCAAGATAAGGGTCTATCGATAAACCCATCTAAAACAGTCCTAGTCCCTTTCACTAGACAAATGACTCAGACACTACAAAACGCAATCCTTAACGGTACGAAAATTGAATTTTCAAGTGAAGCGAAATACCCTTGATTCCAAGCTCAATTGGACGCCTCACCTAAACAGCACTGTCACTAAAGCCACCAGGGCATTCTTTGCCTGTAACAGGCTCTTTGGCAGAACATTGGGACTCAGTCCAAAAATAATCTACTGGTCCTTCGATACTGTTATACGACCTATTCTTACCTATGCTGCCCTAGCATGGTGGACCAAGGTCGAGCAAAGAACTGCAATAAAAACACTATCGAAAATACAACGCTTAGTATGCATGGGCATCACGGGAGCGATGCGCACTTGCCCGACTGAAGCACTAGGAGTCATAACTGGCATCCCGGCGATCCCGATTCTTATTAAGAAGGAGGCTCGTCTGGGTGCCCTAAGACTTACTAACATCGGTGAACTAAAGCTCGGGGACCTAACGGGTCACTTAAAGGCTCTCACGCCTATATTCAATGACCCTATCATTCGTCTTTTGGACTATAGTTTATCGGGCCACTTCTTTGAAAGAAACTTCCTTGTATCAAAACAAAATAGATGCACTTGAAATGCTGATCTTGCATACCCAATGGAACTTAAATCTGGTATACGGATGGCTCTAAACTAGAGAATGGTGACACCGGGGCCATAGCCATGGGTAAAACACCTACCATCTTTCAAGCAGAAATACACGCGATAGAGATCTGCGCCCGAGCATGCCTTCGTAGGAAGACAAATGGTGCTACGATCTATATTTTCTCCGACAGCCAGGCATCTCAAAATGCCTTGAGATCATTCCAATTCTCGTCAAGGCTAGTCGAAGAATGTTTCCATCTATTGAACTCTCTGGGAAAAAATAACACGCTAACGGTGGGATGGGTTCCTGGACATGAAGGACATGATGGTAACGAACTGGCCGATGCTCTAGCTAAGCAAGGAGCAGGTAGGCCGCTAATAGGACCTGAGCCATTCTGTGGACTCACCAAGGGACACAGGAAAGCTATACTCAGAACATGGGAAGAAAGGGAAACAAAGAAAAGTTGGTCCGACAGCTTGGGGCTACGCCAAGCCAAAAATTTCCTAACCCCAGATAAGAATATATCCAAACGTCTTATCAACCTAAACAAAAATGACATTCGTATGCTTACGGGTTTTCTCACTGGCCATTGCTGCCTGAGATATCACCTCAAGAAATTGAACTTATCTGACACTGACGTCTGTCGGTTTTGTAACTCAGACCAGGAGACGTCATCTCACATACTGTGCGAATGCCCAGCACTCTGCAGGCGCAGAGCACAACAACTTGGGGAGGTAACCGTGCCACCCCACAGGATATGGAGTCTTTATCCGAATAAAGTTCTAAACTTTGTTCGCAGCCTAGGGCTACAGGAGAATCCATAATCCTACTGGCCAGCACAAAAGATCAATCTGGTCGAGGTGCACCAAATATGGCCTTGTAATAATAATAATAATAATTTAAAAGTCACCCAAATCTGATTTGACAATAAGATGTCTAAAACGTTCAAAAGTTTTAACAAAAGAAGGATTATTTTTTCGCTTATCGGACTTGAATACATTTTATCGCTGTGGTTCTTCTAACATTATGAGCTACAATATCTATGGTGAAACTTAACGAAAACCACAAGTTTTGACTAATCAGAAGACTATGATTAAACTGTTATCGATATTTTATGTCTATCGAATAAATCTTATATACAATTTCATCCGCAAATGCTTAAGACAGACGTACACAATTTTTAGTATTATACATAAGTAAGCTATAAAAAACATTCCTTGTTATTTTTTGGTATTGTTTATTATTACAAAAATTGAACACTTTTAATTTTAAAGACTGAAATCTCTTGGTCATCGATAACTTAAAGTCAAACGTATAATTTGGATTCGTTCTTTATACCGTCGGCCTTTAAAATCATCATCACTAATCGCCATAATGTGCTTCATAGAATTCCTTGCAATAGCTCCAGGCCACATACAAGAAAACAAGTGGAAAACATGCAAGTGCAATCAGGGTCAAATAGTAGGATGCATAATACATAATGTCCCATACATTTGTTGCATTCTCATGATCAATTGCAGTGTAATCAGTTGATGCAACGGCTCTTTGGTAAAATGTTAGGTGATTCGTTGTGGTTAACGGTTCTTCAACAACATCTGATTGATTTGCGAAAAGGTCGAAACAGGTGACATTACTGCAGACAATTAACTTCATCTTTAATGTATAGAATTTTAAAAATAAAAATAATAAACTTTATAATTTCGATGTCAACTATAATTTGAAAATAGTCCCAATCGGATTTGACATTTATAGGTTTACTATGTTTTAAAGCATAAATAGGAAAACAAACCGAAGTTATATCAATGGTAAGCTTTTATATAGACCTTGAGGGTCTTAAATAAACAAGATTAGTTGTTTCTTTTTTGCATACAAATTTTGATATATATTTATTGTGTCCTTTTTTTGAAACTTATTCTCTGCCTTCTTTGTAACAGCTCCATGCCATATAGACTAAAACAACTGGACATAACGAAAGTGCAAGCAAAAACACAAAACAGACCGCTATAAACAAAGTATCCAAAATGTCTGTTATGTCTACAATTGCAAGGGTAGTAACTTCGGCCTGTCTGTGATGAAATGTGAAACGTTCCGTTGTGGTGTGAGGTGATCCATTAAAGGCAGGCTCGAAACTGGTAGAATTATTGCGAAACGACATAATTTTTGGAAAACTTTAATTCTGTATATATGAAATTTTGATATTTTTACTAGAAAGTGATTTGATTTGATACTTATATGTCTACTATGTCTAGAAAGTTGTAAGAGAAAAAAACGAAAAACAGTCGGTTGCATTTTCTTATTTATCGTTATAGCTTGATTTTCTTTAAGACCATACACTTTGAATTTGGAAAGAATAAGCATCCTTCTAATTTATAACTTAAAATTTGTCTTCATTGTAAAACATTTATTCCTTGCTCTCTTTGTAATAGCTCCAGGCCATATAGCCAACAATAATGGGACAAAATGCAATTGTGATTAAAGCTGCCACACAGGCGGCATAAAACATGATGTCCCAAATATTTCCTGTTTGCTCGTCCATTGGAAATGGTGTGGTTTCCGCTTGTCTGTGCCAAAATGTTCGAAATTCCGTTGTTGTGTAAGGCGGCGAAGAAAACGCTGAATTGGTATCGTTATCCCAACAGGTAAAATTATTGCAAATCTTCATTTTTATCACAAAAAACTTAAAAAATAATAGTAATCAAAATTTCAATGTCAACTTAAATTTCAAAGTAAATCCATTTGATTTGACATATCAATGTTGAGTATGTTTAAATGTTTTAAAAAAATATGTATAGTTGTCCATTTTCATATAGAAGTATACAATGGTTTTGTTTTACAGTCGAATTTCCTTAACCTTGCGTGTCCTTCAAGCAGCATACTTATTCATGTGCTTAACATTAGCTTCTCGACCGATCTCCTTAGGTTAAGATCTCTTTTAAGGCTGGTTAATAGCCAATTCACACTAGAGCACATTTTACATCTAACATCTTACATCAATGATGTTACGCATAAACTTACCGTACCAAATTGTCTCAAAATATTCCAACATCCTCAGGAAATGTTTCTATTCCAAATGTTTTTATACCCTTAACCCATAAAATGGGTAAATAAGGGTATAATGGTTTTGTGCAAATGTATGTAACAGACAGAAGGAAACATCTCCGACCCCATAAAGTATATATATTCTTGATCAGCATCAACAGCCGAGTCGATCTAGCCATGTCCGTCTGTCCGTCTGTCTGTCTGTCTGTATGAACGCGCCGATCTCAGAGACTATAAGAGCTAGAGACTTCAAACTTGAAACTTAAGCTCTCCTTAACCATAGGCAGATCAAGTTTGTTTTGAATTTTCGATAACACTTCTGGTTTTTGATATACACATGTTATCGATAACAAAAAAATCTTCAATTTCAAAATTGTGAAAATGAGGTTTAAAACTATTGATAAAATAATAAACATTTAAAGAAATTTGATCAAAATCGGTTCAGAAACACCGGAGATATCGCAGTTTGAAGTTTGGTCATATTGGTCACTGATTTAATACACATAAGTAACTGTAAGCGTTAAGTATCGGGTTAAGGGTATGTCCTAGTCGGGATTTCTCGACTAGAGCCTCTTACTTGTTCTTTACTTAGTTTTGATAGTTTTGACTCAACCACTAAAAAATTGGCATTCACAACGCAATGCCGACGTAAATGAAAGGGAAATTAAGCATGGCGGGAATTGAGCAGGGTAAGTCTCTTGAAAATTTTTAAGTTATTTTTTATTGTTTAATTTAGTTAAAAAAAACCATCAATGCGGATAAATTGGACGCCCGTGTTGGTTGTGCTGATTTGCGTGGTATTCACAAATTCTCATGTTTACAAAGATGTTGCAGTGAAAATGCAGGTGCTGGACAACTGCATAAGTTGGTTCAACGTAAGAACAAAAGTGGACAGCTGACAAGGAAATATAGGTATAATGCATGGAAGTTATTATTATATCTGTTAAATATCGGTAATATATTCTAGGCAAGAGAAGCCGAAAATCGGCCCAAGTGGGGGTGCAACATCATCTTGCCCAATGTTTGCAAAAATTAATGAGTTTCTTGGTTCGTTTGCAATTGACAACGCACAGGAGCGGTCGTTCCAGTCGACAAGATTGACCCCCAAGATATGGTTGCTCAGGAGGAAACGGCGACGCCTGCTTCGTAGACATCTTCCTCACCAGGCGGGTTTCAACAAGTTCAACAAACATACTCTGCCGTTGAGATGCTATCATTATTGATAATTCCTTTTAATTGTTATTCATGTTTTTTTTTGTATTCATTTATCAAAATACAACGAGAAATATACACACTTGCTTTTTACTTTTACAATAGAACAAGATGACAGTTGATGTAAGATGTTAGATGTTGCAATGTGAACACGAGTTTCACATCTTCTCATCGTTCCTATTGATGTGCTCTAGTGTGAATAGGCTATAAGAAACAAATTTGTTAGTATTGTCATACCATTTAAGCAAGTGCGAAAAGAATCGTTTGGAGAACATTGTAATAATCCCAACCCATTGCTCTCATTGTAAGAAATGACTAAATACTGTAAAATACCTTGAAATAAGTCCAATTATTAACCTATTTTATTTGTGGATAAGGCTCACAACCTTGTGACTTATTAATTTATTGAAACACAAAATTTTTTATCTAACTGAAGATTTGTCTAGCTTAATAGCATTGTCTTGCTTCCGCCATCCAAACCATGGACATATCAAAACGGTGAAAGTTGACTTATTCCTTGCTCTCTTTGTAATAGCTCCAGGCCACATAGCCAACAACAAGAGGACAAAATGCAACCGCAATCACAGCCGCAATGCAAGCCGCATAAAACATGGTGTCCCAGAGACTTCCTACGTCCGCTCCGACATTTACGACTGTAGATTCTTCGGCTGCCCTGTGATAAAATGTTAGTCGATCCGTTGTTGTGTACTCCGTCAAATAGTCGGTGTTATTGATTTGAGCGGTGTAACAAGTGAAATTGTCGCAAGCCTTGAAAATCATCGCGTATTAATAATATAAAAAGATAATACCAAAAAAAAAAGAAAAGAAACTCAAAAATTTTGTTGACAACTATAATTTCAACTAGATTTGACAAAATAAATGTTTGCTTTGTTTAAAGGCTTTTATAATTCCAATTGAATATTAATGCTTGCCTATTTTAACCTGCCCTCAACATTTAATTATCCTATGTGGTAAATTCTGTACATATTTAATTTAATTGCGCGTATTTAATCCTCTTTGAAATATTATACAACCAAATATCGAAAGGCAGCTCATGTGTGTTTTTGCCAAGGCAAAAGTTAGAAGGTCTTCAAAACCGCAACGAAGCCCAAATGTGAAGGTGGAAGTGGAGGTGGAAGTGGGAGGTAGATGCTGATGTGGGTTGAAACGATTGCTAAATAAAATTTAAGACAAAGTATGTCAAAGATAGCTTTGACTTTCTAGTTTCTTACGAACAAACAAAGTGCACACAAAAAATCAACTCCACAAAATTGTTTGTGTGGCTTTCAGCTAAATACGTATCAAAGTATACCTCCGCCTCCACCTCCTGCTCTCTTTCCACCTTCGCCCCTTAAAAGGCTACCCAGCTTCTCAGCCCATCGGCTGGCAAACAATTATAAATCTGTACAAAGAGACGGCGGCACGGCAGCGTTTTTCGGTTTTGAAAAGTTTTTCAGGGGGGTAACTTGGTTGGGTTGGGTTGGGTTTGTGTTGTGTTGGGTTCGAAATTAAAATCCATTTGCCAAAGGGAGAAAAGCTAAAGGGCAGCCAGGGGGAGGGATGTAAGAGGAAAGTGAAATGCCGAAAGAAGATTACCTCATTAATTTCTATTAAAATTAAAATAAGTTTTGCGCTTTTTGAAAATGGCCCACAAAGAGGCACAAAAACGAGGCAACAATAACAACAACAACAGCAACAACGATAAAATAAATAAATAAATAAAAGAGCTCCACAGAGAACGAACCCAAACTGATGGACATCGGGGACATTGTGGACATTCAAGGGACAGTTGGAGGGACAACAAATTCGTGTTTTTTCCTCTCTCTCTCGGTTAGCTTCAATGTGACTTTGTTAGTGTGTGTTTGTGTGTGTGTGTGTGTGTGTGGTCCATTGAAAAACACAATTTCCTACTTACAACACATTTTGTAAATATTTAATAGGTGGCCAAGGACAGAGAGACAGAAGGACAGATGGACAGCTGGGCAAACTGTGTGCCTCTGATGGCTGCCTGATGGTTCGGATGGGGTTTGTGGCTGGGGGGGGGTTCTTTTTTTGGTTGGTACACTTGGTCCATCATAACCGCAATTGAAAGTTATTAGTCTGAGCTCAGTTTTGGGCGTCCAGCTGTGTCTAATGATTTTTCTTCAACTTTCCTGCCTTACTTACGGCCTGCCATCAGTTTTTCACGCTTGGCTGAAGGTGTCGGCGTTTTTTCTTATTATTTTTTATTCCAGCGATTATTTTGGGGCGTGTTTGAAACAGTTTAATGGAAGCTTGATAAACGACTTAAGCAAACTGCGTTGTTTGTTACCAAGGAAATGTATAAACAACAATAAAAAAGTTCAACTAAAATGCTTCAAACAAGTGTTAAGGAATTTATTTATGATTATTCTTTATTTTATTTTAGTGTTTTCTTTTAAATATATTCCTTAAATTTATTTTTAATTTAAGCAAGATTTTTCTAAAGACCTTAACTAAGTAATTTTAGCGTCTTAAGACCCTTAAGACTGCTTGAAGCTGTTTTGTCAATGGCCTCGCATTACAAACAAACAAAATATATATTTTTAGCTAACTAATTAATTAGCTGTAAGTACATTTATACAATTTCTATGAAAACAACATTTAGCTTTTGTCTGATTTAATTTTCTATGGAATTCTGTTTAGCTTTCTTGTCTTGCCGCCCGGCTTACAGGCAAATTCATGGCAACAGCTTTTTGTTCGATTGTTAAGCTAGTTATTTTTATATCCTCATGGAGCTCTCACTTGGAGCTGACAGCTGGGAATAGCTGGGAAAGGTGGGCTTATACACAAACACACACACATACACACACAGATATGCATGCATGTAATCCCCTTTCTGTGGCCATTGTGTTGAAGCACTTTGATGTCGTTCTTCTTGGCATGTTTTTTTTTATTTTTTTCTCTTTTCGGACAGACTGCAACAGCTAAACAACACTCAAGCATAAAAGACGAAAGCAGCAGGAAAAAAAAATGTAAAATATCCTGCAAGCAAGTAATGCAAAAATAAAGAAGAGCATGAGGTAGAGGGTGAGGGTGAGAAAGAGAGAGAGGAGTGGGTAGGAGGTTACTGAAATGAAAGGACAATTTTGCACGCGCTGCCGCCTTAATGACTGACGATTAAAATGCGCTCCACAAAAGTTGCGCGTAGTAAGTAGAGCGCAGCGGGGTGTGGGGGTCGCTGGGGAGTGTGCATAGGCGTAGGAGAAAGGGTGAAGCAGTGGGGGAAATGGCTGGACTGGCACGCAGGTGCATGACGAGAGAGGGAGAAAGAGTAGAATAGGGTGACACTTTGTGCGATACATGAAAAACTCATAAAGCAAAAAGGAAACAATTACAAATACAAGTACACACACATACACACACACATACGTAAACACGTGTGTGTATGTTTTGCTCAGTGAATAGCAAAAGCAAAGGGAGGCAGCTGGTGGGTGGGTGAGGGTAGAGGTAGGGGTAGAGGGGTTAACGGCACTGAATTGCAGGCAAGTTATTCACAGATGTTTGAAGGATTTCTGTTACAATTTGTTTTGCGGACGCTTTTTTTCCCCCTTGCCGCTTTAACAAATGTACGCGCTGTCGACGTCGCTGTCAACGTTTGCCGTTACTTTTTATTTCCTTTTATGGGTTGCCTTGTGCCTGAAGAGTGAAATTGTTTCCGCCGCACTTAACGATGCTGCTGCTGCTGTTGCTGCTACTTCGACTGCCTCATGCTCTTCTCCTACATCTCCCCGCCTGGTGCTTTCCTCATTTGATGGCAAACATTTCCGCAGCTCGTCGCATAATTTAATGCAAATACCCAAACCAGCTCCCCTCTCCCCTCGTCTAGTCTCAGCCACTAAATATCGATTTTAATAAGAGCAACATTTTCTTTTTTTTCTTGATTTTTGTTTTATTTTTTTTATTTTTTTTTTGTTGCTTTTTTTGCATTTTTGCTGGCTTGTCGTTGGCGTTGTCCTTGCACTGACCTTTGCGTTCAGCTGCATTGTTAGCTTCTCTCTCTCTTTCTCTATCACTATCTCTCTGTCCCACTCTTTTGCTGCTCGTTTCGTCCTTGAACGCACTTGCAATGTCTTTCCGGGAACTGGGTGGACGGTGGATGATTGGGAGGGAGGGAGAAATGATGAAATTCTCTCTGATTCCATTTTCTTGGAAACAGGAATTTTCTAATGAAAAACAGAATTTGATGTTGCATTCTCAGTAATAAGCAGCAACCGACGTCTCTGTTTACCTCGTATTTATATTCAAAATCAAGTTTTCAAAGCCGCTCAGTTCCAAGAACTATGCATTAGTCCTTGCCCTGAAAAGTATGCTATGAAAAATGTTTTGCGCTTTTATAAGCTGCAAATGCTTTTTACACGGATTAAATATAATTTTTAAATTTGATACCAATCGCACCAGCTTATATTAAATTGCCAATTATATAACAATCTAGATAATGTTTTGCAATTATGCATTTTGACACTTTTTTGTTAGATAAGCAAAAGACAAATAATTACGATTTTTTTTTGTATTTAGTGTTATAACAACTATATAATCAACAATATTGTGCAACGAAATGTGATTTTTTACTATTTTATTAATATATTCAAATTGTTGATAATCCTTAACCAATGAAAAACCTTTTTTTTGCAATCTCTTGATTGCATCAACAAAATGATTTATTATATTTTATAGCCATACATTTTTTTCTAGTTAATAAAAAATATTTTTAATAAACTTCTTTTTTATCCGTGAACAACGCTGTATAATGCAACTTAATTTTATGTACTTTTTGCTTAATAACATTTAAATTGGCTTCAATTTATTAAAGATTTAAATCAAATTCGTTTTTTCTGTGCATTAATTTAAAGCATAAATCGCTGAACTTTATTTTGTACTATTCAGGTTAACCAAAATATTATTTAAATAAATATATATTTTTTTCTTTAAAGTTAACAAAATATAATCCTAAAGTTAAACAACAATACTTAAATAGTTTTTTTCTAGAAACTATATAGCCGAAAGTCAAAAAAGAACAATTTAAAATGCCAAAAACTCACACACAAATATGACTAAAGTATTAGGTAACCGTTCTAAGGAATTGTAATTGGCATGCACAAAGCTGTTATGTAAAAGTGTGTCTGTTTGGCTCAAAAGGAAAAAAAACAACAAAAGTTCCGCCCCATTTTCAGCAAAATTTCAAAACATAGTGTAAGACGGTGTGCAATTACTGAACCTTGGTTAATGTCTCGAGTTGCTTATTAAACTGTCGCTTGTGCAACATTCTGCTGTCAGTTGCAATTGAAATCGTTTTCGAGTTCCCCATGGATAGGTTTAAGCCCCCCCGCCCCGAATGACCCCAGCAGAAAGAAAATCCACACCATACACTTGTGAATTTTCACACGCAACCCAAAACTAAACACATGCATGCGAGTGTGTGTGTGTGTGTAAATTTGAAGGATAAATAAGCAGAGACGCGTGGCACACGTGGAATACACATTGAATGATAAGCATGCAACTGAACAGCAACAAAAAATACAAAAGCTGCCTTTCGCATATAAAAATCCAGAACATTCGAATTAGGAAGTCGAGCAGAGGGAAGCAGAAGAAGAAAAATCGAATTTCAAATATCAGAACAAAAAAAGAAAAAAGAAACGAATTTAAATATGCGAATGCAGAAAGAGAAAAAAAAGGGATAAGCGCGCGACTTTTTTATGCAAAATAGGAAAAACATTTTTGCGCAAGGGGCTTATAGCGGATTTATTTTTTTGTCGGCGGGCGTCAAGCGGGTTTCCCAGTCCAGCCCCAAAAAAAAGTACCCGATGTGTGTTCCTAAGCTCAATCCCTACACAATCCCTGAGCACACTCAGAGCACAGGAATCACACAAACATACAGACAACCCGAAAACAAATACAAATACACGCAATCCAAATATTAACGTGCAACAGACTCTGCAGATACGAAATTCTCGCAAAAATACAAAACACACCCACACACATGTTTGTCAGACATGGAAACATGGGTTTTCGTTGGTTTGTAGGTGAAGAAGTGAACTGTGGTTGGGGGGAGAACAGGGTAGTAGGAGCGTGCTGGGTTAGATTGTTTGATTGAAGGATGCGTGGAACGATTGACAGGCTCTGAAACAGTTTTCAAATCAAATGCGATGTGTGTGTGTGTGTGTGTTTGAGCAAGTTTAATAAGCTGACAACGAAAAGGAAAATGGCAAATGGGATTTCGATTGGATCATACAAATAGTTATCAAATGGGTCACACAGCATACCAAAAAGCTTGTTAATGTAAGAATAATGATGTTGTTTAAAGCTTAAATGATGAAGCTATCATATTATTAAAATCATATCAAAGCTGTTTAAAAGTATTATTAGTTATAGAAATGGATTCTAAGGAATTTGGCTATCCGTTAAGATTACTACAAACCCTTATGGCAATCCTTTAAAGACTTGAAGTCCTGAAGCCTTTATCTAACCCCCGTTTTGCTTTCGGGTTACTTAGTGAAACAGAAAAGAGTTTCTAGGAGTAAAACTCTCGACTGTTGTTATGATTATGATGTTGATGAAGTGCCAGAAAAGCAGGAAGCAAAACGAAAAAAAATATATATGAATGAGTGAGCGATGTGACTGATGGATGGTTGGATGGACTAAAGGTTTGTTGTGCCACACCCCATAACCCCTCCTCAGTGGCATGTTCGATAAGTGTGCGGCCTCATAGAAATTACACGCACACTTGCTCTCTCTTTCTCTCTCTTTTTATTTTTCTCTCTCTGTATGTCTGCATGAAGTTGATGGATGGCCTTAACGCGTTGGGTCAACTACTGACCACCATAACTGGCAGTTAGTCCACCTCCACCCCCCTCTTATGAAACAGGGGTTGGGGTGTGTCCAGTTCCGTTTGAAATGCGTCCAAATGCTATGCACTTGATAAATGGTAACCATAATGAATGGTTGTCCCCTTTCCTTCTTCGTTATTTCGTGTTGTAAAAACAGGATTAAAGTACACACATAAATGTATATTTGATATGCTTGTAAGATGTTGCTGAAAAACTAGCAAACATGGAAAATTTGGATACAAATTGAAGCTTAAAGAAGCACAAAAAAGGGTTAAAGAAAATTTCTTGCAAATAATTGGAAAAAAATCATTTCTTTTTTTTCCAGTACAACATTTTTGAGAAAACAAAACACATTTTGATAAGATAAATTGCTTTAAGTAATAGATTTTCCATACGAAACTTATTTGGTGGGAACAATTTAATGGGCTCTACATTCTCCATAGAATCCTCCCCTCCCCTTGACAATGCCCCTTAGAAGTTCAGTGTCTGTTTGCCATCATGCACTTGCACTTGCCTGAGCTGAATGGTGGGGAACGGAACAAGTTGCCACCACCAATGAATCGAGAGATGCATTTCCATATTTATAATATCTTAAAAGGCAAAAAGCAAGCAAGCAAGCGAGCAGCATATTCGTAATTACTTAATGCGCTCAACAATGTTTTGCCACTAAATTTAAGTTGAAATGCATCGTTAAATGGTACAGAGTCTCTCTGTTTTCATGCAACAACACTGTCTGCCCCATAGCCATACCACCACGACCCATACCACGACCCAATGATTATGCTTTAAGTGAAAACATATGGAGCACAGATCGGCAGCTGAGCGCAAACATACAAACGGACGGACAGACAGAGAGACATTCGCATGACTCATACGGCTGCCAGATGGTACAGCTGCTTCTATCCTCCCTCCTTGCCCCTCAATCTACTGATCAGCAACTATGCTCATCGCCCAGACAACGAAGAAGCATAGTGTGGCATGGGGATATGGTTGTTGCTGTTGTTTTAAGGTCTCAAAATCCACATGCCTCATAATTGATGGCAGGGGGTTCAGGTTATCAATTTACATACATAAACATGTGTATACATACATATATGTATATATCTGGAATGTCTGCATATGCGAATCTCTTTATCAATATATTGATTGGGACTGAATTTAGAATGAGAATCTGTAATCCACATAAGCCATAAATATTTAAAAAAAAAGTTTTTGATATTCAACAGTCTATTAATGTTCCTGAAATAAAAATTTCAATATTTGATGGTAAATAGTTCAAATAAACTTTTTGTGGAAGCAAAGAAGGTACATATAAAAATATTACTTTAATATATTGTTAAACATTCAAAAACCCTCTCTACTCAATGCTCATCTTAAAGTTAACGAACAAAGTTAATAACAGCTTACACTTGAACTCAAACTAAAATTTATATGTGACAGCTGATGGTAAGATCTATAATTAGTATTTAAATTGACTTATTGGCGTTGCAAGCTCTCCACAATAATTAGGCAATTATGTCGCACATTAACTATGCCGCAGGTATAGCCAAAAATTATCACTACAGAATGGAGATAGGATGGCGTTGGGGACGGGTTGGGGTTATACTAAATTGTAAATTATATACTATCCATATCTATTCAGCTGAAAGTTGCCCATGTTCTTTGCCAAACAAATTATGCAAATGCAAATGTGAGCCATTAGAGCTCTCTCCTCGCACTTTATATGCAAATTTAAATGCTGTGGAAATGTTTTTTGTGTTTTTATTCCAAAAATAATTAGGTTCGTTAGGTTTGTGTCTGCGTGTGCGTGTGTGTGAAGTGGCCACAATTAAGTGACCAGAAATGATGATGAGGCTACAACTGAAATCTATAATTAAAACTAAATACAATTTGTTCAAGCTGCCAACAACAAACATCGTTGTGATGTCCATCATTTAAAAGGCATCAAATGAAATTAAATAACATAGAAGTGTGTTTTTTTTTCACTTCTCATTATGCCCTAAGCTAATGATGGTTACTTAAAGGGTATATTGCAAAGTTTAGCAAATGTTTTTAATAAATTTGTAATGCAATTAGCTGTAAATATAATTATTTTTATTAACCTTACTTAATACACAGCCTAAGGTATCTAAATAGTTCATCATGCCTACTGTAGGCTTTGTTATTTATTTAATTTTAATAATGGCACTCATTCAAAGCACGTTTGGGGCGCGGTCATGGGAAATGGGCTGAGCTGAAAGATACAAAACATAACATAAATATAAATACATATATATGTATACACACAAGCCTAGCAAAATACTCTACCTTTATAAAACGTTCAACAGCCAATTGCGACGTGTTAATTATATTTTTTTTATACCTTTTTTTGACAAATTAATTCGATATTCAACTGACAAACGCAGACATCATTTGAATTTTAATTGAACGTGCCAACAACGAGTTGAAAAAGTTAAAAAAATTTACTATCAATAAAAATTAAGTGCACTGAGATATCATTATAGATATAAGTCGGCAAGACAATGGCAGTAAAAATCTATAAAAAAAAAACAAAATATCCATTTATTTTTAAAAATACAATTTTAAGATTTCTTAAAAAAAATAATATTAATTTTTTTTGAATATTTTGTTAAACTACAGTTTAATTAAATTTTAAATTTTTCTTGAAAAAATTACCAAAAAATAAAAAATAAAATAATTTTCCAATTTTTTTTTCTGGTGAACATCTTTTACAGTTCTCAAATTTCTTTATCATTTTTTCTGCATTGCCAATCAGCTTTAAAAGTTAGCTTCTAGGTTCATCCGGTTCTAAGCTCTCCCCTTCCCTAAGGTTTTTTTTTTTTGCAGTACACGCACACAAATCGAAAATATGAGCAGTACGCAATGCTTTGGACCCAAGGGGAATTATGTTCTTAAGTTGCGACCAGTGACGCCCCCCCTCCCCCTTTTTACCCAAGATCGTGTGAAACGAACAAACAATGCGAAGGGAGCCAGCGGTAACAATGCAATTGGGAGCCTGAGAGAAACCGAGAGTTGGAGAGGGGGATTGGTAGCTCGACCAAATGGTGTACATAGCCGTTTTGTTATTATTGTGTGCGGATTAGTATGTGTGTGTGTTTGTTGTGGGATGTAGGGGGAGGGAGAGGGGTCTTTGTAGAATGCTATGCTATGCAATAAATTAAAATAATGTTTGCTCATTTTAAAAACTTAGGGGCTGGCTACCAGCTTAGAGCATAGAGGAAGGGGGAGAGGAGGCGCAGTGTGGGGCAGAGGGACAAGTGTTTGTGCTTGTGCGCCGTTAATTTGTTTTTACGACACTTGTTGGTGTTTATTATTATTATTTCTGTTTGGAGCTCCCGCGTTGGCGGTTAGTCGATGGTTGGGTGCGAGGGGAGGGGGGGGTGCGCAACAAGATGCAAGACAATGCTCCCAGGAGGCCTCCGTTTGTGTAGGAGCGAACGTATGTATGTGTGTGTAGAAGTAGGAGAGAACAACAGACAATTAGATAATAACAAATTTCATCTTCCATTGTTGACACACTTGAAATGTGGGCACGAGCAGGGGGAAGCGGGGGGGAGAGGAAGAATAAAACAGAAAATGGAACAAGAGATAAAAACTGTGATTGTATTTCAAGTGGGAAGAAATAACAAAACATGACACATACCTAGCATAGCAAATGTGTCAGCCCTTTTTATCATACCAGCTGTTCATACATATACATATGCATATAGGAAAGACAGTCTCTTCTACTGACTAGTTAACTTTGGGCCCTGCCCGCAGATTAACTCGTCATGAATCTTAATTAGCAAAAACAAAAAAAAGAGGCAGAAGAAGAAGTGAAAGAAATGGAAGGGTAACAACAACAATAACAAATGGGGAATTAGTTGATAGACAAGCGACACTCAAACTCATTACGCAAAACCCGAACCCAAACATGAAAAAAGAAACCCTAGCACTAGGAGATAGCAGCATAAAAGAATGATGAACAAGCTCAAGAAGATGGAAAGGAACACAAAAAAAAAAAATAAAAATTGTTTTGCTTTTTGTGGCAACACCAAGTAGAAGAAGAAGAAGAAGCACTAAGAACAACAACAATGACAGCTTGAAATAATAATGCAAAGCATAGCAAAAGGTCTCTTTTCTTATGCTTGACAGAAGAGTAAAGAGCAGGGAGAGGGTTGTAAGCAAAAAAACAGCGACGAAAACAAAGACCAAACATTTAAAGACCAAACTGTGTACAAACAAGGGCATCCAGTTTGGATTTGGTTTTGGTTTTGGTTCGCTTTTTTTTTCTAGCCCAACCTTTTTTAAAATCAAAACAAACGAGCATGGAATGAAGGAACGAACGCTAAACGTAAACAACACAGCGAATACCCCGCAGAGACAGCAACAACAACAACAACAACTAGCTTTAAATCTCAAAACTGAATTCAAAGCTAAAGAAAAAACTGTATCTGAATCCAACGACGACAACAACAACAACAACTCAACTGGCCAACAGCGGGAGTAGGTGTAACTCCGGTAGTGGCCCGGCCTGGCCTGGCCTCAAATAAGCCTCCAAACAACAAGGAGAAACCAGTTCGGCCAGTTGGCCAGTTCTTCTCATCGTCGTCGCTGTTGTGCTTTTTTTGCTTTTTCCATAATAATAACAATAATAATAATAAAAATAATAAAAGAGCTTAAAGATCAACATGTGATACGAGTGTTCCTTGGTTTATTTTTTGTTGTGCCACAGAATCATCATCCAGCTACAATGTTGCAACGTGCAATTTGCAACATCCAACTGGTCAGGCTAGAAGTGTTTAAGCCTTAAGCGTTATTTATATACAGCACGAATAAAAAGCAATCAAAGACTTTATAAATTAACTACTAAGCACGATGTAAGACATGGTTATGAATCGAAAAAACTCAACTGTTAAACGTTGGATTATTATTTTATAAAGTGAATGCTTTGATGACCCTTCAAAAGTTTAATCAGTTCACAAAGCATTCAACAATATGTTAATCAAACGATTTAAAGCTTTAAAAAGAAATGAATGGATTAAATGTTTAACAATAAGATTTCACAATCTTATTAGCTGTATTATGACAAGAGCTTTGAATAGCAATAGAAATATAATATTGAGTATACGAACCTGACAGAAAAAGAAATAAAAAATCAAATAAGAAGAAACCTTCTTTTAAAGTATCTGAAATGACTTTAAATTGCATCTGGGTATCAAAATTATAAGCGAAAAGCAAATATTAAACAACAATATTAGAGTGTTTTCAAAAATATCTTTTCATTGCTCGCTTTCAGCTGTTGAAAAAACTAAGCTAAATACTTGTGTATTTTGGTGTGTTGTAAAGTTATTAAGTTCAAGGATAAGCTTGGATAAAAGCTGTAAGCTTAACTTCTGTGCAACACACTAATCACAAATATCAACAGTTCAACTGAAGCATGCGATATATCATTTAACTCAGAGCTCGTTGAGTCGAATGACCAAACGGAAAACGGAAAATGAAAAAAAAAATATATATACATATATACTAAAAGCAAGAAAGAAAAACAACATACAAGAGACACAAGACATGACCTCAGCTCTTGGTTGGCAACAAGAAGTGATGGGTAGAGGGGGTTACGGTGAAGCCCTATGATGATAGATGTTAGATGTTACGATGGGGTATGTGGTTGAGGTTGAGGGGGGGCAAGGCAACTGTAACGAATAACGAAAGCCGAAATGAAAATATTTCATCAAATGAAAGTTAATCATAGAAACGCATTCAGTAGATTTATATATATACATACTGTGAAGCCCCAACAATGCCATCAAAATAACTAAAGCAAAAGAAATGACGCCCACATCCCCCCTCCCGCACCGTCCATCTTCCCATGCTATCTGTCACTTTGTGTTGTTGTTTTCGTTGTTTCTTTTCATTATTTTTTTGCTGGCATATAATGTTCTTTAAACAATTTAACAAATGCCACAACGTCAATTGGAAGGCGTTCGAAGCACGTTCGTTAATTAAATTAATTGAGGCGTCTTTAGACTCATGGTGGGTGCGATATGCCCCCCCTCTCTTACTACTCTACAACACATTCCATACCCTAACCTAACATATCAGGCCAGAAGGCAAATGGCCAGCTTTTACAAAACTGACCTACAAGCCAAGTTCCCTCTCGCTCTTTTCATGACACTTAAGCACATTGCAATGCACTCGTCTTTAACTATTTTATGCCCCTCTATACCTAATCAACAATCAACCCGTAACTGTCTTCCTTGTCGCCGTTGTCATCATCATCATCATCATCATCATCATCGTCAGCGTCACTCGTTGATTTTATCTAATGTCTGTCATAAAATAGATAACAGAAGAGTGAAAATAATGTCATTGCGTTGGCAAAGATTAAATGCACTTCCATTTGTAAAATATTGACGAAAAAGCTTTTCAAAAAAAAATGTTTGATAAGCAAAAAGATTTATTTTATGCTTAAAAGGGACGTGAAACATTTTCTATTTGATTTCTTCTTTGGGATTTTCAACAAAAGTTCTCAAAAATCTGTGCTGTTAAGTAGTGATTACCAATCGTAGTCATTAGATGTTAGATTATTTAGCTATTTTTGTTATAAGAATGAATTATATTCATAACAATTCACAACAAAAATCAAAAAAAAAAGTTTCAACTCAATTTAACACTTAAGTTTTTTGCTCGCTGGCTACAAAACTTGCCCTAAAACACTCAAATACCCTTTGTGGCATAAAGGGTGTTTACGAGAAGCGCTAGATATGTATGTATGTGTGTGCCAGGCCTTAGCTGACAGCTTGCAATGTTTGTTCGCTGGTTGTTGTTGTTGTTGATGTTGTTGATGTTGATGATATCGATGTTGATGGCAGCATAAATTAGGCACAAACTAATTAAATGCGTTTCAATTGAAGTTGCAACTGACAGTGGCAGCAGCAGCGGCAACGGCAACAACAAAAATAATGAGCATTGCGCTCTCGCATGTATCTCATGTGCGTTTGTGTGTTTGTTTGTTTATCTGTGTGTGTATCTTGCAGATACACGTACTAACAGTCCAACAAACTGGCATAGACACGTTCGTTGCTGCTGTTAACGCTCTGGCATCGGCTGTATATATCAATTTGCAATACTCTAAAGCTTTTTATATCAAGAAGCATACACAGAGAAAAAAAACAATGTAAATCGTAAAATTTACACTTAGATTCAAAAATTTATGTTAATGGTTTTCGACCAATGTGTGTTTTTTTCATTTTGAAAAGTTTAATTTTAAAAACAATTTTTAAAAGTAAAATTTTAATTTTAAAAAATAAAATTTTTAATTTAAGATGCCAACATTTTAAATTTGACAATGAAGAATTTTTGATTTTAATACTTTTCATATTAAAAAAAACATTATTTACACTCAAAAAAAATCAAGAATTTCAATCTTGCAACACAACTTTTCGGACTTATTTCTCGTGCGAGACTGAAAATTCTTGAATCAAGTATGAAACGTTCTAGATCGGGCATTCTTAATTTAAGAACGTTTTAAGTATGAAGGGGAACCGGGAACTTATTTTAAGATTTTTAATTCTGGAGTTGGTTTTTTCTTAAACTTCCGATCATTCCTCGTGCTTTAAGTAGAGATGTTAGAGCTGTAGGGAAGAGAAGAAATTAAGAAAAGCCATTTTAAATTTTTTGTTAACACTTACCACCGTGACGAAGATTCGAACCTGAGACCTCTGGTTAATGCGGCGAATGTCTTATCTGTTGAGCCAGATCCGTAAACAATACTATTGCAGCTAATGGATACTTGAAGCTAACATCGCAGCACTAAATTTACAAAGGCGATCGTCTCTCTTTTGAGAGAGATGCCGTTACATTTTGTGTTTGCGAGTGAGCGATTTTGTATACATTAATTTTGTTTAGTATATATAAGTATTTCGTACTTATATCAAGCTTAAATTGTCCTATTTTATGGTTTTTATATTGCTGTTAATCTCTGTTTAAAACAGCAACCACGAAATAATAAATAAAATACTTTGTAAATATTAACAAAAGAAATTATAAAATGCCGTGGGCGGGATTCGAACCCGCAACTCGTACTTAAACGAAAAACAAATTTAATAAATATATGCACTTTAATTTTAATACGCTTCATTCTCGTTCCTAGAATTAAAATAATAAAT
Organism: Scaptomyza pallida; assembly: GCA_018152965.1. NCBI lineage: Eukaryota > Metazoa > Arthropoda > Insecta > Diptera > Drosophilidae > Scaptomyza > Scaptomyza pallida. The sequence continues at coordinate 4,319,864 of JAECXP010000107.1, forward strand.
TAAAATTTGGTGGTTTTTAATTTTCATGGAAAGTCGGCACACTTTAAGATTTAAAAAATTTCATTTTAAATTTGAGTACTAAGTAAAATTTTTAACATGAAAATTGTTAAAATAAAATGTGGGTGACTTAAATCGAAAAGTAAACATGGAGCATTTTAATTTCAAAATTAAAACTATTTAAAATTATATTTAATTTTTTTAAATCAAAAATTTATTTACTAACTTTCATAATTCTTCTTATTTTTTTGGGTTTTTTAAAAAAATTTTGATTTATGAAAGTATACACTTTAGTTCTAATACGTTTCATACTGATTCCTAAAATTAAAATTGTAGAATTAAATATGGTAGATTTTCATTTATATTTAAAGTAGTCACATTCTCAACTTTAAATTTTATAATTTAATTTTAATACAAATCGTGTTAAATTTGGTAATTTAATACGAAAAATTATTAAATTCAATAATTTCGAACTTAATTTGAAACGAAAAAATCAAAAATTGTTGGGGTTTTTAAAAAAATTTTGATTTACGAAAGTATACACTTAAGTTCTAATACGTTTCATACTCATTCCTAAAATTAAAATTATAGAATTAAACGTGCTGGATTTTCATTTATATTTAAAGTGGTTACATTCTCAACTTTAAATTTTTGTAATTTTAGGTTTGAGAAGTTAATATTTAAATCAAGGTTTTTACACATTGATTTTAGTACAAATCGTGTTAAATTAGGTAATTTAATACGAAAAATTATTAAATTTAATAATTTTGTACTTAATTTGAAACGAAAAATCTTAAATCTGAATTTAAAATTGAATTTTTTGATTTTAATTTGTTTTTTTTTCTCTGTGTAGAAAACTTTAAGCGAATCTTAAAAAATACTCAAGTAGGAAGAGACTATTCAAGAAAGCATTTTAACTTTTTGGTTATATAACTCATGTGTTTAGCTTAATGTTCCGAATTTGAAAGAAAACCATATCAAATGAGTTTCGTATGGTGTTTTTTTTACGGAAATCTCATTCGCTGATTGTCAATTTTCCAAATGACTTTTTCATTGCCTACTTTTCACTTGCAAAACTTTTCCGCTTTTGGCAACAATTAAAAGCGCTGACTCAGCATAGACAGCAACACAGACAGTGCCAGAGGCAATGTGGCAGAGTGGCAGAAGCGCAACCGTCGCAGTTGGCCCGCTTCAAAGCGGTTGGCAACAGCAGTAGCAGTAGCAGCAGCCGACGACGACGACGTCAAATCAAATATGGCCAAAAAACTGAAGAAAAAAAAAAAACTGAAAGTCAGCCAAATGTCTATCAGCTAAGGCCCACAGCACTTGAGGGCCAACAAACTTTTACCCCAGAGCCGGCAAGTCTGCCAAGTTAAAGATGAAGACAAAGTCGAAGTCGGTTGTCTGCTTGCGGATCGTATATATATACACATATAGACGCAAAATGACACACATATGAGTATAGTACTCCAACCGTATAGCAACAGAAAGAGAGAGAGAGACATAATTACCGCTGTGTTGAACCAGCGACCAAAATGATCTTCAGCTTGACAGCTGACGCTGGTAGCCAGAGCGTTGACTGATTTATGAAAGACACTTTTGCAAGTCGCCCAACTTGATTTTGTTCAAGAAACCGTTACGGCTCTAAGCTACAAACAAGTGTCTGTCTGTCAGTGTGTTTCCCTGTCACCCCCTCTCCCTCTATCTATGTTTCTTTGTATATATATCTAAGTATCTATCTATCTGTCAGCATATTCAACATATCATTTGTTTGAATACTCTTTCTTCTGAGTCAAATATGATTATTGAGAAACTTACTCAAAAGTTAAATCTAAAGTAAACTTCTTTATACTACTTATTTCAAACGAGCTCCAAAATGTTTACCCACTAAATCGTTAGTTTTTAATATTTTATATTATTTTTTTATTATTTTTTTATCATTTTTTTTATAATTTTTTTTACCTTTTCCTATATTTTGTAGAGCATTTCCAATGCTTTTTTACCTCTTGTTAGTTGAAGGTTTTTTCTTAGTTTTTTTTTTTTCACAATTTTGTCTATTACACGACGACGAATTGAAGTGTTTTGTTGTCTTTGGAAGCAGTGTTTGTTGCCAAGCACCCAAATGGCTCATTTTTCCATCTTTGTCTGCATCTTGTCTTGTTTCTCGTCTTCTTCATTCTCTCCCTCTCTTGCTCTTTGTGTCTTTTTGGCCTAGCTTGTACTAAACTGAAGCTCTTGCTTCTGACCAGACCAGTCGTCTCTTTGGCTAGCTGGTTTGTTTGCCCGTTTTGCCCGTTCGTTTTTTGTTTGGTAATCACGATCTCTCGCCGATCTTTTCAGCTGCTTTCAAAGAGCTGTTTTTGTGGCCCAGTTGGCTTGGCTTGAATGTCTTGGCTGGCTGCCGGCTTTCCGCGCAAGTCAAAACTTAATTGTCGGCCTAATGGCAATATCTGTCTGTCTGTTTCTCTGTCTACCTCTCTTTTGTATTGTCTGTGATGTTGGTAGAAATCAGCTGATTGCGCTGATGACTGCCGCTTGATAATGATGAGTAAGCGCTTTTAATGCCAGCACAAGCAAAAGCAATAACAACAACAGAAAAGATAGAAAAAAGAAACGCTTAGAACACCGCATCCGCACTCCATTTGGGATTCATGTTGCGTTTCTTGAACAAAGCATTTAATTATTTGCAAACACAGCGGTCATCAAACAAACAAAACAAACTTGAAAGTTGAGAAGGTTTTTTTAAAAAAAAGGTTTATTATTCAACTTGAATGCATTTGTTTAAAGAAAAGAAAACCTTTTAGTTTGTAGATTTTTCGATTCCTTGTCGAAAATGTCACAGATGAAAATTTAAAATATGTTTCAAGCTGCGTTCAAGTTTTTAAACAAATTAATTGCATAAATTCAATTAGTGATATTTGGGTCAACAGTTAGTAGATTAAACATGCAAAAAGAAACACTTCAAAGGCATCGGAGCATTAGTCCAACAAAATCCCTAGACTCTGGCCTCCATGGCGACTTTGAGGATCCCAAGAAACGAGGCATTCTGCAGAATACCAGCTGTCGCTTCTACCGAGAACAGCTGCTGAACAGGAAACAGCACAATTTCCTACAGGGTCTAATGATATTCATTGGCATGGTGACGGTGTTGTTTGCATTGTGGTTTTACGGACTGGAGCAGACCGATCAGGAGAATCAGCTGTCGTTGGAGGAACTGTGGCTAGGTGTTTGGGGACTACTGGGCTTGGGTGATCAGCTGGAGGAGACGGGTGTTAGTAATTATGCCCATCACTGTAAGCAGCAGTTGGACACCAAGCGCATCTTTCGACACATTGGCAAACAGGTGCTCAATCAGGAGCGGGCCTTGGCGCGCCTCGAACGTGTGGTCCAGAGCAAGAGACAGTTTAAATCCGTAGCATTGTTGGGTCCACCCGGCGTGGGTAAGTCCCTAACAACAACGGCGTTGAAAGAGCAGTTTCCCTGGAGCGAGAATGTGCATAGTTACTCCTGGAGCACAGATGTTCCGGATCTGGCACACAAGTTCCATATGATGCGTCAGTTTGTGGATCACTTGTCCAATTGTGGCCAGAATCTGCTGATCATTGACAATCTGACGGCCTGTGACTATGGCGTTGTGCCCATCTACAATCAGATGCTGGAACAACGTGAGGGCGATCCAAGGGCAGCAGTTAACCAAACTGTTCTGGTGGTGTACGTCTTTAGCTTGGAGACGGAACACTATTGGGATCAGTTTGAGTTGCTGCAGCAGGAGTTGCCCGTGGACACCACGATCATCAACTTTCGTCTCTTTTGCCGTAACGAACTGTTGGATTGTCTGCAGAATGAGCTGCGCTTGGAGCAGCGTTACCTGGACGAATCCACAGTCAACTTGGTACTGAAGAAGGCTCTCCTTGATGTGGAGACAACTGGTTGCAAGCGTATCCATAATCTGCTGCTGCAACATGGCCTCTTTGGGCCTTAACAACGGTTTTTAATTTATAGTATTTCTTAAAAATCAATTATGTGAGATTAGAAGTAATAAAAGTTTATAGGTAGTGTTGCAATAATGATCACAATCGATTAAAATCGATATATTTTTAAAACAATCGATTCTTTTTTATTATTGCAAGATTCTGGTGTATAAAAGTCATTTTTAGCTATTGAAACATAACAATCAATAGCTTATAAACAGTTTTAAGTATCGATAACATTGCATACAACCTTGAGAAAACATGACGAATATAAACGATGCCAGATTTATTCTGATTATGATTTGTACTTACATCATATTTTGTCTTCTGTATTTATTTAGTGAGTATCTCGCGTGAAGAGCGACGAAAAGTTGACTCAAGTGGACAACTGAAGTGTTGTGGCCCATGCAAACGACAAGAAAAATCACTAGAGTATTGTTACTTCAATACATAGGGTTTTATAAAGGGTGTACAGCAAACATTACGCACAACTGCTTAAGTACTGAGTGCTTAGAAATATTTGTCTATCACTCGAAATACGTTATTGCTGCTTCATCATCAACCGCATGAACATCATCATCAGCATCATTATCACATCATATCTTCAAGTATTGGTAAAAGTGCCTTGGTTTTGTTTTGCCCTTAGCCACAATGGAAATATACTGAAGAGGCAGCCAAAAGTGAGACATCGTTCAGTGATTATGTTGAATATGTTTAGTCTGTTGCTGACAGTAAATGTACTCAGAGATTGTTAGCTGGCTGCTTTATGAGGCATTGAAGGTTAGAAGTGAAAAAATATCTAACTTAAAGAACATTTAGTTGCAAGCTGAGGTAACTACAAAACTTTAAAATAAAAATCTATTCAATTGTTAAAAACCACACAAAAACAGAACCTCAAACTGTATGAACATTTTAATCAAATTGAATTTATGCTAAAACTCAATTAAATCACTGTATATATTAAACGCCAATTGCAAAAATAATAAAGAAACAACAGAAAAACACGTTCTGTATAATTATAATTAAATTCAAATTGAAATTGAATGCATTGTATTAGCAAACAATAAATAAATTTTGTAGCGATTAGCTTAGGCCATAATTTAATTAAAAAAAGAGAGAGAAAAAACCTAGCCTAACATTCGCAATTATAGTTTATGCAGTTAGAGTATTTTAAAGTTCAGTAGCTATTTTTGATGTTGAAAACTTTTCAATTAACCCAACAATTTAAATTGCAGTATAATTTAATTTCAAATTCAATTATAAATTCAAATTTGTATCTGAATCTGAAGCTGTTGGCAATATTTTAAAGCTAGCTGCAACTTATTTAGTTCAGAGTATCTTTGATTCGAATAGATATGTATTTGCATTTACACATGTGCTCACGTGTTTTTGGCGCATTCAGTGCGTTCGCCTGTGCATCCGTCAGATACAAAATGCAAAGAAATAAATAAAGAGCCCAAAGAGCCAACAACCGCATCGAGGACAGGCCGCCAACTGCCAATTGCAGCAGTCGCAGCAGTTGCAAAGCTAAACCAAAAGCAAAAGCAATGCAAAACGCAAAACGCAGCCAGCGGCGTTTGTAGTTCATGAACGGCCAGCGAACTCAACGCGCAACTTGATAATAAGATACAACAGCAACTGCAACTAAAACTATGAACAAAACGTACGTATATATATGTATATATGTATGTATCTGTGGGCGAACAAACGAGGGGGCAAGTGGGTGGGGCGAGGCAGTGGGCCCGGCGACAGCTTGCACCATGCACCGGTAATTTTTTCTCTTTTTTTTTTTTTTTTTTAAGTTTGCTGTAGTTTTTTGTATCTGCACTTTTTTTTTGGCTTTTGTATTTTTGTTTGCTGTCGGAGATTGAGTCGTTCGGCTGGTCACGTAAGCACCGATTCCAACTGCGATTTGGACAGCGTTTTGTATTTTAGTTTTTCGGTTTGCTGTCGCCGTTTTGCTGGGCCGCCGTGTTGCATAAGCCCCTCAATTTGATTTTGGCAACGCGGAAGATACGAGCCATAAAGCTATGGAGCTATGGATATATGTATACTAGACGTTGGTGTTGTACACCACATAGCCACACTGCAATAGACAGAGAGTTAGCATCTAAACGATTTCGAAACCATTTTACAGTTTGCTTTGCCATTCAGTTTTAACAAAACAATTGCAATTGCAACTTGCAACTTGCTTTCATTGTCTATGCCTTCTAAACAATACCAAAAAAAAACACTATACGAAAATGGCAAATGCCCGAACACAAAAAATACGGCCTAAAGGGATCTTTAAGTGGCCTTAACCATTCGAGATATTGACTATATAGTAGCTAAATAGTGGATAATTGTTGAGGCAACACTAAGAGAGTTAAGATAGTTTTTTTCCTAATTCAAACTTTAATAGTTTTATGTTGAACTTCATGATAAAATTTCAATTTTAAGATATAGCACTAACCCTCAATAACAATATATCACAATATTATAATCCTTAGAAAATATTGCTAGCAACTTAAGCCTATCTTCAATTAAGGCCATATTAAGCGACTCTTTATCACTTTAAAGCCATATATTTACTTTTTTATTCAAACTTAACTTTAGCAGTACGAACCATATTGTACAATATGCTTGAACCACTCTACATTATTTTGCCATTGTGGTTAGCAGTCTTTTCACTGACCCAATCGTATGATTGGAATTAACAAATGGAACTTCAAAACATATAAAAAATGTATATAAATGTATTGAGAAAAACTATTCGTGCTGCTGTTTGCCATTTCTATATATGTGCTTAGAGACCGTTCAATAACTTCTAAGCTGTCGCTGTCTTTGCGGGGATATCTTAACTTATTTTCAATGCAGCGAGTGGAAAGTGGAGCAAACGGTTTCCTTTATGGACGAGCGTATAAAATTTTATGAACCATTTATGGCAAGCAAAAAGGAAAACAAAGAAAAGAAAGAATAAATATAATAATAATACTGAAATCAAAGAAACACATAATAGTAAAGTAGCAAAAGGAAAAGAGCAGAAAACGTCGAAGCGGAATAATAATGCGATGACAACAGAGAGGCACACACACACACACACAAACACACATACATATAAAAAATCATATCCAGTCATACAGTCTTTCCTTCAGTCTCTTTTTTTAACAGTCTCTGCACTTGCAAAAATATTATTATGATTGCTGCTGCACCATGCTGAACTAGCCAAGGCAAGACCAGAGACAGAAAGAGAAGCGATAGAGTGAGAGAGCGAGAGAGAGAGACAGAGAGAGAGGGCTCTTGGTCAGCATAAACAATCACACGCTGAGTGCGTCCACAAAATCCCATAAATAATGAAAGGAAACCGCAGCAACAGCAACAGTAACAGCCGTCGAGTATAGTTTTGCGAATGATTTGAAATGAATGAAATAAATTGGTTGCTACATTTGCGAACCCAGTGACAATAACTGTCACATATACTTAGTTTAAGGCCATAATGTCGAATAAAAGCCAACGAACAATTGTTAGGAAAAAAATGTTGCAAATTTTTGCATTTAAGCATAAATTGTTGCTCAATGAACGTAAAAAAATATCCTGTAGTTGAGTTAAACTTATTCAAAATCTGGTTTAATCTGGTTTCTTATCATTTATGAAAGACAGCGAATAAAAAAAAACAATCGATGACGTCGTTGTTTACTTTTTTAGCAAATTTTTTTGAGGCAGTTCAATGTCTTTTGACTCCCTCTCTTATCAGTTTCCCACAATTTTCAAGAATCCAAATTTTAAATATTTAGTCTATTTTTGTCACTTTCGAGCGCAGTTGATTGCAGTGCGAATCAAGCAAAATGAATTTAAATTGTTTAGTTCTATTTATCTTAATACTAAGTATAAGAAAATCTTCTGCTGATCATCATGTTGAAGTAAGTACGAAAAGTTAACCTATTCAATTCTTGGAAAATACTACATTTGATTGCTCAACAGTCTTGTCAAGCGTCTAAAGAAGCAGACGGACAATGCGGATCATATACCTATGAGGTAGTGAAACCATTGCTAAACTACGTAAAACAGCTAAAATCAGAACTTGATAACAACAACAGTAAACAAATAATAGCCGACAAAGACCAAGAAATCAAGGAACTAAAAGAAAAGCTGCACAAATGTAACGCAAATGAAATTAATTTTAAAGAATTAAGAGATCAAATCGAATTTCAAAGAAAAATTATTGAGCAGCTTATTAGCAGTCAGCAATCCATCAAAGTAGATGTAAGAGATCAAATCAAGAAACTTGCAAACGAAGGCAATGTAAGGCATTCAAGTGAACAGGAAGATTCACAAAACAGTAAAAAATCCGCCAATTACGAAAGTTTTACACAGGAACAAAAACATGAGCTAGAAAAACAAATAAAATCGCAACAAGAAATCATTAAAAAAAAGGATCAAACAATTATCAAATGCCAAAACGATGTCAAGAAATGTAAAAACAAGTTGAAAAACAATACATCAAATCCTCAACTACCATTACCAAGGCCCAATGATCATTATTCTTATTGTAATGAAGAACTTTCAGAGCCGGGTTGGATTATAATTCAACAGCGTATCAAAGGCGGAGTTGATTTTCATAAAAATTGGTTTGAGTATCGTAATGGCTTTGGCACTTACAATGGCGACTTCTTCTTGGGCTTGGAGCAGATCCACCTCTTGACGAGCAGCGAGCCCCACAAACTGTGCATACATATGGAAGATTTTGATGGCGTTGTTAAATATGCGAGCTATGATCAATTTGCCATTGCCGGCGAACAAGATTATTACCGATTGATCACATTAAGTGATGCAACTGGCAGTGCCACTTATGATAACCTGAAGGTCCACAAAAATCAGGCATTTAGCACATATGATAATGATCATGATAGCCTGCCCAACCATAATTGTGCTGACAGCCGTCATCATGCGGGTGGCTGGTGGTATAATGCTTGTGGACATAGGTAAGCAAATGATGCTATCAAACTTTCATTGTAATTACCTATTTTATCATACTGTTACAGTAATCTTAATGGAAGGTACAGCAGCATGAAGCTCTGTCGTAACGATCTTATTTATTGGGATGATAATGTCTCGTTAAAAACTGTTAAAATGCTTATACGCCCTGTTGACCCTGCTGAAACTGATTACTTATAATAACAATTTTAAAATATTTTTCAATATGTACTAAAATAACAATTTTAAAGTGCAGTAAATATCCGACACACTAAATATACTCTTTCTTATTCGTTTTTGTTTAATACTTAATAGGCCAACTATATCTTTTAACTGTTCAACTCATGCAAGCAACAATAATTGGACTATAATTTCATGTGATCAATCTTCAGGCACACCAAACAACAAAGTTTTTTCCTCAATTCCAAACCAAATGCGAAATAAAGTAAAAGTTAAAGAACGTCGACGATGCCACACACCCATACACATTCATACATACACACACAATTTATGTGGATAGTTTTACATTTCCAACCAATTTAGGTTACTGTTACTCACTCGCTGGCAAAAGTCCGACCACTCACACAGGGAGTGCGAGGGCGGAGCGGAAGCGAGTGTTGGTAAAGTTGAATTTAAGGGCAGTGTGCAATCGTAAAGCACTGGAGAATATGGTGCAGTTGGTAATTGTGCAACTGTGCAGCAAAATGTTGCTAGCATTAATGAGGAGCCCAAACAAGGCAACAACAACAACAACAATACAGATAGAAGGTGCCTGGAGTAAATCAGAAGTTGAATGAAAAGCGAATCAATCGCACAACTCAAATAAATTAAAAGAAAAATGCAAGCCAAAAGCCACATTCGTTGCTTTGAGTTTGGCTTTTTGGGTTGGCTTTGTGACGCACTAGGCAAGAGAACGAAAGAGATAGAGAGAGAGAGAGAGAGGGGGAGCAGACTTGCACTCGCATGAGGAGACAAAATAAATTAAAGCAACAAACGACAACGACGACAAAATGCACAAAGCACACACAAGATACAGAAAACTGTGTAGAAAGCCAAGGCAGCAAGACACTTTGAGAAATTAATGGCACGACCAGGCAATTGATTTAAAGCAGCGACAACAAAATGAAAAACAAAGCTGAATTGAACGTTCCAGCTAGCCAAGTTAAACGGCTAACTAAACCAACTCAACTTGAAGCAACAGCAAAACTGTCTACATAGATATTAAAGTGCAGATAGTCAGCAAGCAACAACAACAACAAAGACCACAACAACAGCTACGCATTACAGCAAACGTTCTACAAAGATTGTTTTTTGCGGAGGCTTGGGAAAAATTATTGGCAATAGAAAGCTGAGCTAGCATCCGTGTGTATCCATACACACACAAACACGCACGTCCATCTATCCATCCATCTGTCTATCTATCCCCAGCTATTTAGACGCACAAATGTTTCTAATCTGTGCCGCCAACTGCCACTGGCCGATAACACACAAACACACACACGCACACACTATGTGGAGTATATCGTGCCCATTCCCACACACATTCACATTCGCATTCTCATCTCGCATCGCGTAAGAGTTTGAGTTGCGTTCGTGTTGCCTAGATTAAATTTCAATTAACACTCTGCAAGAGATATAGACTCGCATCAAGCTGAAAATATTGCAGACATTGGCTCGACGCGTATCGTCTCGACTCGACTTGGCGTGCGTATCAGTTTTTCAATTAGATCTCGCATTAATTAAAAGACTCTGTAGCTCTGGTTACTGTTGTTGTTGCGCTTGCTTGCTTGTCAATATTGTGCCTACAATCTAACAGCGAAATTAGTTACTTGTTACGACCATAAGCACTAAGCGAAAATTTAATCAACTCACAACACAAATCATACTTACATCCTATCCCATAGATAATAATGTTTAGTTCGTGTGAGCTGTTGGATTTGTTCAAACTATTTATAAATAGAAACTTCTCTAAGACTTAGGTTGTGTTTTTGGATTAACTTGACTAACTAATTTACTCAAGGAAAGAATATTTATTTCGACAGAACCATTGTTATAACAACCTATAGGTTAAGCTTAGAGTTAAAAGCCCATCTTTAAAGTTCTTGGCACAACCTCTAGCACTTGTTTAAGATTGCGATTAAGCAGATCAAAAAACCTTCAGAAAAGTTGAGACATAATTTTGTGCACAAGTACAACATAAAATTAAAACATACTTACTTTAACATTATCCTGTTATAGAATTATTTCTCGCAAAGCCAATCAATTTTAGTTATGGTCCAACACCTATAAAAAATCATATTACACACAATTATATTCTAGTATTTTATGCGACCAACAAAAAATAATATCGTCTGAGTGTGTGTGTGTGTGTGCGTTGATAAAGCAATCGCTGGAAACGATCTATTTATTTTATTTTTTTTTTTTTTGTATTTTTTGTGGGTTCAAACATGTCTGGCCGGCAGCAAGGTCTATTTAGAAAATTGGGCGACTCACGCATAACTGAAATTGCTTGGGTGTCCATTAATTTTTGAACAGGGAAAATTTTTGCGTTTGCGTCTGTCAAACAAGTTGACAACTCTGCCTCTCGACTTGGCTAAACAAATTCACCGTTACATGACACACACATAGAGAGATAGAGAGAGAGACACACTAAAACTTATATAGCTTATATATAGCTTATGCTGTGGCTGGGGACTGCTCGCCATTAAGGCATAAAAAACCCACAACAAGCCGGAGGCGCGAGTAAAGGACAACAGCAGCAGCAACAACAACAACAAAAAATGAAGGAAAAATCATTAAATTAACATGACAAATGACAAAGGACCGATAAAAGTACATGCATGCATGTGCCAGACACAATACGGGGCGTGGGGGGAGGGCAAGAAGGAAAGGGAGGTGTGCCGCATACACACACGCACACACGAACACAGACACACGTGCGACCACGTTAAATGCAGTTAAGGAGCAAAGGACGACAAAGACGCCAGCGACAGTCAACACTATAATAAATCCGTAAATATAACGGCCAAAAGGATACTTTGGTAATTGGACGAGCTTATGCTTAACGGCGCTTTAATTTATGCCAAGTGCCCGCCAAAGTCAAAAAGGGGCAAACCTGCTCTACCCAGCGAAACCCAAAGAACCCATGAACCCAAACCCGAACCAGAGCCAAAACCAGGACCTAAACTCGAAACGTTAACCGCTGCCTCACTCAGCTATAAAATGTCGCGCTCGTTGTTGTCGTTTCTTGTTTATGGTTATGGTTATGTGTGTGTGTGTATATGTCTGTGTCTGTATTTATATATATATGTGAAGTAGGCGTGGCATGTCATGTGGTCGCTGGTACATGCATGCGCCCAATTTTAACGTGTATATATAAAATGCCAGGCTATGGACATCGCTCTTTACAATTGTACACTTACAGTGGGCCAAATAGATGCTTTATGAGTTGTAAAATGATATCAAAAATATATACATATTGAAAAATTAAGGCTGAACTGAAACGATTAGAAAGTTGTAAAACAAAAAAATAGAATGAAAATAATATAATATATATACTTTTTAATCCAACTTTTTATTAATGAATTTTTCAAAAGAATATATTACTGTTTATATTTAAGTTTATGTTGTTTTTAAAGCAAATGTGTCAAAATATTAAGGTAAATACTATTTTCAATGATATTTCTGCTAAATTATGGCCATGTTTTCCCAAATCATACAGAGTCCAGCTTCCTTTAGCACCAAAAAACCATTTGCATATTTAAAATCATATATTTATGGTATTTGAAAACTTTTTTTCTAAAAAAAAAAATACTCCCTAAAATTCGTGTTATCGAGAAGCTTTAGAATTCTCCACGCGGTTATTATCCAACAAGTTTCGTAAATTTATTGCGCCCATTGTGCAATTTTGTAATTGTGCGCGACAGCGCTGCCCGCACAGCGGAAACGGAAGTTGCTACACATTTTGTTGTTGCTGTTGTTGTTGTTTGTTGTTGGTGTTTGTTAGGTGCTCGTGTTTTTATTATCACAATATTTGCGGGCATTGTTGCTGTTGCCTTGCTGTTGCTGTTGCGCTTTTTATGATTATTTTGCATATCATAAAATTAAATGTACGAAAAATGTTTGCGTTTTTAGGTATTTCATTAGTTTGTTATGGTTTTGCGTTTTATTTTGTACTTTTTATTGTGCACGATAATTAATATTTGTGCATAAATATAATTGTGCTGATACTCAGGAATTTGTCGTTCTTAAATTTCGTATTATTAAACCGAAAATACGTTTGTGTTTGTTTTGTGGATTTCAAATGCATTAGTTTAAATGCAACTTTAATGCTCTCTTGTCGATTGCCTTCGATTGCTTCATTATGTTGTGAAAACACATCTGTTGTTCATATATATATATATATATATATATAACCAACGGCAGATACTTGGTTGTTGTGGTTGTTGATGTTGTTGTTGTTTCGTGCTCATACATAAATTATGTTAATGCCATCAAAAACAGAAGAGTAACCAGCCATAAAAGCACTAAATGGTTAACTATAAAGGCGATACTCAACTGTTTTGCAGCACACGGCAAAATGGAATACTAGAATAGATACTAGAATCGAGATGGCATGGTGAATGGCGAATGGAGAATGGGAAATGGGAAGGGAGGAAAAGAACACAATCCGCAAAGAGCCATCAACTTTTGATGGAGATGGCCAAACAGAATGGTCAACAACAAAGACCATGGCCAATAAATGTGCAAACGGATGACTTTATGTCCATGTGTGTGTGTGTGTGTCAGTGTGTGTGTGTGTCAGTGTGTGTGTGTATGCCATTAAAAGATACTACAGCACATAAAACTTTCAAAGCAAATTAAGTGTAGCACACTTATGTGCGCCAAACAACAACAGGCAACCCACTCAATTCACAAGATACTTATGTACAATACATAGCGGTTATGTATGTGTGCGCTTTGTTTAATGCCTTTTTCATTAGATAACAACGTTCAGACTAAAGAGAATATTTTAAGTTTACCTTAAGTCATTTGAAGTACAGAAAAAGCATACAACGAAAGAATAATACGCTCATAAATTTCGTAACCAATTTATTATTTGGTCAATTAGGCAGCTCACTTTATTTGTACTTAAAGTATGCTTCTTCATTGTGTTCGTGTTGTTGGCTCAATTTAAAGCTTGAAAAATTGAACTTTAATGCATTTAAATGGTTTTCCTTTAGCCGCGTCCCATATCATTCCTTTTCGCCTTTGTCTCAGTTTCTTTTTCCTGCTTTTGCCGGGTTTTTTTTTCCATTTTTTTTTTTTTGCCAATACCTTCATCAATCATTACTTGTGTCACGCGCTGGGGACTTTGGGTCTGCATCCTCCATCCTTTTGACTCTGGCTGTGTGTTTTCTTTTTCTTTTTGGCGGGGTCGCGACTGCAGTGCCAGTGGATTAGATGTCGCCCTTTCCGGGTTAACAAATGAATTTCGCGCGCGCTAACCTTCTGCCCCCCACCCCTTGTGTTCTCCCACACTCCAGCCAGACTTGAAAAGATTTCAACACATCGGATAAAGGGCACATGGGGTTGGAGGTTAGGTTTGCTGCTGCCGGTTTTTTTTTTTCTTTTTGGCGACAAAATCGAATGTTTTGCGCCTTCCTCTCGAAAAATGCTGCGTAAAAGGGTAAACAATGGTTATTTTTTTCTGCTTCACGTGCGCGACTTTCGTTCCCTTTCCTATTTTGGCCTGGTGAGCTGTGAAAACGCAACGAAGCACAAAAATAATAACAAAACCCCCAAACCCCCACTCTGAGAAGCAAGCAGCCAAAGCAATGAGCAATGTTTTCCTTGTGATGATGTAATGAGCGTAATAATCAGAGGAAGAAAACATGCGAAACTCAACTGATTTAAGCTTAAGAATATTGTCACCAGCCGCCGGATTGGATGGCACTTGATTGAAATGTCCAAAGCTGGCTTCATAAATAACAAACTGACAAGCCAAACAAGAATTTAAGGGATTTGTTGGCTTTAAATTAAGATTTTAACACAGATAAACAACCAAGTGCGAAGGCAAGTGTGAGAGTTTTGTATGTGTAAGAAGCTTAGACTGAGATACATAAAGAAAATGCAAATAAGAAATTGAGGAGTTAAGGAATAAGTAAGTAGCACTGAAAGAAAGGTAAGGAACTTACATTTTATCATTATAACTAGCTAATTTTCAAAGTTTTCCTCCTTTTTCTAGTTGACTTTCAAAGCAAACTGCTTGGCTACACACAAGCACACACACACACATACATGCAGGAGCACTTGTGTGCATCATTTATGGGAAACAATCTTCAGAAAGTCATAAAAAAAATTCTTTATAATATGCAACAGTTTATGACCACAAACGTAGCTAACGTTATTATGGCCACTCGTTGGGGCCTAGAGCTGCCTGCCGAGCGCCGATAAATAAGAATAATGTGTGGCAACTCCAAAATACAACAACAACAACAAGAGTAGCAGTAGCAGCGGCAGCTAGTGGAAAAAAATAAGAAGTAGAAGGAGAAGGAGGAAACAGCATAGAAGAGCCTCATAGCCATAATGACCATGGACGAGCAGTTTATGGTTAAACAGCAGACTTCATTCAGCCTTTTTTCCCATATCCTACAAAGAGAGAAAGAGAGGGAGGTACAACGGTTGCCAGAGTTGCCAGTGCTGCCAGTGTTGCCAGCTGCCTCTTCACAGCACACACACAATCACACACACGCGCACACACAGCGGGATATATTCACGCTGGTTATGCAAAGTAATGCAAAATGGCAACGGCAACTGCAATTGGTAAGGCCCCCTCTGCTGCCACCATCTTACCCACTACATATATATCTATGTCCTGCGTTGTTGTTGTCTTTCCAGCTGTGCGGTGCCCTGGCTATTGTGTGTGTGTGTGTGTGTGTGCCTGGTCGTCGAAGGTTTTTTCTTTTGCCTTTTTATATTGGCTCGACTTGATAACGCATATTTTTGGCTTATTTTGCAGCTTACTGCTGCGGCAGCAATTTTGCGGGCAACTACAATATGTGTAAGTGTGTGTGAGTGTGTGTGTGATTTATACCCTGTAATGTTGCCAAAAGGGATGTATGACGATATTTCCATGAGATGATGTCAAGCAAGCCTTAAGGCTTTTAACTACTTAATAAATAAACAAATTCAAATTTGCTTTGCATATTCTTTTTATAATCTCTTAAAGGGTATTTTTAAAATTCAATCATTGTTTTTGTATTATATGTATTGCATATAGTATTTGTGTACATGTGAAATCTTTTTTTCAGCTTCTTTTTTTTTGGTAGCTGCGGTTTGCCCTTCGCTGCCTTTGGTTTTGCCAGTGAAAGAGCCGCCTGCCGATAATCACGCCGTTGCCCATCAACCGGAAATGGGCGCTCCGCCATCTTGTTTCTGTGCGCGTTTCATGTGTGTGTGTAACCGAGTGTGTGTGCGAGTGTGTATAGTATGAGGAAATGGAAAATATGCGTGCGACTGCCATAAAGTGGCAGCTCTGTCGAAATTGCAGTCGCTGTGGTCCAAGTGATGCTACTGCTGCTGCTGCTGCTGTTGATGCTCGGCTTTTGCCAATCTGCGACCCGGCTGCATGCCAAAGTGCACGACGTATATTGGATTTGCCAATCATAAACTGAAGCCAACTGCATAATCTATGCACTTCACATGCAGAAACCAGCTACAGTAGCCCCCGCCACAACCATACACACACACAGACTGGCAATTCAGAGAGAGAGATTTGGGGTACGAGGGGGATGCAGAGCCACATTCGAAACGCCAATGGAATATATTAAAGTTCTTTTTAGCTTAAATGCAAAGTGGCGTTGCATGAAATTGAAAAACAGAATTGTGTCTAGTTGCAGCATGCAAAACAAAAACAAAAAAATACGCAACACAAAATTAACTTAACAACTCAACTCACAAATGCAAAGAGAAAACCATGTCACAGTCATATTTAATACATTTTAGTTATGTACAAAGAGATTGCAAAGTTGTTTCATCGAATTGATGGCTTAATTCAGAGTTTGGTGACATTTTAGCAAAGAAACTTTATTCGTTCTCACTTCATAAAATTCATAAAATATTCTATAACAAAGTATCAAAAGAAACACAATGTCTCAAATATTAAAGAGTTAATATTTAAGTAACGAATATTATAACGAAAAAAATCTGTTCTTCAAGAAGTGCTACAATATTGTTGTTGCTGTGTACTTTGGCTCCTATTCGAACATTAGGTTTAAGTGCATAATCATAAGTTCGTACTTATCCTTTCCGCAATTTCACATCAACATTCAAATTCAAATCGTCTTCTGGCAAACTTTGGCTTCCTTTTGTAACAAAACGCCGCATTGCATGTGCCACTGTCTCTGTATGTGTGTGGCACTGAAAACAACCGCCAATAATAACAATAACTATTTTTTAGATCTGCTTAACAGCCAATGTAGTTAAAAAGCAAATGTTTTTCTCAATTGCCAAAGGGCTCCTTGTTGCTATTGTTGTTGCTGCTATTTGCAAGTATGTATTACAGTCTCTGTCTGTGTGTGTGTGTGTGTGTGCCGCTGTTTTTGTGTTGCAAATGGGCCGCAGAGACAACAGCAACGCCGCTTGCCAAAAACAATTCCCACTGAATTTTTACAGTCGAAATAATTTTTAATTTACATAAATGGCGGCCGGGCTCTAGCTGTAACTGTAACCGTTTCGATGTGTGTGCTGTTCCTGCAATGGCCGGAAGCCGCTTTGAAGCGTCTCTGACTGTGTGTCGTCTTGGCTTGGAGTGGCGCCTCCTTCACCCCGCCCAGCTCTCTGCCCTGCTCTACTCGTTAGCTTTGTCGCATTTGCGACGCATAATTTTTGGGTTTTGCATTATTCGACATTGCAATAGTCAGCAGAAAAGTACGAGCAGAAAGCCTGAACGACTAGCAACTACTCTGTGGCATGCTAAGCATCCTGCATGTGACTTGCATGTGTACAGGGTATTAGGCAAACAAACAGAAAACTATGGATTCATAAAAAAACGAGGGAGTTTCATGTCCGGAAGTGCTTTCTAGTCGCTTTGTCTCTTTGTCGCATGTCAAATGCTTGGACATTTATCGATTTCTTTTTTACAACAAATGTAGCCAGGCTGAAATTATTGCCATCGCTCATACGCCGCGTTGTGCTGCTTTGTCGTTTGCCATTTGAAAATTGTCACTTAAATTCCTTACAAAATTGTTGCTTTACTGCTTATTGTTGTTATTCTTGTTATGATAAATGACTAGCAAACAAACAGCTACAAAATATACATGAATACGTATACGTTATATTTGAAACATTTATTTTGCGCCTAGAATTAATCATGCCACAAAAGTTTTGCCATTTGATGGCATCAAATTAAAGCTGAGCTCAAAGCTTGGGTGCTACTAGAATATCCGCAAGATGATCAAAGCCACATTTGGTGCATTTAAAGTTGGCCATGCGACTGGCAAAATCGGCTGCAACGTCTTCTGAACGTTCCCGCACATAAACGGCATAGATGAAACAGGCAACAAAAACCTCATAAAAGCCCAGACTTTCCACAAACTTCTCAATATTGTAGGTGGGTGCCTCCGAATAGTTGCTGTCTCTGTCCATGAGGCCCCAGTGTTGCAGATCCCACATGAAAACGAAATAGGGACGCTTTAGATTGATGCCAAAACGCATGCGAAGCAGTTCATCAATGTTTAATGAAGCCTCCTTCATGTTCTTCCATCCCTCCTCCTTGGCGAGTTCGCGTTCAAAGAATATAAAGTCACAATAGTTGACCATTGGCCAGTTTTCCTTTAGCGATGAATCAAAGTCCATGGAAATCACAATTTTCTCATCCTGTTCTGTTTGTGCATTAAAGTCCTCCACCATTTTCATCATTTTAAGCGTCTCTTCCGGCATCCGACAACGAAAATGTATCCAGCCATATTTGCTTAAGTCCAGTTTCTGAAAATCCTCAAAGGACACATACGGAAAGGACTTATTACAATTGACCAAGGTGCATGATCTGGTTCGCTTATTCATTATCACCGAGCTAAAGGGCGGTTCGTCCTGGCAACGCGGACAGTTATCGATTTGTATGCCACGCGATCGCATATCACGCCACAATATGCTAAACATTGGCAGCGAACTCAACATTCCCAGAAACTCAACATTTACACCCAGATTCTTGAGCACAGTGCAATTATTGGCCGCATTGCCTCCTCTCTGCCAATAGGCTCTGGTAGTATGCTCGGGTATATTGGGTTTGGGGAAACGTTTCACAATCGATATGCAATCAATGTTCGTTGAGCCTACGCACAATACGGTTTTTTTGCCAACGGCCCAGCTTAATTTACTTGGAGCTTGTTCCATTTTTCAAATTTTTCAATTTTATGCCTGAATTTTTGTTGAGTCAAAATAATAAAATGAATGACAAGAGCATCATTAAAGAACATTCTGACATTAAGCTGACACTTTTTACAAATCATTTGTGCATTTTCATTTTTATTTGTTAGCTGCGCCTTAATAACATTTATGATTTTTACATGTCGCCGCAATCTTCAATTACAATCTTTTTGGTTGTCTTGCCGGAACTGGAGCCCATCGATTCAACCTTACGTATGATATCCATTCCCTCAACAACTTGGCCAAAAACAACATGCTTGTCATTGAGCCAACTGGTCTTCTCGGTGCATATGAAGAACTGCGAGCCATTGGTATTGGGTCCAGCATTTGCCATGGACAGGCAACCCGGTCCAGTGTGCTTCAACTGAAAGTTTTCATCCTTGAACTTTTCGCCATAGATGGAACGTCCGCCAGTGCCATCCTGCTTGGTAAAATCGCCACCTTGGCACATAAAGTTAGGTATGACACGATGGAAGGGAGAGCCCTTATAGCCAAAACCCTTCTCTCCAGTGCACAGAGCACGAAAGTTTTCTGCTGTCTTGGGCACAACGTCGGAACGTAATTCCATCACAATACGTCCAAGTTTCTCGCCGCCAGCGTTTAGATCAAAATAAACACGTGGCAAAGACATCTTAGAGCTGCTGCACAAGGAACGTAAAAAAGCCAGATCTGAAAAAATTATTACAATTTTAAAAAACTTTATTTCGATTTTAGAAAAAACTATTTCTTACCGATTTATTATTATTTTTTTTTTTTGGTTTGTTATGTTGCTCGAGTCGGGCTACAATGTGAGTTTAACACTAAAACTGTTCGCCTTATATAGCAATTGCTGGCAAATGGAGAACAGTCAAAGCCTACTTAAATGTGATTACAAGAAAATATCGAATGTGAACAGTTTGTACGACAAATATTTATTGTTTGGTACTGTGACTAATCGATCAGAAAAATCGACATTTAGTTTTGCAAATAATTGAATTTTATTTTTCTATTCACTTATTTTAATCCATAAAACAGGCGATGGCCATTCGGAATGCTTCCAGGATGGGACATATCATTACTCTAAATCCAGCATAGAGACATTTAAATGCAAAAGTCGCAAGCGTTTTGGGCGCAGTTAAGATTTTAACTGAAAGTTTGATGAGTGCCCAGCCCAATTTTAAGATACCCCAAAGATACCTTAGGGCCCTCGCAAAGAATTTTCCGCCTTTCACACCAAATGATTTAATGGCATCGCAAATATCCCTTATTAATTGAGCCACTGGATTTTCCATGAGTGCACAGATTAAAACTGCCTTGAATGCTTTCTTAAGCGGTTCGAATAAGGTTTTCAATGCCTCAAACAGGCATTTATATGTTTCGGCCATGAATATTTTGGAAATCAGTTTACTTATAAACTGAAAATTGAGTTGCAGTGTTTGACCAGCATCCACATCGTTAATAAAATTTGGCATTGCCAATAATATAAGTATCAAATACATTATACAACTTTATTCGCGTTCTGTTCCCGAGAGACTAAAAAAAATGGAAATACTTTTGAATAAAAATTCTTAATTAAATTATTTGCATTTTAGTCAAGGTACATGCATTTAATATGCCTTATTCAAATGTAGCCGAATGCAATTAAATGAAATTCCGTGATATTTGTGTTTTTTTTATACCCTACCCACAATATTGATAACCATAAGTCTGTATAATTGTAAACAAAATGTCTTCGCGAAAATTTACGATTTTTTAAAAAAAATTACAGTGGAACTGGTAAAGAGTAACTAGAGATGAAACACAGCTACGAATACTTTTATACCAAACATGTAAGCTTCAAGCTATCGATAACTTTTGCTATCTTCGATACCAATATTAATAAAAGCTGATATTATTTTGATTTTCTTCTTTTCCTAAAGATATGATAAAGAATTCATTATCTTTTATACACTTTTACGTATACTTAATTTATTCTAACATTTATTTTTAAATCAAAAAGCAATCAAAATTATGTCAAATCCTGTCAAAACTTAAGATTCTTTAGTTTTCCAAACAACATGAGTCCCAATTATGCGCTCAGTGTAACAAAGCCTATCTTATGCGTTGGCTGCTTGACAGTCGATCTAATCACGCTATGTGCTGATGAACCCCTAGTGGGAGTCGAACACGAATGCTTGGAGGCCAAATGGCAGCGAGGTGGACACTCAAGCAATGTGAGCTGCCTGTTGCGTATGCTGGGCGCCCAGGTGGAGTTCTTTGGCATGCTGAGCCGTTCAAGTCTGGCCTATGACATGTGGCAGCAAATGCAGCGTTGCAACATCGATCTCAGTCATTGCCCCAGAACTGATGAGGAACCCAACATCAACACCGTTTGGATAGCAAAGAAGACCAAGGCTCGCACCATTATAAACAGTGAAAATCAAAACTTTCCCTTTGTGAGCATCAAGGATTTCAAACAGCTCGATCTTAGTCTGTATGGTTGGGTGCACTTTGAGGCACGAAATGTGTTCGAAACGATTCTGATGATGCGCTCTGTCTTGGATTACAATAATGGACGCCCGGCCAAGGAACGCATACGCATCTCCCTTAAAGTCAAAGATGACATTTGCTATAGGAAAAGCATCGATCTCTTCGATATGTGTGACTATGTGCTATGCTCCAGGCAAATGGCGCAGCAGCAGGGCTGGCAATCGATGAAGGAAGCGAGCCTCGAACTGGACAAGAATCTGCCATTGCCACGCACCTATCATGTGCGTAGACCCTGTGTGATTTGTAGCTGGGGTCCCAACGGGGCTGGCTGTGTAGATACTTTGGGCAAGTACTATGAGCTGCCTGCACAGAAATGTCGGCGTCCTGTGGACACCTATGGTGCTGGTGATTGCTTTACAGCAGCTGTTATCTATGCTCTCTATGTGCGCGATATGAATCTGGCCGATGCCGTTGGCTTTGGCAATCTTATAGCTGGTCAGAAGCTAACTGCAATGGGCTTGGATCACATTGCCAAGCTCAATACATTTCGTGCTAATCCGGAGCATGATGACACACATCGTCCTAAAGATTTACCCAAAGCCGAAGAGGTCAAGAAACGCATTTGCCAAAAGTATTTCGATCGTCCCCTTGAGCATAGCAATGGTGAATTGGCCACAAAGCTCTTGCAAGTCTTCAATCCCAATGATTATAAATTCAAAGAGGAGCCAATTGTCAAGGTTATTGCAAAGCCAGAGCCAGAGACAATATTGGAAAGTTTCACAAGCGCTGAAGCTGAACCAAAATTAACCCCACCAGCGACACTGAAAAGTGTGCATTTGCAAACAACCCGACAGGTTAAAATGATTTAAAATGAAAAATACAAAATTTGTTTGTTAGAAATGTTTACTTTTAATCACACATATCACCACAGTCCTCTATTATAATCTTTTTCGCTGTTTTGCCCGAATTCGAACCCATTTGTTCCATCTTGTGTATGATATCCATGCCCTCCACAACCTTGCCAAAGACCACGTGTCTACCATTAAGCCAAGTTGTCTTGCCAACACATATGAAAAACTGTGAGCCATTTGTATTGGGACCCGCATTGGCCATGGATATGGTGCCCGGTCCGGAGTGTTTTAGCACAAAGTTCTCATCGGGAAACTTCTGACCATAAATGGAACGTCCACCAGTGCCATCCTGCTTGGTAAAATCGCCACCTTGGCACATAAAATTCGGTATGACACGATGGAAGGGACAACCCTTGTAGCCAAATCCCTTTTCGCCAGTGCACAAGGCGTGAAAGTTTTCCGTAGTCTTTGGAACTATATCGGAACGCAGTTCAATAACAACACGTCCAAGTTTGTCACCATCGGCGGTGATGTCCAAGAAAACACGCGGCAAAGCCATGTTAATGAAGTTTTTGGAATGAATTTGAAGATTTGCTTAAGTGCCTAAAATGTGAATGAGAAACCAAATGACACAATTATCAAGGAAAATATATAAAATTCACAAATTCAATCTGTTACACAGCAACATTAAAAAGTATTTCACCAATAAAAGAAAGAAAATCGACTGTACATAAATTATTCGAAATTGTTAATTGAATTATCTTTTGCCTTATTGCATCGCGAATAAGAAATATAATAAATTGTTCTTATATTTTGTATAAAATGTAAGCCAATGAAAATGTTTTCCCTTGTGCCACTTAAAGGTCAAAACCATAAATTCACCAAAAAAAAAAAGAAAAAGAAATCGCGTTAAATGGAAATGTGAAAAAAAAAAATGTCAGCCATGGCTGAGTGCGATGCGACTGTAGTCATGGCTATATAAGCTACAGCGATGCTTGCAACAAAAAATGAAAAAAAAGAAGAAGAAAGGGAATGTCACATAACCTTAAACCGTTTAAACCGGCCATTCATTACGTATGCGCCACGTTTGCCAGCGATAATAATTACCTTGCCAGCAGCATCCGCAACTGCTGCTACTGCTGTCCAGGGCCAATAAATTATCAGCTATATACATATACAGAGACAATTTCAATTGATTGCAAATGGGCTGCATCGCACAGTTTTATTTGCTTGTTGAAAAGGGTTAAACATTTTCTTTTCCTTTTTTTTGTGGGGAGTTACTTTTTTATGCGGGCTGCGTGGCAATTTGAATTATTGCTAGATTATTTAAATACATTTTTGCAATATCAGCGAAGAGATTTTAAACACACAGAGTCCATGCCATATAAGGATTAAGAACGAAATAGCCTTGCAGTAATCATATTTAAATAACGAAATTAAAATGTGTATTCATTAAGGCCACACCCTTGGCCGTTTATACAGTTGTCAACAAACCGCTTTTCAAGCATTATTATCCTCTAATCTTACGCATTCAGTGGAGGTACTAGCTATGTGGTCTTTATTTATTGTATTCCCCTTGAATTGCTCACACATAATTATGAACAGGGGGACAATGAAGGACATTCCTTATCTCATCTTATTTGCATTTTTGGTTGTAGGAAATATAATAAGAATAAAAGCCTAAATGACCTAAATGTGCAGAATTTTGATTTATGTAAGTAGATGCCACAAAAACTTCTCCAACCGCCACCAAAATGCCTAACCACTCCCTCCCCCCATGTGCTACGTCCAAGTGTCCACAATTAATTTTTATTCCAGCTGAGGGTTGGTTTAGCTTGAGACAAGTGTGTGTGTGGCACAATAAACACACCTCCCAACAAAGTCTCAAGTTGAGCGGAAAGTTAGAGAAAATATTAAAGTGTAAAAGAGATTGTTGTTGCTCACATTGTTATACCCTGTTTTTCATATCTTATACTCTTTTTTTTACCAAATTCAAGTATTCCATACGACTCTGTTCATCTTCTTTCTTTCTAGATACCCCTTAATTGCGTTTAGGACATTAGCACTGACTTGTGCCGCTGACACTTGAAAAGTGGGAGTGGCAGGGGGCGTTAGACATCCCGCTGGATTTTATATTTTGTTGTAAAAAGAAATCAACAATAGACAAGAAATAAGCAATGGTGGAAAGTTTTTGTGCTCGCTGATTTTATAGCAAAGAATTTTCATTTTTCCGCGTACGTATGTATGTGTGTGTGTGTGTGCAGCGTGATGACCTCATTAATTTTCAATCTGAGCTGGATTACATGAAGCTGCCCAGTTGGCCAAGTGAAATGGCCACGCCCACGCGGCGGCCCAGTCGCTGATGATGAATCTTTTCCTTGATTTCGTGCCACATTCTTCCGCGCATCCTACCATCCTGCCTCCATCTCCCCCGCACTCACACACATACACACACACACTGCTCTAATTTATGATGATAAATGAGTTTCAATCAAGCGGCAGAAGTGAAGCCAACGTCGGCCAGTTTCCGCTGCTGTTGCCGCTGCCGTTGCCGTTGCCATTGCCGCCTTGGCGATCCTGCTGCGAAGCTGGAGAAGATGCCTCCAACCAGTGGAAATTGTATGTATAAATTATCCATAATTTGATTTGACTTGTGCTTGTCCTGCCATCGAGATTTGTTCACCATGGCGTGAGGTTTTTCATTTGAATATTTATGAATAATTTTCTTTTTTTTTCGGGAGCAATATTAACAAAAAAAAAAAAAATTAATCTGTTGTTTACTTGTTTCA
This sequence comes from Scaptomyza pallida, assembly GCA_018152965.1. Taxonomy (NCBI): domain Eukaryota; kingdom Metazoa; phylum Arthropoda; class Insecta; order Diptera; family Drosophilidae; genus Scaptomyza; species Scaptomyza pallida. The sequence goes on from JAECXP010000107.1 coordinate 4,345,280, forward strand.
ACGGTTTCACGTACATTTCAGCGCACTTGCACTTTTCCAGTCTCCGGTCAATTTTTCATGCACTCCCCCAAATTGAAAAATCAAATTAAGAACAAACAAAAATTCACCCTCGAAAAATTTCATAGGCTAAGCAAGCAAAGCTGAGAAAGAACTGAAAAAAAAGCTTTGTAATTACTTTGAGCCAAGTTCTTGCTTCTATCTATTTTCGATGATTAATAATTGTGGATTTTTTTCAAGCAATTTACGTTTTTTCAAATAATTGCCATAAACAATAAAGTAACAAATGTGTTTGACGCAAAATGTGTTAGTAATAAACGTTTAAAAATAAACTTTAAAATTTTGCTGCTTAATAATTGAGTAATAAAATCTGTTCAGAAACATTTTTAGCTTTTAAAGTTAAAGATTCTTACTTAAATCTTATATAGAGTCAAGCAAATAAATTTAATACAAGCTCTAAAATATCAACAACATATTCTTGTTCTTCTTCATATTTTAATCCAGCTTCGCTTCGATGGCAAGCAGTTTCGATTACCCTCCAGTTGGAAACGACAAAATTTGTCTAGTATCTGTTGCCCTCAAAGTGTACTTTGCACATACCCTTTGAAAATTGATTAACAAGAGTATATAAATGTGGAAATGTGTAAAAAAAATACACAATTTCTTTACGTGAAACTTAACTTTATTGAAAACCTATTATTATTAAAAGTATTATAAATTAAATCATAACTTATTGATAAGACTATTCATTTTGATATCAACATCATGTTCCTTAATTAGAGGGTATTTTCTACATACGTATAACACTTTGAACTAGATATTCATTTCTGAATACCTTAAGCCCATGAAATAGGTTGGTAAGGCAATATGGTAATGTTAAAATGTTTTCACATAAGCTTTTCTAAATAATTCTTCTTCTTGATATCGATAGAAACATGTTATCGATAAGAAATCATATTTATATTGAATTGATATAAAATTTCAGTCGTACTCTCTTGCAAAATACCAGAGTTATCGAAGATTAAAGTTTAGTTTGGGTTCAGGGTATCTTTTAGTCGTTTTCTTTTCGACTTCAAACTTTTTACTTGTTTTTATATATATATACATATAAATAAATTCTTTGTATTCTTTATATTTTTTTTTTTTGTGTGCGCTTTTGCGCGTTGCCGGATTTGGAGCAACTTCCGCTTCATTGGGCAATTACGCAAGCAGCGCTTTGATTATGCTGCAGCGCACAATTGTTTTGACATTTAATCAAAGCGAGCAACAAAAGCGTCGTCGTCCTGGATGACGATGAAGCGAGGGGCATCTATTTTTTTGTCGTCTACACTCTCGCTCGCTGGTTTATACAGGATGCACCATAAAAAACGGCAACAATATGCAGCGCAAAGGGCAAAAGAGGACGGGGGACAGACACTGTGCCAATGCTGATAAGCTTGACTGGACACTTGGGTAATTGAGTAACTTGCTCGTCGTCGAACAATGGACAAACAATCGTGCCACATGGCCCAGATGGTTCAATGTCCGTTTAATGCAACAGCGGGGGCAGCACTCGTCGCGAAGCGAAGGTGGAGTAACTGGAGCAGATTCTCAATAGTCTGGCACAAGGATTCCTTGGCGGGCAGATCAAAGCCAGCATTTTGGGTCTTCGCCCTCCCGCTGATGCCGCTTTTTTATAGAACGATATGTGTTTTGTGCCAATGGAAAACCCTGAGAGCATCCTTCGACAATGTCACACAATTTGAGTTTGAAGAGCCGACCTTAAGGTTTTATTTTTTTGATGCTTCTGGCAGCCATAAAACTGAACTATGTAGTTCCATATATATATTATATTTCATTTAGTTTCAATGTTCTTGGCAACATTTTCCTTTTATGTCATTTTGGGTTTCATTTTCTTGTCATTTCAATTTGAGTTCCGCTTCCGTCGTCGTTGTTGACCCAGCTTGAGCTCTTATCAAAAACTTTCATTCACATTTGACTTCAATTTTGATACGGATACTCTACAACTGAAGCTGGCCTATAAAGTGCTTTCATTTGATTGGTTTCGTTTTATGTGCATCCAAATCAATGTAAATATTTAATTAAAAATATTTTACACATAAATTCGTTTTTTTTTCATGCAATTTTTTACGTATTTCCATTAAGTTTTAATTGCTATCAAAAAAAAATGTTGTTTGAAATCTCAAAATAAAATCTCTAAGTGCACAAAAAAATTTGTGCAATTAAAAGCGCAATCAGCAATGAAAAAAAAATATCAAATAGAAAAGCTTCAGTCGAGGAAGCTTGAATAGCTGATACCCTAAGCCCATTATACAAAATTGACGAAAAGTCGATTTAAGAGTTTAACAAAACTTTTAATAACCATAATTTCGCCAAAATCAACCCGATTTTCAAACGCAATATATTAAAAGTCTTGTATTGAGCCCTAAAATAGTATTGCATTTAAGTCTAGAAACTTAATTTTTACTCGATTTTCATGTAATTTTTTTGTGACCAGAAATTAACTTGGGAGTTTGATAAAACTTCCGATTGCCATAACTTCGGCAATATTATCTCTATTTTCATATGAAATACATCAAGGGTCTTGTTTTACGCTCTAGATTTATACTGCATTTAAATAAACACAAAATAAAGAAACTTAATTTTTTGTCGATTTTCATGTCAATTTTTTATGACCGGTAACCGACTTGGGCGTGGAACGGAACTTCCGATTGCCATAACTTCCTCAAAATAAACTTAATTTTTAAATGCAATACACCAAAAGTCTTGTATTTTGCTCTTAATTAAGCATTTAAATAAATACCAAATAAAAAAGTTAATTTTTACTCGATTTTCATAGCAAAAATCTGTGACAAAAAATCGTAATGTGGGATGGATATGACATTTGATTGCCATAAGACATTTTTGCAACGAACCCAATATACACTTAATTAACATATAAAATAGTTATCTATAACACTCGAAAGAGCTTAAATTGAAATGAAATAAAACCTAAACACATAAATATGTAAATGGAAAAGTAGTAAAAATCTGAAATATTTTTTATTCAGATTTTGCTTACATAATAAATAATCAAAACATAAAGTGCACAGTATATATATTTCCATTAAAAAAGTACTTGATAGTGCAATAATAAAAACAGAAATTAAAACTATAAACAAATATAAATGTAAATATTATTTGTAATGCCATAAAAAGCAGGCTCTTTTCGGATTTTGCTTACGCAATCAATAAAATACATACAATTTTCATTTAAAGCTGATTTCATTTAATCAAATATTGTTTGCATACGAACACACGTGGCATATTGCGTAACATTTACATGTACTTATGTATGTGTGTATGTAAGTTTGTTTGTGTATATGTTGCTGAACTTTATCGATTTGCTGACTTAATTAAAATGTACCTTGGGCATTCAAAAAGTCAACGAGACTCAACTCGACTCTGTTCATCCTTAATTTACCTGCATGTGATGCCCAGTTAACCGACCTGAAAGCTCAAATCCTACCCCATCCCACCCCCACCCCACCCCACTCCAGTTCAGCCCCGCCTGTTACAATCGTTTGCTTCGTTGCGGTCAATGTTGCGTATGCGTAATTAATGCCTTGTGGCTCTTGATAAACACGATTGACTGCCCCTTGCACCTCCCCGCGCACGACCCCTTCAGACTGTCTGGCATGTTTACTTTACCGTTTGCCTTCGGTCAAGATTTTATGCATTCGAGTTATCCATTGTGATGTTGTTGTTGTTATTGCTTGTTGTTGTTTGTTTGTTGTTGGTTTGTTTGTTGGCTTGTTTGCGAGTTGGCTTACAAACAGAACCTGTAGAGCTGGGCATATCTATGCCTGGCCATTCATTTAACCACCCTCCAACCTCCCCCGAAGACAACTTACTTGCCACCCCCAACTCCTCTTTAGGGAGCAAGACTTATGTGGCTTTGGGCTTAGAAATTTCTCGGTTAACATTTGTATGTACGCATATGCGTCTAGAAAGTTTTGGTAACTTTATTTAAATTATATCATCTTTAGAGTTTTGTTTGGCTTTCTTCAAACTCCCTATAGCCGGAAAATTCACGCATGATGACGAAATGTGTTGATAAGTTTTGAATTTAACATTTGTTTAAATAGGTTATTTTTAAGGAAACTTTAAGCAACCCCTAGATTGCATCCTTAATGGCAAACATTTTCTATGCGGAATTTTCCCTTCTTTTTAGGGTTTTATCAGTGCACAGACAATTGCATATTATTGACATTTCAATTGTCTCTCATTATTGTCATCCCGACCTTTTTTCCATTTAAATTACGTAAGAGAGACCGAGAGAGAAGGACACGCATGCAATGAAAAGGAAAATTTGCATAATAATAGCAATTGCACACGCTTCAGGTATTAAACTTTCTCTCTCTCTTTTCCTCAGCCCTCTGCCTCTCGCAACCTTAAACTCAATTTGGACCAAAAATGAAAATGAGCAAAAGGCGAACACAAGCTGAACAAGAAGATGAAGTAAAGCAGCAACAAAAGAGGAACAAAATGTATAGAATCCAATTTTCACTTAATTTTCAACGCAGCATCGTTTGCTTTCCTTAGAAATTTTCCGACGTTCTCGCTCGCTCGACCTCGCCCGCTGTCCCTTATCACCCTGCCAGTAACCCATAGCTACCAACAACAACAATAACGACAGAGAAAAAAAAGTAGTCGCAAAATGCTGGCAGCAATTTTCATTTGGTTTGTTATTTTGTCTCAAAGTATCAATTTGTGTATCATTAAAATAATTTGATTTCCACTCCAGCATTCGCATTCGACCCGAACGGCCAAAAAAACATAAAATAGGGAAAGTCAACAAACAGATACATAGATAAAGTGTGTTCCGGGGGCCAAAAGGTTTTTTTTGCGCCCATAGCATTCCCATCCATTTCGCATCGCATCGAAATCAGCTCAAGTCCTTAGGCTCTAATTATACCCAATCCTAAGACCTAAGCGAAACAAAAAAGAAACCTAATTAAGCATGGCCTCTGGCTCATTCTCTCACATCCCCAGGTTCACATATTGAGTTTCAGTTCAGTTCTCACAATATGCTAGGATGCATATCTTTGCTTAAAAAAAGAAGTATGCCTTAAGGCGTTTTGTTGTAACTGTAAAGTTTGCAAAGCCAATAAACAGTAAGATTTAACAATTAACTATCGTTTACTCTACTATCGTATACTTGAGTAAGTTTTAATTTTTGTAGAGAAAAATTTATGATGGTTAATCCATCGAAAATCTTTCTTAATGAAAATTTTTTCAATGATAAATGGACTTATCCTAGTAAAATTTTAACGTTTTATGAAAGTTTCCCCTATATCCCTTTTTCAGCTTTAAAGTATGCAATCTCTTGTTCTATGTGTTTGTTTTTCCTTGTCAAATGCCATTTATCAAGTGGCCTCTTTAAACTAATAATGGAAAAATAAATATAAACCAACGACAAATCAGCGTTTTATAAATAGCGGAACGATGAGAATGGAATGTGCGACAGCTGGGCAGGCTCTGGCTCTGGGCTGGTAGGGACAGTCAGGAATATCCTTAACGCTAACAACTTGTCGGCATTGAGGCGTTCATTAAAGCAATCAACCACTCAATATGCCGGCTCCTTCTCTTCCCTCTTGCCCTCGGGTCCTGGTCCTGGTTGAGGAAATTCTAGCCGTTTCTCAAATGTCGCTTTCTGCCTCTCTGTCGCCCTCTCTGTGTCTATCTGCCTGTGTCACAGCCTGACTGTCTCTTCCTCTTCCGCCTTTCACATCCGAATGCATTTGTGCGGGCATTTAATGCTGTCTCTTTCGCTCTGTCTCTATCTCTCTCTTAGTCTTCCTTTCCACTTTATATGACTGTCGACTGTCATCGGCGCTGCGCTTTCAGCTTGTCAATTGTCAGCCCATTGATAATATCCATTCATCCAAACTGATGTTGTTCCAGGGAGGGGAGGGGGGAGGGGAGGATTGGGGCCATTTGACCATTTTGTGGCTGTCGCTCGACCAACGATTAGTCAATGTTAACGAAAACACTTTGCATAATCACAGGGTTGCCTTCTGAAATGTTATAATTAACAGAGGACATGTTGTTGCTAAAAGTGCGAAAAAATATTAATCAAATCTTAATTGTGATATCAAATTTAGGACTTAATTTATAGTTTAGATGTGCGAAAAGCAATTGCAGTTTGGTTTTTCTTGATTTTCATGGGATTTTTTGTTAAGTTTTTTGGGCAATATTAATATTTTAAGTGCTTTAAAGTATTTTTTCATTTAAAAAAGTTTTTCAGATAAAGTTTTAAATTGTTTTTTGTGATAAATTCTACAAAGAATATATTTTTCTTATTCTTAACTTAAGATCTTAAAGACTACTGCTAACCGTTTCAGTTGTCAGTTGATTAAACACATACATATATCATGCTTATCATAATATACCATGTTGATATGATCCCACACACAAATAAACACAAAAAAAAAAACCGAAAAACCCAAAAAACAAATTCATTAGAATATTTGTTCTAGTATTTTGTTTGACTATTATGATGTTCTTTAAATACCAATCCAATCAAGATTCGAAGGGCACCACAAGGCGGCGAGGGGGGTTGGCGGCATTCATGTTTATGTGCGACAGTATTCAAGCTGATTACATGAACTTTCAAATCGAGACCATTACGACAAGTAAGCGGGAGAGAGAGAGAAAGATAGCGGGAGTGATAGGCGAGGAAAAATACATTACCGCGCACACATGAGACAACAACAACAGCAACAACAAGCACCGCAATCACCCAAAAAGCAGCCCAACAAAAACTTATGCGGGTAAACAAGATGTGTGAGGGTGGAGTGTGGGGAAGGGGAAATGTCATCCAAGAATGAAAGCATAAGCGCAGAGAGAAAGTCAAACAAAACGTAAAGAATAAATTTATGCACAACACTCGACTCTCCCGACCAACAATAACATGCAAAAAGGGGTGGGGGGCGGGGGGGTGCGGTATAAGAGAGAAAGATGTATGTATGTATATATTGACAGTAAGTTGACAGTTCGTCAGTGCCGGCCAGTTAGTAGTATAATAGTACATGGTCGCGACATTATGTCTAACCAACAGACTGCATGGAATGCTTGACGGACTGCTTGACGGACTGATTGACGGACCGAGTGACGGACTAACTGACATGACGTGACGTGACGCGCTGTAATATGGCGACGTATGGCTTAATGTGACCACGAATATCAACATCAAAACTCATAAACAAGCAACTTTTTTTCGTCGTCGTTGTTGTTGTTGTTATTATTATTTTATTTTATTTTTGTTTTAACAAGCGGGGTGCGAGAAGAGAGACTATATGGTATATGGAAATTGATTGTTGCAGAGTAGAGCTTTTGTTTGGCGCATTGACATGGGTTTGTTTTTTGGGAGAGAGAGACAGAGTGAGAGAGAGAATGACGTGACAGCAGCCCATTTATATTGGCGACAGGTTGGTCATTTTCTGTATGTGTATTAGTGTGTGTATGTGTGTGTTGTGCGTAGGGAAATTAGGCTCGCTTCAGGTCATATTTTATACACAGCTTAAAGATGATTATAAAGTTCATATAGAGCTATAGCTTCGTTAGCATTCATAATTGGATATCAGCTGATCACACACACACACAAACAAGCACACGCACACACAGTTAAGTTCTTCGTTCGACAGTTTGAGCAAAACTTTTCGACAACAGTTTCTGTTACACCTACAAAAAAAAAACAGAATGGAAAGAAGAGAAAAGAAATGCTTGCCGTTATTTGTGCTTCAAGTGCAGAAAGGACAGCAGCAGAGCGCGACAGCGACAGCGGGAATTGCGGTAAGCCAAGAAGAAGAAGACGAAGAACAACAACAACAACATAGTACAAGTAAATATCCTGAGCGAACACAATTCAATTTAACTTTTTTCATTTCTTTGCCGGTTGCTGTATGTATGTGTGTGTGTGTGTGTTTGTGTTATTTTTATTTATGTAAAAGCATACTCTCAATAAAGAGCTGTGTGTGTGTGTGCGAGCGATACGATATTATGGCAATTTCCATTGGAGTCAGCTCCTTTCAAAATTAAAATGTTTCTTATGCACGAGAGATTTCTGATGGGCAAAATGCGGAATAAAAAGGTAACGGCCTGGAAGTTACCGAATGTACGAGTATGTATGTATGTATGTACTAACAACACACAACTGGAATCGTTGAGTACGGCAACGACCTAGGAAAGCGTATGTATTTGGTTTTTATATTCAAGCATTTACGTTTACGAGAATGAGAATGGGTTTCATTTTATTTATTTGTGTGTACCATGTAAAATGCATGTAAAAAGTGAATTTCAAATAATCACAACTTGAACTTTTTAATCAAATTATTATTTTCCAATAATCAAAACGAGTTGTGTTCCATTTTTAACGCTCCAGCCTCTTTATATTATCTAATCACTGCAAAATATATACCTCTTCGTATTACTTTTCAATTAACTCTAAAAATTTCATTTCGTGCCGACAAAAAAGTGTTTGAAAATGCATTGTCTAACGTTTTGCTTTCGCGCCTTCTCACCTAGTACTGCAATATCAGGCGATGGAAATTGGAGCAGCAGATAAATCCAACAAACCAAACTGTTAGTAGAGTAGTTTGGGGGGGGCTGCACGAAACCGAATAACAACACGGAAACTTTAATCAAATCCGCATGTCTTCTGACATTGCATTCGTGCTGAGGACACGAAAGAAATATTGGCAAACTCGTGGATGAACACAGCGGCGGGCAGTAGAAGGTGGTGGGAAGAGAACAAGAGCAAGAGCAAAACGTCTCATTTGGATTCGGAAAAAAGCAGGCGGAGCCCATAAATCTAAACCTAAACTAGCGGACTCAGTGAGTATGTGCGAAAAGGAGAGGCGAAACACACACACACATGCGAGAAATCACATTCGCAAAAAAGAAAAGAGAAAAAAAAAACGAAGAAAATAATTAATATTTATTACCCGAGAATGAAGTATTATCAAATTGCATAATTGCTGTGTTTCGCATTCGACACGACAGACCCAACAGACCCGACTCGCCGAACGGCCGACCGACCGGCCGGCCGGCTGACCAACCCACCCGCAACCCACCGCACACAGCGCGCCATCGAACTTGGAGCTTGGCTACTTGGCGCGTAAATTGCTAGTCTTGAGACCAGCCTTTTGGTCGGACAAACTTTTTGATATATGAATTAAGTTTTCTTCGACCTTAGTGTTAGTCTCTTTGTGTGTGTGTGTGTTGAGACATTTTGGATTTACGTTGTAATTACAGAATTTTGGATTTTCGTCTGCAGTGCAGCGCCTCGAACTGAGTACTGAGCCCACACTTACATACATACATATGTACTTCGGGCCGTTCCTGCACTTTTCGTGGCAACGGCTGTGGTCGTGTCCATTTCGCTGGGTCGCTTGAAGGTTATTTATTATGACATGTTATTTAGGTTTCATTTCAAAAAACTTGATTGGACACTTTAGACTGTAGACGGGGGTGTGGGGGTTGGGGGAGGTGAAGTACACAGGACCACAAAACACAACCAAACCGAACAGAACACAGTGAACGCTCGCTCGTAAAGCCTCTTAGTCGTCGTCGTCGTCGTCGTCTTCTTCTTGGCGGAAACATTGCGTGCGCTTGTGTTATTCAGCAAAAGGTTACAGACTCGACTCGACTCGACTCGTTGTGTGTGTATGTTGGGTGTGAAGCGGGTTCAAGTGGACACACACACGCAAAGAACACAACAACAATGCCTCAAGTCATGGGGTCAACAGTTAAGTTTGACAAGAAACTTGGCATAAAAAAAGGAGAGAAAAAGAAGAAATTGTGTAATCCTTTATTAACGCCCATTTCTTTTACTACATATAATTCGCTAATGCCTCAAGCATAATGCATTCACAATCAGCTTACAAACGAGCCCCAAGCAGCCAAAGCTTTTTGATGTGTCAGCTGATTAAAGAAAAAGGCTTAAGAAAGAAAAAAATAATAAAATTTAAAGAGTTTATATACACGACGTTCTTTAACAATGCTTTTAAGAACTTGTTGAAAATATTGAAACATTTTCTGAATCTTAAAATGAGTTTTTAAAATTTATTTTATTGGAATACTTCAAATTTTTAGATTTTTCAGGCCTTAAGGGTACAAATTTAAGTTAAAATGCATACTCTTCGAGTTTTGAAGATCAATGAAGGAATATTTCCTAAATATTCAAAATTTTTTGGTAAAAAAAAGGGTTTATTTTCATGAACTGCACTTTAATCCGCGACAAAAATATTGAAAAAAAAAACTTTGTATAAAAATATTTACAAAATATTCTAGGAACCTCAAGTACATTTAAACTCGTGCTCTCTTCTAAAAAAAAAAAAAAATAAAAATACGATTAGAAATATGTTAGACAAGGGACATCATTAAATTCTTGATGATGTGCATGATTTGCAATTTCTTTCCAGAATCGTATCGAAAAAAAGAAGAGAAAAGAAATAATGTAAATGTGTATTCATTTAAATAATTAAACCATGATTCGAGCATAAATTGATCCTAACAGCATGTGGAGTTAATAGCACTCAAATTATAACAACTTGACAAAGACTCAACGCTTAAGGGAAAAAATCGAGCGATAAAAGAAGAAGAAAATAATTAAAATGAACCAAAAATTAATTTGTTCCACTTGAGCCACCCGCCTAACAATGATATGAGGTTTTTTCCTGTATTTTTTCCTGTATTTTATTTATACTTTATGCTGATTGTTCGTGCGTTCCCCAAGACGTCTACGGTCAGCCAAATCGTCGACGACGTCTACGTCTTAGCCATGACACATAACTTCTGACCAAAACTGGTCAAGAAACTCAAACATGAAATGAACATTTTTTTGGTAGAAAATTAAAAGACTTTTTGATGTGAGAAAAAATTGAAGAAAACCATTAAAATTCTAACGACGATAGGATGCTCTATAGTTCGGATTGTTAACAGTAAATGGTTTATTGAGGCACAGGCTAAACCTTTAAAGATACCATGCTGAAATTATGTCAACAGTTTCCTTAAGAGTTAAGAATAAGTAGTATAAAAGGATTTACGAAAACTCTGTCCGAAAATGAGGTATATTCATAAATTGCATACCATACTTGCCAGAACTCAAACACCCTGTTAAAAGTCTTATACCCAGATCGTAGCTTTTTTGTTATAATTACGGCTAATTTATCTAATGTGTGTTTCGTCGGTCATTCAGTTTTTCTGTCAGTCAGTCAGTCAGTCGAGCGGGCATCAACCATGACACGGCATTAAATGTAAAACCAAATAGCGAGTGGTAAGTCATTGGCTCAATGGTGGTGTGGGGGGAGTCGACCGTTTTGGCTTATCGCCAAACAAATGTGCAACAATAACTTAGCTACACCATATATATGTGTATAGAGTCCCCTCAGCTAGGTCTATCTTGGCGATTTTCATTGGACAAGGTGCAAGTAGCAAGAAGCAAGTAGCAGGCAACGAATGCGGCGAGTTCAGAGTTCACCCTAATCAATGTCAACAACTTCACGCTTCGCTGTTTCGAGTTATGTTGACAAGCCGTGTGATAAGGACATTTTCTCGGCACCTTAGGCTCCTGCTGAGTGCCACCTGTGTTCATATGGGATCTATAGTCTCTCTCTTTCTCTCTGTCTGTCTTTTGGTCTTTCGGTCTCTAATCCTGCAGCCCATAAAGTAGCTGAATTATGTGCTACCTTCTGACAATGGGTCATCAGTGCGTTTGATCTCGCTGGGGTGAGTTTTAAAGCGTTCGAAATTTACAATCAGATAAGTATTAAAAAAAAAGAGAAAGAAAAAAACAGAAGTCAAATATAATTAATTTTTTTATTTTTTGATTAAAACTGAGGGTTTTTAGCATAATGAGGATAAGAAAAAAATATTTGAAAAAAGTTCTTTAAGGGCTGTGAGATGAAAAGAAATCTTCAGACATCCTAAAAAAATATTTAAATGTATTTAAATGTTATATACATTTTATATATATACATATATATATTTTTTTTTAATTTTCGGATCAATTTAAAATATTTTTTAAAATATTAAAAAGTATATAACTGTCTATATATACTAATTATTTATTATATTTTTTTATTATTCAAATCATTAGAAATTTGCGAATGAGTGCAAAGTACAGATATTAATTTTTTTTTAGCGCTACATATATGTAATATTTAAAAAAAAATTCATTCAACTTTTTAAACACATTTAAATTTTCCAAAATATTTTTTTTATTGCTCATCACATAAATTTCTTTCAGCTTGGGTTCAGGAAAAAAAATTATAAATGAAATACCATTTAACCTTAAATCATGACCCTAGTGGCATAAAACTGTTTTTCTGTTTATTTAACGTACATAAAATATATACGACGGCAAAACAAATCCAGTTTCATTAATCTAATGCATTTTTAAGACGCCCATTATGCTGAAATTGTTCTAATATACGGGCTGTATAAATTACTTAATGCTGGTCTCTGTGAAAATATATACGCACAATATTTTGTTATAAACGAAACCGATGCGTTGTCAGCAAAATAAAAATGAAAAAAAAATAGAATATCGCAAAATACGAAATTAAAGTACAATATATATACAATCTACAATACAATACTAGTATATACAAAAGGGAAAATGACGAAATGGCATATCATAAAAATGCGAGAAAATTGCTACGCCCAAAAATTAAAAGCGAACCCAAGGCTGGGAGCAGAAAAAACTGGTATCTCTGGTCCTGAACCTAATAGACAAGAATGGAATAAATACGATAAAAATGTAAAGAGACAGAGAGGAGCAGCAGAGAGAGAGAGAGAGAGGCGTGGAATCATGAATAGATTTTTCGTTAGCTGGTTTTTGTGGGCCTCAAGTTTGTGTGTCAGTAATGCGTCGTTAAACTGTAAAAGACCGTAAACGAAAAGCAAAAAACAACAACAAAAACCGGAGCCATAAAAAATGAGTAGTCTATGAGGAGCTGGGTGCAGAGCAAAAAAAAAGGCAGAAGCCAAAAACGCTTCGAAGTTCGCCACAAATGAGAGCGAGAAGTGAGGCGAGTAAATCATTTTACAATGGCACCCATAGGCTTTTGCTTTGGAGATATTTTTTCTCATGTTTTCGAGGGGGGTGGGGTGGCGTATTTTTCTGCTTCTTTGGAGCTGTCAGCGCCTTTATGGCATTTCATGAAGGACAATCAAGTAATAGCCGACGATTTTACGATGACACAAAACTACATCATAAAAGATACATATATATCAGGCAGTCAACATTTTGACCAGCTAGCTAGACGTTCACAGGGTGGGCCAAAACAATATCAACAAGCGTTACGCCCCCAAAAAACAGATATATATATATATTATGTACTACCTAAATCGTTAGCTTTGGCACGCCAATATATGCGATGCATGTTGGCAATCACTCTTTGGGCTCGTTTCAGACAAAAAATTTTCAATTTTCCATCTGCCTCCCTCCCATCTGTTACTATATACCCTATATATACATATCGGAATGGATGCGTGACACGCAAACTTCTCAGCAGTTTTAATACACCTTGGCGATGGCGCGAAATTACTGTCACCTGAGTGGCCAAAGCACAGTACACAGTACCCTTTCCTTTCCTTTCCTTTCCTATCCTTCTCTGTGTTTTGTTTTTTATGGCCCGAGCAAACTCTGAACAAACCATAAAGTGTTGGGTTGAGGCACTAAAATGACTCTTCAAGCTCATAACTTAAACAAATATCGCATTAAAACTTAAACTTCGGCTTCTTGTTTTGTGTGCCATCCCATCAAGTGTATGAGGCATATTATTAAGCTTTAAGCAAACTTTGACACACCCAAAACATGATGGTACACAAGTAAACCGATTCCCCAGAGAAATTATTTAGATACCTTACTTTATTTTTAAACCTGAAACATTTTAGATTTTTATTATAATTTTGTAAATTTTTTTATTAAAAATTTTAAAACTTATTGAGCTTAGGTAAGAGCAAAAAAATATTGTTTTTCTCAAAATAAAATGTTTTTTAAGTTAAAAAATGCTTTGAAAAAATAAAAAAAAAATTATTTTTTTTAACAAATCCAAGATTAAAACGACTGAAGGAAAGTTTTATATATTCCAAGCTGAAAAAAAAAAATGTTTCTGACAGGGTATCTCATTTGATTTATACGCTGGACTAAACAACAGTACTCTATATATGTATGTATATAGTAGTATATGTATCTCTGTACATACATATTTTGCGAGTGGGGCTTTAATGCTTTTGATTTCATTCCCGGATTTTTTCTGTGTTCCGTCTCTTGATTGACAGTAATGGCATTTTTGCGACTCGTCGAGCGGAAAATGCTGAAAAGCTGCGAGCTGACACGACACAACGCCAAACGCCGAGCGAGCGAGCGAGCGAGTCAATAATAAAAATTGCATGTTGAAAGCACATTTGGGAATCCCAAAGTCACACACAAAGTCGCCAACGGCGTCGACGTCAACGTCGCAGCAGCAGCGGAAGCAGCAACACTGTTGACACCCCAACAGCAGCAACAGCAGCAGCAACAGAATACCGTAGTAAATGAAAACCCTTTTTTTCTGTTTTTCTGGTCGGAGTTTTCCAGTTAATTTATTTTCGGTTAATTTCCTACGTTTGTTATTTTAGTGCTACGGCACTTGGTTTATATATATGTATGTATATAAACCGTACCACCTTAAACCATGCTATTGTAAAGCATATCAGAGAACCCATCCATCCATAGCAAGCATTTATTGCATTTTGGCAGGAACGCACTTAAGCAATATAAATAAAGAAGAAAAGGTTAATGGCAACACGTGAAAACTGTGTGCTAAACAGGTCAAGGGAGTTAAGGATCCTACAGTTACTTAAACCGAATAAAAAGGATTTAAAACTTATAAAGGGTGCGTTATTTTTATAGAATGACATAAACAAACTTAGATTGCCCATAAAGATTAACAACTTGAAAATGTAAAATATTAAAAGAAAATTTATTTGGGTTAAAGAAAATTTAATAATCTTTTGATTTATAGACAAGGTTGTGTCGACTTAAGCCCTTACTTAGGCTAAGGTTTATAATCATAAACTAAAGGATTATTTTGTATATTTTTGCTTGGTTCCAAACTATTTTTCCTAGTGTATCTGAACTCAATTAAAACGTTTAGTTTGTTTTAAAATCCTTGAACATTTATGAGCATCATAACATAAACTTTTATATTATTTTAGTTCTCTGCCTATATGTGTTTTATACACTTAACAATAGTTGGATATTATCTGTAAAACTTATAAAATAATGAACATAAACTTAACGGTTTTTACTGCTGATAGGATTGCCAGGCAACAGCAATATATGCGCGTATGCGTATGCGTAAAGGCAATAATTTGAAGCATCAATTTTTTATTGCGCTCGGCTGCTGGCAATCATTTAATCATCTCGAGTCATCAGTTGGCCTCTCTTTATCGCCTTCGCTTTGAGTTTTTAAAAATGTTTTCTTCCCTTTTGTGGAATGGGTGTTTTCATTCATTCCATAGCGAATTTACGCTGGCGGCTGCCATTTGACACATGTGTCACTTGCCAGAGCGTTTCGGTTGCCACAGTGTGTTTCAGTTCGCAGTTCGCCTTCGGTTGACAGCTGTCAGTGTCAGTTTACATAATTTATAGATTTCAACGCATAAAAAAGTCATAAAATTTACAATGTTGCTTTTCAACAACAACAGCAACAACAAAAAAAAAAACGATTCTCTATTTGATGCCTTATTTTTATGAGCGAAGACATCAATTTTCGCACAGTTTGCCTAGGAAGGCAGCCGTTGAAAATATTACTAACAGCAGCAGCAGCATCACACATACATACATCTCTATGTATGTATTTCTCTATTTTCTTTTGCTCAATACTTGTTTGTATTGGCATTGCCATTGGAAATGCTTTTGATTTATTTGTATTTATGTGATTCCTTTCTCATATTCAGCTCCAGCGATAAATCCTCGCACTCAACAAAATACATAAACGATTTATAGTTGCACAAACGGCATAAACGCAGCAGTAGCAGCAGCTAACAACAACAACAATAGCAATACAGCGAGAACAAGAGGTGGCAAGGACCAGAGATGCTGCAGGGGCAGCGATTGGAACAAGTTTTCGTGTTACGAAAATCTGTAACGTGCACAACAGTAATGTTTCGGCAATTCCCTGTCTACTATACGGTTCCGGCCGTGCTCAGGGCTATTGGGGTGGGATCTTTGGAAATGCCTTGACATACGCGTCACTAGAATAAAAGTCGTAGACAGATAGGGTATATTGAGGAGAACCAAAGTCAATTAAAATTCACTCAAGAGATATGTGAGTTAGAAGAACTAAGGTGGAGCTGTTCTTCTGTCTTTATCCTCCCTACCTGTAGAATCTAAGAAATATTCATGATTCTACCCTATAAATGTTAGAGTGTGATAAGTGATCAGGTGCCCATTAAATAACACGTTAATTCATCGTAAACTTAAATTCTTTTAATCTAAACCATTTGATAATAACTTTTCGGCACTTAAACATACTTCATTTAATTCATTAAATTACCTAAGCGTACTTGATATTTGATCTTATAAGAAATTCATAATTTTTCTTTATATAGTTGAAAAACGCGTAGATAATATATATAGACTTACAAAACGATACTTCATTGATGTTCTCTATAAGATTAAATTGAAAACGCGTGACTAATATTTAGGCTTATAAACGATACTTCGTCGAGGTATAAATTCTTTTAGCAACGCTTAATATGACTTGGCGATGCGCATTTTGTTGTAAACAGCAGATTAATGTTCAATAGGGAAACACACTTAATAACTCTTTAATTGTTCACTACTCGCTTACACTGTTTATTTTCGGCTGGGCCGTACTCACGCAAGATTAACCAGAATATCCATCGAAGTCAGCAGGCCTGATGACGAAGAGGTGTCTGTAAAACTTTAATAGATGTGTGTAGGTGTATAAAGATGTGATGAAGTGTGTGTGTGGGTGTGTGTGTAAAGTGTACAACAACATGCGCATAGCTTTAAAATAAAATCGAAGAAAATTATAAGTATAAACAGACCAAACTTTTGACTATATTTAGATTTCATTAATTTTAAACTTTTTCCGTGACGATAACTTCACATTGTTACCCGGGGTGCAAATCGAACAATTTTCTTTTTAAAACAACGTCAACGTCGAGAGGTGCACACAAAAAGCCATCAAGAAGACTTAGGTTGCCAAAACGCACACGTCTAGCTCCATAGAGGTGAGGCTGCCCAATATTGGAGATGCTTGTGGTTGTTCTCCTTTACACACGCATCTTGTTGTGCCCTCGCTGGCGTTAGCCCTGATTTAGGCTGGGGTAACTCCTGAGCGACGTTTCGCTGCACACCAGGGTGGAGACGAGAAGATCACTAAAGGCTCCGGCGGCCAAGATTGACTACGGCGAGAGTGCTCTGCGCAAGCTTCAGCAAAAGCGACCAAATTTGGCGCGGGCGGCTGCTTGGGGTCGGTGCTGACCAAAACTATGTTTGCACGCGCACCACACGCCTCAGCACGATGTGCGTATAACGAAACAGCGTTTTTACACACGCCTCCAGCGTTGGGGTTCCGACGACGCTCCACGAAATAATTGCATCAACAAGTTGCGCAGGGGTTGCTGTCCAAGTGCAGCGCAAGAAAACGGCGTATTTCGCCGGGATGCGTTGGATGCGTCTCGATTAGGAATCTTACCCGCGAAGCACCTTGGTTTTGCTTCACGAGGGAAGCGCGCCCTTTTTTTGCGTGTTGCTTCTTCTGTGGTCGAAAATGCAAGAGAGCGTCACTAATGCAACTCTTATTGACGCTACCGATCTCAAGAAGAAGAAATTCAGGGTTGCTATGATAACATAGCCTTAACAGTGGCGACCATGCCCACCTGCTGCGCAGATCAGCTGTTACAGATTTGAACTGCTTTTTGAACTGCTTTCGAATTTCAAAATCAACATAACGATTTGTTTTCCTTTTTGTTACAACAATGATTTAGATCTAACTAAATAAATCGCACCCTCACACCACAGGTTTAATCTTTATCCACTGGATGGAGATAAAGCCTGAAGAAAAACCAAAAGGGTGTGATTGAATCGGTTACCACAAGTCTTTTGCATGGAATCGACCCAACTCTTTGCCATTTAGGTCTTCGACTAAATAGACAGATTGACCCAGCTTTGCTTTAATGCGCACTTTAGTTCCCACTGGAGCCAATTTCGCATTAAAATTATCTGCGGCCTTACTTAATGCAAAATTCCTTTTAACAACTACTTGGTCTACTTCAAACGAACGAGGACGGGTACGCAAATTGTAGGTATGCTGATTTTTCTCATACGCTTTGGTTAGGTTCTTTTCAATGTTTGAGCGGATTTGATGAAATTCATCCGTTCGATTTAACTGTTGAGTACCATCACTAAGCACGTTAAGGTTCTTTAACAACTTATAATCTTTGCCGTGTACTATCATGTACTGGCCAAATACTATACGGTAAGGCGACATTCCAACAGACTGGTGAAGAAAATTGCGTAACGCACAATTGACACTAGGTAAAAATACGTCCCATGCTCGCTGATCGGTACGAACGTAGGCTCTTAGAGCTGCATTTATTGACCGATTTACCCTTTCAGCTGCGTTCGACTGAGGGGCATATGCTCCGGTGCATATGTGCTGAATACCAAACTGTGAAATAAATGTGGCAAAATCATGGCTTTTAAACTGAGTTCCATTATCACTCACAATTATTTCGGGCACTCCAAAGCATGTAAAAAGTTCATTTTTCAAATATTCAATTACAACTTGCGAGTTAAATTTCTTTACTGCTTTGAGGAAGGTAAATTTCGAAAAATGATCAAGCACAATAAAAATTCCAACATTTCCTTTTTTCGTACGCGGAAATGGTCCAATAAAATCTATATATAACCTTTGAAAGGGTCTTTCACTAGACACTTGACTACCCATTGGCGGTTTTAAGGCGCATGTAGGATACTTGGTGATTTTACATATATCACAATTGCCTATATATCTGCGCACATCGACGACCATTTTTGGCCAAAAGAATCTTCGTCTAATTCTTTCTAAGCATTTGGCAATGCCACAATGACTAGACGAAGGCTGATCATGTATGGAACGAATTACTTGTTCACGCAGTGATACTGGAACGTACAGTTTCCAACAATCGTCGGTATCACTGTTTTCACAAAAGATACTACGCCGATATATAAACTTATCTATGACTTGTACATCCGGGAGATTAGATTTCTGATAGTTGTCTCTCAATTTGCAATATTCTTCAGATTGAAAGGCATCTGACTCTAAATCGATTTCAGGTAAAATATCAAAACTAAGGGTGGCAATATTGTCAACCTCTTCGAAACATCGGGATAACGCGTCCGCTACGACATTTTCACTACCTTTTCGATGCTCGATATCAAAAGAAAACCCTTGCAATTTAATTGCCCATCGAGCTAATCGGCCACTCAAATCTGCTTGGTTCATTAGCCAACGAAGACTTGCATGATCGGTAACGACTTTGAAAGACTGTCCCTCGACATACATTCGAAACTTTTTATCGCTAAGACGACAGCTAAACATTCAAGCTCGGTAACAGTATAGTTACGCTGGGCCTTATTTAACTTTTTCGACATATATGCTATAGGTCTTTCGCATCCTGACTCATCAACTTGGGCTAGTACTGCTCCTACCCCATACAACGACGCATCACATTGTAAGATAAAAGGCTTCTCATAGTTTGGATGTATCAAAAACGGAGCGGTACATAACATTCGTTTAATTTCAACAAATGCTGCTTGAGCTTGGTCATTCCACTCGAATGATTTTCCTCGCAAAAGTTCTGTAAGCGGAAAAATTACGGATGAATACTGAGAGATGAAGCGTTGATACCACCCTGTCATCCCTAGGAATCTTCTAAGTTGCTTGCGCGTCTTTGGCACGGGAAATTCATCTACCGCTTGAATCTTATCAGGGTTGATTTGCAAAGTACCTTCTCCAACGACATAGCCAAGATAATCAACCTTATTTAAACAAAATTGACTCTTCTTAACGTTTATCGTTAGTCCAGCTTTACGCAACTGGTTTGAGACAGTATTTAGATGCTCTAAGTGTTCATCAACACTTGAAGACATTACTAAAAGATCATCAAGGTATACTAATACGTGAGACTTTAACTGATAAGGAATGACTTGGTCCATCAATCGGCACATGGTTTGTGGAGCATTGGTAAGTCCAAAAGGCATCCGCTTAAATTGGTATAGGGGTCGATTTGGAATAGTAAAAGCAGTTTTTGCTCTCGAATTTTGTTCCAACCGAATCTGCCAAAATGCATCTTTTAGATCAATTTTAGATATACAATGAACTGGGGGAAGTCTACTAATAAGACCATCTAGAATTGGCATAGGATATGCGTCCTTTATTGTAACAGCGTTTAATTTTCGTGCATCCAGACAAAATCTAACCTTTCCAGGTTTCACTACAAGGGTAACTGGTGATGACCATGGAGATGTCGGTGCTTCTTCTATGACGCCTAATTTAATCATTCGATCCACTTCTTCGCATAAAAGCTTCTCTTTAGCAGGGGACAAGGGATAAAACCTTTGCTTAATTGGTTTGGCATCAGCTGTGTCGATCTCATGCTCAACCAGAGATGTTTCACCAAGACCACTACGTTCTGACGAAGGAAATAGATCTATAATAGATTGTAACTTTGCTCTTTGTGAGTTATCAAGTTTGGTTTTGTTCGTTTCTTCTGCATAGCTATCGTTTAGTTCATTTATCACATATGTAGGCTGGATTGAAATGCCAAAAGCTTTCCAAAAATCCATTCCACATATAACATCTTGCTTAATTGACGGTACGACCAGAAACTCGAAGTCTATTTTAAAAGAATTGTAGGTTACCGGTGTACGCACTGAGCCTGTCACTATTTGCTTGTGGCCATCTGCTGTCTGAACGACGCCATTTAATTTATTTACTTTAATCGGTTCTGAGTTAAGGCGTTTAGCCAAGCCTGCACCGATAACGCTCTTATTGGCACCACTGTCCAACAGGGCTAAATATTGTTTATCAAATATTTCTATTTGAGTAAAAGGTCTTATATCGTTTGGCTTATTCATTATCGAGGATATGGTAAAAATATTTAGTCGACGTTTATTACGCCAAAAATCTTTTATACGCAAAGTAGAACGATTCTTTTGAACGTCCAGAGTATTTAAATTAAAAATAGCTGCTCTGCGTTCATTATATTCTCGCAAACGTAAATGATAGGGTCTGAAATTCCGGGAATTATTTTGTATATCAGGTAAATAAGACTTGTCAGGTGAAGGTATATGCAGTGAGTTTGTGTTTGGTTCCAAGGCTAATGTCGGACGTCCACTTTCGGAACTTGGTGAACATCCTTCACTAAGTTTTCCGGTTTTATCTTGCAATGAGCACAATTAGGTTTGTACATATCTACTAAACCACATCCGTAGCAGAAAACTCGACGCGGCTTTAGACAATCATGGTATCTGTGACCTAACTCATCACAATTCCAGCATTTTAGTTTTTCGTTTACACGCAATGCACAAATCTCACTATCATTGCCGAGATCAGCGTCAGTTAATTCTTCGGTCGCTTCTGTACGCAAAACAGAATTAACATAACGCTTTGGAACATTTATACGAGCTACTGGCTTAGATCGTACATTTCGAAAGAATTCTTCGTGTCGGTGGCACTCCTTGCGAAGGATTGCGAGATTTGGGGTATCAACATGAAGAAGTTCATGAATTAATTCGGACTTTAAATTATGCCTTACTTCTATAATGATGTCATTCTCCGACATGGGTTCTCGAAGGGAATCAGCTATCGCTAGCATCGCGTCTAGAAATTCATCGAAGTTTTCATTAACGCCTTGCTTGCGACGACGCATAACATTTTTGATATCTCGATCAGTGCGTTGGTCTTGATATCTTTCTCTTAAACGGTTGCATAACTCAAACCATCCCATGCAACCCACAGTTCTGTGCACTCGCCAATAGAATGAAAGAGCTGGGCCTTTAAAGAGTAAATTCGCAAACGGGTATAACAATTCAAAATTATTATCGAAATATTGGGCTGTAAGACAATTCACTCTGTAAATAAAATCTTCAATGGGAATGTCATTTGACGCACCTGAAAATTGTATTTTCCAGTTCGATATGACATTAGAAATTCTATCAGGTCGATCTATTAAATAATTACTGGTGTTAGCGTTCTCACGAGATGGACCACGCCTATCTCTTCGGAGATTTTCACGCTCAAAGCTCATACGACGCCCACTAAGCTGAATGTCATTATCCCATTCCAGCTGAGGTTCGTCTCTAGTCTCTCTAGCGGGAGCCGATAAATTTAAATTTTGTATCGCGGCACTGATTTGATCAGCTACTGACGACGCGATAGTACAACGATAACTTTCCAAGGAATTTGCTATGATCTGCTGAATGCGATCTTCCGATACTACTACATTTTGCGCAGCACTGTTACTTGTATTACGACCTATTCGCGAAGTAACCTGCTGACGTAAATTTGGAGTGTTACGATTATTAGCTCTCGTAACTGGCCTACGTGGAATAGCACCTGTTTGATTGTTGACAGCGCTAGCACGAGGTCTACCCCTAGTTCCACTAGAATTGGTTCTAGGTCGAGCTGTAATATTTTCCAAGCTCTGCGATAATGTTAACGGCTGCCTACACTTTGGGCATGCGTTGTTGTTAAGTGACCACTGAGATAAACATGATTTATGAAAACGATGTTTACAACTGGTTTCTCTAAATTCTGCTTCGGTACTAGTGTCATTGCAGATGACACACGACACTGCTTCATTAGCGTTACTTGCTAACGAGCGTAAATCTTCAGTACTTCGGACTACTGCCATGTTAACTGATTTCACACGATAAAAAGGAATGCGATCTAAGCGAATAATTTCGCTAAAAACGGTAAATACGATAAGCGATATTCGGTAAACGATAATTGCGATAAAGGCGATAAGCGATAAACGATAATTGCGATAAAGGCGATAATATTGTAACAAAGAAAAATATAAACTTATTCAATGATCTTTAAACTTGCGGGACTTATCCTTACACTTTCACAAAAAAAATAATTTTTACATCTCTTGAGCGATAAACGGATCTACTTTATAAACTGGGTATGAATATCAATTCTGAACTGAAGAGGAACATGCCGAAAATCTTCACCATGAGCATTCTCAATTCAATTAAGAAAGATTAATTTGGTTTACATATATATAACCTGGAAAAGAATCGACTTAATCAAAACTAATAGTCCGACGGATATATATTTGTTAACTAGCTATCACGCGAAACAAGGTTTCGACGCTTTAATATAACTTATTTGTTGGTCTGACTCCGAAAATATCCAGAGCGCCAGCAATTCCTAATCAAATAAGAAATATTTCCTGAAACTAATATACTATTTTTAAAATTGGATACTTATTGATCTTGGAGGAAAAGGATTTTAGAAAGGTGTGTCGGTAACCGCGAGTATTTTATTTTTAAACTACTTCGGGCTCCACGTTTTGGGCGCCATTTTTCTTCTTATGTAACGTGCACAACAGTAATGTTTCGGCAATTCCCTGTCTACTATACGGTTCCGGCCGTGCTCAGGGCTATTGGGGTGGGATCTTTGGAAATGCCTTGACATACGCGTCACTAGAATAAAAGTCGTAGACAGATAGGGTATATTGAGGAGAACCAAAGTCAATTAAAATTCACTCAAGAGATATGTGAGTTAGAAGAACTAAGGTGGAGCTGTTCTTCTGTCTTTACCCTCCCTACCTGTAGAATCTAAGAAATATTCATGATTCTACCCTATAAATGTTAGAGTGTGATAAGTGATCAGGTGCCCATTAAATAACACGTTAATTCATCGTAAACTTAAATTCTTTTAATCTAAACCATTTGATAATAACTTTTCGGCACTTAAACATACTTCATTTAATTCATTAAATTACCTAAGCGTACTTGATATTTGATCTTATAAGAAATTCATAATTTTTCTTTATATAGTTGAAAAACGCGTAGATAATATATATAGACTTACAAAACGATACTTCATTGATGTTCTCTATAAGATTAAATTGAAAACGCGTGACTAATATTTAGGCTTATAAACGATACTTCGTCGAGGTATAAATTCTTTTAGCAACGCTTAATATGACTTGGCGATGCGCATTTTGTTGTAAACAGCAGATTAATGTTCAATAGGGAAACACACTTAATAACTCTTTAATTGTTCACTACTCGCTTACACTGTTTATTTTCGGCTGGGCCGTACTCACGCAAGATTAACCAGAATATCCATCGAAGTCAGCAGGCCTGATGACGAAGAGGTGTCTGTAAAACTTTAATAGATGTGTGTAGGTGTATAAAGATGTGATGAAGTGTGTGTGTGGGTGTGTGTGTAAAGTGTACAACAACATGCGCATAGCTTTAAAATAAAATCGAAGAAAATTATAAGTATAAACAGACCAAACTTTTGACTATATTTAGATTTCATTAATTTTAAACTTTTTCCGTGACGATAACTTCACATTGTTACCCGGGGTGCAAATCGAACAA
The DNA here is from genome assembly GCA_018152965.1 of Scaptomyza pallida. Lineage (NCBI taxonomy): Eukaryota > Metazoa > Arthropoda > Insecta > Diptera > Drosophilidae > Scaptomyza > Scaptomyza pallida. Next base: position 4,369,947 of record JAECXP010000107.1, read on the forward strand.
TTTTCTTTTTAAAACAACGTCAACGTCGAGAGGTGCACACAAAAAGCCATCAAGAAGACTTAGGTTGCCAAAACGCACACGTCTAGCTCCATAGAGGTGAGGCTGCCCAATATTGGAGATGCTTGTGGTTGTTCTCCTTTACACACGCATCTTGTTGTGCCCTCGCTGGCGTTAGCCCTGATTTAGGCTGGGGTAACTCCTGAGCGACGTTTCGCTGCACACCAGGGTGGAGACGAGAAGATCACTAAAGGCTCCGGCGGCCAAGATTGACTACGGCGAGAGTGCTCTGCGCAAGCTTCAGCAAAAGCGACCAAATTTGGCGCGGGCGGCTGCTTGGGGTCGGTGCTGACCAAAACTATGTTTGCACGCGCACCACACGCCTCAGCACGATGTGCGTATAACGAAACAGCGTTTTTACACACGCCTCCAGCGTTGGGGTTCCGACGACGCTCCACGAAATAATTGCATCAACAAGTTGCGCAGGGGTTGCTGTCCAAGTGCAGCGCAAGAAAACGGCGTATTTCGCCGGGATGCGTTGGATGCGTCTCGATTAGGAATCTTACCCGCGAAGCACCTTGGTTTTGCTTCACGAGGGAAGCGCGCCCTTTTTTTTGCGTGTTGCTTCTTTTGTGGTCGAAAATGCAAGAGAGCGTCACTAATGCAACTCTTATTGACGCTACCGATCTCAAGAAGAAGAAATTCAGGGTTGCTATGATAACATAGCCTTAACAGTGGCGACCATGCCCACCTGCTGCGCAGATCAGCTGTTACAGATTTGAACTGCTTTTTGAACTGCTTTCGAATTTCAAAATCAACATAACGATTTGTTTTCCTTTTTGTTACAACAATGATTTAGATCTAACTAAATAAATCGCACCCTCACAAATCCCAGCGCAACATAAATCTTTAATGGAATATCTTGGCACAGAATTGTGCCAGTGAACTACAAACAAAACAAAAAAAAACTATTTAACGAGGGTTGCTCAATAGTTCAAGAACATAAAATGATGGACAAGGATATAAAAAACACATAAAAAAAACTTGTGGGAAAACGTTGGGAACTTTTGACGAATTCTTGATTTTTTGTCTATGGATTAAAGATTTTTTTGAATTTTTAACAGATAATTTAAATTCTTTTTATCAATGATTTTTGAAGATAAACTATATTTTATACATTTTTTAATAGTATTAAAAATAATAATATTAATTCCATTCCCGTTCCTCAGTTTTCTGCTTAATCAAAACAGTGCTAAATAATGCCAAAACCTATCGAAATGAAGCATTGTACTAAAACTATCGTTAAACGACAACCAACAAAGCAAGCCAAAAAAAATGTTCAGGAAAAAAGTCAAAATGCTATGAAAGTTTCCAGAAAATATTCAATGCTGAAATCAACTTGATTTGGGAAACGTTCGCATTGAAAACGAGAGCTCTATAAAAGCAAAAAGCTAAAATTATTAAGAACTCTATTAAAGCAAACTTCTATTTCCCAGAAACAAAATGGCTGAAGGAGGGGCGCCACCACCGGCGAGCACGGAAAACGATAAGCCGCCATATGCATTTTTCTTTGGCGGCATGGGAGCGGCCTCAGCCATCATCTTCTCATCGCTGGGCGCTGCCTATGGCACAGCAAAGTCGGGCACGGGCATTGCTGCCATGGCTGTGATGCGTCCCGAACTGATCATGAAGTCGATTATACCCGTGGTCATGGCCGGCATTATAGCCATCTATGGACTGGTTGTCTCTGTACTCATTGCGGGCTCTCTGGGCCCGGACTACACCATACGCAAGGGCTATATACATTTGGCAGCTGGCTTATCGGTGGGTTTTGCTGGACTTGCGGCTGGCTTTGCCATTGGCATCGTTGGAGACGCTGGAGTACGTGGCACGGCCCAGCAACCGCGTCTCTTCGTGGGCATGATTCTCATACTGATCTTTGCGGAAGTCTTGGGTCTATATGGCTTGATTGTGGCTATTTACTTATACACCAAGTAAAGAGGGAGTTTTTTTTTTGTTTTTTTTTTTAACTTTACATAATACATTGTAAACTTTTTCGCAACGAATCTGTGTCGCACCTTGTGACAGCTAAAACAATCACATCAGTTTAAAAGCAAACGAAAAAATAAAAACACAAAATATTCAAAATGCAAAACATTCTCGGGTCGCACAAATAAAAATGTCATGAAGCTATGTTCGAGGGGGGGAGGGGCATGGGTATGGTGGCATGCGCTCCTTGCTGGGATTGAGAACTTTGTTGTCGTTGTCATCCTTAACATAGACCAACCCAGACCGCCCAGCCCTCTCGAGTGCTCCCCAGTGGTGCCACAAACAAATTTCCATTTTGTATTCGGGTTTTTTTTTATTTTTGTGTGTAAAGAAAATTGTCGCTCGAGCTAACCGCTGCGCATTTTAAGCTCTCACGCCCCAAGTGGAGAATGAAGTGCTAAAACCCCCTCCGCCCTTGCCTCCCCTCTCGCCTTTGACTCGGGTTCATATTTTCCAATTTGTTTAATTGAAACAAGTGCGAAAAGAGGAAAAACATGGTAGAAGGGGCAACAAAAACCGCAGCTTCGATTTTCAATAGTCGAGCATTCGCTTTGCGGTTTGTCTCTTAGCTCACAAAGAGCGAAAGAGAGAGAAAGAGAGACAGTTGACTAGGGGTTTACCGCTAGCATGCTTTGAGCCATAAATTTTGCACATATTTTTAGTATACATTTAGTATATGGGTAGCCGGAAAATTTAACGGCACATAAAGATAAACCTCGTTAGCAGCAGGAGCAGCAACAGAAACAGCAACAAAAGCAAAAGCAAATTGCATGTTTATAATATTGGGCGCCATTTTTAACGGTATTTTTGCGTTATCAGCTGGAACATAAATATTAGAATTATCATAAAAAACGACAAAAAAATAAATATATTGCGAAACTGAGGTACAACAAATTTGTTGCACTTGATTGAGTTGCAGTTTCGAAATTAAAAAAAATTTCCCTTGGGAACAGAGTAAATTTTTAATCATTTGTCATTCGTTGTGAACGAAAACATTGAGAACAAATCATAAAATAAATAAAATCCGTTTAAAAGATGTCCGCCTCGGCTGATGATAATAAGGCCAGCTATTCTGTATTCTGTGGAGCCCTGGGTGCTGCCTCTGCCATCATATTCTCAGCCCTGGGTGCCTCGTATGGCACAGCAATGTCGGGTGTGGGCATTGCCAGCATGGCTGTTGCAAGGCCCGAAATGATTATGAAATCCATCATACCTGTGGTTATGGCGGGCATTATAGCCATCTATGGCCTGGTCGTCGCTGTGCTCATAGCTGGCTCCATTGACGACAAGTATACGGTGCAAAAGGGTCACACCCAGTTGGGAGCTGGACTTTCGGTGGGTTTGGCTGGACTGTCGTCCGGTTTGGCTATTGGCATCGTTGGCGATGCATGTGTGCGTGCATCGGGTCAGCAGCCGCGTCTCTTTGTGGGCATGATTCTAGTGCTGATCTTTGCAGAAGTCTTGGGTCTATACGGCTTGATTGTGGCCATTTATTTGTATACCAAGTTGTAGAAGTTGATCAATAAAGGGTTCGACTACTGTTACTCGTTACTTTACTTTCACTCGTTTCTTCTCCATCGTTCCACTTGAAAACACATAATTTACAATTTTAATTAACATTTAACTAAATAACATTTTTTTTTTTTTTTTCTTTTGTCTGACATACTGTTAAGCTCCAATTTGTGTGTCTATTTTATTGCAAATCGTTTGTTTGGCGGAAACATTTTTTTGAGACTACAGTTACTCGTTACTTTAACTCGTTTCTTTTCCTTTGTTCCACTTGAAAACACATCATCTACAATAATATTAATTAACATCTTAGCAAATTACCTTTTATTTATTTATTTTTTTCTCTTGCCTGACATACTGTTAAGCTCCAATGTGTGTGTCTATTTTATTGCTAATCGTTCGTTTGGTCCAAACATTTTGTTGGGACGCAATTGTGTATGCAGAAATGCTGTATGAAAGCATTTTGTCCCTATTTAATTTGATAAATGAACCAGAAGCCATAAACATCATCAATGCCAATAGCCCATAATCGCACTTAATGCCTAACACAGCGAAAGAAAGAGGCGGTGGGGGGGGGAGTGGAAATGTAGCTTGTTTATATAATTCCTCAAGTTGTGATGATGCCTGTCAGTTGCCAGCTGGATGCCAAAACCAGCACCTGGGAGCACTAGGAGTTGGCATCGTGGCGTGTGTGTGTGTCACTTTTTGCGGCAACTCAACACCAATTGGCATTAGCGTTGAGTGTGTTTGCATAATAAATTCGATAACATAAAATATCGATTCGATTTAACCGCAAATCTTCGTGTGGAGATGTGTGTGTGTGTGTGTGCTTGGGGTTTTTGACATAGAATGTAATAAACGCAAAATTTGCAATTTACTTTTTGGATTCGAGGATTTATGTTTCACCTTCCTGCAGATAATTGTTTTCACTTCCTTTGCCACTCCAATGAACTTTTAATGCTGAAATAACAGTAAAATGCGTGTGTGTCGTTGGGAATGCTGCTGGTGGCGGGGTAGGGGGGCAGGGGGTGAATGGGTCACACAGCAGGGAGCTGGGAACGAAATGGAATGGTGCGGCGCGTTAAGCACAAACGGAAGCAGTTGAATTTGCAAAATGTATACCCATCCCAAACATTCCCCCCTCCTCTCTCTCCCTTTCACTCACAAAGTGCTTAGCGAAATGGGTTTATTAAGAGCAAACACTTTATTCAAATGGCAGGCAACATAAATAAATATGTATTAAGTAGAGCTTTACTTACTTACACCACCTCCCCCCAAAAAAAAAGGGCTCAAACGCATATATATTTACATATTTAATATGATCATTTGTGGAAATTGTTTAACTAAACATTTCCAGCTATAAGATCAGCTTTAGTGCTGACCAAAGTAATAAAGGGAATTTGTTGTAGTTGTAGCTAATAAAATGTAACGAGTATTTGGCTTGTCTTGCCGAGAGCGCATAACATAACGAGACGCAAGCAATTGTTTCGTCAAGTATTTGCCAAACTAACTGTAAAACGCAACGAAAACGATTGTTGTTTGATTTTCTATGGACTTTTAACAAGGAGAGAGCGTGATATTTACCAGAGTGGTAGCTGTCCGTAGGCGTTGCCAGACAGTTAAAAATTTAACATTATTATAACAACTTGCATTCAAAAAAATGCAATAAACATGAAATATTTAGCATATTGTACAGCAATTGCTTAACAATTAACTTATGCTAATAAAAATTTTCATGGTAGGCTTTAACTAGTACAGATTGCTTTTTATGGTTAAAGTGGGCTATTTCCCTGCTCTGTTGAGGTGTATTGATGAACCGAATTTAATATCTCAACGCTTAGTTGAAGTTTTAGTGCGTGGAATGTCCAAAACTACATTTATTTCTTTAGTCTTTGGTCTAACACCAAAATAATTAAACATTTTCAATAATTTTCAGTATTTTCTGTTGTTTGTTTGTAACGAAATCTAGTCGCAGTTTGTTTGGCTTTAAAGAATCATCGCTTTGTTCATCTAAAGGCATAGACTAACCTTCAAATAAGTTTTTAAAATATCCTTTTATTTTTCCGGCGCTGTTTGATAACTCTTCTGCTTTTTGTAGTGCTTGTAAATATCTGTGTGCCTTTCAAAATTGCCCGCATGGCTTTCAAACATTTTTCTATCGCAATATCCGTTATGACACTCAACTTCGTTATTGTTCAATATGCAAAAATCCAGGAACACAAACAATTTATTTATTGCACGCGGCACGTAGTGCTTTGGCGCTCTTTGACAGCCAAAGTGAAACTTAAAAAAAAATGCAAAAAATCCTATCTGTGCTCAAACGTTTCAAAGCTGCGTCAATATTTACAGTTAGCGGGTTCTGTTTGCTTTCACAAAAGAAATTAAAGCTTGTGTTTCGTTTTTTTCTAACTGCACTTTGTTGAGTTAAGTTTGTGCTAGCGGGAGCAAAGTTAACGAGAAATGCAAAAAAGAAACTTTACGTATACGATTTCTGTTTAATTTTTTTTAAATTATTATTTTAGGACAAGGATTAAACTAAAGATTTAGTTAAAAAAAAAAAATCAAAATACTTAAATATAATAAATAATTATATTTAAGTATTTTGATTTTTTTTTTTTTTTGGAAATCTTTAGTTTAATCCTTGTAATTTACTAGTTATCTCTTAAGTTAGTTAGTTGTTTGAAGTATTTGAGTATTTCCGCACTTCGAATTTCAATTTGTTCAGATCGTTTTCAAACGTGCTCGATTCCAGTAATTGGTGATATGTGTCTCTGTTTATGTATGTGTGTGTGTATGTTTTTTGACCATTAAAACTGCACGCATCAATTGAGGCAAACAGTCACAAAAGGCCAAAAGCATTTGACTTTTATTTTAATGTGGCCAATACACAGACGAGTTGTTTGTCAGCTCCTTTGACTTTCAGTCTGGTGAAAGCTGCCCTCCTTGCCCCTCCTGCCACTCCCTTTATGCTCGCCCTTAACTCAATCATTGAAGCGAGCATTTCGGAAATTTGACAACGTTGTTGTTGTTGGCGTTGTTGTTGGCGTTGTCGTTTCCATCATAATCATCAACGTCATATGATTTTTGGGGTTTTAGTTCATTTTGTACTTAATTTCATTTTCGTATATATTTTCTGTGGCTGAATAACCAATGACCTGGAAACAATTTATACTCTCATACATTGTTGCCATGTCCTCTGTGTCAGTGTTTGTGTGTCAGTGTGTATGTGTGGGAGCTTTGACAGGCTGTTCAATGAGTGTATATGCGACAAGGATATTTATTTCTTGCTGATTTCATTCGATTGCCAAACCTCCAACTCCACAAAAGCAAAAAAAAAGAGAGAGAGATTCGCCCCAACTGTCCTCAATAAATGCGAAATAAACACTAAATGTGTTCTTGCCGTCTCCATTGCCCCCCACACACACAGAAAATTCCTTCCTTTCCGTTAGTATACTCTTTAAAAAGAGTATTTGTATATTGTTATTAGATATGTTTAACTGATTTATTTATTATAGCTTATAGAACTTATAGAACTTTTGAGCTCTAAGTTTTGAGAGTATGTATATAAAACTTACACTACATATACTATACTTTTTTTGGCAGTGTATTTGGCAGCCTTTAGTTAACGTTTCTTACATATTTGCTTTTCTTATGCTTTCGTTTTTTTGCTGATTGCAAGCTTTTTCTGTTTGGCAACACCTCTGAGAGTCTGTCCCACTCGCACCCTCTCACTCTCTCCCTCGCTCTCTTATTTTTGCTCCAGCTTTGACTTTTGTCCTTGCCTTTGGCATGTTTGTCCTTCCATTCGGTGTGCAATCCAAACCCCCCTTCCCCTTCAAATGTGAATTATCTGTTTGCGAGGTTTGCCATTTATGTATTTGCACTTGCAAAAGGTTGCCACCCTGCTAAAATATTGAATTCAAAGGTTATTTTCTGCAATGTTGATTAAATACTGAAACTTTTTTTAAAATGTTAAAAAAAATTTATTAGGAAAACGTAATAAAAATCAATTTAAAGTCGCGTAAAAACGTTTATCTTATGGAAAAGTAAAGAAATTGCCCTGAATATTTCTTTAAATTCTCGAAAACACTTTTTTTAAGAAATTTCCTTAAATATTTCTAATATTTAACATACTTAACAATAATATTATTTTTTCTCAGAATTTTTTTAATTAGTAAAAAGTCCTAATCATATTTTTTTTTATCCATAAATGACTACATCGGGAAGAACTTTTCTCACCGCCCTCGCTTAGTTTTTGTGGCTTTTGGTATTGCTTCAATTAGGCAATGGTTGCCAAAAACGAACGCTAGTCTGATTTGTCAATTAGTGGAAAATGGAGAAAATTGCCAAACGAGTCCCAGCGACACTATGAGTTATGATTCAAAGCGAATCATCGACCCAATTGATTTAGTTCCCGTTAGCCTCTGCAAAAATATTCTGGCAAATGTCTATTTTTGCCAAGAATACACATTGTATGAGTTATTATTATTATTTTTATGACTTGAATATGGTTTCAATTTCCTTAACTGTATGAAATCTCTCTCCCTCCCTCTCTTGCTCCTCACCTTCGTTTATGTAAGGTCAATGCATAGAATTTTCTTCTTTTCTATTTGCGGAAATCACAAAACTCAGCAAAAGCATTTTGGCTTGTGGTTGCCTTGGCAAAAGTGAAGGGCGATTGCAATCCCCCAGAGTTAACTACAAATTCGTTGTCAGGGATGGGAGTAGGGTTGGGGTGGGCTGTGGTGGGGTGGGGCAACTGTCAATCTTCAAAATCAAATTTATTTGCGCAAACCACATTCGAAATTATGACGAGGCATGGAGGAAAAAGCTCACAGAACGATTGGAAACACATGTGCGTTTTATTGCATTCGCACAAGTATGCGTTACCATCTTCCCAACAACCCCCCGCCCGAACCACAGCCATAACTATTAACGTTGTCAACGCCTGATGGAAGAAGGAAGCGAAAAGCATTGTCAGTGTGGCGCTGATGCCTTTTGTGTTTGTGGTACGTTCGAGTATTTTTATTCATTCTGTACTAGTATTTCTCTAAGGTTCTTTTCATTTTGTTGTTGTATTTTATATATTTATTTCGTTCGTCTCCCCTCAACAACAATAAGACGAAGAAGAAGTGAAATAAAAAAATATAAAAGAGAAAAGATTTTTATTTTATGCTCGCAGTATGTTGTAAATCTTTGTTGTTCCGTGCTGCTGCTGCTGATGAAACGAAATTAAGAAATTTTTTTGTCCTCCATATATATTGCGAACGCAATATTCTCGTAATGAAAGAAATGCCACCAAAAAAAAAAATAAGAGCCAGGACTGGGGTCCTGAGAAGAACTTCTGTTTAGCAATAAATGTCTGGCTGACATTCATAATGAAATCATTTGGTATTTATTATTATTTCGTTTATGTGTGTTAAACATTTGTGAGATATTGCCTTCATTTCGTTCATTTGTTGGTTCGTTGCCGTCGACAGCAAAGCTCTCTCCAAGGTCTTCCTTGCCGATTCGCAATGGGAATCGAAAATCTTAAGCTTTTTACTTTAAAGCTCAACACACAACAATGTTTCATTGTTAAAGGAGTTTATTTTTTTTCAAAAAGCAAAATCGTATTATGTCAATGGTATTATAATTGAATTTGCTTTTTTTATAATAACAATCGTAGAAAATATTAAAATTTGGTTTGAAATGTTTTTGTTAAGTTTATAGACTTTATTTAATGTTGAAATTGGTGAAATGTGTATTTGATATTAAGAGGACTCCCGAGCAATCCCGACTAGGAAAGAAAACAGGAAGATCTATCGATAAATGGATACAAACTTGAAGTTTCTAGGGCTTAGCAGAGCTTGAGTTCCGAATCTAGACTCTATGGCTCTTAAAGTCCCTGAGATCCATTGCTTTATCCACTCGGCTGTTGATGCTGCAAGAATATATATATTCTTTATGAAGTCGAAAATGCTTCCTTTTTTCTGTTTCATTATTTTGCACAAAACCATCATACTTTTTCGTACCCATTTCATAAGTAAGGTGCATTAAAATCTTCCCAATAAGGTAATCCTTATTAGTTCTATTCAAAAACTATTCAATGCTAAGAATTTTTCCCATAAGGAAAGATTTTTTTGTTCCTTAGAGACTTCGCCTTATGAGCTTTAATTTTTTTAGTCAAAAATTTTGTTAGAAAAGCAAATTTTTCCAACTACACATGAGTAAGAACTTTCTTTTTTATTTTTCTTTCTCTCACCCTCTTCACCCTCTTCACCCTCCTTCTTTAACCTATTCTTGTTAAAAACCCCTTTACTATCTTTCTACTTACTTATATCATCTTCTGCTGCTTCTTTTTTGCTAACACTTTCCTGCTTAACCCACATTTTTCTTTTTGTGGTGGGGAAGGGGGGAACTCGCTCTCTGTAAAGTCCCCTGTTTCAGTCGACCAAAGCTTTATCAGCTCAACATCGTTCCACGCCTAACTCCGGATCAGTCTAAATGTTTTTATGTAAACATGTAGCTATCATCCTACCCATTCCCAACTAAGCCATCTCTCTCTCTCTTTCTTTCTCTCTTTCTCTCTCTCTCACTCTGGTGGAATACAGTGCGCTGTAATTGTGTGCGCCTTTTGTTAGCGTTGCAGCTTTTGCACTTTACTTCCTTCCTAGCACTTTTTGTTTTTCCTTTTTTTTCCCTACTACTCCGGAACTGAGCTTGAGCCTGTCCAAATGCCGGACTGACTGACTGACTGACTGAATGACTGAGTGAGTGAGTGAGTGACGACTCTTCTGTGCTTAGTTGTTGGCTGTTGAATGGCGGACAGCTTTAGCATGCTACTTGTCCCGGAGAGCCCCTGATTCTGGCATTCATTCTCTTTTCCGTATAAGAGTGTCTAAGTGTGGGTGTGTATGTGTGTGTGTGTGTGTGTGTGTGTGTTGCATTATACAATGACTTAAGCTGAAATGTCAATTGGATGCAAGGCACAAGGCAACAAGGCAACGAGAAAGAACCAAACGAAAATGATGAAAATACACCCAAGGGTAAATGGTTGAAACGTAACGGCCCTAAACCGGGTGGGAGGGGGCCAAAAGATATGGCCACACTGCAAAAAGTGCTTATGACAGCGAACAGAAAGAAGTAAAGAGAGAGAGAGAGTGAGAAGGAAAGTTCCCACTTCTTCTTCGTTTTCTTAACACCATTTTTGAAAGCAGAGCGAAATCCTTTCTTTCGGCTAATAGAATTCAAACGCATGAAGCCTCTGAATAGGTTCATTGTTGTCCTTGTTCGAAACGGGCAAAACGGGCACCGCGCGACCCAACCAATGCCCATTTTTGCTGCCTGAAATGGACGCCAACCAAGCAGCCGAGGAGGTCTGGAGCTGGGGAGCGAAAGTAGAAAAGTGAAAGTACGTGACATTACGCTGCATTGTGCGTTTCGCACCAAGGCACGAGGGTTGCCTTGTGAATTTAAATGATTGCATAAGCCAGCCATGTACATGATTTACATGGAAGGGTAGAGCCGTTTAGGACATGTTTCACAAACATTAAAAGCGCGAACGCATAAGTATTATTTTCAATTTCATTAATTTATCTTGTTAAATGCGCCCTTTTTTATTTTTGGTTAACATAAATAACGATCTAAGGAATTAAAAATGTACAAACAATATATATTAAGATTATTTTTTTTATGGTTTTATATATGTTTTCTTAAGTACTTTAAGCTTGGAAAAACTTAGTATTCAAATCATTTACAGATTTATATTCTTTTGAAAAAATAAATAAATTTATAAATTTCCTTAATTTATGATTTTTACAACAAGCGAAAGAATGATAGAATTTCATTAAAAAAAAAACTTTAAGTTTAATCGTATTTTGCGTTTCCTTTAATCTATTAAATTTACTTAAGCTGTTTCTAATTAAGTATTACCAGAATAAAGGACCAGAATTTAGGTTATTCAAGAAAATTAAAGGATCCAAAACTTAAACACCTCCTAAACTTTTAAAAGAACTGTCTTAAAACGCTTAAAAGTTCCTTAGGATGTCCTAAATAAATATTCGTTACAGCAATGTATAATATTCTTTATACGTTTAGAGAACAAATCACCAAAAGCCGTTTTCGTCATATGGAAGTTCGTTATGTGGAAGTTTAACTTTGGTAAAATAAGCTCTCAACAATCGGTTGTTTTAGAAAAATAAAGGTTCTGAAACCTTAACACCTGTTTGATAAAAACTACTGAAACGCATTAGAGCTCAAGCAACGTTCGTTATATGGATGTTCAACTGTAGTAATACTCGCCTCCAAAACTCTCTTAGGTTTCAAAACTCTATCATTTCATAGTCCCAAAGTTTATTTAACTTCTTTGTATTAAAATAAACAATTAAAAAACTTTAAAATCAAACCTCGCACTTGAGTGTTAGTATTAGTATTACCTTTTGCCTCACTTCACAATTGCTTTCCCCCCCCCTCCTCACCGCCGCCCCGCTCACCGCTTTTCAAGTCAGTGACGACTTTGACGTGCTCAGCGCACCGGTCTCTCTTGTTGGTCCTGGACCTGAACCTGGACCTCAACGTGGACGTGAATGTTAACGTGGATCTGGACCTGAAAGCTGTTCAAGGGAGGGCAGGGGGAGGTGGGGAGGGAGGTGGTGTCCGTCTATGTCAGGAACGTTGTAGTTTGTTTCGTAAGTTCTCTTCTTTTTTTTTTGTGTGGGAAAACCATTAACGACGACGCACAGTGGCCACTTTTTGGGCCCAGGCAGTGTGTTTGGCTTTTTTTTTTGGGGTTTTGGTGAATCAGCTTCTTCGCTTCGGCAAATTGAAAAGAAACGAAACGAGAAAAAGTGAAAAGCTGTAAACTTTTAAAAGTTTCAATCTTTGTTGGTGTGTGTGTGTTGGCCACTTTGGGGCGAGAGGGAGGGGAGAGGGCGGTCAGCTTAAGGGGGAGTTTGGGTTGTCCACTTTTTGACGTGACACGCACAGAAAGCGCAAGCGATAGAGAGAGTGGGAATGCGAGAGTGAGATGGAAATAGGTTTTGTTGCTTCGGCTAATGGCTGCGTAAATGACAAAGTGAATTCTTGTCCTAGAAGGCAGCAGTAGGAACAGCAATAACAGCAACAGCAACAGCAGCAATTTTAAAATGTTTTCTTCTGCACTTCTTCCACTTCTTTTTGTTGGTATTGAAGCTTAGCGTTCGGGGCAGGAGGTCACTAATAGCATTATAGTATACCTATAAGGCTGGAGCACGAACGCAGCAGCATTAAATTAAGGCAACAAAATAATTGGACATATTAGCAGGCGAACGTAGGAGGAGGAGTGTGGTAAGGAGGGTGGGAAAGTGGGTAGAGGGGGTGAATGGGGGGAATACATAAGCAAACACACGCGCATACTTAGATATTAGCTTAAGTATTATGACAGGAACAGCTATTTATTTAAGGTTTTTTTTTTTTAAAAAAAAGTTAATATTTTTGACTCAAATTAATGTTTTATGGTTACAAAATATGTTTGCAATATTTTTAATAATATTTTATATATTAATAAAGTCATTTTTTGTTGGTCTTTGATTTTTGAGCTTTTTCTCAAGAAACTTTCTTCGTTTTAATCGTTTTTCTGTTTTCAAAATTCATATCAACAAGCAAAAGTCCAAAAAATTCCAAGATATTATCAAATGAATCTTAAGAAAGCTTTTGCAAAAGCTGCTGAAAGCTGTTTAAGCACTGCAAGCTTTTTATTAATGAGATTTTTACAACAAAAATTAAGTTTTGTTAACTTATTTTATAATTTCTAATTTTCTTTGTCAAAAAAAAAGTATAAAAAGCTCCTATTAATCGTATTAACTTATTAATTTTCTAGACACCCTTTAAAAAGGCAACGAAACTAAGCCATTTAATCCTTGGTTAACAATAATATTGCATAATACATCTTCTTCTACCCCATCATAACCATAATTTCTAGGCAATTTGTAATGATGTCAGCGGAAACCAACAACTTATACCAATAGCACTTCGTAATCACTTCAATCGATATAAGAAGAGGAAGAAGAAGAAGACTTTGCTGTCTGAAACAGATAGCAATGCGTTTGAATAATGCAAAAATTAAATAGCTAAAACCACTTCAAATGTCCACTTGGCAATTCCAAAACAGAGTTTGTAATCGAGCATGGAACGAATTGTGGTTCGGTTCGGTGTGTGGGGTTTTTGGTGGTTTGGGTTTAGAAACATGCCATAAACCACTTTTGTCCAAGTTCCCACAGCTGTCAGTGAGACAGTTCGTCAGCTTAAGTATGGTAAATGACAATAAAATGATGCATTTTGCAAATAATGATTGGACTGAATGTAAACAGTCGAAGATGGGGCAACAACAGCTGCAAACATTAAACGTATTAATAATTGAGAAATGCTGATTGTTAAGGTACAATATTTACGGCATGACAGACATCGATCAATTAAATGTATGTCAATAATAATGTAAATGGCAAATAATACTAACTATGAGATATTTGCCAGATTGTTTGGACGTAAGTCATTAGTCATATGCATATTGACTTTTGTTGTATACTTAACGCAAGACAGAATTTGCATGAGTAGCAGGTAGAATTTAAAATTTTGGTCTGGCAATGCTTTTTGTCACAAACTGCACCGTTACTTATCGCGTGCTCTCATTTGCTCTCGTGTCTTATAATTGATCGTAGTCTTATACTTATATTTAGCGCAATGCAAAAACACTTATAAATAAACCGCAAGCGCCTTTAACAGTGTATAAGTATACGACAAAACTAGTATATTTTCGGCTAATAACTTTTCGAATACGTAAGTATAAGACATAAATAGTATATTTCGTGCTTATAACTGTTTGAATGCGTAAACGAAAAGTAAATCTTATGCGTTCTTGAATCTTAAGTCCTAAATGATGCAAAACGTTAACTTTTTGCAAGCATTTAAGTATTGAGGCTTGTTTTACTATAGGCTTTTGGGCTTTAGAGCAAAAATAAAGATATGTGTCTATATATGCTTATCTACATATTTAAGCTTGAGGTCCTTGCGTGCAACCAAATATTAAAATAAATTTGTAATTCAAAAAAGCGCGCAATAAATTTCAACACCCGCTCGAAACATGCCAAAAACGAAAGAAAAAAAAAATGAAACCAAGCCAAGCAAGAAAAAGAAGTGGAAAATATAAATAGGTTGACTCAGTGCGGTTGTTGTTGTTTATTCCTCTACCTCTCTCTTTTGCACTCGTGGTTTTTGGACCGGCTGAGCGCTAGAGGGCGCTTCAAGTTGGGTTAGGAAGATGGTGGGAACTTTTGCTGATGTGTGCTTGTCGTTGGCATGGCAAAAGTACTTGAAGAATTACACACAATGCATGCATTATTCATGCTTACTTCAGAATTTGCGTTACAAAGTAAAAAATGTTGTAAGGACACTTCTCTGCCTAGCCTGCCGACACTCGTAAAGGACGCGGACCGTAAGTGTTTGCATGTTAGTGTATGTGTGTGTGTGTGTGTTTGGCAGGGAAAAACACGAATAAGGAAGTGTGAAAGAAAGCCTTGGCAAAGCCAAAGCCAAACTGCAGAATATTCAAGCACACACACACACAGAGACAAACAAACCCGCTGATAGATTAGAGTTTTTTTGGTGTGGTTGGTTTACTGGTCGCTGTCTCTCCCTCTCTCTCACCCATTTCGCTTTGCAAATGCAAATTGCGGCGACAGCAAGCGACACTCGCCGCACAACAAATGTACATAATCATGTCAAATGTCAGCCAACAACACACACAGCGAGAGAGAGAGACGAATGCACGTAACGGAACACAGATAGAGAGCGTGAGTGGTGGGGAGGGGAGGTGGGTTGAGAGCGTGGTGAGTCCAGTGTAGAAACTGCTGTCACTGGCATTTCAATTGGCTCTCGTCAAGTCTTGAAATTGCGGTAAAATTGATGAGACCATCAAATATTGACAATTGCATATCTAATTCGGTATTCTCTTTCTCTTTTGCTCTCTCTCTTTGTACTCGAAACGGAACAACTTAAAGGCAAGAAAATCCTTCCCACTCTAACCGCTGACGGAATGACTGGATGGCTGGTGGCATAAATCAAACAGCTCAGATATCAAGGAGCTGTCTTTCAATATTTATGTGGCATGAATATAAGTATTCCCCAAGGCAAAATACCAACAACAATAACTGGCCTCAAAACATAATATGCACTTAACCGACCAGGGTGGACCCCTAAAAATAATGAGACTTTAGTTCTTTGGACTTGTCTAACGGTAAATAAAACGTAATCAAACTAAAGTTGTCTTTAAGAATAAGTTTTTAACTAGCAAGAAGAAGACTCAAAGTGAAACCGAAACCGAACATAATTGAACCGAATTGTAGGTCTTATCAAACCGCACACGCTTCCATCATCATCACCAGCAGCAGCAACAGCAACAACAACAACAAGACGAAGAACCAGAAAAACATTGCGGTTCCAGCTCTTCCACTTCTTCTTCTTCATATTCGCCTTTTCCAACTCATTCCACACACAAGAAAAAAAACCGTCGAAAAACGAAGAAAACTTACTACATCATAAACTAGAAACATGTGGAAAATGGCCGAAGCTTTAGTATGTGTGTGTGTGTAGGAAGGGAAGAGGGGTGACGGAGGGGAAGGGTGTCTGTGCGGTTATAGAAGCTGGAGCTGGCGGCACGAGTGGAAATTATGTTGATAACCTCGCATGATCCTGACATTAGAGCTGCTTCCAGCTTTAGATGCTGCTGCTGCTGCTGCGGTTGCCCCTTTGGGGAATGGGAATGGGATGGGAGAGCGAGAGAGAGAGAGAGAGAGAGGGAGGATGTCGAAATGGAAATGTGCACGTACTGGCTTAAGTATATTTAAGCATATGGAGAGAATCAAGTGAAAATCAATAAAAACCAAACACGTCTACACAAATCACATGAAAATCGATGTAAAAAGAAGGCAAAAGCCAGCTGAGGGTGAAGGGAGGTGTGTGTGTGTGGGGCGGGGTGCTGTTGTAGTCGATGGAGGCGAGGGAGTCAAACTACGATTGTGTTGTAACCGAAACTTAAAGGATTGCTTTGCCAGTTGTTGTTGTTGTTGCAAGTTGTTGTTGTTTTATTGGTAAAACGTGCAACGCATTATAAAGTAACCAACAATCAGAGTCAAAGCCAACTAGCTTAGTGTGGGCAATGGTCGAATATTTAATGCCCTAACTTATGAAATTTATTTATAATATATGAAATGGTATAAAAATATTTAAATTATGGTCTTCTTTTAGTAAATTTTGCCTAAAATATTAAGCTAAAAGTGTTTCAGATGAATATTTTGGTGAAGATTGTAATTTTGTAGAGTAAAAAATACGTTTTTTAATGCGATTTCTCTCATAAAGATATAATAAATTATATTATATAATATACAAAAGCTTTTGTTGGAACTTTTAAGCTCAGTAGGAACTTAATTTTTCGGTAAAAATATTTAAAATATCTAAAAAAAATTCTTTTAAAAAAATTGGTAAACAGCCCAATATAAAATTAATAAATATTAGTTAAAGCAAAAAAAAAAAAAAAAAATACTATAAACTCAATCTTTCCTATGTCAATTTTGCCTATATACAAATTTTTAAAAAAAAAAAAAACTTTTCTTGTGCCCTTGGGATGTGTTAAATGAAAGTTCGACAAACATTGATTATAGCTCTAATTATTCCTGAAATTCAAAACTTTTAAATCTTGACTATAAAAAAAGTTTCTTTTGTCATGCTTTTTAGCTTAAAGTTCTCTTATAAAATATAAAAAATATTTTTCACAGTGTATTCTTACTACATATCACAAAGTTAGGGTATCTGTGTGCGTTCATAACATACATTAAATACAAAATATGCCCTAACATTTTGCACAAAAGCGCATTAAGTGGTCCATTCGCAGTGCTCGTTGGGAATCGTTGAGAATTGTTGAGAATTCTATTCCTCTTTCTCTTCATACTCTTTTTATCGATGGCAAGAACTACCTTTACACACATGTGTGTGTTTGTGTTGTAGTTTTCTTGGTTTGAATTTTGATTTGAGCTTGGTTTTTGGGGAGAGTTGGGGGGGTATTGGCCCTCGCCGAAGAAGCTTAAGTGCCTTTGGCACACAACAATTGAAGCTTTTAGCGGAATTTACAGCCAATATTGGGAACCCTTTGATGTTTTCGCATTCATTCAATGCAAAGCTTATAAGTTCATGGAAGTGTGGAAAATGTTGCCAAAACTTTTGAATTTTTCCTTCAACACAAAAGGCATAAAGCATGGAAACGCAGCTTAACAATAAGCATAGGAAATCCTAAAACTACAAATGTTACTCAGTTCCGTTTCAGGCGTTTATAAAGGTTTTAAAAAAAAAGAAAAAAGTGTTAATAGGGTTAAAAATCTTAAATGGGGCTTAAAAAAACCATTAAGAATGCGACAAAGGGTTGCAAAAAAGTACTGTAAAAAGCAAACTGAGAGAATGATTTTCGGATTTATAAAGTATTTTTTAACATTAATCGATGGTTATCGATAACTAAAAAGTCACAATACATCAAGGACTTAACAGCTGTACGAGATTTCGAAGATTCGAAGGCTTTTTAAGTTGTTTCCGGTTCAAAATAGTTTGGAAATTAGCTTAAATAAATAGTTATGGATAAGAAAAACTTCGGAATATATTACGGCTTAACAGCTGTTCAAGTTTTGTGAAGAAAACAGGATAGAAAGTAAAAGAACTTGACCTTTTCGAAATGTTTTGAAAGCTTTTTATGCATTTTCCGGTTCAGAAAAGTTTAGAAAGTAGTTTTAATAGATTGTTATCGATAAACAAAGAGTCACAATCTATTAAAGTTTTAAAGCTGTGAACGCTTTATAAAGAAAACAAAAATATAACTGAAGGAATATGAGATTTTCGAAATGTTCTGAAGGCTTTTCAAGTATCTTCCGGTTCAATGAAGGTTCCAAAGTATTTCAAGTCAATTTTTCCACATTATTTAAACTAAGCTTAAAGCTTTTAATACCATGTTCCACAAGAAAACTGTCATAAAACTATAACACAATACAATCCCAAAATTCTTTAGCGGTTTATTAATCCACTTTAAAAAATCCGCTGTAAAAACCGAGGAAACTAAGGATTTTCGAACCATACGGGGTGACTAAAATCCAAGTTCTTTGAAATATTAAGTATACTGAGGCTTAAGAGTTGTGAGTGATTCTTCTGAAAAACAAAAAAAAAAACAAAAAAAATATTATTTACTCAAAAATAAATTCAGTAATAACCTGAATTTTTTATCATGCTTTTTTTTATTTATCTTTTTTTTGCATGCGGATTTGGCATCAAATGGGAATTTAATCTTTTCCTCTTTATTCTCTTTTCCGGCAGAATTTTATTTTGTTGTTGTTTTTCGTTTTTTCGTGGAAAAATGTGAAAAAAGCTTTGCTGAGGCTCAGGAACTCGGAGGAGCTGTCACTGTTTTAACAATTCATCTTAATACATATATAAAAAATGGCGCCAATGGTGTTGGCCAGTCATTGTAGCACCCTCCACCCTCCCCCGCTCCCCCTTCTACCCCAAAAGCGCCGTTGGCTATTTGTCACTGCTTCGTTTGCCAAAAGACGCTTTTTTTGGAGAAGAAGCTGCGGGCGGCCCAAGCTCTGTGTGTGTGTGTGGAAGCTGCCACTGCAACTCAAAGTTCTTGCCACACACAAAAACTTCCTCTCCTTTTTTTGTTGGTGTCTGTTGGGGGTGGAGGGCGCGGGGGGTGGCTGGATTTACACATGTCAGTTAATGCTGAAAAAATGTTTACACAACACAATTGCCACATTGGGTGGTTGGGGTGGTGGTGGGGGAGTGAAACTCAGCGTGTGGCATAGCCAAAGTTTCTTTTAAAAGGCCTCAGCCCCCACCCCCACCCCCACTTGCTCAGTTGTTGGTTGCAGCAAATGTCGAAGAGGATAAAAGTCAGTGGCATACAATTAATCAAATACATGATTTATACAAAAACATACATACATACGTTCGGACTTAACCTAAATCCAAAAAAGTTCGAACTTACTTGGCTCACGCCCCCAAAATGTTGTTGACAGCAACAATTTTCGGAAAGGACAAACTATTTTAGAAGATTATTGGGCATATCCAAAGTGTCCAAGTATTTAATTTCTCAATCAAACAGTAAAAATAACCTCGAAAAAAAAAAAAAAATCAACCTAACTTCTATGTTTTTTCATGGTAGCTAAAAAAAACTCTTAATATATTTGTTTCTTTTTAATTTCTTTTTCTTGAAAATCAGAACTTTCTAACTGGACTTTTGTGTCCACTTAGGCATTTCCACACAAAGTGAAAGGAAGACAATTTCCAAGCAAAACATAATTTTTTGAGTTTCACTCAAGAGCAAATTGTCATGTTTGAGGGCAGCAAAACTCATGCAAAACATAATTTGAGCGCTTTGAGTTTAAACAAAAACGCACTCAAACTCAGCTGCGAAATATGCTCCAAATTGCTCTTGAGTCGTTTGCACAAAATGCTCTTGAGCTCAAGAGCGCCACGCCAAAGAGCGACTCTCTTTGAGTGTAATGTGCGAGCAGAGTGCAGAGAGCACGCACGCAGCAACATTGCAACAACAGCTGATGTTCATGCCGCATGGCAACATATGTTCGCCACACACACACACGAGTGCAGCTGTTGAAAATCACTCAACAGAGACAGAGAGAGTGAGAGAGAGAGCGCTTGCGCCCTCTCGCACAGTAACTGAGAATTCACGGCCAAGGGGAAAAGTCACTCACTCGTCAGCAGCAGCAGCGGCGGCAGCAGCCGCAGTAGTTTCCGACGCCAGCAGAGGCAGCGCAGCGCTGCTGGGAAATTTGGTATAAAAGGAGGTGCGCATAGCGCCGGCCGGATAGTAGCTTTGGAAAACTGCTCCGCCACAGAAGTTGCCGCCCAAGCTCCTCTCAACCGTCGTCAGCTGTCAGCCGTTGTGTGGCCGTCGTTGTTGTTGTGTCGTCCATCTTCCACACACACATATATACCATATATATATACATACAAGTTGTTGTAGTTGTACCAAGCATATTTTTCTCAGCTGGCAACACAACTTGCTCTCACACCCACAATAAGCACAGATACGCATACAAGAGAAAGAGAAGGAGCGAGAGACACACAGCTGCATGCACAGCTGTGAGCCGAGTTAACTTGATTTGAGTTGTGTTGTGTTGAGTTGAATAACAGCAGCAGAGCTGAGCTGAGCAGCAGCAGCAGCGAAGAGAGTGAACCAACCGAGCCATTGTCGATTATCGCTGTATATTCGAACGTCCAGTCAAGCAGCGGCCGCCGCACGCAATACAACAGCTCCACTCGATGCACGCACGGGGACCGGGACGACGCAAGCAGCAAGCAGCCATTCACACACACAGACACAAACACACATCAACATAGAACTTTAACTAATTCGCATATTCCTTTTTTGGACAAACAAACGAAACGCGAAACAACAACTCAACTTTAAAGTGCTGTGCGTTAAGATTTAATGAGAGAGCAAACAGTTAGTTAGACAGCGAGAGAAGAGCAAATCGAGTTGGAAGCTAAAACGGGCGGCAGTTTTTGGCTTCATTTTTTTGTAGAATGTATTAAAAAAACAAATTGTAAATGTTTAAAACTAGAATAACAAATTTAGTTGTTGATACTTTTTGCAATTATTTGTTAAACGAGCAAACGAGAGAGAGAGTTATTAATATCTACGCAGAACCATAGAGACCATAGCTTCAGTCAGAAAATTGTGTGCCGTACAAAAAACAAAAAAACCAACAAAAATAACATCGTTAAAATCGTGTAATAAAATAATAATTAATAACACAACAACAACACACACACACACAAAATCAAATCAAATTCTTGTGATTAAAGTGCATTTCTAATACATATATAAATATATATACATAGATATATACATACATACCCAAACACACACACATACATACATATGTATGCAATTCAAACAACTCACAAATAAAACGCATCGAAAAAGCAGATTTATACACCAGTCCAAAAAAATCGTAAAACTTGAATGCTGCATACATAAATACAAAAAGAATTCCAATTGGGCGAAATAATCGGCAAAAAAATTGCTATTTGAAATGAAGATGGAAATGCTGTCAGTACAAAATCATATTCAGGGACAATTTGGTGTCATTGGAACAACAAAAGTTAAAGGTGAGTACGAAACAAACAAATTTCTATGTTTAATCAAGTCTCTGTAAAAATTATAACTTGACAGAAAAGAAGAAAAGAGCGTGAAAAAATATTTGCTCTCTACTAAAATTATGAAACCTTTTGTTTTGAGTAGTAAAATTATTCAAGTTTGTTTGCCGTTGGTTAAATTTGACTTGTAAAGTTGTGCAAATGTGTTTTTTATGGCTAGAATTTGTGTTTTTAATCAAATTTAAAAATTAAAAATGTGTGTCCATGTTACATATTTATTTTTCTTATGCCACTTTGCTATGTTGAACTTTCAAACCTAGAGCTGTGAGTTGTTTTGCGAGTTAAAAAGTTTTTTTCCGTATAAAAAACGCAGTGAAAATGAGAAAATTGTTAACAAAGTCAAACATGCTAACATTTTTTTTCAACTCAACTTGTTACAAACTTCAGAATAACTCATTTCAAGTTTTAATTTGCTTGTGCAAGCTTGCGTTGAGGTAAAAAAAATATTTTTAAGAACAAATTTAGTTTTTTCTTCAATAAAAAAAGATATATATATAAAAAAATGTTATTAAAGTGAATACAAATTTTTATATATGCTAATCAAATTCGGAAAATCACATTCTCAAAGCAAATTGCCAAAGTTTTGACGTTTAAAAACTTTAATGCCCTATTGAAAAACTCATTCATAATAAATAATGTTGTTTTTGTGTGATTTTTTGTTTTTATTATTGAAACACATTACGAAAACATTTGCACTACACCATTTGTAATGGGCATCGAACATTTTGTGTGTTTTATTGTTTTTAATTTTTTCAACTTTGCGGGCTTTCGAGCTTTATGGCCCATTTCTTGCTTGATTCAATTAATTTTATGGGCACATGCAAACATTTTATTTGATGTTTTTCCATTATTATGAACATTAAATTATACAAATTTCCGAAACGAACCGAAGATGTTGAATTTTTTCAAGGGGCTTTGATTGAATTGCCGTTAGATGTTCTCAGGGTTAATAATTCGATAGAAAATTAAATTTAATATTTATTTTACGGATTTTTAGTGTTTGCTTTAAAGCAAATACATTTGTCTTTGCGCAAAAATTTACGTAGGCTTTTTTCCTGAAGGGTTGTACTAACCATTTTTTTTTTGGTGGGGGTTGAAACATACGAAATTTGTGTTTTGTATGCATTTTTGTGCAACGTGCTTTGTCTTGTGTTTACTTTTTTGCGCTTGGGTCAGAGAAGGACCTGCTAGCAAACAAGCATATCCTGTTCATGTGTGTGTCTGACGTGCGGATTATGCAACATCCTGTTTTAATCCCTGTCACTTTAAACTTGCAGTCGTGCAAATTAGACACGAACACGAACCCCAGCTGGCTTACTGTGAACATGTTTGCATGTACGTTTGTGTATGTATGTGCGTGTTTGTGTGTAAAGCAGCCGAAAAATACCAAATCACCCAAAGGCGTAAGCAAGCAGGCAAGCAAAGTAAGCAACACAGCAACAACAACAAAACTAACAAGAATACACGAAGCTCTGGTCCTCAGAGAGCATAAAGAGCAGTATGTAGGCTTAACAGTGTTGTCAGCTTTAAAAGCAAAAAGTCAGCAGAAAAATAGCCAAAAATAATTGCAAATGAAAATTTAAGAAAATGTTTAAACATTTTAAGAAAGAAAGTTTTAAAATTAACATACTTTTCATCAAATGCCATGAATAAAGTTCTTAAAAACATTTTGTACTAATTAAACTAAGTCAAACTAAAGCTAGATTTAAAATAGTCAAAAATATAGCCAACTCTGGATAGGCAGGTAGACAGCGGCAGACATTCAGACGAGAAGCTTTATGTTGACGACGACGACATGCAACAACATGTCGTTACATAAACATACACACACAAATACACAAATACATGCATGAATGCAGGCAGGCAGGCATGCCAGAAACATTCTCATATATGCACACCTCGCTGACTGGCAGACCTGAAAGCTCCAGCAGCGGGCTGAGGCTATCTCCTTCGCACTCGTTGGCCGTCATATGTGTGTATTTGCAGTCAATTTAATTTCATGACTGACTGAGCGCATGCAATTTTATTTTTCGAAGGACACACAAACACACACACACACACATACATACATGCATCAGTGGCGAATAGGCAGTCATGCATATTCATATGCTATACAATCTGGAAAATCTAGGACCTCCTCCAATAATGTTGTTTAATAAATTACTTAATTTTCGTTCAAATAAACATTAGTTATGCGCTTCATGTCTGTCGCTTCATTTAAATCCTTCAATTGCATAATTTAATAATTGGCTTTGGTATTTTAATCTGTGGATTATCGATAAACTGCACTTGGTCACACTTTCGTTGTCCGCTTTTCAGTGTTCAATAGAAGCGCGTGCCATTCATACGTTAATTATCTACATGTTAATTGGAGTGCTCCCGAATTTGGCTTGCCTAAAGAAGCATTCTTTAATGCGGATTTGTTGTGCGGTTGAGGTGTTCATTCCATGGTATTGAATCGCATTTAAACACATTAAAACGAAAACTTCCACTCAAGGCCACACACGTTGACACGCACAATGCACAGTGAGAGAGGGTGAGAAAGCATAATGCAATCTCAACAATAAGCACAAGCTTAAGCCAGTCTACCGTCTCCCTCACACTACTCGTGTACACTTAGAAAGATGATTTCTATGCTGGCTGCTGCTGCTGCTCACACACCAGGCGCTTCAATAACAACAACAGAGAATGCAAACAAAGCAACAACAATCGTCGCAGGTAGCTTAAATACATGTGTCTGTATGTACATGATGCTGTTGCTAGGCTGGTTTTGTTATTGTATGTCTTG
Organism: Scaptomyza pallida; assembly: GCA_018152965.1. Lineage (NCBI taxonomy): Eukaryota > Metazoa > Arthropoda > Insecta > Diptera > Drosophilidae > Scaptomyza > Scaptomyza pallida. The sequence continues at coordinate 4,394,524 of JAECXP010000107.1, forward strand.
TGCTGTTTCTGTTGTTGTTCTTGTTATTGCAGATTTTGAATGCATAAAACAAGCAGCCGCAAATGTCGCGTGATGTGCCCACCGCAGTCATGGAGAAGACACGAAGCGGGGGAGAAATGATTCAAATGTAAATGCGTGTATGTGTGTGTGTGTGCGGTCGTTTGTCTGTTTCCTTTTCGCTTTCGCTTTTGACTTTGCCAGTGTAAAGTTTATACATACAAACCCTTCTCATGCCTCTCGCACTTGACAAACACGTGTGTGTATGTTTGTACATACGTGCATGTGCACACACAGTGACAAAAGCAGCAGCAGCAGCAGCGACAGAGAGAGCCGCAAACATGTGCCGTTAATTTCTTAATTACGCGGGTGCGCCTAACAAGCTAGACAGAGAGGCAGAGTTGAAAGAGTACAAAAAAAAATATCCATTCAGTTCAAGCATGTATTATTATGGCGTATATTGTTCGAAGCAGGTGGGCGTTTGCGGGGAGTAGTGAAATGGGAATGTAGCTTAAAGAGTTTGCAGCGCTAATTACATGACATCGTCGAGTCAACTCAAGTGGTTAATTTGTGCACAACAGTAAGATTGTATATGCATTACAGTGTGTTTGTATGTATTTACATTTACTGCACATCGCACCCCCCAAGTGGGCTGGTTGGGAGACCGTGGTAGAAATCGAAGTTCACATTAAATACATATAAATCGTTCATGGAATTCACACTTTGGTTGCACTGTGCGGCTGCTGTGCTGTGCCCTTAGCTTAGCATTTATGTATATTTGTGTATACTTTGAGTATTAAAATAACAGCACAAGAAATAATAATCATAAAAACTGTGTTCAGCCAAAGGCAAACGAGGCAACGTGAAGACACATAAAGCATTGGTAAGGCCATTGCGCGAGGTGCTTGTGTTGGCGAGGGGTGGGGGGGGAAGAGTGTAGCGCTGCAGACTGCACAGGCAAAAGAAACTGCTGACTAACGAACGAACGAACGTAGGAATGAACGAACAAAAATACGTATGATGGCTGGGAGGGGGAGGGCGGACGCGCAATCGTCAGCTGGAAACGATGAGGCCTCATAAACCGAAAGTACACAAAGCGCAAGAAGGGAGAAGAGAGTGGAGAGAAAGAGAGAGAGAACAGCACAGCAGGTCCCACACATTACCTAATGGCTGCTTGTCGGTATGTAGAGTGCGGGCAGCAGAGGGAAGTGCTTTGTGCTTTAAGCGAACGGCTGATTTTCCAGCTGTTGTTGCCAGGTGATTTCAGCCCGCCCCGCCCCGTGCCCTGGAAGCATTGAGTGTCTTTGGCGAGCCTGCGCACAGTCCATGAGTGCTATTTAAGGCTTGCGCAGAGAGAGAGAAAGAAAGGGAGCAAGAATGCGTATGTGTGTTTGTATGTTTGTGTTTTGGGTTATGTGAGTGGATTGCAAGGCTTTTTGCCGGTGGCGCAACGCAGACATCAGCTGTTTTTTTTCTCTCTCGTTTTCTTTTAGTCTGGTTTCAATTTTTTTTTGTGTTTTGTGGTTTTTGCCGGTCGATGCGTGATGACTAAAATATATTAATTTCTTTGTACACTTGCAGACTGGACGAGTCCACTAACGGCACCAGCAGCAGCAGCGGCAGCAGCAGCAACGGGCGTCGCAGCAACTGCGCTGCCAGCGAACGAGGTAAACGTAAACGTGGCGAACGTGGATATCGTTGATGTTGATGTTGTCGATGGGCATCCGGCTTCGGTGCTGCACATGCGTCAGCATCAATCGCTTAATACGCGACCCCGTCTCTCCTCCTCCTCTTCAACATCATCAGCAGCTGCAGCAGCAGCGGCAGCAGCAGCAGTATCGGCGTCCGTCAAGCCACCAACAGCCACAATGGCACCCAATTTCGATATCGGTTACATGCCGCTGCCGGCGTCGACGCCAGCCGCAGCCTGTAACGATGTGAGCGCCAGTGCTGGGCTGGAGCTTTCGCAGCAGCTGCAGGAAAAGCTGCGAGAGGCGAAGAGCGAACATCTCGCCTGCACTGAGGTGACGCTGCCCAACGATCTCATGCAGCGCATTGCCGCCGAAATCATTCGCATGTCCGAGCGAGAGCCGTGCGGTGAGCGCGCTTGCACTATATTTATTGAATTTGAGAGCGAGCCGAACAACGTGAGGTGAGTTTTAATGCGTGTGGTGAAGATCAGTATAGATATTTAATGCACTTTATTACAGACGCATTGCTTCGTTTAAAGTGGACCCGGACACCGTGTCCATATTTGAGCTTTATCTAACACTGAAGCAGGACAAGAGCGGCTGGACCTCCCTACTGCCGCAGTTTATCAAGTAAGTGCTATTTAACAGTTAATTATCGAAAACACATACTAAAGCTTTTTTTCTCTCTTTTTGTTTATAGAAACCTTACGCGCAGCAATACGATTGTGATTAGTCCCGATTTTACTTTGACCAAGAATAAGCTCTACTCTTCTGAGTAGTTGCCAACAACAACGATACAACACCATTGAGGCATGCATATGTGAAAAGGGGCGTTGGCGTGGGGCGTGGCGCTGCTCTCAACTCATTACACAATCCCTCCGAAATGATGAACAACAACAAATAAACAGAAAAAAAGGAAGAAGCAGCAGCTTTTTTTATAATCTTTGTAAGCCCCCACGTCTTCGTCTTTTACACACAAACACAACAAATAACAAAACCCATCCAAAAAAACATCAAAAACAACAAACAAACAAACAAACCAACAACCCATAAAGAGGCAAACTTTGGACCACAAATCAACTAATCCTGCAAAAAAAAAAAACAAAATCAATAACAACAAAAAATCAACTCAAAACCAACAACAATGATGTATTTTGCGACCTAAAAAAACGTTAAAAACACAACAAAAAAATCTAAAACCTAAAAAAAAAAAACAAAAACAAATCAACTGCAGTTGCAGGCAACTCAAAACTCTTATTGGACTGACTTTTTGGCTTATTAAACAAAAAAGGAACTTTTTGAAAAAAAAAACCAACAAATATTGAAAATATTGTAAACACGAAGAAGAAAAACAAAAAATTCAAAAATCGAAAAAAAATAATATTTCACTCAGTGAAAACGGTTGCAGGTTATCCGTTTTTTTTTTTTATTTCAAAACCAAGAAAGAAAAAAACCTCCAAAAAGTAAGAGAAAAGAGTATTAATCGTATAAGCAGAAAGAGAGCGAAGGAGAAAGAACGAGAGAGAGAGGAGAGTATGTGTATCAGAGAGATAAAAAATTCTATTATAATTGTGGTAGTATGTGCAAAAAAAACAAAAAAATCTATCTATATACTTATGGATATATATATATATGTTTTTCTCTTCACGATCTTATTAGGCTATAACAAAAAAAAAACTCTATACACATACAAATTTATATATACATACATATATATAAAGAACAATAAGGCGAAGAAAAAAGCAGAGAAAGCAAGGAGAAGAAAAAATGCGGAAAAAAGTAAAAAATATAAAAAAACAAAGTTGATGTGATATTATATATAATAATTATGAATATTAAAAAAAGAAGAAAACACACACACACATACTTAAAAACAACAACAAAAAATAATTCAAAATAGTTTCCCCCGATTTTATATGTCTCAAAAGCAAAAATAGAAAACTCCACCATAAAAAAAGATATTAAATTCAATGTATTCATTTTTTTTCATAATTTTTAATTTATGTTTAATTTTTTTCATGTGCAGAGTTTCAAACTCTTCTGATATATACAAAAACATATATGTATATGTATATGAAAAAATATTTATAATAATTGATGTGTTTCTAGCCTAAGATTTTTAATATTACAATACAAAAACAAAAAGCAGAGAATTCAATGTGTGTAGCTGTGTATTTAACTGTAGTTTAGTTCATTAAACAATTAAAACAACAACAACAATAACAAAATGACAGAACTTAACAAATTGGCATTAACAATTCAACAATAATAAGTATAAATATATATTTAACTAGAAGTTGGAGTAAAAAATTTGAGAGAAAAGTCGAAAAATTTAAAATGTTTTTGGGCAAAAGAAAATCTATAAAGTCATCTGTGTTAATAAATTTTAAAAAATAATTTATAGCGTAGCATAACGAATAACAACAACAAATTTAATAAATTACAAAAAACAAAAAATTAATATTGTCAAAAGCAGATTGTAAAACTTTTTTGTTTAATACACAAAAAATAAGCAAGAAAACATTTCAACAAAAAAAAAAAAAAACATTAAACACAAGTATTTGACAAATTTAAGCTAGAATACATTTAAATAATTTATGCACACAACAAAAAAAAAAAACAACAGAATTTATTTATTCTTCAAACACCCCACAAAAAAAAAGATCTCGTTAAAAAAAATTCTCTTGCAGATTTTCTTTAAAAAAAGTATTTTCCACAAAACTGTTTTGATTTTTTTTATAAATAATACACATAAAAATAAAACAGCATGCGCTGCAAGAGTTTAATCAAACAATTAATTAAAAAATAAATTCGCATTTTGTTTGACATTTTTTCAAAGTTGCTATTAACATTTTTATCAAAAAAAAAAAAACAAATCACATAAAATGTATATAAAGCAGCAACAAGAACAAGAACATGATCTAAGCGTATTTAATGTATAAAAATAAAGTTAAAAAATGCTTAAAACAATGTGAACATAAAAACTATGCAAGCAAGTGAAAAGAAAATAGAACCATGAATGTGATCTATTTAATAACAAAAAAAAAAAAAAAACAAAAAAATAATACAACAGTTTGAGTTTTACATTTTCTTTATTTTTAATAATAATAAAGTATTACATAAATAATTGTAAAAAACAAAAACGTTTTAATTTGTAGAATTTTATTTTTTAAATATAATTTGCCACTTAAACAATTTGTTTTATTTAAAAAAAAGAAAAAAAAAATATTGCCAGGCTTAAACAAAAAAAAAAGAACGTAGAACGCAAAAGCTTTCAGTGTTGTAAAATGCTTTTTTGTTTCTTCATCGCTTGTTTTTTCGATTGTTTTTTTGTCTCTCCTTGGTTTGTTGTTCTCCACAAACAAAATGGATGGGTGTAAAATGTATAAAGAAGTTGAATCTTAGACACGTCCAGTGCTCCTCAAAGTATTTGTAAACAATAATGATATATGCTCTATAGCGAAAACAAAAGAAAAATCAAGATCGAAAGATGGATATGATTAATTAGTTATAGGTTATGAACAAAATAAGTACAGCAAGATGCTATGAAAACAAAAATATATGATAGATATATATGGATACATATGTGTATGTGTGTGGTTATATTGTAGTATTTTTTACATACTCCCTATATACATAAATATATAGTACATATATATATCCAATAATAATACGTATGTATGTGTGTGTGTTGAAAAATGGAACCAATTCATAAAGAAAAAACTATAAAAATTAATCAATAATAAACAAATACAAAAAACACTCTTTAAAAATACTAGTAAATTCTATTAAAAATACTAAATATCATATTTAAAACCAGAGCACATTAAAAACATATTACTTTAAAGCTCCCGAAAAACACACATACATTTTTCAGTAAAAAAGCTATGTATTTAAGCGATTATCCCACCATGTGATTAAATACGAAAAACATTTTTTTTTTAGTTTTGGGAACTTAAGAATTTTTTTCTTTAACAATTTTGTTGACTCCATACAATCACCGAATTATTCAAAGAAAAACATAAAAAAAATAATTTGTTATTAGAAAAAAATACTCAAAACTTATAAAAAAAAACTCTCCAAGAAGCGAAAAAACTAAAAACCGAGAAAAATTCAATGTTGTAAATCAAGTAGCTCTACACATACATACATGCATATGTAAGTGTATGTGAACTATACAAATAATGTTTAACAATTTCCAAATATTATATCTATAACACACACAAACACAAGTGAAAAGTGCGAATACAAAGGCAAATGCAAAAACAAAAACAATATTAATATACAATATAAAACAAATATATATACATATATGTATATAAAAACAAACAACAAATTTAAACTTTAGTAGCGCTTAACAAATTCTAGCAATTTAACAAATTTTAATTAATCAAAATATAAAATATATATATACAAAAATATATATATATAAAAAAAAAACAATGCAAACAACTGCAATTTCATTTTTCTCTGTGTAAAAGTTGAGTAAAAAATAATAAAAAAAAACTACAAAAAAAATAAATTTTTTAAATGTGAAAACAGACTTTTTTTAATGAACTGGCAGCGAGCTCTTAAAACGCATAAACTTAAAAAGTGCATGCAAAAGCTCTTTGGTGTGTTTCTAATCTATGTTCTTATAGCTGGCTTGTGTCTTGGCTAGTGCTTAGCATGGCCACACACCGCACGTGCCTGCATCGAGCGACCGACCAATGGCAAAGCCGGTTCTCTATCTCTTCCGCTCTGAGCATTCAGATCCTGAGCTAAGCTTTCATTGAGCCAATCAGCTGACAGCAAAACGTTTCAAGTTCGGCTTAGCGCTGCTGCTTATGCGCAACCTTCGTCACTCGTTTAACGTTGCTCGGCGGTTATAGACGCGTTTCGTAAAGCGCTTTGCAATCCTTTTTAACTCTACTGGCGTTGTGTTTTTTAATTGCAAATTCATTCTGTAAATGAATAAAATAATGTTTGTTCTATGATTGGTAGGTGAAATCAGGCTCTCTCTGTGTGTGTGAGTGCTTGTGTCTGTGATGTGAATATCAGATAAGAAAACGCTGCTGCTTGTCAAACGTAATCTCAGAAATCTAGTCTTTTGTTAAGTCTCTACTCCTCCTTGTGCTCGGTCTCATGTTGCGGCATTTCTTTGACTCAACAACTGAGTGTGTGTGTTCGTGTGTGTATTTGTGTTTAAAGTAATTCATATGGATACCAATAAATGACTTAAAATACTCGCATGCAGATCGCTTATCTCTCTCTCTTACTCACTCTCTGGCTCCCTCTGCATAGGGCGCACCCAGTATCAAGCAGCTAATCATTGAATGGCAATCAGACTGTGGGTACACAACAAATTCTTGCAAGGACTCCAATCCAATTAGTCAACCCAATTGTAATTGACAATATCGCCCACTAGATAAACGCAATACAGCTCATAAACAATGGGGCTATAACTAATTATAATGAAAATTAAAAAGAAGGCAAGAAAAGTAAGCACTAAAGAATTGGTAAAAGGAGGAGTTTTTAGTTTATTTTATCATTAACTGAGACTAAATGTGATTAATTGTGATTAGATTGCTTAGAATTTGAATTTTCTCTCATCAGAAATTCCATTGTGAAATAAGTTAAGAAAACTCCTTATAAACTATTCAAATATTTCCTAAAAAAATCATATCAAAAGGTTTTCTATAGCTTCTCCACCGTACTTTTTTCGCATTCATAACATTTATGCAATCTTCAAACTTCATATATATAAAAAACCATATGCAAACAGTTCTTGGTAATCTATACATTGGCCATGGCCAAGAGGAGCAACTGCAACTTGGCTGGTGGTCAACCTACAAAACTGTTGCAACTGCAGATGCAACTGCAGCGATATTCAAAAGAATGCGAATTCACGTTCTTCTTGTGAAACTGTGGCAGGTCTTGCAACAACGAATTCGAGAGATTACCTTTCTTTCTTCTTTTTCTACTTCATTTTTCTTTATTTGAGTTATGTTATGCAATATGAATCAAATGTTTATAGGATACACTTGAAAAAACAAAAAATACACTTTGGACTAGAAAGAAAGTCTTTTGAATGTCGTGTAAAAAATGTTTCTATTTAATATCATCATTTAAATATTATTTTAAATTAAAATTGCCCAAAAAACACTTGAATTTAATTTTAAAAAATTGGAATAATGGTATTCCATTGTAAAATATACCATTTGGATTATATATACATATATACAGTAGAATCTCAGAATTCCACGAAAAAAAACGTATACTTTCGATTTTAGAACCATACGCTGTGCCCAAAATTCTAAAGCTCTAAAGCTTAAGAATTGTGAATTTGTAAAATTAAATTTTAAAAAAATTTAAAAAAAATTGATTAAGATTTAAATTTTAAATATTATATTATTCAAAACTTTCTTGAAAAACCTTAAAAAAATATCTTAATTTTTCTGAGTGTAGAAGAGTTCTTTGATTTTGTGTCTGTTGACTTTTTTTTAAGAATTCCAATTTTTTTTTAAGAATTTTTTTTGTGCTGACTGGCGCCTGTGCGGCGTTAACCCCTTTGGTCTTATGAGCTGTTTATGAGTCACATTGTATGTTATTTGTGTTGTTGTTGTTACTGTGGCTTAAACTGTTTGCCAATTGCATTCCCAACATATCAATTTGCAATTTGAAATTGAGAAATTCGTGTCGCTTACAGCACGTGCCCTCAAAAGACTACGAAAAGCGGTTTAAGAAGGCAGAACTACATGGAACATATTGGTGGTAGCGGCAGCAGCGGCACGGAGCCAGCGTACGTGGATGCCACACACAATAATAACAGTGATAGCATTGAACTATTATCAGCTCTGCCCACACAAATCACATCGATCGATGGATTCTTTAATCGCAAACGTGGAAGACCGCCAAAGAATCGTTTCGTGGAGGTCTATAAAAGTGTAAGTAAGCAAATATCTCTTATACCTTTTTAAAACACTCTCTCTATCTCTTTCTCTTATGCCTTTGCCTTGAATCTCTTAATTTTCCTTATCGATTTTCTATGGGTTTTTACCGTTACTAGCCTTAAAGTTGATTTTTTTAAGAATACACATTTTTGCAGCTGATATTTGAAATTTTCATAAAGATCGGCTTAAAAACACAAAACTACTTAAGTGCCCCCTACTTTGAACAAAGTTTTATGAATTTGAATACCTAAACTTTGAAAAAATCTTGAGCTAAAACTTCATTAAGATCGCCTAAAAAATAGACCGTATATTATAAATCTTTTACGTTGTACCTTTTGTAACTTATGATTTTATTCAATATTCGGCATGCCGAATTTTTTTTTAGTTTTTTAAAGAAAAAATAAAGTTATTAATGGGAAAAGATATATTTAATCTTTTTGTTCTCCTTTTTTCTTATATTAAGTATACGCATTGAATTTGTTACTTAAATCAATATATTTATTATAACCTATTAGAAACACATCGTTTACTTTATTCGCACTGAAAACGAACTTTTTCCTTCGTCTCACATTTTTATTGTTCCTTTTTTAAGTTTTTGTCTAGCCTACGACGCGCCCTAACTATAATGTCAACGCATACAAACACTCACAAACACACATTCTCTCTCTCTCTCTCTTTATCACACACGCACACACACAATCACACATACATACTCGCGTTGTAATTTAGGAATTTGCGCCTATTTGCATTGATAGACTTTCAAAGAAGGTGGAAGAACGAAGGTAAAGAAGACGTATGTGATGGGTGGGGGAGGAGAGGGAGAGAGAGGGGAGTACCAAATGTGGCTATTTTATGTGCCGTGTGTTGAATTGAGCTTTTTTTGTTGCTGTTTTTGTCATTTCGGATTTGGTTTTTGCCATATTCGTCATATTAATATTGACAACGAGTGTTTCCGCATTTATTTCACTTGCCCGTCTGTCGGCAATAACACACTTCCCTCCCGCCAGTAACTTCCCCTCGCTCTCGCTCTTTAACCGGCGTACGTTTTGTGCTTTTAACTGTCATTTTCATAATTTCTACATTTTTTTTCGAGCTCGATTCATGCGTAAGTATGTGCGAGTATGCGAGTGTGTGTATTAATGTGTGTGTATAAGTGTGTGTGTATTTACGATTATCCAGCCCACGCGTCAATTTCTTGGCCATGGACAGTTTTGGGTGGGGTATAGAGGGGAGGAGAGGGAGGTGTTGGCCAAGTACATTCAATTGTTTTCAGTCTGTATTTGTTTGTGTGTGTGTGAATTGAATAATTTGAATAAATATTTTGTCCATTGCCTTTTGCGGTATTCGGTTTGTTATTTTGTTTGTGTTTTTGTGGATATAATAATGTTAAGTCGTCTGCCCGAGCATAAGAAAGACCTACTTTTTGAATGGGTGCGAGGAAATTATAATGGGGGGAAAAGTAGAAAATCCAATAATGATTAAGTTTTGAGATATAAAAATCATTTCTTTCTTTTTGACCTATTGTAATATGATAACGTATTTTATTTCTGATACCTTTTTATACAATTTACCAATGGATTATTCTTGAATATATTTTACAATCTTTATAGCTTTGGCTTTTATCAGTTTTTTTTTTTTAACATTTTTCACCTTAAGAGAGTAAAAATACAACCTATAAAAGATTTAAAGCTAGTAAAACCCGATGTGCATTTTCAAATATTTTTGAAATATTTCAACTATTCTCAGAAACAAACATTCCCTAAATCAAGTAGAAAGGTCACCAATTGTACAAACTTTTAATCGAAATATTCTTAATCTTTAATCTCCAACAATGTTAAACATTTTTGCTTTTAATCCCATTTTCTTTTTAAGAAACTGGTTTGGATTTTCAAAAAAAAAGTTTTTCCAAAAAATTCGAAACCCAAATGGGTTCTTTAGATAGTTGACCTCTCCTACTTTCTGGTTTAACATTCGAGCAATATTTTTTGTGTGTTTGCCGTACTTTTAAAGCACACCTCGGTGACCGCCCTCGAACGAATCGAATATGACGATTAAAAGGAATGAACGCAACTACAATAACTTCTATATATTGTATTTAATCATATAAGGTGTGTGTACTTATATGAATGAGTGTATGTTTGTGTGTGTGTGTGCGGGTGTGTGTGCAACAACAACAACTTATCAGGTAAATCCAAACACGTTTCATTGTCTTTTCTGAAATCTTTTGGAGTAATAATTATTATTATGGATGAACTGAAAACAATGCACGGATTTTCTTATACTCTACTAAAAGATTTTTAATGAAATTATTTCAAATTTTTAACTAAAAATTTTAGATTGTAATCAAATTTTTTGTACAATTTCGATGTTACATTTATTTAATTATTATTTTTATTTTAAAGTAAAATTTTTTATAGAGCATTCCTACGCCGTCAACATTTTACTGCCACTTTTTTTTGTGGTTTCTCTTTTTTTGTATTATATTTGGTTTTTATTTTGCTTATGCCTTGTTATTTTTTGTTGTTGTTGGATTTTTAATTATTATTATTGATTTTGATGCGTGAACAAAATTTAAATAGTGACATTTTGGGCCACAACAATAAACATTAACAGTAATTTCGGAAATAATAAACTCGTTGTGACGATTTGTCATGCAAATCCGAAAACTATGACCAAAAAAATCCAAATTGTCGAAATGTCCAGCAATGGAACGTCGACCACAAAACTAAAATGGTAATAGCGGAGGGAAAAGGGAGGTGCGTCGAGGAAGGGGTAAGAGGCAGGGGAAGGGAAAGTTCAGTTCTTTCATAAAAAATAGCCTTAAATAATTGACATGAAAAACTGGATTTTATTTTTGATTTATTGATTCCGTTAAATTTCTCTAAACCTTAACTTGTACCCTTTTTTTTTTTTGCAGGCTCAACACTCACCTCAAGCCATCTTTACTAGCTTCAAGTTGGAGAAAAATGATCAGTCAGTGTCTGGAACTAGTTCCACCGAAGCCACTGATGAACGCATTCCTTTAAGACTTGGTGCTGCAACAATGCAACCGTTAACTGTTCCAACTGCAACTGCATCTGCAACTGATCTCACACCTAGTCGCAACAGTAGAAAGAGAGCACGCGTTTGGAACATGGATTCACAAAGAAGTTTAGCCAATGTGACCAACATTAGTTCGCCGAGTGGTGAGAGTACGAAAAATGCTTCAATGGTGGATTTAACTGAGAGAAGTTCACCTATTTCGGTAATTAGATTTTTTCAAAAAGGTTATTTATAAGGTTTAGTGGCAGAAGAATATGATGGCTTTTACGCAAATTTTATAATCATTTTTTTAAATATTCTAAAAAATATTTTTTTAATTAATGAAATATTGTTAAAATGGTATTAGACAACCTGGTTCTTAACTATTCAAACTATAATATTAATGTGAAAAGCATCTAAAAATGAAATTTTTACTCGACTTTAATGAAAGTTGGATAAAACTTTCGATTGCCATAATTTCTTCAAAGCTTTTCCGATTTTCTAATACAATACTTTAAAAGTATTGTATTGAGCTCTAGAAAAACTCTAGAAAAACTCAATTTTTTATCGCTGACAGCTAATCGTCAACAAAAATGTAGTTGAATTTATCTTCCAATTGCCATAACTTTGTCAAAACATTATGCATGATCTGGATCAGGAAATAACATAATTTTTCATACTCTTTTCAACACAATTTTTCCTTATTTCAGTTAATATTACCCTCACCCTGCTTGCAAGCATCCAGCAGCAAATCCTTGGAGAGAGTATCTGGTACGAAAAGTTCACATAAATCATCCTTAAAACTCATTTAAACCATTTTTCCTCTAAATATTTTTAGTGGTTCGTGCAGCGGGAACTTTTTATCCAGAGAATGCAAGTTCAGCTCCAGCAGCCGTGGAACAATCAACATCAATTAGCCTTGTGTCAGATCAGCCGGAAGATCTGAGCATGCGTGCAGTCCAGCAACAAAAGCAAAAGCCAATGGAACCGGAATCGGAACCGGAGCCAGAAGCGGCAACTGCAACCGAAACGGAAACGGAAACGAGTGCAAAACTTATGCAATTCAAGCAACTGCTAGATCTTTACCAGCGTCAGGTATTGTTGCCCAGTTTCCTGGCAGCTGGACAGCTGGATATGCGTCTGCTGCTGGAGCAAGCTGCTCAGCAAAAGATGTTGCTAATCAATGCAGCTGCAGCTGCTGCTGTGGCAGCAACAACTGCAGCAACAGCAACAACAACATCTGCCTTGGTCGAAGCTACACCAAAACCAAATACGAATCCAACTCCGGCTCCAAGTCGAACGGGTGTAAAACGTTCACGGGATCTGGATATACCGTTGGGTTATCTCAAGTTTCGTTTCAATGAGGATTGCAACTTTGAGAGATGTGGCTATCGCAATCATCAATCGCATTTCCATTGCAATCGTCGCGACTGTCATTACAGTTTCTGTGACAAGACCCGGTTCGTGCAACATACGGCGAGGCATGAACGCATGGATGCCCTAATGGGCGATGATTTTCGACAATATCGCGCCAATATGCGCTGTGAAGTCCGAAGTTGTCCATATGCCACTAAGGCATCGACGTCTACACAAATGGCAATAGGTGAGTAAGGCTTAACAACACTGAAAAGAATTTTTTTTTTTTGTATTCTACATCAAAAATAAATCAATTTGTATAAAAACATTTTTTGAAAAATTTTTTACCTTCTCTTTTTCTAGAAGCTCCAAAGAAATCATCGCATTTTCATTGTCGCAAATGCGATTACGTTTGCACCGATTCCAACAAGGTTGTCGCCCATCGTCGCCTCCATATGCGATTGGATTATGTAAGATCAGCTGGCTTTCGTAAGATTGCCAGCAATGAGTCCTGCGACTCAGCAACATGCACCTATGCCCTGAGGCACACGCATTATCACTGTACCACCTGCGATGGCAGTGTCCTGTCCCGCGCACAACTCGCCTCCCACAGGCATCGCAGCACTTCGAGCTGGAATAGCAATCAAAGTGGAGCTGAGAGTGCTACTAGTTCCAGTTGTGGTCTATCATTGGTGTGTAGTAAACAGCAGTAGAAGCCATTGTATAATTTAAATGTGTATTTAGATGAAATTAAATCAAAGCCAAGTGCCAATATAATTATACAGACAACCTTTAATTAAACCTACAAACAATTAGTAATGAAAATCGATTAAGTAATTGCTTTCAATCACATTATAAAAGCTCAAACTCGACTTGGTTCGGCAACAGTTTCTCCAAAAAATGGTTGTTCAGCATTGGTGCACAAGTGTCGAGCGGAAAACGAAAGAGTTTTTGAAAAGTACATCGTTGCAGGGATTGAAATATGTTTGGAATAAACATTTGCCCAAATGGGTGCAATTCTATTTTGGCAAAGTGTTTGTCGTCGTTGTTTGTATGGCCATTAATCTGGCTGTGAATGTGTTCAATAAATGGCAGAGTACACCCGTTATAATAGGTATAAGTTCAACATTGACACCCATACAGGATATACCCTTTCCGGCCATCACTGTGTGCAGCATGAATAAAGCAATTTACTCCAAGGTGGTGAATTTTCAACCGTAAGTGGAACAAAAGAATATTTTACAGATTTCTTAGAGCCAAAATCTTTCATATTCCTAGTGGTTCCTTGGAGCATGCCATGTTGCAGAAGACCTGCTCTCAGGATTATAATTTTACGCAATTTAAAAAAACGAAACCATATAATAAAAAAGAAACTTTTGCCAATTTTATTGTAAATGTTTCAAGGAAATGCGATGAAATGATTGTTTCGTGCATTTTTGAACAGAAAACTTTACCCTGCACCGATCTATTTCGGGAGTTTTTCGTTGATGAGGGTCTCTGCTGTGTATTCAACTTTTTGCATCCATATTATCTATACAAGCACAGGTAGAGTTTAACTTTGTATCCTCGATCATTAAGACTTAAAATAAAATTTAGTGTACCTTCCATACGGGATTACACTTCATCCAAGGGTCTTACGGCTATAGCTGTTGATTGGAATCCTATAAAAGGATATCCCAAGCAATTGCCAGCTGAATTTTATCCGCGACGTGGCATTGGCATTGGTGTGGCAAATGGTTTACAGATTGTGCTAAACGGTCACACCGATGACTATTATTGTTCCTCAACAAATGGACAGGGATTTAAGGTATCTCAATCAGTTATCGATAACCTTTTTATTTTACTGCCATTTGTTCCTTTAGGTTCTCATGTATAATTCCATTGATCAGCCACGTTTGACGGAATCGGGTCTACCCATAATGCTGGGTCATGAAACAAACTATCGCATCGTACCAAATAGCTACGAAGCTGTATCCAATATTCGTAGCATCGATCGCATCAGGCGTCAATGCATCTTCAGTGATGAACAGCAACTGCTCTTCTATAAATATTATACACGTCGCAATTGTGAAGCCGAATGCGATGCCCAGTACTTTTTGAGACTCTGCGATTGCATACCCTATCATTTGCCCTTGATCTATCGCAATGCAACCGTGTGTCATGTCTCGCACTTTGATTGTTTGGAGCGTGCGGAATTGGAGATTGTGGATGGGGAGAGTACGTCATGTAAGGAACTCTGCTTAACGAGCTGTCATGATGTTCAATACTTTCCGGATCCATTTGCCATACCTATGATACCGTTTCGTCAAGCTGGAGTTAAGGTTCAAAATGAATATTTTAGGAACTTTTCGACGGATTTTATACGCACAAATTTGGCTATTGTTAATTTCTATCATGATGATAACTATTTTCGCAGCTATGTGAGATCCTCGTACACGGGTGTAACGGAATATATGTGTAAGTGTGACCGTATTTCATTTTTATTGTGACTAGCTTTGGTTTCTCTTTCCCTTCAGCTTTAACTGGCGGCATTATGAGCCTTATGTTTGGTTTTAGCGTCGTTTTTATCGCCGAATTATTTTATTTCATATTTCTACGTTCATTATTTGAGTATATTCATTATTGGTTTGATTCTCATCGGCGTCAAAGTCGTGTCGATGTTTTGGGAACCTAAAGTTCTTGAGTTTCTACTATAAGATTTAAATATTTCTCCAAGTTCTTTAAGTACTTTTTTTTTGTAAACATTTATTCATCATATTATTTAGAGTCAGCTACATTCATACACGTACATAAATATATATATATTAATATGTTTTTTAATGGAACAACATAAAAATCGATTCATTATGAAATATTTTCATAAAATTGCACACATTTAGACATACTACAAACATCAATAATGTTGCCAGAACTTACAGAACTAATAATAAAAATAAAATACGGAATGTTTGATTAGTTGGGGCCAGGAGCGGGTTTTGGGGCTGACTAATAGCTGATAAGGTTTTTTGTATTTGTTTTGTTTAGCTCGAAACTGTACAAGGCCCAACCAGAATTAAAAACGTTTTTGTAAGCTTTAAAGTACTGGGCATTGGAATGTTATGGAGGCTAAGCTTAACGACCATTCCAGTAGCCCACGCGTCCATTCTCAAAGGTCAGATTAATGCGCGGATGGGGCAGTGGTCGCGTTGGCTGCAATGGTTCGCAATGCTGCGATGTGGGCTCCTCCTGGAAGTACATGCATTGACGCACAAACTCCAGGAACAATTGCTGTGCTTGCTGGCTGGAGGCGGACAGCGCCTGAAGATTATCATCGCTGCACAGATGACGCACCAGTTGCTCACAGATGCGTGTATTTGTGTCCACATCGAACAGTGGCACACCAAAGTTCACATCCAAGAGGGTCCAATCTTCAGTGTGGGACTGTTCGGACTCCACAGATGGCGCAGTGCCAGCAGCGACATCGCCAATGGGCAACTCCACGGAGCTCTGGGAGAGTAGCTCGGCTCGACTATGTTTCTGTTTACATGTGGCTATTTCGCTGGCCAACAGCTGGCTGCCATCCGCCGAGGTGTACTCCGGTCCATGTTCCGGTGTGGCAGCAAAATGATTCTCATCGGGACTCTTCAACAGATCTGTATTTGGCACATTGGATTTGTTGTTGTTGTTGTTGGTAGTTTGTTTGGGTTTTTTGCCCGTTGGCTGTCTTAGTTTGACCTGCAGCTCGTAATCCTCACAGCCCAGATCGGGCACACCCGTATTCAGGAATGTTATATAGCCGCATTGATGACGCAAATCTAGATGCTCGGCTAGCTTTTGCACGGCATGATGTGTGGCCCATTTGGCCTGGCTGGCATCGCTTGCTTGGAATGGAAATGATTCATAGTGCAGTTCGCCCGCCTGGCGTATTCCATATCCCTGCAACAGCACACAGCCATTCTTGAGCTGTTCATTCAGATTGCGAAAGTTCTCCGAGTTGAGCACATAGGCATCCGAATGCAGAATGTTGACCAACAGTTTGCCATAGCCCAGGAACAGACGTGGCAAGGACTTGAGCACTGTGCCCCGGCACAACAACAAACTGGGCGGACCATAACCTATAGAGTATTGTTTTGGATTAGTTACAGTTTTTGCAGTTAAGATTAATATGGCACAAGAGTGATAGAACATAGATTGCGACATCGCGTTCTGCTATTGGTTGAAAATAGAGAGAACCGCCATTTAAACGAGTGAGCATAGCGTGTGACAGTGGGACCAATTTTATAAATTTGCTTCTTTTTTTTTTTAATAGTTTTAAGAAGGGAGTAAGAGATATTTTGATTGAAAAAACACTTTTCTTGTAATTTTTTTTTAGGGAGAAACAGCTTAAGCATATTTATTCAAACTTTTTTACATTATAAAGCATCATATAGAGAATATTTAGTTGAATCGATTTTCCGAAACTGTTTATCCCTTATCCCCTCCTTAAACGCGTTGATCTAAAAATCAATTTTTCGAAGTCCGTGAACACGATCCTGCAAAATCTACTGAAGCGATTCTTTTCAAACTTGGAACATCCTTTCTTGATGTAAAATTCCTCCCCCTACGTTTTTGAAATTTTTCCATTTTCATATTATGTTAGTTTTTCAAATCAAAATTGGCGGAAAATTTAGCGTAAGATCGTGTTTTTTGCTTAAATAGGCCACGAACTGATGAAAAATCAAAATAATAACTCGAGAACGATGGAGGGGGGAGAATTAACTCGTACTTGAAGAAAATTGAACAACATTTTTGATTTCAGATAATTCTACGCCGAGTTATCGTGTTCACCGCGCAACGTGTATTTCAAAAGAGGTTTTGGGAAATGCTCTGTTACCGGGTTATTTTTCAATATTTGTATACGGAAATTCAACTAAATATTCTCTATATAATGCTTTATAATGTAAAAAAGTTTGAATAAATTTGCTTAAGCTGTTTCTCCGTAAAAAATTACAAAAAGTGTTTTTTCATTCAAATTATCTCTTACTCCCCCCTTAAGCTTGTGAATTATATTATTTAATTCTTAGAAATTGTTATTTAATTCAAATATAGCAACAAATATCTTAATAAAACGAGCAAAAGTTATTGACTGCTTATAACATTTTAACGAAAGATATTGTTTTTAATATTTTTGTTTGTTGTTTTGCCTGCAGCCGACCACTATGCACCACATTTTATCTAACTGGTTTTTTTTTACAGGGTTGTCGAAACTCACGATTATCACACGTTTTGTATGGCCTTAAACTAAATTTAAAAAACGTTACATGGTGGCAACTCTTCGAAAAGCACCAATAACGTATTATAACGGGAAAACATGCGCATATCGCAATCTACATATGTTTTATCATTCTTGAATATGGCATACCTGTTATATGATTATAGAATAGCTTGCTCCACATTGGTGTTGCATCGGAGCTGCGTACGTATTGGCCAAAGAATGGAATGCTGAACATGTGACTTAGTGTGGCGGTCAATGGCGTTGCCGATATTATCAATTTGTACTTCTTTTCCAGCACACGATCCCGGGTCTGCTGATCCAAGCCCTCCAGACACTCCAACCTTAGCAGATCCAAGCCACCGGGCAGCAGGGGACGCAACGAGCAGATGGTCGAACGCAAGATGACAGCGTGTGCAAAGTAGCGGGAAACATCCCCCTCACCCTCCGCATCCAGCAGCGAGACTTGCTCCAGCTCCGCCAGAAAGCTATCCAAACTCTCCTCGCACAATTTGCCCACCTCGAACATGGTCACAGCATGATTCTTCAAGCCCGGCGACAGATTGCCCATCATAAGGAATGCCGTGAGCGTCGAGTCAAACAGGAAGCCAATGCGTTTGCCACTCTTGGCGGATGCGGGGGATGGGACGACTACTTGTTTGGTTGTCGTCCGTTCGCTGACATCCTCCAGCTCTGAGCTTAGCTCCTGCTCATCACTGTTGTTGTTATTGTTGGTGTTGGTTGTCGTATTGGCAAAGCTGAAGTCACTGGTATTCCCATCCGAGGACAAATAACCAATGGAACTGCTATCCTTGTCCTTCTCCAGCTTGGGCGTCTTGGGACTTGGCTGCTGCTGCAAGTCCAAATTGCTGCCACTGGCATACATATTGTAATTGAGTGGCGTTATCTGTGGCGTCTGGGGCAGCTCCTGTTCCTTGGAACTGGCCCAGCTGGCATGATATTGCCCGGACTCATGCTCCGAATGCTTGCGTTGGGCAAAGCCCTGACGACAAATGAAGCTCACTGCTTGTTTAACGCTATCCAGTTCCAGCTGCAGCATCTGGGCCAACTCGGCAATGGTCATGTGCTCATCGGCGCTCACGAAGATCTTGTAGAGCAAATTCTCAAAGTAATCGCCACTCACGCGATTCATGACAAAGTTACGTAATGGTGGTATGGATATGCGATCCTCACCGCTGATGGGCACATCCAAATAGATGAGTCCCTTGCGATAGAGACTCTGGACAACTTGATAATCGCATTTGCCTGTGGGCTGTGCACCAAAGTCAATGAGATCATCGAGCAGACTACGCTCCGCCGGCGACACCAGACGTATATCTGTCTCCAGAACATAGCCAATGTCTAGACGCCACCAGGGCTCAATGTGTATGCGCACGGGCAGCCGTGGCAGAAAGTCCAAAGGATTGGGCTTGGCACTAAACAGCAACGAACGTGGCGAATGTGTCTTGAGTTCACTGATCAAGGCCAGGTATTCATTCCGGCCAATGCCCAGGACACGCAAACAATCCGCCGCCGTAAAGTTGGGCAATGTATCGTAGCTTTTATCGCTACGGAGCAGCTGACTCAGCACATCCAGATAATAATTGAAGGGTGTGACGCGCAAACCTTTTGTCACAATGTCAGCTAGGTGATAGGGAAAGACGCCCAAGCTGTTAATGTTCTTCTGGATGAGCAGTTCGTAGTAGCGTTGCTCCTGACGGAATACTTTGGAGGCGAGATTGCCGCGAAAACGCAACTGATTCCTCAAGCTGTAGTTGAATACGTATTTCTCATAGTCGCGTTGATTGTTGTGTAAGACGGAACGCAAGTGGACCGGCAGCTCCTGCCATGCAACATTTCCACGCACACACAGCGCCAACTGCAACTGACAGTTGCCACTTTCCGTCGTCGTCGTTGTCGTTGTCGACGTCATACTTGCAATGTTTGTTTACCTGTCGCAGTGGCTCAGTCGTATTTTCACATTGTTTGCAATTGCAGTTTGTGTATTTTTTGCTGATGTGTTTACTTTCTTTTTTCGTGTCTGTTGTGTGCTGGGTGCTTGTTGGTTTTTAGTTTTCTGGTTTTCTTCGTCGTTCTTATTCTATATTTTGGCAGACGACTGGCAGCAAAAATATGAGACACAGCTGATAAAAACAGTCGACAGACGGGCACCTGCACGTACTTATCAACACTAGTTTTTACAATGCGGCACACTGAGAAAAACGAATGCGTACAAGGACGATGTTAGGTGGAATAAACTAATGCGATTGACAATGCAAACGTTAACTGGTTTTATATATAAAAATACTACAAGTTGTTCAGCTCAGCATCGATATTATTTATGCTCATTGCACAAATACAATTTTAAAATATTTTTTACGCGAGTTAACTTAACTCTTTTTAATTTTGAGGCCACTCATTCAAAATGAGCCTAAAACTGGTTGACCAACTTAATAATTGCTTATCAAATAAAGTTTGCAATCGCTTATCAATTTTAAGTTCGATATCCAAAGAAATCAGGCGCCCAGTCGATAGTCAATAAAGATATTTTACAGCACTGCATGTGTGCATTTGTGAGCGTTAGCAACACTTCCTGTTGATGATTTTCAATATTAAAGGCACTCTGTTCTGTTCTAAACACAAGTTTCGTTCGAAAACTAAAAACATATATATATTTAGTTTTGCGTAGTTAATAAATTGAAAAAATAAACTGTGAATTTAATGTGCCATAAAGTAGACTTTGATAGCATACGAATGTAGTGGAATCAAAACAAAAAAGGAGAACAACAACAGGCATCGAAAGTCGAACGAAAAAAAAGGGACATCGACATCGACATCGATTTTTTTGCACCCTTTTTTGTGTGTGCATTTACATATACATATATATATATATACTTTGCCTAGGAAATTGGCACACAAACAAAGGCAAAACAGGAGCGACAAGTGTCGCACGCAACGCAACGCATAAGTTTATTAAATATCCCACAAACAGACAGACAGAAGAAGAGAAAGACGGACGCTCAATGAGCGGCGGGGGCGAGGAAAATGAACAGCAGCAACAGAAGGCGCCGTCGTTGCCAGGCGTCTCAAGGTGAGTAATGCACATTAATCGAATAAACTGAATTAATTTGATCTATGTACATATGTATCTGTTTACATATACATATATATCTAATATATATTCCGGTGTGTATGTATATTTTGTAGTGCATCAACTTCATCAGCAGCAGCAGCAATGCAGAGTGCAGGAGGAGGCATAGGTGGCACGGGTGGAGGGAATGGCAGAGCGACGCCAGAGATGAAACGTTCTGCTGTGCGTATTCTTATACAACGATATTTTCATCAGCTGCAATCCGGATGCGGGAATCCTCAGTGCAGTAATGACAATTGCGCCTCCAGCGGCAAGGTGGCGCCCATGACACCCAACGAGGTGGCAGCTAGAGCTCTCCAGCTCTTCTCACAGGATGCACAATTGTGTGATATCACGACGCCGGCGCCGGCGTCAACAGCAAACAGGTAAGTGGTTGTAAGAAAATCTGTTGTGAATCCCGAGACGATCTTTTTGTTTGTATAGTCCACAGCAGGATGTGGACATGCTGTCACCAAATGATAGCAGCAGTAGTAGTAGCAGTAGCAGCTCCACCAGCACCATTACATCCGCCAGCACTACAACAACGACCAGCACACAGTCACAGTCGCAGCCCCAGTGTTCCACAGATCGCACGAAAAGACCGCCAATGCGTATGCTGCCGGTGACAGCGGCCGAAACAGCAGCAACAACAACAACAGAGGAAGCTGAATGTGAGGCAGACACAGAGACGGTAACGCCACCGGCAACAACAAGTGGCAATGATTCAGGTGCCTGTACTCCAACCCTAGTGCCAGTGGAGTTCCTTGACGCCGAGTCGCTGGAGTCACTGTACGAACAATGCGTCCTGGCGGATAGCTTCGATCGGCTTAAGCAAGCCATTTACGATGTCTTCCCCAGCGTTGATCGTTTGAGCAAGAGCTTTAAGTGCCGTCCCGGCCAGGAGCGTAGGCATTTGCAGACGACCAAACCGACCAAGTCGCTAAACAAGGAACAGCTGCGTCAATTGGAGGGTGAGCATGACAAAGATGAGGATAGCACACAGAGAGTGGAAACCAGAACTGAGGAAACGGTTCACGAAGCTGGAGAACGAAATGAATCAGAAACATCCGATACCAATGGCCAAAACGATGTTGATGATGATGATGATGACGACGATGATGACGATGATGATGATGATGAGGATGAGCCAATGGATCCATCACGATTCGAGCAAAACGAAAAGTTTTTACATCGGGGCACAAAAGTGGATTTCGTTGGATTGCGTCGCATTAAGCGTTTACTCTTTGGCTCACCCTGCCAATCCCTGGCGGAGCGTCTTACAACCAGCGTTGTCCAGCTTACGGACTGCATACGCCTGGTCAGATACACACAGGAGTCATGGGAGCAGGTACTCCATTGCCTTGTCATTTGCTTCGATATGGCCACAAACAGTGAGTACTTCGATTCTCTTGAATAAGGAGCTTAATTATAGTCCTTTATCTTTCCTTAGCTACGGCCAACAATAGCGTCACAGACATGGAGTATCTGGATCGTGTGCTTCCCAGGTTGTGTCAGGCAGCTGCCTCAATGCCATTGAAGGCTCAGGCGCGTTTAGCACTCATCTGGGCCGAATACTGTCCCGATCAGTTGCAGGTGCTGTTATCCTCCTGCCAGCAGCAGATAACGCTGCAGGTGCTCCTCGATGAGGATTCGGTGCGTGAGAACGAGCACATCATCAGCGTGACCAAAGTGCTAAAGGTCGGTCAACCTATATAATCCAATAATGTTTTTGTATACTAAACTGAAACTTTTTAGATTGTGTTTTATGCCAACATTTTGGCCAGTGTACTGGAACGACCATCATGCCGTCTGCCCTTGCAGGAGCTGGCTGAAAGTGAAGCAGCAGCGGCTGCTGCTGCTGCTGCCGCTGCCGCCGTTGAGGACGGTGAGGATCTGTTTGCCTACAGCTCGCTGCAGCATCCGCATATGCCGAAATTCGCCGAGGATCCGTTAGAGAAATTCTTGAAGGTTTCGTACATTGACTGCCGCAGTCCATTGGTGCCACTCGAAGAGTTCTACAATGAGGCACTGAGCGAGCACATACAGATGCATCAGGACTATCTATCCTACAAGACGCTGGCCATGGAAAGCGAACTGGGCTCGAGTAATCACAACTATTTTTGTTTTATGCTATATGCATTCATCCTAACGCCCGCCACCAAAGTGGATGCACTTTATTACGACTGTCGCATGCGTATGTACAGTGAGCGTTATTCGTCGCTGTATTCCATATTGCATAACTTTGGCCAGGATCAGGAGGGTGCGCGTCCGGATCTCAAGCTAACAGTGCGACGCGATCAACTTATTAATGATGCACTAATCGGGGTAAGTTTTGAGGCAGTAAATAGTTTAATTTTGTAGTTTATTAATCGAGTTTATATTGCAGCTGGAACTGGTTGCAATGAGCAATCCCAAGGACTTGAAAAAGCAGCTTGTGGTCGAGTTTGTGGGTGAGCAGGGCATTGATGAGGGTGGCGTATCCAAAGAGTTCTTTCAACTGATAGTTGAAGAGATTTTCAATCCAGCCTTTGGCATGTTTGTCCAACAAGAGGAGACCAACAATATGTGGTACGTATACGTAATTCCTTCTTTGTTTCCTTGTTTGATACTAACAGATACTCTTGCAGGTTCAATGCCACACCATTTGAGAATGGCGCACAATTTACATTGATTGGCATCATAATTGGCCTGGCCATTTATAACAATGTCATCCTGGCTGTCAACTTTCCCATGGTCGTCTATCGCAAGCTGATGGGCTATAGAGGGACCTTCTATGATCTGTGCGATTGGAGTCCAACGTTGTACAAGAGCTTGCAGGATATGCTCGATTATCAGGGCCAGGATATGGAAGAAGTGTTTGAGCAGACGTTCAAGATTAGCTATAGCAATGTGTTTGGTGAGCTTGTCGAGCACGAACTGGTGCCACATGGCAGCGAGGTGCTTGTGGGTCAGCATAACAAGCGACTATTTGTGAATCTATACAGTGATTATCTGCTGAATGTTAATATACAGCAGCAGTTTAATGCCTTTCGCAAGGGTTTCGAAATGGTTACCGATGAGTCGCCATTGAAGCTACTCTTTAGGCCCGAGGAGATTGAGAAGCTTGTTTGCGGCAGCCGGGTATGTGGGATACTAAGTTTCCCCTTTGAGTTTTATTAATTGTTATGTGTATTTTGCAGGAGTTTGACTTTGTGGAGCTGGAACATTCAACGGAGTACGAAGGTGGTTACACGGAGGAAACGCAAATCGTACAGGATTTCTGGAGCATTGTGCATGCCATGCCGCACGAGTCCAAGCGCAAGCTGCTCGAGTTCACCACGGGCTCGGCTCGAGTGCCTGTTGGAGGCTTGAAATGTTTGCGATTGCTGATAACACGCCATGGACCAGACAGCGATCGTTTGCCCACTTCACACACTTGCTTCAATGTGCTGCTGCTGCCCGAGTATAGCAGTAAGGAGAAGCTGGAAGAGCGACTGCTTAAGGCGATTAACTACTCCAAGGGTTTTGGCATGCTGTAAAGAATCTGTCGCAATTTGTTGTTTTTAATACATGCCTCCAGCATCGCAACTGATACCACCTCCAATACAAGATGAAGATGATGATTACGATGATAATGATGATGATGATGATATATTGATTAGTTTTTCTTTTCGTTTGTTTTTTTTATATTTGTCATTTATTTTTGATACAATTTGTTCAAATAAGACAATATAGATGTGTACATGCTCAATCCAATGCGTTGACAAACTAAGCATAATCAAATTCAAATGATTATACATACATATACATATATATGTTTACTCTGTCGCTCAGTGAATTTTGTATATATATCATAAACTACATTTATATGCATACGCCCCAAAAAAAAAACCCTCATGTACTATTTACATATATGTAATCCAGCACGCATACAACTTTTGCTGAATAAAATTTAAGTTGTGCGCCAAAATCGTTCGATGAATATATGGTATCGATAACTTTGTGTCTTGGGCGTGAACATTTTTCAACACTAACCACACTCGGTCGCCGCTCGCATATTCATTCACCTTATCTGCGTTGTTGTGCTCAGTCGTGCAGCGGACAAATATAAGTGAATTGTATTTGGTCCTAGTTCAAGTTGCCTCGCAGAATATGCAACAATTATTATAACACATAGTTGTGTATTTGAAAAGTGTTTGAGTGTGTCTGTGTGTGTGTATAGCCATTAGCGAAAAACCAGCGCCATGCAAAACCATAAACAAAGCGCTTTGTTATTGTTTTCGGCGTCGCTGCTTGTGTTGTTGTTTTTGCAAGGAGCCCACTCGAAATCGGACGCCGATGCTGTCGAGACTGCTCCCGAAGTTGTTGTTGCTGCTGCTGCAAGCAAACAGAATTTGAATGGTACGTATCCAGAAAATAGAACAATGAGTTCATCACTGGAATTAGCAAGACGCGAGCACTCAAAAACATTAAATTGCATTCACATGCACATAAAACACATATATACATATTACACCCACACATTTACATGAATCTTAACGTATGCATCTGTCTCTAACTGTGGTTTATTGTTTACGTTTCATTGCTCTTGTTTCCCCCCATCCGCGTTTCGTTATGCTTTGAACCCGTCATGCGGTCGTTAGCACTCGGAAAGTGTTCTAAGACAGATGTGCAACAGATTCTGCTTATAATTTTAATTTGCTTTAATTCTTGGAATGTGTTTTGATTTCTTTATTCATGCATGAAATTTGTGGGAATTTGTCTAATGCACTTTTTGCAGGTCCTTTTTGTCCCTGACACACAAAATTGGGGTATTTGGTGTATATTATGTGTGTGTGTGTACGTCAGTGTGACCTACTTTACACTCGAATAACAGTAAATTCCATTACTTCAAGGATTTTAGGGTGAACCTGATAAGAATGTTAAATGTTATTTTTAGACACTCGCAATATATTTAATAGATCGTTTTGCTAGAAATATTTATTTTTTAAACAATTTGCATGTTTAGTTTTTATTCTAAACTAAATTAATTTACATCTTTTATTAACACCCTTTCATCTTTCTTTTCATTCCAAAACAAAAACAGAAAAAATCAAAGTCTTTACTGTGGCCAGTGAACCAACAGATGGATATCTCCGTTATATACGATCTGCAAATGTCTATGACATTGAGGTGAGTTAACAAATCAATAGGAATCAGAACACTTCAAACTATTTGGCTGTAGAATACCGTTAGAACCGGTTTGCTATCATCTTTTGTCTTTCGCATTTGCCAAAAATTGGATTATGCAAATTCATTGTTCTTAAATAAGCATAAAATACTATTGAAGTACAAAAGAAATGGCAGAATGTTCTATTTAATGGTTTCATCGAACTGAATCTGTTATATCATTTGTATTGTAGACGATTTAACTGTAAACAGATGTTACAACAAACTTTTTAAGAATAATTTAATATTTGTAGAAACTCTAGAAAAATGTTGCCCAAGAAATTCCTTGTTAAAGCTTAAGAATTGCTTGCAAATCTATTGAAATTCAATTCGAATTGACTTTTCATACATAAAAATGAATTGGTAAACTTGATTTGTGCGTTCTAACTAATAAAAAAAAAACATATTTCTACAATCTGTAGTTTCTATAGTTTCTTGTATATAAGCATAAACAAATGATTGGCCCGAAGACGAACTCTTGCCGAGCATATCTCGGTTTTGCGGCACACTTTTATTAGTTTGTATTGTCGCGTTTGTATCTGGGTCTGTTATACATACACACATATGTATGTCCAAGCATCCGGGCACTGGCTTCCAGATGCCTCTCTACACATCTCTGATGTGTTGCACACAGATTGGCTGAGAAATATTATTACTACTATGGGGGGCACATGTGTGGCTTTCGTTTGAAAGTTTACTTTGTAGCATGTATTTAATCACGTCGTCCATATGCAATCGTCAATCGTCGTGGGGTAATTAGCACAATTCAGTTCCCGATTGTTCTATTGATAGAATTTAGAAACTTTTCCGTTTTTTTTTTATATATGATATTTGCTTATCACTTAAGCAATGCCGGCTTGGCTGGCTTCCCTCCATCTTATGTAAAAAAATATATTTTGTCATTATATCATTGTATGTGTGAATGTGATTGTGTCTTATGAACAGCAGTTCCTCATGTTCACAATTCGTTCATCATTTCAAAGAAATATAAACCATATATTCTCGACAAAAAAAAAAAAAACTTGCTGATAAGCCGGTTAGCCGGCTTTTGTTCTAGAAGCATTACTTAAATTTCAAATCTGTCTGTTGCAGTATTTGTTCTTTATGTATTTCAAGAATTGTGTGAACTTAGCCATTTAGGTTAAGAGATATAAGAAATTATGTGAACTAAATCAGTTTTCAATAATTGGGAACTTCCTTCGATGATAATTCTCTATCCATTATCTGTTTCCCCTCAATAGGTGACAACCCTGGGCTTGGGTGAAGAATGGAAAGGTGGCGATATGAAAAATGTTGGCGGTGGCTATAAAATAAATCTACTGCGCAAAGCGATTGAGTCCATCAAGGAGGAACAGGATACCATTATACTATTCACGGATAGGTAAGATAAAGCTTCATAAATAGGAAGAATCAAGCTTATCTCAAACTCCTTTGCAGTTACGATGTCATCATTACATCCACACTCGCAGAGATTCTAGAGAGATTTAAGGAATCCGGCGCCAAGCTTCTATTCTCCGCCGAGAAGTATTGCTGGCCCGACAAGAGTCTCACGGATCAGTATCCCGAGGTGGAGCCCAAAGCTTCACGCTTCCTAAACTCGGGCGCCTTTATTGGCTATGCGCCACAGGTGGCTGACCTGCTGGAGGAACCCATCGAGGACACTGCGGATGATCAGCTGTACTATACAAAAGTCTTCCTGGATGAGGCGAAGCGTACCAAGCTGGAAATGAAGCTGGATACACAGTCGCGTCTGTTCCAGAATCTGAATGGTGCCAAGGATGATGTGAAATTGAAAGTGGATCTGGATACGAATCAGGGCACGCTGCAAAACATTAACTTTATGACCACGCCCATCATAATTCATGGCAATGGACTAAGCAAAGTGGATTTGAATGCCTTTGGCAACTATTTGGCCAAAACATTCAGTGGCGTCTGCACCATTTGCCAGGAGAATCTATTGGATTTGGATGTAATTAAGATTTTTATATATTAATTTATTGTTTGATTTCATTTGTGCATTTTTTTCTTTGCAGGAACAAAATTTGCCCGTAATTACGCTGGCTATAATGGTGCCACAGCCTGTGCCATTCTTTGATCTCTTCCTCGCTGGCATTGAGAAGATCAACTATCCCAAGGAATCGATGCATCTGTTCATATACAGTGCTGCTGCTTTGCACGATGAAGCCATCGAAGCGTTTGTAAACAAACAAGGCAAAAGTTATGCCAGCACCAAATATGTTCTGTCCACCGATGAACTGGATGAACGTCAAGGCAGGCAGTTGGCACTGTGAGTTAAGCATATATTGATCGCTTTTGAACTTACTTTAATACTTTATATCTTAAACTTGCAGCGACAAAGCAAAATTGCAGCATAGTGATTATATATTCTTTGTGGATGGCGATGCGCATATCGATGATGGAGAATTGCTTCGTGAATTACTCAGAATGAACAAGTAAGTTACAGAATAAATAAGTAATCCTTTTCTTAACTAAACGCAAACTCTTTTCAGACAATTTGTGGCGCCTGTGTTCTCCAAATACCATGAACTGTGGAGCAACTTTTGGGGTGCGCTCTCCGATAACGGTTATTATGCGCGCTCCCACGACTATGTGGACATTGTTAAACGGGATCTTATGTAAGCTATCACAACAAACTAAAACATCATCATCAATTTAGTTTTTATTGGCTTAAACATCTAATGGAATAGTAACGTATGATTAATCGAAGGCAATGGAGAAATCGGTCTTGAAACTGCGCCGATCAATCGAATACATATTATCCGCCGTACACTCGTACAGTCCGGCATCCATTTGTGTGGCCGGATCGATTTCGATCTTGGACTTGACACGATCATCACCAATGCGCCATTCATGGACATGCATATACAGATGCTGATAGATCTCGGCACCGTCCTTGTACCAGGTGATGTGTGGTCGCGGATTGCCCTTGGCCACACACAAGAATGCTATCTTATGGCCCAGCACGTACTCGAGATCAAAGTGCGAAGCCTGCAAGATTTTGGCACCCTTCAAAACAAGAGAAAAAGTTTAATGTTTGGCTTCAAAGCTTGATAAATATCTCACATTATTATTGTTGTAGTACTGATCGGATTCGGGATCACGATATTTGCCTGTTATGGGCAAACCAATTTGTACACGCGACTTGGTACGTCCACGCCCTCTGCCACGTCGTGCCTCTCCCATTGGGGCCGTTAGCAGCAGCAGCCCCAGGCTCAAGCCCATATAAAACACCAAACACTTTACTTGCATCCTATATTGTCCTACAAAGTACAGTAAAAATACACACTCAGCACGTTGCTGTGCGAATCTCGTCTGCTGGGCAACTGAATCAGTTGCACCCGCCGCTGCTGCTGCTGTCTCATCTAATTTGCCACAATTGGCGGTCGGCTTTTGGATCTCGCATTTAATCCATTCCAGGGTGGCTCGTTTGAGTTATTCGCTTTGCTCTACAGGTTGCCATCGTACATATATTCTACATTTTTTCACTCAATTTCATTTGATTTGATTTGCCCACTCGCAGAATCTTTTTTTTTTTTTTTTTTTTGAATAGCGCACAGTGGTGCTGTCACAGCAAAAAAATATGATTACAGAGTTTAGTTTGCTTAACAGCTGCTAGTTAACAGAGCAGAGAACTCTGCCATGTTTAACATAAGATCGTTAACAGCGAAAAGATATTTCTAAATAACTTTTTAAGTACAAAAATCAACAAACAATCAATCAAACTATTAACAAAATATATGTTTTCAAACCACTGTGCAATCCGGACTTTTGCGTATTTGCATATAAACATGTCGAGAGCATTTTGTTTGGTTTTGCTTGCACACATTTTAATAAAATAAATGCAAAAAAATTGTTTAAATAGGGTAATTGAGACAATTTGTCGGTTACGCACACCAACGCCAACAAAAAAAATCCGGACACATTTCACTAACCCAACGATGCCATGAAAGGTCGAGAACATAAAATAAATTTCAATTGAATTCAAAACGCAAAAAAAAAAAGGGAAAAGGCAAGAAAAGTGTTGAGTTTTCACAAAATAACATTTATTACAAGATCTTGTTTAGCATATTAGTTAGAGTATAAACTTAAAAATTAACCATGGCATAGTCGGTGCGAAAACCGCGACGATCAATGGCATAAATATTGTCCGCTTGGCATTCATAATAACCTAAAAAAAAACAACAATGAAATCAATGAAAGATTGTTTTTGATAATATTATTTTTCATTATAACTAACCTGCATCCATTTGTGTTGTTGGATCGATTTCCATTTTGGATTTTATAATTTCCGGCTCCGGATGCGTTTCGTGTACCTATTAGAAAAAACATGTAGAACTTAGAAAACTGATCAAAAATTGTTTACAGTGTACATTCAGACCTGAAAGAATCGATGCTGATACAATTCGGCGCCATCTTTAAACCAGGTTATAGTTGGACGTGGATTGCCTGTTACCAAAGTTTTAGTTTGTTAACCAAAATTAAATAAAATATTATATCTCACCCTGTGCCATGCAGAAAAATGTTATCTTGCGACCTAAAGTGTAATCCAATTCAAAGTGCGATGATTTTATGATCTTGGCACCCTGTTCAAAAGACAAAATTATAGGAATATAATTTTCAAAATTAATAACTGAATAACTGACATTCTCATGATCATAATAGTTGACGGCATCCTGTGATCTATGTTGAATTACAACGGGTTTCTTGCCCGTATAATTACGACGCAAAACATTCCGACCACCGGTACTTCCTATAAAAACAGAGTTTACTTTTAGACAATATGTACTTAGTGATTAACTAAACAAAAACTTACTTTGTGCCTCGACATAGCTAAGAACTGTAAACAAGAGCAGCCAGAGCACAGTGAATGTTTTTATTTTGATAAGCGAGGGATTCGTCATTATAAACTTTTTTTTTTTTATGATCCGACAGCGTTCCGACTTAACCCGTAGAATGTTTTGTGCAAACTGCGCTTGAACAAGGGGTAGCCCCCGTGCGCATGGCATTGCTTGTTTGCTTTTGATTGAATTTAATCGACATTGCCTCGCTGTATTCGCTACTTTCCATTTCCATATAACATACTATATATAAATATAATTGGTGTCTCTTTTTTTAGCGGCATGTTCAATGTGCCACATGTGACGACCATATATCTGATCAAGCATAGCGCCTTCGATGCCATCAAATATGAACATAATGAATTCGATCCCGATATGGCCATGTGTGATTCCTTGAGAAATGCGGTAAGAAATATTTATTTGATTTCTTTTGAGAGAAATTTAATTTTTACTTTGATTCTAGGGCATCTTTATGCATGTGAGCAATCAACGTTATCATGGACATTTGGTTAATGCAGAGAATTTTAATAGCACCGTTGTGCGTCCAGATTTCCATACGTTGTTGAGCAATCGCTACGATTGGACTTTGAAGTACATACATCCCAACTATTCGGCACAGTTGAATGAGAGCATGGTTATACCACAACCATGCCCAGATGTCTACTGGTTCCAGATCGTGTCGGATGCGTTCTGTGACGATCTGATTGCCATACTGGAGGATCATGGCAAGTGGTCCGATGGCAGCAATAATGACAATCGCTTGGAGGGTGGCTACGAAGCAGTGCCCACGCGTGACATCCATATGCGTCAGGTTGGACTCGATACAATGTATCTAAAGTTCCTGCAAATGTTTGTGCGTCCGCTCCAGGAGCGTGTCTTCACAGGCTATTTCCACAATGTAAGTGAAACAAAGCAACGTAAATTATTGTTAGCTAAAATGTATGTTTAATTTTGCAGCCTCCACGTTCATTGATGAACTTTATGGTGCGCTATAAGCCCGATGAGCAGCCTTCGTTGCGTCCACATCATGATTCATCAACCTATACGATTAACATTGCCATGAATCATGCTGGAATCGATTATGAAGGTGGCGGCTGTCACTTTTTGCGCTACAATTGTTCCGTGACGGAGACCAAGAAGGGCTGGATGTTAATGCATCCTGGACGCTTGACCCACTTCCATGAGGGCCTGCTGGTGACCAAGGGCACACGCTACATAATGATTTCGTTTATCGATCCATAGATTTAGATATGTGGCCAACAATCATCATTTCTTATATATACAAACTGCCATAATGGCCACTCCAAAGAATTTATATTTAGTACATCATAGGGTGTAAAAGCAATGCGAATCAAATCTAGTTTTAGTTTATTGGAATGTGGTCCATTTTTGCCTTAGTTGCGATTCGTTTGCCAAAACTTCCTGGTTAAACATTTAGTTAACCACGAAACTCTAGGGTCTGAAACAATGAAAAACTATTTAAGCATTAAGTTTACTGTAAGATTTTTGTCTATTGGTGTTCAATTCTGTAAAAAGAAAGCAATTATACACGTGCAAATAAAAGCAATATTAAATAACTAACTTTTCATGTGAACAAGATTTTTACAAATTCAAATTAAGCGCGCAATTTTGAGCTAAAACTTAACATTGCGCACTAACAGCAACATTTTCTGTTTGTTATCAGCGCTCTGTTAACACAGCTGTGTTTGCCGCAAACCTTTAACAGCATACACCCCACACATTTGTACAGTGAGTCGCATAGCAATTAGCCGTTTTTTAAAACTTGCAAATTATGTGCACAATAAGAAGGCTTCATATTCGCATTCACAGAGCATTTAATTATATTATTCAAGGATTTATGAGTTGAACAAATTCAATTATTCGGGAGAAAAAAAAGAATTTTACATTTTACAACAAACGAGCATTTACTGTTGGCGCGCGCTGTAAATGGGATATCAAGTGCTGGTCGAGCAGCGGTTTCTTGTTTCCGTTTCGTTTCGTTTGCATTCAGTCGCATTTGGCATAACAGTTCGTGCGGTTGGAGCGTGCGTATCGCCGTGTGCACTGCTGTCGTTTTAAATCTACAGTTAGTTTTTGCTAGGCACTTGGCGCGCCTGGACAACGACAACGTAAAGTGCGTTTGGAGTGTTGCCTTTGTAAATTATCACCAGCAACTCCGTCAAATTATCGCTGCGTGCGGTCGCAGTTCGAATTATTTACATATAAGTATGTGTCTTAATCGAATAGGCATTCAAAATGCCGCATCCTGTGTGTAAAAAGTGAAACAAACAAAACAGTAAAAGGGCAAGGCAAACAACAAAAAATAAAAACCGAAAAGTTTTGTTATTGGCAGCAGACATTGGCTCTCTTTGCCAAAGGCTTTTGCGCGCTCTCTCTCTCTCTTTGTCTCTTGCCCTTGCTCTATCTCTATCCATCCGCCCAACGGCTCATTCGATTTTCCTTCTTCCTCTTCCGTGTGCGTGTGCTGCTGTTGCTGTTGTTGCTGTTGTTGCTATTGTTGCTACTGCTGCTACTTTGCCTACATCTATTTTTTTTTACTATTTTATTTACACTTTTCGGCTATGTGTGTGCGCGCACTTTGAAAAAGGTAGAATGTGGTGCAAAAGGGGCGCATGTTATGCTCACACCTGAGTTTTGTATTTTCCTCGTTTTTGGCTGCTCCTGTTCGCAAGTTGCTCTGGCAACAACAACATTAACAACAGCAACACGAGTCGCAGCTTATGTTTTCTTTTCTGTTTTTCATTTCCCTTTTTATGTATCAAACAACACGAAAACTTCGTCTACAAATCGAACGTGCCAAATAAATAGAAACCGTCGTATCAAAAAACATATAAAATTTATCACAGCTACAACAACAACAGATGCAACTGTAAACCGGCAAATGATCGGCCAAAATAAAATCGAAAGTTTTTGGGCATTGACGCCCAAATAAGCATGGAACAGACTGGAGACATCAGAAGTGTCGCTGCTGCCATGCAAAACGTTCGTGTTCCACCCAACAAACTTCGTCTCGGAGGCATCCAATGCACGAGGTGAGCACCCATATGTCACTGTGTGTATGTGCGCGAGTGTGTTTATTAGTGTTATATTGCTATTAGTGTCGTGTGTTTTGTTTTTGTTTCACAGGCATAGCAATCGCCTTGAAATTAGCTAAGCAGCTGCTAATTGGTATAGCGGGTCGTGAAAAATCAACTGTTAAGTGGAGACCGAGAAAGGGAGAGAGTGCAAGAGCATAAAAATAAAGTGCGTTGAAAGGCATTGCCGTTTATTGTTTTCAGAGATTAAAGCTAATAATAATAAAACTGACAATGCCAGAGATTGTTGTCTGTTTAAAGTTTATAATCTTTAAATAGTGCAAACTTATGCATTTTTTTTATGAAATCTTTTCAATGGAATTAACATGTTTAAAGCCAAAAATATAATTCACCTCACATTGCCCACAATAATATGCAAATGTCCTGTTGCCTGGTCACGCTCCCTTTTGCCCCTCTTGACACATGTGTGTGCGTGCGTGCAAAATCTATGCGTATAAACAAAAAAAATATTATTAACAAAGGCCCCCCAGGGGGTTGCGCATCTATAGGTTTGTTTGCATGTATGTTGGCAACATGCGGAAGGCGTTTCGTCGCCCTCAAGCCTTAGGGACAATACGCAGTGCGGCTGTCGAGCAAAAAAAGGGTCTACTCTCCGCTCCCTCTTTCGCGTAATGGCATTTCTGTGTGTGTGTGTGTGTGTGCCCCAAAGAGTCGTGTAATTTGTGTCACGTTTTAATTTTTTTCATTTTCCTTTTTCGCCGCAAAGGGCGCTCGTCAGGATGTATGGTAACTAATGCACATACACACTCACATGTGTGCTTGTACTTGTATGTATTATATATATATATACGCGCCGCCTCTTCTCGCTGTGATTATGACAATTAAGATTGCGTAGAGCTCTTGTCTAGTTTTTGTTTTTTTCAAATTCAAAAGAGTTTAGCATGTGCTTCATATGTTTTTATGCTTGCTTCATGTTTCCGTGTAATTATTTTCTCTCACATTCTACTTAAGCTTTCTTTTTTACTGTTATAAAAGTTTTCAAGCTTTAAGTTTAACGTTTAAACAAGTTTTTATCTAGGAAATAGTTTTAATGCTTAAGGAATATATTGAATTTCTTTACAAATCGCTTTTGAATAGCTATTAAAAATGTAAAACGATGCTTTTTAAACTTTTCTTGTACAGCATTTTGACATTTACAACAAACAAAAGATGAGATTTGGCTAGAATATTCTCGAAGCTGCAGCAAAAGGACCTGCTTCGAAGGCAGCTTGTTTGCTTGTCTCTCTTGGCCACAAAAGCTGACAAAATATATGTCAGAGCATCGTTTGAGCCATCTTGTAAATGCTTTTCACGCCGCACAAACAGACAGTTTGCAAACATGGCCAGAATTTTGTCAGCTGCCAAGCAGAAGTCCATAAGAGAGACAAAACAAGAATAAGAAACTATCTGGAGGCGATTTAAGTTTTGGTTTCGAATGGAATATATACGAAATAAATAGATAATACACTTTTACAAGCTTGTCCAAAAGTTAATTCCCAAATTTTAGCCACTTCGATCTTTTTACAAGCTAAAAACCAACCATTTTCTAGCTTGTAGGCACAAAGCATATATAAACAAGTTTTGTTTCGCCCAAGAATTTTCCGGTTGGACGGTTAGCGAAACGACACGCAACTCATTTGATGAATTCGCTGGCCCATTCCACACGTTCCGTTCCAAACTAAGGACTGCGGACAGCGCACAGGACATGAATATCAACAATGCGTAGTTGCAAACGTTGTGCGAGCGCAGGAAAAGGACTTCACTCAATTTGACAAACATGACACAGAAAAGGCCCCCCAGGAGCTGACTTGCAATTTGGCTTGGACAGACACTCAAGCGGTTAAGCAACATTCTTGCTAGTTGCTAGCTGCCGCCGCCGCCGCCAGCGGCTGGCAATTAAATTTTCTTTTTCAAATGCCATTTCAAAAGCTATTTTGTGGGCCTAACAGGTCCCAGGAAACTGTCCGAGGATAACAAACCAATGGCAATAACTTTAACAAAATGAAATTCATTTGAATTTTGAGCTTAAAATTTGTAAAACGCTTAAAAATTTATTTAATTTTGTTGATTTATTAAGTATTTTGAATAACATTTCGACCTTAACAATCTATCGAACACTTTCTTATACCATCTAAGGTATCCTAACCTATTCCTATCCTACGAATTCTTAAAGAACTTTAACAGTTTTCCATCTTATCTCTAAGGTTTTTTCTCTTTTAACCCTTTTTCATTTCTCGTTTCGTTTGTGCCAACTCATCTGCTTTAGGTTATTGAATTTTTGCTCTCTACGCCTTTTGTTTTGCTTGCCACTTTCGCATGCCGCTTGCCGCATGCCGCTTGCTGCTGCTGCTGCCAACTTTCAGCGGGCAGTGACAGTTTGCTCCTTGGAGCATTCAAGGACCCTGCTCGAATGCAGTCCCAACTTGCTGCTGCTCCTCTTGGCCGCCTGTCAAGTGGGTCGCATCTCCCCTCTCTTTCGCTCTTGCTAGCCCTAGCATTCCCTTCTTGACTTGAACTCGTTTCACTTGGGAATTTTTTTGCCTGCACTGCAATTTTTCACATTGTTGTTCCTCTCTCTTTCTTTTCGCATTCTTTCTTTTTGTTTTCGTTTTATTTTTCTTTCTTTTTTCTGTAATTGAATTGGCAATTTTGACAATTTTTCACTTCTTCGTTGTCGCAAAGCTCAATTTGCCAAAAGAAATGGAATTTCTTTTATAATTTGAGAGCTTGGCACTTGCCAAAGCTGATGCGGCACTAAAAATCGATTATCTAAAAGGAAATTGATAACAAATTTGGCATGAAATATACACAAGCCCTTGAAAAAGCTGCTTCTTCCGGTTGTTGAATAAGGGAATAGGGAATACCCTTGCTAAAGAAGGAGCAATGTATGATAAATGGAAACTTTCGGAGGGACTAGGGAATAAATGATATTGTGATATACGTGTGTGAATATTTCTTTACATATTGTTTATCTCTACCTTAAGATTCTCCAAGGGAAATTTTGTCTTCATTTCAACAATTAAAGTGTATTTTGGATAAAGTTGGGAATAGTTAAAATAGAATTCAAGCTTAACCAGCCAAAAAAAAATATATATATAGTTTAAACTACATTAAATCTCAAATATCATAGGTTTGATGTTATCAAGAAACGTTTAGCGTTTAAAACCCAAAACTGTATTCACAAACTTTTCAGCTCAAATAACAAATGTTCAGTGTCCATTCAGATGCATGCAACACATGTTTAAATCGTAAAAAAAATAAGTTGCATTTGACACTTGCTGTACAAGATTTGAAATTGAATTTCTATACTTGCAACAAATTGTGTCGCTCACAGCCACACACACACACATACTTATAGAGTTTTTGATTATAAGCCACAAACAGATCGAAACTTCCGCTCCATTGTACATGCACAACAGTTGTATTATATAAATGTATATATGTGTATATGTGTAGATATGTACTATACATATATAAGTTTATAACCCGCTATTTATGCTGTTCATGCAGAACAAGAACACAGAATAAAAAAACAACAAAAACAACAGCAACAAATGGAAGCAAAAGCGAAACCTTAAACAACATAACACATGATAAATTTATGGTTATCAGACAGAACAATACTTAATAGTATGTACATACATTCCCATATATAATATAATAAATATATATGTATATGTTTGCATAA
Organism: Scaptomyza pallida; assembly: GCA_018152965.1. Lineage (NCBI taxonomy): Eukaryota > Metazoa > Arthropoda > Insecta > Diptera > Drosophilidae > Scaptomyza > Scaptomyza pallida. The sequence continues at coordinate 4,432,710 of JAECXP010000107.1, forward strand.
AATATACTAAAACGCCGTTCAGTCTAGAGGACGCGATAGTAAAACGAATACTAATGGGTTAAGCGTATTTTCCTATACACACACACACTATATGTAGTTATATCTATACATATATGTAAGCGGTCACAAAACTACATTTATTTCAATGTATTTTCTTGTTTTATCACAAATTTATGGAACAGCTCAAGTCAAGTTGTTATTTGCTTTTATTACTTATAACTAAAACTAAATGAGAGTAAAAATCTTCAAAAATGGAAAAATTATAGTTCTTTGCATAATGCTTTAAGTTTCATTTAAAAACAAGGTAAATTGAAGTCCAAAAGTAAAGTTTAATATCTGCAATATAAATTACTATTATACATATATGGGAAAACACTTTTTTGTGACCGCATTTCATCCATCAATAAGCGATATACATATACATTGCAAATATTTTACAAAATCCCTTTGATTGATAGCGAATGCAATTTTAATTATTTTTGAAATAAACCCTTGATAATGATATGTTTGAGTTCTTGTTTTGTTGTGTAAATTCCTATAAATGCCCTGTCATCCGAATTAAAGCTTCCTAACGTGTTAAACAAACATTAATAAAAAAACAAGTAAGAATGCTCTAGTCGAAAAATGCTGACTAAGAACTACCCTAAACCTATTACGTTATGGGTACAGTCATTTGTGAGTGTTATTATATCAGATATCTCTGGTGTTTGTTTGCCTATTTTTATCAAATTTGTTTTCTTCAAATATGTATTATTTTATCTATAGTTTTAAGCTACATTTTTACAATTTTTAAGAAATCAATTTTGTTGTTTTCGATTCCTTGTGTATATCGAAAGTCGGAAAAGTTATCGATAATTTAAAACAAACTTATACAGCCTAGGGCTTAATCGAGCTTAAGTTTTTAATCTGGAGTTTCTACCTATTTTCGTCTCTTAGATCTAGACGTTCATTGGACAGACCGACATGGCTATATCGACGCTGATCAATAATATATATACTTTTTGTGATCGAATATGCTTCCCTCTGTCTGTTACATACTTTAGCTCAAATACATAATACCATGTTTTACCCATTTAATGAGTTAAGGGTATGAAAAGCGTAGAATGTAAGGTGACAAAAACTTAATTGATCGACAGTTATTAAAAAATCATTTGGCTTTCAATGCGATTGGGCTAACTGATAAGGCCCATAAGGTTAAACGAAAGACTGTCACTCGGGCATATAAGAAACTTTTCAAACACCTTGAATGTTCCTTATCTAATATCTTTTTACTTAATTCTACGCCATAATATTCTTCCACACCTGTTTTTTTATTCTACTCCCATATATTATCCATAAACTGTTGCGCTATTAACTCTTTCGTTCCCAGTTTGTCTTGAGGGCGTCACACCCAAAAAATACACATTTTTTTCAAAGAGGGCGCAACAGTTTTTCCATTTTCTGCCTCACCCTACCACCCAAATTACAAGCGTGTAACATTTGTGTGTGGGTTCCTTAGATTCCTGTGCGTGCCTTCGATTGATGATAGCCTTTAAATTCTCCTTTTGTTCTGCATAAAAACATCGAAAATCCTTTCAAATCCACAATATGTTTTGGCATTTAGATACAATGGGATGTTTAGGGAGATTTAAGAAGAATAAAATATTTGAGAACTTTCAAAAGGAGATATTGATAATATTCTGCATGGGCTTTAAATTTTATTAAAAAATTTAAACGTTTTCATTTTAAAATTTTTTGGGGTACAACTTTTTCAATTTTTAAAAGATTTGTTTGAATTATTTTTTTTTTTTTAGTAAGTTAGAACCAAAACCTTCAACTAAACTTAAACCCAAAATTTAAACACAAACTTAAACAACCAAACTAAAACTTCTCTACTTCAATGGTTTAAGATTAGTTAAGATATTAGGTTCGTTAAAGAAAAAGATATCAATAAAAATATTAATTAAAATTCAACCAAGTATATAGAAATTGTATAACCATCAACAAATCCATTCACTTATCGATAAGTTACAAACGGTTCCAACTTTTATTGCAATCGTAAAAAAACAGAAGTCATTTATGCCCCACTGTAAATTGCTGGGCATTAAGCTAATTGCCAATGAGCTTAGATAAGTTTTTTTAGCCCTTTTGCCGCCTTTTCCAATTTGTATTCATCAGTTTTATGGACTGGACTTTGATTTGGGCATTTAACTATTAAGTAAGTTTGAATGGTCTAAATGTGGGAACAATGCGGTTAGTATGATAAATGTTTAGCCGATAGCTGCATATCATAAAAAAACCAAAAAAATGTGAATATGTGATAAGAAAGCAAAACAAAATTTATGAATCATTTGAATTAGTTTGGGTTAGTGATTGTGATATTTACATTGAATAAGCAAAAACTATTGATGAAAAAATGAATATTAATTGAATTAAAAGATAAGCCACAAAGCCATGGAAAACTATATAATTTATTATATCTTATCTGCATATTAATTGGAAGAATTTGCTTTCGAAATAATTGAAAAACTAGATATAAAATTCATGGAATATTTTTACGATAACCTACAAATATTTATGGCTTGTGTTTTATGAAACATTAAATATCCAAACTATACTTAAAGATCTAATTACATGTCCATTAAAGTATCCATTCAAGCATGCCATAAAATATGACCAACACGTAGAGAAAGCTATTTTGCCATTCGATGATACATATATGGCAAGTGCTCGATACACCATACCATAACTCATTTTCCCCTAGACATTCTTGTTTTGCTAATCCATTAAATTTGAAATATGATTGCGCCGCCGAAGCGAATGGAGGGCGTCGCTGTAAATTTCGTTTACATTTTTTGGACAAATGCAATAAGTTTTGTGCCAAGTCGTGAACTGGTTACAAGTATGTGTGGAATCCAAAAAGAGTTTCACTTTTGCTCTTTGCCTTTGCTCTAAGCACGTCCTTGCCCCCACCCCCCCATCCAACCATTTCTCCATCTAGTAAAACATTACGCAATTGTTGGCATCATGGCATCATCATCCAGCTGAGTTCTGGCTGCGGGAATTGATATAAAGCTGAAAGCGAATTCGCTTGGATTATTCAAGTTATCCTTACCGCAATATGAATGAATGCATTGTGAACATTTTAAGCGCATTATCCGTTTGCTGCGGCTTAAAGTTTCTGCTGGAATGTAGTTGGCAGAGCTTTGCTTAAGCAAGATGTGTTGAAGAATATTAAAGGAACCTTTTGAAATGTTAAATTTAGTAGTTACGGATATTCTATAGCAAAGTGTTATGTTAGAGCTTAGTTAACGACAAAATAAAAGCAATTTCCATAAATCCATTATATCATCATCACCAAAGATAAACTTAAATTGTAAATACATGCAGCTTGATATATGTTTTTAAGTATTTACTTCGATTTTAATCAATCTTTTATTTTGGATTTTATATATACCATCTAAACTATTTAAGCTGCGTATAAAAATCCTAACTTATAAATTTCTTTGTTGTATTTATTCAGTTATTTTAGTGTCTGGCATCGCAATGCTACAACAACATTACATGTTACATTCAAGGACATTGTTGGAATAGCGCCTGAATGCGACATCCGGGTCTAAAGTGCGCCATCTACAGTACATTCTTCCTTACCACCCTCCACCCACCACCTTCCCTGCTGTCTTTTTTTTACTACATATTTCATTACTTCCTCCCTCGCTCTATCTCTGCTTGTAGAAGCTATCATTCCCGCTCAGCTGGCGACTGACTTTTTTCGCCTCCATTTTGTATTTTGTGTTTTCCACATTTTAATATCTATTCAGCATTGTGTTGTTGTTTATGTGACTAGATGTCTGTCTGCCTGGTGTTTTTGTTGTTGTGTGTGTGTGTGGAGCTCATAGGGCGACCGGAATTGTCATGTAAATGGGTTAAGTTCTGACACTAAATTGTTTTTACAAAAATCTCTTTTTGTGTGTGTTTGTTGCTTAGTTTTCAGTTCTTCTTTGACATGTTTTAATGAATTTTCATTAAACACATTTGGTTTGAACGCTTAATGCTCTGAATGTGAATTGTGAAAGGATTCCCATTTTACGACAATTGCCAAAATAAGTTAAGCTTTATTTTGTTATTTTCTTTTGTCTGGAATGCAATTTAAATAGAAATTCTTTGCTGTTTTTAAACATGCCAAGAAATAAATTAAAAATTGGGTTTTCCTTTCTCAACTATTTTGCAACGTTATTAAAAATTCGTAAAAAAAAGCTTGCTGAAAAATATATTTACAAATTTTACAACTGACCGTTTGGGTTGTAAATTTTTCATTTCATCCATACTCATATATGTATTTTTAATAAATACAAGTACTGATATGTACATTGTGTCTGGCGTAAAAAGCGGCGCCCAAAATGCCATTTTTTTGCTCAGCTAAGCAAGATTTAAATTGGCCATTGAACTTTTGATATCAGCAACTAGCGAAATGGTTTTTTTGTGAAATTTGCTTAAACACGCGAACAAGCGACAGCCACGCCCACTTTTATGTAGAGTTGTTGAAAAATTATGAAGAACAGAAACAGAAATGAGGGGGAGGAAACGATAAAACACATGATAAAACCAGAGTGAAGGAAAAAGAAAAATGCTAAGATTATAAATATTTAATCAAGCTTAAAAAAAAGCTTCTTAAGAATTTATGGAAATGGAAAAAAATCTTTGCGAAACATGGAACTTTATGCAATATTTGCATAAATTTATATATACAGTGGACCCCCGACTCCGATTTCCAGTTGTGACACTGAAACTTAACTCAATTAACGATTTCTCTACGATAAACTAAAAAATTTCACAGTTTGTTATCTCTGTTTTATTTTTTTGTTATCAGGCAATAGTAATTCGTAATGAGAGCGAAAACGTTGATGAATTGATTTTTGAAGTTAATGAATATTTACAAATATATTATATATCCAATTTACATATACATTAATGTCTGATAGCATTATCTTTATTGTGTTTTTTAACAGCTGCGCGTTTAAAATGATGAAATGCTTTTTAATCTCGGTTTTTTGGGCAAAGTCTGAAGCGAAATTATTGAATTTCTTACTATTTAATTTTGTCTAAAAATATATTTTGTTCCATATTTTTCAGGTGCGGCTAATATAAACACTATGGAAAGCTCTGCAAAAATGTAAGAAAAAATTTTACAAAAAAATATATACATACATATTTTATGAAAAAAAAGTAGAGATACAAAACTTTCTTTACGTTAGAGTTACATTAAAAAAAATAATATTCTTTGATTTACATTGAATTTTTCTCACAGAAAACATTACGTAGCCGACACATGTTGCAAAACGCTTCCCGCCCCCATTAGTGCCGCCCACAAATGCGTAAAACAATCAGAAAATAAACTAGAAAAGTTGAAAAACGTAACAGAATAATGCTTGCAAAGCGAATAAGAACTAAAACATATATCATACAAAAGTTGCAGAGAAGAAAACCAAACGAATGAAATCAAAATACCAAAGACGAGTTGCAAAACCAACACGCAAGAAACTAGAAGAAAATAATGCTTCTGCCACAGGCCAAAGATACCAAAATGAATGGAGGAAGTATCAGCAATAAAATGGCGCTGGGTAAATCCATTAAAATGTACCTGACCATATTCGTAGCGACGACCTGCATCTATATGGTGCTCTATCAGTATCACATGTCCCGGCAACCCCTTGCCACCAACGAGGTTGTCAAGGTGAGTAACAACTTTTCATAAATGTGATGGAAAGTTGTAGATAGTTTCTAGATATCTGATAGATAGCACTATTGATAAGATGGCACCCAATCGGCATTCCAATGTTTTGTTATGACCTTGAGCGTAATAAGTTGCAAGTTCGTCAAAGTAGTTGCGACATTGACCGATAGTTATAGAGTTTTCGAATGCATTCCATTCGCATAGAACTAAGATAATTAGAAATTGCATGCTTGACAGTTCGAAACATTTAGAAATTTAACTTTTTGCCATACTTTTTGAATCTCTGTCAAGCATGCAACATGAATCTTATACATGAATATACATCTAACTCATACTACAATGTGTCTTTTGTTCTTGTCCTCCCGAAAAATCATCACAAACCTGACATGTTGCAGCAAGCTGAGAAATCATCATCATCATCACCGTCATCGTCGCTATCGTCATCATATATCGCATCATTTTTGTGGGCGCCCAGTATGAACTCCACCACATCATCCTCCAACATCGTCCAGAGACAGCAGCTGCATGGTGTTTCATCCAATGTCACATACTCGTCCTCGTCCTCCTCTGTCTCTGCTGCCTTCCTCTACTCAACGGTTTCATTGCCACAACAACAACTGACAACAGCATCAGATAACAAAAGCATCTCAACAACAACAACAACTACAACTGCTGCTGCTGCTGTAGCTGCAACATCAACAACAAGAACTTCAACAACATCGACAACTGCAACAACTGTTAAACCAAACCACGAACACAACTCCTCCCTAGGATCCAAATCAAAGAGGGCCAACAATGCTCATAAACGTTCATTTCTAGCCGTTTCCGAGCCCGTAAATATGTTTTTGTGTTTATTAACTTATCAATTCACAACAACAACAACAAGAGTTTCCCTTAAAACAAACTAATTGGTGTTGAGTTGCATTTTATGTTTTTGCATTGCTTAACTTATCTGCATATTGTTAAGAGCTTGCTCTGCTGCGCCATATGTTATCATATTAACCATACACACACACACATACACACCTCGACTAAAAGTATCTTCTAGATAGTTTTGCATGCAGTTAGTTAGTTACATCGTGTTGTTGGTTTTTTGTACTTTTGTTCACATTTTAGTACATGGAAATTTTTTTTCTCTATAACCAACTTCATGTTGGCCTTGTTGTTGTGCTTCATATTTTCTTCTTCTTACACACACACACACACCCGCACACTCACTTTTTACATTTTCCAATTTTCTTAATTGCTTTTTTAAGTTGTTCGCCACCCGCCGGGCATAAGTGCGTTTCAGTTTCCATTCACACTCCCAACATTTCCCCCCCCGCTGTGCAGAATGCAGTTACTATTACCCTTTACCCTTACCCCGCTTTTTGCTTGTGTAGCTAACAAGCAAAACTTTGCTTTCCAGCTGAAATTCAAAGCTTTTTTTGATGTTAAATATTTTCAATTTCAAATATTTGTTTAAGGAAAAACATTTTCAATATATATTTGGCAATTTTCAATGCAGAAATATGAACTTTTGTCAGGTTAGAAAGTTTAACGCCTTTAAAGGTTACTTTATTTCGATTGATTGATTGATTGATGGACCTTAAAAGACCTTAGTCTCAAAAATGTTAATAACTCCATTTGGTATTGAGCTAAGTAGTTGTATCTCGATGTTTGTATATGCAAATTATGGCTGTAACTGCATACAAAATTGCTCGAATTTTATTTGTTTAACCAAGTTTCGTCACATTATGAGAACATGGTGCATGGCTTTTTAGGTTAATCAGTTGCAATACACATTACGTATACGTATGTAAGTATGTTAGATGGCATCGGATTATAAATATTATAATATGCATACAACAGAGCGCGCGAGAGAATGACAACAAAAATTAGCATGAGTTTAATTTGAAAATTGCGCATTGCACATTGAAACCAAAAATACTGAAACCGCTTAACAACAACAATAACAACAAGCAAACAAATTTACTGCCATTGAATGACACCAAAACTAACTAGTAGATAAATGGGTTGAAGAGGGAAGGTGGGCGCAGTATACGATGATGATCCAGATTCTAAACTGGCAATATGCAAAATGCATAATGCAAGCCAATTGAAAAAGATTTCGCGCATTTGTGGATTTCTCTTCTCTAGTTAGCAGCTATAACTACGGATGCTGCTCTACAGTCAATGTCAAAGGCAGGCTCGGCCAGACCAGGGCAGGTCCATTAGTTGTCTTCATTAAGTGGATGATAACAAAATAGAAAACAAAAACACATAGTGCTAATGTAGATTAGAACCTTCAAAAAATTTGGTTTGTTTTATTTTTCTTTTTTTTTTTCCTTAAAATTGATTTTTTATGAATTGATATAGGTAAAGCGATTGCTTAACTATCATAGCCATACATTAGCAGTGATATGAAGAATTTTTATTTTAAAATTTGTTTAAAAAAAAATTGTCAAACTATTTTTATTTTTTTGTATGTTAAACAAAATTTCAAAAACTATGTTGAAAAATTTATTTTAAATGCATATTAAAAATAAAACTGCTTGAAAATATTTATAAATCTTAATGAAGAGCACAGAGAATGCTTCAAATTCGAATTTGGGAACGTAAAAAAATTTAAAAAAATATCTTAGAAAAATCCTTACACTTAAAAACACTTTAAATATTTTTTTAATTGAAGTTTGCATGCAATTTGTATGTCTAGTAAATCTTTTTTTTTTTTTTTTTAAACTATAGTTAATTTAAACATATTTTTTAATGACGTTTAAATGCAAATTAAGTCACAACAGCTTTGAAGCATGCCACAACGCAATTTATTATTATAACAATATAATTTTAAAGTATTGCAAATTGTATTAAACCGCTTCAGTGCCCTTATTTCTATAACTATTTGAATGCAAATATTTATTTAGCAAATAAATTTGAATGCAGCTCTTTTTTTTTGTTGCTGTTGTTGTTGTGTCAACAATGAACAATTTGCAAAAGTGCGCTATGGATATTTATTTGCAGCACTTACTTATGTGTGTGTGTGTGTCTGTGTCTGTGAGTGGCCTGCTTAAAAAGTATTATATAGCGTATATAGAGTATACACGCAGCTAAAAACCGGTCAACTAGTTAACTGCATGGCTGTTGGATTAATTTGCATAATTGTTCATAAAAAACGAACGCCTAACGCCACACACACACATAGAGACACCCCTTAGAACTATACCCTTTTTTTATTGCATATAATAATAATACACCTTTAATGTTCTTTAGCCGCCGCTGTACATCATTACGCCCACTTATCGCCGTCCCGAGCAGCTGGCGGAGCTGACACGACTCGGTTATACATTGAAGCATGTGCTCAACCTGCTCTGGCTGGTCATTGAGGATGCGAACAGGACAAACCCGTTGGTCGCTCACACCCTGGATCGTATTGGTGTGCCCTACGAGTATCTAGTTGGTAAGTATTTGTGTACGTCGTCTGTCTGTGACATGAAAGCTATTAACGACCTTGCGAACCACCCGCAGCGCCCATGCCCGAACAGTATAAGCTGACGAAGCGTGCCAAGCCCCGCGGTGTCTCCAATCGAAATCGAGGGCTCGATTATCTGCGTGCCAATGCCAGCGAGGGTGTCCTCTACTTTGCCGACGACGACAACACCTACGACATTAACATATTTGAACAGGTGTGTATCCCCGTAATATTAAAGCTTTAAAGAACAAGTTCATTGTTTTTGCCACACACACACACACAGATGCGCTATACGAAGAAGGTGTCCATGTGGCCGGTGGGTCTGGTAACGAAGACCGGCGTCAGCAGTCCCATAATACGAGATGGCAAACTGGTTGACTATTACGATGGCTGGATTGGGGGACGCAAGTATCCGGTGGATATGGCCGGATTTGCTGTGAGCGTCAAGTTCCTGCATGAGCGTCCGCATGCTAAGATGCCCTTCAAGCCCGGCTATGAGGAGGATGGCTTCTTGCGTAGCCTGGCGCCGCTGCAGAACACAGAAATCGAGCTGCTGGCCGATGAGTGCAGAGAAGTAAGTGAAACTTAATTACACAAAACTAAAGCTATAATTATTCCTGTTTTGCAGATACTCACATGGCATACGCAGACAAAAAAGAATCCGGCTGCACAGCCGTTCAATGTGACGCGTTATGGCAATACGAATCTGGCGTTTATTGAAAAGTTGCTGGTGCGGCCGTAGAACGGTGTTGTAGTTAGGATTAGCTAGGATATTATTATACTATATCGTATATGCGATATGCGAGTGAGCTCTCACTAAGTGTCCACACGACCTTAACCAGTTGTACAGGTACAATCTTGTGTTTAAGTCGTCTTCTCTCTCCCTTAATAACGACTATCAAACGTTTAAACAGACTAAAGCCTGTAAATGATTATATTATATTATATACAAATACATGTGTACGTAAGTTAGTTAGGCTCTAAGCGCACAAGTTTATATACAATATACATATATAATATATATTTGCAATGATGGCCAGTTTGATTTGACCCCAGCCGGCATAATATTATAATACAGCACAGTTAGATATTAATATATGAATACCCTTAGTATTGTACATTATAATGTCCACGAGCTATTTTGTACATATTTGCAATACACGATCATGGTTAAAGCCAAGATTCATCTTTTTTTGTTAATGTTTAAGTGAAAAGTATTTAAGTGCATTACTTGATGAAAGACAAGCATAGTTAAGATCTTAATTATAGTTTTTGTTTACACGTTTCATTTGGTTCGTATAAACCACTTACCCATGGTTTCTGTTCCTACAAATACAATATTTCTTGCGTTAACATAAACTTTTCTTTCATACAAAATGATGGCAAGAGTTCATGGCCCAGACACCAAGGTGTGTTCGATTCTAAAGTCGGCCAGCTATTTATTTATATACATAAACAGCAGCTAAAATGTGGGCCACAATCGTTTCAATAATGCATGTTGACACACTCATACATCAAGGCATTGCTCCAGACCCCCAAACTCCACACAGACAGAGCGAACGAACAGTTAGATAAAAACGAGCCCATTGATTTGGTCACATGGGCTGGGGAGGCGCAAAGGGTCTTAAATCGCGTGCCAACTGATACCATGGGTAATGGCAATTGAACAGCAAAGGCTGCAAATAGTTTCAGAAATTACCCCAAAAAAAAGACAACAACATTGAAGATAATGGTCTTGCTGATGGAATTCAATTACAAAGAGTGGAAACGAATAGAAATAAATACCAATTATTAAAAGCTTTGTGAATAATACTCGACATCAACGTAAATATTAAATGTATATAAAATATTTGAATAAATTCGGACGTGATGACAAAATATGGTATTATGTAATGAAAAATACAAATTTCTACAATTTATACAATACTTAAGTATTTATATAACGATATTTAGTTAGGAACAACTTACCAAATCTTTTAAAAGTAATTATAAACTAATCTCAAGGGTACATCTTCGTGAATAAATATTCTTATAAATTCTTTAAAAATATATACTACTTATTATACAAAATATTCTTGACTATTTCAAAACTTAAACCAAGTACGATTACATAACAAACAAAAAACCAAAACCAATCTACAAATACAACTAGTAAAAACTATTCTAATATTCAGCAAAAAACAAACATTTTTATGTATTTAAACCAAACCTATTTAAAAACTGATAAATGGATAACCAGAAAACTTCAATCATTTAAAAAAAAAGTAACATTTAATTAAAAATGATAAATATTTCCAAAAAATGTGTTTTCGTTCGAGCTGCAAAATGGATCAACAAAGTATGTAAATATTTTTTTTTCGTTTAGATAGTTTTAACATTTATTTTAACATTTTTAAATATATTTTTTAAACATTTTAAAGTTTGCTTTTAACAATTTAGATAGTGCATTTTATCGTAGCGTGTTGGTGATACATTTTTTTTTTGTAGATTCTTCTATCTTGATATGGACTAGTGGCTCCAGGCGGCAACCTTTTCTTTGAGTTCCTGCAGTCGCGCTATATGTACTCTTTACAAATACATATATAGAGAGAGGCTTCAGTAACATTATAACCGTGACATATTTGTCAAAATTCCAATCTGGTTTTTTTTAAACAAATTTGCCAGTTAATTTTGTTGTTGGGTTTTGTTTTTTTCCAATATTTTACGTGTATTTACCATCGCTGTTTTGAGAAATTTGTTTGAATTTGGTTTCGAATTGCAATTTTCATTTATCTTTTTCAAATACCCATTTCATAAATTTTTGAGAGCTGAGACATCAACAGTAGAATTCGGTTTTTAAAGAACTACAGTAAAGCTTACATATATGACTCTATTAAATATATCTATGTTATTATGATAAAGTATGTCAAGGCAAAGCGTTTCTACTTATTTTATGATCTATTAGCATTGGATTAAAACTAGGAATTAAGTGACCTACATTTAAAGAACTTTCGACAGATAACAACGAGAGTTGACAATTTCTTAAGTATTTGATTAAGATAATATCTTAGTACATATAAGTTGAATAATTCGACTTCTTAGAGAGATTTTTAACTAGATTTCTCATATGCTAAAGATAAGCAGGATAATTAGATAACTTTCAAAGTATTTAAATATAAGATAGCACTTATATTTTTCCACTAATTTTTCTACAATTTGTTGTATGAACTTACTTGTATGTGGATGCGAAGAGGTCTCCCGCGTACTCGTTGAGAGTAGTATTGGTCATTCGCCAAGAAAGTCGATTTATATCATAGATCAAGAGACAACATAACAAGCTAACATGCTGACAAATCAATGAATATGAGTTTGAATGTGAATGTGACCTAAACAAAAGTTGTTTTTGTGTTGTCTGCTGTGTTATTATTTGTAAACTCCTTCTACTGTGTGGTACTAAAAAGATAACTCAACATCGATGGCTGCACGTGAAAGCTTATAGTTGCCTCTTCCCACTTGGTATGAATCAAACGCTGCAATGGCGTGTTCAGCATTGACTCCTCCTTGGCGACCACATCGTTGCCAGAGCTAGCGCCACTAGCAGCACCACCACCAACACCGCCGCTAGCGCCAGCCACACCAACACCGGTACCAGCACCTCCGCCTCCGCTTGTGACGGCCTCATCCTTGGCTTGTTTGCCACCTAGTGAGGTACTTTCCGGTGAGATTGGCTGTCGCTCCAACATGACCAATGCCTGCTCATTGTAGCTACGATTATCGATGGTCATCAGTATCTGATGGCCGGAACAACTGTAATAGTTGACATCGAAACGCGATTCTGCATGATAGTTGCGCAACAGATCCGGATTCTTATTAAATATCACGCCATAGTGACCCGTGCAGCTCGTTATCCAAATTGGATAGTTTGGCGTCTTTAAACGTGATCCTGGCTGTCGACTCTGATTAACAGCAGCCTGCAATGGAACCAATTTTGGGATAAGTTTATCAAAGATTTTAATCATTTTACTTACGCTGGCAGACTCAATGTCCCAGAGCAATAATCCAATCATACAACGCTTCAAAACTCCATACTGTGGCACTGCCTGTAAATAACATTTAATTATCGTTTAAGACCCAATCCAATGTAGAGATATCTACACACTTACATAGCTATTCTCATCGCCCACATTGATAACGCCATTGTGTATGTAGGGCGTGGCACGACCCGTTAATAGCAATGTGACGATCATTAGGGAACCCTCCTCATGATTACTCATTGTCAATGGCGATGACTTTGTGGAGTCCAAGTCCGTGCGCACTCTGTGCGTTGCATCCAAGTTGAATTTAAGAAAAGTAAACAATTTAAGTTTAAGAAATAAGGGAGATACTACGTATATAATCAAATACTCCCTCTTTCTCATTCGGAATTCTTACTTTCCCATTGAGCGTGTGAGCACAGCGCTATAGAGGAACAGCAAAGTGCCTGGCGTATCCTCTTCTGTAAACTTTTAAACAGGATTAGTCATATGTCTTATGCTTTTTTATATATAGATACTTATTAGATTTAGCTATAAAAAAGGTTATAAGCTCTCTTTCAATGTGCTTTAGTTTCTTACGTATTTGAAATTTCGCTTCATAAAATGTTCCAATTCCTCGTTGGGATTCAGTGTAAACGTATAAAGCTGTAATAGAAAGGTTAAAAGAGAATTCTCTAAGTCTAAGGAGAGATTATGCAATTATGCCAGCAATTACCTTCTCGGTCACCGTATCGTGAAAGTAGCTGGCACTGTGATCCACAAAGACCTCTTCCTCCGATGGCAACACCATGGTGACCTTGCCCTTATCCGAAATGGTTCGCAATATCTCGATCATTGCACTAAACAGCGCATCACGTTGCATTTCCGGGGTGGCGAGCAGAGGACTGCAACGAAAAGATATTAAAACTTACAATCCTTTGGGATTTCCTTCTTGTGACGGACGCACTCAGCTGTGGCAGAGGAACGACTGTTCTTCCGGGCAAAGAGCAAGTACTTGAGTATGAAACCCTGCACCACTGAGAGTAGACCACGCGTTGCATTCCTTGGCGAACGCAAACCATATGCCAGCTCCTCCTTGGGTGGTGCTCCAAACACAAAAGCCGTTTGCAGCCACTCGGCACGCATGGGTATCGCTGCAGTGCCAAATACCAATTTGCGGAGCTCCTAAAGTATTAGGATTAGGATTAATGTGTCTGTGTGCTGAAGCCGCAAAGTATAATTGTGTACCGTTGCCAGTTCAGTGGTGATGGGTGTGCCACCCTGCATGATAAACTCCTTATTGCTCATTGTGGCTACTAATTCGGTTTTTCCGCTTTCTTCGGTTTTTCAGCTAATTTCGATTTCCGCTCGAGACCTTTGCTTCGTTCCGCGACTTGTCTGCAAATGCAAATCCAACACCGAGCCGTCTTTTGGGCTTTGGGTTATATCAGGTTTTGGCGTTTTTGCTTTTGCCTGACTGCCGCCAGACAGCCGACATTTCCAGCGTTTCACACTTCAGCGTTGATTTTTAATTTCATATTTAGTCGCGTGGGGATCCAACAACACCAACTTCAACATCAACACGTCACAAAACAATGGGCAAAAAATGTTCCTAACTAGAATTTTTATTAAAAGGGAATGAATTGGAATTAATTTTTAAATGGTTAAATATCGTTTTTGTTCCTTCAGATTTTATTTCGTATATTCTTAAAATATTTAAATTTCCGTTTGTGCCCCACTGTGCCGCTTGACTCGAGCTTAGAGGACTTGGACTTGCTTGTCTGTCAGTCAACGAAAGTAACTTTAAATGAAATTGAATTGAATTTAGTTCTGTGTGCACCACACGATACCTGAATACACTCGATGTGCATACATACATATAGTAGGCACTAACATACATACAAACATACACTACATATGTTTTTTGGGGAATAAGAAGTGAAAGTTGGCGGTGCTCATCGTTGGCATCAAAACACGTGCATATGTTGGGCGCCAAAGATTCCTTTTTGTTGTTGTTTTGTTTCTGCTTTTGGCATGTTGATGGCCTGCCATGGCGCCCCACACAACCGGAAATATGTAGTTGTTGACGCCCATTTGTGCCTATTCCGTTGTCGAAATAAGTGTGTTACCTACTAGATGGTAATACGACGTATTTAAATAATGCGAGTCTTTCTAGCCGGAACGAGTGTCCTTTAAGAGAGATCTCAAATCCGAGTGTGTAGGTGTTAAAACCAAAATTCTAATATAAAATCATATAAAGAGATGTGATCACATCTTTACAGGGTATACAAAATTGTTATAATCTGCATAGTTAGTGAAGTGACAGTGAATGTTGGTTAGCAAAAAAAAAAGAAGCCTTTTGAGTGAATCAACCTTGAAAGCAGTGTTAAATACAACGACTTTAGATAACCCCATAACACATGGCATTTATTATACGACTCAAAATTTGGAATAAATTCAGCTGACAGACAGTACACGACAATCACAATCATTTAACATGACAAGTGATAAAATTACTTCTTAACAATAGTTGCTAGTTTGGTAATCGACTATTGCAACACTTGCTTATCCGGTTGTCTGATGTCTCGCATAAATGTCCTGGCCGAAGCGGGTGCACGTCCGATTAGATATAGCAAATTAAAATAGCAATCAAGCAAACGAACTTTCATGGCCGACGCCCACAGGCAATACTCAAAATAGCATCGTCGATACATCCACTTCAAGTACTCCACTGGGGAACCACTACTCTGCCTGTAAAGGCAACGCTGAGCATAGCGGGCCATGACGCGCGGTCTGTTGACCACATCGCCGTGTATGTTGCTAATGGCTCGAACCGTATTTAAATTGCGACTGTAAAGACAGAATGCATTGGTATATAATTTAAATCATAGGGTTTATTTAGTACTCACACAACGAATAGCAAACTGCGCGGCATTTCCTTAAGCGTGCTCATTATAATGTCAAAGTTTTCCCTGGCCATCTTCTGGGCATAGTCAATGTCCTCTTGTGTCAGCTTGCTGCGTATTTGTCCTTCATTCATTTTCACGGGCTGCTGAAAAAGGACAGCAGCAAATCTCATATGGTCAACAACGTTCATCTTTTGCGCAGCAATCTTCATCTTTGTCTCATCACGCAACACGGTGGCTTCCCAGAATTCGCACAGAGGGATACGCACTTCTGCCGGAAGCTCCTCGTACAAGCCATGATCCAATAATATGATATCTGCCTGGCCATTTCGTTCATTTTTGCGTACAAATACTAGATGTATTAAATGTATTGATTAAATGATGTATGTGTATGGGCTTTGGCTTGGTTACCCACTGTTGCCGGGATGCGGATCCGCATGCACAAATCCAGTTTGGAAGATCTGTTCGGCAAACAGATTAAATAGTTTGACGTCAATGTCCTTTAAGCTTAGTTTCTGCTTCCGAATGCCTTCCAAGTCACTTATTTTAAGACCTTCCATCCATTCCATAGTTAGCACACGCTGAAATATATGTTTTAAAATTAAATATCGAAAGGGGAATCGAGGTTAAGGAACCTACCGTCTTTGTATGAGGCCAATGGACTTTTGGCACATGTGCGTAGCTTAAATTTTTTAAGTCCTTGGCGCATCTCTCAGCATTTTGGCCTTCATGTACAAAGTCGAGCTCATGCGTCAGGTTTTTTCTCAAGTCGTTTAAGATCCAACCAAAGTTGTAGTCCTTAAAGATGAGCTCAATAATGTCCTGCAGGAAGATTATTGTGGCCAAGTCGCTAATAAAACGCTTTTGCAAATCGTTGTATTGCACTTTAACGGCGACCTGCTCTCCACTTGGCAGCTTTGCTTTGAAGACCTGAGCTAAACTGGCAGCCGCAACAGGACTATAATCGAATTCATCATAGATATCTTCGGGCAACTGACCAAAATCAGATCGAAACACTTTCTGTATATCGGCTTTGGAGGTCGGTAGGCATTCGTCCTGCAGTTTTGATAAGGTGCTGGTGTACTCAATGGGCAATATGTGATTGATGGCTGCCACGCCTTGACCAACTTTTATGTACAGGCCACCATTGAGCAGGCACGTTTCCAAAAGACGTTCAGCGCTTGTTTTATGCACTTCTTTAATTTTGGTGTCGTATTCCGAATCTTGTTCGCTTAGACCCAAGTAGTCGATGGCTATGAGTACGGCCGTTTTAAGAGAACGCACAAAACGCACAGAGGAGCCGCAATAGGTGAAATCATTGACAATCCCATCGTAGCCGATGACACCAGCGCCAACCAGAAGAAAACCTATCCGCACCAGAGGCGTTTTTTTCCATCTGCCTGTGTGTGTGTTCTGTTGCGCATTGGAGCGCCGGCTATGGAACCCTCTGCTCCATGATGTTTGACGGCTTACAAAACCAAATAGCTGTCGCAGTTTCTGTTAGTAAACAAAAAATGAGCTTCAAAAACTTTTTTTTTAATGAAAAATATGACAAACGCACTTACAGGTGTCCGCTGCATTTTAGACCGCAATTGTTATCAATACATTGGAAAAACAGCTGTTTGGCAGCAGAGGTGACCAAGTGACTAAAAAAAATATTATAATATTGTAAACAATAATTGTACCGCATTAAGAGGTTTACTATCTTAACAAGTTTATTTTAAAAGCAGCATAAATTAAAAGCAAAATTAATTTATTTTACTGTGTTTATGAAAATATAACAAGCATTCGAACAATTCAGCATGAATGGTCACAGCGCCGCATTATTTTTCAGAAGTCTGGCAGCACATCTTATTGTTAAAAGAAACACTATCGATACTATTTGCAAATGCCTAGGGCTGTCATGCTCCTTTAAAATAAAATCTTTTCAATTTATTTGTTTGTTATGAAGAACAAATAATTAACAGAATTGGCAAAATATTAAATACTAATTTGGGAGCTAATTGATTTACAATCGTTGAGCCGCTAGCAGCACAAACAGCTGTTGCCAAAGCAATAATTGCACGAGGCGACAGCCCTAGCATTCTGTATACGAACGCCGCTTTGTTTGTTTCGCCGACACAGCCGACAGTTCAAGTTCTTTTTATAGCGTGCAACTAAAACAAATACGAAATTGTTTACTTTACCTACTGGATTAATGAGAAGCGCGCCTGTGTCGCACGAACAAAGTGATTTTGAAATGTCTGGCACAATACTTGAAAATTTGAGCGGTCGGAAGCTGTCCATATTGGTCAGCAGCTTGATGCTATGTCAAGTGGCCTGCTTCCTGATTGGCGGTCTGTATGCACCAGTGCCCGCTGGCCATCAGACCGTTGTGGGCAGCAAGTGTCGCGACGTGCCCGGTCGTCAAAACGACACCAGCTTTTTTCTGTACTCGCGCGGCAACGGTGCTTGCAAATCTCTGCAGGACATTGACATCGAACAAGACGAACTGAAGATGGCCAATCAATTGGTGTACGTGTTCCAAATGCCGCTGCCACGTGACAATCGTACTCTAGACTATTCGCGCTGGCAACAGAATCTAATTGGTGTACTGCAAGTAGATATTGCCTACGACTCGTCCTCAGAGCTGCGGGAGCCACCCAAAGAGTTGCAGCTAACAATCGATACACGACTTGCCTATCGAAACAAGAACAATGCCGATACAGACTGGAAGCTATATGCGCATAGCGTGGAGCAACGCTATCTGGATTGCCATGCTTCACACGTTGGTCGCCTGGAGACGCTGTACACCTGTGACATTATACCTTTGTTTGAGCTGGGTGCACTGCATCACAACTTTTATCTGCTCAATTTGCGCTTTCCCATGGACACACCCAAGCAAATGAATCTTCAGTTTGGTCACATGCACGATCTTACCCTGACGGCCATACATCAGAATGGTGGATTCACTCAAGTCTGGCTGCTGCTAAAAACTCTACTCTTTCCCTTTGTGGTTGGCATCATGATTTGGTTTTGGCGTCGCGTTCACATACTACAACGTTCGCCAGCGCTCCTAGAGTACATGCTGTTGTATTTGGGCGGTGCTCTGAGTTTCCTCAACTTACCACTGGAGTATCTAACACTGGGCCTCGAGATGCCATACATGTTGCTGCTAAGTGATGTGCGCCAGGGCATCTTCTATGCCATGCTGCTATCCTTTTGGCTTGTCTTTGCCGGCGAGCACATGCTGATACAGGACTCGCCCAATAAGTCAACCATTCGCTCACGCTACTGGAAGCATCTATCTGCCGTCGTCGTCGGCTGCATTTCCCTCTTCATCTTCGACATTTGTGAACGTGGTGTCCAGCTGCGCAATCCATTCTACTCCATCTGGACAACACCACTTGGTGCCAAAGTGGCAATGAGTTTCATAGTGCTCGCTGGCGTTTCGGCTGCCATTTACTTTCTGTTTTTATGCTTCATGGTGTGGAAGGTGTTCAAGGACATTGGCGATAAGCGCACCTCCTTGCCATCCATGTCACAGGCACGACGTCTCCACTACGAAGGTGAGTTTTATTTTCTTGATATTTGAATTTTCCATTGCAGTAGGCGACTATTAGTGGGGATCTGGTTTCAACGTTCAAACAGATTTCAGTACAAAGCTTTTCGAGCAAAAATTAAATAACAATAATAATGGGCAATCCGGAGGCGTCATTGGATCAACCGATATATGCTGGCTTCTTTTGTGTTATGGGCGCCACCACAGCCATAGTGTTTACAACGCTTGGTGCCGCATATGGAACGGCCAAGTCTAGTTTGGGTATTGCATCGATGTCGGTAAAACATCCCGATCTTATTATGAAAGCCATCATTCCGGTTGTTATGGCTGGCATCATTGCTATCTATGGCCTGGTTGTTGCCGTCCTTTTGGCCGGTTCCTTAACCGAGCTCTACTCCAGCTATCGTGCTTTTCTCAATCTTGGCGCTGGCTTAGCCGTTGGACTCTCTGGCATGGCGTCGGGCTTTGCAATTGGTATTGTGGGCGATGCTGGTGTACGAGCTGCTGCACTGCAGCCAAAACTCTTTGTTGGCATCATTTTGATATTGATCTTTGCTGAAGTCCTAGGTCTATATGGTCTGATTGTGGCCATCTATCTGTTTACCAAGTGATATGATTTTTTTTTAATGAGTTGCAGTTAATATATATTAAACATTCATTTATAAATAACACGAATTGGTTTATTTGTTTAGGTCTCATCTATCGCTTCAAATTCCTTATGCTGGCCACGTTGCTATGCGCTGGATTAACTGTTGCCGGCTTTATCATGGGTCAAATGGCCGAGGGACATTGGAAGTGGAATGAGGATATTGAAATTCAGTTGACATCGGCATTCTTAACTGGCGTCTATGGCATGTGGAATGTCTATATCTTTGCCCTCATCATCTTGTATGCGCCTAGTCACAAACAATGGCCAACAATGCGACACAACGACGAGACAACGCAGTCCAATGAGAATATTGTAGCATCGGCTGCCAGTGAGGAGATCGAGTTTAGTAATCTGCCCTCCGATTCAAATCCAAGCGAAATATCATCGCTCACCTCGTTTACACGCAAGGTGGCCTTTGATTAGAGATCGAACAAAACAAATATTGATATCACGGCCGAATAGATGGCTTAATCAATCATCAGTCGTTCTGTTGTGTGCCAAACTATTTTCTAAGACTCGTATTTGGCGGCTCATTAGTATTATAATTACGAAAACATTTCTTGCCTAGTTTCTTGCATTTTACATAAACATACACAACAACATAATTATAACTTATTAGTATTCTTTAATGTATTTTTTATATCGTTTTTTTCTGCATGCTCAAAGTAGTGTTTTTAACTGATATTTGTAGTAAATGTGTGTACTTATTTATAAATTACAATACAATATATATATATATATCAGTATGCCTCGGCAGTATTATATACATATATGTATGTGAAAATCTTTTTTACTTAGCGATTAAGTCTCAAACATTTTTCGGGTGCTTGGGGATTGGTATGCACAATAACATTTAAATACACTTTACAACCAATACACAATTTTTGTAAAACGTAGAGCAATTTCTCACACTCAGTAGCAATGCAATGCAAAAATAAATAAAAGCAATATTTAAATGACAAAGTTTTGGCAAAGTTTCACTCTACCAAATAATTCGCTGCGGCTTGCTATAGTTTGACCAATAGAATACTTTGTTGAAGTACACATAAAATGTGGCAAGATTCAACAGCAGATGTACACCCAGTTCCAGCCACTCCGCGAAGCCTTTGCGTGTTGGTCGTGTATGCAGACGGAAGAGCACATATGGCACAAGAAAATAGCGTAGCTCGAGCAAACGCTGGAAGCACAGGACCAGCACCAAGGCCAATGGATACATAAGCTTAAAGCTATCGGGCATATGTTGAAGGCCGCAACAAACCAAAGCCAATGCGATAAGATAGACTGGCGTCATGGCATAGCGGAACCACCAGAAACGTCCATAAAGACGACTCCACACATAAAACGTATAATGTCGATTGTCAGCCAGCAAATACGGATGCACAACTGTATTAAAATGTACCACAGTCGCGATTAGTATAACGCCCAATACTGTGAGCAGCAGATGGCGCCGTAACAGTCTTATGGCCGGTCGCAATTGGCGCAACGTATTGGAGATGCCAAAGCCAGCGACAAAGATCGCAAAGTAAAATAGTTGCGGCAAATGCAGGGAAGCCTCGTGAGCGCTCTTGTCGCCCACAACTATGGAACCATTAATGCAAATGAATCCAATGAAGGGCAAAATAATTGATGCATAGAAACAACATTTAGTCAAGATTCTTAAAATACAATTGCAAAGCAGTTGCGGACTGCCAAGCAGCTGCAGCCAAAGCTATAAGCAAACAAAATGTTATCGTTTAAAATATATTAGTAAAATATATTGATAATCGTCTACTCACCTCGCTGCCAAACAGTTGTAATGGTTGCTTGCCTTTTCCACGCGTCTTGTTGCTCTGTTGCACGATGGTGTCCAGAATGGTGATGCCACAGCACATGCACACCCAAACGATGTTTGTCTGTCGCATGAGTACACTGGCTGCACCCCAAACGGCAGCCGGCAAGTGTGCCTCCTGCTGCCAGTAATTGTAGAACATCAACACCATAGTTAGTGCCAGCGTGTCCGTGTAGTACAGATGACTAAAGAAATACAATGGTGGTAGAACCGACAGCGTTATTGCCTCATGAGCCGCATAGGCATTGCCACCAGTGCTCGCCAGTGTACGACGCCGTATCTTGTACATTAGCAGAATGTTAATGCCCGCCCCAAAGAGACTCAGCAGTCGCAGACCCGTAATCGTGCAAGCATCGAAAGGATACAAAATCAGTGCAAGAAAATACAAGCCAGGAAAAGTTGTGATTTTCGTGTCCCACTGTGAAAAAATAATAGATTACAGTTATCAACTGGATATTGCAATTGCAGCTGCAGCCACATACCACATCGAATTGCTTGCGACAGAAGGCTAAGCCCTGTGGGATGTGAAATTCTTCGTCAATGATGTAGTCGGCAGTGCCATTAACACGCAAGAACAGCGGCAGCGAATAAAGCACAAAGCCAACGGGCAGGACCAGTTTCCAGGAGCCCAACATGCTTAGACTTCCATTGATCAGTTTTGGGTAAACTCTTTTTTTATATTTTTGTTTATTTTTGGACACATACACCGGCACCGTTTAGCGAATGTTATCGTTTTTCAGACCTCTTATCGATATATTAAAAATACCAAAACAAAAAATACACCAACGTGTATCGAAACGGGTAAGCAGATGTTGGTGTTATTCCTCTCAATTCCGTTAGGTGGCGCTAGCAGAAATGTAACTGCCATTTGAATTTTCTTTTTCTGATTATATTTTTAAGGCATTCGCTTTGAATATTATCAAAGCTTTTTATTTTAACATGTAGGTTCAAAAACACAATTATTTGCATAGCAACACAATATTTATAGCATTAAATAAATATAAAAAAAACCCTGTTTGTGTCAGGCGTTGTCGTCTGTGAACTGGTTCGAGTCGATTGAATAGAGGACTACTGTAGTAGTTCCTTGAACGTCCCGAGCTTCAATCGCCTAATAACGCTTCATCCCACGAACTTACCACCCAGCCGGCACCACCAACTCAGCGAAGATTTCACCAAACATTTTCTGTTCTAAATTTCTAAAAATTTGTTCTCTAATTTTTCATACGTAAAACTCGACATTATATATATATTTTAATATTTTATTTATTATACGACATAATTGAATTACATACTTTGATCTTTAACATACATAAGTTTTAACAAACAATACAACTTAATGACTAACAAGAATCCTTGTTCAACTGTTCAACTAAGATTTTTCCAATGAATGCCCACCGTTCCAGTTACTTAGTCGCTCCATTTGACATTTATTATAATAATAATAAAATATAATATATATATATTCTGTGTGTGTATTTATGGTAAAGGGAATTGTGTCTGTATGCATGTGGTTGTGTGATGCTGAAGCTCAATGTAGTCCTGATCGTCTGGTCATAATAAAAACTCCACTTTGCGCAGTCGTTGCTACTTGTTCACGCTCCGATAGATCATCGGAGCTGAACGATCATTGGTCTTCGTGTGGCGCAACTTGATTGTGGCAAACTGAGAAGCACTGCAAATATTTAACGAACTTTTGCGTGTAGATAAAGAAGAATGGAAGTAGTTACACAGACAGTTACTTGCGAACTACCTTGACGAGCACTTACAATACAATACATACATGTTGTCATAGGTTCTTCTTTTTACAATGCGTATTAGATTAGAAGGATACTACATAGGGGGGTTTTCTGTGGTTTTTTTTTGTGTGTTTGTGGATTTCTACGGTTTGGAATTCAATAGCCTATCGAATAGTTGCGATAAATACCGCGCGTTCTGCAAATACAAAATATATTTTATAATATGTTTGTGTGTGTGCTAAAAGAATATGTAACATGATGCAAAAACCTTAAAAAAATTTATTGTACTTTATGGTACATATGTATGTGTTTAACTTAGAGCTGTGCGTTATGCAAAAGGCACCAATAAAATATATATGTTGCTCACATTTGTGAGTTTTTTACATACATACAAAAGTAGTAAGCAGTCGGCGTTCAATGTTTATGTGTGTGTGTGTGTATGTGAGCTCTAATGTTCTTACAAATCGATTCTCAACATAACCTTTGAATTGAATCAAAGTTTCCTAGTTTCCCAACATAAGCTTCCTTCAATCAATCTTCGCCGATGCTCGGCGCATTTTCTTCACTTGTAAGAAAACGGCGAAACTACAACTTTCCCTCACCTCACCCTGACCTGCCCCTGACTTGCCCTCACTTGAGCTTGGCACTGGCCGACTTTTGGCTTGTTATGCCATGCTGTTCCTGATCCCAAAAATCATACCATGGTCCGTAACTCTTGTTGCCCACATGCGCCTTCAAATTGCGTTCCAATGTTGCGCTGCTGTTGTTGTTGTTGCTTATGTTGTTGTTGTTGTTGTTGTTGCTGGAGGAGGAGGACTTGAGGAGGCGTGTGCGCGGCAATATGGTGGCTGTGGGTGCACCCGCATTGACTGTGGACGAGGAATTGCGTGTCAGTGTGCTATCCTGTTCCTTAGAATTGGATTTCTTTAGCGTATTCGTTGTGGATGTGGAACGAAATGTATGAAACTCCATTTGTTGTTGCTGTTGCTGTTGATGGTGGCGCCTCTGTTTGTCATCCTTGCGCACCAGATGATCATTGATGACAATGCAATCATAGGGATCGGAGCTCGTTGACTTGATCTCCGCTTCGGATTCATCCTCACTGGTATAATACTGCTTGAGTATATCCTTGCGCTTAAGCGTCTTCATGACCATGCCATGATGTTGGCCATTGCTTGGATTCCCACCGCCGCCATCATGCTGCATATCATCAAAGAAATTGTTGACATCGCTCAACTTGAGTGTTCCATGCTCATCGCTTTCACCCTCATCGGTGGAATGAGGAAATTGTTGCTGCTGTTGTTGCTGTGCTGTCTTGGATCGACTGAGCGTCTGTGACTTGTGCTGTGGCGTGGATGAAGCCATGGATGCTGATGCTGCTGAGTTGGAGCTCTGTTTGTCCACCTTACGATGTCCATGGCCATATTCCAGCTGCTGTTGCTGTTTGTGATGCTGTTGACTGCGACGCATTGTGCTCAAGCGTTCGCTATCCGTTGGCTCCTCAATATCAATCTCAATGGTCTTCATGATCTTCATGCGTGACTTTGGCGTATAGCCGCTGCTCCTTTGCACCTGCACCTGTGACTGTTGCTGTTGTTGTTGTGGCGGCATTGCTGGGCTAATGCCATAGATGTTCTCATCATCATCGCCATAGATTTCGGTGCTGGTAATGCTGTCCTTGCGTCCACGCTTCTCCTGCGACGAGCTCGAGTTATGTGACTTGGTCAAAGTGCCATTGCCATTAGCATGTTGGCGATCCTCATCGGAGCGCGGCTCATCACGCATCTCCTCCATATTCGGCGCCGCCACCAGATCGCGATGCTGCCACAGCGACATGCCCGCTAATATATCCTCAGTGCGTGCGCCACCAAATTTCCAAAAGGATTTCGTGCGCTTCAGGCCAGCGCTTGATGCCTGCAGGATCTCATCGTCGGAGGCGATTAGATCGTAGCGCATCTTGCCACCCAAACGATTCAGGCTCTTGTCATCGATCTGGCTGTCCACGCTGTTGCGGAAATTGCGGCTTAGCGTCCAGCTTGCCACATCCCGTGGCACCGTATGTGTATTGGTATCGGCGCGACGTCTTTAATGTTTTTTTTTTAGTTGTATGTGATGGGAGGTAGTTGCAACGTGCAGGCAGGCATGGTTAACACATGGGGTATGCAACACAATGTGGATGTGTGTGTTTGGATGTGGGGCAGAGCAACAAAGTATACAGTTATATAATGATGATAAACACATGAAAAAACAAAAGAAGAATCGCAAAACAAAAATCAATTATTAGCAAAAAATCAAGTATACGCAATATGATGAATTTTAAAATATTAGTGACAATAGCACAGCAGAGAAGGGCTTCAAAGATTAATGTACATGCCAGTTGGTTAGTTTAGTGAGCTTACCGTATTGGAACACGCTGTGTGGCTGCCTCCTCATCGGAGTAATCCACTTCGGGCTGTGGCGGCGGCTCATTGGCAAAACCGCTGTCATTGCTGCTGTGCAGCGAGGTCTTTGCCGCCGCTGCCGACTTTGTGGATGTTGGTTGACTCATGGAGCTCTGGCAAGACAAGCATATAATCAGAAATTGATAAGAGAATAAAGTTTACGTTTCAACTAACCTGTGCTCCATTGAGCAGCTTCTGTTTGCGCCTTTCAACGGCCGCTGGCACCCCATTGGTGGCACAAAAGCTCTGCGAGCTGTTCAGCATACGATTGCTCTGAGTGCTCGGTCCACCATTGGGCACTGGAGCGGGCAGTGTGGGTGGCGGGCCGGGGCGTGGATTGGCCGCTGAGCCGGAACGATATTTCTTCTGATGCTTCAGAGTGTCGCCGAACATGCGTGTGGGCGAGGATGATTCCTCGGCACTGTGATTGCGTCGTCGCCGATAGGTGGCGTCGTTCTCCATTAGCTCCAGTTGCGCTTCGTATTGCTGTTGCTGCTGCTGTTCGTGATAGTTGCGCAGTCCGCCGGCAGTGGCGCCACCGCCACCCACCACATTACGTTCATAGCTCATGTGCATGTTCTCATAGCGCCGGCCGACGCCAGATGGCGCCAGCTCAATGCTCTCTGCATTGGTGTAGGCAATGGGAAACCAGCCAAAATGTTGCGTACGCAAATTCTCACCAAATTGCCAACCCTTGGCCTTGGCACCCACCAGCGCCAGACGATCACCCTCCTCAAAGGACAACTGATTCTCACCGGATGGCATATAGGCATAGAGTGCCTTTACCAGCGGTCTCTGATCTCCACGTTCCATTTCACCATGTGGCTCTTCAATGATTTTGTGTTTGTTGCCTGTAAATTGAGTTTTTACAGTTGACTAAAGTTTTCTTTTATGTTTGGAACTGAGTTAATTTACCTGTTATTGGTCCTGCTCCTACAATTGCCAAGTTGAAATCGGATTTGGCACGTGGCAGAGAGTTCTGTGCATAATGTGCGGAACCCATGGCACCATCACGTTCGTGTAGCGTACGCATATCACCATATGGTGCGTCAATGCTGCGTGATTTCTTCAATAAAGCGCCATTCATTTGCTCATCCTCGCCATCCTTGACGCGTTCCTGCAAAGGGATGTGGGAGTTAGTACAAAGTTTAAGTTTGAGAGAAAAAATCTATCTATAATCTAAGCATCAAATAAGCTTTGATATAAGCTAAGAATTCTCAAAAAAGTGTTCTTAGTTGATTAGTGGCAAGGATGATGACTCACGAGGCGTCTTGTGTTGTTGTTGTTGCTGCTGTAGTTTCCAGTTTCGTATGCGGCCGGCGGTATAATCTCTCGAGAAGCGGCAATTTCTTGCCAATTTTCGAAATTATTATCAATTACGGTTTTGCCCGTGGTATGGTAGGCCATCCAATGCTTGGCAATCGAACATTGACGCTCCAAGACGAAACCATAGCGACGACGCTCCTGTGTCATGGCCTGTTTTCAATGAGATTGAGAATGAGTATTGTGATTCTGAGAACTGAGAATGATGAGAAAAACGTACGTTCTTATAGCTTTGATCACAGAATATATCCAGTTTTTTCTTTTGATCCTCCAACACTTGAAGACTCTACAAAAAAAAACCACAACGATTAATATTTTAAGCACTTGATTTGGGTATAGTGCAAAAAACTTACTCTCAGCTCCTTTTCGGTATTCTCGGGCGTTGCCTTTTTCTTGCGCTGTTTCTTCATTGTGGAGACGGCCTTCTGGTAGCTCTCCATGCGCACCTTGTGCTGCTGCATGAACTTCTTTTGCTCATGCTGCACCACTTTGGTATCCTTCTCCAAATTTGTTTCCAATGGCACCAACAGATCCACGTAAAAGGCTTTTAGCTAAAGAAAAAATATATTTATATTTTCTATATCTTGTTTTTGAAGTTTTTACTTACAATATTCATTTGTTGCTCCTGTATCTCTTTGTTAACATTAACAACACTCATTAGAGTAGAACCTGGGAATGGGGAATGTTAATGGAGTTAAATGTAGGTCTTTCTCTTTCTCTCTCTCCCTCTGTTTAGGTCTCTTACCAATATCGCCTGTTCCGCTTTGTTGCGCGTTCATTGCAATCTTGGCCAATGCTTCATTGAATAGACGTGAGGCAGTTGCGGCACCTGTTGCACACACACACATAGACACAAATGCATTACAAATTAGTTAACTGTATTGTAAGCAAAAGTAATAAAGCTCACCATGCAACGCCTTCAGGTAACTTTTGCCCGCTGCAATTAGCTGTCTGGCACCCGGATTGAATCGATCGAGTATATTCTGCAATTGAATGGATGATATATAAGATATATAAGTACTTTTCGCATACTATGTTAATTAAGTATAATTTATGAGCCAACAACAACAACCATCGACATATCATTTAGTGCAACAATAATTTATTATCTTTCTGTTCATTTGATTATGTCTCCCCAACATTGTTTCTTGTAATGGCTTAACACGACTTTTGCTTCGGGTAGTAAAAGTTTTTCGTTGTATAAGCCAAGCTGTTAATGTTGTTGTTGTTGTTGTGGTCAGACAAAAGACAACAACTACTACATCATTAGTTCCGCATATCGAGAAAGAGAGAGAGAAACCCCAGGCAGCATCAACTTATGTTTAAGTTGTAATGCTAAATGCACCTGCGCATTTGCTTAGGCATGTGGCATGTGGCACACAGCAGCAGCTCATAACTATTGAAGGGTATTGCGAAAGGTTTTAATATGTTAAGCCCTGGAAGCAGTTGATATACCTTCGGGAACTCAAATAATATTAATTTTTTATTTTTTTAATTTATTTATTTTTATTATTTTTTTGAATCTGTTTACTATTCATGTAAAAATTTTAAAAAATTCCAATAAATGACAACATTTTTTCCTACTGGAATACCATTAGTAATGAAACACGTAATCCATCAATTTACAGTCTATTAGATAACTATGCATTTTAATCGAATAACAATAAATGAAATGCAATTTGAATACAATTGCAAGTGCATAAAGGCTTAATACTTTTTGAAGACGGGTGACGCAAAGTGTTGTTGTCAAATGTGGTAAATGTTAATGAAGGTTAAAATGACATCAGCTTGAGGCCCAAACAAGACAACAGCTTAGCTCTATTTATGCAGTACACACATGAATCCTGGGCTCGGCTCTTCAGAAACCACGAAATAAACAAAAAATACAATGCTCAACCACTGAACCACTGAACCGCTGGCACGCAACACTACCAAAAAAAAACAAATGCTGTAAATGACTCACAAAGCGTTTTATTGTCTCGATGCTAGGCGAGAGAGAGGCAGGGCAGGGCGGGGCGGGGTGGCTAGGGGTAAAACCGGCTCAGGCATAATTAATCACTAGACACTTGATTATTGAAGAAATATTTTGCCAAGAACACATTTCCGCCTAACACACAAAAGCGCAGCACTCATAAAAAAAGATACTTTTTTCTCACTTCAATTGTATCTTAAAATTCCACAAAAAATAAACAACAATTAGCAGCAAACTGTCAAAAATATACATAAATATTTAGCGCGCAATAAGCAACAAAATTTGTTTGTTATTTTTCCACCCAAAAAAAAAAACAATTTAAGTTTTTTGTTTATCAAGCGAGGCCCAAACTAAAAGCAAAAATTTATTAGGTTGCAAGGCGTGGGAATAAATGCACTCGAAACTGGAAATGAAACTAAAACAAAAAGCTAGACAAGGTCAGACTCAATTTATAGATTGATATACTACAACGATCTGCCACGACTTATTTCAAGTGTTTGCTTTTGTGACAGAGAGAAGCTGAAAGATTGAGGTATCCAACATTAAATATTTAATTTACATTCAACTTGGATTTGTTTAATTAGTTGAAGTGCGAGTGCATGACAAGTGCGCCAACCCTGACATGGGGCTTGTGTGTTTGCCAGATATAAATGTATCTGCGAGATACTTATTTGTGCGCCTTCAATCTTGTGCATTTAATGCGGTTTATTGGGCTATCATTGCATTTATTTCCATTTTTTTTTGAGTGATTTGTGGTTTTCTTTTTAACAATTCAAGTGCTTGAACGGAGAGTTATGTTAATTAGCTGGGAATAATCTAATGGAGCACTTAGCGTTTGTAATAATCTCAGTTCAAGGTACCTAAATGTTGATGAACGTTAAAACTTTAAGGTGCATAAATGACCTTGCATACCTTAACTCTCAGCTTAAAACAAAGAATACTTTTTATAAAAAGTCAAACTTTACAAAATCTGATCGTCTCATTTCTTAAGTAAAGACCCAAATATTCAGAATTAAAATTAAAGAAAAAAAAATCTATAAAGAAAACTTTTGTCACCAAAAAAATTCAAAAATGTATACAAAGCAAACTTTATAGCAAAAAAATATTTAAATAATTTCAAATTGCTTAAATAAAATTTTTTTATATTAATTTATTTGTATTATGTTTATAAATATTTTTTTTGCATAGTTGTAAGTTAATAAAAAAAATAAAACAAATTTTACTGACATGAAGTGTTAAACAAACTTATTTTCTTATAAAAAAATATATGTTTTCTTCTTAAAAATGCGAACAACAAACAAACAAAAACTTTTCCCACACCCAAAGTACATCAAATTTTTATCGCATGTATTCTTTATCATACATTTCTCCATCTCTCTCTACACATGCCAATTCCACTTGTTGCCCACGATTTGTATTATGCCTGTTTGTAGCATGCAACGTGCTGACGCAACACTTATCACACTCACAAAATCTCATTTTTGTCCCAGCTGGCCAAAAACCATTTAACCCAAAATAAATTGTCTGTAGGCAGCCGAGTAGTTTGGCTCTAATCGGCGCTTAACATAAATTGCCAAGTGTGCTCAGCACATGTAATTTTTTTAATTAACCAAAAAACTAAGAAAAACTAAGAAAAAAAAAGAGTCGCAGTGCAAAATGCGGGGCAACAATGTGAATGTTTGTGTGTGGCACGCGAAGCATGCGAGGGTAGCATTTGGCCATTGCTATATCAAATGGGCCTGGCCATAATTCAAATGACGCCAACGGCCACACCCACCTCTATGAGAGGGGCAGAGGGGGGTAAGGCATGTGAGAATGCAATACAACAGCAACAAGCCGCAATTATGCCAATTAGAAAATGAAAACTTGCAAAACACAAAACGTAAAAAATAATAATAATAATAGAAGTCAAGCAAGCACACGCAACAGGTTAAACAACAACAACAAACTGTTGACAAAACTTTAGCTAAAGGCGTCAAGGCGTAACCACAGAGCCAACCCCCCTACCCCTCACAGCCCCCCGCAGAACGCAGCTTGCGTGAAAAATGTTTTTTCTTTTTTTTCTGCATGACTTTAAGTTCCAGTTTGAGAATTGTAAGGCTTCCCCATCTTCTTGGCCCACTCGGACGTTGACCCAGTTTCACTCTCTCTCTCTCTCTTTGTCTCTTGCTCTCTCCCTGTCTATGGCAAACCTTAGAAATGCATTTCCCACTCTCTGCTCTTTAAGCATTAGGCATCAAATTTTCGTCGTCGTCGTTTGACTGCAATTTTCATTTATTTTTCATTGCGATTTGTTTCTTCTTTTTCTATTTGGTTTCGTCCCACTTGTGCACCATGCTGTGCTGAGCGGCCCAAGCTCTTGAGTGGCTTCGCCTTCACCTCAGCTCACCCTCGACCCCTCCAATCCAGCAAAGTGACCACCTTGCACAGACAATCAAATACAATTGTCTGTGCTTTTGTTGTTGCTGGCCACCTGGGCATCATCACTGATTCCTCTAGCTGTGCGGTGCCAGAATGTGCCATAAATCAGCCTCACTGGGTGACAAGACGATTTGTTGCGTATTCATTTTATAGCACAGAACGGAATGCGGCCGGGTAAGTGTTAATAACAGTTTGGTAGCAAAACCCTATTATAATATAAAATTCAACTAAATAAAGTCGATAAATAACAAAACATAAAACAAGTAAGAATGCTCTAGTCGAGAGATCCCGACTAGGACATACCCCTAACCCTTTCTGAGTGTAACGTTTCTTGCATAATGACCAAACTTCAATATAAAATATTTTCAGTGATTCTTAGCAGATTTTGCCTAGGGCTTAAGCAGACTTAAGCTTTAAATCTGGATTCTATAGCTCTATAGCTGAGATCTAGAAGTTCATACAGACGGGTGGACTGACATGGCTTTATCCACTCTGCTGTTTATGCTGATCGAGAACATATATACTGTATGGGATCAGAGATGCTTCCTTCTGTCTGTTGAATATGAACTTTTCCACAAAACACAAAACAATTTTTTGAATTAAAATACGAAAGGAAAAAAATATGTTTACACATTAAGAATAACTTTTGTATCTTATATAAAAACTATTTCGCCTGGCAACTGTAAAGTTTTTGAGGAGATTACCGAAATAAGGTTCATAAACTACAATTAAATGAAGTGTGCATATTTTCCAAGCTTAAGTTTGATATGAGTTTGCTTGAGCTAAGAATAATACTACATTTTAGCACTCTCAAGTAGGTCGTTAAGAATGAATCTTTACTCTATGAAAAGTAGTACAAAACCAGTTTAGCTTTAATGTTTCAGCTCTTTGAAGATCAATTTACCTTAATTGGTATTTAGACTTTATATATTAGACTAATGACAATCTAAAACATATTCACAAAACCCAGTTTAACTTTTTAAGCATATCTTAACTCAATTTTAGTTTTATTACCAATACGCTTAAACAGTTAATCTCGTCTTCAAAGCTATATTTATTTGTATTAAGTTTTAGAAGAAAACATTAACAAAATCAAAATCTAGTTTGAGAACATAAACCAACAACAAATTTAAATGCTAATTAATTAATTTGCAGAATAACAAATAGCTTAAGCTCACATAATACCATTTCATTGGCATTTTAATACATCAATAAACCACTCAAAGCTGACAGCCTGTCATAATCTCGAGACAATTGTGAGTTTTGACGTTAAAATCACAGTGGAATCAGGTAAATAAATGTGAAATATAAACATAATCTTTTGAACAAATGTATGAGGAAGTAAGTATGATGTAGATGCAACATGTACAACTGGTAGCTATAATATTTCCAGGTGGCAAGCTCCAAAACACGTTCGTTTCCTCAGTCTTTTACACTGAAAATATTTGTCACCATAATTAAATAATTTATTTTTTCGCTTTTTTTGGGCAACAAAATAAAAATGCAAATGTTGTTGTTCGCGCCAAAGAAAATGCATCCATGTGCAACATGAAAAACCTGAGGAAGCAGCCACACACACACATACACACATACTTTTTTCCGCAATTTTTAAAGCTTGAAAACCGCAAAGCAACAGCGACGACAACAACAAAAACAGCTGCTGGCTGCAAGTTGTGAAAACTAACGGTTACATAATGAAATAGATGCGCGAAATGTGCAACGCCCGTGTTGCAGCCCTCCCTTTAAGCCTATGCCCAGGTAATGGCAGATGCCACAAAGCGACGAAACTGCAAACAAGAAGCTCAAATGTTGCCAAACTCTCATGAATCGGCTTCGTTTTTGTTGATGTTTCTTTATTTTAGTTTTTGCTGTTTGCAACAGTGCAACACTGCGCTGTGGCACAAACGCATTTGAACTTGTTTGCCGAGGTTTTTGTATGTTATGTGACCGTCGCGTTGAATACAAAAAAGTCAAGCAAAAACAATAAACAAGAAATATACAAATACATATTTCTCTCAAGCTCGTCGTGACCAAATTTGTGAATTTTTTTTTTTTTTAGCTACCAATATTCACTTTCAAATGTAAGATTTAAGCTTTATGCATATTTTAAGATTTTTATGGGCATCTAGTGTTATGTATTTGGGCTTAGGAACACATAAAATAGACTTATTGAAAAGTATTTTGTTTCAATTCTAAGCACAAAAACATTTTCTCATACTAACTAACGCTAATCGTTTACTTTTTAGCAAATTAGTCTTGGCCACTTAATAGAAATGGCCTTCACGCAATATGCCGTTATTATTATGATTATTATAACTGTTGTCGTTGTTGTATTTCAGCTCATGTGAGCTTAGGTTACATAAGAAAAAATTGTTTTTCTCAAATTAAAATCGCATTATAACACTAATAGAAGCCTAGTAAATAAGTGTTGTTGCCTTGACCAAGCTATAAGATTGTTTTATATATATGTATATCTTATGCCTTGTATTAAAATTAAAACTTAATCAAATGAAGAAATATTCTTGATTAACTTTGTGGGCTTTAATTAAAAATGCCTTCCAAATTAATTATAAATAGTTCAAAGTTTAATTGTTAATTTCTTATATGAAATTTACTTCTTTTGACACAACAATAACAATCATCATTTAATTATTTCTCTTCTTTTGTTTACCTGCCTCAACTTACAATTGCTTTGGCCATTACAAAAAATAAAAGCCACATTTGAATTTCTTTATTACCTTTTTAACTACTTAAAACTAGCACAAAAAACAAAACAAAACAAAACGAGAAGAAGATAAAAAAAGCTTACCCTATAAACGCCATCAACGAGTTTTGTAATTTCTTCGGCCTCCATTGTTGAACTTTTTTCTTCAGATTATTGATGAATGAAGCAAAGCAGCAGAAGCAGCAGCAGCAGATAAAGTTTGAAGTTTTAGCCAAGGAGTGAAGTAAAGTCTTTCGAAAATCAAATTCACTTTCAGCTGCAACAACAGTGGCCCCAAAAGGCAGGTCTGATCGAATATGGCTTTAACTGGGACTGCACTCGATTTTCACTTTCTAAAGTGGCACAAACAACACACACTTACACACACGTATACACATACACAAAAAGACGTTGAACCGGGCCCGAAATTGATGTGTGTGTAAACTTGTAACTTTGACTTTCGGCGCAGAATCTTGGAAATCTTGTTTTAACCAAATGTCGTGACTTTCTTTTCGGCCAGACACACGAATCTGCCAGCCACGTAACCAACTTCAAACCAAACACGCTAAACGGGCCAACTGTTTGTCGGCTTTTCGCTTGTTTTCTTCTTAGCTTTGAGTATTTGTTGTTTGTTCAGTTCAATTTTTTGTGGATGACTTCTACCGAATTACACCAAAAATTGTAGTTTCCAGAAGAAGAAAAAATCCAAACACGTGACTTGATTGAGCTGATTGAGTTGTTATCAACGGTGTGCTGTAAAGAGAAATGAAGAAAGTATAAGAGAAATGTTTCAAAACAGGTGTTCATACATGTTGCATAACCGATTTTAATGAACTTATTTATTTTCATAATAAAAAACATTGGAATGTGGAATATAGTGTGGAACCTTAACATATTGTTATATATTCAAATGTTTTTTAAGTCTGAAAAACTTTTAGTTACATTTTTAAGGTTTCTTTTACGAACTTAAAATAAAGATTGATATTCATATGAAAGGTTTGTTCTCAAACTCTTTAAACTTTTTTCCCAAACTTCTACAAAAAATCCAACAGTATTTAAATACCAACACTCAGTATAAAATACCAAAAATCAAACCATGACAACCTTACTATTCACAATGTTTTATCAATAACAAAAAACAGTTTGCTGCTTAAAACAAAAGATAAAGAAAAATAATCTGACAAAATGAGCAAATTGGATGATTTGTTGGCCAAAAAGAAAACGGTTGTACCCGTTTTGGATTTGAGTCGCAGCAATATACAATCGATGGAGGAGTTTAAGCGTGTCATGGAAAAGGTGCCCGACTACAAGATGCGACCGATTAAAGTGCGCGCCGAAGAGATCAAGATTCGGGATAAAGATTATGCCTTCAAAATGCCCAAAAAGGAGATGCGAAAGCTGCTCAAAAGCAATGGCGAACGCGAAACGCTGTACAGCTATGCGGATCCAGTGCCCAGTGAAATGAAGGATGTGGTCTTAATGGAGCTATGTGCTGTGCCCATTGACTGGAAGATGTTGACAACGCTGCGACCCAAGTCCAAACAGGAGGAGGAGTACTTTAGTCGCATGGTTGAGATGGGCAAACTGGAGCTGAAGACCGAAGCACGCGATCGACGTGAGTTCGCTTTGAACAATTGCATCAAGAAGATTAAAAACAAATCGGGCATAGTTGAAACCAGGTTAATAACCTGTGAATCATGCGGCGAGGAAATGTGTTGGGGTAATTACAATAAATATTCCAACCTCTTTTAATATATATATTTTTTTATACTAATAGGCAAATTCTGTGGCGATTTCAACTATGATCTTTATATACGCGTTGAGGCCAAGGTGTTGAAGCCAAAACCTTTGGCGGCCACAGTCAATAAAACAAAGCTCAATGGACGCAAGAAATCAACCATAAATAGCACCAAAATTAAAGTCAAAAAGTCATCAAGTGCAAAACAAACTTAAACTTAGGACAAGCTAAATATTTCATAAATTTTTTAAATGTTTCTATGCAGATTTTCTTATTTTATTTAACTTTATGCTCATAGTTATAGGCTAAACAATAGCAAGAATATCGCTTATGCCCAAAATATTTATTGAAAGTTTAGCTTAAAACTTATGATATACTGATATCATACTGATAATATTATACTGATAAAATTATACTGATAAAAACTTTACAAAACGTTCCATATTGTTAAACATTCTGCTTATATCTTGTTTTCTATAAATCAAACAAAATATGTTAGCATTTTATTAATAAAAATTTATTAAGAAAATCATATTTAATTAAAACCAACAAATCTTACTTAAAATAATTTTTTAGTTTAACAAAAAGTATTTTAATGATAAAAAAAAAAAAATTTTAAGCAAATTATTCATTATTGTATACCAAAATAACCTTTACTGCTAAGAAATGTAACAAACATTTAAGTCAAAATCGAACTCAAAAAAATGTGAACTTAATTAGGAAAGGCGCCAAGCACACACACACATACACACACACACATACACATACACACACACACACACACACACACACACACACATACACACAGAGAAAGAAATTCCTAAGGTAAAAATGCAAAGCAGTAGAAATTTTTAAGATATTTCCTACGACCATAAAAAAAAGGCAGCAAACACGAGCGTTTTATGTTGTTGTTTTGTGTTTTTTTTTACCGGCACAAAAAGGCCAAAAAGCAAAGCGACGCTCAAAATGAAATGGCTAAAATATTTAAATTGCTGCTAAACAACAGAGGCAAATAGCCATTAAGGCAAAATAAACAAGTCAAGGCGCTGGCCCACATGCTAGGCTCCATCCACAACAACGCTTGTGCAACGATTTTTGTGCAAGCCTTCAACTCTATTGCCATCTCAGTTGTTCTGTAAGAATGCTCTAGTAGTGTGTGTGAGTGTTGGTGTGTGTTGGAAGCAGTTGCACAGCTTTTGATTACTAATGAGTTCAGTGTTCAGTTGTGTGCTTCGGTTTCGTTTTTCGGTTTCGGTTTAGCCGATAGCTCTGATTTATGTGGTTTATTTATGGAAATATCTATTCGCGTTGAAATTGAAAAAAAAAAAAACAGAAATTGGTTTACTTTGAATATCAAATTTATAGCAGTGCAGGCCGCGTGGCCAGTCTCAAATTGTTGCCCTCCGACAGCGGAATTTCAATTTGATTGTAGAGACGCCCAACACACAATTCTCAAGTGTGTGTGTGTGTGTGTGTGTGTGCAAGTGTGTGTTGGTTGAGTCGAGGTGTTCTGTAATGAACCCAATCATAATGGTCGGCACTCTGCTTTGTGGAATGTATTTTTGCTTGTAAAGCAAGTTGTTAAGGATGGTATGGAGGACTAGTTGGGCATGGTTTGTGAAAGCAGATACCCTATAAAAAGTAAGGGTGATTTCTGTTGACTATTACCAGGGTAATATAATGTGTATAATAAAAATCTCTTGAAAAAAATGATGTTGAACAAGCTAAAGATCGTATAGAAATTATGTAAAGAATGTCTTAAAAATTCTCTAAAATATTATTTTTATAGGAAAATTTTTTTTTAAATTTTTCTTCGATTTTTGAAACATTTTTAATACATATAAAAATTGAGTTAAAAACTGAAAAAATAAATTTATTTCTTTTTTTTGGTCCATCAAAATCATTTTTAAACCTTTTTAGATAAAAATCGTCCTCAAAAGTTCTTACTCAGATTTAAATTTCTCCACAATCCCAGCTATGAATCTATTTAATTGTCAACTGCAACATGTTCGTTTGACTAAACTTTCATCAAGTCAAATCAAATGAAATGAAGTTAACACGTCAACAACTACCAAAAGAAAAAGAAGGCCTAAGCCACTTTCAGATATTGTCATCTATGCGTTAACTGAGAGACGACCATCAACGATTACGTGGGCATAAAAACGGAAAACGAAAACGATACAAAACAAACAAATGCAAACGATAATAACAATAATCATAATACAATGTAGAAAACGCATTTAAAAGTCTTATGAAATCGCATTTCAATATTTACAAATGCAAGATCAACAACATCAGCTTGAGATAAGATTAAAGTGAGAGTGACAAAAAATTGGTTCGAAATGCGGAAAGAAAGTTTGAAAGATTTCACGTCGCATTGTTTGTCACACACACACTCACATACTTGCCACGCCCCAGTGAGCCCTGGCTTAGAATTTCCAACAGCAACAACAACAAATGACTTAGGCAACGAACTGGCGAGGCATACGGCATTCCGACAGCCACAGCTCGCAAGGTTGCCACTTTGTGGTCAACACTGACAACTGATACCCTGAGAAGCTGCAAAGCAGCTCGATTACTATGTGTATCTCTATGTATCTTGCAGATGCACAGAAACTTGTGTATCTCTGTTTTTATACAACTTGCACTTGCCGCCGTTTTACAACAATTTATGAGCTAACTGCTTGGCTGATGTTGTTGTTTATGCTGTTGCTGTTAATTACTAGTCTACTCTGTTATGCAAAAACGATGTTTAACTATTAAGAACAAGGCTAACTTGACAATCTGGTCAGAACGATAGATACGCAGCCTTACTGCAGCTGCAGCCGTTAATAACTTGGCCACTTGACTTCGACCATGATAACAGCATTGGGCTGAGCATTAAGAATTCCAAAAACCAAGAGCTAATAATAGTTTTGAGTTCTATCTAATTAATAATCTATGCTAATCGGCAAACGACTTCAAGTGTGCTTAGGTTTGTTAATGGAAAAAAAATATTAATACTTTATTTGAGAAGTAAATTGTTTAGCAATTTATTTCTTCGAGGAAAGTTCGCTTTCAGGAATATTAACAAGAATTTTTATGATTTTTTGATCTTTTTCCTTTAAAAGCCCTTAAGTATTTGCAGCGAAAAAAATATTTAAAAATTATTTTTTATTCCTGTGACTTTTTTGCATGTAATATAAAAAGCTTTTGTTACGTTTTTCCTATGTTTTCTGGGGTTTATAAGTTTTTAGGAAAAACATAAAAATAACATAAAGTTTTCTGCATTTGCGTGCAATCTTTCTCCAAACTTCCTTCTTCAATTCTTTCATTATTTTTTGTAAAATGTCTTCATACATTTTTAAAGTTTCCTTTTCCTGTCGCATCTTCAGTTCAGCCATAAATTTATGTTTAAAGACTCTTTTACAACTTTCGCCAAATTGACAAAAAGTCAACAAGCACAATTTTCCAAATATATCAAGTAGGCAGAAAGACAGAAAGACAGAAAGACTGATAGGCAGATAGACAGCTTAAGCAGCTGTCCAAGGTACAAAAACCAAAAGCCAAAAAGTGCAAGCAAATGCGACGAAGGCAGAGATAGAGGTAGGCGAACCCTGAGCGAAGCTGAAGACGAAGCTGTTATTATCAACAAATGCTCATCATTAACATTTGGCTGAATGGCTGCTGAGTTGGAGCAGAGATCTCGACGTGATGATCAGATTGCAGCACAACACGTGTGATGAAGACGGCACAACAAATACACACACGAACACACACACATAACAGAAAATGAAATTAAACTAAGCTGAACATAGATACGGCCAGACAATGAGCAGATAGAGGGGGGAGGGTAAGGAAACTATCTGTGTGCGCTAAATTGCCGCCAGATACATTTGCAAATGAGTCTTAGACACATAACAGCAGCAAAACAATAACAATAACAATGCAAATTGAGAGAGCCAAAGTGTTGTCGGCAAAAAGGCCTTACACCACCCCGCACCTCACCCCACCCCGCTCTACGTCAAAGAGGCAGACAGGCGTTCAGGCAAATTATTGGCAGTGAAAGTAAAAGTTTAAGTTATTTTCATCTTCTTCTTTGGGCTGTCGAACCAAACTTAAGCGCAAAGTGTTAGGAGGCGGGCTAGGGGGGCGTATGTGGAATATATATAGAGCTGTAACAGAGTCTTACAAATTAAATTAACATATTTGCTTCAAGTTTCTTTTACAACTATCTTAAGCGCTGTTAACTCAACCAATTGATTTGAATTGCAAACTTTTGAAATATTTTTGAGATGTTTTTTGGAAAAAAAAAAGAAACAAAAGTAAGATATGATAATAGATAAGACGAAAAAATAAAAATTCATGTTAAAAAATAACTGTAAAATACATATTTTGAGTTAGGTTTTAAGCTATGATATTTTATATACCTTAAAAAACTTTGGAAAGTAGGATTTTTTTAATGCATGAGGAATTTGTTCAAAAACATTGAACAATGTTTTTTTCAGGTGATTTTTCCTAGCTATGTCGGCTAAAACATGGTATAATCTCTAGGTTTTTAAAGGTGTCAAGCACTATAAACTAAGAACGCATCTTAAATGCATATTATCGAAAGGGTATTTCCCAGTACAACAAACCTGTGCTTGCCTTCAAGTCTTTCTCCCACCTTAAGCAACAACAAAACATAAAAGAAAAGTAATAAAATATAATAAAAAAAATGGAAAAAAACAAGTAAACAATTTAAGGCGGCGTTCTATTAACCCACTACGCTGACGCTGACGTTGGAGCTGAAGCTGGAGCTGCAGCAGTTGTCTCGTAATTGGACACACCTATTCCACCTAGCCATGGGTATATATGTTTATGTATAGTATGCTGTAGTAGTATCTTCGACCCGGACCCGATCGTGACTTCATTTGGCAACGTTGCGCACGTAGCTGCCGCATTTCTGGAATCTTTGCATCTTGTTGTTGTTGGCTGTTGTGAGCAGAGCCGTCATAAATTAGGTGTAGATGGCATCTCAAAGTGCCGTCCCCCAACAGTGTGTGTGTCTTCTTCTTTCGCTATGCAATTTAATGGCGACACTGAGACTTGTTACCCAACGCCTCCCTAAAGCTAAGGTTGCCGGGCGACTGTACCAAAGTCAACTAAGTTGCAAGGCTTAAATTGAAGGCTTGATTGGAGAACAATGTTGCTTTAATGAGATATTGATCAAATTATAGAAAATGAAATGATTTTCTTATAAGGAACAATAAATATTCCTTGAAAAATATTTTAAATCATTAACCTTAAAAAAGTCGTGAGCTTTTAGTACCGTTACTTAAGTTCACATACAGCTCACTCAGACTAAAAGCTTTTGAAGCTCTTAGAACAGCTCTAAAACTTGAACTTTCATATAATGAATCCCAAGTAATTTCGTTTTAGGGGAAATTCGAATACAAAAATCAAAATTCTTCGTTATTTGTTATATGGAAATTCTACTGTACTTGCACAGATTCCACCCACAAGCTTTCGATAAAATGAATTGTTGCTTTTAAAGCTCTTAGAATAGCTCTTAGACATTAACTTTCATATAATGAATCTCAAGAAAAAGCTTATCAAATCGCAGCGTTCTGGCACTTTGATATTTGTCAGTTCCTTATATGGAAGTTCGACTGTACTTGCACACTTTCAAATACCACCCACAAGCTTTCGATAAACGGTAGCACAGTCAAGTCTACCAAAACTGTATAAAACAACAAAACTCCACACGAAAAACGTATAAAATGTCATGACAATGGCAAAATGTACAAATAAAATATACGTTTATCAAGCCAAAGTACCTAAGTGTACTAAGAACAA
This sequence comes from Scaptomyza pallida, assembly GCA_018152965.1. NCBI lineage: Eukaryota > Metazoa > Arthropoda > Insecta > Diptera > Drosophilidae > Scaptomyza > Scaptomyza pallida. The sequence goes on from JAECXP010000107.1 coordinate 4,474,939, forward strand.
TTCAAATAAGAATTATTGAATGACTTCGTCAGTGGCAAGGAATGCGACCTTGAGCTGTCGTCGGCGGGCTGTTGAGATGTCGTGACTGGCCAGGCCCGAGACGTTTGCTCTCGCTCTCTTGGGTTCTCTGGCGAGTAACAAGTACAACATACAAACGCTTAAAGGTACTCACAATAATAATAATCATAATAACAAAAACAAATACAAATACAGAGAAAGAAATCAGAAATCGGCATCGCAAAAGATTCAATATAATAAAAACAAGTTTGTATGAACAAAACGAAACGAAACAAACGAACGAACGATCGCTTTGATGAAGATGAAGATTGAATATCTGTCAGATACACACACATACATACAAGCAAGCAGCAAGCGGCAAGCAGCAACAACAACAATGACAGCGTTCACTTTTATTTTCAGCAATGCAACCGCAAAAAAATGTGGCAAATGGCACAACAAGCCAAATAACAAAGATCAAACGCTGTTGCTGTTGTTGTTTGACTTGAAGACTCGAAAGAGAATAAAGCAACAGCTGCAACAAAAACAACAACAACAGACAACAAATATGTGGTACATATTTGAACTGCAGCTGTTTAAAGCTTATATATATATATACCCTGTAATTTGGGGTAACACGCTATAGCGAAATAGTGTAAGCTTAATATTGCTTGAAGTTTAAGTCAAATACGCAAAACAACATAAAGATATGTATACTAAAAACTTAAAAAAAAAACTTAGAAATACCTTAAAGAAATCGATAAAAACTTAAGTTTCTTTAGGGCATATCTATATTATACGAAATGTAACCTGTCTTACCAAGAATAAACTATCTATCTACTTATCTAATGCCTTCCCTTTAAGCCCTTGGTTATGCGTTGATAGCAATCAGTCAGTTACCTAAAACAAAGATCTTTCATACATTATCAACAAACTTCTAGCTATTTCTTACACTCATTTCTATGCCCTTCTCACTTCTAGCTGATTTCCAACTCAATGTTTAAGTTTATTTAACTTTTGCAATATTAGTTGACTTTAGGCATTAGGAAATGCTTCATAAATTCTGTGTCAAACAACAACGACTCCCACCACAAACAAACAACTCGTAACTCGTACTCGTTACTTGTGAATTCGTCAAGGCCAAATAGCTTTCAGTGCGTTAATACACTATATAAGTATCGTTCTTACAATTAAATGCTGTACAAATCGAGAGATTCATTAGCTAAATAACTAAGAACGCAATATATTTGTAGTTGTGGTCATGCGTAATGAATTTTAAATTAGAAATATGTACAAAAAAATGCGAGACAATAATGAACATTTATTTAATATGTACAGAGACCTCGATTAGTTGTTTGTGCTTCCATTTAACAAGTTAGCCAAAAACTTAAAGCTTAAATTACTTAAGAAATTTCTTAGACATTACTTCATAACTAACACCTTTCCTATTGTTATAAACTCTCTTTCTAAAGTTTCTTTCAATTTGACAAAGAAATGTCAATGAACCCCTGAAGCTAGATCCCGCTGTTTATTTATGCATTCGAAGACCTAATTGCATAGTTTAACAACTCGCAAAACTATTTTTTAAATAACATAAAAAATCTTAGACATGTTTAAAACAAATCTTTCTTGTGTAATGAAAAATGCTGCACAGCTTAAACCAAAAACCAGTTTATTAAAACAAAAAAACTTTGCTAGAATTTGTCAAAAAATTTGAAATTTGCTATCGATTATGTGCCGTGAAACTGGTTTCGAGTTATACCCATGTAATCCGAATCTTTTCTTTTTCTAAGCTTATAATTTCTTTGGGGAATTTTTGTTATCTGTCAACTTGTCATGTTTCTATTCTATTCATATTTAAATTTGGTTAAGCAATAATATTTCTTTTCGGCTTAGCCTAACAGTTTTGATCATGTTCCAGATTAGTTGGCTTAAGTATTGTCTTTTGTTAAGTACTCTTAAATGAAATGCACATATTAAACTAAGCATTACAAAGACCAATTAAATTAGAGGCATTAGTGCTTGCAGTTAATTTCAGCAAATAAACAAAAGACTTAGGCAACAAACTTGGCGCGTAATTACAAACTACGTGCTGCGCATTTTGTGTTGAACATTAAAAAAAAACCAAAAAAAAAACAAATCAAAATGATGTTGATGTGGAGTAAACGAAATAAAGCTTAGAGCAATCATACGCCAGGTTGGACAGCAGCAGCAGCAGCCAATAAATGCTGACGGAAATGAGGCAACATGTGGGCAGTCCAGCACTTGGCCAGAATTAAAGCAAGGCAAAACAAAAGACTCAGGCAACAAACTTGGCCTATGGCATGCACAAATTTTTATAATTATCAAACGAACGAGAGAAACTTGAACAAGAAAATAAGAAAATAAAGCCAAAACGTGAGTAAAGCAAATCAAAAGTTTTTGAGATAAAGTTTGTACACAAGTTATCCATGCATTTAATTAGCTATTTTCACACATTTCACTTTCAACAAGCTGCCAAACAGACATGAAGATTTCTTCAATGAAACGCAAAAAAGCCATTAACGATGCGACGGTCAAGCGTAGGTTGTCTCTCGACAGAGACTCTCTGTGTATCTGTATACATCTGTGCGGCGAATCACTTTCAAGTGCTTTTCTGCATCTTTTCTTCTTTCGCTTTTCATGCAAAATTTGTTTGTTAATTGAAAAAGAGTTTCGCATTGCATTGAACTTGAAAGCGGGCTGCCCAATTTTCAACTAGCCAAATGGCAAATCATGACCATAAATCGGACAGTTTCCACTTGAAGCTAATGATTTGATTTTTTTTTTTTGGCTCTTTAAGGTTTTTCGAAGCAACAGCAACAACTTTCTGCACATCTCGTATATGATTAATGCGCAATAAGCTTTTGATGATGATGATGATATACAAGTATTTGGCATTGAATAAAAAAAAACCCGCATATCATGCTAAAAATATGAACATATACATATATAGTGGGAAGGCACTTAAGTACATACATGTGTATAGTACCTTATGGATGAGCTCAGTTTTTGATTGCTGCTCATTGCTTAGAGATTGTTAGGCACAAAAAAAACCAATTAGTAAACACTTCCTATGCATCATTCATATAAATATACTTTGACTAAACTTATATGCTATAATAATATACAAAATCTTTTGTCTTCCATTCAAAGATTCATCTTCAAACACTTTAAGCTGCACTTTCTTCAACTTTTCTTTTTTCACATCACACAGTTGACATCTTTAAAGGCCCATTACAATTCTTGAGACACAAAAAACATTTTTGGCACACGCATAAAAAAAAACCTGCGACTTTTACTTGTGTTTGAAAAGTGAATGTTAGTCGAACATTAAAAGCATGAAAGAGCACCTCTCTTATATTTTTGCATGTGCAAATAATCGATAGAAATTTACCGCTAGTCACAATTTATGGCCACATGCCACTTGCCACAGAGAAGGCAATGCAAATGAACTCCAATTCGTATTTGCGGCTACTTAATTTTCACATTTTCATTAAAAGCTTCATAAACCAAAAATCCCAATCAAAAGCAATGTGGTCTTAGCCAATATGAAACAGACTAATGCTATAAAGAGAGGTATAGTGAACGCTCTTTTAAGCGGACAGCGATTTTTACCGATAATGAGAGAGCTTTATCTTTAATTTAGCAGATTGACTTTTATTTTTAATGAGTTGTCCAGATGATAGAGTATCTCTTAAGACAGCTACAGTGGACACTTGGTTAACGAACGTTTCGCATAACAAACATTTCTTGCTAATGAATGTCCTTCATATTTTATAATATTTTTATGAGACAAACGCTAAGATTTATTGCTGTCGATACCATTTTTAGATAGTTAACAGAGGTGGTTATCGATAAATCTTAGACAAACTTGATGTGCTTAAAGTTAAAAAGCGTTTTTCCCGAAATCTTGAGTCTTAAAGTCCTATAAGCACCTTGACTCTTTTATATATACTTTCTAGGCTTAAATATACTTCCATCTGCCTTTTTCTAACATAAGTTTACCTCTCCTTAACGATTCTGAACCAAAAATATTTAAACTATATACTAAAAGACTTAGCTAACAAGCCGCTGGTAAGTCGCTGGTTAAACAAAACCAATGGCTTGTTTTTCGAGTTAAAAATGTTACAAATTATCTGTGGCATGCACAAGTTGTTTGCCTATGTGCTTGTTGTTATTTGTTGTTGGCTCTTGCAACATTTCGCTTAATGCGATTTGCATTGAATTTGGCACAAATGTTTCTCTTATGTTTGTTGCCGCTGTTGTTGTTGTTTGCTAGTTGAGGCGGGGTCCGAGCTTTTGGGGTGGGGGCCACCTGTATTGGTTCGGCGTTTGCTTTTGTGTGCCCCAAATAAATCATTAAACAAAACTCAGTTCAAAGCCTTTTAGGTGTGAACACTGTTTCGGCGTTTTTTACTTGATTTTTAATATTGTTTTGGGGTCAGTTGTTTAGTTTTTGGGGTGGCGAAAAATCAAACTCAAGGCGAAACTCAGATAAAGAAAAATCCAAATGTGGGTCGACATGTGTTTGGCGTATACAATTAGTGCATGATAAGTCAAACTGAAGCTGACTCTAATGAAAACACTCGAAAATTAATCAATAACCAATAAAAAATCGCAAAAATATTAAATTTAACAAAACTATGCGGAACTGAAGTTTGCTCAAATACACAGGGCGTATGGGCAATTTTTGTGGTATCTGGATTTTATTTAATGAAGCGTTTCGAGTGTCGAGTGTACCAAACATCGTATTAAATTACAAACCAGACGCAAGTCCAAAGATTTGATTGAATTTGAATCACAACAACAAAATAATTGCAACAAAAACCACAATAATAGCAACAACAACAACAGTAACAAGTGGTACACGCCCACCAAAAAAAACTACACAAAAAATGATTGGCAAAAATAAAGCAATAAAATCAGCTCAATTTATATAGTATTATTGCCTGGAGCTAAGATTGGCCCATTCTATAGACAAACTTTCGATTTCAAAACAAAACACAAAACTTGTTTATTTTTTTTCTTTGCTTCATGCTTGAGAATTGAATTGGAATCCGAGCAAATGATAGTGAGGAATTATAAATAAGTAGAAAATATAATGTTTTGTGATTATTTGTGAAAGAAAGTAAGAGAACTGCAAAGAAATGATTTAAGAAAATTAAAAAAAATATATAAATTTTACAAAGGTTTTGTTTTAATATTAAAAGTTTGAGAGTTGAAACATATATTGCTTCTTGAAAAGTTTAGGAAATATTAGGAGGATTTCAGGCTTACATAGGGATTAACATTCATTATTCAGAGATTTACAATCCTTTCGACAAAGAAGAAATGTAATCTCTGAGAAAAAAATTCTGATTTGAATAAAATCTCTTAAGAAAAAACGCATTTCAAGACTTTATTCCTTCTATAAAATTCTAAGACATTAAAATCACATTCGAAAACAATTAAAATTTAATTATTCTCAAAGGCATTATACATACATAAAATACACACTTACTCTGGCATCTAAGGCATGTTAACACTAATAAATTAAATCCGCAGCAGTAAAAAGCCAAAGCGCTTGTTGCAACTTGTTTTAATGCCATATCTGGAATTGGTTTGTGTTTATGTTTTTGCTTTCATGCTGTGCGCATTGAATACGAATTAAGAGTAGGAAATGTTGTATTGAGTTTTGGTATTTCAGTTCAATACAATTTTCGATTTCAATTGCCTGGCCAGGGCCTAAGCCTGAGCTGGCCTGAACTGGCCCGCAGCTTACGGGCCAACTTGCAACTTGCTTGGCCAGAAAGACAACTTTCAATGCAAATGTTGCAGCCAATAACCAATGACTGCTTACCGTTATAAGGCATTGCACTGCATGGAGAGACGAGGGAAGGGGGGTTAGTTAGTTATAGCCATGGATTATATGGGGTAGGTGACATATCATTTCAGTTTACCTGGTTTTTGTTGCCTAAGGTAACAATTTATGCACTTGAGCGCACACATACTTCCCCCCTCCCCCCTCTAATTAAGTCAAGTATTTATTTTTGTTATGGTTGTTTGTTGTTTATGGTGCAAATGATTTGTTTATGCTGGAATTTATGCAAGTGAATGGCCAGGATTGTTATTCCATGATATTTCAAGAATGTTAAGAAATTTATTCAACAAAAAACATAATAATTTTGCTAAATGTCAATGAGCTGCAAAATTACTTTTTTTCAGTTGAAAATGTCTTAAGAAAAAGAGACTTTAAAGCGAATAATAAATTTATGAAAATTTTACGATTTATTTTCAAGCTGTTTTAAGTGCTTTATTGTTAAGGAAATCTTTTCTAAACAAATAAAAAATATTTAATAATGCTCATAAAGTGCCAAATACTTTTTTTATGCCCATAAAAACAATCCTAAAAACATAAATCATTTATCAGCAATAAACGTACAATAAACAAATTCGCATCTTAATAAAAAATAATATTTTCAAAATTGTGCAAAATTCAGCGATTTGCCAAGGTGCAATTTCTCCGAATAGTGTTGCATTTGCCACACAGGATATGCGCGTCTAATCAATTTATTGCATTGAACAATTAGTGAAAAATAAAAAAAAAAACCTGAAATATTAATTGACGAACGTACGGACAGCTTGACAGTGAGTGTTGGGTGTCTTGAAATGGTATTCAAGGAAAATAAACACACGTAGCGCATAATGTTCATAATGTTTGAGACGCGACAAAATCATTTACCGGCTCAATCCATTTAGCCATTTGGCATTGCCATCAAGCCAAGTTGTTTTGTTGGCTGGCCAAAATGCTGCTGAACTTGTTTGCGGCGCCTACAGCGTGGCCAAAACCACACGTAAAAGTGAATGGACAGACGGACGGACAGTGGTGGCGGGTGGTGGGCAGTGCGCAGTGTGCAGTGGTTGGCTTTTAAACAATTTGGCTAAAGTTTAATAAACTTTATGAAATGTTGTCTTTGAGTGGGAAATGCAGTCGTGAGACAACTTCACTTCCAAAGCCAACGACTTGAAGTCTTAAGTGACAATGACGTTGAAGCTGGGCGGCGATGGATGGGGAGGGGAGGGGGGTTAGGTGAAAACAGGCTGAGTTTACATGAGATGGCGCCAAAAAAAAGTGTTTAGAGGTTTTTGCAAGGAAACCCATCAAATCAGGAAGCTTAACAACAACCGCATTAGAAAGTTTTTGTGGTCAAAAAAAAAAAAATATTTTACGCAATTTTATTTAATTTAACTTTTAACGCTAATCACATTATGTGCAATATTAAGCAACACTTGACTTATTGAGATAATGATTTAAGGGAAGATTAAAGATTACAAAATTGTAAACAATTTTTACACAGCAAGGAAAAATGTCATTATGCAAACTGAGATTTATTCAATCATCATCGTATAATTATTTTTTTAAATATAATAAAGCAGCTGGAAAAAAATGTTCGGTTTTCATAACGTCGTCAAAATTAATCAGATTTTCAAATGCAATATGTATTTTAAAAGTTTTGTCTTAAGCTACATTTCAATGCGTCATTTAAATCTAGAAACTCAATTTTTTACTCAATTTTCATGCTAAAAATTGTATGACCCGAAAACCGAATTGGAAGTTAGACAAAACTTTTGATATTCATAACTTTACCAAAACTTATCCGATTTTTAAAAGCAATACCTTGGAATATTTTTTTTGCTATTCTTAAATACTGCATTTAAATCTAGATTCCTAATTTTCACTCGATTTACAATTTAACCATGATATGAATATTTGTTAACTAAAGAGGAAAAACAGTGTTTCAAATTTAAGAAGAGCTTATTTGTACAAAACAAGCTTACAGAAATTTATACAATTTCAAAACTTTAAAATCAAATAATCCAAAGAAATTGAAGTCTTAAAAAAATATGCTAAAAATAAACTTGAAAAATCGTAAAGAAAGCGAAATATGAATCTGTATATTTATGTTTTTTTCTAAGCTAAAAAAGCTTTATGTGTTGAATGTTTTTTATGTTGCAGAGCGCAGATTGTAAAAGTGCTTAAAATTGCGTCTTAAGTTAATGATAAAGTACTTAAGGTTAATATCTCAAAACCAGCTTAGACTTTGTTAGCTTTCTTTTTGCTTAATATTATCCAAGCTAAGTTTATTTTTCAATCCATTTTGTGGTTTTTGTAGATACAAATATGCTGTACAAAAGATTCTGAAGACCATTTGATGTTGGTAATAAATAAATTTTGCTACGATCTGTTGGTGGGAGTGTCTTTAAGCCACTCCTAAGGCCAAACAGCAAACGAGCAGCTAAAAGCGAAGGAGCTGATGGAGAAAGTGCATAAAATGTGGTGCCAGGGGTGTTGGGGAACGAATAGCCGCGAGGGTTATCATTATGAACACACACACACACATTTCTATGGCATGCAAAAAGTTGTTGGCCAAGTGGATTGTCAGAATCGGTTAATAACATGTTGTAAAGCAACTTGCAGCATAGATTTTTTGTGTATGTGTGTGTGTGTGTGTGTGTTGCACTCGAAATTGTATCTAATGGATACCGATACTGATTAATTGCACGTATGTATGTGTGGCAGGCAACCGTGTGGCAAGTGAGTGGCAGCGGAATTGGTATGCCAGTTGGCTCGACTTGGTCTATGCAATTACTGGTAGCAGAAGCTAGTAATGAACTGATAAGCGGCATAATGAACGTGGCCAAAAGACTGAAAGACAGAGAAACAAGTTGGCAATAGCCAAAGCTTAACTATTTCCAATCGAAATTCCATTGGGTCGTCCACCTGGCGTTTGAAGTATTTTTTTTTAAGGCGTGTTTCTTTGCTGTTTTCAATAGATTTAACAACAACAACGAATTTTAATGACTTTTTGGCCAAGCTAATGGCTTTGACTGGGCTTTTGTTCTGCAAAGAATTGGCTGTATTGAAGTTCTCTCAACTCTTTAATGGCAAAAAACACACCGTTAGAATTCTAAACTACAGCTACCTGAAACAATTTGTATGCTAAAATACTGGGGATAAGGTCTACTAAATGGGTCAGATGCTGAGAGCGTGGCTAACATCCAAAGACAAATTCAATTTAGTTTTAATGCCAAAAAACACTTAGCTAAAGTGATTCAAAGACGTTGAGAAAAGAACCAAAATCCCATAAAAATTTAACAGATATATCTTATACCTGCAAAGCAAAACAAGTTTAAAGCAAAAATCTTGAAAATAATTCAATCAATCATCACCCAATCAAAATTTAATGACAATCCAATTAAAAATGCCCAAATTGACAGCAAAAAAATTAAGTTATTTCATAAATAATTGCACTTAATTCATGAAAAATGTATAAGAAACTCTTCAAAACTAAATTTCGAGCATGTGAAAAATGGCAAATTGCGCATTGAACAAATTTTAAGGCAAAAACTGGCTTGAAACAAAAAACAAAATTCATTAAATAAATGAGAAAGAAGGCAAAAAAGCACAAGAGGAGAAATAAGAAACAGAGAAAAACAATCAAGTAAAAAGAATTTTAAGGCGGCAAAAAAACAAACACACACCTTTCAAAGCCCCACAGATGAACGAAAAGAAAGAGTTCAATGCACGCAAATCGGATTAGGCAAAGAAATTAAGTAATACACCGTGTAGCAAAAGTCTAGATACAACAACAACAATTTCTAGTCCAAGCTGTCATAGGAGAAATGGAAAATGGTTCAAACGAACCAATCAAAGGAAATGTAAGGCAGGCAGGAAACACATGAGAGAGAGAGAAGTGTGTAATTACTTATTGTTGAACTAGAAAATCCTATCAACGCTTACCTTTTGGTTCAGTTCTCCCGTTCGTCGTGTTGAAAATCCAAATCCAATTTAAACCACTTTGCACGCACTTAACACCTGTTAAACACAACTATTTCTTTTTTTTCAATAATTTTGTTTTGTATTTGCAACCGTATTCAAATTCGTATTTGAAAAACACGCGCAGGCGTTACGAGTTCAACAATAGTGTACAAGTTGGGCTCAATGCTTGCCCAAGCGATAGCGATAAATATGCAACCGAACGCATCGAAGCTCAAAACTCAACTGACTTGAGGCTGGCGCTCTCGCAAGCGAACACGCGCGCGTCAAGCTCAAAAGCTGCGAGCGAGCGTGTAAAAAGCTCTGAGCATCATTTGCATGCGATGTGAGAGCGTGAGCTTAAAATATAATTTGCACGCAGGTAAGAAAAAGCTACGCTGTCTCTATTTACCTTTTTAGACAAATTAAACATCAAGTGATTTATTATTTTTATGTATTATTATAATGAGGTTTCTTGTAGTAGGTTTTTGTTTTTTTATTCATAAGTTTTGCTCTATTGCTTTGAAATTTATAAAATGTTAAAATATTCTCTGTCTTTTCTTACTTAAAGCTGTCCAAAAAAAAACAAAAAAGGAATGTGAAATAAAATAAAATGCACTGCATTTTAAATACTGACAAAATAAAACAAACAAATTTTTGAGGGGATAGTTTGTGTAGACAATAGCACAAGTATTTAAGTATCTAAACAATATCATATATATATATACTCAGATATCAGTTATTATCAGACATGCTAGACGACCTTTAAGTCAAATGTTTCGCTTAGTTAGTTGAGTAATTTTGTTTAGGTTTAAATTGGGTTTTTTGTAGTTTGGTTTTACAATTAATAATTGAATTGCGGGGGGCGGATAATCTAAACATCCACAGCTAAAGCACACAGCGCATACATCATTCCGGCACTAAGCAGAGCCGTAACGGGCACCGTAACAATCCAAGCATAGGCGATATTCCGAAACAAATGCCAATCGACGCTGCCATCAGCCATTGGCTGTGGCGTTATGGCCGCATCAATCTGTTCCTGCTGCTGTTCCTGCGGTTTGTGCTGCTTGCGTCCCGATGCACTCACATGGCCCACAAAGACAACGGAACCAACCTTGCAATGTGTCGTCGAAATGGGCAAACCAATTTTGCTGGCCAGCAGTACGGTAATGGCAGCACCAATTTCAATTGTGAATCCACTGCAAAAAAGATTAAAGAACATGAATCAATACTATTACAGGAATTCTAGTTACACTCACGTTGATGAGGTAATCTTTGTTAGATCATTGCCAATGGTCTCAATGACGCGACGTCCCCAGAGCCACAGGCCAACGGAGATGCCAATGCCGCCATAAATCAATATATAAATGGGACTTTCCGCCTTCTGCATCACAGAGCCCTCACGATATATCATATAGAGTGCGATGAGTGGTCCAATGGCATTGCTAACATCATTGCCGCCATGCGCAAAGCTGCCAAAGGTCGCTGTGAGGATTTGCAGGAATGAGAAGAGCATTGAGACTTCGGGTGTCTCCTCGCCACTGCTGGCACGTTGTCCCGCCTGACGTTTAAACTCCTCATCCTGTTCATTCAACGCTTCCTTGCTCTCGATTAGCGGCACCTTGCTGGAATTGGGCGACAATGTGGTGCTTATCATTAAATCCAAGCTAGCCGCACTCTCCACCACCTGTAGATTATTATTGGCATTGGCATTGGCAGTGGTTTTATTGACAGTTGTTGTTGCTGCTACGTCCTTGTGCTCCTCCTTGGGCGATTGCACACGCTTAAAGCATTCCTGAAGCTTGCGTCCATTCTGCCGTTGTTGTTGTTGTTGCAGCTGCTGCTGCTGCTCATCGATATAGTTTAAGCTGGTGACAGTCAAATCGGTATTATCCAGACTAGCCTTGCCCAACAGATCCTCCGCTTTGCGTATGAGCTCGGGATTGATTTTGTAATCCTCGACCGGAGCATTGTTATTCTTGGCCGCAAGTCCATAGGGCGCCAGCTTAAAGGTTTTGGGTGAATTGTCGCTAAGTGAGACCAGCTCGGTGATTTCGGCAATAGCCGGCAATGGTTTACCCTCACTGACCAGCGACAGTGGACGGCGTTGTTTCTTCGGGCTGCCAGATGGTGAAGATTCTACAAAAAACAGGATTCGATTAGGAAGGTTTTTAAGGTTTTTTGCTTTTGTTCCAAAACTAACCCACAGAGTCTTCGAAATTGAACTTGACGGGATTTTGTGCTCGCAATTTTTTGGCTATCGAACGACGCTGCAGCGGCACAATGACCAACTGCGTCAAGAGCGCCACGAGCAGAGCTAAAACCACACTGCCACTCAATGCAATCCAAGCGGGTATATTGTCCATATAAAGCACTACAAGAAAAAACTATTAATAAACGCAGGAATTGCCTTTTCCAATTTTAAACTCACACTTGGGACCATCCAACACCACGCTAATGACATTGATAAAGAACGTTCCACCATAGAAGATGGGCAGCGAACGAAAGCCAGCCTTGAGCGGTTCCTGGGCGCGCAATATGAAACGGCGTATGGCCAAAAAGAGCAGAATGCTCACAACGCCACTCATCACCGGCGATATGAACCAGGAGCCAACAATGGTGCCCAGCGTGGACCATTTCAAGCCCTGCATGCCACGTGCCACCAGCGAGAAGCCAATTGTAGAGCCCACAATGCTATGGGTGCCCGAAATGGGTAGCTTTAGAAACGTCGCCACCAGCAGCCAGATGGCGCTGCTTGTCAATGCCGAAACGCAGCCAAGCATTAAAACATCCTCATCACCCTCGTACAGACTGACCTCAAGTATGCCCTTACGCATCGTATCCGATACCTTGTAGCCTATGGAAGGAGGAGATTGATTAATTGGTAGGGAAACACTTTTATATTATTATAGCATTGCTTACCAATTAAAACCGCACCCGAAATCTCACAAACGGTGGCCAAAACACAGGCTTGACGTATAGTTAAGACGCCGGAGCCAACGCTGGTGCCAAAGGAGTTGGCCACATCGTTGGCGCCAATGCCAAAGGCCAACACAAATGCAATCAGAAAGCCAATTATGACCATCCATAGCAAATCCGGCGAATATGGCTCCATAATTGTTGTTTATTATTATTATTTTTTTAAGACGCAACTCAAAAAAAACCTCACTAATACCAAACCACTAACTGCTTGTCTCTCTTCTTCTTCTAACTGTTATTGAACTCAAACTTTGCCGTTAAAAAATTTAAATTAATTACGAATTGGGGGAAATTTCTAATCTTTTCTTTGTGCAAATCAAATGTTGAGGGGTTTAAATGATAATAAAAATACAATACTACAATAATAAATGAATGAATATATATGTGTGGACAAAAATAATGTTAAATTGTTTAATAATTGAAAAAATTCTTCTTCAAATATTCTCTAAACAGCCATATTTGCGCTTAGACTTCATTGTTGTTATTTTCATAATGAAAACTTCCAAGTACACAAGTCGCGTTTTGTGTGTGTGCGAGTGTATGTGTGTGTGTGTTACAAAAAACAAACAAAACTCCCTGTATTAAAAAAAAAGTATATATATAGGAAAACCCCTGGGGTTACTTTGAGCCTCCTTAATTGCTTTCAAACTGAAGCTTGGCTCAGTTTACTGCCTAAAAGTATGCTACAATTTAAAGTGGCAAGACGGTACAATTCGACACTCGGACAACCACACTGACTAAAATATGTTAATTACAATTATAATAAGAATAATAATACTAATAATAAGTTAATAAATAGCTTCTCTCTCTTATACTCTTTCTCTCTCTCTCTGTCTGTCTTTCTGCCACTTGCAACTTGTACTTAATCCTTTGAAAAACTTGCAATCAATTTTGTTTTGTTTTTGTTGCTGCTGCAGTTGTTCTTCTTCTTTTAGTTATTGTTGGATTAAACGTTGTTTGATGATTAAGTGGAGTTAGTGTTGTTGTTGTGTTTGTTGTTTCAGAGGAGTTTCTTGTTATGTTGAGTAGGAGTTGATGTTGGTTGAATTGTTAAACTGCGAAATAAATATAGTTAAAGCTGTGTTTAAACTTTTGAATTTTTTGCCTACCTGACGTTTAGGACAGCATAATTGTTTCCACGTCAGAGAGATATTCACCATGTCTGCAAGAAAAAGATTAAGAAAGGAGCGTTTTAATAACATATATGATAGTAAAAATTTAGAAAACCTCATTGAAAACGCTTTCCTGGCATGTACACTGATGAGAGGACCCAAACCCAATGCAATCGATATTCTAACAAGCTTTAAATACATTCAACTTAAGATAAAATTGCTTGAAAATGAAATGGGAAAATTGCATAGGGCCGCAAATTGATGCAATTTTTTATATATATTAGGGTCATGCCCCACTGAGGGAACGATTAGGTTTTTGTTTACTTTTCAATGAAGGCATAACGGTATTTGAATGCATTCTCATGCATTTTTGCGAATGCATTTCAATCATGCAAATAAATAATTGATGGCAATTTTGATCTAGACGTAACAACGTGTATTATTATATGACTGAAACCGTTATGTAAGCTTATTAATTGCAATTAAGCCAAACATTTTTTATGCATATTTTACACACATTATTCACGCCGTATTATATAAGAAACAAGTATATAAGAGACGCGTTCCTTTTGTTATTTCACAATATATTCAATTATAAACCCAAAAGATGAAAGCTCCTGTTTACATTTTAATCCTTTTGTTGGCTGTACAATCATTTGGACAAAAAACAACAAAATGGCCACGTAAGCTTAATATATTACTTTTTTGGTATCTTATACATTTTTAAACTCATTCTTATACACAGATTATCCGAATAAATGGTGTCGCTTGCAAATGGGACCATATTTAGGTGGCAGATGCTAAACAATTGAATTAAAACTCTTTTTTTGTAATATAAATGCATTTAATACTTTGAATAAAGGGTATTTTCATAACTGCCACAAGTATTGTGTTTAATTCCACGAATGGGAAACAAAAACAAAAGGACCTCAACAAGGGTTAAGGCGGGCAACGGGGCATAAACCCGTCATATTTGTCAGGACAATAGTCTGTTGTTTACCTGTCAAGGTCACGTTGTGCTAACAAATGTGTATTTACGCCAGAAACACCAAAAAATTCCATAAGCAACGCCTTCAGCGACAACAACACTAGTTAAACCCCTCTCCCATTCAATCTCACCCCACCTCTTAAGTTGAAAATTCTCCTATTTCGCTTGAAATAATCATTGCGGGCAAATTTTCGGGCACAATTTGCAACAATTCAACTAAAAATACATTTTCGTACACACGCAACAATAGCTTCGCAGTGCTGCTCAAACTGTGAAGTGTGTGGGTGGAGAGTTTGTAGGGCGAGGGAGAGGTGGTGGGGGGGAGTCTTACAGGTATATGCATGACGTCAAACAAACAATTTGAAAAGCACACGCGAACATTTATAGCTTTTGAATAAATAGTCTATAAATAAAAACAGTTAGAAACAAAGGTTTGAGAGCCTAACATGGAGTTTTCTTATACTTATAACTTTACTTATACTTTTTACAGTTCTGCATGCCCTGTGCTGGCATAGCACGTGGTATATAGCGAAAGCTAAAATGAAATAGCTGTAAAATATGACGGCGCAAAATAAAACAGAAATAAACAAATGTTTTCACACACTCACACTTATTGGACAGTGCCGTGCACAGTGGGGCAAAGTCAATGATTTCGAATGAAAAGGAAAACCCCGTAAGAATAGTTTTTGTTTTTGTAGCCTATAGGCGCACTTTTGATTGCATGTTGCACAGTGGAACAAATATCATTACAATGACAGCCTTGGCATTACTCACAATAATGTGCATTTAATTCGCGTTTATTGATTTAATTTGCCGCATACCATCAAGGACGAATCACGCCAGAAGCCGACAAGAAAACCAAACTGTAAATTACAAAATGAGAGAAGTTCCTTATTTAAACCGATCCACCCTCAAAGAAGAAAAAATGTATGAACACTTGTTGTGGGGTGGTTTTTTATTTGTTGCTGTGGCAAGTTCAAGGTCATGTGGGTTGGTCGCTTGTTCCAATTTTTTTTTTAATCAACAACCCGTTAACTGCCAACTGGTTTATGCAATGCCACTCAAACTGTGCCCATTGAAATCAATATTGTGAATTTGTGGAAATGCTTTCATCTATGCATGAATGAGTTAACAAACTGTTTTTCTTCTCTGTATGTGTGTGTGTGTAACGAGCGGTAAAGTAATTAACAAGCACGTGCAACATAAAGAGTGCAACAACAATATTTATTGAATCAATTAAGCGGAAACTTTACAAGTGGAAGGTACAAAGTTTATTGTTAATTCTAAGAAGCGCTCGGCAAAGGTTGCATTTGTATGTGCTCAACTGTACTACATACATATAAGAGAAACCAAACTGCCCGAAAGGAATGAGTGTGAAGAGCAATAACATTCATCATTCGGGACAAGCAGAAAAAAACACTTTAACCCTCATTAAAACATCCCTGTCTTATATGGGAAATATTGTATTCTTCTTCGCCAAAAAATTAGGTAAACAAAGTAAATCCATTCGTATATTGCACACACATACAAGCACGCAAAAGTCTTATATGTTTTTTTGCACACGAGTTTGTCGGCTGATATGAAAACGTGTGAGCAGAACAAGAGCAGAGCAACAACAACAACAGCAATTTCGCATTGTTGACAGCGGTTTAAAACTTCGTATTGGTACTTTGTACACACATACATATGCAAACATAGAAAAGCACGCACACACACACACTGACCAAAGACAAAAGCACAACAACAGCGAAAGCGAAGGTGGAACAACGTTTGCCAGAATTTATGATATGTGCTCAATGTTTCCAGATGAGCCAGCAATATCCAGATAGAACCAAACATTATACGCTTGGAAGAAGTTCGAATTGTGGTGATTTAAATTGAGCTAAGGTAACCATAGAGAAAGGTTAACTGTACTTTGCCAAAGCACAGTTTGAGGTGCAATGGGATTAGCCCATTCTTGTTCTTCTTCGCTTTGGCGGCGGCGACGACGACCTTGCCTGGGGTGGTTGCTGCCAATCGTTTTGTTTACTCATGATATCATACGTGCAGAAATTATTGCTTGTTTGCAATTGATCGAATATACATACAAACACGTAAATACGTATATTTCTGTTTGACGTAAGCGCAAGGGAAAACATGTGAAATATTTCCATACAGTTTGAGAGTTATTGCTGAAGCAGCATCCCGCATACGGTGGCTTAAATGTCAAGCGCCTGTTATGTCCGATTGAGCTATTTTTCTTTCAACTTTTATAGACGTTTCCAGCATGCTGCTGAGGCAATAAACTGTGTGTAAAACATGCTTCATTGTGTGAAATTCTTATAGGAATCTAAAAAAAAATTGATGAAGAACAAGAGAAGGGCGAGACTGCGGGGCGCTTGTGAATCATTCTAAGTACAAAGGGTTGGGGGTGTGAGGAAAATAGGGGTTAACATAGGGATGACCAACAAATTCGCAATACTATGAAATTCTTCTGATTGGATTGTGCGCTGTGTTCGTGTTGTTGTTGTTGTTGTTGTTGCTTTTCGAGCAGCAGCTGCGACGCAACAATGGAAACGACGGGAACAA
Source organism: Scaptomyza pallida (assembly GCA_018152965.1). Taxonomy (NCBI): domain Eukaryota; kingdom Metazoa; phylum Arthropoda; class Insecta; order Diptera; family Drosophilidae; genus Scaptomyza; species Scaptomyza pallida. The sequence goes on from JAECXP010000107.1 coordinate 4,492,400, forward strand.
CAACAACAAACTTGAAAACAGCTGCACATGGCAACAGGGCATGTCAAACTGTACGACAGGACAGTCGTTAAACCACACACACTAATAACTGTACCAACGATTAATACAGATTCACCATGCACTTAATTATTTAATTTGCTATGTAAAGACGAGCGATTATTAGCATTGCATTTTGTTCTTGCGCCCCACAAAAAATTTCTATCATTTATTGATTTTTCGCGGCAAAACAAATGCGTTTGTTGTTACGGAAAATGCTTAAAAGCGACTTAAGAACAGAGAAAAATGCTATCTAATTTGAATATGTATATGCAAAAACGCACACATACACACCTACGCAGACTCCCACAAAAACACACACACACGCACACATACAGACAGACACGCGGACTTATGGAAAAAACACGCGGCGCCAGCAGGACTACGCAAGGATACACAGGCGAACATTACATATGTACATTTATGTATTATATACACCCACTTATTTAAGCACACACAATACTATACATAACTATTTTTGTCTTTGTGTGTCTTTATACTCAATTTTTGTGTTTTAATATTTTAAGTTTATTATTGTTTGCTGTTTGTGCGTTTACTCACTTGAATAGCAGCACTTTTTCAAATCACTATTTATTTGATGAGAAATTAAAGCGTGATGAACGCGCGCGCACTGCTGCGACCACCGGCTTGCCAAGAATGACGATATTTTCTACTATCGATATGATAGGCTATGAACAGCTTATCGATAACAAACATTGTACTTCTATCGGAGAGACTCCATCGATACATCGATAAGAAAGCCTTTTAGTTTATTTTAAAACTTTGCTTAAAATGTTCAATTGTAAAGTCTTTGGTAAGTAAATTTTAAATGATTATTTATACTTTTATTATCCCACAGCGAATAATATTGGCAATATATCAAATTCGGTATTTCTCATTGTTAATAACAGCTTGCGAACATTTATGTTATAGCACTGTTAAGTGATTAACATTGCTCACTTTGTTTTTATCACAACAAAAAGAGCAAATCGTGACATTACAAAAATCCCTTTGAAAATTCAAAAACAAATCTATAGATCTCATTGTGAGTGTTTTGTGTCACAATGTTTCATTTCAGTGGCTTCAACATGATGTTCCCTGACGGTGGACGCAGTTTTCAGGCTGCCTACAAATGTTTTTCCGTCTCTATGCTGCCGGGAAACGAACGTTCCGATGTCGAAAAAGGCGGAAAAAGTAAGTGAGAGAAAATAAAGTGCAAATGCAATTGAAAAATTAAAAAAATATTGTGTTTTTATAGTTATTATGCCACCATCGGCACTGGATTCACTGACACGCCTAAACGTTGAGTATCCCATGCTCTTCAAGTTGACCAACAAAAAGAAAACCCGATCTTCACATGCTGGCGTCCTTGAGTTTGTTGCCGATGAGGGCAAATGCTATTTGCCCTATTGGATGATGGATAATCTGCTGCTCGAGGAAGGTGACATCCTGAACATTGAGAGTGTATCGCTGCCGGTGGCAACGTTCTCCAAGTTTCAGCCACATAGCACCGATTTCCTGGACATAACGAATCCCAAAGCTGTGCTCGAGAATGCTTTGAGGAATTTTGCATGCTTAACCAAAGGCGATGTCATCGCCATCAAGTACAACAAAAAGGTCTACGAGCTGTGCGTACTGGAGACGAAGCCCGGCAATGCCGTCAGCATCATTGAGTGCGACATGAATGTGGAATTTGAGGCGCCAGTTGGCTACAAGGATCACAACGAGCAGCAGCAGGCAGCCCAGCAATCTGGCAGCCAGTCAGCTGGCGGCGTTGGTGAATCAGCTGGCGGCAGTGGCGCTGGCGGTGGTGCCGTGCTCGAGGAAGTGGTGGAGACCTTCAAGGGCTCCGGGGTGCGACTTGATGGCAAGAAGAAGAAGGAAAGCCAGCTGGAGACACCGGTGCTTAAGAAGGTGCTGCCACGCGGCGTGCCCGATTATGATTTCCAGTTTGGTCTATTGCGTTTCGATCGCAGCATCAAACCGATCAGTGACCGTGTCCAGGATGATGCGGAGTCTGGAACAGGCGGCGAGGCTGGCAGTGATGCTGATAGTTTCCATGGTACTGGTTTCTCCATGAAAAAGACGCGCAAATAATCAAAAACTCTCCTCTAGTTGTTTAATAATATGCTTGCACACACACAGCTCACATATAGAAATTAGAAAATATATAATATTTGCATAATCACAAATTCAATGTCAACTTGAGCTCCTCTTCTTTGGGCGCTGCGGGCGGCGCTATGGTTGTCATGGGCGGCAAACGGCGTATTTTGCGTCCATGCTTGCCCTCTTTGCGTCTCCAGAGACCGGAGCGTGGTCGATTGCCCATTTCACGCATCTTTTGTGCACTGCCCACATGCTCCTTGTTATGCTCGACGTTGGATAGACGACCGACTGTTGCCATGCAGGTGCGATCGAAGGCAAACTCTCGCTTGGATGGCAGCTGTACGACCACTTTGTCTTCGAATTTGCGCAGGATGGTGCCAAAGGTGCCGGCCGCATGGATCAAGTGACATGGCTGGCCCGGATTCTTCTCCAGGCAATGAATGCGTGTGCCAACGGGTAATGCGGCCAGTGGATAAGCATCACCCTCATTTGGACGCACTGAAATTGGGTGAGAGAATATTAAACACAAGAGTAGGATGAAGATATCGACGTGTGCTCACCTGGAATTCGTGGGATAAATCGTGAGGTTTTCAGAATATCGCCCTCGCGCATATTCTCAGTGGCAAGGATGTATTTAAGCTCATCGCCAACGGCGACTAGGGCAACTTTTGCAGTGCGACAGCCATCGCGTAGCAGCTCGACAACGCGCTCTTCCTGGGGAGCACCATCGGCTGGGCCGTCACGGATCCATTTGATCCAGCGATACTGCTGTTTAATGCCACCACCGATGCCTTTGGCGACCATGCGACCGCTGATGGGGTCTCTGCCAGCGAGATGAGTGATTTTCAGAGGCGCAACGGTATATTCTTCGGGAAAATGAACGATGCGACGGAATTGTTGACCTGCACCCGGTTTGGGTTTATCGACAATCTTTGTTTTGGTTCGCAGCTGCTGCAGTGCTGCCGCTGCAATGCGTTGTTGTTGCAGCGGATGCAGCGTCAGTGTGCAATTGGAGAGCAGGCGTGTAAGGCTTTGCATTTTCACTGAAAACTTTTTAAGAAAAACGTTTCAAGAAAAAATACACTTGATTACGACAACATGTATGCTTAACAGAGTGTTACAAACAGCTGTTGACGATGTGTGTGTGCAATGTGACCAGCTTTGGTTTTATGTGGTGAAATTTGGCTGAAGAAAAAGTTCAACATCAGGGATGCCGTAAATGTAATTCTTCTTCTTTATCGTCACGTCGTGTGGGCAGCTGCTGCGGAGCGCGCTGCAAGCAAATAAGAATTGAAATAAAACCGCATTAAAATTGTAAAAAAAAGTGTATATTTCACGTTAATATTTAAACTAAATTTACGGCTTTAAGGTTTTTGGAAAATAAATTGGATAAAATTCAACGCAAAAACAGCAGTAAGAGAGGTACGAAAAAATAATAATAAACAAGGCGAACGAGCCGATAGAAAGAAAAATAATATACACACAAACATGCTGTTGATACACACTCACGCACACAATCACACAGTAACGCTCAGTGGCGAACGAACTGCCTGAAAAAACGTGTTGTGTGCTAAATTTTCTGTGCAAAAAATAGAAAACGCAAAAACAAAAAGTAGAATAATAATAATAAAAAAAGAAAAACAAAAACAGTTGAGTTTGATAATCAATCGTAAACCAAATGTAACAACAAACTGCAGTACGTATTTATAAATAACAGAGAAGAGTTGAAGTAAAGCCAACAAAATATAAATAAAATGTATTTGTTATTTTGGAACATGTTCAAGTGATGTACAAACGTACATATACTTTTGCAATAGTGTGCGTATGTTCGTGTGTACCCTTAACTGTGTGTACATATTTTGGTGTTAGGTGGAAAAAAAAAGCGGGCGGCAAGTTTACGCAATCGCCAACCAACGAGCGACGCAACATATAAATATGTATATATACATTTGTGTATACATGTGTATGATGTACATTGAGCGTACGTTGTGAAAAGTGTGCTTTTTGTATGTTTACGGTTTTTGTCTGTCCTTTTGTCCGCAGTCGCCGCAACGAGTGAGAGACAAACAAGACATGTGCATACATATTTACATTTTTCACATGCATACATGTAAGTATGTATCTTTGCATATACATACAAGTGTATGTATGCATGTATAGTCAAGCAGGTGGAGTCGCGCCGACGTCGTTTGTTTTTGATTTTTTTTTTTATTCGGCTTCGTTGCTAGCTGAAAATCAACGAGCGGCATTTTTACGCATTTTCAATATGCCTCTACACATATACTTAAATGTATGAGTGCTTGTTTATGTACACGTACATATGTATGTGCGCGCGTACTGTGTGTGTGTTTGTGTGTATTTTGGTGTTTTTATTTATTTATTGTGTTTCTGTTTTGCTGATGCGAAGCAGCCGTAGCGTAGCAGTGACCTAACGACGTACCTATATGTGTGCGTTTGTCTGTATGTATGTGTTTGCTTTGTTGTATTTATTTTTATAGCATTTTATTTACGTTGTTTTCGTTAATTTTATTTGGTTTCATTTTGCATGTTAGCATGCAAGCTCGCTCGATCGATTGAATTGGAGCCATGTGGGGGCAAGCCTGTCCTTTTTGACATATGTGCATGCATATTTGTAATTATGTAAAATATATTCTATAGTACATACAAACATACGTATGTACATATGTACATGCGTACATCCATTCAGTTGATGGTCTGTTAAAAACAAAGTGAGCACGCTACTCAACAGTGTTGCCAACTGAACTCAATAAGCTTATTGGCGATATTTAAACTGATGTTTCGATTCATTAATTGGAAATCATAAATATGTCGTTTAAAATAAATTGTAGAGTAATATTTTATTATTGTTTTTTTTTTTTTTTGACTAATTTACATCTTAATGAGTATTGACTATTTGAAAAATAAGCTGTTACAATAAAAGTCAATGCACATGTATTACAGTATGTATGTATGTATGTAAGTTAAACTTACTAAATAAGTAAATAAAGCACGCTTCCAGAACTTTTGCCCATTTGGCAACACTGGCTGTGCAAATTTATACAATCGACTATTTATCAAGCGTAAACAGAACGATGCTGATTTGAATGCCCCTGCGTACGTTGCACAATAGCAAAAATATGAATTTTATCTTTAAAAAAAAAACCTAGTCGCTTGTAGAGCTTTATTCATTTGTAGCTTTGCGCCGGCAGCTGCTCCAATTGAGAGATACATGGGGCTTGATACTACTCTCAGTGGCTGCAGCCCGGGCAAACTGATGCCGCATAAAAGAGTGAGCGCACGCGCGCACAACACCTCTCCCAACGCATTGTGTTTTGCCGTTTTATGTTTGTATGTGTGTGTGTGTTTTCGTTCACTCACGTAGTGCCGCAACGTAGTAGTAGTAGTGTTATTATTGTTTTTATTGTTGTGCGAGTTGTTTTTGCTTGTTGCCGAGTGCGAGTACGAGTTTATATGTATGTATGTGTGTATGTTTGCATGTGAGCAGCGGCTATGGTAGCAAAACATGAGCAAAGCAAAAACTGAAAAAGAAACGAAATGTAAGTACATGTGTTCTCTATATACATAGGGATGTATGTTCGTATGTCGAGTTCGCTGCAAAGTAGGAGACGAAGACAAACTGCCTATACAGAAGAGTGTGGTGTGTATGTATAAACGAATGTATGTACATACATTTGGAAAATATTTAGTGTGTGTTTTTGGCTATAGCTGGCGAAAAACCTTGAGCGAATAAAACAAAAAAACACGCGTGAAAAGCTGCACAAATAAATTAATTGACTCAATTTTTTGTGTTGTGTCGGTGAGCAACACGCGCTTTGTTTATTTAGATTATTTTGCAAAAAAAAAAACTTTTAAGCGCGCCGCATACAGAAAAAGTCAAGAGAAAAAGCAAACGAAAACGAATAAGAAAATACAAAAATAAAAATAAACAAAAACAATTATGCATAAGTGTGTGTGTGTATGTGGGGAATGAATGTGTGCAATAATATTTTTCTTCTTTATCAGCGATAATAACTAAAACGGAAGAACACAATAATAATCATACAAATAATTGCACTTATTTTTTTTTTAGTTTGACTACAAATAACAACAACAACAACAACAAGAGGAAACACGTGAAGCAGTGTGTAAGTGGATACCTACCAATGGCTGCCACAACAACAACAACCACAACACTAGCAACAGCCACCAACATTAGCAACAACAACAATAATAACATAAACAGCAACAACAACAATCACATTGTAACGGTACACACCGTTTTAAACACACCCACCTCCGCCGTAGTAGCATCAGCAGCAGCAGCAGCAGCGAACGCTGCAGACGCGGCAACTGTTGCCATAGCCAAGGACATGCTGCAGCTTCATCATGGCGCCGCTGCAGCCTTAAATAACAATAATAATAATAGCATCACTATTAACAACAGCAGCGCCGAATTGGCAATCAATCAAAATAGCAACACCAACAACAATAACCACACAGCAAACCACCCACCTGCCCATGTAGTCGTATCAAGTGGCGCCAACAACAACTCCAGCAGCTCCCCGCCATCAAATGCTTATGGTGTGCTACGCTTCAACGAGGATCTGTTGCACATAACCGATGAGGTGACTGTGATTGGACGCAACTCTTCCACATCGTTGGTGCACTTTAACGTCGCCGAGAACAATTTGGTCTCTCGCAAACATTTCCAGGTGCTCTACGATCCGGAGCGTCGCGCCTTCTTTGTGCAATGTCTCAGCAAGAATGGCATATTCGTTGATGATTTTCTGCAGCGACGCAATGTTGATCCCCTACGATTACCGCAACGGTATGTGCTTATCAGTTGCTCACGCTCTTTTCGTCATTGTTGTTTAATCTTGTGTCATTTTGCAGTTGTTTCTTTCGATTTCCGAGCACTGAGATACGCATCGAGTTTGAAAGCTTTGTGTCGACGCCGGCGGATGGTGCGCCCGATGCGGCCGCCTTGTTGAGCAGCCCTGCCATAGCAGCTGGAACGGCGGGTGCTCATGTCATTATAACGCCACCGCCACGTGACGAACAGCATTCGTCGTTGCATCATCACAGCCAGCAGCAGCAGCATCAGCAGCAACAACAGTCGTCAGCGCATCATTTGCAACAACAACAGCAACAGGCTCTGCCATCGCAACACCCACTCCCACTTCCACACACACAACAACAACAACAACAACACCTGCTTCACAACAACAACAACACATCGCTGCAACAACAGCAGCGTCTACCAGGAGCACCGCCAGCTGCTGCATCACAGCTGTTAACGGGCAGCAACACCGGCGATGGAACTGCCATCTACTCTCCGCTCAAGATTTCAATACCCAAAAAGGAGCAGAAGAGCCCCTATCTATCACCAACTGGCAAGTGGAATCTTATTATTATAATTCGGGCGCGATTTTCTAGATGTTTTTATGCAAAAGTATCAACTGATCTTTGCTTTTTATTTAACGACAAACAAAACAAAAACAAACGTGATGGCCAGCTGTGCAAATACAATTGTTTATGTTTTAAGAAAAATTATTTAGTTAGAAATTCCTAGACGAGAATCACATTTTTTTTTAAGCACAAATATGACAAATTGGCCGTTGATTGCATATGTTTTAATGTTTTCACAAAATCTGTTGCGTATACGTGAAAAGAATAAGGAAACTGCAGCAAGCACAGAAACTTGTTTAGCTGCTGCTGAAGATGAGCCTCAAAATGTTCCAAATGCAGCTGCCACCAATAATAGTATAGTCAAGAGCACGCAAGTGCCCGAAAATGTTCGAGAATAGCTATAAGTCTTTGCCTTAACTATAACTAATATGTTTGTATACCCTTAAACAGGTACAATAAGCGCTGCCAACAGTTGTCCGGCTAGTCCACGTCAGGGCTTTCATCAGAATCAAACCAATAGCTATAACAATTATAGCAACAACAATACGGTAAGTAATATTGCTGTGAGAGAGAGACAGATGCTTATAATAAATCTGTATTTGCAGCAGGATCTATTCCAGACACCATCGACAGCCAGCTACAATCATAATGAGAAGCCACCGTATAGTTACGCTCAATTGATTGTTCAGGCCATATCTGCCGCACCTGACAAGCAGTTAACACTCTCGGGCATTTATTCGTTCATTGTCAAACATTATCCCTATTATCGCAAGGAGACAAACAAGGGTTGGCAGAATTCCATACGTCATAATCTCAGTTTAAATAGGTAAAGCATTTCAACATTAAATGAATTTGTATATAAACTAATGTAATGTGTATTTTGCAGGTATTTCATCAAGGTGGCACGCTCACAGGATGAACCAGGCAAGGGCTCCTTTTGGCGCATCGATCCAGACAGTGGCGCCAAGCTTATTGATCACAGCTATAAGAAGCGTCGTCAGCGCAGCAGCCAAGGTTTTCGTCCACCTTACGGCATGCCGCGCTCGGCACCCGTCTCGCCCAGTCATATGGGTAAGATCAACAAAGATTTCATATTGCTAACAAAATCCAACTAAACATACTCTGTCCGTTTTGTAGATAACTCACGCGAGAGCTCACCGCTTCAAGATATTGTGCTCCAATCGGCACCGGGCTCACCTGGCATGTCTCTCGAACAGCGCGCTGCTGATGCTGGTAAGCACATGAACTCAATTTATATTAGATTTCAATATTAATTTTGTTTAATTGTGCAGAAATCATCTACAACTCTCAAAATGCACACCAGCAACAACAGCAGCAGCAGCAACAACAACAGCAGCAACAACAGCCACAAACGATGGCCAATAATTCCAATCAATTCAAGTGAGTTGTAAAACAATCAATTTATAGCCTAAATGATTTATATTTGTATTGCAATTGCAGCAGCGGCAGTCCGTACTATGTAACCAATCAAAATGCTGGGGTCACCGTGCAACAGGCGCATGTTGATGGTGTGGGTGGCGGTGTTGGCGCTTTAATTGCACTCAAGCGTAACCATGTAATGACCGTGTCGCATCCGGCGCCACCAACGCTACATCAGCAGCAGCAACAATCGCAACAGCAGCAGCAGCAACAGCAACATTCAGAGATTATTTATGAAGAGTTGCCAACTGATTATAGCGGTCATATGGATGCTGCCGAGGAGGAGTGCGTCACAGCGGATGCCACCGCTGCCAAACGTCCCAAATACGTGTCCGAGGTGCTCTGATGCGTACGCATACAGAAGCAGAAACCACCCAACAAAGGCAAATAGTAGGCGCAGAGTTAATGCTGTGTGCGTATGAGCTGGAAATGCAGCCGCAGTGGAGAGTGGAAGTGTTGAAACTCACAACCGTTAGAAATCAAGCAACAAAAAATATATATATGCAAAAAACAAAGCCCACTTGAAGGAAACTTCCAGAAAGCATAAAATTAAAAATATATATATATACACAGATATATATATATAAAGTATCTCCATCTTGTATATTGAATTTGCCAATCCCATTGAAACCAAAATTGATTCGGAAATGTTTATAAATATATAGAACTGTGAGATTGTGTGTGTGTGTAAGTGTTGACCGTACAACGGTTAAAACAATATGCAAACACTTTTCGAAAAGTCCCTCATATTGATACGATTTAACCCCTAGCTCTGACGAATTCAATATGCTCGATGACGCTACTCTCTAAGTACATATATATAAAATATTAAGGTTTAAATCGAAGTAATGCAAATAACAAACACAAGAGGAAAAAAAATTAAGAAAAATCTAAATTGTATACCTATATATATATATACGATTGATTATTGTAATGATGTTTAAGATGTTATAGCTATGTGACAGAAATGTGCGATGAGAATGAGAGAAGAAACAAAATTTATGGGGTAAAACAACCAAGCAAACAACAACCACACAACAAGTAACAAACAAACAGGCGAATGAATATTATTACCTATTTACATACCTTTACCTATATTGATTTAAATATAAATAAATACCTATATATATATCTATATAAATATATATATATATACAAACAAAAAAATATTAAAAACTAAACAAAATGATAAATATCTACAAATTTACGGATACAAATACAAATACATAAAAAAAAACATCTTAGTATAAATCAAAAATAAAAAAACAAAAACAATTGCACTATATTTCTTAGTAATGAAGAAAATCCCATTTAAGTGTTTGGACAAATTGTGTATTAAATCAAAAAAAAAAAAAAAACAAATGTAAAATTTTTGTAGTTTTATTTTGCATTTCTATCAACAATTTGTGGTTAAAATAGCATATAAGTATTTATTATCTTTCTTCAATTTGACACATTTATTATGATATATTATCAATGGGAATGTTTACTTTGGAACCCGTCCGCCAACTTAACAGTAAAGATAATGATTCATGATCACATTGCGCGATACTGATTTAAAAGATTGTTCAAATTACGAATGCGACTGCATTGAATCTTGTAGAGTTTCTCATATTTCACTTCCAATGTGAGAAACTTGGATTTGCCGGGACCTTCGTAGAATTCATCGCCAGACATCACAGAAAAATTGATTTGACGAAACAATTCCTGAACATACTTTTCGCGACTCTCCTGGTATTCATCCTTATCATGTTCTATTGCAGATTCTGTATTGGACATATCCGATTGCTCCATATTTTCCTTATTTTGCTTTGTATGTTTGGCATCTTGTAGTATATTATTGTTCATTTCCATCTCGACAGGTTGCACATTTTCTTTGTTGTCGATTAAACTACTACTATTCTCCTTTGATTGTAAATCCTCGAGGAAACCATTGAACTCCAAGTAGCGTTCAATCATTTTATAGCGTAGAATCTCTCGCTTATATTTTGGAGTCATTGCCATATAATGTGCAAACACCGCATTGCTCAATCGAAGAGCTCGTTCGCAAAACAAATGCTTCACTTGTTTCTTTAGAAGGATTGCAGTAACTTCCTTAATAAGGCTCTCATGGTGGAAGTTGTGACCCAATTCAAACAGATCAATAAGTCCCTCAACTTTCATGCTATCAGCTCGATCAATCAGAATCGCTAGACAATCGTCTTGCAAGGATGGCACCGACCAAAGATTTGCGCATGAAAATAATTCAATTATGCTATCCGTATTAATTGCATTGAGCATATTCTTATCGTAAGTGTAAATGTATTCGAGAAACTTCTTGAAAGTGGTGCATGATGTGTTATCCAACGTTATGTCTTCGATGGAGGTTGCACCCAAGAACATTTGCCTGAAAAACTCGGAGGCATTCGCCAAAATAACTTTATGGCACTTAAATTTTGTGGTGCCAACTATGATATCACAGTCTACAAAGTGCTTATCACGCCACAGATTTTTAGCGGCATCCAATAAACTGAAAGAAAACATTTTATAAGGTACTTAAGAATGATTCAATTGCCACAAACTTACACTTTACTCATTGGAATACTTTTTCTTTGCGGTTTTGTTAACATGTAAAAAAAGCTATGATAAATGCCGCCTAAATCCTGCACAATGCGCTTGGTTTGGTGCTGCAAAACGACTAAAGGAGCTTCGATATACATATGTTTAAATAATGCAATCGAAACTTGACCAGATTGATGGCAGACTTCTCAGCACTGCCATTTACCGCTATGTTTTCAACAGCTGAGCCGGAAGGAAGACATTTTGTGTACAGAAATATTTTGCAATTTATTGTTAAAAAAAAACCATACAACTATTGTAAAAGCCACATGTATCACATGCAATTGAAATGATAACAACTATATGGCTTGGGTTTCCTTTTTGAGCCAAGCCAAAGTGAATGGATCCTGCGATAACAATGGTGAAAGCGTTTCCCAAACCAATTGATGATAATCGTTTAACAATTTGATCTCATCTTTGGTCAGCAGCTCCTTGATAACCATTTTAGTTTGCTTTGGGCACATGGTAACTGTTTTAAACGTAAGGGCACCACGATTGGCAAAATTATACTTGGCATCGGCCGGCACAATTTGTACAATGTCCTCGATGCGTATGCCAAACTCGCCGTCCTTGTAGAAGCCAGGCTCATTGGAAATGAACATATTTGCCTGTAGACCCGGATCATCGGGCATCGGGCGAAAGCCGACACCCATTGGACCCTCATGTACATTCAAGAAATGTCCAACGCCATGACCAGTGCCATGGCCATAATCCAAACCGACATCCCAAAGTGATTTCCTGGCAAGCACATCCAGCACTTGACCCTTGGTCTTTGTCGGAAAGACCGTTGAACCCAATGCCAATTGACCTTTAAGAACACGTGTATAGGCTTCCTTCTGGAAATCGGTGGGATTGCCAAAGTGAAAGGTACGGGTGACATCGGTTGTGCCATCCATATACTGAGCACCCGAATCACATAAATACACCTCCTTGTCGTTGATGGGCCGATTGGTCTCTTGTGCGGGATGATAGTGTATAACGGATGCATTGGGACCCGACGAACTGATCGTTGCAAAGCTCAGACCCATATAGTTCTCTTTCGTTTTACGGAACGCTTCCAGTTTGTCAGCTCCAGATATCTCATCGACGGCCTCACCCTTTGCCACGGCATCCTCCAGCCAGGCATAGTACTCACATAAAGCGACACCATCACGAATATGACTATTGACAAAACCGTCGATTTCTTTACAGTTCTTAACAGCCTTGAACAGTGTGATGGGTGTGATCTCCTGATGCCGCGACATTTTTGGCACCAAGCCATTCAAATATAGACTGCTAGTGGGTGATATCCATATTTTACCCTTGGCTTCGGCAACCGTTTGACAAACGCCATCACCAATCGAGTTATACGGTCGCTCCAAGACTTTCACATTATTTGCAATCAGATGTTTATCAAAGGTTGCTGGCAGTTTGCTTGAATCGGCATATAGCACGATTTGATCATTTGTAATTATCATAAATGCAAAGAATACCGGATTGTAATCGATGTCGGAGCCACGCAAATTTAAGAACCATGCAATCTCATCCAATGCGCTCACGATGAGAGCACTTGCATTCTGGAGAGCCATTTGCTCGCGTACACGTTCCCATTTCTTGAATATTGTCTCGCCGGCAAAGTCCAAGTTTAACGTGATGATATTGTTTAGGGTGCGTGGGGGTTGCTCCTCACCCCACACCTCATCGATAAGATTGCGCTCAATGCCAATTAGATCACAATTGGCTGCATTCAGTTCCTTTTTAATAGCTTTGGCCGCACGAAATGAGAAGAGACTTGGATCGACGCCGATGGTGCTGCCCTTGGGCAAATTCTTGCCCAGCCAAGAGCCAATCGATGGCGTTGTTGCCAGACCATCGCGCATCAGTGTCCAATTCTCGTCCAGCTCCTTTTCAGCCTGCTGGTAGTAACGACCGTCTGTCCACAGCAGCGCCTTATCGTTCGTTATGACCGCCGTGCCTGCTGAACCCGTAAAGCCGCTAATAAAGGCACGTCGCTCATCATGCGGACAAATGTACTCGCTTTGGTGTGCATCATCTGAGGGCACCACGTATGCGCTGATTACTGTTGCCTCTGGTGCACAGGCATGTTGCATCAGCTCGCGAAGCTTTGCCAATTTCTGGGTTGTGCCTTTCATGATGGCGTTTCTTGCTAAACTAAATACTTTCGCCACTTTGCTGTTAATCTGAGTGCCTGTACGATTGGACAAATATAAGATAAGAAATCGACGCTGATAAGTTAAGGTGTTTAACGAAAACATTATAAATTTTGATTATCAAATCTGCTTACAATTTTTGCTGTTGCTGCTGTTGTCATGAATCTCAACTTTTGTTCCTTCCAGCTGCTCTTATTTTATATTTTTTTTCTCAAATAGTGTTGAGTAAAACGATAGACCTATCGATAGCACTTTTCGCAAATTGCGCTTCGCGAAAAATTTAATTTGCATACTAGTTCCCATCGCCAACAATTAATTTTTATTTGTATTAACAGTTGTGAAACAAAATATCAATGTACATTTTTACGATGGATTTGGTTAAATGTTTAAAGTTTCATAATTCGTCTAGGTCCTGCATTTTTTCATCATTAACGGTATTATTTTTTTACGAATTCTTTTCTTAGCTTTTTGGATGATGTGCTGTCCTATATGATCTTGGCCTGTGTTCCTGTCTCCTGAATTACTGTTTCGCACATCGTCGTCTTCCAAACGGAATTGTCTTGAAAGTAGAATTGTCAATAAGCTTACCACTTGTCCAAAAGAGAAGCATACGAATTCAGACTTGGTTTTTGGAAAACATATATAATTGTATTTTTGAGATACACAATATTCGAATTCGTATAAAGTTGTAGCCCGACTGATAAACCTACTTCGATTGGACAAATTTATTTGTGTCAGCAAAGCGCCAGCACCGAAATCGGCTATTGATGGTTTAAAAATTAAATATTGTACTGAGTTGCAAAAAATTTATTATATGAAACTTAATTAGAAATTCTAACTTAAAATTGTTTCAAAAACTCAATTATTTGAATGTAAAAAAACATCTGATAGTTCATAAAGGAGCTGGTAGCTCCAACGTGAACTGGCCGGCTGCGCAACAGAAAGCTTACTGATATGGAGCGGCTTATAGAACTGCGACAGGTCTAAACATATGCTTTTCAGTGCGCAAAAGCAGCGTGACAAAAACAACGGTGGTAGAGTCATTACAAAAAAGACACTTAACATATGCCATTTATAGTTTTTAAATCACTATGTTAACAATAAATAGAAATTTTCTTAAAAAATTTAATATTTAATTTTGGCGGGTTTCTATTTATGAATTTCATCTTCATTCACTATTTTTAATTTTACAACTATCGATAACCGATTTTTGTTGCTGATGGATCCCTGCTATCTTGACATACAGCTCTTTCATCTCTAGTCAAAACGTGGTTCTGTGTGTTAAATGAAAATAAAATAAATCAAAATATTAAATAACAAAATATTCGCTTTTTAATGTCCAAAAGAAATACTGCAATAGCCAAATTTAACAAAGACTGGCACGATGAGCGATGTAAGATCTCCAGACTGACAGCCAATATGTCCATCAGCAAATTCAACGCAATTTTCTCTCTTTGTTCTTAGATTGAAGAAATGGATAGTGAGCAACTAAACGAACTGGAATCAATTCTCTATGCATCCATACACTACAATGATGCAACTCGGGAGCAGGAGCAACAGGCACTGGATATGGAGTTGGATGCTCAAAGCATGCCACCGCCGCAACAACAGCATCCAGAACAAAAGCAACAACAAAAACAACTGCGTTTTGTGAGCGACAAACGCATTATCAACAATGCAACAAGCAAACCACGCTACTGGGCTGAAGCCAAATCTGATGTTGCATCAGATAACGGTGCATTGAAAGCAAAGACAAGCACATCAGCTGAATGTAAGTTTGTTTTTATTTATGTATGTATGCATTTGTATAGAAAAATGTATGTATTGCGTGACGAACTGGTAATCAACGCGCAGCTACAAAATATTTCCACGAACCAAAGCCGAACTCATTTTGCAGCAGGATGCATACATAAATTAATCGATACGTGCCAGCCAATTCGCGGAAATCCACCCTACCGATAGCTAATTGAGAACAGTTAGAATCCTAAGAGCACAAACACATGACCTGGACAAAGTTAAATAACAACAACTAAGAACTGTTAAATAGGTCATGTCCCAGACAAGTTGAGAGAGAGAGAGAGAGAGTGTGTTTGTTTTTGTAGAGCAACAAGTACGAATATTTGTAACTAAATTTTTGATAGCATTAGCATTAACATTCAAAATTACAAATAAATTTGTTTGGCTAGCAGCAGCATGACCCAACTCTTGGTGCTCCGTTTATTGAGAGGCATTTGGCGTACATTTTTCAAACGTCTGATTAGAGGAAACTTCAATATTATTGTACTCCTGACGCTTAAGCTGCTTGCCATTTTAATATGGTTGGACTATTGCCATTCCCATTATGGCTATGATATCATTTATTGGCTGGAAGAGATCCAACGCAACCCAATCACGTATACAATGTCCGCACTAGTGCTATTCGTGTCCTTGCATGTACTCATGTCGTGTGTTGCGTTAACGATTTATTCAACGCTCATCCGACGCCACACGAACCGCTTCAATAAGCCTCGGGCATTCTTTGAGGAACGCTATAGACGATTTGTTGTCATGCGTCTGGTGCAGCAATTGGAGAGCGCACTTTCGTTGCAAAAAGAGTATACGGCACAGGGCCCACAAAGTCAGCTAGAATATCTGGAGAACTTGCTTCGTTTTCAACAGCAGATTCATCAAGCTGTCAATGATTTTCGCAGATCTGTGGCTGTCTTGCTGTGGCCCAATCGTGTTGATATACAAATGGATGCGTACATTCTGTACCATATTGATGAGAGCCAACTGAACGATCTTATTAGCCAGGGTTATTACTTGGGCCAACTACAGACTAAAGATATTCGAAATGACAATTTGAAACGTTTGCTCAATCCACCGGGATATTGAAAATTGTACATAACATAAATAAACACGTTTGTCCCTGCAAATCTTCAATCTTTTAACTGCTTTTTCTTTCTCATCTTTATTTTAGCCTCAAACACCGAGCAGCCCAAAGAAGCACCACCTGCCACCAATGTTGATGTTGTTGCCACGCCAAAGAACAAACGTCCAGATGCCAATAGTCCCAAGAAACCAACTTCACAGCAAAAACCGCCAAAAGCGAATCCGAATCCAGTCAAGCAGCTGCTACAGAAACAACAACAGATGCGTCAGGCGCTCAAGATGCAACAAGTACAAAAAAGACAACAACCACAGATACAGCAAAAACCACCGAAACCAGCACCACAGCAGCAAAATATCAAAGCAAATGCATACGATGAACCCGAACGTTTTGACCAACGTCTGCTGGTGGCAATACCATCGAATTGTGGCCCAGTGTCCAAACGGGAGCGTAAAGACGGACCCTTTGCGAAGTCCAATCGCAAGCTGGAACAGTTTCAAAAATTTGCCACCAAGAAACAAAAGTCCATGCGTGCACAGACCAACAAGAAGCTAAAGCAAATTAAAGGACAACCAATTGAGATGATAAGCTTAGTGGACAGCAGCGATCACTCGGACACGGATGATGTTATCATAGTGCCGCTGCCCCCAGTGCCCATTATAGATGTGGACGCCAGTGATGATGAGGAAGAAGCACCGGCGGCCTATATAGAGGAGAATGCCATGGATGCGGCCGATGTCAGTCTGAGTGGCGGCGATTGTGCCACAACTCAGATGACTGTGGTGCGCTCCGTGATGCATTCCCCGTGCAGTTCAGTGCTATCCAGCGATGATTTCATTGTGCAAAAGGATACAAGCCGCTTGATTGCCGATCGTGCACGTGCCACAGACGAGGATCTCTTAGTTTTGACAGAGAATGCCATACGCAATGCCGCTGATCCCGAATGTGAGGATACCACGGCTGAGCCGGACAAAGCTGCAGATACTTCATCCGAATACGAATTTGTGCCACCCTCACGTCTGGAAGAGATCAAGCAAAACTATCGCGTGGATGAGCAACAATTTCGTGCCCTTGATGTTTACGAAAGTGAATCAGATCTCACCGAAGGCGGCATCTACTGCAAAGCCAAGCAGAAGTTTGCTCCCACAATTATACGCAACGTAGACTCCGAGTCGGAATCATCGGATGTGGAGCAGGTCATAGAGGTGAATGTAAATAAAACCAAACGTTTACGCAAGCGTCGCGCCTCGAGCACCAACCAAAGCCAATCTGATCCCAACAATGAGGCTGACAAGGACAACGAAGATGACGACACGGACTCCGATGTGGATGGTGTGCATGCAACAGGTGTGCCGGGCATATCTCGTGGCATGGCCTTGGAACGTTGCAAGCGCAAGATACGACGCATTAGTCAAAGGCGCAGCTCGGAAAGCGCCTTGCAGGCCGTGCCACGTAAAATGGAAGATACAAACGATGCCAGTTCGGATTCGGCTACGGAGGAATCGTTGCCGACAGCACGTCAAATCGCTGAGCGCCTTTTGATGCAGAAGCAGGCGAATGAGAAAGAACAGAAACAGGAAAAAGAACAAGAAGAGGAGAGGGAGGAGGAAGAGGAAGATGAGGCTATGGATAGCGTTGGCTCCGATGCCAATACTGAGGACGAGGCTGAGATGCACAATGTTTCGGAGCAAATGAGCAAAGTTTTCGAACGCATCGATCAAAACACTAAACTATCCCAAACCAAACAGATTGAGCCGGAGAAGAAACCACAGATAGAGTCTATTACCGCCGATCAAGATCTCGATCAAATATCCGACGATGAATTAGAGCTTAGTTCAGAGACAGATGCTGAAGCGGATGTGGTGCAAGTGGAGCACAACATGTCCGAACTCAAGGAGCAGTTGTCGGGCGGTGATTTGGTTGGCTGGAATGAGGAAATGTGTCGCTTCTACAATGACAGCTGGGGTGGAGAAAATTTCAATTTGCATCGCATACAACGAGCTATGTCCAGTAAGTGTATATATCATATAACTCAATGGAAATAAAAACTTTCTTTTTACCCTTTCTAGGCCTGCGCAGCGATTGGCGCGTTATCAATGCGGATCGCTTTCCCACTGCACGCAAACGTTCAAATCTTAAGTGCAACAACTGCTTCGAAATGGGACACATGCGTGCCAAGTGTCCGCGTCCACGCAAGCCTGTCGTTTGTTACACCTGCGGCATGACGGGTCACGCCGAGCCACGCTGTCCAAATGCCATCTGCTTGGGCGTAAGTTATGAATAATAATAATATAATAAATTAAGAAGGCTCTACTCGAGAAATCCCGACTAGAACATACCCTTCACCCCATATGTAATCCAAACTTCAAACTACGATATCTCCGGTTTTTTTAAACCAATTTTGCTCAAATTTTTTGTTAATGTTCATTATTTCATCCATAGTTTCAAGCCTTATTTTTACAATTTTGAAATTCAAGTTTTTTTGTTATCGATCACATGTGTATATCGAAAACCGGAAGTGTTATCGATAATCTGAAACAAACTTGATGCTGCTTATGGTATAGGAGGGTTTAAGTTTCAAGTTTGTTTTTTTTTTAAGTCTCTATCTTTTATAGTTTCTGAGATTTACGTTCATACAGACAGACAGACTCGGCTATTAATGCTGATCAAGAATATATATACTTTTTAGGGTCGGAGATGCTTCCTTCTGTCTGTTACATGCATTTGCACAAAACCATCATACCCTTATTTACCCATTTTATGGGTTAAGGCTATAATTATAAGCTTACTAAACACACGAATCTCTTGCAGTGTGGCGCCAAGCAACCGCTCTATGTGCAGAAGTGCAACAAATGTTCGATTCAAAGCCGCATGATCTGTCAGTTGTGCAAGATGCGTGGCCACAGCATCGATATGTGCCCAGATAAATGGCGTCGCTATCACTCCACGGTAAGCTGTCAACTAAAGCTAGTGTTGGGTAAACACTGCTCACTTTGGTGAACATGTTCACTTGTTTTTTTCTTTAAAGTGAGTTAACTCCCTCACATTGCTCAGTTGCTCACTACTCACTGTTCACTTGTTCAGTTCATTGCTCCTTGCTGAGCACTGAACATAACAAATGAACTGTGAACAACTGAACAGTGATCAAGTGAGCAATTGAACATGTTCACTCGCTCAGTCTAATGAACAACTATTTTTTGTTCACTCACTCATGAGCAACCCAACACTAACTAAAGCAATATAAAAGAAATATCTTATTAACCTTCTTAATCCGTAGACCCGCTCGAATGTGGAGCTTGAGAGCCGAGTGCAGTATCGACAGAAGAACTGCAGCTATTGCGCTGCGCGTGGTCATCTGTTTGAGGATTGTCGTCAACGCATTGGTGAATATCGCCATACAAACTACACCCAACGCATCATATCGCATCAGAAGGTGTATAAGGATCGACCCGAACCCATTAGCTATTCATCGGATTTGGATAACTTTTTTGCTCTCGACATACCGTTTCATTTCAATTGGAGTTCGGAATTCTCAAAGAACAGCATCTATGCGCGCTTTCTTAAGGCCGTGGGTTTGCCACGACCCGTAGATAAACGCAAAGTATCTGCCCCACCGATGCAAATGAAACTTTATACACATGACTATGTACCAAATCCAGCTGCAACAGCAGCGCTTGGCAAAGCTCCAACAACAACTGCATCTGTGATAATTGAAGAGTTGCCAGCAGAGACTCAGGCTACGTCAGAGACTGTAACAGAAGTAGAAGAGGTTCAGGCTGAAGTACAGCCAGAGGCTGAGACTGACAACAACATAAATCAATTAAGCAGTGATGTGATTGCTACAACTGTTGTCAAGCCCACTGTGCCGCCACACGACTTGGACTCGGATTCCAATTACAGTTTCTCCGAGCACTTTGAGGTTCCTGCTGAGCAAGTATCGACTCCCAAGCCAACTAAAACTGGACCCATGGAGAATTTACCTGATGTTATACCGCTTAATTCAATTGCCGATGATAATTCTGATAATAATAATGACAATGATGAACAGATGAGCATCAGCGGCAATAATCAGGGCATCTCGATGTGCGTGAACAGCAAGGCAACAGAAGATCAGCCACAGAGCTTGCCCGATTTACCATCTGAGGCTAAGATTATAATGGCACGTGATCAAACCGAGTATCTGTTCAGTCCTGAGGGACGTGAGTTTTTGGCCACAGCTGCCAAACAGTGTAATGTTAATGTGCGCATGGATTTCAAGGAGTACGGCTACGTTCTGGTCATTTATGGCTTGAAAAAGGATCAAGAGGATCTACAGATTCGACTACTACGTCGCAATCAGGAAGTCATGCGCAAGAGCTCCGATTTTCAAAGCCAAAAACCACCGAAACGTGTCGATGTTCTCATACGCTTTATGCGCGATGGCATCAATAGCCTGTCCAGTGATCTGGGCAATGCCAAAAATCATTATCATCGCATTAAGCAGCTGGAGGAAATGAATACCAAAAATGGCTTTAAGCAGGCCGAACGCAAGCGTCGTCTACTGAACATGATATTGATCGGTCAAGCGGGTCTCAGCAATGGCAGCATGCATTTGGATCAACTGCTCAGCATACTCAAGCGCCTGCTGGACGAGCACTCGGGTGATGAGAACGCCACACCCGCATTGCGCAGCGAAATCGAGGAACACTGGCGCTTCATCTTCAGTCCCAATCCGCATCCCAACTATGATTTGCTGCTGGAAAACTATAGTCGCCTGGACACTAAGAATCGCATGACAGTTCTGAATATTGAGCCAGCGGTGCTTGGACTGCCGAACTCTTGCAAACGCAATCGCGTTGCATCGCCACCGCCGCCGCCGCCAGCTTGGCAGCAGCAGCAGCAGCAGGATGTCAACAAGATGCGGTCGCCCAAGCAACGCATCATATCGAATGAACAACAGTCGCCCATACCTCAGGCAATGCCTATAATGCAGCAGCAACAGCAGCAGCAACAAAATCGCACACCAAAGCAACGCACACAGCAAAAGCGTCAAACACGACCAATGCCGCCCGTTTGGCAGCATGATGAGCAGCAGCAGCAGCAGCCACAGCAGAAGCAGCAGCAACAGAAGCAGTTGCAACCACAGCAAAAGCAATTGCAGCAGAAGCAGTTGCAGCCAAATCAGAAGCAGAATCAGCAGCAACAGCTACAGCAAAGACAGCAGCAACAGTTGCACCAGAAGCAACAACAGCAACACCTACAGCAGAGACAGCTACAACTACATCAGCGACAGCAGCAGCAGCAGCAACAACTACAGCTGAGGCAGCAGCAACACCTGAAGCAACAAACCCACAACAGCAACATGAACAAGAATCGCATACAGAAGCAACAGCGCCAACAGCCATATGTCAAATTGGCTCACGGTCAACAATATTCAATGCCGTTCAACAATCCGCTGCAACGTGTGCCAAATGGTCTGTTATTGCAGCGCAATCCGTTGCAGTCGCAGTGTGTCAAGCTGCTGGATGGCATGGAGCGTGGCAACAGAATCACATCGGATGCGACAGCACCCTCCGTGTATTGGTCTCGTGAGACAATGCAGCATTTGGATGATCTGTTTAAGATACCCGTGAATCCGGAGACTGTGGAGCGACTGCATCGTGTGCTTGAACGTTCGCGACGTGGTCAATTGTCGCATAATGATTACCGTGCAGTAATTAAGCTTAAATCCTTGATGGTGCCACACTAAGTGCACCTTGTATACTGTATCAGTTTAATTTTAGAAAGAGAGCTTAACTAATGAATAGTTTATGGGTATGTCAAAGATATTACCCAAATTACCGAATAATAAAAAGAAATCTGGACTTCAGTTTAACTATATAATGTAATAATGCACTTATCTTTTATTTATTTCTTTGGTTACGCATATTAAATAATACTAAGATTTGAATATCATTGTGGCAGTTTCCTTGCTCTGGAAATATATATATCAATGTGGATTTAACAGTGATCGTTCTTAAAAAATAAGAACTTTCAAAAGCTAAACAAAAAATTAACTAGGATATAAAGCTATTTTTTTTCTTAAAGCATTTTTTTGATTTTAGGTTTTGCAATTTTAGCATTAAAAATCTTTTGAAAATAATAACGACCACTGTATTTGTGTGAAACATAAATAATCATAATAATAAATGTAAAAGTTTATTGACTAGAAGGATTTACAGGAAATTTTGGGATGACAAAGTAATTTACAATATTTGCTTTTAGGTTCGAAAATGTTTTACTTTGTTGGAAAGTCGGGCCAGTAGTTAATGTAGTATCTATGAGTAGTGCCTTCGAACAAACGATCTAGCCAATTGCTAAGGCCATCCAACAAATTGTCCTCAAACAAAACATTTGATTCAACATCCGATTCCTCCGAGTAGTTCACACCCAAAAAGTTACCGATCTCTGGATCATCATTACGATCCAGCAATTGTTTGGTCATTTTAATCATTCGCTTGGTGCCGCGTGCACATTCCGGATGCTTGGCATGATATACGCAGAAATACTTTCGGTGTCCATTTAAAGCTATAACCGTGCCCACACAATTCCTTGGATTTATTTGCAAATTCTGATTTGTGCACAGCGATAAGCGTAGCAGCTCCGAGTACCAGGATAAACCCTTCTCAATCAGCATATGACCGAATAGTAGGGTCTTGGTGCGCCTGTACGGCCAAACAGCACGATGATAAGGCGGAATCAGTTTGGTGCGACTTTGCAAATCCGTTATCAAAAGAATGGTGCGACAACCGGGCTTCAGAAGACGTACCAAACCATTATATTTCTCAGCTCTTAGCTCATAGAGCTTCAGCTCCGGCACATGCTGTTTCTGTTTATTGCACAACGATTCATTGAGCTGGCCCTGAGCCTTCAAGTTCTCCTCCTCAGCGCGCACAAAGTACATCATGACATAACCAATGCCAAACATAAAGGCAATAGTGCCTAAGAGCGATAGCGCGGCAAACAAATGCTCATCCTCGATATTATCAGATAGATAATCCACCAAATAGAGTAGGCGTGTTATCCATTTACTCAATATGCCCTGAGCATGCTCATCCAGAAGATTCTGCACAAAGGCCTCATAGGTTAAAGCTTCATTGGTTTTCAAAAGTCTTTGAACGGTTAAATTAATCTCATGTTTTGTCGCATTGATAGCCGTATTGTTCAGATAGTCGGCCGTTTTAATGTCCAACTTGGCACCATCGACCCATTCGTATTTGATTTGGGTGCTGTCACGCCGCCAGATGACCACAAGGCGCAACAGATTGTCTTCAAAGGAGCCCTTCGAGATGGCATTCAGGAAATCCGATTGCTTCTCCTTGTACATATAAGCAAAACGCACACGTTCCATGCTATAACCACTCTCCAGAGCAATGTGCCTTAGTGCGCCCCGGGCTATATCATAGTCTGGGGAGTTTTCTGTTATTAGCACGACACAGAGACGCTTGCGTGGTCTGTTCCACTCGGCGGGACAAACACCTTCGAGCACTTCCTGTGATGACAGCCGAGGCAATGACAAATATTGATTCGTAGAGATAATGTTCTCGAGCGTAAGTGTTGGTATATCAGCCATTGATATGCTAGCAACAGCTCTCAAGGAGTCCTCATTAAACAAATAAAGTGTATCCAATTTGGGATTTACTTTAAAGCTATCTGCAATTTGTTTGGAGCTCTTGCTATTAATATCCACAAAACCGAATGCCACGCGATCATGGAACGCATAAGCAGATATTAAATATCTTAATCTAGTCACACTTCGGGGTTCCAGGACAAGAGCTCTCACTCGGTTATCGGTCCAGCCGTTGAGAAACTCTTCAAGATTCTCATCAGTAACACGTTGGCCAATCTTAAAGGGCATCTTCTTGCGTATAAACTCGGCCAGTTTTTGTTGCGTATAAATGTTCTCACGGTACACATAACTGTGTCCGCCCAGGACTAGCACCATTCGTGGTATATCGTCGGCACCGGTTTTACGCAATATGGATGGTTCGTGCGCTGCATTTATGGTGGCAAACTGTATGCCAAGCGGCTCAAAGGTATCGACCAATTTCTTGAAGGCACCAACTATGCGTATACAGCCGAAACACCAATCATTGTAGAACATTATAATATGCAATTTGGTCTTGCTTTTGGGTATAATCGTGTGCTCAAAGTAATTTGAGGTGACTGACATTTTGTGGTACAAACTGATGTCCTGGTCGAAGCCGAATTGTTTGCCGAAGAACTCTTCAACTGGGTCAAAGCCGAAACGATTATAGCCGCTGTAGTCATGCTTTTGCTTCAAATAATGTGAATCCTCACTGGTAATGCCATGTCGATCGTAGATCCGACGCCGTTCTATATCATTCAGCAGTTCGTAGGCCTTTTTGATTTGCACAAACTTGCGCTCAGCATCCGGATGACTGCTTTTGTCTGGATGCCATTCTTTTGCCAATTGCTTATAGGCACGTCGAATTTCTTGAGTGGAGGCTGTATTACTTACACCGAGCTCCTTGTATGGATCGTTTATAGCACAGAGGCATAAGGCAGCAAGAGTGCAGAATACCAGCACATTGATCCAAAGTTTGTTATACATTGTGACTGTTTTTTTCTATGATGTTATCCCTTTTTTTTCTTGCGCTTGTATATGGGGGTTGGTCCGTGCTCCAGATACGCGAATGATTGATGATTAAAGGGATTATTGATTTTTTATTGAATCTATTTCATTTAAAATATTCGAAAACACAATGCTGATAACAAACATGGTGTTTCAATAATTTTGTTGTTCTTTAATGTCGAAACAAACTGTTTTTGAATTACTTTTCTATGACAGATATATTATTACGCTACACCCGACAGGGTTGCCGCGGAGTATCAAACTGCAGCCTTGTTGTCATACAACATTCAGATGCGTGCGCGGTACGCTGGTCATGAGAAAAAAATTAGTATGTACATAAATAATGCAACCTATTGATCGACGTTACATTGAAAAAGTAAAATTTACCAACTGTGGTTCATATTAGCTTAAAAACTAAAATATTCTATTACTATTGTTAACAACCGGATAAGGTACTACAAAATCCATACCAGACTTGAATTGTTGTTTAAATACTAGAAATACTAACACAACCGTTAGTCAACACTGATGTGCTTGTCCAGCACTAGGCAAATTAAAGATAAAATTAAATAGCCAGAAATACGCGTGTGTGACGTGCTAATAGCTAAATAGTTGTGCCTGCAATCGAACTGCCTAAATAGACTGAACTTTGAGCAAGTGTTTTGTGCAATAAAATAAGGGCAGCGTTTGCAACGCGCAACAAAAAAAATCTAGAAACAAATTTTCAAGCTACGGCTACTGGCTACAGCAGTAGAAGCCACTGCCCCCGCCCCCTCCGTCGCTGCCGTTTGTCGTTTGTCTGCTTTGGCGTTGCATCCCGTATGTAAATGTAACCGATGGACGACGAAGGCGACCCAAACAGATGATATTCACGCTGAAAAGAAAAACAACAACAACAACACATACGAAGCACAGCAGCAGCAGCAGAAATAGCAGCAGCAGCCGCAGCAAACATGTACATATAGTAGCCATATTATTCAATGAGTGTGTGCGCGAGCGTATAAAAGAAAATTAGATAAAAAAAACTAAAATAAAAAAATAAAATGAAATTAGCGCACGCCTGAATTTCGAGTTTGGCGCAAGGTGAACCGAAACGAACCGAAACTGTAATACTACATATGTACATACATACATATTAAAGTCGACGAAAACAATTTTTCAATTTTCTCTTTGTTGTGTGTGCGTTGGTTGTGCGTGCGAACTGGAAGTGCTGCCACCTGCAATTGCAATTGCAATACCAATTGCATTGATTTATACATACATACATATGTACAATCATACGTACATAGTAAAAAGTTCGATTTGCAGATTACTACTACTGTATTTGTACACCACCAGCATAAAAATATAAACTCACACAGACTCATACACTGGTTGACTGATAAAAGACTCACATAAATAAACACATACACACACGCATAAAAAACGACTCGCAAAAGAGCTTTTTAAGTTTACGTTTATGATTATTTTGTAGCTGTTTATTTTGATACACATATGCAGTATTATTGTTGTAACTGTTGTTGTTGTTGTTCGTATCGCTCTCCTTTCCGTCGTACGTTTTCCATTTGAATTTGCAAACTCATTGAAAAAAAATGAAGAAAAAAACTTAATTACATTCATGGCTTTGCTGCAGTAGTAGCAGTAATTACTGCCCCACCGCTTGCTCAGTCCCGCTAACTGCCGCATGAAAATTTCTTATGGTACGCAGCCAACAGAGCCAAATGTTAATTATGTGCCGCTACCAGTTCCATCCCTCTATGCCGCGCTCCACCCTCGCATTACATAGTTGCTGCCACAAACGAAGCCCATATTGTTGACGCAGTTCGCGTCGCGTCGCGTCGTGTTTGTTTATGCTCCACACACACACACACATACATATGTACGTACGTTTGCAATCAAAAATTTTGGATCGTTGCACAGTGACTCCGAACATAATTAAAAATGTGCTCATTAAAAGCTGATCACAGTTGTCGGTAAAAATCAGTTGTTACTTGTGAAGTGAACCGTTAATCGATCTTGAAGCACTGTGCTTCGTTGTTCCTGGGGATACGAAGCCTAATGGTCACATTTGTCATCGGGCCTGATAAGAGTGACATATGAGCTTTGGCAAGGCACAAAGCACGCCTTTCTATTGACTTGTAGCACAGTCAAAAAAAAGAGAAGAGTTTGGTGCCCTTCACCGTTATACAGCAACAATAACAGTGACAGCAATAACAAAGAAACAAAAAAAATCTATTCGATTCGTATGCAGTATTTTTTGTTGTTGTTGTTAATGACAGCGACAATTGCTGAACAAGTTGAAGGTCGGTCAGGATATTTAGGTATTTGATTTAGGGTTGCGTACATTAAATACTAAATCATGCAGTATTAAAGAGCAGTATATATATTGTACAAGTTATTCGACTCCTATCTATATATATTTATTTATTATTACTGTTTTCAATTAATATGACACATTTGTTTATGTTTTCTTGCAGTGAGCGCAGAAGAAGTTTTAGAGTGAGTAACCGAGAGAGGAAGAGAGCGAGAGCGAGAGAGAGAGTGGCTGAGACAATTGGCTGATTGCCGAGGGGCACGCAGGGCCGTCGAACTGCTGCTGCAGTAGAAGGGTGAAGGAGGACAAACACACACACAAGCACACTCACCCACACACAACATATAATAGATAGAACAAGTGCAAGCAAGTCCAATGTCCAATAAAATCAATCCA
Source organism: Scaptomyza pallida (assembly GCA_018152965.1). Lineage (NCBI taxonomy): Eukaryota > Metazoa > Arthropoda > Insecta > Diptera > Drosophilidae > Scaptomyza > Scaptomyza pallida. The sequence continues at coordinate 4,520,332 of JAECXP010000107.1, forward strand.
AAACGCCGTGAACCGACAGCAGCAGCAGCAGTAGCAGCAGCCACGGCAGTGGTGGCCACAAATACGAGCAGCACACCCGGCTCCTCTAGTGCTGGCAACACATCATCGGCAAATACATCGTCGTCGTCCAGTTCTTCACTGTCGTCCGCCGGTGGCGGTGATGCGGGCATGTCCGCCGATCTGACATCGCTTTTCGAATGCCCCGTTTGCTTTGATTATGTGCTGCCACCAATATTGCAATGCTCCAGCGGGCACTTGGTGTGCGTCTCATGCCGCTCCAAGCTCACATGCTGCCCAACATGCCGGGGGCCATTGGCCAACATACGCAATCTGGCCATGGAGAAGGTGGCCTCCAACGTTAAATTTCCATGCAAGCACTCCGGCTACGGATGCACTGCCTCATTGGTATACACAGAAAAGACCGAGCACGAGGAGACCTGCGAATGCCGGCCATACCTCTGTCCCTGCCCGGGCGCCTCATGCAAATGGCAGGGACCGCTCGATCTAGTCATGCAGCATCTGATGATGTCCCATAAAAGTATCACCACACTGCAAGGCGAAGACATTGTATTTCTGGCCACCGACATCAATCTGCCCGGCGCCGTCGACTGGGTCATGATGCAGTCCTGCTTCGGGCATCATTTCATGCTCGTCCTAGAGAAACAGGAGAAATACGATGGACATCAACAGTTCTTTGCTATCGTTCAACTTATTGGGTCACGCAAAGAGGCCGAGAACTTTGTGTATCGCCTGGAGTTGAATGGCAATCGACGCCGCCTTACCTGGGAGGCAATGCCCCGGTCCATACACGAGGGCGTTGCCTCGGCCATACACACTTCGGATTGTCTGGTGTTCGACACATCGATTGCGCAACTCTTCGCGGACAATGGGAATCTTGGCATCAATGTAACCATATCTCTGGTCTAAAGATGGAAACATAGCATCGTTTCTAAAACGATATATATACGGAATTATACATACAGAGCAATGAGTATATATATATATATGTATATGTATGTATGGGTTAAGTCTGCCCGTCTGTCTGTCTGTCTGTCTGTCAGCCTCTTGCCGTCTCTGGCGATAATTAGTAGCTCTAGGGATTATCATTTTCGTAAAAAAGAAAAGAAAGATAAGCAAAAACATTTTTTTAAACTTTTTTTGTGGGTTTCTTTTTTTTAGTTTAATTTAGTTTGTAAGCCGATCTGTGTGGGCAACAATGTTTGGAGCGGCACAGCCCACCACATCCACAACAACAACACAATACAACAACAACAACAACAAACAAACACCACCACAAAAAACACGTACATACATACATTATTAATAATATATACATACATACATCGTCTATATACACCCAATGCAGCCTAGTTTAGTTAATGTAAATTATTTTATACAAAAAAAAAGAGAAAAAAACTTAATTGTAAATGCTATAAAAGTATACATCACTTTTAAACGAAGAATAATAATAAAATATATATATATTAATAAACAATATATATAATTATGTAATAACTCGAGAGTTGTAAGCGATTGCGACAATTTTTGTTCATGCCAAACGAAATGTAATTCTATTTTTTTTCGATGAAAACATGATAAAAAACACACATCATCCCCCTCTCCCCCCCCCCCTTCAAGAAAAATAAAAGACAGTCATAACTTTTTGTACTACGATTTTGTATCAATTATCACACAGTTAAAAATTACAAAAGTTTCAATGTTTAAATTTAAATAGTTTAGACCGATCTCCCGTAACGTTGATTTTGTGTTTTGTTTCGATGTTTTCGATGTTTCGATGTTTGCAATTGGAAATTGTGAATGATAATGACAAAATGCAAACTGCATACATATATGTATTTAGTTTTTAACACACACAAACACACACACTTACACACACGGCAACAACTACAAAAACAAACATAAATAAAAGTGATTAGTAAAAAAAAAATGTGAAAGTGTTCTCAATGCAAAGCAGGCCTCGCCATTCCAATGGAAACCCTTGCCACAAATCGGACAAACAAATTTTAGTATAACTTAACTCCCAATTTTTTTTTACGATCATTTTTTTTTTTATATTTATTACTAAATTGCCAATTGTACGTAAAATTATAGCAAAAACTTTTTCGGTTTAGTTATTTAATTCACGTCCCCTAAGTTCCTGACAAGACAACAATGCAGCCGAATCGCCAGCGTCCGTCCACAGAGGTTAATCCACAGCCAGCCGCATCAGCAGCACTTGCATTGGCCCGGGATAATGAGGAGGAGTTGGACCAATCACTGGATGACGAGATTGAAAATGCTGTGAGCAGCAGTGGCGATTGTGGCGAGAAGCCACAGGATACGGCCACACGGGAATTTCTAGTGTCCCTGTTGGAGTGTCCCGTGTGCTTTGGTTATATGATGCCACCGATCATGCAGTGTCCGCGTGGTCATCTTATATGTTCGCAGTGCCGCAACAAACTAAATGTCTGTCCCGTTTGCCGTGTCCCAATGAGCAATATACGCAATCTGGCCATGGAGAAGGTGGGCTTCAAGCTCACATTTCCCTGCAAGCATGCCATGTATGGTTGCCGCTTGCGTCTATCGTATGGTGATAAGAAGGCGCACGAGGAAGACTGTGAGCATCGTCCGTACTTTTGCCCCTATCCGGATGTGAAGTGTCGTTGGCAGGGTGCATTGAAGGATGTGTACAAACATTTTATGACTGCACATCCGAATGTCATAACCATGGAGGGCACGGATATTATCTTTTTGGCCACCAATGTGAATCAGCCGGGGGCTTTGGATTGGACCATGATACAGTCATGCCATGGCCGACACTTTCTGCTGTCGCTGGAGAAGGTGCAGCTAACAGAAGGCTGTGAGCAATACTTTGCCGCCTGTCGAATGATTGGCACAATGCGCGATGCTTCGGAATTTGATTATTTCATTTCATTGGAGGCTAGCAATCGCACTCTTAACTGGAAGTCAAAGCCTCGCTCGATTCGGGAAAGCTTTGCTACTTATGCGAATTCTGATTTCTTGGTGCTTAACAAATCGACCGTGGAATTGTTTGCAGACAATAATAACTTGGGTCTTAACATAATTATTATGAAGTCTGGTGAAAAGAATGCCTAATGTCCACTGCAACACATTTGAATGTGCTATGATAATAATATAGATATGTAAAGTGAATAAGCTCGCCTGTTCCTAGTGTCAAATATAAGAAATTCGACAAGTATTTAAAGTTCAATTATTTAACTTTGTATCAATTTAACGGCCAATGTTAAAAAAAAACAGGAGACTGCTGTTAATAACAGCTGCTGTTAACATTTTAGAGTTAAAATTTAACGGCCAATGTTAAAAAACAGGTGACTGCTGTTAATAACAGCTGCTGTTAACATTTTAGAGTGCCCACAGCTAACAAAAAAAAAGCAAGAAGAAGCAGAGAAAAAGTGAGCAAAACAGAACCAAGTTCTGTGGCCAAAAAAAAAATATTATTTGTTTACTAAACTGATGGGCGACAGAACAACATAATAATGGATGAAGTGGATAAGATTATCATGCACCAGCTGCAGCAAATCGATGCCAGCATCGAACCAACAGATACACTCTCCACATTCACGCCGGAGCAGGTGGTGCGAGCTGTCTCAAGTTGTTTGGTAGAAATCAATCCAACGATGAGCGAGGAGCTGCCACGACACATGCCGGGTGGCGCAATGGCGCAACGTTTTAGTGTTGCAACCACGCTGGCAGAGCGTTGCAAAGACACCGGCTACCGTGGTGACATCGGCTACCAAATATTCCTCTATCCCAACGCTGTGGAACTGCGTCGCCTGCTTATGTTTCTCATTGAGCGACTACCGCGTGAACGTCAGCACCTGGACAGTCTGGCCGGCAAGGCAAACACCCTAAGTGCACGGGATCAATTGCAGCGTGAGCTGCGCAAGAAACTAACCGAACAACTCAAGGCACCTTGGGTTCCACAGTTCTGTCGCGCTGTGGCAAATCGCAAGCAAACTGGATGCAGTTGCCAGTGCATTGAGTTTAAGCCGCATCCCAATCTCAATGTGCCCAGTGCCAATCTGGCGGAGCGCAGCAAGGAGGTGCAACAGTATTTCGAGCAACTTGCTCCCAATTTGTTTCAACAAGTGGATGGCAGTTCCTTTGACCTAATAGCGTCCGTGTTGCACAAGAATGACTTGGAACGTTGGAGCGAACAGGTGCCCAAAGCGGTTATAGGAGCTACGTTAGTGCAGGAAGAGCAAGTGCCACCAAGTCCTGTAGAGAAACTTCTGCCACAAAAGAACCAAGAATCTCAGCCGCTGGCAGATGCAGTGCAGCAGCTGCGTGAGGATTCAGAAAAGCTTTTAGCACAACGAAAAATGCTTAACGCCAATTTGAGCACATTGAAATCAAGAGAAGCCACTGCACTTGGCGAACTGGAACGCATCCAAGCTGTGTTGAAACTACATGAACGAAGCTGTTTGGTGCTCGCTGAGCCAGAGCAGAATGTGACCAAGCTGGAGGCACTGTTGCGTGCCACGGAAGCTAAGAGAGAGACACTCACACAACAATGGCAGGAGTATCGTCAACCACTTCTAAGCAACCTGGACAATCTTAAGTCGACCAAGGAGACACAGCAGGTCCAAAGCGTGCGTCTTGCCATTGAGCAGCTGGAGCTGGAGCTGCTCGCTAAGACGCAGCAGCACAACGAGCTAATACAGCGCAGTGCCAACCAAACCCAGTTGGCGCCACGCAAGGAGTATACGCGTCGCATTCACGAATTTATTGGTAACATACGCAAACAGCGCGAGGACATCTTCAGAGTCCTAGACGATACGCGTCAGCTGCAGAAGCAACTGAATGTCGTGGCTGCACAGCTGGAACGTCAGTTTAACTATACGGATGATTTGCTTTTTCAGAGCGCCAAACATGATCTGCATGCCAAGAAGGCCTACAAGCTGTTGGCCCAATTGCATGCCCATTGCAGTGAGCTCGTTGAATGCGTCACAAACACTGGAAATGTGAGCAAGGAAATACGTGATCTCGAGGTCCAAATTGATGGCGAAAAGATGAAGAACGTTTTAACTAGTTTGCAACAAATTACTGGAGACATTCATAAATTTGAGCAGCACATTCAGGAGCTGCAGTCACAGATTCGCACCGTGGAGAATGCAATAACCGTTGGATAGTTGATAAGGTTAACACTCGGACATCAAACGATATTAGTATATTATGGATTATGGATTAGTGCCAATTAAAACAGATCACTCACGCATAGCGTAGTTTCTTGTAGCCAATTTTCAATATATATATGTATATGCATTTTTTTAAGTACTAAATAAACGGACCTGATCATCTTTAAAAGCTAAATTCAACAACAACAAAAGTGTGTGTTCGAATAATCATCGCTAACATAAATGCCAGTGTAAACGGGGCATCAGCCGTCAGCAGCTCTCTCGCTGTTGCTCTCTTGGTAAGCATGCGCTCTTTTATACACTTGCGGTAAGTAACAATACTTTGACAAGCAATATGTAATGTTTGGAAATGGGATACAAATACACTTGTTGAAAAATAATATTTGATTAAAGGTAAAAAATGTTAAATAAAACTAACTTATGTAAATGCTTTAAAAAAATCCAAACGAGTTGTTTGTTACAAAAACAATCAGCTTAGGCAGTCTGTTAGAGTATTCAAGCATCGCCATGTTGCCATTCACATCGTTCTCTTGTTGTACTCCCTCTGGTGTTTTTCGAATGTTGAAGCGGCAGTTTTAAACGCCGGCCACAGACGCGGCTGTTAGTTGTTGCTCGCCTTTTGAAGTGTTTGAAGCTGCAGCGCGTTGGCGGCCGTGTTTCATTTTTGTCGTGCTTTCGTGTTTTCGTTTCATTTTTTGTGTTGTTGATTTACTTTCGTTTGTTTTTAATTTAAAAGTAAATTTCCAAGCGTTCCAAGGCACTTGGCCTGTGCCTGCCTAGCACAAGTGTGGCTCAAGGGGTTCCCTTCGTTTCTTCGTTTCTAAAATAACACAAAAACATAACAAAACAACAACAGCATATATATCAAAATAAAGCACTTGAGTTTTGTGTATTTTAGTGTTGCCTGGGTGCTCTTTGTTGTTGCTGTTGGCTATTGTTGCTGGTGTGTGTTAGTGTTGTGCCCTGTGTGTGTGTGTGTGTGTGCCGCTCCAGAACTCGTTTGTGGCCTAGAGTTTTAGGTTCTTTTGCATGCCGCGATAACAAGTTTAACCGGTGTGCGTGTGTGCCGCGTGTGTAATTGTGTGCAAGCACTACTGTGTGTGTATGTGTGTGTGTTTGTGTGTATTTCTCTCTCTCCTTCAACAAACTGTTGCGCTTCGATGCTGCTGCTGATGATGACGTCGCCGGCCCTTTTTCGCAAAAATCATAATTACTAAATGGAAATTCTGAAAAAATCATTTTAATAGGAAACAAATTAAAATAACAACGCTTAACCAATTGAATATCAATTAGAAACATCAAAGAAAAAATCCAAAGAAGTTAACTTAATTGGTTTCCCAATTGGCATTTAGCCGGCCGGCTTTGGCTGTTCGATACTAAAAATAGATGTGAAAACATGGTTAAAAAGTGTATAACGGCACACGTCACACCTCAAAAAAGGCTAGCACACAAAACCATAATCAATTCATCAGTGCAAATATACTAGAAAAAAACTTGAACTTTTCACGACATTTTTTAGCGAATACGCAATATTTCTATTGATAAAATATGTTAATAAATTGAGTTTGTTTTCAGTCGTATCGAAAGTGTTCAATAAACAAAAAAAGAGTGTAAACGATAAGCAATATACATATATATAGAAAATTAAATAACAATTACTTAAAAACTGCGAGTTCTAATCATGACACCATCGCCCACAAAAGAGCTTATGAATGCGCCAACAATTTCACGACGACCTCGCGAGGAGTTTGCTGAAAAGGTGAGTCCTTTGGGATAGTTTACCTTCGGGCTATTTATAAAACGAATACCAAATGTGTTTCCTGTGCTCTTATTGATCGACTCCCATACAACAACATCAAAATATAAACATTTGCCGGCCTTTTGTTCGATTTTTATTTGTTTTTTGCGCAATACACGGAACATATGTACAATGTAGTATAGTAAACAAACAAACACACAAACGTACATATAGATATGTAGTAACCGGCTAATAAATAAATATACAAACATATATCTTCTGTCTGCCCTATGTCGTAATTTACACAGTTGCCAGGTAATCTAAACTTATTCGTGCTCTAAATCACATGGCCAGGGGCCAGGCCAACAACAGCAGAGATCTCTGACTAATCAAATTTGGCGTTTGCCCTGGCTCAAAGCATTTGTGCTGATTGATAAGATATCGACAGCCAGCCGACATTAACTGATAATCGATGATGCGATCATAGTTCCCATCCATTCAAATTGTAGACTATATATGTTTTTGTTTATGATTTGATTTTATGGCGATAATTCCATCATCGATATACAAATTTACTATGGGTGTTTATAGATTTTTAGTGGGAATCATCATCATCAACATCTATTTGATGTGTAACAGGAAAATAATGCAATTTTTCATCATGTTTTTGATGAAGTTATGACAGGGAAAAGTAAGATTTGTGGGATGGGATTTCTTGGAATGTTTTGATTACATTCTTCATTAAACTTGTGAGAGCTAAAATGAGTTTACGGCTAGTTTTTGATAATACAGTGAAACCTCAGCTCGCGGGCAGCTCTCCTAGCCGGACTAGTCTTATAGTTCCATAGCATGATTTTCCTTTAAAATCCGTTCCTTAATAATATATTATTTCAGTTTCAATAATCCATTTGTGTTACATAATTTATCAGGGACACATTCCATACAACTTGTTTTTGCTTTGTTTTTTGTCTATTTGTTGCAGTTTGCACTCAAATATGTCAAAAAATTCCATTTGGTATGCAAAGTGCAAAAAGCAACAATAACAAAAGCAAAAGCAAGACAGTAACGAATACAAAATTCGCAGCTTTAAGTTTAAACGAGAGGTCAATGAGTTAACAACAAAAAGAGAGAGAGAGAGAGAGAGAGAGAGAGCGAAAGAGAGAGCGATGTGAGAACGATTCCAACACGTTGCAAGTTATTAACTAAAAATGTTTGACATTATTCAAACGAATATGATACGAATTTTAGATTCTATTGTTGTTTAGATAGATTTTACAGTTAAATATTCATATGTAAATCCCACAATTTATAGCTTAAAAGTCCGTTTTGCTTTCACACAAGATATTGTATATACTTTCTGTCCCAAAAGTGGAAACTAATCAACAAATTTCTTGATTTCATTCATTGATTGATTTGTTACAATTCGAATTTATCGCAGTGACGACGCCCGAATCTTAATTTCATTTGAACTTGATATCAGATCAATCAATTTGTTGCACACGCCAAACATTTTTTTTTTGCTCTCAACTCTCTACCTGTCCTTGTCTTTGAAATGAAGTTATTTGTCGCATGTATTAAGGTGTGTTATGGCCAAATTGGCTAATGCAACCAAAATTTGATGACATTGGCCATAACACAAACATTTGTTAGCTCGCTTCTGGCGCGCCTTTTAATACCGTCATCATTGTCATCATCATTGGCATTGTCATTGTCGTGCTAACAGCTAATTTTGAATATTCTGCAAAAGTGGGGAAAAAAAAAACATCACAAGAAGAATTTGAGTTTTAAATTGTGCGCCACATAACGACATGCCGTGCGAAATCTGATGCAATCGATGAGATCATCGCAGAACCTACTAAAAAACAGCAACAAACAAGAACAACAGCAGCAGCAGCAGCAACAACAACAACAACAATAAACTGCTTAGCGAACCCGAACCAGAATCGCGCTTTATTCATATACTTATATATTGTTCGTACGTTAAACTCACACGAGCGTAATGAGCCGGCAATAATCATAATAATAGTGCTTAGAATATCGTATATTTCATTTACTTGTATGATTTTTAGAGGCGTTAAGAGTAGTTTGTCTATATTTTGAGTCTAGGAAGTTGAGAGCTAAGACCTTGAAGGATCTTTCTTTAAAGCTTGGAAGAAAAATACTTCCTAAGTGGTTCAAGAAGATTGTATACTAACAAGATTTCCAGATATCTAATATCATAAGTAGCATTAAAGATATATCTTTTCACAACACTTGTTCCAATATTTAAGATCTAAGAGATTTTTAAAAAGTTTCGTATTGAAATCATCCTCCGATACGAACCGTCATAATGCTTGAACCAGATCGATAACAAACTCAAAACTCCACTTCAAGTTCCCCCTTTGCATACAGATCTCGTCTCATTATGGGTATTTCATAGTCAAGCACTCTCTGTCTGCACTTCATTTACTGTTTTTCTTGCCCCGTTTTAGTGGTGCATCATCGTTCTGCAACTGCAGATGCATCAGTTCTGTTCTGTTCAGTTCCTGTTACTTTCAATTTCAGACGCCTGCTTGGTAGAGTTGGGAATTGATTTTCGTCTGAGTCATCAAAAAACAAGAACAGAGAGATCACATTTGACAGGGGAAACCAAAAGATTTGTAAAAAAATACGAAGCTTAAATGACGATTGCGCGATTTTGCGGCTAACCCCAACTACATTCAACTATACATATATGTAGATAGAACTAGTGCTTGTTAAATCTGAATAAATGAATATATGCATATGAGATTCTTCATAGCTTAACATATTTGCGTTTTAAAAGCCTGAAACTGACACTTGACAACTTTGTCAACTTTGTATTTAATAGCATTATTAGTTTTCATAGCTTCGGTTTGTTCACTTTGGCTTGGAACATCATAAAAAAAACAGTGCATCACTTTGTGCTACCAATTTGGCTGATTTTTGGAGCACGTATACGACGCGTAGACACACACAAATGGGCAGGATTGTGACCATTTGCCCATCAGCATAATCATCTTCTGGGCCTTGGTAATTGTTGCGTGTCGCTGTTATATTTCCCATGGGTGTGTTAGTTAGGCCACATTCACAGTTACTCTACGCTCAGCTTGGGTTTCGACTAGCCTGGCGTTAGCCAGTTTGTTGTTGTTGTTGTTGTTGGCCAGGTGCGTGGCCAGTTTTGTGCCAGAGTCTATTGCCTGTCATATCATGTGGCAGTGTTTGCGCAACGAGTTGGTTGCACGAACATCGCTTGGGCGGTGACAGACTCGAAACCATCCCCTTTGCCATGTTTGCCTTAGTGATGGGCGTATGCTTAAATTGCGTTAAAATTTAAGTTTTGGTTCCATTGAAATTTCATTAAGTTAAGATTTAGAGTGCTTTTTGAAGAAGGGTTTGAGAATTTGTGGAGAAACTAAGTGAAAAATCTTGAAACTACTTTTTGCAACACTTTTTATACCCTTGACCCATAAAATGGATAAAAAGGGATCGGGATCTCTCGTCTAGAGCCTTCATACTTGTTGTATTCAACCTTAATACTTTTCCCTTTCTCAGTTTTTAATCGCGTTTTCTCTTCGTGTCACGACACATCTTCTACTCGTTACACAGTTTTTAAAATGGCGCCCAACAACAGCTCCCCCGTTATTAGAAATTTTTGCGCTATTATGAGTTCAGATTTATAGTGCTTTTTGAGTTCCTTAACAGAAGAGTTTGAAAATTTGTGGAAACATTTAGTTAAAAATCTTGAAACAACTTTTTACCACACTTTTTATACCCTTGATCCATAAAATGTGTGAAAAAGGATCAACATCTTCTTACTTGTTGTATTTAACCTTAATACTTTTCTCTTTCTCAGTTTTTAATCGCGTTTTCTGTTCGTGTCACGACACATCTTCTACTCTTTACACAGTTTCTAAAGTGGCGCCCAACAACTGCTCTTTTACCCGTTACATAGTTTATAAAATGGCGCCCAACAACAGCTCCTTCCCGTTTATAGACATTTTTTTGCGTTATTATAAATATATAATTGATTGGAACTGAAATGCGTTTGATTTTTCAACAGCTGGCCAAATAACACAAAAGTTTATTGCAACGTTTAAAAATGTTATTTTTAGATGCTTTTAAGTTGAACATAAACATTATAAATAGCAACATTTTATGATCAAATTGAGCAGCAAACGCATTGCTTCAATCATTAAAACTAAACTCATATAACCCCACAAAAAGCTGAATCACATTAGTCGATTTGTTTTTTGCTTAAAAACTCGCTTTAATTATGGTTAATAACCTGCGCAAAGTCAACGCCAGACAACTGTTTAGTTAGAGAAGAGAGATCCAAACAAAATGAATGACAATAGTTGTGTACTACTTTTTGACCATATCGCTTTAAAGTCTATAAATAACTGTGCGTTAACTGTTTTCGTCTGTTTTCTGTGGTGGCGCTTTTGATAATTGCCAAAGTTTTGGCCAACAGATAACGATAACGCGTTATGTTTTGGCAATAAGTAAATTTAACAAAAATTCAACGTCATCGCTATTGCTAACTGGGCAAAGACACAGCCATAATTACAACAACAACAGCAACAAGAAGAAGAAGACAACAAATATAAAAAAAAATTATGTTTGATTTCGTTAACAGTCCAACTACTCGAATGGCACTCGAAGCCAGGCAACAAACTCAACAAGCAACTCAACATTCGGCTTCGAGTGTCTACAGTATGTGTGTGTTGCAGCTGCCCCTCCATTAAAAACATGCCATGCCATATGGCCTTTCTCCAAAAAAAATTCAAATAAAACAGTCATGAGACGACGTCATGAGACAAAACCGGGAAACCGAGGCAACCGCCCCCCCCCCTCTCCCCTATCCATACTCCAACTCCAACAGAGAGTTGCAAAGCTCTCGTCATGCGTGCCACTTGGCACCTATGTAGATAAGAAGTGTCTCTAAACGAGGGTGGTTTAAACTTTTTTTTTTTTTTATCTTTAATATTCATGTTCTTCAATACAATTCTTCCAAAAAACTTTAACTATAAACATTAATTTCCCTGTGGCACATTACGAATTCCCTTAATGCCGCACTTCCACGTGATTTATGGAGTCACCCTCGCAAGCGTCTAACTTTATGGTACAATGGTCTATTTTGTGCCTCGTCTAACGTGCAACGCCGGCAACCGGTCACGTTTCTGAGAGTCAGAGTTGCTGTTTGGCCTGTGGAGACCAACTGACTGGTTACAGCTGGGCCAGCTGTGCATTTGCTGAGCCGCTGTGCTCATAACTGTAAAAACCCGCTCGCCCACTTCCTTGGGAGCATTGGAGCGGGCGCTCGCTGGACATAATGGCCCAAAGCGTGTGTGTTTTTGATTTCTAGCATTGTTGTGGTATGTCATTGACAAGCTGTGTGTGTGTTAATTTTTAATTGTGCTAAATGTGCACATAATAAATATCAAAGCTATATAGCAACAACGACAATACACAATTTTCAATTTCAACACCCACAAATGATTTGGCTTATTTGTGGCTTTGACTGGTTTGGAGGGGTATGAAAGGGGGGCCTGACATTGGCACCAACAGCAACAATAGCAGCTGTCAAAGTATCTTGTATCTGTGTGTGTGTGTGTTGGGTATGACTTAATAGCTGATAAATAATGCTATTCGCAATCGTAAATGTTCGACACATGTGCGTCTTGTTGTTGGTTACAAATGCATTCCAAATGTGTCAAATGCTCATTGGCCCATTATCGATACGAACAGATACAATTGTATCTCAAGGGATAAGAGTAAGATGTTATTGCAAGCAAGAACATTTTGGAGCTGTTCATGTTTGCCACTTGTGTTTGATATCGCATTGAGAACAGAAACATTTATTTATTATTATTTATTAAGCCTTCAATTCACTTCAAAACTACATTTCATAATACCTACGGCAATAATTCACCAATTTTATTTATTTTGCAGCTCATTGCGAGCTTTTGTGATTAGTTTAAGCATATACGAAATATGTGGAATATTCGCATAAACACATTTATTGCATATTTATATTTTTTTTTTGCAATATAAACATTTTTCCGTGGCAATAATTCTTTGGTGCGTGGTATTTTTGACCGACTGCCGTTGCTGCTGCTGCTGCGTGCGGCATGTGGCAAGCGCACGAATTCAACAAATTTACTTTTGTTCTTTTTTGGTTTTGTCCACGGGGGTTTCCTCATAAGATGATTGCCTTTGTAGTATTATCCTGTTCGCACTTTTTAAGAAAAAACTTGTTCACACCTCGTTTTCCAGTGTTTATCGTTCTGCAAGTGGCATGAATTCTTTCCAGCGCCCGCTGCGATTTTAGATTGCTCCAAATGACGGCTGCAGACGACCCAAAAAACACATTCTGGAGGGGGGGCAATAACTAACAACAAAAAGAAAATGCCAGCAAAGCGTAGCTACGCTTAGGTATAAACTTTTCATTGCCTGCTTTCAGGCGGCGCATTGAATATTAAATATTAAGCCGCATGCCGTAAAGTAGGCAGCAATGAAATGTGTATATGGTCAGCAATATAAGAGGATTTATTTTTTATTATTTATATTTTCGACCAACAATTGTGCAATACGCATTGTTTGGCCTTTTTTATATGTAGTCGTTAAAATTCATGTGCAATTTACTCACGATTTGTTTTTGTGCACGCGTATAGTCATCATAAATAATTAAATACAAACAGCTGCTGCTGCTGTTGCTGTTGCTGCATTTAACGGCAATAAAATAAATATCTGTTCGCTAAAGATACAATCTAATGACTCGCATTAGTGTTGTGAGTGTTTGTTTTTTTTTTTTTTTTTGGCGGAATCGGAAACGAAACAAATCAAATGGCACAAAAGTGCGCACACGAAATTCAATCAACTCATTAAGGCAAACAATGAGGGGCGTCGAGCATCAAGCATCTCGCCATTGCCAACAAAAGTCATCGATAATTTCAAGTGAGAGCAATGAGCACTTGCACAGTGGTATGAAACTGATGGCACTTTGCTAAAATCAGAACTACTTCCGGGTTTTGAATGACATTAATTGATGAAGTTTTTTTTTTTTTTTGTATTATTGTATTATTATATTATACATGTAGGATCAAAAATAAATTTATTTTTATAATAATTATGTTGATTGATTCCAATTATATTTGGACACAACAACAATGACTTGTATAAATTATGCTTATTATTTACAATCATTAAGCTTTAATTGAAGAATTTCTGTTTACAAAAATCCCCTAATATATAATTGTTTTGTCAAATGTGAACCACTGTTGCGGCCAGAGTGCAAATACAGCTTAGTTGGCACTTGAAACAAACAAACAAAGGTAACAAAAGACGGCTAAACAGAGCTTAGGTTGCTGTTGTTGTTATTGTTGTTGGTGTTGCATTGTGCTAAACGTTAATGCGTTAAATGAGCTGTTGATGCCCCACGCCAGATAGCTAATTAGAGCGCTTTCTGATGCATAAATTACAAAATAAGCTAAAAGCCGTGATTTAGGCCCTAAAATGAACGCTCCATGTGTTTGTGTTCGTGTGTGTGTGTGTTTAAAACGCCCACGCAAACAGCAGCTGATCAGCAACGAAAGAGAGAAAGAGAGGCGTATACATAATATGTCCATAGTAATAAACACGATAATGATGTTAAGTATACGCCAAATTGGTCAAAACAAAAACGCAAAACGACAAAAAAAAAAGAAACGAACGTAGCCGAACGCAGCCGAAGCCGCTGATATTCTAGTGATCCGCATAATAACTTCAGTTAATGCCGACGCTCATTTTGTTGTATTCAGTTGCTTCGTGGCAGTTGACAGCGTCAGACGCGAAACGTTTAACGAGAGACTTTTTGCTCTTGGCACCCGGCGTGTGCCCTTCAAGGTTAATGTGCGAGAGCGAGTGCGAGCGAGAGAGATGTCATTTTTTCGCAATATACGCTCATCGCTGACATCGTCACGAAAGAGTTCGAGCCGTGATACGACACCAGTGCGTTCCCGTCCAGCCAGTGTAATAAGTTCCAGACGTGATTCGACGACAAGCTCAACGCTCCAGCGTGGCGACACCTTCATACTCAACGACGAAAAGGAACAGCAACAACAACAACGTGGCACGGAGTCCAACAGTAGCACACTTGAAAAAAAGTCCAAAAAGTCAAAGGTCTTCAGCAAGTTCAGTACGTTTACGAAGCGCAAGAAGACGCCCTCGCCGGAAGAGGTGGCCAGCTATGACCATCATCCGAGTGATACGGCCACAAATACCTACTACAAATGGCGCAGTGATGGCGATCGCATGCTCGACTATGATGCCAACTCGGATCCATTTAATTTCCTGTACGAACAGCAGGGCAATAACTCCAAAGCCAGACAGACGACCACAACGGAGTCCTCGGGCTCGCCCTCGGGCATGCAACGGCAGTCGAGTCTGGGCTCCTCCCATTCCAGTGGCAGCTTCGATTCCAGCACCTATCGCAAGAGCAAGACGCCCACACATCTGCGCGAGCAGCTGGAACAGCTGAAGACCCATTCCAACGATGATCTGCTCGAGGAGGATGAGCGCGAAAAGTATAAAACTGTGACACTGAGCAGCTTTCGCAAATCGTTTCGTGATCGCCTGTTGCAGCAGCAACAACAGGCGCCCCATAATCCCGCCTGGTTTGTGGAGGTGCCAGCAGCCGAGACGACGGGGGAGAAGGGCTCGAAGTTTAATGAGTCCAAGGAGAATCGTCCGGATTTTCTAGTCTTTGACAATGACAACTATCGTCCGCAGTCGCGTTCGCCACTCCGGGATCGTCCCTCGCGCTCTGCCACCCGCTCGCCCGTCAAACGCAATGAGACTTTCCGTGTGGCACAGCCAATGCGTCGCAATATGTCACCATCACCGACGCCGCCCGCATCGGCCATACGCATCGAGATCAAGAACTCCATCTTGCCACATTCGCCGGGCCGGCTGGTGCCCGTGGGCGTTGCCAAACCCATGCCCACCACGGAGTATTATGCACAGCGTCTCCTCGCAAGCAGCTTGGCGCGACAGACGCCGCCAGCCTCTAACGGGAACAAATGGCAGCAACAACATTCGCCCACAAGACTCGTAACCCAACAGCAGCAGCATCCCCAGCAGCAGCGCGGTCACAGTGGACGCTATCAAACCCTTGTGCACATTGGCCAAACGGAGCAGAGCAAGCAATCTCCAGCTCCCGCTCGAGGACGTGCACCCACCCGCGTTCAGCTATACGGCAACAAGCCCACAAATAAGGCAAGCTCCACATACTTTGGTGGACACTATAATGCACCAGCACCCCCCGCCGTCTCCTACAGACCCAGTTCACGTCATAACACTGTGGGCGTACCCCCCACCACCAGCATCAATTGGGGGCGTCGCGAACAACAGGCGACGCCGCGACTAGTTGCCGCCCCCGCACCAGCAGCAGCAGCGCCGCGACGCAATCGTTCGCCGATCAAAATTCCATGGCGATAGAATCGACTCGAAACTGATCAAAATGATCAAACGATGATCAGCGCTTATTGATCTGGGGTCCCCCCCCTCGTGTACCTAGAGGGCAAAGATAGAGCTGAAAACGTGACACGAAACAATAAACAAGAAACGAATAAAATAACACAAATTAATTTAAAAAAACATCAACTAAAATATTTAAAATAAATAAATCAATTTTAATTTATATCTATCATAAACAAAGTTTTTGTGTTATTTAGAGAGCTAAAGGATTGGAAAGTTCTTATAATAAAGCAAAAGTAAAGATTTTTGCACTTAAGGAAACCAATTTTGAGGAAAAAATTTACATAAAAATGATGTGATACAAGGAAGATTACATTTTTTAAGATTAGACCAGAAAGTAGCTAAATATTACTTGGTTTCTTGTATATAAAAACTTTTTTGAAGATGAATCGAACAATTATATAAAAATTCTTTTATTTTCCCACCAATCTTCATATACATACTTTACACACACATAACTACTTCTCTGTCTTCATAATCTCCCCTCTCACATGTGCTTAATATTTTCCCACACGATAATGTTTCTGCCTGTCTGTATTTGTTTTTCCTGTTGATTATGATAACAATTGACACGCACTCATCATTAGTTATTAGACGAGAGATCTTATGAGCTTATGGGCGACACAACTCATTCAAGTGTTTGCGTCATTTGGCGACGCAGCGTATCGAAATATTATTATTATTATTTGTATTTATTATCTTGTTACGAATTGTGCTAACAACAATTGCTACTCGTGCAAAACTTTGCTCTTTCCATTCGAAATTGTCAACGTTTCCATTTGTATGTAAAAATATTAATGACAAAGTAAACAAACAAAACAGAAAGGGATTGAAAGATGCGATGGGGGAATAACATATTTCAGCGATTTGTATTGTGTAAATTGATAATTATCATTTATTGGTTGTATTTGGCCCGCGGGGCAGAGATTGAGCATCAGCATCAGTTTCAGCATCAACTTCAGCATCAGCAGCAGTATCAGCTTGAGTTTCAGCATCAGCATCAGCAGCAGTTTCAGCTTGAGCATCAGTATCAGCATCAACTCCAGCATCAGTTTTCGCTTCAGCTCCAATCAGCATTAACTTCAGCATCAACATCAGCTTCAGCATCAGCATAAGCTTCAGCTTTAGATTCAGCATCAGCGTTATTTTCAGTATCAGCAGCAGTTTCAGCTTCAGTTTCAGCATCAGCATCAGTTTCAGCTTTAGTTTCATCATCAACATCAGCATCAGTTTCAGCATCAGCCTCAGCTAAAGCTTCAGCTTCAACATCAGCATCAGCATCAGCATCACCATCAGCATCAACATCAGCTATAGTATCAACAAGCCACAAACTTTAGCTCAAGCCTACGCTTCAGCATAAGCAGCAGTACTTGTTTCAGTATCAGCATTATTTTCAGTATCAGCATCAGCTTGCATCAGCTTCAGCATCAGCTTTCGCTTAGCATCACCATCAGCATCATCATTAGCATCAGCTTCAGCATCAGCTTCAGCTTCAGCTTTAATGATTTCCAGTTCCCTTGAACAGCAAACACTTTGCATGTAGTTTGCAGGGCCATTAACAAAAAATCGTACGCATATTGTACAACATTTTATTGAGGTGCTAATTGTGTCGACTTCTTTTTGGGTATTCCACAACAAAAAAGAAGAGAATCTTGATTTTTAACAATACTTTACTTAAAATTTTTTTTTATTTATTTTTTTTGGTCAATATCAAGCGAATCGACATAGTATGACTAACTGTGCATGACAATGCCACAGCGTTACGTGACAAGCATGCTACCCATATTTTCCGATGTGTGTATGTGTGTGTGTGTGTGTGTTTGGGGTTAGTTTAGATAGAAAGCAGATGCGCTTATTATGGGCCGTATTTGGTTTGCGAAGTATTCAACGCCTAACGGCATAAGCGTATAAGCGAAATGACGTCAACAAAACAAGATTTGTTCATGCACCTTATAAGAATCATACCAGATATTATACGGATACCATACATATATGCATGAGGGCATTAATGATTTTAACCAAATATGTGTACGAGTAGATCAATATGAATCATATTTGTTTTTATATTTTATTCAAGTGCTTTGTTGCACGATTTATTCATTCGGTTTTGTAATAATTTATTCTTCATAAAGCTTGCATCAGGGGTGTTCCTTATAGCTTTTCTTTTGTCTCTAGGTATGTCTTGAATAAAATTATTGTTGCCTTCTCCAAAAACTCAAGAGTTCAAGTTGAACATGAGTCAAAGGTAATTGCGCTAACATATTCCGCGGAATTATATTTTTTTTTTTGGTTTTTTGACACCCACAAATCGTTTCATTATTTATATACCCTTAACGAATGAAATGGGTAAGAAAGGGTATAATGGTTTTGTGCTAAAGCATGTAACAGACAGAAGGAAGCATCTTCGACCAGATAAAGTAAATATATATATTCTTGATCAGCATCAACAGACAAGTCGATATAGCCTGATCTCAAAGATTATAGGAGCTAGAGACTCCAGATTCGAAACTTGAGCTCTTCTAAGCCTCTGGCAGTACAAGTTTGTTTCTATTTATCGATAACTTTTCCAGTTTTTGATATACCCATGCGATCGATAACAAAAAAAACTTGAATTTCAAAATTGTAATAATAAAGTTTGAAACTTTGGATAAACTAATGAAAATTTCAACAAAACTTTATCAAAATCGGTTAAGATTAAACGAAGATATTGCAGTTTGAACGCATTACGTAATGGTTTAAGGGTATATTCTAGTCGGCATTTCTCCACTCGAATCTTCTTGTTTCATTTTGTTTTTGGCAACAACAAATAATTATTTGCGTTTAATTATTTATTATTTCCAGATCAAAACAATCATAAAAAAAGTCTAAAAAAAAATCAATGGAATATTTTTTGTCATTGATTTATTGAACTTTCTTCTCGTTTTGCAACATCGATATATCTATATGTATATGGATGGAGACCCCACACTTCGCTTCTGCATAAACAGCGGAAAAAAAACTTGAAACTAGTTAACTAATTAGCTATAAATGCGATCTTAGGCTCATGTTACACTTTCTAATGTGGTCACAACAACGGGGTCGTTGGAGTCAAAACAGTTTGCAAAGTCAACAATTTATAAACATGGCCAGCAACAACAATTGTAATTTTAGTCAATGATCTACTCTACGCATGATCTTGAACTAAATTAGTCTCGACGCCTAAGTTGGTGTTAGCTCATTTTGGTGTTTTTGGCCATTAAAGCCTTTTAGCCTTAGCCATCTTAACTAGACTGTAAAAAATAAATGTAATGTTAACTTTAGATGCTCTTGAGGCCATTTAAATGGGTGAGTTGTTGGCCAATTGTGCGTGGGGTCTAAATGCAAAACAGGTTAAGAAACAGCACAGAAAAAATTGGTGTTAATTAATGCGAATTTTTTTTTCGTCAGGCCACCAAAAATTCACCGAAATTGTTGTTGTTATCTGTAAATTGTTAAATTTTGTACTTAAAGTTCGCTGTTCCCCTTTTTTTCCGTCTTCTTTCTTTTTTTTGTCGTTTGTATTTTGCAATAAACAAACACTTTGCTTGCGGCTTGTTCTACTGCTTTTTTTCTTCTTTGTTGTTGATTTAACGTAGATTGTTTTCCAAGTAAACGCAAAAGCCGGTTTTCGAGTTGTCGTTTGCTGTTCTTGTTGTTGTTGTTTTTGTCGACCTACGGACTCTTTATTTTTTATTATATTTATATATCTAAACTGTAGACAAACAGTCAACACTCGGCATCGCGTCATAGTTTGAAAATGTAGCTCTTAAAGCAGCTGGTGCTCACTTTCCGATTGCAGATACAATAAAAAATTGATATCTCGACTAGAACATACCCTTAACCCGTTACGTATACGTTACGCATTCAAATTGCGATATCTAAGGTATTTCTTAACCGATTTTGATCAAATGTTTTCAAATTTTCATAATTGTATCCAAAGTTTCAAACCTAGTTTTTTACAATTTTGGAAATTTAAGTTTTTGTTATCGACTAATGCGTATATTGGAACCAGAAGTGTTATCGATAAATGAAAACAAGCTTGTACTGCCTAGGGCTTAGAAGAGCTTAAGTTTCGAATCTGGAGTCTGACTTCTATAGTCTCTGAGATCGACGAAACTTCAAACTGCGTTATCTCCGGTATTCCTTTTCAATTAAAGGCTTTCTTTGTTATCGATTAATGTGTATATTGAGAAATAGATGTGTTATCGATAACCTAAAAAAAACTTTTCCTGCTCATTGTACAAATGTGAACTAAAAATTATTACAAATGTGTTTTAAAATTTGTAGAATATTAATCAAAAGCTTTAGTTTTAAAGTCTCTAGCTCTTATAGTCTCTAAGATCGAACTCGTCTGTTCAGTCTCATCAAGAATATATATACTTTATCTGGTCGGCAATGCTTCCTTCTGTCTTTTACATATTGATCCACAAAACCATTATACCCTTTCTTTTACCCTCAGCGTATGAAAATTCACAAATTTGTTGTGTTTGGCCAGAACTTTGATTGGCAACAGAAGTGCGCGGGCGTAACTCAATCTCAGTCTGCCTATGCATATATGTGTGTGTGTGTGGGTCGAAACTAGTTCTCAATTTCTCACTTGAAATTAGCCGATATACATATATTTAGAGGCTTACATGAGTTTTAGCATAAATATATATGCTTACAACTCGTATATTTTCTCAGCTTATTTTTGGACATTTTGTTTGATTTACATTTCAAATTGGAATTATTTGTTTATTATTTAAATGCGAGACATGACATCATTTATGCATGAAAGTGCAAATATACTAATATTTATTTGTTTGTTTTTTGAGTTTTTTCGTTGAGTTTTTTTGTAATGAATGACTCGACAGATTGGCGATGATCAATCAGAGAGAATCTTTGCTTTAGAGGGGGAGTCACAAAGCTTATGTTATATATTTTATCAGGTTCTGGTTTACTCTATAGTATTTTTAAGTACATTTATAGTTTTTTCAAGCAGTTTGTTGCATGCCTTAACTTCTTGTGCCCGAAACTTTTGCCATTTCGAAGCGCAACAGCTGTGATTTGGTATTAATATGCATTATGGTTTCTGCGATGAGTAGTGTCATATGCTTAATTGGCGGATCATTAATCTATGAGCAAAGTGGGGCGAAGAACAAAGGCGCGCTTTAGGCTCCACTTAAGTGGCAGTCAAACATTTGCGCACTTTGAGTAGTCAACTTGCAACTTAATGCCAAACATCCGTCAGTCAACACTGACTTGTTTGTTTGTCTCTCTCTCTCTCTCACCCTCTCTCTCTCACTCTTTCTCTCTGTGCCATTGTTCAACCATTCTGGCATTCCTCCTGCCTATATATGAACTGGGTCAGCATCGATTTTCAGCGCGACGTGTCACAATTATCGTTTTGCTGTTGTTGTTGTTGTTGTTGGCGTTTGTCCCAAAAGCGCAGAGGCTCAACACTCGAATGCACTCAAAGGACATGCCAACTTTTATACTTTCCTTATCGCTGCCACATCCTGCATATTAATTCTCTTTTGAACGCAAGCCAATAAAAGCAAAATCAACTTTTGGGAGTTAAAAGCATGACGGACGCATGCCAAATGCACTTAAGGAATTAAGAAAGGAATCGATTACGTAGAAGAATTTGAATAAGCCCAAAAGAATTGTAGTCACACTTCCTCACATAACTATTATGCTCTGCGCTAGAGTATTTAAACAATAAAAAAATCCAAACAATTACTAAAATAAAAAGCATTTTTTGTTGTGCTGCAGTTGGCTGCAGCCACAATTACACACACCACACACACACACTCACACACACACGCAGACATACCACACACTGGGAAAAGACAAAGAAACATGGCCAGAAATGGAATGGAAACGTGCCAAGTTGTTGTTTGTTTGTTGTTGTGCATATACATATATTTGTGTGTAATTTTGGAACAAGTGTTGTGCTGCTGCAACATGGGGCAGGACACAGCAGCCATTTTGTCTATGCAAAGCCTCTAACTGTTGACCTCTCTGGCAATGGATACGCTTGCGATTACGTTTTCTGATTCAGATTTAACATTTTTTTTGGCAATGGGAATCTAGGGAAATGGCGTTTGCCGCAGAATGCAATGGTGCAAGAACAACTATAAAAGTTGTATAATTGCATTGCTTATATACCCTGTAAAAGTTGGAGTATGGTTATATATACACTTCATAGGGTATTTCCTATTCGGTGTTGTCTTCTTGTTGCCCTTTTAGAACCAATTTTTGTAATTGCTTTCAAAAAAAGCATAAAAACATAAATATTGCAAGCACTAAATGGCAAAAGCCATAAAATAAGAAAACCCTTTTCCTCAGTGTAAGGGTATTTTCATAGTTAATTAGCTTATTAAGTACTCAAAACTGTCATGCCCACAATAATTATCTCTGATAAGCTTTGTTTGTGCTCATTGTTGTTTATTTAATTATAAAATTATACAAAAATTACTATTTTGCAGGGTGTCATAATTCGCGAGGTGGACGATGGTGTGCGCTGCGAGCAATGTAAATCAGAGTGCCCCGGATTTGCGGCACACGATTGGAGGTGAGTTGAAAATATATTAAAATATAAGAATTGCAACAAAAAACAAAAATTTCCACACAAATATTGTTTAAAAAAGCGTTATGTACCTGTCTCAATATTCGCTGCCTTCACTGTTAAAGCTTTATGACTTTCTATTTGCGCTGGCTTGCGCCAACAGCCGTTAGATGGCGCCAAAGCACAGCACTCATACGTTTATTTATACGTTGGCCGCAATGTTGAATCAATAATTTATAATCTAAGCCCCTGTACACCCCTCCCCCACACACACACCACCACCCCTTGTCACAGTTGGCAATTCCTCATGTTGGACAGATAAATAAATAGAAAAAATATAAAAAAAAAATTCGTCAGCATTGCCAAAAATATCATGCCAAATATTTTGATCGTAAATCTAAAAGGAAAACAAACCGTTAAATTAAACGTTTAAACCACACAAAACAGAAGGCGTCGCTTGGCCACATTCTGGCCAAAATAATGATTAAGGATGAGTATTTGGGGTCAGAGGGGGGAAAGAGACAGCATGCTAGCTGCATGTGACATATTCATTTGGTTTGTATAAATATTATTTTGAACGCATTCGAAAGATAAATGATTGCACTTCTGTGGCCAATTATGCGGCAATGCTGCTTTTATCCAAATGCAAATTGGAATGCGAATCAATTTGGTGGGCCAAATAGTACTTAACGTTCTGTTCTCACTGCCCCACGGCCACAAAATACAAATTACGCTATTAATTTGTTAAATTAGTTTGTCTAACTGTCTGTCGGTCCGGTCGTCGGTATCCTTTGTCTAAAACTGTGGTTTTGTTTTCATTTTCATTCTCATTTTGTTGCTGGCCGTGCGCCAAATACGTTTTGCGGGGGCACGAGAGATGTATTCACAGCTTCTGATGATATACGGGGCGTATGAGCGATGTTTTTTTGTATTTGTTTGTATTTAGTTGTTTTTTTTCGGTTTTAATAGGGGTCTGGTTGACTTTAATGGCAAAAAATACGAACATTGGTCATAAATTATAATTGGAAAAATAATAAAAATAATACACTACGCATATAAGTCAAATCGTAATTATTAAAAATAGCTAAGCAAAGGTGTTAAATTTTAAGTATGCAAAATTTCACTAAAATGCCATAAAAACCACTAATAAATATTGTCAACAAGTTGTGGAAATATATCACAAAAAATATTCAAAGAAATTTATAAAAAGCGAAATTTTGGCAAATTCGATGAACTGCTTTACTAATCATGTGTATCTGTTTCGCTCATCAGTTCCAAAAAAAAAAACAACTGAACTATTAACAATCCCATAAAAAACTCAGCATGACCACAACAATGGAGGGGGCGGGGGTGCGTAACATGACAACCCGCTGAGTTTGGAACCGTTCGTGATCGCTTCCAATGGGCTGCAATGGCAATTAAAGTGCTTTCCAAAGACCTTGACTTGCTCGCATTTCGACTCTCATTTACAATTGGTCTCTCTCGGTCACTCAATCTCTCGTTGGTTGCTCTCTGGAAGCTTCGGCTTTCAATTGATGCCGATTGCAGCAATAAAAGCTCTTCTTTCTCACTGTTTTGCAATCGCGCTCAGGCCAATGGCTCAAGTTAAGCCAACGCTTGCACTTTTTGTGCACCAAACAAAGAGAGCGATTGCAAGAGCGAGAGCGAGAGGGTTGTATAGGGCTGTCAGCTGAAGTCGAGCTCAGGTTGACATTGAATTGCGAAACAAACAAGTACAACAACAAATGTCAGACGATCTGACTGAGTGACGAAGTCGTGTATATTTTATTTATTGTACTTGGCCTATTAAGCGACGCTGTCTAACGGCGCTTCGTGTTTTTACTTGTTGTGAGTAAAGTTCACCGCCGCTGTGCTTCGCTTGTTGTTGTTTTATTTTTTGACTCACGCTCAATTCCAGGCTTTAACATATTGTGCTAGTTTTTTTTTCTTAGTTGTTTTTTAGTATTCGCGCGTTGCCCACGCGATCGAGTCGGCGAATTCGTTGCATAAAATTAATCGAAATTCAAGAAGTGAGAGAGAGAGAGCGCTTCGGAGCTTACTCTCTTTGTGTATGTGTTGCTTATCAGTATCTGACACACGCATTATATATGACCGGTATAGATAGCTGTCAACTGTTTAAAAGTTGTTCGCTTAGTTCACAGCAACAGCGACAGCAAGATGCAATTGAAAATGCAAAGAACTTCGCATTGTAATGAGTTTGAGGTGCAGCCAGTGTTGGTGAAGAAACAGCCAAAGTTTCCAACACGCGAACGTCACATGGCCATCAGGCGTAAGAAGTCGATGGCGTTAGCGCCACCTGGCGTCAGCAGCGACAAGTGAGTTTTTGAGCAATCCAACAAAAAAAAAAAAAAATCACGTAAATTGTTCTCACAAGATCGTTAATGATTATGGGCAAATGTTTTCACGTCTCGAATCGTATTGCCAAGACATTTTTCACAGCCTCGAGCGCAATTTATGAGTTATTATGGCCAAAATGATTTGCGTATTTTAATTGATCATCAATCTGTTGGCAATTGTTGAATTAAAGGGTGGCGAAAAACATGAAAAAAATGTTTGATGTTTAGTTGAGTTGGTTTTTTTTTTAAGATTTTGGCAGCTGTTTTGCCTAATTTCACACTTATTTTGGGCTATATCTCATGTTTATCGTTGATATTTTTCATTTCCAACGCTTGAGTGATGAGATGATAGAATTTGATTTCCATTGATTGGAAATTTACAGTTTGCTCGTGTCAAATGCAGTAAAAGCTCAGGTGGGCGGACAGCCAATCACGATAATGTTCGCAAGTAGAGCTTTTACTGTTCTATTCTAAGAGCTTTTCTTAGTGAAGAGCGCCTGTTTTATATAGAGAGACGTGCCCCCATTAAACTCAATTAGTTGTCTCGTACCAAATTAATGACCAAAACGTTTAGTTCGAAACCCGAAAAGGAAAAAAAAAACAAACAAAACATATGCAAAAGAAATAAATGCTGAAAGTTGCCAAAAGATTCGAATGTTTCTGTAGATAATGGCAAATGATATTTTACTTGGAACCCAGAATAAACACACGAATTTCTATCTGTCTGTTTGTGATGTTCTGCACAAATCAAGTCCTAAATGTGGTACAGAGGGGGGGGGTGAATACCTTTGCCCGTACATTATCTAATGTAAAATAATGGCCTCAATGTAGCTACAAGATACGTGTACAAGTACATATCTATTATGTGTTACACAGATGCTTTTTGTGTCCCCCCCCCCTCTTCCATCTCTCAAGGCATTAAGACAAGGTGTAATTAAAAGCAATGGCAAATGACAGCCACACATGTATCATATAGGCATAAAGACAGACAAACGGATAGACAGGTAAATAAACAAAAACAAATACAAAGGTTCAGAAAACAGATTTCATTTATGATCCGTTGGCTTCATTGATAGATGACTTTTGTAATAAACATTTGTGGTTTTTTTTTTTGCCAACAAACAGTACAATGTATATTATTTATTGCGAAATCATGGAAGATTTATAGCCAAAAACCGAGCCAAGTCCAAGGTTCATCAAACTGCGGCCAAAAATAAAAACATTTCTTTTCGGAAAAAATCTTCTTTTAGTTAATTTATTTAACATCTGTATTATTTTAGGCATTATAATTGCCTCTAACTAAACTTAGCAGATACCCTTTTACTAAGTAATAAAGTGCGTCATTCGTTCGGTTTTCAAAACAATTTTTGTTCCTGGAAACTACAAACAAACCAAATTACATTATCTTAACAGATTTTCATGTTTGAAAATCTTTTGGTTCTTAACTCATGGTCAATATTCACATAATGACCTTTGAGAAATCAGCTTTATATCATTGCATATCCGCATTTGCACTTTACATAACAATTTTTATTGTACCCTGAGTCTAGATAACAAAGGGTATATGGGTTTTTGGGAATGAGAATCGAGTACCTATTGTCGGATAAGTTTTGACGATGCTATGGCAATGGAAGACCAAAAATTTGACATGAAAAACTTGTAAAAATTAAGTTTCTAGATTTAAGTGCAGTTTGTTTTTAGAGCTTAAACCAAAATTTTTAAGGTATTCTACTTGAAAATCAAATGAATTTTGACGAAGTTATGGTAGTGAAGTTTTTTTTCCAATTCCCAAATTTTTTGATATGAAAATCTAGTAAAAAATGGCATTCTTAGATTTAAATGCAGTTTTATTTAAGAGCTCAAAACATAGCTTTTAAGGTATTGTAGCAGAAAATCTAATGCATTTTGAAGAAGTTATGACAGTCAAAAGTTTTGTCTTAAATTTTTTATGATGAGAATCAAGTAAAAATTTCGTTTAAAGATTAAATTGCAGTACTGTTAAAGAGCTCAAAACAAAACCTTTTCAATATCTTTAGAGTTTTGTCAAAGTTATTATAATCGAAAGTTTTATCCAACTTCTTCTTACAATTGCACTGGGTATTTTCTAGTCGAGATTCCCCTACTAGAGTCTTCTTACATGATTCTTTTCACACACACACGCAAGTATCTTCTCGCAATGTGCACAATTTGTTGAGGCCAAGCGGTTTTGTGCTTTTTCTGCTTTCCGGCATATATTGGCCATCAATTAATCAGCAGCGATGCCAAAGTCACGTTTTGCATTTCGTAATCGAATATGGATACATATAACATGGTATATGTACATAAGATTACCTTACGCTTTTGCATTTGATGGCCATTTAATGGGGCTGCTTATCAAGTTGAGAGACAGCTTTGCCAGAGGGGTGGAGAGGGGGAAGGGGGGCTAGGTGTGGCCCAGGCAGCGTTTCTGTTGGCAAGTCTTCCTGGAAACAGGGTTAATAATGCATGCAAAAACGTGCGACTCTAATTAAGAGGCGAGAGAGAGACACAAAGAGGTGGCAAGTTGGGGTGTCATCAATCTTTGGTACACCTACACTTTTTTTTTGTGGTTATATCATGCTCAACGAATACTCTTACTGAATCATTCATGTTTACAGCTAGTTTGGCGATTTAGTGAAGAATCTCAGAATCTCATAAATTACGCTCAGCACGCAATGAATCTTGTGGCTCTTGATCATTGGGGCTTCTTGCTTGCGTCACAGAGAAAGATGTGGAGACCCCATGGTTGCGCTGTCCATCAACGGGGGCAAGACTCTGTTGACGTTTTGGCGCGTACGCCATGAATGAAAACACTTGGCCAAAAGCCTCCAACCCCTCTTGTTGGCCACGTTTCATGTATATTTTTAGTGCAAATATACAGAAAAAGTTGAAGCTAAGTGAAATAACAACAACATGCTGCGAAAATATACAATCAAACAGTTGTTTCAATGCTCTACATAATTCTTAAACTAATAAGAAAACTCTAGTCGAGATATTACGACTTGAACATACCCTTAAGCTGTTGTTAATGTTAACGTTTTTCGCGTAATGATTAAACTTCAATTTTTTTACATTTTCATTATTGTTCCCATAATTTCAAACCACATTCTCACAATTTTGATATTCAAGTTTTTTTGTTATCGATCACATGTGAATATCGACAACCGAAAGATATATCGATAATCGAAAACATCCTTTTACTGCCTAGGGCTAAGGCGAGCTTAAGCTACAAAGCTTAAATCTCGGTAATTATGCAGTTTGGTTACTTTTCCGAAAAGTGGCGGAATTTTTTTTTTTTTTACATGAATCTGTTGATTGCATCATAGTAAGTAATATTCCATGGGGGGAGGCTGAAATTTCCCATAAACTCTATGAGTTATGGGGTTTTGAAATTATCATGAATATTCGTGATTTTGGAGAACGCTAGGGAGAGGGGGGGTGAACACACACACACACACACACACACACAGAGTGTTTTTGGAGTAAAGGTACGAAAATGGGTAAATATTTACTATCGCGGCACCAGCGATTTTCGGGCTGTTTTTTTTACGAGTTTTTTATCACCTGTGAATGATAGAAAAGGTTTCTCATGCAGGCGCATGACGTTTTTTTAATAAAAAAAAAAATTTTTTTTTTGTGTGATCGCATAGCCATGTGGCGTGAGCCACTCTTTCGGCGTTTGAAAGTTTAAAATGCCGTAAAAACTTTCAACGCTGTAAAGCAGTGGCTCACGCCACTGCTATTGGCACTATTGGCTATGTTCCGGAGCAGATCACCTATCGGGCACTTTTTTACACACACCTATGCATACATAAACATCAAAATATCGAAAACTATTTATGAGAATTTCAAAACCCCATAACTCATGGAGTTTATGGGAAATTTCAGCCTCCCCCCATGGAATATCATTAGCGACAACCAATCGAAGGTGCCTATAAAAAAAAAAAAAAAATTCCGCCATTTTTCGGAAAAGTAACCAAACTGCATAATTACCTAAATCTCTAGCTCCTATAACCTCTGAGTTCAGGCTTTATCGATGCGTCCGTTGCTGCTGATCAAGAAAATATATACTTTATGGGTTCGGCGATGCTTCCTTCTGTCTGTTACATACTTAACCACAAAACCATTATACCCTTTCTTACCCATCATAGGGTATAAAAATGGATTCATAAGTAGTTTGATATAAAAATAATAAATATTTAAAGAGTATGTATTTTAATGTTTGTGCATTACTCAATATAGTCTTTGAGAATCTAATGATATTTTAATGGTTTATCTATTGCACATGCCCCCCATCCACTTAGTTCGTGGCAAGGCAACTTGGCCAGCCATTCAATGAGGCATCATAATATTTTTATGGCCCATTTGTGTTTGTCTTTATGAATCTCTTGCCTCCTTCCCCCCCTCTTTATGTGAATTGCTCTTTCAAGATACTTGTTTATAATTTGTTGCATGTTGTTAGGATGTGGTTAATAATCAAAGCAAACTTGTCACAGACGCTTGATAAATGTGGCTAGCAGTTGTTTGGCCAGCTCTGACTCTGACCTTGACCGCCTTACCCCCCCACCCTGCCCCGGCCGCAACGGAAGCGCACAACATCCCTGGGCTACATTTGTGGTAATGCCGGCTAATAAATGCAGTTCGCCAGCTTGGCCATTAATTATCTAGCCAACTGCAGCTGTGGCTCTTAGTTCCAACTCGACTCCACTTTGGGGGCAGTCAAGCGCACTACCTGTTGCCAAAGCGGTTTTCACACGTGTGCGGCATGTGGCATATGCCACATAGTGTGTGATAGAATATAAAATACACTGGAAAAAGTTTAAAAAACAACAAAAATATTACAAATCATTCAAGTTTATAGAAGTTTCAAGTGTATGCTAAGTTCTTTATCTTAGAGAAAAAGTTATCACAATGCATTTGCATTGCTAATAAGCGGTTTGATGACAGCGACAGCAGCAGCTGCTCAAAGCAAGTGCCAAGTCATTATCGCTGCTCTCCCCCAATTGCACGCACTCTCTCTATGCAGATAACGGCGCGCTCTTACGCTCTTACCTGTCTCCCACGATGCGTTGCTCGTGCTATGCTATGCCTTTGCCTTTGCGCTGCTTTCTTTCAGACGCGCTGCCCAGTGGGAGCTTCGTTTATGCTATGGCTATGCTTCGGCTGCGACGGCGTCGTTCGGCGCACCGACATCAACAGCAGACCAGGCGACGACGCCGACGCAGAGTTCACAATTCAGTTAGAATTGAATTGTGTAACGGTGCGGTTGTTGGCTCTCTCTCATAGTCGCCCTTATACACGCGCGCGCGTTTTACTCGCGTTTTTCAAAAGTACGCGCGCGTTTTTATTATTATTTTAATTTGTGTTGTTTTTCGGGCATTCTGTTGACTTATTTATGTGTGTGGCAAAGGTGCAAAGACACAATAATTTCAAGAAAATTTAATTAACCACAACAAAATAATGTTTGTTATTAATTTTGCAAAGACTTGTGACGTCTGTGTGTAGGTTATTTGTTCGCCGACGGTTTCTCTTAAGCATCTCATATTTGGCTCTTGTTGTTGTTCTTGTTGTATTCATATACAAATTCACAAACAAAATGCCAATTGCTGCCAGCCATATTTGTTTACATTTAGACATTTGCGGTTTCGTTTATGTATAAACATGCGGAAAACCCAAAAAGCACAAAAAAAATATATTTCTGGTTGTTGTTGTTGATGTTTACTTATGCGGTGACAGGCAGATCAGAACAGATCAAAAGTAAAATTGTTGGCAGGCTTCGCACGTGTTTTCACTTTGAGTGGCAAGAAATATTTCTTATAAGTACTCAAACTGTGACTACAAATAATAATAAGTGCGTACGACGAGAGTAAAAAGCATTTTGATTTATGTTTACACTCAACATTTATATTTATATCAGAGTGCATCATGGCGCTTTGTCATTTATTGTGCCGTTATTTCGTGTAACACATTGTGACCAGATTTCGCGTAACTGTAATCCTGCCCCCACCCCATCAGGCAGGCAGACAGACAGACAGACAGACATAAAGCCGAAGCTAAAAAGCTAAAGCTAAAGTAATGTGCATGCAAGGCCGCAATAATTCACCAAGCGCAATGCAATTTGGCGTTTACACACACGCACACACACATACATATACTGTAACGGAGGGCATGGTAACAGTTGTGAAAAAAGAATGTGAATTTATGTACATATCTGCAAGTCATAAACTATTGTAGAAGCCCAAGCTACAGCTGCCTCCTGTGTTGTCGTCATGCCAACTCACCACAGCTCAACATCATTGTGGGGGGTTTTCTCACTCTCGCTCTAACTGTCACTCTCTTCCTTATTGTTTCTTTGCATACGTTAATTATCTACCTCAACTGAGCGGTTCAGTGCTCACTGATTCAATTAGTGGTTGCCATCTATACGCATAATTTATATAGTATCTATGTATGTATGTGTGTGTACTTACTTAACTGACTTGTTGTACTTTATGTGGGACAGTAGCCGCAGTCAAGTGCATTATTCTATCGCCCGTAGCTGCACTTATTGTTCTTTCTGTTGCTTTTGTTGTTGCTCGTCGTAATCGCATTAAAAGTCATTTAATCGAAAGCGAAAAGAGAGCGTGCAAGTGAGAGGGCTTGAGCGCTTTGAGCTGCATTTGTTCTATCACTCACTCTCACCACCTTCCACGCCCCCATTTCTTTTGTCCACTTAGCGCACAAGCACACACACACACACACACATACCTTGCGTTGACTGCAAGCTCATAATTGAGATTTGTTGCACTCTCCGTCGTTGACTTTTATGCGCGTTTTTATTGTTTATAGCGCAACATGTTCAATTATAGTGGAAAATTGGATTTTGCCTCTACCCTGTGGGAAAATTCAGGTCAATCCACCACACACTATATTGCAAGTAGCGAAAAAAAGTATCCGAGGCAAGAACTCAGGCAAAGTTGTGCAAACACTTTAATGTCAGTTTGTCGCCAAAAAGTTTTCCAATTGCCCGAAATCGAGCTACACATACAAACATACATAAATGAAAGTGACTTTGGGGCTTATCAATTGTAATTGTTGTTAGCACCCCTTGCCTAACTGTAACCTTACCCAAAGCAAAAAAAAAAAAAATTGCCAAATGCTGCGGGCAACAACAAAAACAACAAATAACTGTGTGTGTTGCTTTTAATTACATTTATCTGAGCAAACAGCAAAACTTTGGCAGCGAACTTCTTTCGCTTCTTGCTGCTGCTGCTGCTGCTCCCGTGTTTCGTTATGTTTATATACTCTGTAAGCGCCAAGAGCGCAAGGAGTATGTTTACAGTGGGGGAGTTAAATTCACCACTGCTCACTTGTTCGCTCTCTCACTCTCTTCGTTAAGTATGCAATAAGCTGTAAGTGATCTGGCAACATTTAAGAACTTTTTTGTGCGCTCGGTTAGGGTATTTCCCAACCCAAAAAACAATTGTTTTGTGTTGATTGCTTATTTACGTACATATGGCAAAGTCTCAATCAGTTATTAAATTTTGTGTGTATGTGTGCTTGAGTTTCTGTCGCAATTCAATTAAATAAAAGCTGTGCCGCTCTCTTTATTGTTGATAAACGCATAAACAGGCTAGCTCAAACTGAAAACGCAAATGCAAAACCCAAAAGCACACACACACACATATTGCCCATTGTCAGAGTGGGCTTTAATCTGGAAATGAACACGTTTTAATGGCATCGTAATTGTTTATTCTGCGATAAGACTGCGCATCCCGCACCAACAATAGCCCAAAAAAACAATGACAACTTTGTTGAACATACAAACACACACACACATACAGTGACACTGAGATTATTTACATGTGTATGAGTTATATGTGGCACTAGGTAATTGGCAGAGATGCATTGCTACAGTTATCTGAACACGAAAAGTTCAAAAAAATTTAATATCTAAAATTAGTTGTAGGTTGAATCTGTTCATAGAAATCATTTGGTTTGCTATTTTCTGCTATAATTAAATTGCAAATACGTAAATGTCAGATTTGTTTTTGTAGCTTGAGGTTGATGTATTTATAGCAGAGTGTATTAGAATATGCAAGATGGCTTTGGTCGGGAGATCTAGACTAGGATATAACCCTAACCCGTTACGTAACGCATTAAGTATTCATTCATCAAAATCTTCGGTGTTTCCTAACCGATTTTGATTAAATTCCTAAAATATGAATTATTTTGTCCATGGTTTCAAACTGCGTTTTCCAAAATTTTAGTTTCAAGTTTTTCTTGTTTTCGTACACATGTGTTGATCGAAAACCGAAAGGGTTCTCGATAATTTAAAACAAATTTCTACTGGCTCGAGCCTAGGAGCGCCTAAGTTTTGAATCTGGAGTCTCCAGCTCTTATTGTCTCTGAGATGATGGCCATATCAACTCGTCTGTTGATGTTGACCAAGAATATATATCCCTTATGGGCTCGCAGATGTTTCCTTGAGTCTGTTACCTATTTTAGCACAAAGTCTAAATACCATTTTTTACTAAAAAATCTGCAAAATTTCACTTATTTCCAAAACAAAAGAAGTTATCTTAAAGCTTACTCATACATATTATACCGCTAACTTTTCTAAAGAACTCTTTTTTTTTTTTGCAAAGATCGTAATCTTAATATTCCATTTGACCTGAAAATGTCGCTGCACGACGCTCTTAACGCAAACATATTGATCTTGATCTTGAAAAGCAAACAAATTGTATTTACAAACAGACATATGCCATGCATGATTCATGCCACAAGTTTAAAGTAATTTGTGTCATGTTTGCATTACTTGAACGCCTCCCCCCGCCCCCGTCTTTTGTATATGCAAAACCTGTTGCATATTCCGCATTGACGTTCACATCGTGAGCAATTAGCAAGAATATTTCCTCCGTCTCAAGACTATAAAAGGTCATCAGTTTGTCTGAGTTCTTACCTTCCCCCACCGCCACCCTCTATGGCAAGATAATAAGTATTTATGACTTATCTAGGCTTATCTAAGGCATTCTGGCATTTTGCTCATCGTCTATTTTTTACTTAACGTTAATTTGATTTCGCTACACATTTTCGTGGCAGTTGACAATCTTTTAGCCGCAAAAAACACCCCGAACCCTCGATGACATCACGTATACCAATTCTCTGAGTGTGTTTTTTTTATTAATCTTATCAGAAAGTTGCCTCTTGGCATGCCTCTGTTTTGGTGGTTGTTGTACCTTCATTTTATTTTATGTGCGTTTTCTGGTTGAAATACCTTTTAAATGTATAATATATCCCAAAGTGCTGGTCACTTAGAGTTCGTATGTTTTTGTTGCGTGGGATTTCGGTATTTATGACGCTGATTATTTTTTATCTAATTGAAAGCAGGGATAGGTAAACAATCGATTCATTGCAATTATCCAGCCAGAAGTCGAAACTAAATATATATTTTTGTTGTTGTTGTGTTTGATAGTAAACAAAAGTAAAGCAGCTGTTGTTGCCACTGCCACTGCTGATGTTTGTTGTTGCTTTATAAAAGGTTAAATTAACAGCTTAATCAAAATGTCAACGAGCAAATAATCGCAGACATAAACGTGCCAAAATAAAAAGTGCTGTGTGTTTTAATTTTGTTTTAAATGGCGCCCAACGTCACCACAGCCACCGCCGTCCCCTCTCCATTTTTTGTTGAGTCAAACAGAAACATTAAACAAAGCGTAAAGCATGTTAATTTAAATGAACAAAAATAATAATCAAGTGTAATTGTAACTAGTGCCAAATAGAAGTTGCGCCAAGGTACAGTTAATGCCAAAGTCATAACGGTTAAGTTGAACATAAAATGGTGAAAATGTTAGACCTGGACCGTCACGCTGAATGCCCCCTGTGGGCGGCATTGGCATCCGATGTGCCCTGGACGGGCATGCATTATGCGTGCCTCAATGTTCTAAGCATTTACTGCAAAGTATTCGATAGAAAAGAAATTTACGATCTCATTGTAAGGTAAGTGAACGTTTAATGCGTTACGAAAAGCTAACGCTAGATGGCGTCTATAGTGTAGAGCTTTCACTAGCGGCAATTAAGTGTACTAAGCGTACTCAACACACTTGAAATGTTTCCGTTTGGATTTAAAAACTAATAGAAAACTTTCTCTTCTTTCTATTTTTTTTTTTTAGAAAAACTTGCCAATCCTGCAAATGTCCGCGCGAAGCGCATGCCATTTATCAACAACAGACGACCAATGTACATGAACGATTGGGTTTCAAGCTGGTGTCGCCAGCGGATTCGGGTGTCGAGCCACGTGACTTGGGCTATACGTGGGTGCCGCCCGGTGTCAGGGCCTCCTCAAGGGTTAATCGTTACTTTGAGCAGCTGCCGGATGAGAAGGTGCCGCGATTGGGCAGTGAGGGAGCACGATTGCGTGAGCAGCAGATCTCATATCAATTGCCCAAACAGGATCTGTCGCTGGAGCACTGCAAACATCTGGAGGTGCAGCATGAGGCGTCCTTTGAGGACTTTGTGACGGCACGCAATGAAATCGCTTTAGACATAGGTAAGTGATGAACCCAGACTAAATGTAAAGTTTTAGAAACAAATCTCTTAACAAATTGTAGCTTATATCAAGGATGCACCCTACGATGAGCACTGTGCGCACTGTGATAACGAGATTGGTGCTGGGGATTTAGTTGTGGCCGCACCCAAATTCGTCGAGAGCGTCATGTGGCATCCAAAGTGCTTCACATGCAGCACATGCAACGAGCTGCTTGTGGATCTCACCTACTGTGTCCACGATGACAAAGTCTACTGTGAGCGTCATTATGCGGAAATGCTCAAACCCCGCTGCACTGGCTGTGATGAGGTGAGTGCCTCTCCATCTCCATTCATCACCAAATTGTTTCTATCTATCTATCCCTTGACTTGACACACGCTGTGCTTATATCGCGCAAAGCGTAGCATACTTTCAGGCGGTGCTTTTTATACGCTTAACACATAAAATGGGTAAATAAGGGGTATAATGGTTTTGTGCAAATGTATGTAACAGAGAGAAGGAGCATCTCCGATCCTATAAAGTATATATATTCTTGATCAGCATCAACAGCTGAGTCGATCAAGCCATGTCTGTCTGTCCGTCTGTATGAACGCGCCTATCTCAGAGACTATAAGAGCTAGAGACTTCAAACTTAAAACTTAAACTCTCCTATACCATGAGAAGATCAAGTTTATTTCAAATTATCAAAAACATTTTTATTTCCCAAAATACACATGCGATCGATAACAAAAAAGCTTGAATTTCAAAATTGTGAAAATAAGGTTTGAAACTATGAATAAAATAATGAATATTTAAAAAAATTTGATCAAAATCGGTTAACGAACACCGCAGATATCGCAGTTTGAAGTTTGGTCGAATTGGTCACTGATTAAATACACATAAATAAGCATAACGTATCGGGTTAAGGGTATGTCCTAGTCGGGATTTGTCGACTAGAGCCTTGTTTTAATTGTCTTTGCTTTCGTTTTAATTGCTTGACACACGCAGCTAGGTTTTATGACTGAGGTGTGTCTGCCCTTATCCTTAATCTCATCCCTTTTTTATTTGATTGTTCCCTATTGAACTTTATATGTTTTGTTGGCTAAAAGTCAACGCTCTGTTTGGCCAATGCATTTTGTGCTCTAAACAGTATCAGTTGATAGTTTCTTAGCGAAAGTGCTTACAAAGTGAGTCGGAAAGTGTTTTAAAAAATTGTTTACAGTTTTTTTTTTTATAAGGGATTTTCATCTCACAAGCCTTCACAGATTAACAATTCTCTATTAGAACTCATTCAATTGCCATTGAAATAATAATATATGATCAGGCACACCCACTTCTTGGTTTGCTGTCAAGCAGTTTGCCCATGATTTGATTTTTCCTTCTGCTGTCCGTCGCACACTTTCGCTTTCAACAGAAAACAAAAACAAATACAACCCCGGCGACCCATTTATTTTTGGCACATGCTCTCAATATTTATAAGAAAAGAAAAGAATACGAAAAATGTTTGAGTACAAAAATAGATGTTTGTTTCGGCAACGAAAAACGCATCGATTTGTTATGTTGGCAATGGTGTGCCACAAATTTATGGCAGCGACAACTGCAACAATTAACGTTGCGGCATTGGCCCTGCAGCAAAAATTTAAAGGCCACGCATAAATGTATTAAAAAACATAAATACCAAAGCGAAAAGCGAAACAAACGCGAACAGGCAAAGAAAACGAACTAAAAGAAAAATATATATATATATCTGGATGTGAGCATTTGTGTAGTATTTATTTATTTTGGTGAGACTTGTGTTCTGAAAATATGTTGTTTGAAAAATCACTCGCAATTTACATGGCGTGCTGATTAGAAACGCTTTCGTCCGCTTTTTCGGCCAATTCCGATTGTCAATTCTTTTGCCAAAATACCCCTCGTCTCCCTTCGCGTCCGCTTGTGTCGTTCAATTAGCGCCTCTGCTCGGGAATTTGTATTTGTTATTTTGTTGTTGGCCGTGTGTGTGAATCAGTTGAGTGCGCTGCGGCCCTTAGCTAGTCGCATTAATCAGTTGCAAAACGATCGATTAACTGGCAACAACTGACCGCGACACCCTCTGCTCTTGACTCCGGCTGCCCGGGCAGCTAAAACACCCAAACACAAAGTGAAAAGTGTATCGAAAAAATATATAAATAAAAATACAAAATTTGAAATTCGAAATTATATGTTTATGAATATTTGCGCTCGCTCTGTGAAAATTCGCACAAAAATTTTTCGCAAGTCGAAAATTTTTATTCAATTACCTAATCACTTTTGGCCATTTGGCGAGTGCCAGCGAGCGCTCTGAGCGCATTGTTCTCAAGTGCTACTGAGTGCGTGTGGTGAATTCAATATATCGTAATAATAAACACAGTCGCACATTTGCCGACCGGTCGTATACACAATTATTGCATCGCTGGCAGCGAAGCATTACGCAAGCTGACGAGCATGGCTGCGGACGACCCGCTAACCGGCGTTGGCGAGCTGCTCTTCTCGCTCATCATTGGGTATTTGGGCGCCTTGGAGTTTGCATTCGTTGCACGCCATCTGTACCATCTGTGCCGGCATCCGGGCAGTCATCAGGATGTCGATGCAGCTGCCGATGCTGAGGAGCTGCCACGTATGCGTGATCGTTTGGACAAGGAGCTAAAGGAGGCAGCGGAACGTGAAGCAGCTGCCGGCGGAAATGCCATGCAGGATGGTGTGCTCTATAGCAATGGTTTTCGTGTGGAGTCGCCGGAAGCAAAGAAAAAGGCATTAGCCGAAGAGCTGGAGCGACAACGGCGCATTGAGGAGGCGACACGTAAGCAGCTGGCCGAGGCCGAGCATAAGTTGGCCGAGGAACGTTTGAGGGCTGCACAAGAGCGTGAGGCCGAAGAAAGCGCACGAAAGCTGTTTGAGGCGGAAAAACAACGCGAAGCGGCGCAACGAGAACGTGAAGAGAATGAACAAAAGCTGATTGAAGCCGAAAAGCAGCGTGAGGAGAATGAAAGAAGAATGCGAGATGCCGAACAACAACAACGTGAACGTCAAGAGAACGAGAGAAAACAGTTTGAGGCGGAAAAAGAACGCGAGGAAAATGAAAAGAAACTGAGAGATGCGGAATTGCAACGTCAGGCATCGCAACGCCAAAGAGAAGTAGCCGAAGCAGAGGCCGAAGAACATCGCGATTTGGAGGAGAATGAAAGAAAACTGCATGAGGCAGAGGAACGACGACACGATGCACAACGTCAAAGGGAACACGAAGAAGCGGAAAGTGAAGCAGAACGCCGAATATTCCAAAGCGACGAAGAGCAGGCCAAACGCGATGCTGAGATTGTGGAGCGACTGTTGGCAGCGGAGCGAGCACGCAAGTTGAGTGCCACCGAAAGTGAGCTGGAAGAGGAGGCTATCATACTGGAGCAGACCAGACGTTTGGCGGCCAGTAAAGGTAACATGGAGAAGAAACAGAAGTCCATCGAGGAGAATGCACGCCTCTTCATGGAGGCCGAGGAGGAAATGGTAATGGTGCATCAACGCATGTTGCAAGCACAAAGGGAACAGGAGGATGCTGAATATGCCGGTGCCACACCCGTTGTAGAAGAACCTTGTGTTCGAAAAATAATGCCTCCACGTTTCGAAGAGCCTACGATCGAACAGCCCGTAAAGCATAGAGTAAAGACGCAATTTGGCCAAACCAGCGTCGGTGGCGAGGCACGATCCAAGACACTTATGTTTCCGGGTGTATCCGATGAAGGTTCCTCCGTGGAACCCAACTCCAGTCAGCAATCATCGTTTAGCACCCAAGGGACGGAGGGTGAACGTCAGGAGCCCGAGGGTGAAGACAATGTGCCAGATGTGCAGTTCACCGAGGACTACTTGCGTTCCCTTGATGGCATCAAGAGTCGTCCATTGATGCGTGAGGATGGTTCTGGTCGTCGTCGAGCCTTTAAGAAGCGTCGCTCGAGCGGTAGTTCAAACTCTTCGCGAGAATCGCGTGCCTCACGTGACGAGGAGCTGAAGATGTTTACATCGTTGGAGGAGGAAGAGCTGCGACATGGTGACAAGGACGATTACAATCCCATCAAGTATAGCACAGAGCCAACACTGCGTGTCAAGACGAATAGACGGCACAAACGTAGTCCTGCCAAGGATATCAAGACCCCAACTGACCCGAGTTCACTGGAAATGCTTGGTGAGGAAAGCACAAATCCGTGGGGTGAAGTTGTCCCGGAGACCTATAAAAACACGGAGTTTTGGAAACGCGAGAAAGCCCTGTCCATTGATGAGGAGAACCTAGAGCTGGAGAAGCGAGCATCGGGCGAGGAGACGGTGCATTTGGACAAGCCCAAAGCTTCCTCATTCGAGGAGGCAACAGATGCACAAAATGCAGAGGCAGCTAACTCCTTGAAGCAACAGCGCTCCAAGGAAGAACATGTGGTGAGTGATGAGTTTTATTTTCTGCGAAACTATTTAACTATCTACGATTTACGCTTTAGGACAAGGACAGCACAGTTGCGGATTCGAGCAGCAGCGACATCAAATCAAATGTAAGGATATTCCTTGAGCTAATTGGAACTCCCTTGCTTACCTTTTCCGAGATTCAAATCTTTTGTTTTTATCTTAAGCCCCTAAATGCTTTAACTGCTTTCCACTTTGCTTTTCATATGCCAACTTGCTTTCGCTTTTACCTTCCCTGCTTTTGCTTTTGAAGCTGCAAACCTCCCGAGGAACGGAGGAGCAGTCCAGGCTTGGTTCACCCGGCTTGCGTCGCAGCCCGCGCATTGATGAAATGGATCACTACGAGGAACGTTGGCGTGAATCGGAGGCTGCAAGTCATCCAACCAGTCCTCCACCCAGCATCAGCATACGCCAGCCCGATACGGCACCCTGGCGAGATCAATACGGTCTGTTGATGGAGGGCATCAGTGATTTTTATGACTTTACTGCATCGGTAAATCCATCAAGATCACGCTCTGGATCTCGGAATGCCTCGCCGCAGCCGAAGAACGTTGCCAATCGCATGGACATAGATGAGGAGCACACGCTGGAAGTCTACGACGATGGAGGGGAGGGTCTTTTGCCAGGTGAACTAAACTGCGAACTGGTTCTGCAAATGCTAGAGTCTACCATAAACGGAACGGAGACTTCGTCGGAACAACTAACATTACAAGATGTTGCTGATGACCCGAAAAATAGCAGCAATCAAGTTGTTCCAATGATTTTTGAGCCTCTGCCAGAAACACGACCAGCATCGACACCTCGTACCATTCAGGATACAGATAGCAGCAGCCCCATGGAAGTTGAAACCAATGGTTCTAATGATCCGCACACAAACAACTCCGAAACTCATTCAGCTCTTCCCCAACCTGTGTTTGAGATTAATGTAATGGCTGAGGAGACAACTGAGATTATTGAAGAACCCGTTCCTACTCGTGAGGAGATGCGTTTGTTTGTCGAAACGTTGCGAGCTGAACGAGTTTCGCGTTCCCAAACACCAGGCCATTCTCGCTCCCGTTCACGTTCGCCTTTGCCCACCGCCGACAATATCGCTCGTGGTCTGGAACAAAGACGTCAAAAGCGTATCAAGCAGAATGATGAGTTTTTCGAGAAACTTAAAGATGATGAGCACTCGAGTGGTTCTGGTTCGCCTATTAAAGTTCCTGGGGATATTACTTTGAGAATGGATTCACCTTCAGGCGCAACGAACGATGAGCTTTTAGGCAAAGGTTCAGTCTCACGCATAGTCCCCGATTTGATGATAACACCCGTACTTGAAGAAGAGGAACCCATGATAGTTACTGCTCCAAAAATTAACGTTTCCCCATATCCTCTTCCAACTATATCAATTGAGGGTGTTGAAGAGCCTTTGGAAGATGTTAAGGAACCCGAACCTACGCCAGAGTCCGTTGCTAAGTTGGTTGAACAGCTTCGTCTGAATCGCTGTC
This sequence comes from Scaptomyza pallida, assembly GCA_018152965.1. Lineage (NCBI taxonomy): Eukaryota > Metazoa > Arthropoda > Insecta > Diptera > Drosophilidae > Scaptomyza > Scaptomyza pallida. Next base: position 4,562,155 of record JAECXP010000107.1, read on the forward strand.
GATCCCATTCGCGGTCCCGATCTCGATCGCCTTTGCCAACTGCTGCCAACTTGGAGCATAGCTTGCAAAAACGTCGTGAAATTCTCATTGCACAAAATGACGAGCTTTTCGAGCAAATGCAGTTGAGGGCCACAACACCCGAGCCAGAGATTCGCGGAACTAATGTGGAGAACGTGTATGAGCGACCCGGCAGCAGTCGGGATATGCGTTCACTTTCACCCTCCCGTTCACGCTCACACTCGCCTTCGCCAGCGCGTTCCAGTTCTCACAGCACGGATTCGGAATATGCCGATGACTTTCACTTGCTGCTCAATCTGGAAGGTTGCGATAAGCGAACCTTGTTCAAGAGTAGTGAAGAGTTGGAAAGCGTGTTGGCTCATAGTTTCAAGCAACGTGAGTTCGACCTGGAAGCACTGCATCAGCTTCAAAATGCCGACGAGGAGATTGAGCTAAGAGTTGAAGAGGATTACCCAGAGGATTACCCACAAGAATATGAAAGAACTTTCTCTGAGGCAGCTCGAGAGCTGAGATCTGAGCTATTAGTAAGTGGCTTTAAGCGCTCCAGGTATGTTGGAGAATCCATAGACCTTGGCGTTGGACCTGAGTTCGAGCAGCAGCGACGTGAGAACGCTCAGTTCCAACGCTCTCACAGTCCTTCGCCCTCTTTGGATTTAAGTGAGGCTCGGGAGCATGCAGCAGCACAGCGAGAGATGCAGGCAGCCATATTGAACTCCTTAGTAAGTGCAAGCAGCACGGAGGATGAGAAACGCTTGGGTGCCAAGCCCAAGAAGAGCGTTTCGTCGGAACCGCAGGTAATGCAGGAAGAACAACTGGATGATATGCGTCATCGCACAGCGGAGTTTCAACGATCCCGCAGTCAAAGTCGCTCGCCGGTGAGAGACGCAGCGGATGAAGCTGCTTTGCAAAAAATCGATGAAGAAGCTGCCAAGCGAGAGCTACAGGAAGAGATGCTGGATCAGTTTGCCGCCTCCAGTGTCAACTTTCAGAACTTTTCGCGTTATCTGAATGCAGACTTTTTGGACAGTGAACGTCGTGCTTCGGACTCGGCAATAATTCAACTTGATCCCCATACAGATATGGAGCCTGAGGAGTATCATCATTTTAGACGCTTTTCGCTGGCACAGGAGCAGCCTGTTGAGGAGTATCCCAGTGATGATTGCGTTTATATATCACAGATCGAAGTGCGTTCCCTGACGGGTAAAAGAACTTGGCTTAAGGAAGATTTCTATACGCATGACTTGGCAAGCTTAGAACTCAATTTTGATGACCTGCCAAAGAAGTCCGAGTACGAAACGGAGGAGCGCTCTTGGGCACGTGCCGTGCTCGCTGCAGAGGCGGAGGCAGCTGAGTTTGATGAAACGAGTGCTATCTATAACTATGATATTGTAGGGGAATACCAAAGAATCGATGAAGTCAGCAGCAATGACAGCGAGGACGATCGTCAGACTGTCGTGGAAATGGATGATGATGACGATGATAATGAGTACGAGTTTGAGCTAGACGAAGGCATCTCAGATAATAATGAACGCACCCAGCCAACGGATGAATCCCATCACGATACATCCGAGTGTGAGGAGGCCGAACGCAATGCAGATCGTTATGCAAATCGTGGTGCCAATGACTGGGAGGAGATTGACAACGTAGAGGACTACGGAGACTATCACATTGATGATGGGGCTGTGGGTGGTGCCTTCTCCGATCCGGATTCCTACATTGAACAAATCTACACTGATGCAGTTAAGAATCGCAAACAATCCGGTATTTTACGAGACTTTGAAACAATGGTGCAGGAGCAGCTGCCAGGAAATACTTCTTCTTATCAAAGTGACTCCGATAAGGAGAAGTCTAGTTCGGATAGTGAACGATATGCTCTGTGGGCCAAGACTAGAGAGCTCGATCGAAACGAAGAGCATAGCAGGCACAGGGATATTGATATATCACTCGGACTAATTGAGAGTGAGCGTAGGGATACGGGCATGCGTTACTTGGGAGATGCTCAAGGGGCTGCTCGGCAATCCACGCGACTGCGCACACGCTACGGCTACAGTCCCAAGCTACAGGCAGGTGTTGTGGAAGATGACATCGAGGTTGATTTGAACTACAAGCCAAAGCGCGAATACAATTGGCGTAAGAACTTTAAGCTGGATGAAAGTGAGCCTCAGGAAAACTTGGAGATAAGCTCAGAGCCAACAAAGATTGAAGATAAGCCGAAAGTCCCAGAGCAGGAGCCAGAGCAGGCGACGGAACCCTTAGATCAGGAGCCTGAGCTGTGTGTCGAAATGGATCCACGTCGTTTTAGTTTTGGTGGCGAAAGCATTACACTCTTTAGTCGCAGTCCAGATCGTGAATTGTTATCCGATGTGCCCGAAGAAGCTGCTCCAGAGCCGGAAATTGCCGAAGAACCTCCCAGCCAAGCACCCATTGAAGAAGCTTTTAGCGAGAAGCCAAAAAAGAAGAGAAGCAAGAAAAAGACACGCAAAAACTCTAAAGCGGAGGAGGATCTTCGCGACGACAACGACTCCGATAATCAGGAGTACAATCAACGCAGCTCCGCAACCAGAGATGAAGCAGAAGCTTCAACAGAAACGTCCAAGCGTAAAGTGCGTTCGAGACGCAGCTCAAAGAGCAGCTCCGCCAACGAGGATGGCGGAGGTCTCTTCTCGCCACGTAGCAGCATTGCTTTTCTGGCCGAAAGTACTCTAGAGGGCATTGCAGAGTTTGATGCTCCCGATGATGCTTCATTGAGAAAGAAAACCAAGAAGCGCAAGAAGTCATTGAAGGACACCAAGGAAGTGAAGGAGCAGAGCATAGCTGAAGCAGCTGAGCGGGCCATTGATGAGGCCTTAGCTGAAGCCCTGGCCAAAATTGCACCCATTTCGATATCGGTTTCAGCGAATCTAACTCCAGCTTCAACTCAAATGAATCTCCTGTCCAGTATCAGTGCTGCACATAGCTTATGCCTTACACCCGCCTCCTCCTTTGAAGAAGCGCCTGTCGCCTTTACCCCAAGCACTAACGATGCTACTGTAGCTGTAGCAAGGCCAGAGCGTTCCGTTGTGGACACCTTTGACATACTCAAGGATGCAAATTTTTATCCGCTTTTTTAATATGCAAACGAATGAATGATTTGATTTTAATTTTGATTTATTTCTTATAGACATGTTCATAAGCCCAAATGCCAAAAACCCAAAACCATCGTGCACGCTGTACAAATCTCAATCCAATCTCTGCACCCAGTTCCAGAGGCTACTTAGGATCATCACACACTGTATTATACTAACGACCAGACCCAGAAACGCACGAAACGATACACTTAAAGAGGATATGATTTGATGCTTATTTCAATTTAACTGTTAGTTAATATTTTTATCGATTCCTTTATAACTGCTGACAATAAATATGAATATATTTTAATGATGAAAAACAAAACACATTGATGGCGTTGTAATCACTTCATTCAAAAACTGCATCTGACGCAATATATGCCCCGATCTGACGCTGCTAAAAATATTCCCGCATAATATTCTATATTTGTATTGGCGTCTGTAGATCTTTGCCAAATGCCCTAGCATTGAGATCATTTTGTTATCCAAATGGCCCAATGCATGCGCCAAGTGCACTGACATTCATTCAAACCAGAGACAATTGGCCAAATATACTTATTTGCATATGGCATTCGCTTGGCCCAATTTGCATTTTTGGCTCATTTCAGTCGCATGATGTCATCGTTGTGAGTTCGTTTGTTTGTTTGACTTGGTTGTGTTCAGCCGGTGATGGGAGGATATAAGTCATTTAATGTTTTTTTTTTTTGTTTTTTTAATGTTCTTGTCATGCAGCCACAAATTACTTAAACTGTCATGTTGCAAAGCATTTCATAAGTGGCTGTATAATATCTTAATGCCTTGGGGGCTATAAATGTCGAGTGTGTAGACAAAAAGTCAACTGATTTGGGTTTATCATTGCTATATATACTAAAGTTAAGCATTATAACTAAGTTTAGTTCAATACAGTTATTTTTCTTAGGGCTTTCCTTCCTTTCTTTTCTCATAACTTGTTCGGTCAAACAAACGTTCTTTTATTATTCACATGCCTAAAAGTATGCTGCTGAAACCTAATTCTCAAGTTATTTGTTGCCTTCGCGTGATAATATGTTAAATCAACGCTAAACATATTTTGTTTTTGTGCTGAAATAATGCTGTCAGCTTTCTAGTGTCATATCCTTTGTCAAATTAAGCACATTCGTCATCCGGTGGGGGGGAGAGGGGGCATTCACCAAGTGAGAAATGATTTTTGGGGGCACTGTCAAATAATTCGAAATCAAAAGACGAAATCTTTGTTAAATTGCGGTTGAGCGTTTCGCGCTAAAATATTTATGACAACAAACAGGAAAGTATGTCACTTGGCTGATTTGTTTACGCAGCTCAATCTTCGGCCACTTTTTTGTTCTTTGGGGGGTCTCTTTTTTGTTGTTTCTGCAATGAGCGCAGGGCCTTTGTGTGTTAGGCCATTGCGTAATGGCATGTGGGATATGTGTTTCTTGCTACGTATGGTTCGTTCGCACAACAGCTAAGAAAACATGCGAAATCCGTTGCCAAAAAATCATATTCAATAATAGTTTGTCTTTGACATGAATTCATTTTTCCTTCTCCTGGGGGCAAACGTTTTTGTGGCGCACTTAAAAGCTGGCGCATATTTTCATTTAATATTTTTCTTGTTCCCTCTAACCCAAACATCCCAAAGGGTATATACACTTCATGAATGACTTTAGCCATTAGCTTGCGGTTTGGGTATTTGTGAGTCTTCTATCTTTATCTATTTATCTTTAGCATACTGTGTTTACTATATATAAATGATATATGTATTTTGTTGCTGGCCAACAGCACAACACAACACAAGAAAAAATTGTCTTAAATAATTTAAAAATTCACTTGAAATTGCTGGCAAATGAATTTTTGCTTGCTCTGTGCCACAAAAATGAAACACCTTTTCTATTAGATCTGTGTTGTTGTTGTTTTTTTTTTCCATATTTCATTTCACCTATATACACAAATATGCCCCATACTTGTTTTTTTATTGACGTGTGTTTTTTTGATTTTTGGACATAAACCTTTTCTTGGCCAAAATCAATGTTGTTTTGTGCCGCGTGCAGATGTTCTCTATATATAATCCAGATCACATTGAATGCATATTTGCTTTGCCAGCTGATTTTTTTGTTTGCTTTTCTGGCCAATATTTAAACTTCAACTTGAACTTATGACCATTACCCACTGACCCGCCCACTGACGCAGTTTCAGACAAAATATCCATGGGTTGCCCAAGAAAAAAACCCATTAGTTGTTCGCCGCTTTTCTTGGATGCTTTCATAAACAAGCTATTATAAAAATAAGCTGGAAAAATACTATATATATATTGTATAAATTTATGACCCAATTAACGCCCCGATGCCGCCGAATGTTGAACGCGCGTCTTGTGCACTCGTGGGGCACTCGCTTCCCAAAAACACGCAAGACTTGTATCAAAAGATTCGCGAATCGTATTTATTTATAGACAAAAGCATCCAAGATTGCATTACACACATACACTTTGCCTCCATTGCTCTTGTCTGCATTTTTACATATAAAATCTTTATGTTTGTGTTTATTCATATGGATTAAATCGCAAAATGCATAATTTGTTGTTGAAAAATGAATAAATTAATGTTGTCAAAAGAGTATATTCGGCTTCTTAAAGGATATGCATAGGTATTCCTGATCAATATCGGTCTAGCTTTTTGCTTCTATGCAGGTTTTTGTTATGAAACTTTGGGTAAGGTCTTCTTATTGCTGCATTTGTTGAAATCGGCCAGATCGAGCGATTATATGATGTACTTGTATAAACAATATTATCCGATTTTACTATGAAAAACATGTTGTCGCCAGTTCATAAAGATTTTGTCATTATTCTTTCTCGTTAAACTTAATAATGCAAAAGATACTAAAAATATCATATTTAGTCAACTTTAAGATCATATTTTGTTTAGCAAATTAGCAAAAATATGAATGCAACTTGTGTATAAATAGTTTTTCTTGGCCTTCTCAACGTCTGTTCTCTATATGGCTTATAGAGATTTGTCGACTTGATGTCCAATGGCTATTTACCTTGGACACTTGCCCTTTGGTGTCAAAGCCTGTCAGCTGTTAAATGCAATAACAAATTGTTCAACATTTATGCGCTAATTATTAAAAGATGGTCAAAAGATTGCATTCCAACATAAGATATATAGAAAAATGTTAAACCTTTCCATAAACCGTTTCCAGGTTTAGTTTTCGCTGCAGCTGTTTGCAATTTTGTTGAACGATCAACGATAAACGTTGTCTGTGCCAAAATGGTGTAAGAAAAAATGATGTATACGACCCACGCGTTTATTGCCCTACCCCCTCCCCCCCTAAAAACGATCAATTAAAAATCTATAGGTTTTCATTTGTGTCGATCGACGTTGCATGAAAACTGTTGCAGACAGAACCAAAAGCCAAAAGGAATTTTATTTTATGCTCCAAAAGTGTGGGAGCGCCAACAAAATGAGCGAAAAAAGTGTTGTGTGTGTGTGTGTGTTGAAGACTTGTGTGTCGTGTGCAGAATCAACTGAGCAACAACAAAGGAACTAAAATGAATTTTCTTTTCATTCTTCGCGCTTCGTTTTTCATATGTATGTGCGTATGAGCGATGAGAGTATATGACGTGAAACAGACAGCAGCTGTTTCAGGTGTGTGCCAAAAACACACACACACACACACAACCGAAGTGTTTTTGGCACCTGAATTGAAATATGAATAAATAGATTTTTACAGGTTGAATATTGCAAATTGAACGTTGCATTTAAGATTTCAATAATGCTGTTAATGATTGGCATGCTTGGCCATTGTCTAAGCCAATTTGTATTGCACATAGAAGCTAAGAGACAGCAGAGCAGAGAGAGCTGCAGTCTCTCTCTCTCCCTCTCTCTGTTGCGCTCAATTGGTAGACGCCATGCTCGTTGGCTCTCAACGTCGCTCGCCGAGATTTTATTTTTATACATTTGTCTCTGGGACCGAAACTAGATACACGCACGTCGCGAGCAGCAGCAGCAATCTTTTTCAAAATCATTTTGAATATTCTGTGGCCAGTTGGCATCTCGACACGGGAAAGCTCAAAACGTAACGCGAAAAATTCGGCAGTTTGAACGATTCCGATATAGTATAGTTTAGTATATACACATTGAATAATTTTAGAAAGTTCAGTCGGTCATTGGAGTGCAAGTTGATTTGATTTTGATTTAGTTGAGAAACTTGAGGGCTGTAGAGAGCGGACGCGCGCGTTTCGGACAAAATGGCGGACGTGGAAATTATGCAAACGATGACGGAAGTGAAGAAAACGAAGAAGGTCAAGAAGACAACGAAGCGTCGCGAGTCCGAAGTGCAAATCAGCGAGGTGGATGCCACCACTGAGGAAAGGGGGTAGGTGGCAGAAACGTGTTACGTGTGTAAAGAATTCGTTTTGTGTTAGTTCGCGACTCCTGACAACAAAAATACCATTACTCTGAATTTGGTATTTTTTGTTGGTATTTTGGATGGCCGTGTTGATCTGCTCTGTATATGTATTGTATACTCGTTCTCAATATTTTTTATATACTATATATTTGTATTATCACTCGCAAGACAAGAAAAAATATATTCAAATACTTTCATGCCACATTATTACGATAAAAAATACTCAATCAAATACTATCCAAAGTACTCGCATATATATATATTATGATCTCGAACTCGTACAAAACGACACGTTTACTACCTTCTTTCCTCGGCAAAACTGTTTACTAAAAGGTACCCACATCAAGAGCTGTCGTTGTCTTTAAATCTCTATAAATGTCTATGTACACAAACAACAACAAAACAACAACATATTACTTAATATACAACACCAACATACATACATAAAGAAAAAACTAATATCCAAACAAATCACAATACTCAAAAAACTTTTCCAAAGTGTATACAAAACATATATAACTGAGTAGTGCCAAAAACAGAAACAGAAACAGAAACACGAAAATACAACAGAACCAATATAAATACTTTTCGGGATACAACAACAGCAACAACTTAACACTGCCCCACAAAACAATACAAAACACACACAAAATGGAAATCTTTATCCAACAACATTTTATGTTTTCGCTTTGTTTTGCTTGCAGTTAATTTTCAGTGGTGAGTACACAAAGGCCATGGACAAGGATTGGCATTCGGGCCATTTCTGTTGCTGGCAATGCGATGAGAGTCTTACCGGACAGCGTTACGTCATCCGTGATGATCATCCCTATTGCATCAAGTGCTACGAGAATGTGTTTGCGAATACGTGCGAGGAGTGCAACAAGATCATTGGAATCGATTCGAAGGTAAGCTAAGCGAAAAACTTTTCATAGCCAATATAATTGAGATGAAAAATTCAAAGTAATGACCGTGGAATCGATTACAAAAGAATTTGTTATATAGAAGATAATCGACTTGGGCGTCGAACGGAACTTCTTATTGCCATAACTTCCTCAAAATAAGCTCGATATTCATATTCAATACATCAAAAGTCCTGTTTTACGCTCTAGATTAATACTGCATTTAAATAAATACAAAATAAAGAAACTTAATTTTTAGTCGATTTTCTTGTCAATTTTTTATGACCGATAACCGACTTGGGCGTGAAACGAAACTTCCGATTGCCATAACTTTTTCAAAACAACCTCGATTTTGAAATACAATACACCAAAAGTTTTGATCTACGCTCTAGATTAAAACTGCATTTAAATAAATACAAAATAAAGAAATTTAATTTTTAGTCGATCTTCATGTCAATTTTTTATGACCGATAACCGACTAGGGCGTGAAACGAAACTTCCGATTGCCATAAATTCCTCAAATTTACATTAAGTCCACATTGTATTAAGCATTATTCTAGAGCTCAAACCATGATCAAAATGAACCAGCCTAAAGTTATTTTATTCACTTTTAACAAAAACTCCCATTCTATTCACAGGATCTATCCTACAAAGACAAACACTGGCATGAGGCATGTTTCCTGTGCTTCAAATGCAATCTTAACCTGGTCGACAAGCAGTTTGGAGCCAAGGCCGATAAGATATATTGCGGCAATTGCTACGATGCGCAATTTGCATCCCGTTGCGATGGCTGCGGTGAAGTTTTTCGTGCAGGTGAATACTACAAAATTGTTGCATACTTTGGGGCGGCATTTGAAATAATGTCTAATCAAGTGATGCCAACCTGCAACCGGTTGTCAACCGAGTGGGTGGCAGTTGGTGGGGCGTGAAATGGGGGAGCAATGGCATTTATTTTTTTTGGTATGTCAAATTAATTGCACTCGCAGGGCAATTTGTTGCCAACATGCGACACATTCCATAAATCTCGAATGTGCGCTGCCGTATAAACGTAAATAATTGGCATGTATGATGCCCTGTAGAAGGTTGTTTCGGATAGGGTATGACTGTTGGATGTTAGTAGAGACTAATATTTAATCACAAGTGTGATTTTTGTTAAGTTTTTATTTTAAAAACATACATGCTGGTTTTAAAGTTATATTTTTTTTGTGCCCTATAACAATTTATGCTTAAACAATAAGTTAAGAACCAGTTTTTTTCTCCTCTTTGCTGGGTATTGTTATAGTCTGTACGTATCTTGTTTGTTCTCAACTAATGAACTTGCTACAGTTGAGTGCGTGCAACGTCCAGCGAGTACTTGGGGCCCCGTTTACTTGCACGATATCTGTTTTCATTACACGTTGCCTTAGCCTTAAAAGAGTGCGTTTTTGTTTGTTTGTCGCTTGAGATACCGCCTGAGATGCTTGAGACATAAGTCACTAAGTCGATGGACGTCAGGCTCAAAAATGCAAGTTCATTGTCACCACAGTCGGCCCACGCCAAATTAACGCCAAAAAAACACGGCTGTAAACTGAGTTGGCCAACAGCAGCAGCTGTGTATCCCCTGCCCTGAACTCATGACATTGTTTGGGGGCTAAAAAAAAGGTGTAAATTATGACAAGCACTCCAAAAAACTTTCAATTGGAGCGTTAAGCAAATACAAGTTAAAACAACTGCTGATACATATCTAAGTGAGACGCGACGACATCTGATTCTTGATATCAATGGAGAGTGTGCTTTAAGCACGCACCACATATGGCCATGACACTTTCGTTGACAATGCCGGAACGTGGCCACAATTGAAGGCATTACCAAAAGCAGGCCTTGCTATTGTTGTTGTTGTCGTTGTCATTGCCAATTATGCGAGAAATAAATAAGTTGCAGTATTATTAACATCAATGTCATACGAACGCATCCCACACGAATCAAATGCCAATTTGTATATCTGAATCTCAATTGATTCGTTCTGCTTTAGCGACTACTGTTTGCCAATGGTGTTGGGCCTGCTGTTGTTGGCGTCGTCAAGTGTCATTTACATGGCCAATTCAGGCATTAACTAATTGCCACTAACTAAAAAACACAAGTATATATATTTGTTATTTTGACCACACTTTGCTTAAGACACACCCCCACAAATCTTCATCTATGTCATCTATGGCTTTCCGCATGGATTAAGCCATACGTCCAATTTCAAAAGCTGACTCATCAGAATATATTTATTAATGGTGTGATAGATTTTTGATTAAAATTTGTATTTTTGGGCTGAAACGAAACTTGTTTTTGTTTTGTGTGCTATGATTTGTGGCTTTTAAATTGATTGCGGGCTGAGATATTGTTATTAAAGATTGTATTAATGTGTTTTTTATAGCCATTGTGTGTAAGTTTTACTAAGGCGGCATAGCTTAAAGATCTCTAAACTAGTTTAAGCCATCTCAGCATAACTGCGTTCCACTTGTTGTTAATTGCTTAATTGCTTAATTGATTGCAGATAAAACTGGGCAAGTGAAGAATGGTGTATTGCAGTTCAATTGATTTATTTACCAGGCCAAATAACCCACACACACACAGACAGCCAACAACATTTCCGTCTATGCCAAACAATTAATCAAACAACACGATTCCATTTAGAGGGAAAGGCGTATTTAGGGCTATCTGTCAGACCATAAATGACAATTGTTGCTACAAATGTTTTGCCACTTTGCCACTGGGCGTTTTTGAAAGTGTTTCTTGTTGACATTTCCATATCACATTTCCATATGGAAGTCGTCTCTGGTGTACTTGACAGCTATTATAACACATTTATGCAGCATCCCACTGGCTAACTGGCCTGTTCACCTTAACGCCCTGGCTGCTGCATGGCAATGTCAAACGAAAACAACAACAACAACTTGACTTGCAAGTCAAAAGCATCTGCATAAAACATAAGCAGTTAGTCCGTCAGTCAGTTTCCAGTTCATAATTGCAGTGAAGAGCCTAAATGGCACCTTGCCTGCCAACCAGCCAGCCTGTTAGCCAGCCTTGTTATGTCTCTTCATGCCATGTTCAACAAGACGATCTCCATCTCACTCATTCAGCCAACACGCAGGCACACTTCAACTCAACTCAAAGTCAAACTCACCCCACTCAAACAATTAAACTCACCACACAAACACGCGCAGTACTCAGCGCTTTGTTATTGTCGGCTGTTCTCAGTCTCAAAACGGCTTTGAAAGCGTTCGGCAAGTGCCGCGGATGTTAATCATAATTGTGTTTCGATATTATTTAGTGCAGAAAGCAACGTGTTGCATATTTGATAGCAATTGCTGTAAACACACACATAATATATTTTCAATTTATTTCCGCACTTAATACAAGAATTATGTTCTTGTAAACAAGTTCGAGTGTAAACTGTGTGTTCGAATTCAACTGCAGCAGCAGCAACAGCAACCGAATGTGGCAGACTCTTTTGTTTTTTTGATACAAAACAGTTGTTGCGTATACGCAATATTTGAGTCCATACGCACAGTGTGACTTTGTTTCTCCTCGTTTATTGCACAATCTACATTTTCACCCAAACGCCTCTGCATTTAACACCGATATCAGATATCAAAACGCGCGTTAGAAATTGCATACCCAAAACCGGAAACAATTTCGAGCTGCTTTTTAATTGCATTTTTTGTTGTCATGCATTTTGGCGATAGCATCGACGTGTGCCACAAATTTTAAACAGAGCTAAATGGAAAACATGAAAAGCAGCCAAAACATTCAGGAGGGGGGGGAAGGGGGGAATCGGAGGCGCACTTTGCTGTTCGCCCACTTGAACTAGACAGTTCGTTTCTTTTTTTTTGATTGTTGGCACTGCAATTGAATGCCAATTGAAATGAAATCGAAATCGCATTGAAGTTATGATTAATTGTACAAAAAGGTAGTTGACCCAATAAATCTTGCTCTCTCTCTCTCTTTATCTTTCTCTCCCTTTGGTGCATCTGTTTACATCATTCGATAAATAAGGCCCGCTTAAGCTAAATGAATCGTATGCCATTTGTCTTTTGGCTTACAAACCACAAAAATTTCAATTTCTCTTTTTGTTGTCGCTTTTGTTGTACTCAAATCTGACAAAAAACTAATAAATCTACATGGTAGTAGCTTTTTTTGTTGTGCCCTGCAGCTATTGACATTTGCACAGACGGGTCAAAAGCGACATCTTTGAGTTGTTGGCCTAAACGTGATGTTACTTAAATACTTGGCTTAAACTGTTGGCAAATGTTTCACCCTTTATGTATACGAAAAAATGTCAACCAATTGCATTTAAACTTAATTGAAATTCGAAACTAAACACGTTTTTGCTGATCGTTGTAAATATTTTTTAAAGCAAATCGTTTAAAATGCAGAACGCGCTTTATTGTCGCTCACTTTCCATTTCAAAACTGTTGTTGCTTTAGGCCACGTTATAATAAGCATTGTTTCATGTTGACAATCAATCAATCAAACTACACTTAGATCACATCTAAGCTGTCAATGCGTGCATGCAACAACAACAACTCTCCAACATTGCGATTTTCAATGTCGCCGTCGCCTCCTCCGATCTCTCGCCACTTGACCTCAACTTTGGCGGCGTCTCAGCTTCTCAAATTTGTTGTAGGCGTCGGATATTCAGTTCGTGGGCGATCCACGTTTGCCTAGCGACAATAAAAATACAACAACAACAACAACAGAATACAACACCAAGTTAAATTAGTTATAATTATGCCAAGTCAACCACAAAATGTTGTTGTTTGGGCGAGAAAGCCATATGAATGCTAACGCTGCGGTTATCTTTTAGCTAGTAATCCGAAACTTTCAGACCCAATTCGAAACATTCTTAAAACTTAATTGCTTGGCCATGTATGTACTGTACGATGCTCTGGCTAAGTTTCCTGTGGCCCAAAATCGTTTTCAATTTCCTGAACAAAAAAAAAGTTAATTATTTTATGATTTATGAAGGCATTATTGTATTGTGCTTGCCGCTGTGCGAGTGTGTGTGTGTGCGTGTGTGTTTTTGTTATTTATAAACATTCGCCAATAAAACTTGTTATTTAACTAGTCAAAATTCGTGTGATGTCATTGAATGCCTTTAAAACTTGTCAGAGAGAGCGAGATCGAGACTCGACGTCGCCAAAATTCGTATGATTAGAATTAAACAGTTCGTTTAACTAGTACATCGATTAGAGAATTGGTTTTTGCGTGCTGGGCTCAAGATTGCATCTTAACTGGTTTAGCATTGAGCCAAAAGCTGACCCAATTCTTCAGAGCTCAAGTCGTGACTTATTAGGCCAAGTTTAGTAGTTCGAAGCTGCCACTTTAGTTGTTGTGCTGCTGCAACTGGCCGCAGTCTGCCATTAAAAAATATCGCTTCGTAATAGTTGAACATCAATCAGAAGAACATGACCGACGTGGATGTCCTGAGCTCGCGCATGAAGTCGCGTTTGCATTTGCAGGCCAAAACGATTGGCGCCGATCGCATTAAGAAGGCCAAGGATAATAATGAGGATATTGCTGTGTTGAGCATGTTCCTGCCAAATGCCAGCGCCGTTGAAGAGAATCGCAGCTTCTATTGCTCCCTGGGCGACTATTGTCGTTCGGGAGATCCGCGTGCCACCAAAGCAGGTAAACAACGAATCATAAATTATGTTAATTAAAAGAGAAATACGCCAAGCGAGATACATCATAATTTATCAATATTATTGGCCATTAAATGGTCGAGTTGTCTGCCAAAAGTGGTATGAAAACGACACCCACATGGATGATCTTCGACGATCTCCATATAACGTCATCGCAGCTTTCGTTGGATGTTGATGATGAGTAATGTGAATCAAGCTGGGCTACACTGGGCGAAATAGTTATAACTTCTGTGTCGCATAGTTTATTAAACTTTGAAGAAAGTTCTCAACACAATATTAAAGCATAACAATAGAATCTTGGCTCTACCCTGACATTATTCCAGTCAATTAGCCAACTTTTCGTCAGTCAGTGAACCCAAAAACCCACCTGTCTTATTTTTGGCAACAAAATTGTAAGCACGCAATAAATAAACATGGCAGATTTTATATGCACACACTATTAACTTGGCTAAAAGCCGCAAAATGTTACAACTTGATGTCTCGCTCTGCGCAACATTTGAATAATTTTTGCATTAATTGTTATGAAAATGGGGTGGGTTTGGGTTTGAGGGTGTGGGTGACTGGGTATCCATTTTGACAGTTGCATGTCAGCTGCACATAATAATAGTCTCAATACATTGTTTTTTGGCTGATTGAGTTTTTTTTGGCCTGAATATGTCTGGAATTTGGGACTATTTGAAATTGATTGTTTTTTACCGGGGGGCGCAAAGTTCAAGGTTGCAATCGCAAATGGAAATTGATTCAAGTCTTTTGTCTTTATTTTAGGTACCAAGAAAATGGAATACAAAACCCGGCAATGGCATGAAAATTGCTTCTGTTGCTGTGTCTGCAAGATGGCCATTGGCACCAAATCGTTTATACCCAGGGAGCAGGAGATCTACTGTGCTGGCTGCTATGAGGAGAAGTTTGCCACGCGTTGCATCAAGTGCAACAAGGTAGGGGAAAATGATAGAAGTAATCCAAAGAACGTCTAACAAAGTAGCTTTTTTAGGTAATCACCTCGGGTGGCGTCACCTATAAGAACGAGCCGTGGCATCGCGAGTGCTTCACTTGCACCCATTGCAACATCACTTTGGCCGGACAGCGTTTCACCAGTCGCGACGAGAAGCCCTACTGTGCCGAATGCTTTGGCGAACTCTTTGCCAAACGCTGCACATCGTGCGTCAAGCCCATTACGGGTAAGTACTTCCCAGGGAAGATTGCTTATAGATCGTAATAACATTCGTTCTCCTTTAGGCATTGGCGGCACACGCTTCATCTCGTTCGAGGAGCGTCACTGGCATCATGATTGCTTCGTGTGCGCCAGCTGCAAGGCCAGCTTGGTGGGACGCGGCTTCATCACCGACGGACCCGACATTCTCTGCCCTGATTGCGCCAAGCAGAAGCTGATGTAAGCTCTGAAAGTCATCATCTCCCCAGCAGCAAAGTCGAGTCAGGAACAAAAGAAGAAGAAGAAGTAATGAAGAGCAAAAACGATTATTATTAGCCATAAAACAAAAAAAAATTCAACGAAAAAAATGGATCAAGAAACAGCAATGAGCAATGGGGACATCATTAGATGTCTTTTATGCAAACAAAATAATGCCTTACACTTATACATATATATATTAGATATGAAAAATTAGCTAATGAAATCAAATCAGTCCTAAAAATCAAAAAAACTTATTAAATTTGTAGAACTAAAAAACAACAAAAACATAGCGAGAAAAAAATTAAATGTAGAATACTCGCATTAAATTTGATATTTTTTTTTGTGCTTTAACTTCAAATTGTATAAAATATATATAAAATATATATAATTGCATTTGAGCGCAAAAACGAAAGAAAGAAAAAAAGTTTAACACGGAAAAAAACACACTGTAACTATTGTTGCCACATTGAATAATGTATGTATGTTTATTTATTTATTTTAAGTTTCTCCTAACAAAACACACAAAAATTCTCCAGTTGAATCACTTTGTATTAAAATGCAGTTTACATGTTTCTTTTATATACTTATTATACAATGTTATTAAACAACACATATATATACACACACACACATACACAGAGAGACAAACGTCCTAGCAATTTAATTGTTTAGTTTTATTATTTTATGGTTTTGTATTATGATAATGAAGCACTTTGCGCAAAACTAAACTAAAAAATATCCACACATAATTGTTTTTACAAATGCCAACAAAATGTCAATGTCCTTAACTATTTAATGAAATTAAAGCTAAATAAATTATTAATAATAGTTGCACAGTGTTTTTCAATTTTTCAACTTTCATGCAAATTGTCAAGTACCCCCAAGCGAACATAAATCAGCAGCAGGTAACTTGAGTTGACTCAAAAAATAGTGTGGCATACTTTTGAACCGAACCAAAAGTTGCCAACAATAAAATTTTTTTTGCCGCAACAGTGAGCAATGTTAACGCAAGCTGAGCAACATAGCGCAAAATGCAAACTGCTAACGCAATGTGATGCGTCGTCGCTTGTGGTGAATGGCAGCTAACCAAAACAATAATAAACGAAAGATATAAAGCACAAATATGCCGGATTTAAAAATAGTGCTTGAATTTGGGTATGAAATAAAGTTATACCTGTTAAGCTTTATTGTAATCAGTTTACTTACAGTGCTGGTGCAGAGCTGCTCTTTGGCAATATAAAGAAGCGACAAATTTCTTTGGACGGCGGACAAAAATGTAAGCTTTAATCAGAATTTTGTTTTAACGTTCAGCAAATATAACAAATAATTGCAGGGACCATTGCGAATTTACTTAAATGGATGCATGCAAACATATTAACAGAGCGTGCAGAGCTATTTATACAGGGAGACACTGTGTAAGTAACACAAAGCAACACGTGTATTTAGTTTGTTAATGTATTGCGTTTGTATATTTTAGGCGACCCGGCATTTTGGTGCTTATCAACGATACGGATTGGGAGCTATTAGTAAGTTGGCTTTAAATATGTTTTCTTTTAAATGTTAAATCATTTCCTTACTACAGGGAGAACTGGAGTACGAGTTGCAACAAAATGATAATGTACTATTTATATCCACACTACATGGCGGCTAATAAAAGTTAATCTCATAGAAAATAAGTTTTTGTATTTGAATATATGCATATTTGCAATAAAAAGTCTAAAAAAAACTCAATTAAATCAGAATTAAAAATGGCAAAGGCCCACACGATGATTCGGTGTTGTAAAATTTTCTTCATTTCAAGTTTCTTAGCCAAACAGCTCGTATTTATACTGCACGCAGGACGAACAAGCAGTTGTGAATTATAAGGCACACAAGCGAGAAATACGAGAATGATTCATCATTCTATTGGTTGTTGTCTTAACGTTAATTTTTGGTGCTTGTTTGAATTGTTGGAGTTTTTGTATAGATTTTTCAAAGCAACATTTATTCAATTCTTTGCTTAATTGTATACATACATTAATCATATATATTAAAGATATGCAATTATTTATGTATATTTTTTGTTCGTTTACGATTATTTAAAAATAGGCACTTAATTAACATATGCTATTAACTAACTGTACGTTATGAATTCCGATTTCGATATTTTGGACGGTGCTTATCAACGATACGGATTGGGAGCTATTAGTAAGTTGTCTGAAAATATGTTTTCTTTTTAATGTTTAATCATTTCCTTATTACAGGGAGAACTGGAGTATGAGCTGCAACAGAATGATAACGTACTATTTATATCCACACTGCATGGCGGCTAATCTCAATTTTAACACATATAAAATAAGTTTTTATATTTAAATATAAGCATATTTGCAATCAAAAAAAGTCTAAAAAAAACACAAGTAAATCAGAATTACGTCCCTCTACCAAAAATGGCAAAGGCCCACACGATGATTCGGGGTTGTAAAATTTTCTTCATTTCAAGTTTCTCAGCCGCGCAGCTCGTATTTATACAGCACACTGGCCGAACAAGCAGTTGTGAATTATAAGGCAGACAAGCGAGAAATACGAGAATGATTCATCATTCTATTGGTTGTTGTCTTTCCGTTAATTTTTGGTGCTTGTTTGAATCGTTGGAATTTGTGTATAGATTTTTCGAAGCAACATTTATTCAATTCTTTGCTTAATTGTATACATACATTAATCATATATATTAAAGATATGCAATTATTTATGTATATTTTTTGTTCGTTTACGATTATTTAAAAGTAGGCACTTAATTAACATATGCTATTAACTAACTGTACGTTATGAATTCCGATTTCGATATTTTGGACGCCATGCAACGCCCATTTCGGCTGGCACTTATGTGTGTGTATATGTGTGTGTGTGTGTGTTGTGCCCCTCGATATTTTATGTATGTGTGTGTGTGGGTTGTTGGAGTTGATTAGGGAGGGGGAGGTGTTGATTAATAGCTAAGAAATATATTTCGACATTGACACATTGAATTCAACAATTTCAAAAAAATAAAGTTTTCTAAAAACAAAGAATGTGAATAAATGAAAAATAGATGCATTCAAGGCAAATAATACAATAGGATGGAAAATTATGACAAATTAACACGAACTAAAATCAAATAAATAATAAATAACAAAAAATAATAATTACTATAATAAGTATGTATATGTATATTATGATAATCTGAATCTGATGAAACCGTATATATATATATTTTTCTTTTGCTAAAGCTAAATTCTTTATCGAAATAATTATTCAAGGCATCGTAGAAACTTGAGACTTATTCATTTATTGCCGCTTTCGGGAGCTGCCGATTCAGCGGCATGGGCGTACGACTTGTAGCGACGCAGGATCACTGTCGAGTTGCTCGAACTGGCCATGGATGCAGCCGCTCCAGCGGTGGACCAACTGCCTCGATTGCCTGATAACTGTTCCGCTGCAGCGTGGACGGCGTGAGGCTCCTGATCCGGTGTTATGGACATGTCGGATAAAATGCCGCTCTCTAAATGATGCACATATAAGATTATATATATAAGTTGGTTTATAGGTATATATATGGAGCCAAAGAACATGCAGCACGGAGTAGGAGGGTACACAAAAATGACTAAGGGGAGAGTATTTACAATAGTGTATGTGTGTGTGTTTTAAATAATACTGAAGGAGTGTGTGTGTGGGTTTATATACAGAGGGAAACATATAAACAAATCACTAAAAGCAAAACATAATAGTTTTTTTTTTTGGCTGCCTAGAAGAAGTAGCACAATTCAAGCTCTATACCCATGGAAAGCTGGCTGACAAGCGTTGTGGAACGCTTGTGATGACGCTTATTGCTTCGGCTCGAGAAGCTGCTGGTTGTGAATGTGGGCGTGCTTTGGACTCTCGATGTATCCGGCTCACTGCTGTTGCTCAGCTTCAAGGCCTGCGTCTCATTGATGAGCTCCAATGTGGCACTGTTGTTGCTGCAACTGTTGTTGTTGTTGCTGCTGCTGCCAGACATCTTGCCAAAGCTTAGATTCAAGCTATGACGTCCAGTTTCACAGCCGCCACTGATGGAGGAACTGCTGGTGGTGCTGGTGCCGCTGGACAGCGAACTCTCCGAGATGAGCGAATTGGGACGACGCATGCTGCTCTTGCCGGGCTCAGCATGACGCAGCTTGGGTGCTGTAAGGAGAAGGGTCTATTAGCTGTCGCCTAACACAGGTCTGGAGACTTACTTTTGTTAAGCTGTGCCAAGGGTATGGAACGATCGCTGATCTGATTGTTGCTGGGACGTATATCCAAGCAGGGTTTGCTGCCAATGCCCATCGAAGACATCTCCGCCAGGCGAATTTCTAAAGGAAACAAAACTTTTTTTAGATATTCTAAGGAAAAAGAATTTCTGGCTTACCTCGATTTCGCTTCGCCTGTTTCCAGAGCAGTTTCGATATCTCCTCGGTCCAGGCATTCTTGATGTCCTCCGACATGCACTGCAGCATCCACGTATCGTCCGGCTTTCGTTTTCTAAACCATATCTCAAACTTGGTCGTCGAATCGCCTGTGTGTGCCGTCAGTCCAATATCCGAAGTCTTGATGCTGTTCTTGTATATATAAATGTCCAGATTCTGTGAGAGAAATCAAGAGTTAAGTACGGTAAAGAAGAGGTGAAACTCCCTTCTTACTAGGGACCGCAAAAACCTGTTATCGTAATATTTTTACCCAAAAAAATCATCGAAAATAAAAATCATTGAGTGATTTTTATATTTTTGCTTTTTTAATAAAAGTCAATGACTGATTTTTATTTGAAAGACTTTTTCATAACAGTTATTTTCGGATTTTTAATTCTGATTTATATTATACAAATCATAAGATAACTGTTATTTTTGATTTTTATTATAAAAATAGGAAATAAATAGTTATTTATAGATTAAAAAAATAAAATCCATTTTTAATAGTTATTTCTTAACTTTTTTACTAAAAAATTAAAAATAACTGTTATCTAATGAGGAAATATTTAAAAATCCAAAATAACTGTTGCCTTTTGATTTTTTATATAAAAGGTTAAAATTAACTATTAAATATTGATTTTTATGATAAAAGTCATAACCGTTACGGTCCCTGCTTCCTACCTTATGATCTGGAAAGCGACGCGCCTTGCTAAACAGCACCAGCTCCTCGAAAAGGAACACCTGACGCAACGTCTTCTTGCCGCCGCGACCCTGCCAGACAAGGAACTCGTTCTGACGCAGGAGTCTACCCTGTTCCTTGACATTAACATCGCAATCACGCAGCGAATCCATGGCAAGTAAGTCGTTGCCATGACGCAGCTGAAACTTGACCATCTCCTCGGCCCGCTGCAGTTCCTCCACATCGGCAGCAATCTCCTGCAGAGCAGCACCCTCCACACTCTTCACCGCCTTGACCAGCTGCTGCAGCAGCAAAGCATATTTGCCCATACGCTGCACGGGCTTCAGCAGATACGAAGCCAAATCCATCTTGTCCTGCAGCTCAATCTGCTTGGGCTTGAAGAACGAACTGCCATACTCACTGAGTAGGGTATCGCTCTTCGGTTTGTTTTTGTTGTACAGCGCATACAGGTAGAACTTGGATTCCATTTCGAGGAAGGCAGCGCCCACCTTCAAAGGATTGCGTTCATAACGCTCCAGTTCGCCGAGAAAGTGTGAATTGTGGAATTCAAAGATCTTCTCAATGTTGCCAAAGATCACATTCCTTTGGCCGCGCAACGGTTGCGGTATATCCTCGCGCAGCAGCTCATCAATATAGTTCTCGATAACATAATACAAGGAGCGAACATAATCGCGTTCGGTACCAATCATTTCGCGCATGATCAATAGAAGCGTTCTAGGTTAAGGGAAGGGTATTTATGTTTATGTTTCTTCATGGGGAGCTTCCTTGTCGTATACTTACTTTTGTATTTTTGGTTCCAAACAGCTGAGCTCTTCCAGTTTGGTTAGCTCCATACTGGAGGCATGGCACTGTAGATGAGCATTCGCCTCCATGGGCGAATGCATGTCCATGTAGCGCTTTGTGGGTCGCTCGAAGCACTCGTCCTCGAGTAGCTCGTCGTGACTGGAATAGAGTTTAAAGCAGGGACCGTAATCATTATAAGTTTTAAAATAAAAATTACATCATAATGATTATAATGTGAATTTTTTCATTTTAAATTATCGATAATCATTATATTTGAGTGATTTTTTAAAATTTAGACAATAATTATTATTTTGATAAAAAAAATAAAAATCATTTATAACGATTATATTTCAGATCCTTGAAAAGGGATCTAACGGCAACAACATTCGCTAAAATAATATCGGCGAAAAGTTAATCACAGTATGAGAAATTTACAGTTGAGTTTTATTTTGAGCGAAAAAATAAAAATCATTTATAATCATTACAAATGATTTTTATTTTTTTTTTTATCAAAATAATAATTATTGTCTAAATTTTAAAAAATCACTCAAATATATTGATTATCGATAGTTTAAAAATAAAAATCCAAAATTTATAAATCTTGGCGGAAATCAATAGTTTGGCCATAATGAATAATTTCGGTGCAGCTAATTTTTTTTAATGTCTCTTCCAGGTGTTTGATTTTTTTAGTTAAAAATAAAAGAATAATCATTATTTACGGTCTCTGGCTTAAAGCACAGTCAGCTAAGGTCTCTTTCTCCCTTTCGTACTCACCTCTTCTCGTTGAGACTCTGGCAGGAGCAGATGCGCACCAGTTTGGGATTACGTTCACAATTGTCGCAGACACCAACACCGGAATCGGCGATCTTCGATTGCTGTTCTTCCCCCTCGCCATCACCATCGGCATCGCAATCGTTGTCGTTCTCCTCCTCTGGCTCATCCATGTCCTCCAGATTGCGACTCTCGCGCCAGCAGCTGCAGTTGCTGCCACCAGCTGCCCCATCAAAGGAGCTACCATTACCGGAACTGCAACGATAGCTGCCACGTTTTAATGCTGCAGCCTGCTGCGCCTGCGCCGGCGTACTACTTGCAGCCGGCAGTGTGTGCATCTTACGCATGGTCGGCAAATGTTTGTCTATCAAGGCCGTGGCGCCTAGCTCCGCGGCCAGACGTTGCAGCTCCTCGAGTGCGGCAGTTTCACGCTGATGTTGCGTCAGCAAATGCAGCAAACGTGCCCCACCCTCAATGCGTTCGCGTGTTTTCTCCAGCTTCTCGGCGAAATGATCCAAAGCTGTCTTCAGATTGTGTGCACTCTCGCTCAAAACGGATATCTTATTGGCCGCCAAGTGCAGGTCGCGACCCTTAGCCAAATGTTTCTAATCGAAAATAATCAAATTGATGAAGAAGTTTATATGATTTGTATAAAATTCTGCACTTACCCTTGCTATAAAGTAATATTTCTCAAACTCCAATTCCTGCGCCTTCAACTGTGCCTCGCTGTCCAACTGAAGTTGTGCGAATTTCTGCAAATTATCAGCACCATCATTGCCCAGCCAAGAGGTGACCTGAAAACAAGATTGAAATTGTGATTTAGTGTGGAACCTTCAAAGTAGCTGTAACTGCGCCCACGCCAAGGAAGTCAAGGTTTCTCCATTTTGTGATGAAAAGTGAAACTCATACAAATCGATTGATAGACGATCTAATTAGGCTCCACTTTACAAATTAAAAACCAATCGCACACAAATCAAATCAAATGATTCCCAAAGGTATTGAAAAAGCAACAACGAATAAAACACCGACAACAACAACAACAACAACATGAGCCGCAAGCCAATCAACAATCTAACATTGATAATTTTGTAGCTCTAACCAATTTTTAATCACCTGCTGCGTACAATTGAATTGATACAATCGTTGATGCGACGAATTATGGACAGGGACAGACGACAGACGCTGATGCTGACTCTGCACTAACTAACCAGCTTCTCCAGCTACTCTTAGTTCAGCTTTAAGTCTCCCAGCTCCCAGCTGGCCACGCGTGTGCCGCAGCGCATCGCATTCACTTTCCGTTTTTGGTGCTTTTTTTTTTGTCGATCTTTGGCTTTGAGATAATGCTGCAACGGCTGCATTTGGTGGGCAGGTCCATACGTCCACACCCCACCAATGAATGAAAATCTAAACCAATACACATTCGATGGTAAAGGCGAAGCGGGGGTGGAAGCTACTTTTGCGCTGAGCCAGCATCAACTGCTCCAGTTTCACAGCAAGCAGCAGTGAGCAGCATCAGCCGGCTGACAGAGACTCTGGAGTCGCTTCATGCTCATCAGATATGGCAGGCATGGCCTTACATACATAAATTTTATAAGCATGTGCAGCGTTTAAACAGGGTGTTTTTTTATGAAGAACATTTGAAGCCCACTTAGAAGCTTGATATAAAGATTGGAGACATTTGGTATAAAGATTTAATTTTACTTTCGTTTTATCAAAACCCTTTTCTACAATTATCTTTAAGTCATCAAATAGAGATTCTGTGAAAGCATCTCGAAATGTGTTTAATACCTTGTTTATGTATTAGTTGCACTTGACTTGTTTTCACAAAGCAAAGACTCATGTTATGTTGAAAAGCAAACAAAACGAAAAGAAAAACCCAAGTCATTTAAACACACTTTCTGCACACTGCAGTATCAATGATCAAAGCACACTTTGGGAGAGATGACACACCCTGTTTATAATGGAGCCGGCTCCGTTGCTTGCATTGTTTACACGATGTGCGAGGGGAGTAGGGGTAAGGCAAGGCAAGGCTCTTTTTTTATTTTATTGACTGTTGCCATTTGAGAGATTGCCACACACACACACACAAACACACAGAGACAATAATAAATAAATTAATTGATTTACTAAATCGCGACGATAAGAAGGCAACAACAACAACAAGAAATGTTTCATCGAGCAAAACTTTAGGCACTTAAAAAAACAAACGAAACTTTGAACAAGTTATAGTTGGATGCACGTTTAATGTGGCACTAATGATGAAGCGGCTGTTGATGACTCACATAGTTGGCTATTTGGGCTGCCAATTGGCTGGCAGCTGTTTCATGCTCCAAACAGGTGGAAAAGACGCTCATCGTAACGAAAATAACAGAAACAGCGATAACAATTAATGTTGGCCGCTAAGCGCGACAGCGGTAAACAACAAACATGCCACAGTCAGCTCAGAATTGCGACTGGCAATCGCCAACAATCGTTGCCAATCGCAAAGCCCTCCTCACACATACATACATTCATTGTTGATGATGATTTCGAGTGTACATCAACGCTTTTGTCGTCATTCAATGAAATTCAATCACAACAATTAGCTTCAAGCCGGCACATGATGATGATGTTGCCTTCATTTGCTTAGCTAAGCAAATATTTGCTCCAAATCTGTCTCTCTTCTAACTATCTGGCGTACAACTGTATGATAAGCTACGCTTTGATTATATTTGCCAGCCAAGTGGCAACAGCAACTGCAGCGGCAGCAACAACTGTCAGCAACGGATGTTGTCTTTTGTTTTTCCTTCTTCTATTTTCTGATAAGACAGCTACTAGGAGAGTTGATTGCACTCTATATCAATGTATGTATGCACTAGGCAAGTAGAATGATGATGTTGATCGGCACATCATAGAGAAGCTGCTTTTGGAGGCGTTGGTGTTGCTGTTGTTGGTGTTGCTGTTGTTGGTGTTGTCTCTGACATAAAACGCAAATTTAACGTGACAGTTTAACAAGTTGATCGCATGCGCCATAAAACACATGCAACACCTACAGCAACAACAACAACAACAACAACAACAACAATGTTGCATCGTGCATCGGCTGTGGCAGCAACTGTTGCTGTGGTGGCTGTGGCTGCTGCTGCTGCTGCTGTCTTTGTAATTTACACAAATGTCGCATATTTATCTCACAGCCATAAACATTTTTTAAGCCACAATATCGAATTTATTTTGACACTTAACAAAGTTGTCGCCATTGTTGCTGCCGCAATTGTTGTTGCTGTTGTTGTTGCTATCATAGACAGCTTTTGGGTTCTTGTTTCTATTTCTGGTATTGTGTAATTTATTTGAAGTGCGTCTTAAATGATATGGCATTTGCCATTTGGCATCGCGGATTGGCAAATTTGCATGCTCTGCGCATTTTTCCCCGTCTTTTAAGTTCTTCATTTGAGCATATCGCATTCGGTTTATCTTGCGGCTCTTGAAAGTATGTTTTTACTATTTGAATGGCCATGTCGAGTAATTTGCTGGCTTATTTATGGCAGTTCAGCTCAGAAACTATAGCGACGATAACTATGCCCCACAGCAGCACTTGGCTTAATCAGCGAGAGAAGGGGTGGTGTGGTGTGCAACATGTGGCATGTGAGTGAGACATCAAACGCATATGTTGATTACAAATGGAAATACTTAAAAGTCAGCCGAGCCTTAAATTAAGGTTGAGTTAAGAGTAAAAACAGGCTAGGAACGCAGTTAAATACTCTACATAAACAGAAATAAATTGTTGCCTGAGGGCATTTTCTAAGCTTTATAACCACTTCTAGCCCTGAACTCTTTTTTGTTTACCTACTGATCTAAAAAATGGGGAACTGTTAACGTTTAGTTTAGGCCAATAAATCATTTAAAATAAAACTCGAAAAAAGTTGTTTAATTTCGTTTGTTTCAAGTTTATTGCCAGCAATAAAAATATTGACCATCTGCAAAGGGTTAACTAGAGATTTTTAGTAGTCATTAAAAATAAACAGAGAGAGAGAGAGAGGGAAAAACAAGCTTCACCCATTAATAAGTAGTGCGCGCTGTGGCAGGTTTAGGTTTACAGTCGGGCCAAACCCCCATACACATATTTGAAAAGAAATGAAAAATATATTTAATAATGGCATTGGATGGGAGAAGCACGCTTGGCTGCATTTTTCGTGAACTACTATTGGAATGGTAGTATAATAAAGCAATTTTCGTTAAAGCTATTTGACGCGCGAAAAGGCGATTACAATTTTACTTATTTTTCACTTTCCAAAGCGAAGAGTGGAGTGGTGGGGGGGGAGCGACTTACGCACATAGTCATAAATTGTGGCCACAAAAGGCACAAGACGTTAATGTGGTGACAATATTGCATGCAACCGAATTGTAGCTTAGCAGCTTTGCTGCAAGTGCAACAACAACATGTTGTCCATGGGGCTGTGGCAGTGACAGTGACTGCAGCTTATCTGCTGGAATCACAGACAGACAAGGAGACGAGGAGACGGACGTGACGAAGAGAGAGAGAAGGAGAGAGAGAGAGGAAAATGATGACAGCTGTTGATGAAGTTGACGATTTCTAAAAATGCGTGTAAAATTAGTGTTAAAAAACATGTCAAACTCAATACGACAGTTACATTTTGACATGGCCCGAAACCGATGTCGGCGGCGACAACAATTACGTTTTGTTTGCTGTCACTCCGCAGTTGGCCAGGCTTATAGCCCAGCCATGTATGTGTGTGTGTGTGTTTGGTTAATTCAATAAATAGGCAGATGCAGACATTCTAGGCGGCAATGCCTTGGGCCTTGGGCGATGTCTGCCAAGCTAAGCGTATGATTAACGTCCACATGGATGAGACAAGGAGACAAGCGGCAGATGCAGATGAAGTTGCAGCTGTGTTGGAGCCATGTCTTTGAGGCATTGTTTTGCATGCATGCATGCAACCGGTTGCACTTGCCGCAAAAACTTGCTTTTGCAAGCGAATACAATAATGCTGCATTATTTTCGCACAGTGTAACAGCAAAGATGTTCGGGTTAAATACACGCAACTATTATTTATGCCACTGTGAATGGATCTCAGTCTCAGTCTTGGATTTTCTCTCTCCTCCTTTAAGTTGTCGACACTAAATAAGCCTTCATATTTCATGGCCAGTTTTTGGGGGGCTGTTGCCTGACCGAATTCTATGCGGCATGCAACGTTTGCCAGCCAGCTGTAGTTATGCAAGCAGCTAAAAGCAGCCACCGCATTCCTGGTTTTGCCGCAAGGTTGCCGCAGGTTCGAATGTCAAAGGCCATAAATAAGCCAGGCGTTGCTTCCGCACGAAAAACTTGTCGCTGTGGTCAGCAGTCATCAGCAACTGTTGCTGATAGCTGCTGCTGCTGCTCGCTTGCGATTCAAGGCGCGAAACAATTAAACATAGTTTTCATTGCACAAAAGCCGCCGCCGACAGAGCGCGCAAATTAATTTCAGAAAAAAATAATACGAGCGATACTCAAAGAAAGCGACCCGAACTAAATCCAATTTCACTTCAAGCGCTTGTGTGTAGTATTTTATCTTTATCTATCGAGCAAGACGCGTCAAACTCTTTCACCAAACAGCAGCAGCAGCAACACCCAAGACTACACCTCTCCACACTTGTGGCCATAACTGGAGCTAAACACTATGGCTAAGCTTACCTCCCAACCCAACCCAAGCCAAGCCAAGCCGCAGCCGATCAACAATTTAGATATAATATCGCATATCGCATCATAATGTCGTCGTCGTCGTCGTTGTCGTTGTTACTGTCAGCGTCTACGTCGTCGTCATCGTCTTCGTCTCGTTGTCGTCGACAAAATGGCGACGGCGGCATCTTTTTTCGCACCTTGTTTGAATGCGCGCCTAATGGACGACAGCGACATTTGTTAGGTGGCAGAGTTGCATTCGCATTCGCATTCGCATTCGCATTTGGATTTGGCATTGGTTTTCTGCCGTTAAAGCTTAGTTTAGTTGCGGCATGTTATGTTAACTACATAAATATACTGATTTAATTAAGCAGAAACAAGTCTAACGAAGATTAAATACACAAGGCAATCAATTCAGTTGTAACAAAGTATCTTGCAGCTAGAAAAGTATCTTTTGCATTTATAAAAACCAAGTTGTTAAAATTCAAGAAGCATATTTGTCAGCTTGTCAGTTTGTCAAAGTCAGCAAGAGTTGAAATTTATTCAAACATAATAAATCGGTTTCAAAGTTCAGCATCTGATTTGATGATCAAATTTTGATCTAATAAAAGCCGGATTCAAATATATATAAAACTTTCTACGAAAACTTATTAATGATTTCCCACGTTGCGACGTGTATGTCAAATTAACAATGCTCTCGATTAAAAGTTAGAGCATTCGCATTCAAAATTGGTAGCTGTCAACGACTTTTAATTGAAAGCGTGTTGGTGTTAAATGTTTATAGTAACTTTTAGTATAAGTTTTTGCTGCGATCGCGATATGACACAAAGAGAGAGAGAGAGAGACAGATCAATGGACAGACAGCCTTGTCAGTGTTATCGCTGAACTACTTTTGAATGAAAAACTAATGAAATGAGTTGAAGCTGCGCAAGTTAAGACATCAATGGAGCAATCAATGGGCAGCTCAAACCGTCAATCTGTCAATCTGTCAGTCTATCAGTCAGTCAGTCAGTCAGTGAGTAAGTGTTGTAAAAACAACAACAACAACAACAAAATATATCGATTGAAAATCGCACAAGAAACGTATTTAATTTCTTTAACCTTGCTTTCACTTTTCTCATTAACTTTTCGTCGGCAATTAAAATTCAATTTTTGGCCAAAGCCAAAACGTAGTTTGATAAATTGCCAAACATTGCTCAAAACTTTAAAGGCAAGGAGGAGCGTGTGAAAAATGTCTGAGCAAAAATCGAAAACCGACAACAACAACAATAACGTTAAAAAAAACGTTAACAAGGCGCTGCAAATTTTTAAATGCCAATTTCCGCAAAATTATTAAATGAAATTGAAGATGCAGAAGCCGTTTATCTATGAGATACAAGTACGTATACGTCGTGTGTTTGCAATTTGACATACTTTTATTGGAATGTACACACACACACACACACACACGAACACACACACGGATACAAAACATAATAGTAGCGCGAAAGTATGACGAATATGTAAACGCATCCAGGCAGACTCCAAAGATCGCTCGTAGCTCGTAGCTTCCTTTACCAACTCCGCCGAGAGTAATCCCACAACAAATTATTGTGATTAATCAGCGAAATTGCATTAGCGAAGCGACTCTACGCGCTGGGCGTTGCTGCAACTGTCACTGGCCGCTGATTAAGCGCCGAGCTGAGCTTCCAACCATGAGATTAACCATGCCAGATAGCCATGATGATGTTGTGGGTGCGTGTGTGCTCAATTATGCATAGTCATTCATCTGGTGGCCCTTTCGGTTTTTGCGACGACTGCTTGCATGCTATCCATTAACAAGTCAATTAAAATGCCAGGAAATGGTATTAGCCAAAGCGCAACTGTGATGCGCATTGATGCCAAATCTTTTTTTGCAGGCTTATCTAACGGCTCCATTTGGCTACCAATTGGTTTTGCACAAACATTAAGCGGATGCGCGTAATAAATTAATATATTGCCAAGCATTAAATGCAATGCATATTCAATTAACAATGTCAGCTAAAGTCGCTGGAGTCGCTGGAGAGTCGTATCTGCCACATGCATTTGCCATTTCCTGTCGACAGGCCCCAAGCATGTGTGGCTGCCCCAAGCGACTCATTAAACTTTTGTTATCATACAGCAAAGCACCCAAACGTTATGTGCATATCAATTGAACACAAAATCAAGTTTTTTAAAGTTTTTTTTTGAAGTTTTTTTAAAGTTTTTTTCACAGAAATTAAAAAAAAATTCAAAAGTTTTTTAAGGAGTTTCCCGAAAATAACAAACAAACCATGAATGAAATATTAATTTAGTTTGGGTTTAGAAAAACGTGTTTTCAATTTTAAATAAGATCTGGACCTCTCACGAACATAGTATAATACCAACACCAGCTATATGGAAAACAAATGTCAAATACCCCAACAAGAAACTTACTAATTTTCGAAGAAAGACAGATTTTAAATACAGTAAAAAGAGAGTTACAAAAAAAAAAAAAAAAAAAAAAAAAAAAATAAGATCTTTATCTAAACTTTACGAAAAAGTATTTGTTTTCAAGAAGTGAGCTTAGAAAGTAGTTCAACATGGTTTTTAGATCTAGACTCTAGACTCACCTCATTGATCTCATCCTCGAGGGCACGCTGTCGCGTCAATTGACGCAGTCGCTCGCGTCGCTGTTCCGTAAGCTGTTCCAGACGTTGAGCGGCACGATCCACTTCGCTGTAAAGCAGCGTCACCTTGCGCAGCTTATGTGCCGCATCAGATGTTGCATCCGCTGCGTTTATGCTTGTTGTGGGTGTGGTTGTTGATGGTGATGGCGGCGTTGAGGGCGGCGTCGGTTCATTGATGGCACTGGCCGCTGCCTGTAAGCGCAACAGCTGTGTGGCGCCATGCTTGCGCAGATTATGCAGCTGCGAGTCCATGAGGGCACGGCTAAGGGCACGATGCTGACCGTAAAGCTGACGTCGGGTCGGCAGACCCAACAGATCGGCGGCGCGTATGTCGCTCAAAGCGCCAACAAGACGACCGCCGGCCATGGAACACTGACGCTGAAACGCCTCCAATTGGGCAAAGAATTCGCGCCACTTGCGCGCGTCGTGATGATGCTGGCCCCGTAGCACACCGCACGGCAAATGCGATGGCGCAACACTTGTCGTGACTTGGTCCACGCTAATGAATTTAACCAAATGCGACTCCTGTATGTAAGTGTGTGTGGGTCAGAAAAGAAAAACAAAAACGGAAAAAGAAACCGTCATTAGTGGCCAGAATCTGTTTGGTGCTCCATGTAAAGCGCTTTAATTGGGTGTCTGTTTTTGCTGCCCCGCTGCTTGCTGCCTCCTGGTGGGGCGTCAACCCAGACAGCAGCAGCGACGGCAGCGAGGCCCTCCTAATGATTTCATTTTGTGGTGCAATCGCAAAGGTCAAAGCCTGAACTTACCGTTTGATCACAGCTATTGCTGCTGCTGCTGCTGCTGCTATTGTTGTTGTTGCTGTTCTGTTGTTGCTGCTGTTGTTGCTGGTTACACAATTGCAGCAAATTCGCATCGAGACAAACGGCCAAAATTTCACAATTGCCAATTTGCTTGCTTAACAATTTGAGGCTTTGGCAAATTAAGTCGATTACGCATAAATGTTGCGACTTCTCGATGGCAATTAAAATGGTAAATGTTTGTTGGGCGGGTTTCACTTGTTGTTGTTGCTGTTGTTGTATACTTTTATGGCTGGTGGCAGTGCTGTAAATACATAAGTTAAAAGCCAATGAGTATAAGTTGTGTTTTTTTGTGCCCACTAAGAAGTGCACGGTCGAGCGGTCGATCGGTCTGACTTGGCTCATAAACAACGTCAAAAAGGTATGTGTGTATGTCTGTGTGTGTGTGGTGTAAATTGTGAATGTGGCAGGTTGCAACTGTTGCTGCACACAGAATCAACGTTGGCAACGCCCAAAACAAGTTCAGCTTAATTGGCAATAAGCGGCCTCTGCCACTTGCCCACAACTAGTTGATGCTGCCACAAAATGAAGAGAGGAGTCGCCGCGCCGTTGTACCTTTGAGTGTATCAGAGCTGCTGCTGCTGCTGCTGCAACTAGTTGTAAATACTAAATATGACAAGTTGGTAGCCACTTTTAATCAGCGTAAATAAAAAAAATTGAAAATTGCCGCTAATGCCAGCTGCCCAATGGCCAAAACTTCTTAACACTTTAAAGGCCAGCTGTGTGCCCTCCTCCTCCTTCTGCTTCTCCCGCAACTGTTAACTCTTTGGCTAACTGTAAATGCATGCCTGTGTTTTTGTTGGCCTGGTCAACTAGCCAGTTAGCCAAGTTAGCCAAGTAATGTGTTCTCACACAGCGATCCACCCCCATTCAGTTATGATATGTGCACGCAATGCGGCAATGCAGCATGTGGCATGCAGCAGGTCGCACAAAAGCTGCGGGTTGCACGCTGCTTGCCACTCTTTGCGAGCTGCATCATCAACGCTGGCAGGTCTCATGTTTAATGATGCCCCACACACACTGCCACAAGCATGGCCATCAAACTCCATTTGGCATTTCAATTTTCAAAGCAGACTAAACACACAAGCAAAGAAATCCTCTGGTTTTTGCAACGAATCTGATATGCTCTTATTTATTTATGATTCATAAAAACGGTTGAAAAAACACAGTTAGTGTCGTGTTAACAATAACAAATAGCCAAAGGTATAGATAAACCAATGATTTATTATATTGATCTTAAGTATAATCTTTCTTGGTGGAGCTTTGAACTCATAAAAACCTTCGTTTATTCATTTAAACGTTGCTAAATACATTTTATAGACCATTAAACAGCTTTGAGAAAACCTTAACACATTATCGCATTTGATTAGAATTCATTAATCATGCGGGAATCTCTACTATCTATGCAAATTTTTGTGCGCTCGTTAAAGGTTAACTGGAGTACCCCCAACTGTGAGTTAAGTGCACAACAACACAGTCCTAGTTTCACAGTTTTGGTTCGTGTGTAACCCGAGCTTTCTTTATTCATATGTAGTATATAGTGGTATTATGCACAGGCATGCATATTTATATCTTTTGTACACAAGATTCCCAGAAAAGCAAGAGCTCCATAAAGACAAATTTAATTGCAAGCTGTCACACGCACAAACTACATACTTCATTCTGTGAAGATTGTGATGTGGGGGTCAACGTAGATGATGTAAGTTTTTTGTTGTTACTCAAGATAAAAGAAAGACAACGTTTGCTGTTGACACTGGTACACTATGGAGTGTTTTTTTGTTGATGGAGTCTTTGGTGAAAACTTGACACAGCACAAATATTTATTATTTGCGTGCAGTGTCGACTGGCATTTGGATAGACGAGGCGAGCTAATGAATACCTTACACATGTTGGCAAACAAAAAAACCGCAAATAATGTCAATGGTTGCATGCTGTGGCATAGAGGAGAGGAGACGGGGCAGGGGGGTCTGCAAAGCCTAGACTGAGTGGCTGTTTGAGTGGAAAACTTCTTCTTCAAGTCTTTAGTGTCAGACGACGACGACGCATCACCTCTTCCCGATGACGAGTTTGTGCCAGTTAGATTGTAAGCAAATGTTTGTCAAAGTTTTACAACACGATTTGGCCGCGTTTTTAGCAATTGGCATTGAAAGCAATTAACATGCAGCTGAAAAACTCTGAAACAACTCAACTCTGAAGAACGGGATACAGCGCAGAAATCAGAATCAGAATCACAGAGGAATGGGAATGTGCCAATTCGTTGGCTCTCTCATATGTCGATTTAGATTTCACAGATTATTCTTTATATGTGTATGTATATGTAGACGACTTCCAGGAATCGTGTGGAGGAGCCCAACACAACAACAACAACAAGCAAATGCTAAAGCATTCAACGCTGGGCCACAAAAGTTCACATCATAAATTTAAAGTGTCACGAATCTGTCTGAAAGATCATTCATATGCCTGCAGCAACAGCAGCTATCTAGCTCGCTCACACTCTCTATCTATCTCCCTCTCTTTAAGAATACAAAGGGAAGCCGAAACCGAAGTTCAGTCCCTCCAAGCGACGTGTCTCTATGTTTAGTTGAGCCCGCAACTCTTTTGCTGAACTGAATTCTAAGCCATGCCACACTGGGCAACAAAAAGTTGCAAATACTAAAATAGGGAATAATCTGGGTCACAAAGAATCTATAGATTTCTTCTTTAGCTTCCTTGCTTTTAATCGATAGATTAGATCATTTATTTTTGCCATCATTGATAGGAACACAAATTCCGTTGCACAGTGCTCTATCGACTCAAGCTTTTGTTCTATTTCTGTTCTATGGTTCTAAGTTCTCAAGCATTGAAATGCAAGTGCTGTTCGATGTTTTTTGCCACGTTTGTATGTTGTTGCATGTTGCCTTTTAGCCAAAGTGGCAAATTGACTGGCATGCATATTCTTTAGTGGCAATGAGTTCGAACTGCCTGATTGCCAGACAACCAGACGGCACCGAGAGAGAGAGAGAGAGCGCGAAAGAGTTCTGTCCCCCTTAGAGCATCTTAAAGGCTTAAGTGCAACGTCGTCGTCGTCGTCATTGTCGTTTCCCAGCGCCAGTTGGCTCTTGGTCAGGCATTAACTGCACATTTGCATATCAGCTCGTAAATATGGATGGGCCTGCTTGTGAGTGTTGTGTGCCTCTATGAACCTAGCAATGTTGCATGCCCCAACAACGACGGACAAATTGAAATGCCTGCCTGCACGCTGTGCTCATTCCCATGCGTCTTTTTCCTATTCTTTCTTTCTTTCATATACATTTGACATTAAACTGCCTTGTGATTGTGATTGAGGCAAACATGCCTCCCCCACCCACCCGCCACAATTTGTACTCACCTGCGTTCGGGTATGGTGCTGTAGTAGAGCAACAGTGTGGCCAGCTCATAGCAATTGAGGCCTGCGCTTGCCACAGCGTCTGCATCCACATTCACAAGTGGGTCGCCATCGAGGGTGCGTGTGCCTGCAACAACAAAAATCAAAATCAAAATTGGTTATGCATATATCCGAACACAATCTCAATTGCCAGCCAGCTCCCTGGGTGGTCGTCACATCGATAATGTGCGAAAAAGTGTGTGAATTAATTGAAATTGAATTGAGAGCTGAGAGTTATTTCGGAATTGAACGCTTTTCACTTTGCCTAGCAGGCAATTTGCCTAACGGGGCGTTGCCCGGTGTTTTAAATTTTCAATTCCAATTTATATTTATAAGCAAACGCAAAAGTTTTTTTTCGTTTAGACTAGTTAGTTAGTTAGTTAGTGAAAGTCTAGAATTATGCATAGCTGGCGCAGTGAAAATGGAAAGTCTGGGATATATATATATGTATATAGTATACCTGGCAAATAGACGCCACTGTTCAGCAGTTTCTCAGGCAATTCACTGATCGAGTTGGGCGGCAGCAGCTCTGTCTCTGTCTCTGCCGGCGCTGACGTCAACTGCGACTCTGAAATAGAAAAAAAAAATTGACAAATTTATTTTTGTGTTAGATATAGGTTAATTGCATTTTAAACGCTCTTCGACGTCGTCGTCGTCGACGTTAAGGAAAACCTTGAAAACTGGTTCAGGATCTTGCTGTTGTGTCCAACTTTGCATAATAACGCCATTTGATTAATTTGGCGTCAGACCACAGTAGCCCACTCAATCGAGGGCGTGGCACAAAGGCACACAAACAAAACCCGTTGTGCTTCTCATAAATTTGCAGTCGGCACTTTCGCGTGCGACAATTTTTGTGCAGTTATAAATGCGACACATTGCAGCGTCTGCAGAACTACTAACCACCTGGACAACAGTCACCTGTTGTTGTTGTTGCATACAAATGCCAGGTGCTCAATGGCTTGTTGGCCGGTGTGTTGCAGTTGCAGTTGCAGTTGCATACATAAGTATGTAATCCAATACCCGGCTTACAAATGCCCCCACACTTGTCAGCTGATTTATGCCCGCTTGCAAATTGCACCCACACACACACACACCCCGAAAAAAAATTCGCATTCCATTCGCGCACACTGACACCAAAGATAAAGATCTATGATCCACTTTTGGGCGGTGCAAAACAAAGCAGCCTTAAAGCAATTTGCTATTGGCCATAAAGTTGTTAGAATGTTGAAATGTGTCGTGAATGACAATTGCAGTTGAGATTGGGGTTTTCATGAGAAAGACTTGACAAAAGGAAAGCCGCAATGAGCCTTAGGTTTTTTATATCCCTAAAGGCAAGGAACAGTACTCAATAGATGTAGAACACAACATAAAACTAGCTGAAGGCCTAGTTGCAATTGCTGCATAAGAATAAGTTAGCTTATAATTTAATTTATAGGTTAATTAATTAATAAAAAAAATAATAATAAAAAAAAATAATAATAAAAAAAATAATAAAAAAAAAATAATAATAAAAAAAAATAACAGAACATAAAACTCTTCAATTATCACTAAGCTTATCTTTGGTTTAACGACAATTAACTGATTATTGTCCCTCAAAATTTAAGGCTTTAATGGAAAGAGCACAAAACAGTCCAAAGATAAGAAAACTAATCATTTTCCAGCAGATATGCTTTTAATTCTCTAACAGTTTTTTCCAGTATAATAATGAGAGATAAACCAACTTCTATCTTGTTAATCTAAAATCTTTTATCATTAAGCTTATTTATTGAACACATTTGTTAAAATTCTTAAAAAAAAATCAATACATTGAACAAATAGCTTATCCTGTACCACTGTGCGTTTGCATTGCTTTGGTTTCTCATTTAATTTTCATATTTTAGGCTTTGACAAATTAAAAGGCATTTGCACCGTTGTTGCGCCGTTGTTGCTGCCTGTTGCAGCTGCCATTGTTGTTGTTGTTGCTGTTGTTGCTGTTGTTGCTGTTTTGTGGTTAACCAACGCCTGGCGGATGCTGTGGGCCGCCGTTGTTAATGGCTAATGGGTTTTTGTTAGCTGTTTTCTGTGGTCGAGCCGTGGGCGTCGTCAACGCATTCTAAATAATTTCAATTCTCTTACAAGTGTTGCTGCCGCTGCCATTGAGAAGGCAATCCAATATGCGGTTAGCTGGACAATGACTTATTTATAACTAAATATGTAATTTAGGGAATTAATTTCTAATACGTTTCATAAGTTTCCAGTGTGTGACAACATTGGCAGCACACAAGCCAAACGCAAACCAAAAGCTATTGCCAAACACAAGCCAGAAATAACAATCTTCGGTGACAAACATACAGCCGCGACTATACAGATTGTCACGATGTACGTTCTGTCTGACGAAGCAGGATTGTGGCAGATCTTCTGTTTTGTTGGGATTGCCATAGTCCTTGGGTCCATTGATGCCACAGCAACGAAATGTTGCCTCATACGACCACAATTGATCCGTATAGAAGCTATGCACAACAATATAAACATCACAATACAGGGCCACACTATAGCTGCCCGCAAACAGTAAGAACGCACTTGCCCCAAAAACACAAAACATTGTCTGTGGAACGGAAGACCATTATACCATTATAGTATAGAGGATAAATAGTATTGCCTTACCGCTGACAGTAAATAGGGCAGTTTACGGCTAACCATAACCATGTCCAAGACGATCACCAAAATTAATATGCCCTCCACCCACGAGAGCATTACAAACAACGAACCAAATTTATAGATCGTGTTCACTTTCCATATCACATACATATACTGATAGAATGTGCCCCAATACAGATACTGTGCTGTGACAATTTGGTGATTAGTTCGATTCGTTCGAGTTCGAGTTTGAGCCACAAATCTTACCAACAAAACTCCATTAAGCATTTGGCATGCGGCAGTCAATTGTCCCCTTGTACATTCCCATTCGGTGCGAATGCACATCTTTCTAACTACAATATATATATTTCGGTTTGACTTAAAAATAAAAGTATGTGTTTATCTCAGAGCTCATTATGCATATATTGTTAACAACTTTCGCCAGGCGAAAGCAACAAGATTAATCGTACTCAAGTACGAAACAAATGTTTCAATTAAGAAGAAATCTCTAATGCGAAAACATACTTTCACTAGAATTTTAAGCAACATTGAGCATTAATTGAATTCAATGTTTTGGCAAATATATCAAATTAGCGCTAAATTTACAGCCGATATCAAATCGTGGCATTAAGCTCAACATCAAAGCGGCCGTTGCACAAACAAAATGAGCTCAACTTTGGCTGCGGGGCGTTTAATTGAATATTATTGAGCAGCGAGCAGCGGCAGCGGCAGCGGCAAGGTGGGGCCAAATTGAGGAGGCGGAGTAAGATTTGCATGCCACACACACACAAATGCAGTGTGGTTGTTGCAGCTAAACAAATAAGCCAAATAACGCCCCGTGCAAGTGCGATAAGGCTGAAGTTTGCAAGTGCAACTGCACAACTGGGGCATTTACTAACTGGTTTAAGCGTATGCGTAATGCATAATGGTATTACGTATTACGTATACGCTGATAAGCTTATTCACTTACCTGGCGATTTGGCCAGCTTCTCGCCAACATCAGTTGCCTCCTCATCGCTGTCAATGTGCGGAAATGAGTTGCCCAAACAAAACAGTGGCAAGGCGGGCGATCCCGATGCCACAAGCTCATTGTTATTGCTGTTGCTGTTGTTGATTTTATTATTGTTGCTGCTGCTGTTGTTGTTGGTCATATTTAAGTGCGCTTGCAACTCCTCGCCGGCACTGCTGCTGCCGCTCGAGTTGCTGGAATTGCTGCGCTCGCTGGCATTGCTGTTGCCCGACGAGGTGGAGTTCATGCTATCCTGTCGATTTGTTAGGCGCCGCAGCATGTAACGGTTGTTGAACAGTTTGTTTTTGGTAATTAAATCGCTGCGACGCAACGCGCACTTTGGCGACCCAATGTTGTTGCTAGTGTTAGTGTTGTTGTTGTTGTTGTTGGCCTCATCGAGCTGATCCTCGCCAAAGGCTAGCGGCATTTGTAGCTCGTTTAGCGACACACGCTCAATGCTACGCTCAACGCTCACGAGCAGATTTTGTAACAGCTGCGGCAATTCGATGGCATCGTTAGCCAATTGCTGCCCCTGCCCCTCTCCCCTCTGAGTTTGTCCATTTGCTGCCATTGCTGCCATAGACATCTCCAGCTGTAGCACACTCAATGGCTCGCGCTTGATCTTATTGTAATCGATATCAATGCAATATCTCTTCTCTAGCTCTTGTTGTTGTTGTTGTTGTGACGAGCGCCAAACGACATATAGCTGCGGTGTGGCCTCTGCGTCAGTTTCTAAAAGATTAGGAGCGTTGGAGACTTGATATGATATGAGTTTCGTTCGTCCCACTTACCCAATTTGACACACAGATAGAGTTCGGCTGGTTTGAGTGCGTGCGCGATCTCAGAGTCGCTTAGGTGCAGGACCAGCGCTCCATTGGATGTGGCCAGGGGCCAGCCGGCATGCCATAACCAGGACTGTAACGATAGATACATGATTGAAGATTGAGTAACGAAATCATTTGCAAATTTTTATTATTACAACGATTACATGTTGTTGTTGTCCTCCCCCTCCTCCCTCCCATAACCAACAGTGAAATTATGTAGACAACAACACCCGCAAGTGTTAAGCTGCAACAAAAAACAAAAAGGAAACGCGAAACTTCAAATCGCTTAGACTGAAAAGCGCATTAAAAATGGCCCAGGCTGTCAGATTTGCAGTTTTGCTGGGGTGTTTTCGCCCCCTCCTCCTCTAACCATTGTGTGTGTGTGTGTTAGTGTGTGTGTTTGACTGTGGGCCTATATCAGATGGCGAGTGTGGCTTTGTGCTTTGTGACTGCCCCCAAAGCAGGCAATGCGCCGCCGAGTGGCGACTAGCGATCCAAAATTATAGATAAATCATGCAAGTCAAACTTTAGCAATTTTTGCTAATTTTTGGTTATTACCCACAGCGCTTTTTCGGCCACCAAACAACCGAAAAAACTGAAAAAACGCGACGTTAAAAATTTTGAGATATGAAAAAAGCAACAAAAAAAAAAAAAAAAACGCAAAAAGATTTCACCCCTACGGGAATGTGAAATCGAACTTGCAACTCAAAAACTTCATAGACTTGCAACGAGACACAAAGAGGGGAGAAAAAGAGATAGACAGGCGGTCAAAGAGGTTGTTGAGACCTTTGTGGAAATGTGTGTGTAAGTGTGTGTTTGTGTGTTGCGGTCTGTGATCCTTTACCTTAGCTATTAATTGTTATGAGGCGAAAATATTTTTCGCATTGTTGTTAATTTCAGCTTTGGAAAATGGTCAAAACGTTCACTCACTTGCCAAAAACGAAAACAAAAACAAAAAACTGAGCTTAAATCGAGGTGCGCTCACATTTGGCTTGATTAATAGCACCTTTTGACTTTGACTCAACACAAAAGGTAACACACACACACACACATACACAATCACAACATTGTTGTTATTTTTGTTGTTGTTGTTGTTGCACATGCCGCACAGCTATGGAGACCCCACAAACAGCAGAGACAACAGCCAACATAAATCAATTGTTGTGTGACGAGGCAGTGCATGGGGCGGGCAAAGGGGGTTTGAGAGGGGGGAGAGGTTGTAGTTTAGACTGCTCCAAAATCCATTCAAACAGAAAATGATCAATTTTGTCATTTGATCAAAGCCGCAGCACAAAAAAGCCAACGATCGCAACGCATCGTTTACAATCGATTGAACAAAATGATCATCGCCACACACCAACAACAACAAAAACAAACAACAACTTCCCCTTTAGTCAGATTCTCTTTTTCACTAAGCGGGGGATCTATATACAAACATATACATATACATTTATATTGCTGTCGCCACATGCTAAAATGATGCTTCTCCATTCAACACACACAACATTTTCTGCTTGATTGACCGCCAATTCCATTCCAAGCTGTTGTTGTTGTTGTTGTTGTCTGTTTGCCGATCTTCAACGTTAGGTTCTAAATCATTGGAATCGTTGCCGTCGTCGTCGTCGTCGTCGTCGTTGCCGTCGTCGCTCGTCATTGACCCAAATGTGCGGCGTCGTTCGGACGCCGCTTGTCATTGTCATCGATCGCTTGGCAATCAGCCCCAAAAGCGCCCAAAAATACCCCAGGCCCAGCCTCAAGCCCCAGTTTCACTCAATTCCAATTTTTTTACTCTTTTTTGTTTTTGTTAGAATTTTTCCCATTTTGGCTTTCAAAGTCAAGTCGTTGCTTTTGGCTCTTGTTTTCAATTTGTTGCGGCGACAAATTTCCGTTCCATTGGCGGCATTTTTTTTTGTTGGGTTCTTGCTACCCTTTTTGGTTGCTCATAAATCAGGCTGGCGAGGATTTCTCTGTATATCCTTTTTTTTGCCGAATTTGGATCACAAAACAGACACACAAATCATTCTCCGTTTTTTGTAGCTCATTCCCACGCCTTTGATGTTGAAAAATATATTATACTCGAATGAAAAAGAGAAGTCAGAACATAAATAAGTAAGTTCTGTCAGATACCCTTTACGACATCAAGAACATAAAACTCGATTCGAATAATCGAAAGTTGTTCCATGCCACACACCCAATTCCTATTAATTGTAGGGTATTTATGCATGCAACAAATCTTTTACTGTGAGTAATCAAGCCGACAAGCTTTGGCATTAGCATATATGCAGATATATATACACACAACCATATACATATGTATGTGCATAATATCTTTATGCATATGTACAAAAATATAACGAATTCGTATATCCCAGTGCCGCTTGCCGGCGTCGTGTGGCGCCCCAACCTATGGCAAAATATTCAATGCGGGTGCCGTCGCACCCGGATCGGCAACCAGGACAGGAAAACAGAAAGAGAGAGAGAGAGAAGGAGAGAATGACGATGACGGGGCCATTGGAAATGTTGGGGACCACCACAGTTGTTGGCGCAGCAACAGAAATTACGCATGCAAAAGGCGCACAAAGGCGTTGCACAAACAGAGACACAAAAATACACAAACACACACACACACACATGCAGTTTTTGGCGTGTTTTCTTAATAAATTATAGAAATGAAAAAAAAGAAAGAGGGAGACAGACAACTTGTTGGCCACTGGCCGGCAAAAATTGTTCGAATCAGCTCAACAGGGGTAAAAAAAACGACAACAAAAAATATCAAAAAAGTGCGCCACACGCCCCGATTTCTATATATATATATTTTCAATATGATTTTGCTATTTTTGTATTTTTTTTTAACAATAATTAATATGTTGGCAAAAGGGCCACACCTGGTCAAAAGCGCCGCAAGCAACAAAACAAATTTTAATTACACATACGCAGCGTTGATTTCAACAGAAGGCCGTTAATTTAGGCAAAATCAATTTGATTATTGCGCTTGCCTTTGTGTCTAATGCGATTGTGGGAAAAAGAGTTGCAAACTTAGTTCCCAAGTGAATATTTTGAGCATGTGTTGTGGGCGAAATAGAAGTTAAACTATGATTAAAATGCCCTTGCTTCACTTTAATAAAGTTTCACAGAACTTTTCCTGGTAAGAACTGTTTTTTTTTCGTAACATTTTAATAGCAATTGAAAAATTGCATTCTGTTTTTGCTATACGCAACGGAAACGATGTGGAATTTTGCTTAATGTTGCAGCAAAATCACAAAAAAAAGATGATTCTTTTTGAACTTTTGCACAAACAAAGGCAAGAGAATTTATTGCAGTCGCGTCAACGCGTCACATTTCCGCTTCATCTACCAGAACGGCCATCAAGAGAATGGCACCATCATCATCGCCACAACAAACCAGGAGCACCACCAAACCACCACCAGCAACCATCAACGTCCAAAAGCCAAAGCCGCAGCCACACCTACAAATTGTTTGTTTGTGTTTTTATATATATCTAGACATAAATCGCATATATATATATTTTGCATGTCGCTGGAGTAGCTGCTGAATGACAAGGCAGGAGGGGAAAGATGGGAAGCCAGAGCGTGACCAAAATAGATCAGGTCTAGGCTGTCATGGCTTGCTGCATGGCCGGAATGCAGCCAGAGAGAATCCCTCCTCTTCTTCTTCGTCGTACACAAATGCATGCCAATTTCAGCTGTTGTTGTTTGTGTCTTGTTCTTTGGCATCTTTGGTGTATTTTTCATCAAAGCGCGGCATGTGGCAGGCCATATGATTTAGGTATCTGTAAGCAGGAAGTGACTGCCCCCGATTGGGTGTTGAAATATTAGAGGGCAGCAGCCGAAGAGAGCAAAAAATATATGCGAATCAGGCACTTCACAGCCTGTCAACTTAACGGGCTTTAAGATAACAACGAAAAAAAAGCGCCTTCGATTTCGAAGGCGAAGTAAACATCAAAGCGAAGCAGATGTGCTGAGGCAGACAAAACTGCGGCAAGTTGCCTGTTACATCAGTGGCACGTAAGATGACGATGACGATGATGACGATGAAGTTAAAGACAGGGCTTGAAAATTGAGACAATGATGTGATGCGAAGCGATGCTCCTCTCCTTTGCCATCCGAAAAAGCGATGCGATGCGGCTCAATTACGAATGCAATTGGCGGCAAAGTAACAGCAAAAACCGGTACATAAACATTTTAGCCTGGACTGAGGAGATTCTTCTACTCTGAGTTGCCTTCTAGTACTTGTTGCTCCAATCAACCACTTTCAGTTCACAGCTGATCATGAAC
Organism: Scaptomyza pallida; assembly: GCA_018152965.1. NCBI lineage: Eukaryota > Metazoa > Arthropoda > Insecta > Diptera > Drosophilidae > Scaptomyza > Scaptomyza pallida. The sequence continues at coordinate 4,605,640 of JAECXP010000107.1, forward strand.
TTCGTTCGTTGTTGGTTAACAGCTGAAAACGAGTTTTTATAGCCCCATGGCATAATAACAGAAAAACAGTAGAAAACAACTACACAGAGAGAGAGAAGGAAAGATGATCTCTGATTCTGTCAGGTAATTGAAAAAGTTGTTAGCCACATTGATTCCAAAACGGCCGTAAACTTGTTAATGCCATTGAACAGCACAAAACACAAAAAGAATCTTAACCAGAAAGAAAGAGAGGAAAAAGTAACATTAAATAACGCCAATAACTGCAAACAGTTGGCCATAACTGCAATAGGGTTGCGTCTCTAACTAAGTAGCTGTTTTGATTTCTTTTTGGCCAATAAGGAAGTTTTTAACCAAAAACAAAAGGAACAAGTAGCAGAACCATTCCATTCAATTCGATTGCGTTTCTAGGAAACTTCTTGGTCAACAACACAAAATGTAATTGTTTTTTCTGAGGTTTCTTAAGCGTTTTTATTAGGAAACAACAAAAAAGAGTCTCAAATGTCGATGACGATGGCTTTGAGTTGAAGTTTGGGCCAAAGCGACAAAGACTGCAACAACGACAACGACAACGTTGAGCAAATCGAAATAAACTTTATGCACGTAAAATTTTAATGAGCACAGCACGAAGTCAATTTCAATGCTAATCCGCCGGCCAAAGCGGACAAAGAGACACACAGACAGACAGACAGACGGGTGGAGAGAGAGAGAAGCCAAGGAGCAGGAGTCATAGGGACCACCGGGCGGTCAATAGCAATGGCTGCCAGTGGTTGGTTCCTTTAGCGCTGCATATGTGCCCTTAAGCCACAAATCACGAAGGTGGCGCGCTCTGACATCCTGCTCACAACTGGATGGGCCCTGAGGCAAGGTGTCGCGGTGTCGTCTATACAAATGCCAAGACCTAGACGTCGTCTATATGGATTACACTGTGCAACAAAGTGCGGTTTTGTAAGGGGATAACAATAAATAGTTTTTTCGTATTCATCATAAGCAAAGAAATTAAGTACAAAAACCATAAAATTCAATAAAATCCTTCTAAAAAGATTTTTAAAAACATAAAATTTAATAAAATCCTTTTAGAACTCAAGAATTATTTAAGCACTTTTAACATTTTTACTATTTTCTAGTTGCACTTTTCAAAAAGCGGATAAGTGTATTGTAAGGGATAACAATTGATTACAAAAACCATAAAATTCAATAAAATCTTGTAAAATCTTAAGCATACTTCAAGCACATTTAACCTTTTACCACTTTCTAGTTGCACTTTTCAAAAAAAGGTTAAGTAAAACTCCCCTTAAGGTCAATTGCCATAAACTTTTAACTAAATCTAAATTAGTTTACAACATGTTACAAATCTTTAATGTATTCTTAATAAGCATACGAAAAGAGAGTTCAACAGCAATTTGAACTCAATATTTGTTGCCTAGTGTAATGAAAGAATAAAGTAACGCTTGAACTTGACAAATGCAGAAATAACGTGACGCCAAAAATAAATATCCTAGCGGCGAACTCTATAACCACATTATTGAACCATTTATTAGAGCGTGTCTGTGTGCTGTGGTCTAAGGTACACACAAAAAAACACAAGTAAAGATACAAAGATACAATTGTAGCTTGTCAGTTCGTCATTCATGACGTATATATGTGTGTGTGTGTGTGTGTATTTATTTGGTGTGTGCCTTGCAGCATTTCAAGCATTGCAAACATTTGAAGCAGCCGATTCTCACACACAAAACGAACGGACAGACAGACACTTCGTGTATCTTTTGTCTTTGGTCTACCTGTTGGCATTGCAGGAAGCATTCACCTTAGGCAGATGGACAGACGACGAGACGTACAGACGGCCAGACAATGACGATAATGACATAAAAAACAAAGCAAAACAAACAGCAGACAACAACAACAGCAACAAAAAGGAACACAAAGTATCAACAAATGCGTGTTGTTGTTGTTGTTGTTCGTTTTTGTTTCATGTCTCGGTTTCGGTGTCTGCCACTGCCACTGCCACAGCCACTTGACGTGGTCGCCGCCTCAAGCCACAGCTGCACAGCTACCCATTCTCAATCCACCTCGCCCCCCCGTAACTCCCATCCCAATCCAATGCGCAGCTCATCATCAGCCTGCGGCTTTTGTGTGTTGTGTTGTGTGCTGGGTTAATTACTAAGCAAGTCACACGCGTTTGAATAATTCAAGGCTATCTTCTATGCACTTCTCAATGCACCTCCCTCTCCCTCCCTTCAGTACGTATACGTATCTATTGCCAGCTGCATCTTCCTTCTTCTTCTGTGTGTGTGTTAATAAAAAGCACATCACATAAAACCCAAACATCATTTAAGCTCGTTGAGTAACATAATCTCTGTCTGAAACAGGCAACAGGCAGCAGGTAGCAGGAGGAAGCGGGAGGATTGAGTTTGGCTTTGGTATGCCGTTTGTCATTGCCAACAGCCATCAAGAAGCTGATTCTTCACTAGTTATTACCAAGTGCTTTATAATGAAGTAGCTAATGTTTAAGTATCTGTAAGTAAAGCTTGAGGCAAGCAGATAGGCATAGAAAATCTAGTAGAAGTTGGCAACACTGGCATACAAAAGTAAATGCTTTTAAGTAGTTAGCAAATCTGAATCCTATTTCAATTAATAATTTTTATCTAATAGATACTTTGTTACCAATTGACATTAATTTGAGTTATTTATAAGATTGATTAACGGATTTCCTGCCACTTAATCTACAACTTCAACTGCAAAATCCAACTAAAAAGAAGATGCCTGTATAGACTTTAGGGCTACATTAACGTTTATTATTTGCAAACACTCAAATGCAATTATTCATAAACATACATATTGTATTTGGTTATTATAATTCATTCGTATCTGTTTTCATATCCTTAACGACAACTTCCTCTTCAACTCTAATTCGACATGTGATTGTCATGACTTTATAGCCAATTCACACTCGCACACACATCTCTTTGAACACACTCAGTCATGCACAACACGTGTCTACTCATATGTTTGAATGTTTGTTTGAATGTGAGTGCGCACTCGTGAATGCATTTTACAAGTTATTTTATGCAAGCCATAAATATGCACTTTACACTTTGCACATTTCTTTTGCCTCTCTCTCTCTGTCGCTCTCTTAGCCTTGCTAGAGGATACAGATCGAGTGTCTTAGCTCTTAGTTAGACCAACAACAAAAACAAACAAGAGGAGTACAGCGGTGTGGTGTTGCCGAGTGGTGCCTGCATACAAATTATGTACAAACATGTTTTCAGAAATGTTCAATTCATTATCGCTAACAAATGCCGATCATGTTGTGTTCAACACACAACAACACACAACACACACAGTTCAAAGCACTTTTTCCAGCTAAAAATTATTGCCCGACTGCAAAACTGCATCTCTCTCTCCCTCTCTCTCTGTCTCTGTGGCAATTGCAATTTGGAATTGCATTTGGAATTGGGTCTGGATAGTGTGTTTATCAGCATTGTGCGGATTGATGATGGGGCTGCTGTTACGGTTGTTGTTGCTTTTGTTGTTGCTTTTGTTGTTGTATTGCAACTCGGAAGCTGTTTTCTATCTACGCTCAACAGTCTCGGTCGACAGTAATTGCTGTACGTCTAAGTGATATGCCATGTACTGCAGCTGCAGTAAAAGCTACACAGAATCAGAAAAAAGAGTTCGAGCCTAATCAGTTTGGACAGACAAACAGACAGACAGACAGACGGGGCAACAAAAGCCAGCAGCAGCAGCAACCCCAACATATTTATTTTGTTTTGTTTTGTTTGTTTGTTGTATTTTAGTTTCCAACGTCCACTTAATACACAATTTCCGCTTACAATTTGAGGCACTCAAACATACACAAAATGAAACCTAAAAACCTGATGAGGAGCAGCAGAGTTGCGACCTTTTTTATTTTTCTCCGCCTCTCTCTATAAAGTACTACACTTATGTATGTATGTACATATGTGTGCCGTTGCGGCTGCGCACAAAACCGAATTAAATTACAGAACGTGCTTCATTGAGAAACTAAAATAATAAAAATAAATAACAAAGAAGTAAAAGTGTTCTAAAGCAGCATGCTAGACTATGGATTACCTCGTGAAACCCTTATAGGGGTGCAAAAAAGTAAGGTTAGAATTGTATTAGGTCCTTTAACAATGAATGTTAAGTTCTTTGCGGAAAGAGCTTAAATGACTGTTAAAGATTTTTCCCGGGTTTTCCTAACTAAAAATATTGAATTGTTTATTCTTTACAAGTTTTCTCTAAAATAGTTTATCTAATATTGAAAAGGTAAGGAATATTTTAAGTACAAGTTTTATTAGAACTTTTTTCTTTGTGGAAAGAGTTTAGATAATAAAATTATTTTTAAAGATTTTTCCCTGCCTTTTCTTACTAAATATATTTAATGGTTTATCCTTACCAAACTTTTTCTAAAATAGTTCATCTAACAAATAAAAAGGTAAGGAACACTTTAAGCTCAAATTTTATTAGGACTTTTAATTTATACCTTTTATCTAAAAAAAGTTTAGTTCTATGTGGAAAATATTTTTACTTTATATTTAAATGGCCCAGGTTTAAACTGTTACTAGAGATACTTAATCGTTCACCCTTCAAATACTTTCTCTTAAATGGTTTATCGAACGTTAAAAAGTTTTTTTTTCCATTCGAACCGTGTTTCTTAGCGAATACGATAAATTTTAAAGCTATCGATGATATAAGGGATATTTCTAACAAAAAATCTCTACAAAATCATGCTTAGAAAATCGATGCAAATATGTGATTCATGAATCATAATATTCTTGCTATAAAATCTTTGTTTCTTTTTGAAACTTTCATAATTTGATTCAAGCTTTGATTTAAACTTCAGCTCAATCTCTCAACCCGCAGTTCTCTAAGCCAATTAAGCATATTTTTGATAGGGTATAACACAAACACACACACACACACTACATACATCAAATCAAACAGCTAAGAATTTTTGAAGCGACTGCATTAAGTTTCATTATTAAGCACACACACACACACACTAAGCACACACGCACACACTTTTAAAGCTCACACATTGCTACAATGAGAACGCAGAACACACAGCTTGAGAAATTAAAAGGCAATTAACATGCAACTTGGCAGCTGCAGCTGCAAATTGTTGAGGGGGCAAGCGGGCAGGCAGCGCCCTCTGCTGCTGTTGCTGCTGCTCGCGGGTTCAAGCAGAGTTGTTGCAACTTGCTTCTTAGTTTTACGGCTTCTCCAAAATCGAAAAAAACAGAAATCAGCTGCAAATGTGCGTAGTAATTTTTGCTGATTGATTCAAATAAAAAAACACACATTGCCCGAGTCAAAAGTTGTTGCTGTTCGTTGGTTGTTGTATGTTGTATGTAGGTCATGTTGCGAGCACTTTATTGACTCCCACAGTATGGAGCGGAGAGCGCGAATGTGCAACACATGTTTGTGGCAATCGCCTTCGACACACACACACAACAGCTAAGTACTTACGTACGTACGTACCACACTGCGTATGCGTAACGCAAGAATTACCATAAATTATGGTTTACAACGACAACAAATCGCCTCATTCGTTGTCTGTCAGCTGATAAGCAGCATTTAACACAAATTCGTCAAGAACATATTTAAAAAAAATTATTTCGACAGAGACACGATTTTCGATTTTCAATATTTTTGTCTTTGCTTATGAAAGGCGCAACCTCACACACACACACACACACTTGGTTTTTGTCATTGAAATTCAAAAGCCTATTTACAACAATGTTTTGCCTCGCACTTTTGGTCTTTCGCAAGTGAAGGTTCTAACGGGGAGGTGAGCGTGGGTCGAAGGACGCGACTTTTGAGCTTTCATTTGGCTTCCGGTAATCGTTTTGGAATTGTCTTAAGTGCATTGAAAACAATTGTGCTGTGATTTAATTGCCACGAACGTCAAGAGTTCAGGGTCGATCAACAATAAATAACAGTTATTCAGGTGGAAATTCAAATTTAATTATAAGAAATATGCATTTAATATGGAATGCACGCTATTATTATTATATTCAGATTGCTTTTAAGTTTACGGCATGTCATAAATGATACATAAATAATAATAATAAAAATAAAAAGACGAAGCTAGAAATTACCTTAAGCAATAAAGATCTTTTAAAGCGTTTGATTTATGCGCACATAAATGTGTTTATATTCAAAATGTTAAGTATTAAAAGCACTTTATGGCGCTTTTCTTTCTATTTACTTTTTTTTTTTAAATAAATCTCCTATCTTTCTTTCGTGGTTGTTGATATCTATGTTTTATTGACACTAAAAAGGCACTTTAAGAACGAGGTTTTTTTTTTGCTTTTGATTCAAATGATTTTTATTTTCTTTATTTTGTTATTCTTTAAGATCACTACACTGGGGCAAAAACTTGTTTCTGCCAACTGTTGTTATTCCTTTGTTAAAAAACTGTTGCACATTTCATTGATGAGGCGAGTGCGAGAAAAAAACCAATACGAAATACGAACTATGCGGCAGTTGCACGTTCTTCGTCTTCGTGTTGTTTGCTTGCTTGCTTCTTGTTCGTTTGCTTTTGTAACTACTTTCTGCCGCTCACAAGACTGCGCGCCGCGAATTCAAATCTCAAACTGGCAACACGAATTCCACTATTCGACCTTTTCGAAAAAAACTTTAACAAGCCCGCTGCGCTGCTCGTTGCGTTCGCTTTGTTGTTCGTGTGCCGCACGAAGATGTTTTGTTATTGTTGTTGTTGTTGTTTCGACTTCGCTTCAAGTTTGTGCGAGTCCATTTGGCAAAGCGCAGTCTGTTATACTCGAATTGGCACTGTTATCGCTCGTTATGGCACTGTTAAGCGTTGCAGTGCGCTGTTAGTTTTCGACCTAAACTAACAGCAACCAGGGCTGCTGTAACGAGCGTTCGGCAAACTGCAGCGGCTTTTGTTCTAATCAAGAAATGTTTTTTATTTTGCCCTTAAGAAAAACTATCTTTAGTAAGTCATTATAAGTTTTCAGACCCATCCCTTAGAATATTTTCCTACCTTTTATTCTTTTTCCTAGAAATTGATCAACTGGTAGTCATAAATTGCTTTGGTTCGAATTAAATAAGCATATGCGAATCTAGATTCCCTCTGGTACCATATATTCTCCCACTCCCATTTCAATCTTTGCAATTCGCAATGCTATTTCCCAATCATTTCCATAGCCTCGGCATCGTTAAATTGCTCAAGCGCTAATTTGTGAGCCTGCAGAAACACTAAATGATAGATCTCTCTCCAACCGATCTCTTACTTCACTGTCTATCTGTCTGAATTCTTAAGGGACTGTAGGGTGTCTTTGGTTTAGTTGTTGTTGTGGGGGGCACTTACCTCGCCAATTTGATGAGTGGCGCGCAGCGTTGCGGCAATTTGTGCAAATTTGCATAGGAATCGCTGCTCAAAGTTGGCCAGGGAGCCCTCAAAATGGCACACGAGAAGCTCACGTGCCTGGCGCATTAAAATCGCACGCGTGCGTGCCCAGTAGATGGGATAAATGTGCGACAGATGCCTGTCAATCAGCTCAGCCAGCGAGCCATCCACACACAATACGCTCCCCATTGGATTTGCATTTGCATTTGGATCAGTTGCAGCAGTTGTTGCCTGCTGTGCGGGTGGGGAAGGCAGCCCAAAAGAAAAAAAGGGTAAAGTAAGCAATTTCGTATTTTCTAGCTTTTTTGTTGTTGTTGTTGTACATACCTGGTTTAGCTCCTTTGGCTGCGCCTCTGACTCCTCTTCATGCATCTCCTCCTCGTCTTCGATTTCGCTCTCGCTGCTGCTGCTGGACTCCTGTGGCGCTGCTGGCGCTCGACGCAAACTCAAGTCAAGCGGCATTGAGTCGATATAGGCACTAGCCGAATCTCGACTGCCACAGCTGGAGTCCTCCTCTTGCTCTTCTATTGTGGGTGCTGTTCCCTCTACCTCCATCTCCACCTCCACCTCGTTCTTGATCATTGTAATTGTTGCTGTTGTCGTTGTTGTTGTTGCTGTTGTTGCTGGTTTGCTCTGTTGACCCGTTAGGCGTTGCTTGCATTTCTTTAGATAGTTGCGTACTCGCGACTTGCTGCGGTTCACAGTTGTTGTTGTATTTTCTGGGCATTGACAGCACACATAATTAGCATTCGGTTTGGCCAATGCCGACAGCTGCTGCTGTTGCTGTTGCTGCTGCTGCAACATCTCCAGTTGCAACTCTGCTTCCTCTTCATCTTCTTCGCCATCTTCGTCCTCGTCGCGCGCTATTGGCGCTGTGTGGCACGCTGTGGCCTCTTTCATGTTGTTGTTGCTGTTGTTGGTGCTTGTGTTCGTGTCGTTGTCCGTGTTGTTCATGTTGTCCATGCTGTTGTCGATGGCCACTGCTAGCGGCGCCGATGTCGCGGTCTGGCCATCGATTTGAGTGTCACTCAGCACCAAGATCTCGCTTAAATGGCCCTGATCCACTAATTCGGCTCCTGAGTCGTCGTTGTTTCTTGTTGTTGTTGTTTCTGCCGTTGTTGCAGCCTTGTTTGTGTCAGTCTGCATTGGCCAAGAGCGGAAAAGACAGTGAAACGCAGAAATTAGACACGTGTGAAGTTCAAAAGTTGTATAAGAAATGTTTGTAGGGCAAAAAAGGGCCACAAAGGCCTTTGAAGGAAACAATTTTTTAATTATTTTTTACTGATTTGATGATATTAAAGACCTTATTTTTAACTTAAGCTCAGTACAAATAATGTGCAACCGAACTTCCTTCAGATGATCTTTTATATTAAGAAGTTTTCTATATATCGAACTCAGTTCTAGATTATTAAGATTTGATTCCATCTACTTTTCATTACAACGAATGTTTCCTATAGCGAAGTTAGTTTAATTTTAATTTTTATTCATTATTTTCGACTTCAAAATATTTTTAATTTAGCTGTAAACTAAACTAAGAATGAATATCAAAACACTAAGTTATATATAAGGAACAAAAATTCTTTTAATTATCCAAAATTCTCTTCAATCTTATAACTCTTCTCCTTAAAACAAGCAACGTTTTACTTAAGGCTCTTTATCATATATATCAAATAAAAAACCTTTGAATTTTTTGCTCTGTGTACTGTTTACCTCACAAGTTTTCCGTTTCAAAACAAATTTGCAACTTCCTTACAATAAGTAAACAATAAGTTTGCATATTAAGTTGCAACATATGGCAGATTGTTTTTTTTTTTTTACATCAAAGTTTCATAGGATAGTAAGTAATATTGTGAGTATTTGTTAAGAATACCAATTGCCAGCTTTCAATAAATCTAGCATTACTATAATTTAAATGCTGAAATGCAAATGTAAACACTGGAATCAGCGGCATAAAGCTTTAAAAGGGTGTGCTACAATTGGGGACACAAGCAACAACAAAAAACAAAAAAACCTCGAACAAAGGCACAAAGAATAAAGGTTCTTTAAACACACACAAACACATACGAAGGTAGACACGCAAAGTCTTTTGGGTTGCCTGGGACTACCAATTGGTGGCAAGCTGGCAAACTAACATTTCTCGGGTGCATGTTAAAAGTTAAACAGAAAAATCAATTGGGGACAGCATTGATCCGATTTCAGTCAACAGACAACAACGCAAGGGGGGCGTGGCAAAGTGGGCGCCAACAACTAACAGCAACAACAACAGTTGCTGCAACATTTTACACATTTGCATTGCATGACAATCAAATGACTTTGGCTGAAGCTCAGAAACGTCAAATGCTTTTGTTGTTGTTGTTACTCTTGTTGTTGTTGTCATAGGTCAAGTGTAGCACAGTAGAATTCACTTTCTTTTGCACAAATTTGCAGTGAAAGTGGCCAAAAGTGGCAGTGGCAGTGGCAGCATCGGTCGCCGCCGTCGCCTCCTTTTCTGACCATAACACATAACAATGCCACTGGCTAAAACTTTTTGGGATTTTTTCGATTCGTTTTTTTTTTTTTTTGGCACTGTGTGACAATGTGACACTTTATATATACGCTTTCCATATAAGCCACAAAAAACACTCACACACACAATTTACGCCCACAATGTTGCAACGTTGCAATGCGTTGTTTTTATGCCGCTAAACTGAGGCTAACGCCAAGTGTCGAGTGTCGTCCTGGCTGCTTAGTCCTAGCCGGTCTGCTGTCTGCTGTCTACTTGAGCGGCCGCCAGATGTCGCCAGCGGTGGTATGTGCAGCGCGCATGCGCCACAATAAATTGCCACAAGTCGGCAACTTTTGAAGTGCGACCAAACAAAAATAAATACCAATAAATATATCAAAAAAGAAAACATATACATATATATTTTTTCACGTTGTGCCAGATTCAGATGCAGATTCCATTTGCTGCCATGCCCCCTGCCATTTGGAGTTGAGAAGCGTTCAATTTGCTGCCGGACGCTGCTCATCAATTAATTAACTCAGCGAGAGAGACTTGAGTCTGTGGCGCCTCGAGGCATCTTTATGCGTGCGTGTTTTTGGTTTTGGTTGTTGGTCTTGGCCAGTGGGTCGTGGTTGTTGGCCAAGTTTTATGGGCGGCCAATGGAAAGGAAATCGAAAATGCGTTGCACTCGTTGGCCAACTCGACGACAAAGTAGCTGGCCATTAAAGGAAGGTCGCTTCACCAAGTTGACCAGTTTGACAACCAACCTTGCATATTTTGTATAATTCCAAGCATTAGCTTCTCACGCATATACAGTTACACACTCATACATAGATCTAACCCAAATCAAATCACAATCTATGAAAAACCCGTAAGTTTTTTATGCATCGCTTGTCACATTTGTGCGCTTTAATCAAAACATTATGACTGCGTTTTCATTTTATTAATTGGATAACGCCAGTTTGCCCGTTTCCAAGTCCAACACCTGCTGCCCCCAACAACAGCAACAGCAAAGAGGCAAATTCAATTTATTGCGTGTGATTTTGATAATGCTTAAAAGACAAGAAACAAACATATATATATATATATATTGCGTCAGTAACTAATTTGTTACATGCGGTTGGCCAAGTTGAATGTGGTTAGAGGCGTCTTTGTGCGTTGGCGTCGCAAATTGCAATTGCGCCCTCGCCACAAACTTGGAGACACTCTGTATGTGTTTGTGTTTGTGTGGGTGGCAACTGGCAACATTGCTCCCGCTGCCAAATTAAGTGACAGCAAACAGCCAAAAGAAATTGAAAATTACTTGACTGCAACTTGCAACGTGCAACTTGACGGCGACGGCGATGGCGACGTCGACGGCGAATGCGTGTCGTTAATGGCTTCGTCTAACCTCAGATTGAACCCAAAATAAATGAAAGAGAAATGATTTTTTTTTCTGGTGTGATCAAAGTTGTTGCCGTAGAAATGGAAATGATGTGTGAGAAAACCATTTGCATGCTAAGCAGATAGATTAAAAATGCTCGTTATATCGCTTGACAAGTGACAATCGAGGGGAGAAAAACTCGATATATGCTCTATATACATATGTTTGTATGTTAATGCGGGCTTTCGATTATGTGTTGATCATTTTAATGGCCTTATGGCTAATAATCGTTATTTTCAATCGATTTGGTAAGCATTTGTGTAACACGTCGTGATTGAAATAATATAAATTGGTTCAAGAAAGTGAAAATTTACAAAAAAAAAATAATAATCTTGTATACTTGTACACTATAGTATACTTGTACACTATAGTATTCTTGTACACTATAGTATACTTGTATATATAGTATACTTGCACACTATAGTATACTTGTACACTATAGTATACTTGTACACTATAGTATAGTATACTTGCACACTATAGTATAGTATAGTTGTACACTATAGTATAGTATAGTATACTTGTACACTATAGTATACTTGTACACTATAGTATAGTATACGTTTTGAAACGACATATGTAAGCTCGCCGAGAAAAAAACGACATAACATCGCCGAAAAATGGTACTGGCGAGATTATGGCGCCGAGATTATGTCGTTACCCCCTTTTACACTATCCCATACTTTTACATTATCCCATACTTTTACACTATCCCATACTTTTACACTATCCTATACTTTTACACTATCGTATACTTTTACACTATCCCATACTTTTACACTATCCCATACTTTTGCACTATCGCATACTTTTACACTATCGCTGCCTTTTACACTATCCCATACTTTTACACTATCCTATACTTTTAAACTATCGCATACTTTTACACTATCGCATACTTTTACACTATCGCTGCCTTTTACACTATCCCATACTTTTACACTATCCTATACTTTTAAACTATCGCATACTTTTACACTATCCCATACCTTTACACTATCCCATACTTTTACACTATCGCATACTTTTACACTATCTCTGCCTTTTACACTATCGCTTACTTTTACACTATCGCTGACTTTTGCGCTATCGCTGACTTTTACACTATCGCACATAGTCCCAAGTTTTTTAGCATGATTTTCATACAAATTCCGTTCTCTTGAGCGGACGCTCGCTTGGCCGGACGCGGACTCTATTTTTATTACATTTTTATACAAACCGTCTATCGCACACTTTTGCACGATCGCACACTTTTACGCTAAGGCAATGGAAATCGGACACCAAGTGGGATATTCAGGGTTTGCAGCTTCAGATGGATGGTTGCAGAATTTAAAAAACATATTAATTTTGTCTACATATAAGTTTTGTTAGCAAATATCAATAGCCATAAAAATTCTTAATTTCTTTCACATCTCCCTAAGGCGGACATCCCCCTTGGGCGGACAAAAGTGCTGGAGCCGTGGCTGTCCGGCCAAGGGAGCTTTCACTGTATATTATACCATACCGTCTTGATTGTATACTTAATAAATACCGTGTTTTATACCACATTATTTAGACACAAACCTTTTCTATTAAACACGCCATTTGCAAACAATTCATGCAATATTTTTTGCTCTCGCTTATTTTTCTACACAACAATTAACTAATTTTCACTCTAAGCTTATTAACATACAAAGCACAAAGTGACTTTGATTTATTGCATTACAATTTAAAGCGGATAAAAAAGGGCAAACTCGAATGTTAGTACTATAAAGCTGATCAGCTTAGTTGAAAAGGTTTTAATGCTTAACAATTTCCTTAAAGATCGCAAAAACATCTTAAATTACATCCATCAAACACTAACAACATATTTTTTCGTATCGCATTTAGTTTTAAGCATTTGCAATTCCTTCATTTCCTTATGCCGTGCAGCTTATCAATGGCGACATGGTTTTTTTTCCTGCTTTTTTTCTTTCCCTGCCCTATCGCAAAACTCGAGCTTAAAGTCCAAACTTCGCTTTTTTGTTGTTGTATATTTTTCATATTGCAATTGGGCATGCAAAATTTAGTATTCAATATGAATGCGTTGTTGCATTTTTCATGAGTTTTTTCCCACGTTGTGCGTGTGGCGGCGCGGCGGAAAAATATTAAAAAAAATTCAAACAAACTTAAACAGTTTTCATGTGCCCCCCGCCACTACCCTATTCCTCCTCTCTCTCCTATTTGCTCCTGCCTTCAGTCTTTCTTCAGTTAACAGCTTTGAAATGCGATTTGAAAGCCGTTCAACGTTCAACATTCAACGTTGTTGTTGCATGTCTTAGTTTTTTTTGTTGTTGCATGATTTCTGTTTAAAATGCAAAACTTACTTAGTTGCAATAAATATGTATATATATATAATATCTTTATGCATGGGGTTGTGCCTGCCACAACAATGTGGAAAACGGCTTACCAAAAACTGACGAGCGGATGCACAAACCAACAGCAACTGCATCATGCCCCCACCTAACAACAACAACCAATTCGCAATTAGCTGGCAACAGTTTTTATTTGCTTTTTTTTTGGGTTTATTGGCCATCCACCAACCTCTCCCGTGTGGTGTGCGGCACAGTGCGGCAGCTGTCCGTGCAACAAATGAGGCACTGATAAATATTATTAGCGCAGTTTGTTCGGTTCACTGGCTCTGCGCTCACATTTGTGGCCATAATCGCAATTTATTTAAATGCGTTCGTGTCTAGCAGGGGGCGGGGTGGAGGAGACGGGGCAAGCTGCTGTGCTGCAGTGCAGCAGCAACCGGTGGCAAGCTAGTCCACAATTAATATCGACATTTTAACACTTAGCGTTGACTTATTGCATCTCTTAGTTTTTCCAGATTGTTATTATCAATGGGGCAGACAGTCGACGTTTAAGCCAAGTCAACGGAATCAGCCAAAACAGCCAAGAGTATTATAGCCCGTTGGTGGTCGTTCGAACAGCCCCATATCATATCATATCATATCAATAAAAAAACATTACGACTACGTCAATTGCGGCTACTTTTTAACTTTGTCTTCATTTCTGTTTTTTTTTTTTTGTTGCAATTGCAACAGTTGCAACAGCAGTTGCAGTTGCTTGTTTGTGTTTGAAGAAATGGTTTCTGCCCCAAATCTGGTGCATTTCCTTTTTGGCGCGGCTTGCTTTGCCAAATGAGTTAATGTGCGCTCAAGGTGATGTATAAAAAAAGATTGTTAATTAGATCGAATAAAAATTTGTAGCGGCACCTTTTGCTGTTTTGATTAATGGGGTTCAGATAATTAATTGATTGAAGAGCTGTTTCCACAACTGAAAGTTTGTAAGGATGTGTTTCTGCAACTAAAACAGTTGCATCAATGGAAAACTAAGGAACGGAATTTCCTAGAGTTATAAAACCCTATAAAATCCTAAGCCCTTGCTGAAAAGATAGTTTTTTGGAACCCTTTAAGCCTATCTTGATCTTATCTGATCTCTCAATTCTAAAAATGCTTTTCTACAACTGATTTGTCAACGAAAAACTTAGGAGTTTATGGTCTTTAACCTATAAAGAAATTTAAGAACCTTAACCCTTCGTTAAAAGACAGTTTTTGGGACCTGTGAAGCTAAAATTCCTTCAACACAATCTTCACATCAAGCTTATTCCGATCTTATCAGATCTTTCAATCGAAAGGATGCGTTTCTACAACTGTTTTATCAATGGAAAAAAAAGGAACAGATAGTCAGATCTCTCAATTGTATGGCTTTGGTTCTACAACTAATTTATCATTGGAAAACATAGAAACAGATTGTCCTTAACCTATAAAGCTCTATAAAAACCTTAAGTTATGTTAAAAGACATTATTGAGACCAGCTAATCTTAACTTCCTTACACCAATCTCAAACACAATCTCCACATCAAGCTTATCGTGATGATATCTGATCTTTCAATCGTAAAGATGCGTTTCTACAACTGATTTATCAACTAAAAACATAGGAACAGATGGTCCTTTACCTATTAACCCTTAACACTTTTTTAAAATAAAGTTTTGGAACTAAGCTTCCTTTAACACAGTCTCCACATCAAGCTTATTCCGATCTTATCTACAACAATTATCGTTCGAAAACTTAGGAACAGATGGCCTTTAGCCTATAAAAACCTTAACTTATCTTAAGAGACAGTTTTGGGACCCGTTAAGCTTCCTTAAGCCAAACTCAATCACAATCTCCGCATCAAGTTTATACTGATCTTATCTGATCTCTCAATTGAAGACCTTAAGTTGTAAGTAATTTGTGAACATTAATCAGAAATTACATGTGGGGGAAGGGGGGAAGGGGGGAGGTTGAATACTGTTACAAATTACTCAATTTAAATCAATAAGAGTTGCAGTTGCAAGCACACACACAGTTCCACAGTTGCAACAACTGCTACAAATTTGTTCAGTTGACCCCCATTTCCCCATGCCCATTCCCATAACCAATTCCAATTTCCATATAGCCATTGTTGGCAGTGCCCTAAAGGCAAAGCCAGAGACTGTGAGTGAGGCACCTACCGCTTCAATGGCCGCATACGAATGCCAGATCAATGTCGGTCTCAATGGCTGCTGCGTATTGTGGCCGAGACGCAGGCGAGCATATTGCTTCATGAATAGTTTCCAGATTACATAAGACATCTTTTTGCAGCACTCTCAACTCAACTCTCATAAAGATCGATGCGGGCAGCGTTCAGATATCCACATGCAAATTATATGCGTGCCAGGAAATCGTCTGGCGATCCAGACGAGATGAGGGGGAGGGGGAGCGGGGAATATCACTTAATGCGTAGTCTGTGTTGCGTTTATTGTTTTCATAAATAAAAAGAAAATGTTTTGACTGAAGGCACTGCGAACCCAAAAAATTTGTCGGCTTACATTTTTATTATTATCATTATTATTATTATTGCTTATTATTATTATTATACGGCGATTCACTTTACAAAAGACAGATTCACTTCATTTTTCACAACAGCCAACAAAAGGCTTCGAGGGAGACACTCGCAAGCAGGCAGGCTTAGTGATTTTTGTATTATTTTAATATTTATTTACATTTGAGGATTTTGCATAACGCGCGGGTCACGACGGAAATCGTCGGCTGGCAATTTATCAATACATAGTTTGTTGTCTGTTGTTGTTGTTTCTTTCGACTCCATAGCCTAGGGTAAGACACAAACACACACACAGAGAGACAGAAAGGTTCAGGTCCAGCTACGTGCGAGGGGCACAAAAAAATGAAAAAAAAAAAATATCTCAACGACAAAATGAAAAACGCGCCAAAAAATCAAAACGCGCACAAATATTTTTTTTTGCGGGAGGCGTACGCGATTCGAGCGACGAGATCGTATTGAAAAACCATTGGCTCTGGGCAGGGCCTGACACTGCACACTACGGACAGCAATATGAGATGTAGTACTTGGGCACAGTGGTACTGTGGTACAGTGGTACGGGTTTCGGGGTTTCGCGTCTGGTCCGTTGCGAAAAATAAAACAAGTTCAAAGCGTTTGCGGTGCGGCGCGCAACTAAATTGAAATGAGCTCTGAGCGTCAAATGGGAAAAACGCCGCCACACAAATACACACATCGAGGGTGTACACACACACAATAGTTATACACACCTATAAGCATACACTCATCCAATCGCAAGCTTGAATGATTTTTCATGCGTGCGAATGTTCAAAACCGAATGAATCGAGCTGATTGAATGCCATTCGGTTAAAATTTCAAAGCCCAAAATACACTAAACAACATTTAAAATTTACTGGGGGGCTATAAAAAAAACAGAAAAATATTTTAAAAATATATGAATAAAGAAAATGCTTTGCTTTTGCCAACGAAAACTCGACATAACTTTTAATATTATTATGTAGCATAGTGAAAAATTAACAGACCTAACAACAACAAAACACACCCATCTTTTTCTGCACTAGAGGGGTAGGATATATGTATATATTTTATTGTTAGTCTGCCTTTTGTTTGCTCTACGAGTAGTTACTCCCCCCTTACCATACCCCTTACTCGCTGTCCCCTAACAGCCGACATTGTCTGCCATAATTGCAAAGTGCCAAGAGCGACCATACAGCGACATCTGCCGACGCCGCCTTGAACTTGCCAGATAGCACTTTCCGCCACCAACGTTCATTTTGATGTGTCTATATGTATGTGTGTTTGTTTGTTTGTGTCTTTTGACAGGCCTTTTGTTTATGAGAATAGAACCAACGCGTTCGCTTTTGTGTGTTGTTGTTGTTGTTGGTTCTATGGCATTTAATGCGATTTCGATAAACGGAACATGCGATTTGTGTTTACGCAAAACAAGCTGAAAGCTTAAGTGGTGTGAAATAAACATTTGGGACACAGGATGAACATAAAGTTATGATGTGTTATGATGATCAAATCAAAAACTCTAGCACATTCTAAATGCTCTTTATAATAAACTATCATTAAATAACAGATCTTAACTCATTGAGTGTGAATTTCCGCCAGTTGTGACTTAATTGAAATGTGACTCAATTAGTGATGACAACAGCTTTTTAATTACTCTAATCATTAGAGTCTAATGCATTGAACTTTGATATAAATGATCTCAGAGTAGTTTATTTCTAAGCCGGAACTTTAAATTCCATAATCTCTCCCTCTCTCTTGCAATAGAAAACTCTTTGATATTCCGGGGGCATTGGCATTTTACGTGTTATGCCTGCAATCCGCATTGTAATAAGCTGTTAAATAGTTACAGTAAACACGCCCAAAACTATTTCGAAATCGCACACAAATAATTGCCAAAAAAAATAAAAGAAACTCTTCACAAACTTTCATAAAACTCGCATAAATTTTGATTTCTAACAATGCGGCTCGAATTTAAGTTTGGTTTTTTTTTTTTAGTTTTTTCGCTTTGAATAATGATAAGGAGCTGTGGAACTGTTTTTCAAACTGACAGCGATAATCGCTCAAACTAAGGACATGCAAAATAGCAACAACAACAACGACGACGAATAACAGGAGCATGGCCAGGGCAGTAGACACACCTTCCAATGGCGTGGCAGCCTACCAGCACCAGCTGGAGTATTTAGCAACAACGAGCGGAAACGGAACAAAAGCGCGCAGACAGTTGTTGGCGACTACGTCACGGGTTAACGGTATAAACAGAAAGCAAACAAAACAAAAAAAGAGGCCAGTGGCCAGGGGGCAATTGGTGGGTTAGCTTTTGAGCAAGTTTTTGACGTTTTGTGCAGCCGTTGGAGAAATTGAACTCAGTCACGCCAATGGTTTAACCCTTCAGCTGTGCGGCGCCCTCGTTTCGCAGGAAAAACAAAATTAGCCGCAAAATTACGCCGAAAATTATAAGCTTTAATTGAATATTTGGCGAGTGAAATGCAATTAATTGAATTCAACAGAAATTAAACGTTAGACGCAAAATCAATTTGTTGTAGTGGTTTGTGACCCACATTGCACCCAGGACACTTACCCTCTGCTGCTGTTGCTGCTGCTGTTGACGTCGACGCGGCAGCGCAAAACGCTTTTTAATCCATTTGAGCGTCGTTTGACGACTGCGCGTTAGCGACATGTTACAAAAGCTCCAAAAGTGCAGGATCAAAACGAGAAGGGAATGCAGCCACTCGACGCACTCCTCACGCGTAGGCAGACGAAACATTAAACACAACAACAAGAACAACACTCTCTGGCGGCTGTAAGCAGCAACAACAATTTCATAGCTTTTTTAAAGCACACCAATAGACACTTTAAACACTTGGAATTCACTTGCAGTTAAAGCTTTTCGTATATGTATGTATTTTTGCTTTCAATAAACAGTTGCTTCTTCTTCTTTTACGCACTATTAATTTGGGGGCTGGGGAGGGTGGCGTATTTAATATGTATATTATTTGTATTGGCAATAGACGAGACGCGGACACCACCGTTGTTACTTCAGTTGCGTTTGTTGTTTGACTGAGAATGCGGTCGCATTTGCCGCTACTGCGACAGTGACGGCGACAGCGCTGACTGCGAGAGCGGCTTAGACTGAGACCGAGAGTGTTACTGCAGTAGTAGGCGCAAATTGTCACCAATGTGTTGCTGTTGTTGGTTCAGTTTTTGCTATTGTTGATATCGTTGCTGTCAGTGATGTGCGTTTTGTTTATAGCTTGTGAGCGAGACCACGAAAGTACATGCGACTGTATAAATAATGCAATAAAGCAACAGCGCGACAACAACAACAAAAAACCCGAAACCCTAAACGGCACTTTTTTTTGCAGTCAGAGCACATCGCGCACTTCAAAGTCGGCGTCGCTGCCTCGGCCACTGTCTTATATTAGCCCAGCCCTTCTCTAGGCCGCGTTCGCTGCCGAAACTGAAACTGAGCTTTGCACTCAATTTGATTGTCGAAAACGAAAACAACAGAAACATAAAACTACATAGAGCTTTGCAGTGGCTCTGTCAAGGTGTTGCTGTTGTAATAGAGTTACGAACAGTGGTTAAAGCTTGTAGTTAAAAAAAGATGTATAAGTAAAAAATTTCTTATGGTCATACAATAATAAACTAACGTTTCATCTAACACTTGCTTTTTATTAAGTTTAAAACTTCAAACTTTAATCTACTGCAACCACTGTGCATTTGGCACATGTGGGTGTTTCTAATTTACTCCCTGACTAAAAAGAGAGAGCGAGAGAACGAAAACAAAAGCTCGGCATACAAGTGCAATTTGTGCAGCCCAAATATGTAGAAGCAGCAATAGCAACAGAAGCCCAAAAGCTTTATCGGTACTTCTTCGTCGTTGTCGTTGTCATTGTTATTCTTATTTACTTTGGCTTGCGTTGCCAATGCACTTTATTGTTGTAGTGCTTGTAGTTGCTATTACGGTTATTTATTTATTTATGCTAATGTTGCTGTCGACGCCAACGTCGACGTCTCTATCTTGTTCTCTCACTCTCTCTCTTTCGACGCTGACGATGCATTGTCTAGAATGAGAACAGCAACAACAAATAACAAGTGGCACTCACGTGACAAAGCCCATAAATAAAGTGTTCTCATCGTTATCTCCTCGGCGCTGTGTACGATATTCGAGTGCGATATTTATTTATTTATAAAGAAAGTGTAGAGCATATCTCTTTATTTTAAGTCTTTCCCATCGTTATGAAAATTGTGAAAATATTCTTAACACGTCTCCCCGCTGTTGCCACACAGATCACGAAGCTACACACACACACACACGCACAGCTGATTCACGTTACGACTGCGCTTGGTTTGCTATCCAATACAGCTAAAAAACACCTGTGGATGCAGATGTCGCCACTGGGTACTGATACAGAGAGAAATGTACGTGCCACTCGCAAATGAATATTGTTGTGGAGATATTTCGTGTAAGTGAATTGTGATGCCAGTTCATTCATAAAATATGTATGTATGTATCTAAAGCCTGGCACGGCTAACAACGTGTTAACTTGATAGCATTGCGTGTGATTTTCACCTTAACCCATGAATACCTTTTTTACTGAATCTATGAGTTTTTGACATCCAAAGCTTTTGCCTTCAACATTTTTGTTCATAATAAAACCGAGTTCGGTTAAAAACAAACTCAAATACAGCAAAAACTGAATTTTTATATTTTTTACATAGAGAATCGTCATCATGGATGGTGAAACATCTGAAGATTTTGATCAGGAGATGTCTTTGCGTCTAACTGATGTAAAGTTGACATCGACTTCCGATCTCTTGGAATCAGTGCAGGACTTCAAACCCAAGGAGCCACCTCGTCTAGGACGCAATATGGGCACATGGAAATTTGAGAGTGTTGGCGGCTTCTATTTGGCCACTGAGGATGTGGGCAAGTTGTCGCTCAAGAAACAGGAGGAGCTGCTCATACGTGATCTCATCTATGCATTCTCGGGCGTTCCCTCTTCACACATTCGACCCGAGATCTCCCTTGAGGACATTCCCCAACTCACCACGGAGCACATTGATAATGTGACCTTTAAGATCGATGATCGCTTCAGTGGCACCCTACGCGTCCTGGCCAAGGATCTGCTGCCACTGATTAGCTACTACATCAGTGTGCAGAGCTTCATTGAGGACAGCAGCATGACGACCAGCTGCAGCCGATTCCTGGGCAATGCCCTCCAGAACGATCTGCAGCTGTACTTTGAGTTCCAGGCAACGCTGGAAACGCAGCTCCAGGAGCACAAGCTCAAGATGCGTCAACTGGTGCAACAGCTGCGTCCCTGGATCCAAACCATGAAGGCCTATGCAAGTCTTACAAGTCGCGTTCGTCGCCTGGAACCCAATTCGGCCCAGTTGCTGTCCTTGGTCGATGAGCAGCATCAGAAGTGTAAGCTGGAGCGTGTGAAGATTCTGGTGCAGGACATCTCTAGCTACTATATGACCATGGTGCAGCTGTGGACACAGAAGGGCGTCATCTATGATGTGCGCAAGGAGTTCTTCATTGAGGATACCCGGGCGAATGCCATGAGCAGCACTCTGCTCTCGCCCAAGCAATGTTGCCACACCTACTGGGAGCAACGCTATCGTCTCCACTCCGATAAGTTGCCCAGCTTTCTGAATCCCTTGGCCGAGGAGATATTGCTGGCTGGCAAGTATCTGAATGTGTTGAGGCAATGCAATGTACAAATGAAACTGATGCAGGAGAAGCTCATCTATGTGCCCAAGGATGACAAGGAAAAGGAGGAGCCAGCTCATGTTCAGCTCATTCGCAGTGCATATGAGCTGCCGGCACGCAAGCTCATGGAAGTCCTGGTGCAGGAGCAGCTCTTGGAGCATCTGCAGAATTTACAAAATTACTTTCTGCTGCAGGATCAGGACTTTCTGGACCTGCTGCTGGAGAAAAGTGCTCCGCTGTTGCTGCAAACTGTGGACAATGTGCCACCGGAAAAGCTCAAGCGAATCACTTTGGAGTCGCTGCAGTTGAGCGAGGATCCTCACAAGCATTTGTTGCGTTCCCAGCTTGCAACATGCGATGTGTTTACACAGTTGAGCAACAGACTCAAACGGCTTCAGGGGAAAGAGGAGAGTGAGAAGGTTGCGGAGACTACAAGTGAAACGGAACCGGAACCGGAACCGACACCTACTGAGACCGAAAGATCTAGTGAACAAGCGGAACAGCTGTCCCTTTATGGTTATGAGGCCTTTAGCTTGAGCTACGAGCCCAATTGGCCCATTAGCTTGGTCATCCATGAGGATTCCCTGGAGCAGCTGCAGCTTCTGCATCGCGTGCTCTTCCATCTTCGCTATGTGCAACATCAGTTCCACTCCTCTAGCTATGCCCCCGTTAAGCTCAACATACATGCCTGTGAGCTACGTCAACGCATGATCAAAACCATTGAGCAACTGGAGCAGCACATGCTCCTGGATACAGTGTTGCCTCGCTGGGAGAAACTTCGTCTGGTCGCTCAACATGCCCAACTGGTGGATGAAGTTCTAAACCTCTTCCAAACCACAGTTGATCAGTGTCTTCTACTCTCCCTGCTCTCCGAGCCGGTGACCTATGTGCGCTCCTTGTTCACCCTGGGTCAACAGTGTCTCAACTACTGCAGCTACATGGAGCAGGAGCAGCCAGCCAGCGCAGATCTCGACTCGGATGTCAACGAGTATGAGGAGCAGTTCGATGGTCAGCTCAAGGAGATTCAGGATTTCCTTGCCGAGCTGGCTAAGCTTAGAAGCTCGAGCTGCCTGGAGGAGAGTGAATCCTGTAAGCAGCTGTTGCAGCGTCTTAAGAGTCTTAACAAAGATGTGGAATCGTAGTTGGAATGTTTTAAAAGTTTTCTCTGTTATTCAATTATTGTTCATGCTAAATTAAATGTGCCCCAAAATGCGGCAAAACTTGCAACATTTATTTTCGAGCTTATTTATGCAAACAAAAATTGCAAATTTTAGAGTCTAAACAATGCCTTAGCCCACTTGGGGAGCCTCAACAATTTAGGCCAACACTTGAAACTTGAAGCTTTGAAAGCTTTGAGTGCTGTTGACGCGACTTGGCGCACAATGGGCGTGAATAATTGATGTTTGTTTAATTTGTGGCCAGTTCGAGAATTTATGCCAAGTCACGGCAACGTACGTCTCTCTCTCTGTGGATGCAACGAATGCATCAAGCCATCGATTTGCATAAGATCGTAAATTATTTTAAAATGGCAACAAAACGATTTTAATGCGCACAAACCGTTGGTCAACCTGGTCCCGCATCCCATCCACCAATTTCAATTCAAAGGCCAATTGTTATGTAAATGTGCAAAATGCACTTGCAACGGCCACAGCTCGAATTTGCCACAGTCCAAGCCGCACGCAATGTAATGCACCACCACAAAACAAAAAAGCATTTATGAATAAATAAAGGAACGAAGAATAATTCGGATGAGTTCGCTCGACTGGAAGTTACGCTTTTAAAAAGTTGAAAGTCGATAAAAAAAAGTTGGACAAAACTTTCGATTGGCATAACTTTGTTAAAACTTATCCGATTTTCAAATGAAATATCTTAAAAAAAAGGTTTTGAACTCTAAAATAAAACTGCATTTAAATCTAGAATCGCAAATTTTTACTCGATTTTCATTACAAAAAAAAAAAATGCCACTTTGTAGTGGGACAAAACTTACGAATGCCATAACTTTGTGAAATTAAGCCCGAAATTCAAATGTCATACCTTAAAAGTCTCGTTTTGAGCTTTAAAATAAAACTGCATTTAAATCTAGAAACGCGAATTTTTCTCGATTTTTTTCACAGAAAAGAATGCCAAAAACTCAATTTTGTAGTTGGAAAAAACCTACGAATACCATAACTTCGTTAAAACTCATCCGATTTTCAAATATAATACCTTTAAAGATAGGATTTGAGCTCTAAAATAAAACTGCATTTAAATCTAGAATTACGATTTTTACTCGATTTTCATCCCAAAATATTCCAGACCAAAAAAGTTTTGGCACTTAAAATTCAGTTAGTTACAAAAGGCTTTAAGTGTTATAAATGTATACTCATTATTAACGGCATTAAAAAAGATTATTTACAGTGTACTTAAATCCAATTGAAAAGTAAAATGTTAAGAAAGGCGACCAAACAGAGTTCACTTTATATTTATCGCTCGAATGCGCTTTAAGGACAACAGGTGGTCGCAATCAATGATGACGATGCTGAATATGACTTTAAAACATGATGATGATGAAAGCGTTCATCATGATGATGTTGATGATGCAACAGTAAAGTGCCGGCCGGCGGCAACAACGTGGCAACAAGCGAGTCGCGTAGCCAATAATAATGCTCGCAAAAATTATGGTAAAGTTCAGATACATTGCTTCCGAAATGTATATCATTATGTGCTTGCGAAAATGATGGACTGCCGCTGTCCACTTGCATTTACCTCACCCTTTCTCACCCTCCATCTCTCCCTCGCTCTCTCTGCGATTGAGCTGTTGGACAGTTGGCCATTGATATGTGCATTATGTGCCGGGCATCAGCTGATGATGGACAGTCTGTGGTCTGAGTGCCGTGGGAAAGCGACTGCGGTTGCGACTGTGGCAAATGTCTGCGGCAGCAACCGCATCTGTGGTACAGTTCATTAAACCTATGACACCACGCCCTGGGTAACGAGATGATTTCATTAGAAATGTCATAAACTTGAACTCTCCAACTAATGCTCTGTGCGGAAGTTCAGCATCAAGGTTCAATGCACGTTTAATTAAGATACAAATAATTTGGCAATGACCGAAGCAATAAACTATTGAATTGTTTGGATGATGTTTATAATATATGTGGGTGAAGTTTTGTCTTAGAATCTTTTGTGGTTAAACTTCAAGCAAGGTCAAAAAAATCATCACAAAAATTAAACATTTGTTTTCTAAACTTTAATAAACAACAATTATTTAGCACTTGTGCGTTCCTCTTTCAGAACCGTTTCCTCCACCTTCACCTCCTCCGCAGCTGTTTGTGGATCACTTTCGGATCCAGTTTTGGATGGTGGACCCAGCTTGCGTTTGCTGTAGAGCAAATCAACACCAAAATCACATTCAAAGATCTGATTATTCTCACACTTCTCCTTGTACCAGAGCAGACGTTCGGTATTGCCGCCCAACGATTGATCCAACAGCTGACGACGTTGTCTGCCTCGCTCGATTAGCTCAATCAAGTCGAGTTTCTTGAGTTCAGGGAATTTTCGGAGTTTGGCCCATGCTTCCTTCTCTATTTGCTCGTAGCTTGGCGCCATTTCGATTTCACGTTTGACACGCTCCGCTATCATCTCGCTGCGCTGCATGTCCTGCACCTCGGCGGGCAGGAGGCGGGCACGTATGTTGGCTACTTCATCCTCAACGGTTTCCAGTATCTTGGAATAGGATTGCTTCTTGGCGGTCTCATAGCTAAGGCGTTCCTTCTCCAAGGCCGTTTCGCGTGCCAACTTCTCGGGATCCATTTGCTTGCGTGACATCAAAATGTTCATCATACGATTGAGATTCAGTTCGTCAAATTTTTTGGCCATGCGCTCGTTGTAGGGTCCACCCAGATTTGGTTTGCCTCTGGAGTAAAGAGTTAACTTTAAGGATATTTATGGTATATTGAAAATTTTCTTCTTCTTGACTTACGTGTGTTCAATGTCTGCTTCTGATGAGCGTTTACGTGGATTAAGTGCTTCCTTTTCCAAACGTTCCATTTCCTTGCGTGCCTCCTCCTCGGCCTGACGCTTTGCCTCAATGATGTCCTTGTTGTCTTCATAATACTTTTGCTCCCAGGCTTTAATGTTCTTCTTACGAGATATTTGCCTCTCCACATAGTGCATTAGTTTCTGGAAAAGATTGTATTACTACTAAGGGTTATTTGGGATATCGATAACTTACTCCAAGTTCGTTGTCCAATGGTATTTCGAAGGAGGGTGGAAGTTTAACCATTCGTATGCTGCTGTTATAGTCACCAATTCCCAGTATTTTGTGAGGTAGCGATGGACGATGCTCCGTGACGGCTGTGATAATGCCACCTCCAAGGACCTCAGTCAGCACAGGTGCATCATCGCGAGCTAGATTCGAAATACATAACAAAAGTCCCCCATAAAGGTTTCCTTACTTACCCAAAATATCCCAAGCTTCGAGGATGCCATCCATACGTGTTAGGAACAAGACAGCAGGACGCGTTTCACTCCAGGAAAGGGCAGTGAGATCGCAAGGACGTTTGCGCCAGAAAATAGCCGAATCTGGATAGTCTTCTTTCCACACAGCAAACACAGTGCGTCCAATGGAGGCAAATACTTCCGGATAAAAGGGATTCTTGCTCATGGCGACGACGGGTCCATCATGCACCATGGCGAATTGAACGGAGGCGTTTACCTGCTCCTTGGCACCCACCTCGCTGTACATGCCCTGCCACTCGACGCGTACAATGTGTCCGTAATAGGTGGACAGGATTAAGGAGGGTCGCAGCTCCGGAGGATCATTGGGTTTCATGGAAATGGGATAGTTCGCCGGGGATTTGTTAATCACCTTAGCAGAGGGTGTCTGGCAGGTGAAGACTGAGGTGTCTCCTATAATGCCAGTCAGCGGCTCATTGTATTCTATGCTATAGACAGGCTTGATGACCTTGGACTTGAAAATCGATTCGTTTTGGGTCAGCTCTTTGGGTAGATTCTTCTTCTGCTGTGCATCCCTATCCCTCTTGGCCGGCTCACCTTCCAGGTTCCAGAACGAGACGGTGCCATCGAAGGCGCACGTGACAAAGAACTTGTGATTACACTTCTTATCGGGATCGTTGAAGGTCTTGCCAAAGTGATTCAAATAGAAGCGTTTGCCCAGCCAGTAGATGCCAGTGATGGCCTCGCCTGGTGAATTCTCCAATGGTGATACGGTTGCTGGAGACACAACCACCTCCTCATTGGTATCCAGTGTCCAGTTGAGAAACTCCCCAATCATAGCTCGATACTTGGCCTGTGCCGGCGTCAAATACTCCTCCTCATCCAAGTGATCACAGCGACCCTGCAGATCCCAGATCACCAGCTGTCCGTTCTTGCAGCCGCCAAGCAGGATGTCCGCATTAAATGGACAAAAGGACAGACTTGTTACCTCAAAGGGTGCCTCAAACTCGAGCTTATAGTTGAGATTGTCCGAAAAGCTCCAGAGCAGCACGGGATTGGGCTCAAGCACTGCACGCTGCACAAAGTTGACCGTATGTGAGGCAAGATCAGTGGTTACCGGAGTGTCAAACGTATAGGACACGGCAACAAGACCACTCATCTTGGGATACCAATCACAGCAGGCCACAAAACGTTTGTCGCTCTTCGAGATGTTGGCAAAGCAGATGAACTCCTGCAGATACGGATTGGTATAATGCACAACTTGTGTGTTGGAGATCAATTGATAGTCATTGCTGCAAGTTGATGGATTAATGGAGTTTAATTGGATAGAATCAGGGACCGTAATCATTATAAGTTTTAAAATAAAAATTGCATCATAATGATTATAATGTGAATTTTTCATTTTAAATTATCGATAATCATTATATTTGAGTGATTTTTTAAAATTTAGACAATAATTATTATTTTGATAAAAAAAATAAAAATCATTTGGAATGATAATTGTCTAAATTTTAAAAAATCACTCAAATATAATGATTATCGATAATTTAAAAAATAAAAATCCAAAATTTAAAAATCTTGGCGGAAATGAATAGTTTGGCCATAATGAATAATTTCTGTGCAGTTAATTTTTTTCAATGTCTCTTCCAGGTGTTTGATTTTTTTTAGTTAAAAATAAAAGAATAATCATTATTTACGGTCTCTGGATAGAATTGATAAACCAACCGATAGCTATCGATCTGATTGAAGTCTAGTGTCATTAGGAGCAGCTTCATTTGATCGGACATCTCGTGCGGTGGCTTTGGCTTTGGTTCCTCTTTGACTGGAGTGGCGGGTCTGCTGCCCCGTGCGCCGGCCTCCTCCTCCTCCACTTCCGATTCATCCAGCTCGAGATCTAAGCGGAAATACGTTCAGAAGACTCAAGATATTCTAGAGATAGATATTACCTGCATCTTCGATCTCGTAGAGATATTGCGACCAAGCATTGGAGGGAAACGTTGGATTTGTTTGCTGCTCTCGCTGCACACAAGCCGGTGCGGACTGCACACTGACCGAGATGCGACGCCTGGTTATGTTATCATACTTGACATCCTCCTTCGGCAGCAGCTCAATGACGCCATCACGCACATCCCTGGCCATGCGATAGTCGAAGGCGATGTGCCGTGGCTGCTGTATGGGATAGACACTCTGGATTTCCACATCGACGGGCTCCTCGCGAAAGCGTTCCACCATAATGGTCATCTCGTCCTCGGTGCCCATGCTGACCCAACGACGCGGCTTCTTGCGCAGACGACGCTGCATGCGCCAACGCTCAAAGGCTTCCATGTTCTGGATAATGCCCATGGCCAGTTTGGTATCTTTGGTGTTGATGTAGAAGATGAAGGGATCACCCTCGGGTGGATCCTCCTCCGATTCGGTGAGTGTGGGACAGTAACCAATCAAAACATAATGCTCCGGATTGAAACCCTTGAAGAGTTTAACGAGTTCCACAGAGTTCTCCAGCTCCTCGAAGAGCACATCACGCATTTCCTTGTACTGCAATTGTTTCCATGGGAATTCCTGTGTCACATTGACGCCCACCTGGATTTTCAAGGTCTTTTGAACCGGTTCGCTAGGGAGTTTTGAGAGATTAGTAAGGTCATTATGATGTCTTTGTGTCTCTTACGTGACCATAATCTTTTGGCAGCTGGGCAATGCTAGCAGCGTGCGCCAGGATTCTGCCACATTGTATAGCTTTTGTATATCGGGTACCTCCTCATCGGAGCCGGGCTGCATAAACTTTTTGATGTAGGGTCGACGCCTCTGTATGCCACCCGGCTCCATGCCCATCTCCACATCGCCAGCAGTCTCCCCATAGCCGTCATCCATCTTTTGTATCTCTCGCAGTTATAGGAGTTTTTTTTTTTTCTGAATACAAATCGAGCTGTTTTCTATTTTCTGATTTGTTGTTTACTTTGTGACATTTGTCACTCTCCACCATGGCAATATATAACTGAGCATGCGCTGAGTTTCCTTCTCGTTGCGTCCCTTGTAAATTGGCTTGGATACGTGTTGCATCTATGGCAACATCTTTTTGCTCGAACGAAATGAAATTAAGTTGAAACATTTTCACTCATTTACATGCATTGCCAGTTCAGGACTTGGCAATTTTTCTTTTGAGTGGGTGATTGTTGTTGTCGTTGTTGTTGTTGTTGTTGCTCCTCTTGCTGTTGCTGTTGTTGTTGCTGCATTTCACATCATTATCTTTGACCAAATACGGAACTATGCGCAGCAGCAACAAAAACAAATACAAAAATCCATGCAACGCAATTGTGTGTCAGTCACAGAGGCTTCAATAAAAACGAGCGATGGCAGAAAATATGTGTTTTTCTTGTGTGTGTGCCTGGACATGATCTGTGTCTGTTTGGCTGTCGATAGTTGGATGGGCCACAAACGGTTCAACAAACGATGGAAAGCATTTTGTTGAATCTGCTACGCAATCGAAATCGAAAGTTCTGTGATGGACAGCTGCAGTGCAGCCGAGCTGTTGATGTCAATGCACCAGCAGCAGCAACACCAGCAACACCATCAGTGTGGTGGCATGTCTGGCTGCAACTGACACACATTTAATGGATGCACGTCGCTCACTTTCCATTTTTCATGACGCGCATTCTGGACCCGGCCGGCCTGGCCTGGGCGCAACTTTCGATTTTAAACGCAATTTATGCACCTGTCAGCTGATAACTTGCACCTCCGATTAGTTGCAGTTGGAAAAGAAGTTGCCACCGCCGCTGCCACCGCCGCTGCTCGTTGCAAATAAATCAACGGACAAATTGTTGACAAAACATTTCGTAATTTAAATAAAAAAACAACGCGACAAGCTGCCGATAGTCGCCTACCGATAGTTAGGCAGCATGCAACATAGACACTCCAAATCCCAAGTCTAAGCCGAAAACAAACAACTTCCTCATCCGTAGCCAGGCAAAAACAATGACGACGCGGACAAGGAGCTGCGGCTGATAATTTTATGATTGTGAGCTCGCGAGGCTGCAAAGCCAAGCTCATATGCAAAGTGACTCCAAAGGTGGAGCCGCATACTCGCCTCCCCCCTTGACCTTATTGACAACACAATTTCTTTTGGGTTTAAGACAAACTGAATACTCTTTCTAAGCTAGTTTCCTTATTGCTTGCCCAGATCTGACTCAAAAAATATCAACAATTGATATAGTAAAAACTGAATTTTACTACAAAAATCTTATGCAACTATTTTTTTTTTATATGAAACTGCTTCAGAAACTTAATCATAAATTAGTCAAGCGTAGCTTAATCCCACAATCAAGTACTCAAGTATTTTATTTTATACCAAATATCTCGAGCTGTTTGCAACATGCAATTGCAAAGATTTGAATACAACAAGATGGTAACAATATATATAAATCTACAAGATTACGATATGGCTGTCACAAACATCATAAGAAATTATTAGATACTCGACTACTATAAAACAACAACAAAAGTCGGGGCCAAAATCCAGGGGCTGGGTTAAGCTCTCGTCGCAGCAGCAGCAGCATTATAATCGCGAATGCAGCAAGGCGGCAGGCAGTTGTACAACTGGCGACAAAATGTTGCATGCTTGTGGCTGTCACCAGCGACCACAGCCTGTTGCCTGCCTGCACCCCCCTCCCCCTTCCAGTTTGCCAGCCTGTTGCCAACAATATATGCAAAAAGGTGCTAAAAAGATCACAGGCAGCGATTTATCTTCATTTGCATTTGACGTCGTTGGCTGTGTGTCAAAAAGGTGTTAAGTGCCACACGGCCACAACCAGAGTTGCCACGGCGCCGCTTTTGATGACAACCGACAGCAACGGTAGTCGAAGCGCATAATTTTCGATATTTTATAACTTTGCGGTAGCCGAAAAAACAAAAACAAAAACAAATTGCTGTTCACTTCTGCTGGCACATCAATCCAATGGACCGAACGCCCCAATAAGGCAATAAGGCACCCTGAAGCAACCGTTATTAGCTGCAGCAAAAACCAAATTGGCCAAAAACAGCAACTGCAACAGCAGCAACAACAACAACCACAAACAATGCCCACTTCTAGGCAGAGATAGTCGCACCGATAAAAGGGACATGAAATTCAAATTTGAGTGCCAAAGTGCTGGCAAATTTACTTAGCCAAACAGCATTTGCTATCAGCGAGCGAAATTTGCAGCTTCCGTATTACGACGTTTTGTGAATTATGTGAGAAATTTGTTAGTGGGCTAAATACTTTGCCGTTTTCAATTGCCAATGGCGCAGTCTCCATGCCTTTCCTGGTGCACTGCGGCGTATGCGCAATAACCAAATCAACTGAGAGTTGAGTTTTGCAGGGGGAGTTTTGAGAGTATTGAGGCCATTTAAAGACCGACACAAATGGCAAATTGTGATAAAAAAAGCAATCAATTAAGATTAACTGCGATTTGTGTGAATAACTTTAAAGAAGCAGAGCAAAAGCGAAATATTTCTGATTGATATTAAAGCCTTAAAGCTAATACCATATTAACCCAAAGACTTTCCCCCTCAATAGAAATAGTATGTGTGGCGGTAATCTGTAAAGGTAAATCGCTAAATTAGAATTCACATGTGCCACAAGTAGCTGCCACAGACAGTTGACAATGATAATCCCTGCAAAAATATGCGCACAAATTAAGTATCCAAAGTGCGGCGATCCACAAGCCGATGCTGGCTTTGTGGCTGCTTCGTTCATTGTTGGCATATTTAAAGTTGTAAAATAGCGAAAAACACGTTTGACCGACATTCGTGACCAAAGTGCGGCTGCTGTGGCTAATGCTCCCTCAGCTCAGCTCAGCTCGGCGCTCTGGCACCAGGATTTCAATTTCGTTTTCGATTTCGCTTTGGTCGGCGACAAATGTGCTCCGTCCGTCTGTCTGTCCGTCCCGTCTAGGCAATTGACCGTGTGACTACTTTTAGCAAATGAAAATGCTTAGGAATAAAGGTTTTTATTTATTTTTGTGTTCGTTTTTTTTTCGTTTTCTTGAGCCCAAACATTATTTATGATGCACATTTGTGGGGCTTGGGCTTCGGGCATTGCTGCATTGTGACAGCCTGTGTGACTCATGTGCTTGGGGAGCTGTTGCACTACTAGGTACTCGAACTCTTCGCCAGGTGTCGCTCAGCAGCATTTTAAACAAAAGTGAAAATGAATCGAGCGAAGTCCACCAACTAGACCCTAAATTGTGGCGCATTTGATATTTATGATGGTCTTACGTTTTAGGTTTTTAATCACATGTGAAATATACGAGCTTGCCACCAAGCAAACCGGGGGTGCACTGACCTCAACCTCAACCTACGTAGCACAGTGGCTACTGTATTTGTGTTGTGGTGAAAATCCCTCTTGCTCTCCAGCTAACTATGTTAAACAGCGAAATCTGACTCAAGCTTAGGCGCAGGCACAGGCGCAGGCGCATGACTCCCGACGACAGCGGCATCAAGATAAAACCGCATGACATACGGCGACAAGAAGCTACCAACGCCAGCAGCAGCAGGAGGACTAGGAGTTGCAGGAGAAGGCGTAAACGTTGCCAGCCCAGCAGCAAGCAGCAGTCAGCGACGTCGTCATCATCGTCGTCTTGGTCGTCATCACCAGTTAACCATGTTGCCCCGAAAACTCTTGTTGCTGTTTGTTGTTGCTGTTGTTGTTGTTCGCCCAAATTTGGTCAAACGTGCAAAATTTTCAGCCGCACGCTGTCAAAGTTTTTGGCATAGAAAGCGAAATTTAACGTTTGTTGACTTGGTCGGTTTGCTTTCTTTGCTTTCCAGCGCTGAGGTAATCTCTGTGCCAGCCAGACAAATGGCCAAGAATTATGCTGCAGAAAACGAAAGTACTTAGGCTCATAATATCAAAAGGATTGTATAATAATGTTGCATTAGTTTTGGGTTAAAAGGTTTGTTAACTTTCATTCTTATTATATTTTAAAGCATTTTCTCCTCGTTTTTCTTACTCTGTTAAACAAAAAGGTTGCACTTCGAGTCAAATAACTTTAATATATAATTTTTACTGCACTCTTGGTGGTCTTTTTGACCAAGTATTGATGATTATTGATGTTGCACCTTAATCGCTACAAGCTAAAAAAATAAATAGTTTCAACAAAGCAAAAAGAAACCCTAACCAACTGAGCACAATAATCATCTGTAATGATCCCATGTAATGGGTTAAGAAAGGGTTTATTGGTTTTGGGAAAAAGTATGTAAATGCCAGAAGGAAGCATTTAGGACCCTATAAGGTTCATATGAATAAACTTGATAATGATCAACAGACAAGTAAATATAGTTAAGTAAAACAAAACTCTTGATGTATTGCATATGAAAATCGAGCTAATTTTGAGGAAGTTAGGGCAATCGGAAGATCCGCTCCACGCCCAAGTCGGTTATCGGTCATAAAAAATTGACATGAAAATCGACCAAAAATTAAGTTTCTTTATTTTGTATTTATTTAAATGCAGTATAAATCTAGAGCGTAAAACAGGACTTTTGATGTATAACATTTGAAAATCGGGACAAAATTGATGAAGTTATGGCAATCGGAAGTTCCGTTCCACGCCCAAGTCGGTTATCGGTCATAAAAAATTTACATGAAAATCGACCAAAAATTAAGTTTCTTTATTTTGTATTTATTTAAATGCAGTATTAATCTAGAGCGTAAAACAGGACTTTTGATGTATAACATTTGAAAATCGGGACAAAATTGATGAAGTTATGGCAATCGGAAGTTCCGTTCCACGCCCAAGTCGGTTATCGGTCATAAAAAATTGACATGAAAATCGACCAAAAATTAAGTTTCTTTATTTTGTATTTATTTAAATGCAGTATTAATCTAGAGCGTAAAACAGGACTTTTGATGTATAACATTTGAAAATCGGGACAAAATTGATGAAGTTATGGCAATCGGAAATTCCGTTCCACGCCCAAGTCGGTTATCGGTCATAAAAAATTGACATTAAAATCGACCAAAAATTAAGTTTCTTTATTTTGTATTTATTTAAATGCAGTATTAATCTAGAGCGTAAAACAGGACTTTTGATGTATAACATTTGAAAATCGGGACAAAATTGATGAAGTTATGGCAATCGGAAATTCCGTTCCACGCCCAAGTCGGTTATCGGTCATAAAAAATTGACATGAAAATCGACCAAAAATTAAGTTTCTTTATTTTGTATTTATTTAAATGCAGTATTAATCTAGAGCGTAAAACAGGACTTTTGATGTATAACATTTGAAAATCGGGACAAAATTGATGAAGTTATGGCAATCGGAAGTTCCGTTCCACGCCCAAGTCGGTTATCGGTCATAAAAAATTGACATGAAAATCGACCAAAAATTAAGTTTCTTTATTTTGTATTTATTTAAATGCAGTATTAATCTAGAGCGTAAAACAGGACTTTTGATGTATAACATTTGAAAATCGGGACAAAATTGATGAAGTTATGGCAATCGGAAGTTCCGTTCCACGCCCAAGTCGGTTATCGGTCATAAAAAATTGACATGAAAACCGACTAAAAATGAAGTTTCTTTATTTTGTATTTATTTAAATGCAGTATTAATCTAGAGCGTAAAACAGGACTTTTGATGTATAACATTTGAAAATCGGGACAAAATTGATGAAGTTATGGCAATCGGAAATTCCGTTCCACGCCCAAGTCGGTTATCGGTCATAAAAAATTGACATGAAAACCGACCAAAAATTAAGTTTCTTTATTTTGTATTTATTTAAATGCAGTATTAATCTAGAGCGTAAAACAGGACTTTTGATGTATAACATTTGAAAATCGGGACAAAATTGATGAAGTTATGGCAATCGGAAATTCCGTTCCACGCCCAAGTCGGTTATCGGTCATAAAAAATTGACATTAAAATCGACCAAAAATTAAGTTTCTATATTTTGTATTTATTTAAATGCAGTATTAATCTAGAGCGTAAAACAGGACTTTTGATGTATAACATTTGAAAATCGGGACAAAATTGATGAAGTTATGGCAATCGGAAATTCCGTTCCACGCCCAAGTCGGTTATCGGTCATAAAAAATTGACATGAAAATCGACCAAAAATTAAGTTTCTTTATTTTGTATTTATTTAAATGCAGTATTAATCTAGAGCGTAAAACAGGACTTTTGATGTATAACATTTGAAAATCGGGACAAAATTGATGAAGTTATGGCAATCGGAAGTTCCGTTCCACGCCCAAGTCGGTTATCGGTCATAAAAAATTGACATGAAAATCGACCAAAAATTAAGTTTCTTTATTTTGTATTTATTTAAATGCAGTATTAATCTAGAGCGTAAAACAGGACTTTTGATGTATAACATTTGAAAATCGGGACAAAATTGATGAAGTTATGGCAATCGGAAGTTCCGTTCCACGCCCAAGTCGGTTATCGGTCATAAAAAATTGACATGAAAACCGACTAAAAATGAAGTTTCTTTATTTTGTATTTATTTAAATGCAGTATTAATCTAGAGCGTAAAACAGGACTTTTGATGTATAACATTTGAAAATCGGGACAAAATTGATGAAGTTATGGCAATCGGAAATTCCGTTCCACGCCCAAGTCGGTTATCGGTCATAAAAAATTGACATGAAAATCGACCAAAAATTAAGTTTCTTTATTTTGTATTTATTTAAATGCAGTATTAATCTAGAGCGTAAAACAGGACTTTTGATGTATAACATTTGAAAATCGGGACAAAATTGATGAAGTTATGGCAATCGGAAGTTCCGTTCCACGCCCAAGTCGGTTATCGGTCATAAAAAATTTACATGAAAATCGACCAAAAATTAAGTTTCTTTATTTTGTATTTATTTAAATGCAGTATTAATCTAGAGCGTAAAACAGGACTTTTGATGTATAACATTTGAAAATCGGGACAAAATTGATGAAGTTATGGCAATCGGAAGTTCCGTTCCACGCTCAAGTCGGTTATCGGTCATAAAAAATTGACATGAAAATCGACCAAAAATTAAGTTTCTTTATTTTGTATTTATTTAAATGCAGTATTAATCTAGAGCGTAAAACAGGACTTTTGATGTATAACATTTGAAAATCGGGACAAAATTGATGAAGTTATGGCAATCGGAAATTCCGTTCCACGCCCAAGTCGGTTATCGGTCATAAAAAATTGACATTAAAATCGACCAAAAATTAAGTTTCTTTATTTTGTATTTATTTAAATGCAGTATTAATCTAGAGCGTAAAACAGGACTTTTGATGTATAACATTTGAAAATCGGGACAAAATTGATGAAGTTATGGCAATCGGAAATTCCGTTCCACGCCCAAGTCGGTTATCGGTCATAAAAAATTGACATGAAAATCGACCAAAAATTAAGTTTCTTTATTTTGTATTTATTTAAATGCAGTATTAATCTAGAGCGTAAAACAGGACTTTTGATGTATAACATTTGAAAATCGGGACAAAATTGATGAAGTTATGGCAATCGGAAGTTCCGTTCCACGCCCAAGTCGGTTATCGGTCATAAAAAATTGACATGAAAACCGACTAAAAATGAAGTTTCTTTATTTTGTATTTATTTAAATGCAGTATTAATCTAGAGCGTAAAACAGGACTTTTGATGTATAACATTTGAAAATCGGGACAAAATTGATGAAGTTATGGCAATCGGAAATTCCGTTCCACGCCCAAGTCGGTTATCGGTCATAAAAAATTGACATGAAAATCGACCAAAAATTAAGTTTCTTTATTTTGTATTTATTTAAATGCAGTATTAATCTAGAGCGTAAAACAGGACTTTTGATGTATAACATTTGAAAATCGGGACAAAATTGATAAAGTTATGGCAATCGGAAGTTCCGTTCCACGCCCAAGTCGGTTATCGGTCATAAAAAATTGACATGAAAATCGACCAAAAATTAAGTTTCTTTATTTTGTATTTATTTAAATGCAGTATTAATCTAGAGCGTAAAACAGGACTTTTGATGTATAACATTTGAAAATCGGGACAAAATTGATGAAGTTATGGCAATCGGAAGTTTTGTTCCACGCCCAAGTCGGTTATCGGTCATAAAAAATTGACATGAAAACCGACTAAAAATTAAGTTTCTTTATTTTGTATTTATTTAAATGCAGTATTAATCTAGAGCGTAAAACAGGACTTTTGATGTATAACATTTGAAAATCGGGACAAAATTGATGAAGTTATGGCAATCGGAAGTTCCGTTCCACGCCCAAGTCGGTTATCGGTCATAAAAAATTGACATGAAAATCGACCAAAAATTAAGTTTCTTTATTTTGTATTTATTTAAATGCAGTATTAATCTAGAGCGTAAAACAGGACTTTTGATGTATAACATTTGAAAATCGGGACAAAATTGATGAAGTTATGGCAATCGGAAGTTCCGTTCCACGCCCAAGTCGGTTATCGGTCATAAAAAATTGACATGAAAATCGACCAAAAATTAAGTTTCTTTATTTTGTATTTATTTAAATGCAGTATTAATCTAGAGCGTAAAACAGGACTTTTGATGTATAACATTTGAAAATCGGGACAAAATTGATGAAGTTATGGCAATCGGAAGATCCGCTCCACGCCCTAGTCGGTTATCGGTAATAAAAAATTGACATGAAAATCGATCAAAAATTATGTTTCTTTATTTTGTATTTATTTAAATGCAGTATTAATCTAGAGCGTAAAACAGGACTTTTGATGTATAACATTTGAAAATCGGGACAAAATTGATGAAGTTATGGCAATCGGAAGTTCCGTTCCACGCCCAAGTCGGTTATCGGTCATAAAAAATTGACATGAAAATCGACAAAAAATTAAGTTTCTTTATTTTGTATTTATTTAAATGCAGTATTGATCTAGAGCGTAAAACATAACTTTTAAGGTATTAGATTTGAAAATCGGATGAATTTTGACGAAGTTATGGCAATCGGAAGTTCCGTTCCACGCCCAAGTCGGTTATCGGTCATAAAAAATTGACATGAAAATCGACCAAAAATTAAGTTTCTTTATTTTGTATTTATTTAAATGCAGTATTAATCTAGAGCGTAAAACAGGACTTTTGATGTATAACATTTGAAAATCGGGACAAAATTGATGAAGTTATGGCAATCGGAAATTCCGTTCCACGCCCAAGTCGGTTATCGGTCATAAAAAATTGACATAAAAATCGACCAAAAATTATGTTTCTTTATTTTGTATTTATTTAAATGCAGTATTAATCTAGAGCGTAAAACAGGACTTTTGATGTATAACATTTGAAAATCGGGACAAAATTGATGAAGTTATGGCAATCGGAAATTCCGTTCCACGCCCAAGTCGGTTATCGGTCATAAAAAATTGACATTAAAATCGACCAAAAATTAAGTTTCTTTATTTTGTATTTATTTAAATGCAGTATTAATCTAGAGCGTAAAACAGGACTTTTGATGTATAACATTTGAAAATCGGGACAAAATTGATGAAGTTATGGCAATCGGAAATTCCGTTCCACGCCCAAGTCGGTTATCGGTCATAAAAAATTGACATGAAAATCGACCAAAAATTATGTTTCTTTATTTTGTATTTATTTAAATGCAGTATTAATCTAGAGCGTAAAACAGGACTTTTGATGTATAACATTTGAAAATCGGGACAAAATTGATGAAGTTATGGCAATCGGAAGTTCCGTTCCACGCCCAAGTCGGTTATCGGTCATAAAAAATTGACATGAAAATCGACCAAAAATTAAGTTTCTTTATTTTGTATTTATTTAAATGCAGTATTAATCTAGAGCGTAAAACAGGACTTTTGATGTATAACATTTGAAAATCGGGACAAAATTGATGAAGTTATGGCAATCGGAAATTCCGTTCCACGCCCAAGTCGGTTATCGGTCATAAAAAATTGACATGAAAATCGACCAAAAATTATGTTTCTTTATTTTGTATTTATTTAAATGCAGTATTAATCTAGAGCGTAAAACAGGACTTTTGATGTATAACATTTGAAAATCGGGACAAAATTGATGAAGTTATGGCAATCGGAAGTTCCGTTCCACGCCCAAGTTGGTTATCGGTCATAAAAAATTGACATGAAAATCGACTAAAAATTAAGTTTCTTTATTTTGTATTTATTTAAATGCAGTATTAATCTAGAGCGTAAAACAGGACTTTTGATGTATAACATTTGAAAATCGGGACAAAATTGATGAAGTTATGGCAATCGGAAGTTCCGTTCCACGCCCAAGTCGGTTATCGGTCATAAAAAATTGACATGAAAATCGACTAAAAATGAAGTTTCTTTATTTTGTATTTATTTAAATGCAGTATTAATCTAGAGCGTAAAACAGGACTTTTGATGTATAACATTTGAAAATCGGGACAAAATTGATGAAGTTATGGCAATCGGAAGTTCCGTTCCACGCCCAAGTCGGTTATCGGTCATAAAAAATTGACATGAAAATCGACTAAAAATTAAGTTTCTTTATTTTGTATTTATTTAAATGCAGTATTATTCTAGAGCGTAAAACAAGACTTTTAATGTAAAACATTTGAAAATCGGGACAAAATTGATGAAGTTATGGCAATCGGAAGTTCCGTTCCACGCCCAAGTCGGTTATCGGTCATAAAAAATTGACATGAAAATCGACCAAAAATTAAGATTCTTTATTTTGTATTTATTTAAATGCAGTATTAATCTAGAGCGTAAAACAGGACTTTTGATGTATAACATTTGAAAATCGGGACAAAATTGATGAAGTTATGGCAATCGGAAGTTCCGTTTCACGCCCAAGTCGGTTATCGGTCATAAAAAATTGACATGAAAATCGACCAAAAATTAAGTTTCTTTATTTTGTATTTATTTAAATGCAGTATTAATCTAGAGCGTAAAACAGGACTTTTGATGTATAACATTTGAAAATCGGGACAAAATTGATGAAGTTATGGCAATCGGAAGTTCCGTTCCACGCCCAAGTCGGTTATCGGTCATAAAAAATTGACATGAAAATCGACCAAAAATTAAGTTTCTTTATTTTGTATTTATTTAAATGCAGTATTAATCTAGAGCGTAAAACAGGACTTTTGATGTATAACATTTGAAAATCGGGACAAAATTGATGAAGTTATGGCAATCGGAAATTCCGTTCCACGCCCAAGTCGGTTATCGGTCATAAAAAATTGACATGAAAATCGACCAAAAATTATGTTTCTTTATTTTGTATTTATTTAAATGCAGTATTAATCTAGAGCGTAAAACAGGACTTTTGATGTATAACATTTGAAAATCGGGACAAAATTGATGAAGTTATGGCAATCGGAAGTTCCGTTCCACGCCCAAGTTGGTTATCGGTCATAAAAAATTGACATGAAAATCGACTAAAAATTAAGTTTCTTTATTTTGTATTTATTTAAATGCAGTATTAATCTAGAGCGTAAAACAGGACTTTTGATGTATAACATTTGAAAATCGGGACAAAATTGATGAAGTTATGGCAATCGGAAGTTCCGTTCCACGCCCAAGTCGGTTATCGGTCATAAAAAATTGACATGAAAATCGACTAAAAATGAAGTTTCTTTATTTTGTATTTATTTAAATGCAGTATTAATCTAGAGCGTAAAACAGGACTTTTGATGTATAACATTTGAAAATCGGGACAAAATTGATGAAGTTATGGCAATCGGAAGTTCCGTTCCACGCCCAAGTCGCTTATCGGTCATAAAAAATTGACATGAAAATCGACTAAAAATTAAGTTTCTTTATTTTGTATTTATTTAAATGCAGTATTATTCTAGAGCGTAAAACAAGACTTTTAATGTAAAACATTTGAAAATCGGGACAAAATTGATGAAGTTATGGCAATCGGAAGTTCCGTTTCACGCCCAAGTCGGTTATCGGTCTAAAAAATTTGACATGAAAATCGACAAAAAATTAAGTTTCTTTATTTTGTATTTATTTAAATGCAGTATTGATCTAGAGCGTAAAACATAACTTTTAAGGTATTAGATTTGAAAATCGGATGAATTTTGACGAAGTTATGGCAATCGGAAGTTCCGTTTCACGCCCAAGTCGGTTATCGGTCATAAAAAATTGACATGAAAATCGACCAAAAATTAAGTTTCTTTATTTTGTATTTATTTAACTGCAGTATTAATCTAGAGCGTAAAACAGGACTTTTGATGTATAACATTTGAAAATCGGGAAAAAATTTATGAAGTTTGGGCAATCGGAAGTTCCGTTTCACGCC
Organism: Scaptomyza pallida; assembly: GCA_018152965.1. NCBI lineage: Eukaryota > Metazoa > Arthropoda > Insecta > Diptera > Drosophilidae > Scaptomyza > Scaptomyza pallida. The sequence goes on from JAECXP010000107.1 coordinate 4,647,200, forward strand.
CAAGTCGGTTATGGTAAAAAATTGACATGAAAATCGACTAAAAATTAAGTTTCTTAATTTTGTATTTATTTAAATACAGTATTAATCTAGAGCGTAAAACAAGACTTTTGGTGTATTGCATTTGAAAATCGAGCTTATTTTGAGGAAGATATGGAAGTTCCGTTTCACACCCAAGTCGGTTATCGGTCATAACAAATTGACATGAAAATCGACTAAAAATTAGGTTTCTTTATTTTGTATTTATTTAAATGCAGTATTGATCTAGAGCGTAAAACATAACTTTTAAGGTATTAGATTCGAAAATTGGATGAATTTTGACGAAGTTATGGCGATCGGAAGTTTTGTCCTCTTGTACAAGAAATTTTTGTATACGTTCAGGGTATGTCCTCCGTGGGAAGTTTCCAACTAGAACCTTTTTAAATATTTTATGTTATTCGTGATTTTTTTTATTGAATGCAATTATGGTTGCATTTTTCGCATGACGTCATGAGTGCTGGGTGTATGTGTTGCATAGGTAAAAAACCTGGTTGTGGCAACAACAACAGCAACAACAACAACAACAACAGTATCAACATTAACGGCAGCCCACGCGGCGCATGTGTAATCAATCACATGGCCAACGGTCGGGTTGTGGCTGTGTTTTGTGTGCAGAGGCCAAGGCAGAAGCCACAGGGCGTTGCTAATGTTGATGGTTGCCACAGTGTCAGGGGCATAGGCCGTCGCGACGGCTGCAGTTGCCACTTGTTGCGGTTAATGTTGTTGCCAGTGCGTTGACTGTTGCTGTTGTTGTTGCTGTTGTTGCTGCTGCGTGTGTGGCATTAGAGGGCGTAATTACATTTTCATTGCGAGTCCGCATGCAGCAGGTGTACTTAAAGTTGCAGTTGCAGTTAATGTTGCATGTGCGTCTCCCATGATCCAACTCCCATGCAACAAAACCTAACCAAAAACAAATTAATGCCAATTTCCGTAAGGCGTTAAATTTGCATTGTCCACAGCGCTCGAAGCTAGTTTAATGATTAATTTTCCCAAGCACATTTGACAATGACAATAAATACGAAAATAGTGGGCCGAAAATACCGAACGAACAAACGAAATCGAAATCAATCTACAATTTTAATTTACAATTTTATTTGGCCAGCTACTCGCATGAACAAACCGACAAAGCGATAAACATCGCAATGCACGACTCCACAAGCTAAGCCAATGCCAGAAGTGATCTTGGCCAGGCCCAAACGAAACGAAACCAAACCACACTGACATTTAGCTGGGTGTGTGCACAAGAACAAGCAATAAAGAGCAATAAAAAAAAGGTCAACGGGCTGCAATCAAAATAACTCAAAATAACTCAATTTTCGGGAGCAATTAAAATGGTTTGGCGCTGTTGTTGTTGTTGTTGTTGATCTGCCGCAAGCCGATAAGCAACAACAACAACAACAACCCCCACACATTGGCGGCAAAACTTGTAACATTTGGCGCCAACACACACACACAGTAATAATCAAATTGTAGGCGATGGAAAGACAGAAAGAAAAAAAATGGCATGTAATTAACAGTTGATAATCAAATTTAATAAATATTACGTATACGCATACGTGATTTTGTGGCCCCGGCAGTCGAAGCAATTAATTTGCCCATCGATTGTGTCTGACTGCTCATCTTGGCCTTTACTGACACCAAAATGAATGTCAGGCAAGACGGGAGAAGGGGTGGAGGGAAGGGGCATTACTTCAACCTCACCCGCAACGAAAGTTGGCGAATTCTTGGCTTGTTTTTTTTTTGGTTTTTGAGTGAAATGAAAAGTGAAATTACTTATTATTAATGAAATTAATATATAAGCATTTTATTTTTGGGTGCGTGTGTGTATGTGTGTGTGTGTGACAGCAACACGTACATATGTTAAATCATACAAAAACGACGATAAATAAAAGCCTCCACTTTAGCTCCAGCTTCAGGCCAGACCAGGCCAGGCCAGGCGATGCCAGACCATTCCATGGAACACGTTTCGGCAGCAGCATCACAGATAAAAATGCTTTGGCTCTGGCCCCAACATTAAAAAGTTCACTTTCGTTTGTGTCCAAAAAGAAACACAACCTACTACTACAACTGCGTTGTACATGTGGCATGTGGCATCTGCTCTCAGTACACTCTACTCTCCATTTGTATGATAATGAACACGTAAAAATTGCGCAAAACCAGTCGCAAGTCGAACCAAAAAGCGTTGCAAATTTCTTGCGGATGCTCAGGCAGCAGCCGAAGCAGCAGCAGCAACAGCAGCATCTGTCCCACTGATAGCCCGATAGCTTGTGTCCCACTTCAGTTGCATTCAAACTGAACACACACAGATTGAACCCAATTTAAGGTTTCAGTGACAAACGGACAGCAACAAATGAAGGTCGTTCTTGTCAACTAAATGTGTTATGATGAAATATGATCCCCAGTCGCAGATGACTCCTATAGATAAACCTCAACTAATTAGTCAGTCGAGAAAGAAGATTCATTACTCAGTTAATCCGATATGTTGTTGCTTGCATAATGAATAGAGGTCAACATATAAAACTCTCTAACTCTGAGCGTAAACCATTTTCAATTACGAAGCCTAATTTGGCTTAATGGCATGTATTGCACCCTATAAAATCGACATAAATGTCATTAGAGTGGGTGGAAGAAATACTATTTTTGGTTTCCTTGTGGCAACTTTTAATTAAAACATAAATAAATATATATATTGTTAGTTAGTAGATGTGGAATATTGTACAGAGCAATATTTGTGCTATGGAAATTAATTCGGTGAATAAATAATAAAATCATTTACAATATAATTGCAACACTTTCACCTTCGCCACGACCAAAACCGTCTCGTCGATGAGAGGGAAGAATGGAGGGGAAGCTGAAGGCGGTACTTGGTTGTTGCCGTTGTTATTTATGCTTTGTGGGTGTTCAACATGCATCGTTTTTTTTCTGTCTTTAACATTGTTTTTATTATTGTGGCAGTTGCATTGGCCGGTTGAACCACTTGGCATAAACATATTTATGCCTTTATGACATACCAGTGGCTGCAATTAGCCATGACCAACGCCATGGCCAAGCAAAACAGCTCTACAACTCTAACACTCAAAAAAAACATCTCGAATTGTAGCTTTTCCCCTCCCTCTTAACGTCTTAACGTGTCAAACTGAAGCGGCTTAAGCAAACACACCCAGTTAAGCATTGCATAAGCGCCAAAGGTGCCCAAAGAATATAACGAATCTAACATTTTTCACCTGACAGTTGTTGCCGCTGTTGCCAATTAAATGTTTGATTAGCGCCAAAGCACATACATAAAACATGACTAAGATGATCAAAACGGCGATGATTATGGCACAGAACTTATGAGATAATAATGATGATAATATTAATAAGCCTTAAGTAAGCTCAGTTGGGTTTATAAAGTTTATTTCTCTATATATACTTTGGCAATAAATCAAAATTTATTATTTATTTTCAAATTTCTTTAGGCTTTTGTTAATATTTAAGTTTATTAGCCATTAAAACTCTGTAAATTCACAATAAATGCATTTTTATAGACATTAATATTAACTTTTAATAACGAAAATCACAAGTTAAACGAGTATTTAAGTTTCATTTATGATTTGTAGCTGGCTGAAGGCGGCATAACTCTTAAGCGTGTGTAAACAGCAGGCATTTGTTATGTGGCACAAAGTGTCAATGAACCCGAAGTATGCCTTAGAAGCACAGCCACAAAGCTTTTGAAACGGAAGCAACCTCAAGTGCCATCCAAGGCGGGCAATAATTTGCGGCCGCTTGACATGCATATCAGAGCAGGCAAAGAAGCAAGAAGCAGGAGTAGCAAGAGGGGGAGCGAGGGGGTCAGGCAACGCACTTGAAGGCCATTTGCAGCGCGGTGCAAGTCGAAGTTGAAGCCAGAGTCAAAGTTGGAGATGGTGAGGCAGCCAAAAAGCATGGCATGCTCAAAGCGCGTTAAACGATGATTTAATGCCAATAAATAAGTGTAAACGTTCATTACAGATAATTAATGTATCTGCCAGAGGTCACGTCTGGGGTCTCGAACCGAGGTCTGCAGTTGCCACAGACACTGCAACAAAGTAAAATGCAAAAAAAAAAGTGAAACTTCAATTAGACGCTTAACAACAATATGGCGTGGACGATTAAGACTTAAATTACGAGCATGGAGGCTGGCAAGTGTAAAATGTGCCGAAGATTTTGACATTTCACCTGCAACAAAAGATCGAAAGAGAGAGAGAGAAACAGACATTGATCTCTTTATCAGTTATGGACGCAATGTTGCATATGCCACAACTATTCCAAACTGACAATGTCGCCCAATTCGTCTTGCAGTTTTCATGCCTGCCGGCCTGGAAATTTGTCTGCTTTGCCAAGCTATGCTGGGGGAGAGAGGGGGTGGGGCTAGCGGGTGTACGGTTTCAGTTTCGGCCTTTTCAATTTAAAATGTAAATCAAGTGTGAAAAAGAAGAAAAAACTGTGCAGCGAAAGTGTTGCAATTGCAATTTGCTTGTTGCAAACGTTTTTTTTTTTGCATTTGCTTTTGACACTTTTTATCTTTGGGGCTGTGTATTGATTTATTTTGATTGTTAATCAATTTGGCGCGCCCGTTGTTGTTGTTACTGTTGTTGTGTGTCTGCCATGGTAATAGTTCAATGATATTATAAATCAGTCCAGGCACAGGAGTTAGCTAAGCTGCAGTAACTTGCAACTGCAACTGCTGCTGCTGATGTTGGTAACACAAGATGCTAAGAAGAAGAATGCAGGTGACACACTTTTCAATCGCAGCTGTGCAACAGGCAGCTCATTTGTCAGCAGGAAGCTGCTGCTACTTCTGCTGCTGGCATGTTGCAAGCAAAAAAAAGGTTGTGCCGCAATTTGCGCATGCGCACGCAAATTACGCACCATAAATCATGCAACAGTCGTCCCGCATACCCTGTTGATGTCCAAGATGCATTGCAAGGGTATCATGTTACATTGCGGAAGAAGTTGCACTTAAGTTCCTTTATGCAATTCTGATTAATTCGTATAGATAGACGAATTAAATACAGCTGATTTAAAGGATATCTCTCTCATTAAGTTTTTGTTGAATTCCCCAGAATATTTTAATTTTTTAAACTTTTTCATTTCATTTCAGTTTGCCCACTGATTTAAATTTAAATTTGGTTCATTAATCTTAAATATAATATTTTTGTAGCTCTATTTTTTAATTTGATTTAATTTTAATTTTATGTCGACTGATATTAGTTGACAATAAACAAATAAATAAATAAAGCTTTCTTCAAGACTTTCTTAGTCCTTCAACCTTATTCTTAACGCTTTACAGGGCATCTTGCCGTTCCTTAACTTCCATTGATTTGGTTTTGCTGGGCTGCTGCAGTCGTTTGCTTGGTGGCAGCAGGGTGGAAAGGTAGGTGGAAAGTGGGTGTTGCCGCAACTGTCACCGTTTGCTGATTGCTTGCTTGCAGATTAGCCAGAAACGATAAACACATATAAACTCATATAAATTGCAAAGAAAGTGGATGTGGACATGTGTACGAGTATATGCTCATTCGTTTAGTCGAATATGGTCGCGTGCGTGTGCAATTACCAGAGGCAGTGGCAAGTAAGTTGCCTGCTGCTAGCTGTTAGCCCCTGTTGCCCCGCAGTGTTGCATGTGTTAGTTTGACATTTGTCTGGCTGACCCTGACCCACAAAAGTCAATGCAACTGCATAATTGCTAGTACAACTGCAACATCAACAACAAACATTTACCCGACAAGTTGCAAGTTCAATTTGTGCGCTCAGATCTTGAAATTGAAAGAAACACAAGTAAAGAAAAGAAAAGTCAGCGTTGCAAGACGTCAATCACTTTGGCACTTTTGTTTTAGCCGACTTCAACTTGGAATCGGACTTGGACTCGCTCGCTTGACTTCACTGTGTGGCATGCAAAAAACACAAAAACAAAAAAAGAAGCAGTCTCTTGCAACAAAAACTTCAGCTCTTACCCCCAAGGTTAACGGCGCAAACAAACCGGGCCAAAAACTAAAAAACCACAACAAATGGAACGAAATCAAATGAAGCGCATGTTCGACTAGGCTATGACTACTGCTTAGAGATGGACTTTGTAGATTTGTGAAAACTATTTAATGCAGATTTATGGAATTTCTTAGATTTAGAATGAATCAAACTCAAGATTAATGCTGATTCTAGATGTTGCGTATACAAAACTTTAAGTTTTTTTTTATTGACAGCAACCAACACTTGAACTCTATACACAATCTCTAGCTCTCACGATCCGTCACGGTATCGTCTCTAGTCCGCCCCTTGGGGGCACATCACACCGCATCGCATCGCATCGGCGCGCTGGCTTTTGTTCTTCTGAATGCCAAACCCGAAACGTCACTCCAAATAACACACACACACAGAGACGAACAAAACGAAGACGAAGAAGATGAAGAAGGAAAATCAACACAGGCGTTTTTTTGAGTAGCCGTCTCAAAAGCTGTTGCCGTTGCCTTTTTGACAGCCGCCTGGCATGTTCAACTTTATGAGCTCTACTCTTTCCCTTGCCACACCTCTCTGTTCTTGTTTTTTGGCCTTTTTCAATGCATTCTTAGAAGCTATACATTCTAAGTCTTGCGGTATTTCTGGCTCAACTAAGTTTTTTCGTAGGGCGTTGCAAGGCCTCATTCGCTTTTTCTGCTTCTTAAGTTCTGATTACAAATTGAATTTTATTCGTTTGGTTTCGCACTGTATTGATTTATGATATTTCTACACAAAAAATCAAGGTTTTTTTTGTTTTTAATTAAGTTCATGTGTGAGATGCCTGGCAGCAGTTTGATTTATGCTGCACAGACATAGAACTCTATATAATTAAAAAGGCGAACGAAACTTAGAGAGAGAGAAAAAATAAGCGAACTCATCCAATCAGGCTAGAAAACAGACGCTTTCCCTTTGGTCAAGAGAGCTCTGCGAGAGAGCGAAATGCAGATCTTGTCTTGGGCCACTTTGGACATTGCGTGCGATTGCATTACGGGTGAAATTTGTTGTGTGGTGCGCCAGCTCTGACTCTTTTCACTTCCCGCGATCTTCCGACATTGATAACCTTTCTGCTTAGGTTTATTTCTCTCTAAACTGACATCATCAAAAGCTATAGAGTTGGCCGGGCAATTTAATGCCCCGTTCCATGGCGTTGGTGTTTAAAGCTTTGGTTTTGATTACATAAATTTGGCGCCTGACCGCCAATGCTCAGCTCCATCGGCTCCATTTGCATCTTCAAACGATGGCGATATGGCGAATATGTGTGTCAGCGCCATAAAAACACTCGGGGCGCGGCTTTCGGTCAGGCTTACGGTGCGGCTCACATATGTAATTACAATAACTGCAATTGCAGCAGCAGCAGCAGCAAAAAAAAAAAAAAATGTATAGCTGCAGTTTTGCATCAATGCAAATAACGCAGAATTTCTTGAAACCGGTCGCTTTTAATTAAAGGCATTCGCTCTCCAGTCTCTAAGTAACTTTTCATGTTTTAAGTTATGCGCACAACTTTAAGCGACAACAGCGACAGCCAGCAAACAGAACAACAACAAAAATAACTTTAGCATTTAGTCATAACTGCATACAACAAACACACACACAAACACACAAAAGTTTGAGCTTATGTTGTGATTTTATTTTGGCTGTTGTTGTTACTACACACACATATGCAAAAAAATATATAAAAAAGGGAAGGCTGAATGCAATTGTATCCCAGGCATAGGTACGACCCACTTCTGTCATGTTGCACGATAAATACTTTGAGATTTATTGTTTGCCACAGTGGCAGGCATAATTACAATTTATGCCCCCTTCGAAGCAACAAACAACTTGTGCAACAAGCCAAGTTCAAAAGCAATTCGTTTGTTTGTGTTGTTGTTGCTGTTGTTTTGAGGAAGCTGTCGCCAAAGACAAAAAGCCAAACAAATTGAAAGAGGAAGCTGTCCGTCTCCGTTGTCTTTCAGACAATTTGTTTACCTGTCTAACAATTGCCATTATTCTTGTTGGCCAAATTGAAAGTGAATACGCATTCCAAGCTATCAAAAATTTAACAAACTGACTAATGATACCCTTGTAAAAGTTGGAAGAAAAGTTTCTTTGGGAACTATACAAAAATATTCTAAGGTTTTCCTTAACTGATTTATTGCCGCTACTGTTTAGCAGGTGGAATTTGTGTTAACTGGGCAAAAACCAGCATTCCTAACAAGTTAAGGTAAGCAGCGTCAAGGGTATTTAACAACAAACAACTTTCGCATACCATTTGCCATAGAGGGTAAAAACATACATACATCCATGTGTACATACATTGTACATTGTATTACATCATGTGAGTTTTGAGCACTTTTGGTGCTATTGTTGAGCACATAATTAAGCGCCGCTTAGCTTATGTAATTAACGTCAAAAAACCGACAAGAGAGCTAAAAAGAGCTGAAGTCTAATGAGCCGCTGAGCCAAGCCAAGCCGCACAATGTTTTGGCCAGCTGCGTGCGCTGATTTATATGCGAGTTTGTTCAATTCGAGTGTTTGGTGGCTTCGAAAACAGTCCAAATTGTGTTTTGTCACCGTGGCCAGTGGCCAGTGTGCTTCACTTATATACACGCAGGCTCCTCCACTCGAGCACTCATATTTGTATTCGCATTTGAAGTTTGAGGCTCAGAGATGGTGATGAAGTCAAAATCGAATACGAAATCGAAATCGGAGTCGGAGTGGAACATGTGACATAAGTTGCCGGGTGTATGTATAGGCAATGATATATGAATATGACAAAGCGACATGGACAACTTTATTGGCTCATGAAAAGCGCTGTCACTGCCTCTGACTGACATAAATCACCAGCAAAAAATAAACCATTCGTCGCAACTTCAGCCGGCTGCAAAAAAGCCAACGCAGTCAGTAAGCCACAAATCGACAATCGCAAAAAACAAAATCGGAAAACAAGAAACTTCAAAAATAAATCAAAAATCAATTTCCAAAAAGAACAACGCAACGCGCAACGTGGCAACGTGCAAATCCTAACTGCCATCATGAAGATCGCGATCTTTGTTTTCTTGTGTGGGCTTTTTTTCTATCTGTGCCAGACTTGACTAACTAGCACAGACAATAGCCAATGTACTAAGAAACAAAAAAAAAAAACCATTCACAGATAATGGAAAATCAAAATAAATTAAGAACTGTTGACATACATTATCTACGACAACAAAGCAATTTTAAATCTTTTCTATGAAAATAAACAAAACACAAAAAAGTGCTAACGAGCTTTGTGGTTGCAAAAATCTTAAATTTCCTGCTTAAGTTTTGTTGGAACAAAATAAATTTTGTTAAGTTTTGGATTATGCACTTGTTAAACTATGTTTGAGCTTAAGTGAAGAACATTCTTCACATCTTTTTGATGATGTTTTGTTCAAGATTCTTCTGTCATAACTTACTCAACATGGAACTTATGTCTACAAGCATTCTCTTTCTAGTATCTTTATCATAACCCAGATTTAAATTCAACTTTCTATTTTTAATAACTGCTTGTTTCTTGAACTCTATTCCAGTAGCCCTGAAACTAGACCAACAAGTGACTAACTACGTCATGTGTTGAACTCAAAAGCTTTTCACTCTGATTATACACGCACACACACACACACACGTGGCACATATGCATACGCACACATTAACATATGTGTAAAATTGCATAGGCACGCCACCTATCGGCAGGTCAAAGCGTAGTCAGACACGCCATCTAGACACGCTATAAGTACCATGCCAGGTACTCATATTTAGCCTATATTAGTTTTTTGTATACCCTCAACAAATTAAATGGGCAAAAAGGGCAGAATGGTTTTGTGGTTAAGAATATAACGGAAAGAAGAAGATAAAAATAAAGAGGAGAGAGAGAAGGAGAAGCAGAGGAGAGAGAGAGAGAGGTCGCTTGAGATAAACAAAAGCACTTCGAAAGAATAAAAAAAAATATGTATTTATTTATCTGAATATTACTATATTTTTTCTGAGAAAATAACTGTTCTCGTTACGTATCGGGCTTAGGGTATTTCGTAGGCAAGATCTCTCGACGGGACCCTCTCTTCTGTTGCTTTTAACAATTCTTTGTTGTTAGTTGGCTGTCGTGAAAACCCTTTTAGCCTTAAAATGTGGCCACAACGCGCATGACCTCAACAATTTGGTTCACTTGAAGTGCCAAACGCACACAAGCCTACACTCAAATGACCAAAAGACTCTTTTAAAAAAAAGTCGAGGTCCTGTTGCGTGCCCCACAAAGTGGCGACGAGTGTTAGTTGTTAGCCCTTTATATATGTGTAAGTAGGTAGTTGTTGTACTCGCATTGCCATTGCTATTGCTAAATGGCCAAGAGTAGACTTGGCTTACTGGACATGGCTAACTGACCCTTGGCGATGGCTCCATGCTTTCGGGTCAGTTCAGTTGCGTTGAGTTCGTGAGCAAAGGCGGGCGCGTTGTGTTCCATTCATATTTTGAAATTGTTTTTTCCCCCCTTTTTTGCGTTTCAATATGATTTGGTTATTGTAAAGTACAGCAACAACAACATTAGCAACAACTGGAGTTCTAAATATATATTAACAGCATTGCACTGGATATAGCAATGGGCTGTGCTAGCAGCACTCCAATGGTGGCAACTGCAGGCAGTGAAATGCTAAAAGCCGCCACTCATGTGGCAGGCGATGTTAAAAAGCAAGGCGAAGCAGCAGTCGAAGGTGTGTGTGCGTGTGTGTGTGTGTGTGCGAGTGTGTGAGTTTGTCTAGTTGACATTTAAAAGCGCATTTCTTAATAACAATCAACACAAGTTAAATTGAGACACAACTGTAAAACAGTTGACGTATACCTAATGTTGGTATAAGTAATGCATGAAAGCAAATCAATCGGGCATATTATTCATTATCCTGTTGACCTTTGACACCAAATCCATACTTAAGCCTGTTGACGCATAATTTAATACGTTTGCTCATTATTAGCCTGGCCCCAAAAAAAAGCTAATGCCACCTAATAAAGGACAAAAGGCAAATAATGAAAACCAAAATAAGCTGCGTGTTGAGCCTTTCCGCACTTTTACGAGCATGTGTATGTGCCTTACAAGGACTACGTACTTAATATACTTATACATACATACGAACATACACATATTATTTACATATTTATATTTTGTATACATTAAAAGCATATGAAGAAATATAACGAAAAAAAAACGAGTTTATTGCGTGACTTAACAGTAAATTGGAGCACACTGCTTCTATTTTTTAACTTAAGTGAAAAATTTACATATACGTGTTGCTGGCATTTTGTTTTGGGCCACATTGATTGATTGATTGATACACTTTTGCCAAATTACCCAAAAAAAAAAACCGTCAAAATCAACTAATTAAAACGCATTTAATTATATGGAAATATCAACTAATTGTAGACTTGCAACAGGAAGCAAATTCGAGTTCTTTCTAGTTGATTAAAGAAATGGAAAAACTTTTGGGAAGTGTGCAGCTAAAACCTTTTAACACTCATTTCATTTTAACCTGATTAGCATGATAATATTTGCTAAGGGTTGAGCCTAATGGAAAACTTAAAAGAACAAATACAAACCCCAACCTTCTCACAGGGTATCAACTAGTTAATCAACCTCAACCTTCACATAATCATTTATCGATTGAATGCTTGATTGACAGCCAGGTTAATGACCTGCTTACACTCATTAATCAATAAGCTTCAAACTACATTAACAAACTTACCTTTTGTTGTTTGCAGATGCAACACAAGCGATTGGCGCCACAATCGACACGGCCAAGGAGACAGTGAGCACAGCAGTTGCTGGCATCACCAATGAACTGGGCAATGCCTTTAAGGATGGCACCGAAGCACTGGATGGGGCCAAGCATAAAGTTCTGGAGGGATTGCATCTGGAGACGAAAGCCGAGGCAGAGCATGAGGCAGCAACGAGTACATCTAGAGCACCAACACCTGCACTCGATGGTGATGGGGATAGTCTGAAGACATCCACGCCAGAGCCAGAGATTGAGCGAGCGCTGGCCAATAGTGCGGACAACGAGGAGGAGGCGCCACCAACACCAAAGCCCTCGCTGCAAGAGATGGCAGAGCTGAGCGCTCAAGTAAGCAGCGATTCGGCTGCCACAGTGGTGGCAAGCACGGTGGAAACAGCAGCAAATGTGGCAACAACCGTGGCGGAGTAAGTAAGCCTAGTGAGAGCACCAACCACCTGCTGCATAGAGCCACGTAGAGCCACTGTAACAAAGCGTAGCTGCACCACTGATGCATCCATAAAACAAAATATAATCGCGTAGTTTGTATTTTATTGTAGCTTTTGTAATTCATATTTGTTTGTAGTTAATACTGTTATATAACTATCTTATATATATAAATATTTAATACTCTTCTTTCTTCTTCTCTTTAATATAATGTAAATTGTAAATAAATAACTTTTATCTCTATGTACATATCATACATATTCTGCATTTCTTATTATTGCCAGCTAGCAACTAACTAGCTAACAAACAAGAACAACAGCAACATATCTTGTACGTAGCATTGGTAATATCTTAAACTTTAAAATATTTTAGGTTTGGTTAGTTGAAGTTTGTTACAAGCAAAAGTCTTTGAGAACTCTGTATCAAAGAGTTTAATTAAACAAACTTCACAGCCAAATCAAACAAAACATTCTCAATTAAAATCCCGACTAACAATTAAACAAATACAACCACCTGCAGCAGTCATTGGCATCGTCGCAAAGAGTTGGAGGCGGAACAACTACGTCCAAGCACAACCGAATGGGAAAAGTTTGCCGATCAGTTGGCCAAGAGTCGCAAGTTTAAGCCATATGAGAACTTTGTCCAGACCAAAAATCAATTTTCCGTCTACAAGGACTTCACAAGCTTGAGGGATAAGTCAGGCCATTTTGATGGCCACTTCAGCAATGCCAACTCCATGTCCTACCAGTGCCTCTCAGTCACAGTCGGACCTGTCCAGCGGCCACTTGACACCTGCCCCGCCCCCCCGACGTCATGGCCAGCGTGAGTATGCCAGCTTTGTGGGCTCCGAGCAGCCGGCAAGTGTGTCGCGTGCCAGTTCCCGGCTCTCGCAAGTTCGAACCTTTGACTTTAATCCACAACGTGAACGCATAAGTCTTCCAATTACAACCAGAGCTGGCAGTCGTGTGGGGTCGGCGCTGAATGGACGACGCTCGCTTTGGGCTCGAGAGCAGCCAGCTGTGCTGCCAGAGGAGGCTGCCTTCAGTCCAGTACGAAGGAGCAGCATGGTGGCAGGAACAGGGCAACGTGCCTTTAGGGGTGTGCAACATATGCCAGCTGTCAGATCTACCTCAAATTTAACAATTTTGCCACAGAAGAAGCTTGAAAAGACAATAATCGATGCTCGATCTCTCACTGCCAAGCCAACAAAATCGAGCATCAGAGATCACAAGCCAAGTGAGATGTTTAAGTCATTGTTTAGCTCATCGAGTGACATAAGCTCAGCGCTGCTGCTTGCCACGCCCTTAACGGTTACCTCACTGTTGCACAGCCCTCAGCCGCAACGACATGCCGCAACAGGCTTCAACAATATGCCATCGCCTTTGGCCTCGCGTGCCGCATCTTTTATAGCCGAGCCCCAGGAAGCACGTAGGCACAGCAAATCAACTGTCACGCATGCCACGCCCACCATCAACCCTCAACACAACTTGCCACAGACATGTACAGCGAAAAGTACTCCAAAGCAAGCAATCATTGTGCAATGCACTCCTTCAAGGACTCTTACCAAAGCAGCTCCCAAGTGTAGATCGCCTTGCATGTCTCGCGCTTCTTCGCGTCTCTCTTCCAACAGCAGCACCGAGATTGTCATTAGACCTTTGAGTCATCTCAATACGCCCAGTGCTGCCTCCCTGTCCCCTGATCACGTTGTGATGACCGAATATGATGATAGTGATTTGGAGGCAGCCTTAGCGCGTCTAACCGACTGGCGAGGATCAACAACTACACTGCAAAGGCCACTGATCGCTGATTCGCATCGGAGTTCACCCTGGATAAGGCGCAAGGTGGAGCACAAGGAGCTGCCAAGATTCCTTAACGGCAGCATTGTGCACCTCACATCTCCAGCTAAAACCGCTCATCAGCTGTTGGAACGCTGTGAAATCTGTTGTAACGAATATGTGAATTAAACTTTCAGACAACTTTCTTCCATTTGTATATTTTATAACCAAAACCTGCCTTTATAACATACCTAAAATAAGCAACCCAACGATTTTAATGACTCGTTACTTTAAATAAACTCGTTACTTTTATAAACAGCTCAAAAACGTATACGTAATCAATCTCATTTTGATTATAGCATTAACCACAAACTACATTATTAACCTAAGTAGAAGCATATGGGCAAACCCAAACTAACTAACGTTTAAGCCTTTAGATTGAGCCAATTGTTTGTTGTTGACTGTGATTTGTGTTTGTCTAATTGATGACTTAATAACAAAAATTGAATTGTTTATCTTTGCGGCCGTTCACTCAATTATTCTGCCACTTGAAGTTTCGTTCATTTTTTTTTTTGGTGTCTTATGTTCGTTTTATGTTTCATGTTTCACGTACCACATGCGCCACGTCTCCCGTCCGTGACTTAATGAACTATTAACAGCAATGATAGTAATTTGTTGTACCAGCAGCAGCCAAAGTCGAAGTCGAAGCCGAAGTTGAAGCCGCACCAAGGCAACAAATGAAATTGCTTTCAGGCAACAACAACAACAACAACTTGTCTTCATGGCACTTTTTGGCAAACAAATAGACAATTCAACAAAGCGACATGCAGACAAATGACTACAGCTGAGAGCAACAAGCAACACAGCAACAACCAACAGCAACAACAAATACGAATACGAATACTTATTTACAGATAGTCAAGCATTTTGCGGGGGTGTCATATCGTTAGACCCCAGCAATGCCGTCGCACCTGTAAGACAGACAGACGGACAGGATGGAGAGGCTGGCGGGGAGTCGGGGAGGCAGGCAGCAATTGGCTTTGCAACTATTTTGGCACGATTTTCAAATTACGTACATTGACTCGCAAAATGTTTGGTTTATGCCGCAATTAATTTCCAGGCGGAAGAAGCAGCACCAGCAGCAAGTGGCCCCCAAGAGTGGAAGTGGAAGTCAATGTGGAGGTGCAGATAGGTAAACAACTAAAAGTTGAAGGTCTTTTCTGTTGTTTGTGTGTGTTTCTGTGTGTGTTTGTGGCGTGACATTGAAAGTGAAAGAACAAGTTTTTTTTGTTTCGAACATTTCTATTTTTAATGACTATGACTTTTACATATGTTCACATATATGTATGTATGTGTATGACGGACAGAGCTGAGCTGAGCTGAGTGTCTGTCTGTCTGTCTGTCAGTTAGTTCATTGAACGCGAAGCCACGCAACAACAACAAGCAAGCGCTAATGATCTATGAAGTGTAAGTGTTTTGTACTTTTACTTTCCATTTATCATAAATGGAAGCGTCATTTTGTGTGCTCAACGCAGTTGAAATTAGCAATGCACCCAAAAAAAACTACAAAAAACACTTTTTAGCACTTCATTTGTGGCTTGTTGCTTCGGTTGTTTGTTGTGGTAAAAAACGTGCTTTTAATCAAATTAACATGCGGCAACAATGTATGTATGCCATACGCACTGTGGGCTGTGCCACAAAATGCGGCAACCAGGCGCCAGTTATCAACAACAACCACAACAATAATAATATCTTACGGTGTAAAATTGATTTATGCAATTGTTTGTTAGCCACCAGCTGATTTGTTTATACGTGCAACAACAGCTTACCAAATCAATATGTTTATGCAACACGTTGCTGATTGTAGATTTTTGGGCGATAAAATCAAAAAGCCAGCAACACAAAGGCCATAAACAGCTTCCGCTACAACTTGTTACAATTTTCTCTTAAACAGCAGCACTGTTAACAGCCTCGTTTAACAGAGCCGCCCGCTGTTAACACTTAACATTTTTCGACCAAAACTTTGGCGGCAATGCTATCGAATTTTCAATTAATATGGCAAGTGGACAGAAAGTAACGGGTTAAACAAACGCACTTGGATCTGACATTGGTAGACCTAGGAAAATGGCAATCATTTGTTAGGCAAACATTTCTACAGTTAGTTTTGCTTTCGTTTGGCCTTTTGCGCTAACATTTTGCATAACTGCGGGTCAAGACGGAAATGCATGGAGATGGCTTGCTAGGCATTAATAATTTTTGCGGCGTTGCGACGTGGACACATCTTCGATGCGTTTACGAGAGCCTTTTGTTTTTAATGAACACTGTGCCACACTGAAACGTGCCACAAGCAACAACAACGCGTTGCACATAAACATCTGCCTTTTGACTTTTTTTTGTGGTTTCTGTTTTGTTTTTTTTTTCGTTGGTATTTCGGTAGCTGTGGCATAATCCAAATTAAATTGTCAAAAGAAATGACAACAGGCAAATCTCGTTAAGCAAATGCGAAAGAAAATTGAAAACAAACATAAAGCACTCTGTCATCTCTATCTCTGTCTCTTTCCCGCTCTTCCCACTTACCCTTGCTCGCTCGCTCATTTCACTCTTCTTCGTTAAGCGTAAAAAGCGAAATGTCAAATTAAACTGTCAGTGCGACTTTTAACCCATTTTGTTGTTGTTACATAAGCTACTTATCAGTTTTGATAACTGGAAAACGCACGAAACACGAATGAACGAATTCGGTTTTTTGTATGTGCCCAAAATATTAATGGGCATAAGTGCGTGGGTGTCTTGGTGCGGTCAAGCGCATAAATCAGTGCGACAATCAAGACAGACGACAGACGGACGGAACGACCATTTAAGCAGTTTCATACGTCCATTCGCTCATGCGTCAGCAAACAAAAGACTTAGGCAACGAACGCGCGACAATGTTGCAACAAAATGCGTTTTTTGACAAAAAAAAACGTCCAACGTCATGTGGCAGCAGCTGCATAGGGAACAAGCATATTCTTATACCTATTGGCCTCTCCCACAACCACAATCCCTACTGTGTTCCCACTGCCAATTCCTGTTCCATGTCACAATGTCTGCTTTAAAGTGAGCTACGCTAATTCGTGACTACTTTGTTGTACATTGTTGTTGCGGTTGTTGTTGTTTGTGCGACTGCCAAAGCCAACAAAAAGCCCTAAATTCAACAATAAAAGTAAAAAGTTATACTTAAGTTGTATAAAAGAAGTGTGGTTGCATTTATTACAACAAGGAATATCTTATATGAGAACGAATACAACTTATTTATGAATGTCTTGGGATTTGTAAAATAGCATAGTTTGAAGAACGTTTTCTACTAGGAATAAGGATGTTCAGGAAGGGAACTTCCCAAGACTTAAAGAAGGACATCACCTTAAGATATCTGAAGAGTTTAAAATGTGGGCAACACTTCATTTAGCTCGAAAATGTTTGTTAAAACTCAAAGTCGAAATATTTATATACTAAACAATGGTAAAAATGCTATAGCTTACCCAAAACTAACCAAATGTTAACCATTTTTAGATAAATAGAACAAAATCTTATTCAAAAATTCTGAAATTCTTGAAGAAGTTCCTAAGCGAAACAACCTACCTATAAATGTTGTTTCCATAACTTTTTTATTCCGCATTGAAAGCAAAAGTTTTTCATGTTAGAGATTTGACATCAACCTAGATGAATACCACACTTAGCTCTAGCTACAAGATTTTAGTAATAAAACTATTCCCAGTTCTGTTTCAAGGATCAAGACTAAAAAATACTATAAACAACATCAAATCATACACTTTTTCAAGCTAAACTTATTCTTATATGCATTTGTATCCCAAGTTATGCAAATTGCGGGAGTCGGATGCTAAGCTTTGACTGCCAGACTGCTGTCAATGGTGGCCAGGCCCAAAGCAACCAAATTGTTTTTGACTGCCAGCTACTGCTTCATGTGAGTCATGTGCTAGATCATTTTGTGTTTTTATTCCTTTATTTTCATTGAATTATATACAAATACATAGATGTATATAAATATTTAACATATGTACATGTGAGCATGGCACTTTACTTTTGTTTTCAAAGAGTCGCGCCAGTCGACAGTCCCAGTTCCCAAGTATCCAGTCGCTCCCTCCATCAATTGCCGTTGTTTTCGTCGTGTATGTATATATGTTTGTATATATTCCCAGTTGTCAGTTTGTTGGGCTTGTTTCGGTTTCGGTTTTCAAAGTTTTTCTTCTTCAGCAATTCGACAGCATTGGTTGTCGCCGACGACAAAGATAGAAATCGCATGACACGATCTTGTAGCCCGAAACAGGCGCCAGTAACCCAGTTTTCAGGTTTTTGGCAACGGCCACAACCACAAACACAAACACAACTGCAACTGCAACTGCAACAGAGACTCCCTTGGCCAAATGAAAATGAAACGTTTTGGGCATAAATAAATAATGACAATACTCGCGAGTAACAAAAACAGCCAAAACAGGCAACAACAAATGATCACTCTCTCTCTCCCTCTCCCTCCCTCTCTCTCTCTCTTACTCACTCACGTGTGCCTTGTATTTGTATTTGCATTTGTTTTTTGTTATTGTTTGTTTGTTGTACTGCGGCATTTGCTTGTTGTTTGTTTCAAGCCTAACAAGCAACAGCACCAACGTCTGCCCATTGTGTGTATGTGTGTGTGTGTGTGTATGTGCTGTGTGTGTTTTTGCTTTGTTTTGTTGTGTGTCTTTTTGCTCGGCTGGCTGGCATTTTTATAGATTTGCCAACCACCCCCAAAAAACATGCGCTGAACTCTGACATCGTCTCAGCCAAACAAACAAAGCTGCTCCTGTTCCTCAAAATCACCCCCAACCCCCTTCCTCTGCCCACCCACTAGTTGCTATCTTATACACTGCACAAAATTGGCATTGATTGCCTTGAGCTCGTGTTCAGTCCATTGAACTTCAAACAACAACCAAACCCATAAATTAATTGATTTAAGCTAACAATGAACAAAAAGACAACACACTCACACACTCACACACACACACACACGCACACACTCTGATTTATGGGCATCGCCTTCTCTCAATTCTAAGCAAAAGTTTTCACTTTCGTTTTCGGCAGTCCATCAAACGCGAACGTCAGCGACCATCACCCACTCGGCGGATATCATCAGTGAGCCAGTGAGAAAGCTGTGGCTGCGTCTCAGTCTCTGTCTCTGGCTATGGATGCACCCTACGCGTCGGTAGCCATCGTATGTCGACGACAGCGTTGCGATGCCAAATGCTGCATTTTCTACAACAAATCAAGGTGACTGGACATCAAGATAAAAACATAACAAACGATTTGACTAAGCCAAACAGTAATAGGCCTTAGCAACAACAGCTAAGCAACAACAGCAACAACAGCAGCAAGCGTTATTGTTATTGCTATTGCAATTGCTATTGGCCTGGCTTATACTCCTTGAGACGGGCGCACCAAATTTGGTGCGAAACTAAAGCTGCGTTGTCTCTGTGTCTCTCGCTCCTACAACAACAACTCCGCCTGCTCCTCGTCAGGCACAGTCTGTCATGGACATTGGCACAGTGGTTAACGCAACGCAGCATATCTTAAGATGGCTTTAAAAACGTATCAAAGAGGCTTAATATAAGACAGCTATGAGCTGATTATGTTGAAAGCCGCTTAAAATGATTAGAATTAAGCCAAGGATAAGAGGAATCGAAATGGGAAGAACTTAGTATTGGTTAAGTTGGCAAAAAGCGAGAGAAAAAAATAAGTAAAAGAACGTTAACAACAATCCAAATGCTTCAAAGAAAAAAATAAGCAAGAGATTTGAACTCTTGTTAGTTTCTTTGATATTTTTTCCCATTCCACCCACATAATGCATAGCTTTGGCACCACTGTGGCGTCGTGGCTGTCGTCGTCATATTGAAATTGAAAATAAGAATCGTATTTGGTAATTGCAATGAAAGCGAAAGGAGTGAAAACGTTTTTTTTTTTTTTTTGAGTGCGACAAAGTTTATTTTGTTTGTTTGTTTGTGTTTTTCTTGTGTATATGGTCACAAAGATAGATCATCAAGGATTGTCGCAGCAGTCACTTTCTATAAACACACACACACACATACTTAGATATACGCACCGATCTATGTGTCGGTTCAATGACACAAAGCACCTCGGATCACAAAGTGTTCGTTGCTTCGTTGGCCAACTGAAGTGAAGAGGTTCAACACTTATCGCTAAATAGCAATAACAACAACATAAACCAACAAAAAAAAAATAAAAAAAATACCAATCGAAACCTTTTGACATTTTTATCACGCACTGTACGAACGGCCAACCACATGCTAATTGACCTTGACATGCGGAAGATTTTTCGTTGTGTTTTGTGTTGAATGCACTTCAGAAACGAAAGACTGAGGCAACGAACTTGAGTGGCTATCAGAAGAGAAGGCCCTCGTTGCAGTTGGATAAGTGTTGTTATGTTGCAACACACACACACATTGCATGGTGTTAATTGCAATTGGATTCAGTGTGACCAAAATTGCTTGCAACTTTTACATTTTTCCACTCATAACGTTTATTCCAATTAACAAATCGAATTGAAAAGTTGAATTTTTTATTGCTTGGAAAAGTGTGTGTGTTTATATAAGCCTTGTTTTGATCCGCATGCGCTCACACTAATTAACATATGGCAACAAGTTACAGCCCCAAGTACACGTAAGTAAACAATGTATGAAGCGTATTGGGCGTGAAGTGGGAGGTGTGGCCATAAAACTGACACCAGACGAGAGACACCAGGCATGGCGCAGCAGGCGCTCAAGAGGCGACACTTCACCTTGAGACGTTGCAGTTGTTGCAAGTTGTTGTTTACCGCCGCCGCCTTACGGCTACAACATTATTTTGTTTTTTGTATTTTTAATGTCTGGCGCTATAAAATGAAATTTTATTGACTAAAGCGAGAGAGTGAGAGAGAGAGAAACGTGCGTCAAGGTTGCCTAAATGTGGCACAAACTTGCACTCTCTCTCTCTCTGTCTCTCCCTCTCGCTGGCTGTCGTGACACATTGTGACACATTGGCACTAAAAATTGATAACTCTATTGGCCATTTGGCTGCCGGCGGCCGCACGTCAATTGCTTAGCCATATTGATTGATTTTGCTGATTGCCAACAAGTTTTCCATTTTGCATTTACATTTTCGCCACTTTTTATGGCCACCAATTATAATTTCCATACGTCCTCCTTCTCCTCACACCCTGCATCATTGGCAAATGTCAACACGTGCTGAAGACACAAACTGAAAACGAAAGTCCAAATTGACCAACTGACTCTCACAGCTCTAACAAAGAAAAAACACATTGCAGCCTGAATTTTACGGTTTGTTGTCCAACCTAGACCTAGAGAGGCAAGTGCGTCCGTTTAACCCATAAATATATATACAAACAAGTGTGAAAATTGCTTTTGTGAGCCAAGTGTGAAACAGCTAAAAGCCCTATAATTTTATTATGAAAGTGAAACTTTTACAACAACCTACGGTAATTAATAGCTAAACACTTTATAACAACTATATACATAAAGACATTATAGGAGGCACATTAAACGGCTTTGTTGTGAGCCTTCATATTAAGCTCGAGGCTATTGTTTAGGCCAAATGCATTCACATGCCATATGTGAAGAACTTTCAATTGCATATACTCGTATGTGAAGAGACGCAGTTAGGCCAGCTGGAGAAGACCTTGTCTGTCAATCAGAGTTAGTGCAGTTAGTGAATGTGGCCGAACGATGAACGACGAACAGTTGGAATGTAAGGTCGCAACATTTTGCGTAGATTGCAACTGTTTCTAGTCAGCTCTCTATTGCAAAGAGAGAGAGAGAGAGAGAGAAACAAAACCCTTTTCATGTTGCAACAAGAAACAATAACAATTGCCATTGGCGGCGCTTTGGCTTTGTACTTGTCTCTGTTGCAGTTTTATTTTTTTTTGTTTATGTTGTTTGTTTGTTGTTGCTTTAGTTGTTTCCTATTAACGATAAAATCACATGACACGAACTGGTTGGCGATTTGGCCTCGGCTCTTAAGCTCCAACTACAGCTTCGGTTTCAGCTTAGTGGTTTTTTTTTTTTTGGTTTGTTTTGGCGCCGGCGCCACTAACCCACTTAAGTCCTCCACACTGGGAGATTTGCGTTGGCCAAATATGCCACATTAAATGCCGCCGCCTCTTATCGCAAAGGGATAAGAGTTATTTTTTTTGGCTGTGTCCACTTGCCACTTTGCCGCACATTACGCAACGCCAGCGTCAATTAAATCAGTTTTACTCCAAATATTTTTAAAGGCAATGTCAACATAAAGGATGCAACCAAACTCAAAACAACAACAACAACAACAATTTATGCCTCAATACACATATATGTTGTATATATATTGGACAAGGGCCGCCCAGGCAGACCGCCTTTTGGCTGGTTTTGGGCCACGCCTGATTGAATTTATGCCTGCCCTGCATTGCACTCCAATTGTTTGCACAAAACTTTCACAAATTAACCCAAGCCCCATATAACATAAACGAAAAAAAAAAAAAAACCTGTGAACTAAAAGTTAATAAAAAACTGCAACTCGAACTCAGCTTGTTGCACATTCGACTCGATTAAAATACGGCACATTTAATTGGAAGCAAAACGGGTCGCATATTCTGGGTGGCCACAAACAGTGGAGCAATTTGGAAAAGTTTGTTGTTTGAACTTTCAAGAATTTTTATGAAATTTTGAGAAAGAAAACAGAATAGATAATAATGTATTTAAGGTCTTTATGGGTTGCATTGTTTCAAGATAGATTAAATTAGGAAGGCTAAGAATTAATAAAATACTAAGAAACATTTTTTGAAATAATTTTTATAGGTTGAGCCAAAAATCTCAAAAACAAAGAAAGAATTTTTCCCTTCAACATAAAATCAAGGAAAAAATCTTTCAAAAGTATGCCATTCAGACAGTTTTTTGTTTGAACCTTAAAAAGTTTTAAAGATAATTTATTAAAAGCGTTTTTGGGTTGTATTATTTCAAGAAAGTTAGTTCAGGAAGCCTCCGTAAAATATTTATTATAGGTTAGGCCAAGATGTTAAAGCCAAAGTCAAGATGGTTTAAGGAGCTGGAAATATTTAACTTTTCATCAAACAAATCTCCCATTACACCTCTTATTTTCAAGCGCTATTTGCCCAACTTGCTCCACTGTGCACTGCTTTAAATTGCTTCTTCGCCGATCGGTCAAGTGCAAGTGGTAATTTAAAGAATCGGGTGAAGAGCAACGCATCTCGAGTGTCCAATGTTGGCGCCCCCATATGAGCATCATTTCGATTGTCTCTCTCTCTTTGCTGTTGTCTTCTCCTTGGGAAGAAAGTTGAGCGACATCCACAACGACAAAAACAACAACAACAAGGTTCAGCGGCAGCGTTTCATGTGCTCTTAAGTGAAATGAAAAGTGCATAAATAAATCTGCCGCCTTGCCTGTTGCTGTTGCCTGCGATGTTGCAAGCAGGCGCAGTTGCAACGTCGACAACGACGATAAGAATCGATGCTTGGCCAAAAAAAAAAAACGCAACACAAAAGAACTTTCGCTTTCATTTTGGGCAATGTGTCGTTGTTGTTTTTTTGTTGTTGGCCACAAGTAAAAGTGCGAGTGCATTATTTAAGCCAAGTTTGGTTATTGTAATGCAACCGGTCGCAGCATGTGAAAATCGTCCAGACACCCAAGAGAGCGAAAGAGAGGGATGCAAGTATTGTCTATATAAAATGTATTTACAACAATTATGTTGAGTTTAATGAGCCGCTGAAGTTGCCTGTCATGCGTCTGATGAAGACTGATGAGATTGCATAAGCAGCTGCGACATTGTCAACAATGGCATCACTCTCCCCCCCGCCATCCCCCTCTCGCTGTCACTCTCTTTCTTTTGCAATCACACACGCTTTCACTGTAGAATTGTTTAGAAGTGCAACCAGCTTGACTGCCGCAGCACGAGTGTTAGTAAAAGTGATAGTCGTTTCTTTTTCAATACCAGATTATTATGTCTTAAATATTTTACGACTTATATAACTACACACAGAGAGAGAGACAGGCGTATCCCATCCAGTTACATACGCAGTCGCACACGTCAAAGCAATTAAGCTACCAAAACACACTCAAACACACACACACTTGGGCAATTTTCTAATTAAATTCGAAAGAGAGAGATGAAAAAAAATCTCAATAAAATTTCATTTTCATTGACAGCCGCTTTTCAACTGCAACTCGCCAGATGAGGCATAACCGCCTTGCTACACTTAATTGACAAGTGTGAAACTTTCGTTTTCTATGGTCTGTACACTGTGTACAGTGAACACCCATTGACATACAAAAATAACCAATAACCAATAAGAGCCTAATGATCCCCGCCTGCAATGATTTGTTGTGTCTAAATGTCACAATTTTCCAAAATGACGGCGCAGCAGCTGGCAGCAAGGTGGCATGCAACAAGGTGTGCTGCCTGCCTTCGCTATCGGCTCGTGTGATGGCTTTGCTGATAATTATTGATATGGCTGGCAAACGGGTGTTAAACTAGCTGCCGACGACGAAGCCAAATCTCCAATCGCGCTTGACAAAAAGGCAACAGGCAATGAAATTAAATGATTAACTAACATTTGGCCGCTTCAAACGCAGCCTCCTCGTTTGATTATATGGCTACCAAATTGATGTTTACTTTTGCCACCGTGAAACGTGCAAAATGGGTGAAATTTCTGGATTGAGATTGGTGCGCATCGCGCATCGTGCTCAAGTGTTGGCCTGACGTGATTTTATACTACAAAATATATATGTATACAAGTATATGTTTCAATTATCGCTGGCGGCGTCAAAATCATTTTTAAAAATGAAAGTTGCCATATTTCAATTGAACAGCTTAATTGTAAGTGCGGCGAGTTGCAAATCTCTTTGGTGAGCAGCGTGCAGAACTATGTGCCAAATTTGTCAGACGAAGCTTAATTCGGATAATAACTGATATTAATTTAGAGGTATGATGAAGAGTTTCCTTTCCATTCCTGGTTTCTTTGAAGACTCAATGTCTCAATGTCTTATTATAAACAATTTTAGAACGCTCATCAACTCCAAATCCCCATTCTCAAGTCTCATTAAGAACGATATCTTTTGTTGTCTACTCAAATCTAAGCAGCCCACAGGATTGATTTCGCAGAACGATGAAGAGAATTCCGCATCCCTCGTTTATATTTCAGCATTTTTGACAACCCATAATTAAAAATCAATTTGGCGCGCTAAGAAGCGTCGCTTGTCAGCCACAGAAGAAGCGTGTATTATGCAAGAGTTTGCGAGACAGCGAAAATCATAATAATAATAATAGAGTTTGTTGCCTGAGTCTTTTGTTTTTCGGCGTCAAAAGGTGCAGGCAAACGCTCAACGTGAGACGAACATATCAAGCTCAATATCTTAAACATATAGTATATGTGGAGTTCATGCTATGTCAAGCATGATTTTGTTGTTGCTCCGGGGGAAGGGGGGTTAACAGCTGCCGTCGTCGCCTCCCAAACTGCCTCATTAATGAGCGCACAAACTGGCATTTGACAGATTTTTTAATTAAACCATACAAATTGCAATTTTCCATGGATAGACACGCTGACGGCACAAACACACACACGCATACACACACTTAACTAGCGAAGCAAAACATAACTGTTGCTTGCCTTTTTCCATAATGTCACAAAGGTTTTGCGGCCTGATTGTAACTACTAGCTGCCCTATTTAACCTTAAAAATGTTATGCCAACTAAAATGTTATTCATTTGCAACGCTTAATTAATGCAAAAAATTTGCAAAGAAATGAACTTATTAGTATATTTGGGATTCAGCTTACGTCCTTAGTTCTATCATTAGGAGAAAAACCAAGCTTTCAAGGAAATTCCCATCACGCATTTGTCGTCTAATGAATTTGCCGCCAAATAGTTTACATAATCATCATCATTATAATCATTATCATAATAGTTGTTGTTGTTGTCGTCGATCGTCCTTTCACTTTCTGCACACAGAGTTGCCTAATTATTCGTAGCCGCCTCCAACATTGCCATTGTTTAACTGAGATTTCGCACATAATTAAATTGCGCAGAAAATTTACATGAAATTAATCGTTTTATTGTTGTGTCTCCTCGTTGGCTTGTGCCATGCGGAAGCGTCGCCCTACCAAAAATGGCCAAAAGCCATCCATTGGCCACTAACCAAAAAAATGGCTAAGCACGCAAGATTTATGCTCTGGAAGCCGCCAATTGGCGGCAGTTGACTTGAAATTATTGTGGAATTTTTTCGTTGTTGTTTTTCATTAGATTTCACTTTCGCGGCCAATTACATAACGTATCAAAAACCAGAAGCCTATTTCGAGTTTTAATTAACCAAATTTGCAATTCTAGATGAGAAAGAGATTAACCTAGTTGAGAATAAGCATGGAATGTTCGGTTGAAAGGTGAAATTCTCTACGTTCAGCGATTAGTTGCTTAGCGAAAGTCGCGCGTTTAAGAACTATGCAAAGAATTTGGATTTTAGTCTTGCTTGTGCTTGGAATCGCGGCTCAGGAGCTTGGTCAAGGCAGTTTCTCCAGCAATCCCCGCATTAATGCCATTGAGCAGTTGCAGCTGCCGCCAACGCGCATTGTTAATGGCAAACGCATATCCTGTCAGCGTGCTCCTTACCAAATAGCTCTGCGCTATAAGGGATACTTCGTGTGTGGTGGCAGCATTTTGTCGCGCTATTGGATACTCACGGCTGCCCATTGTGTGGCCAACAGTCGTACTGCCCGCTTCACGGTGCGTGTGGGCTCCACGCGGCAGCATCGTGGCGGACAGCTGCATCGCGTTAGGTTCGTGGTATCCAATGCCGGCTACAACAACTACAGCATGCAGAATTATCTGGCCATGGTGCGTCTGGCCACGCCCATTCGTTACGGCAGCTGTGCCCAGCCCGTGCGCCTGCCCAGCAGTCGCAGGAAGTATTTGCCCACATGCTATCTGGTCAGTGGCTGGGGCTTGAACCGCGAGAAGGCCGAGCATGTGGAGACCAGCTTGAGGGCCACAGTGGTATGTGGCGTGCCTCCGCCGCGTTGCCGTCAAATGTATCGCCGGGCAGGCATACGCATCTATGGACAAATGATGTGCGCTCAGCGCTTGGGTCATGATAGCTGCTCTGGAGATTCGGGTGGACCTTTGGCCGTGGGACGCACTCTGTATGGCGTTGTGTCGTTTGGCATTGGCTGCGCCAATCGATACTATCCGGGAGTTTATGTGAATGTCAAGCGGTTTAAAAAGTGGATACATTGGGTCGTCAAGCGATATCCTATTTCCTAAGAGTTCGCGTTTATCATTAAAGTTTTCGATTCATTTAGATGTAAAGGTCTTTTAGCTCATCTTCCTTCCTTGTTGTTGTTGTGGTTGTAAATTATGTATTTGTGCACTTTTGATTTCATTTAAACGAAGTTTCCTGATGGCCCCCAGCGCATGTCAAATATCAAAACCAAATCGCATTGCATCTTGCGCAACACCACAAAATATCACTGCCATATGCTGCTGTGGTGGGCGTGCTCCGTTAATGCTGCTGTGCTGCAGCGATCCCAAAAACCTCACACGCTCCCCTCCTCCCTCCACACTCTCTGGGAAATTAACATAATCGTGCCTTGCCACCAAGCAAACAAAGTGTTGAGAGCTGCTTGTCAAGTGTTGGCTGCCAGGCATGAGGGGTTAGGGTGAGGGTGAGGTGTTTGGACGTTTAGCACTTTTGCACCCCCCCACTGTGTTGTGCAATGTTATTTTCGTTTTTTTTGTTAGTTAAAATAAAGTTTTTTCTTTAATAATATGAAAATATGCTTTTAAAATTTTACTTTAGCACGTGTGTATATATAAGTATAAATGTTTTGTGTATATGTATGTATAAATTGTGTACATGTGTGTGTGTGTGTGTTGTGTGTATGTTTTGCTACATATATGTAAACTAATATATTATATATATATGTGTATATGTATATGTATGCGTGTGTGTAAATCTCTTAAGCATTTTCATATCAGTTTTGTTTTTGTTTTGTTTTTATATATTTTGTTTATCATTAAGTTACACTTATACAATTTTTACGTATTCTAACCTAAATGTATACCATTTTTGTTGTTTTTAATATTTTGTTTATGGTTTTGTTGTTGTAAATTTTAAACTATTTGCTATATAAAAATGTTCAACAGCAAAAATTATATGCATTATTATTATATTATTTTTTTTCTTGACTTTTGAAAAACAAACGCACAAAAATTTGATTTTAAAAAAAATTCATTAAAAAATGTACTTTAAAAAATTAAGTTATATTGTTACAAATCGCGCAAAAAACGTTAAAAAAAATGTTGATTTAAAAAATTTACAATTACAAAAAAGCACATATACACAAGAAAAAAAGTATTGTTGTTGTTTGTTCAATGCACAAAAAATGTTTAAAGCTATATAACAATCTTCATCCTACCTCATCGCATCTCCTTGCCATCCACAATTTAGTTGGGTTTTTCTTCTTTTTTTTTGGTTTCTATCGTTAGACAACAACGTTTAACAAGAGCTATATGATATAAATTATGTATAGGCTGCCAATTTGTTGTTGTTGTTGGGGGGTTAACCAATTTGACTTGGACTCATTTGTTGAGCTTAGGCTGTAGACCCTCAGTGCTGTTATCGTTATTTTAAATATTATTATCTATACAATTGGAGTTATTTGTTGAAATAAAAATGTTTGAAACTGTTTGAAGCTACACACACATTGCACTTAATTGTGGATAAACCTTTTTGTTGCAGCTATTATTTGTTGTTGTTGTCGTATCGTTGTTGTTGTTGTTGTTTGTTATTCTGCCTCTCACACACAGTGGGTACAACACATCACATATTTTACAGTTTAATAATACTTTCTTACACATAATTTTGTTATCAATTCATATATATAAATATTTTTTCACTTTTTTCCAGCTGATGTTGTTGCTGTTGCTGCTGCTGCCGTTGTTGTTGTTGTTGTTGTTGTTCCATGCACCATCCCGACAATGTGTTGTTGCTGCTGATTGATTGATTGATCTTCCACTTATGATAGAAACGGATTTGTTGCTGTTGCCTCCGGCTTTATCCACGGCATGTTATTATTTTGCTGCAAAGTATTCGAAAAACCAAAAATGTTAATAAAAAAGTTCTCAAAAATCATGTATAAAGAATGAAGCTAAAGTTTTGGGACTACATGCAATATATCTAGCAAACTACAAATTTAGTTAACAATTAGTTAGTACAAGTGTTTAAAGGTATGCCAACTAGTGGAGATAAAATATATATAGAGTGGGCTAAGGAATGTTAGAGGAAGCGAGAGAGAGCGGAGCATGCACATTCGTAAAAAACATTTTACCCATTTTGCATTTTGTATTGGCAATAGTTTTGCATATATTTGTATATATGTGTGTTTTATTTAAGCGTCCAAGCCTCCATTGTTGGCTACAATTAGAAAATATTAATGGTCAACTGTGTGTTGTTTTTAGCTGTATTTTGGTTAAGAGCAGAGCAGCTGCATTTTTGTTAATACGATAAGTTATTATTCAAAACGTAGAGAAGGCAAATATTTTTGATACTGGGGAAATTATACAAAGATAGAAAAAAATAAAAGCAATAATAATAATAATCAAAACAACGTAAATACAACAAACTTAAGCAAAAGCAACGACACAAAAATCACAAATCTTGTTTTTGTTTTTTTTTTTTTCTGGCAATAGCAACAACAACAACATTGGGGCAAAGACGTAGGACGTTGAATCAACTGCAAACAACTCACTTCCAGTTTGCAGAGATTGCCAGCACTGGTACCACTGTGCTGATTGCCATAGTAACTAGCAGTTGGATCGTAGCCAATGGGTGAAATGCTAATGCCTGGTGTCTCGGCCAAAGATTCGGATAGAGCGCTGCTATAGCTCTGGGTGTAGAGTCCAACCGAAGGCGCCGTTGGACTGGGATAATAGGAACGTTGTGGCTCATTCATGATATCCATGTTGCGTATGCTGTCAATGCCTGGACTGGTCAAGTTCCTATTGAATCCATAACTATAGCTGTTGTTGTTGTGATTGTTGTTGTTGTTGTTGGCGTAGACCTGCGTGCTAGGCTGTGGGGGATTGGAGGAGGAAACGGGGGGTTTATTGAATGCGCTCAACAGCTGAAACTCATCATTGAGCTTTAAGCTGGTCGGACGCAATGGCTGCAACGGTTTTGGCTATGTTTTTTGGGATTTAAGTGTTGCATGCAACGGTTGCTCGAAATGAAATGGCAAAAAGCATAAAATGTACGACAGAAGGAAGGAGAACAAAATGCATGTTGATAAAGAGTATAAAGTAAAGAGTACCAATGAAAATCAAAAAAAAATTATTAGAGAATCTTAACGTTAAGAAATCATTATACAAAACTTAAGAAAATCCCCACACACTTGGACACTCGCACAGAGGACATCCACTCACCTGGGAGGCTGCACTGACACCGCCGCTAACCGGCGCCCAAGGATCCTGATTCATGTTGACGGGGAAGGGCGGCTGTTGTTTCAACTGATTGATGGACGGTACCTAAACCAAAGCCAAAAAATATAATTTAACAATGGGTTTACATTGCGTATACGTTCTTGTTACTTACGGCTGGCTGTTGCTGCTGGAATAGATTCGTTTTCGGTGGCATCACATTGTCCGCAAACGGATTGTACGCGGGTGCCAGACCCGATTGTGTCTGTGGCGTATTCGGTTTAATCAGATTATCCAGATTGACCAGCGCCGAGTTCTCGCCAAGGAATGCAAGCGGATCCCGATACGGTTTCTTGGTCGTGGCACCCGTCGATGGATGTACGCCATTGTTGCCATAGTTTGTGGACAGCGGATCCATATCATCCAGCAGCGAAGCTATAAGAACAAAGAACTTATTAGTAAAGTTTAAACATTTGAGTCGAAAGTCGAAAACAAACCATTGTTGTTGTTATTGGAGGCATTGGAATTGTTGTGTTCACCGCTTTTATTCCGATTGGTTATCAAATCAAACTCATCAAAGTCGGGCGAATGTTTCTGGAAGAGAGCAAGAGAGAAAAGCTTAAGGGTTTCATCTTTGAATCTCTTAATCGAAACTCACCTTAACGGCACCCGTTTGCATTGCCTTCCAGGGATCATCGAGCGCCCCTGTGCTCGCCTGTGCTGCGGCCCAAGGATCAGCGGGAGTTGTGGCTGGCGCAGCTGCTGCTGCTGGCGTTTCTGTGAGCCAAGGATCGGCAGAGCTGCCATTGCTACCATTGCTATGTGGCGTGGGCGCTGCTGATGCCAGACCCATGCCTGCTGTGGATTTCGTTAGCCAGGGATCGACGGGCGCTGGAGCGGCGGGCGGCATACGGCCATTTTGGCTGGCATTGCCATTGGTTTGTAGCCAGCCCTCCTGGGAGGAGCCCGAGGCCATCGATGGTGATTGTGTGCGTCCCATGCCCCAGGCATCGCCGCCTTGCGGCACATGAGTTGGCGGTGCGGCACTCAAAATGGTACGTGGCGCTGCAACAGGTTCGTTCGCGGGACGCCAAGGATGCACGGGCCATGGATCCGATAGTTGACTGCCTGCACGTCCAGTGGGCGCTGCCCAGGGATCAACAACAGCGGCACCGCCTGCAGCGCCCAACGGTGGACTCGAAATGCTGGTGGCGCCCAGCGATATATCCAGCAAGTCCAACAAATGGCTCTGTTGTTCCTCCTTCTTGGGCGCCGCGGTAGCGGCGGGCCGACCACTTGGATCTCTGTACGACGAAGTATTGGGATTAAAGTCCTGCTCGCTCTGGCTGAGCGCTAATTGCAGACGCACATCGTCACTGCGTCGCTTGGCCTCCTCCTGTTCGGCCTCCTCCCGTGACATGGCCATGGCCAGCTGTAGCTGCAGCTCCTCCTCGCCAGCTGTTTGGGGACGCACCATTTCCAGTTCGGAGGCATTCTTGGGCGGCTCCTCCTGCCAGCCTGGCGGCATATCGCGTTGTGACGGACCATCGATATAGCCATCGCTGCCAAAGCCACTCGGGTGCAGTGCAAAGCGTTCCTTGGCCTTCAAGGCCTTGACGCGTTCATTCTTCAAGCGTTCATCATCCTTGAGCAGATTCACCAGCTGTTTGGCCTTCTCACGCACATGGGTGCCCTGATCCTTACCCTCCTCAAAGTAGACGAATTCACGCAACGTTTGGATGGCAAAGATGTTTTCCTTGCATTGTTGCGCCACCTTCTCGGTGCCCGTCTTGATCAGGTATTCGAGGAGTATGAGTGCCTTGTAGACGTGACGCCAGTTCTTGCCGTGATCGTTTAGGCGTTTCCATATCATTTGCATTATCTCCGAGAAGGCGACCACATTGTACGTTAAATCCGCTATTTCGGCCATTATTGTGGCCGATGGCCCCCACGGATCATTCGATGTAGCCTCGCGCACCTTAACCTGTGATTGATAAAAGTTTTTGATAAATATTTTCTATTGTTTAGGGATTATTTGATGCTTCTTACCTGTGCATCCGAATAGTTGTGCGCGAGATTCTTGATGTTTCGGCGTAGTCCGGCAACATTGACCTGCATATCGTCTTTTTGTTTCCTCACTGTGTGGCAAGAAGCATAAAGAGAGACGTTAACATGGCTATTAACAAACTTCAAATTCGATTTATGTGTCTTCAATTTATGTCTCCTATTTTTATGTTTAATGTTTTTTTCAGTTCAATTTTTGATTCGATATATAATTTTTTAGTAAATTTTGTCGGTGATTTGACATTATAAATTGTGAATTCTGTGTGTTGAAATAAATGTCACACACACACAAAGACACACACAGACATACACGAAAACACAAATAGAGCCAAATATTTTGTTGCACATGGGCGCATCCGTTGTCCGGCAGTGTGATTATATATATGAATATGAATTTTTTTTTTATATACGAAACATTGAAGTGTGTATTTTGTGTCTGTGTGTTGTGTGTCTGTGTTCGAAACTCAAAAACAAATGCGTATTGATTTATGTTTTGCTTCTTCTTCTTCGTTTTTATGAAGTTTAACTTCAAAAAAGCTTCTTAAGCTTTAAGAACCGATTAAATATGATTAAAAACTGTTACTTTTCACACTTTGTCGTGTTTTTAGATCATAGTTTTGATAGCTTTGTGTTGTTGTGCTATTAAATTGGTGTCAAACAATTAACGAGATAAACAAATAACGGCTTTTGCGTGCGGTAGCCCTGGTTGAATGCCCACATATAGGTTATTAAGTGTAGTTGAACGGAAAATATAGATTATATAGAGGCGGTGTATTTGTTGTTTAGTAAAATTATGTATATGCAAAGAAAACATTAAGACTTACTTTTCGATTGTTTCTTTTGCGTTTCGACTTATTACAAGTAGATTTTATTTATTATTTTGTTTTGGTTTTTTTTCGCTATATATGCTGTATATAGGTGTTTGTTTTTATAAGTTGCTTGAGTTTTTTGCGCAAGTTTCGTTTAGCTTTTTTATGTTTTTAGTTTTTTTTTTTTTTTTGCTGTTTAAGTGCTCCAAAGCAAGCTAAGTATGAGATACAAGATAATACAGTCAAAATACATAGTATACTATGTATATAAGTACATATATATATATATATATTTAATGAATATATATAAAGATAAGTATTTTTTTGTTCTTTTTAATATGTTTGTAGTGCAATTAAAAAAGCTCACACACACACAAAATAAAGATAAGTTATGATAATTTTCAAGATGTACAGCAACGAGTGCAAAAATGAACAGAAAGGAAAACAAAACAAAAAGGAACTTTTGAATGAAAAATAATGACAAAACATTGTCCGTTTCGTTCACTCCAATAGGAATGGACAGATGGAGAGTCAGAGAGCACACCTACTCGACCTTTACACCTGGGAGACAGAAAGAGCGAGAGAGAGAGAACTGGTAATTGAATTTGCGTACAAACAATGTATGAAATGCGCGAATAGAACAAGTTCTAGTCGACTCGCAGATGCTCTCTATGTAAACTCTAAAATAACTAAACTTTAAAACACGTTTTTAAACCGCACGACCCTGCTTAGATGCCCTTTATTTATGCACTGTGGCTGTGGCCAATTTTCAAGAAGCCACAAAAATGCAAACGATGTAAACCTGACAACGACAAGGAAAGGGAATAACAAGTTGAATGTCGAGAAATAATGGCAAGAAGGTGTTTGCTGTCTTGTGTGGAATAGGCAAAATTACAGTTAAGCTGCATTATGCATAATGTGTTGTTGCTTGTGGCAAGAACAACAACAAGAAGACAATGCAATTATAGTTAATTGCATTTGATTTAATGACAAACGGCAAAAAATCAAAGTCTAAAACGTAATTAAATTCTATTTTCTTCAATTCTTTGTTTAGCATTCGGATTTATAAGCAATTTCAGCGAAAGTTACTCAAAATAAACATATAAGTGTATGTATGTATGTCACACATATGTACGTCACTCAAACTCACAACGATGCCCACTTAAAGCTGATAACTTATCAAAAAGCATTAAGAGTTGACTTTTTTGATGTCAGGTAAAGTCACACACACACACACACACACAAACGCACATTATAATTCTAGAACGAGTTGGAATTTGTAGTTGGCACTTAAGTGTGAAGAACGCACTTGACACATATTGAAAGCCGGCTTTGAAAAAATATATAAAAAAAATAACTAAACTTCGTAAAGAACTGAAACACGAAAAGCTCAAATTGAAACTAGTTGAACGGGTCTTCCTACATATACAGTCGTATGTGTGTGTTTGTATTGGTGAATTTGTGAATGCTGCGGGATTCATTGACCGCTCGCTTGTAATAATGGGCCGTGCGTGAAGATCAGTGAATTACACAGAGCGCGCGCGAGAGAGAGAGAAACAGAGCGAGCGTGAGCTTTTAATGCGGGCCGGTGGTTAACGGTTTGTTTGTTTTGTTTGCACACACACACACTGTCGCTCTTGCACAGCGCGCTGCAGAAGAAAAAAAAAGAAGAAACGAATAATTGAATTAAATGTCGGCGCAAAAAAAAAAAAAAACAACAGCAACAAACCAAGCATATGAAGTCAAAGGAATTGGATTTGAGAGGGGGAGGTGGTGTATGCGTTGTTTGCTTCGTCTGTTGCCTGAACTTGAGCAATTGAATGCCAGACACACCAAAGACACGGCAAAGTGCTAGAAAGAGAAAAAATGCAGCGAAAGCTTTAAAAGAGTGAGAAAGAGAGCGCAGCGAATCTGTGGGGTGGCGTTGGGCAACGGGCACTTTTCTTTGTTGTGACGCTTTATTTTTGCACTTGACTTTTGTGGCGACGGCGACATTTTTATTGCCAAAAAAACAACACTTATGTACTTATGTGTGTGTATGTGTATGAACTGAACGACTTGTGTGTTACTTTGTTCCAAAAAAAAGGGGGGAGCCTTGAATTTAAACAGCAGGTTCAATGAACGTCAGCGAATAATATTAAAACAAACAGTACGCGCAGCGGAAGCTCACTGCAGCGACGCGAAGAGCTTTGGCCAGATCGAGATCACAAACGAGACTGAACTGAGTAAAGTGAGTGCGTGATGCGAATTGATACGAATGTGATTTAAATGGCGAACAGCAGCAGCAGCAGCAACAGCAACAACAATAACAGCAAATTGTGCACATTAGAACAATTTTTTTATTATTATGTATATCGCGCAGCTGATTTCTACTTTGATGTGCTTGTTTACTCTTTGTGTGTTGTTTGTGCTTGTTTGCTTGCGTTGTGTGTGTTGTCTAATGCTATTATGAACCCTTTTTGTTGTTTATCGTTTAGCGCACTGTTGCGAATGTGTGGAATCGATAATGTGGGGGGGTTAGGGTGTCTAGTCGAAGGTCAGCTTTCGCATAACACACCATCGCCCCACTGTGCAGGAACCTGATCATGCTCTCACTACAGCCGCTCTCTCTCTCACACACTCTCTCTCTCTCGCTATTGCAGCGTTGCATTTTTGTGCAAGCAGGCGAACAATTTGGGGCGTTAGTTTTTTTTTTTTCTTGGTGCGTGTGTGCATTTGTATGCGTGTGTGTATGTTTGTGTGTATGATAACAAATCAACAAAATATGCGATTAGATTTCATATAAAAACTACAAAGTGTATGTATGTTGAAGCTATTCGGTATGCAGTGACAACTGATATGGGCATAGAGAGTATGAAATATGCGAGACATCCACTCGTTATTAGTCATTTCTATTGCGGCGAAGTGGGCAACATAAACCAGTTCCAAAATGTGCCCGGCAATGACTAAGCGACGGCGACGGCGACTAACCGACGACCGGCGAATATTATTCAGTAGCAACTGTTATCAACAAAAAATGTTATGAAAAAACAACACTATACTACAACTACAACTATAAAGGTCGCAGTGAATTAAATATATACATATGTATGTATGAATATATACAAGAAAAACAACTTCCGCTAAGTAAAAAAAGCACAACAATTACATACACACACATACATATACAAATATGTATATTGTACAATATGGCTTTGCTTGTTGTGTTGTTGCATTCGCTGCCAAATGAATAAACAAATGGCAACTTTGTACTTTGAAATCAATAATAAATAACTAAAAACAAACAAATAGAAACACAAAAAAAAAAAATAAAAAACTTGCTGCCAAATGCCAAGCAACAAATACGAAACGCAAATACACAGAAAGAAACTAAAGAGAAATGCTCGCCCCAAAACGCTGCCCACGTCCGCTTACCTGCTGCAATATTTCTGACTCTTCTTCTTCCTCCACTGCCTTTGTGGTTTCAACTTTGCTTCTCTCCACACACACACACACACACTGCGTTGCGCTGCTGTTGTTGTTGCTGCTGCTGCTGCACTTAGTTAGTTCGTGTCTAATGTGTGTGTGTCTATGTGTATAGCTCCAAAGAAACAACGACACCTACTCCTCCCAGCTATGTATTTCTTTTTCTTTCTTTTATATATATATGTTTTTACGACTTTCTTTTAAATGCCCGATAGTCACAAGACGATGACAACAACGGCGACGTCAACAATACAGTTGCAGTCGAGCACAATTATATTTACGTCTGTATAAGTATATGTATTGAAAAAGTGGACGCGTGGGCGATATTTACACTCTTTAGCACAAAACACGAATAATAGCCAAATATATATAATAAGAGCAGAGCAATGATTTTCTTGTTTTGTATGGCTTTTGCGTTTGCTTTCTTTTTCTGCTGCTGCTGTTTTGCTCCGTCTCCTTTCGCTGGTGATGGTATGACTAACACATCGATAGAGTAAACATCAATTATGTGTGATAGCTATCGATTAACGCAAGTGTGATAGCTGTCGATAGCAACTAAATATGTTGTAATATTTTAAAGAAAGTTTGATTAGAGCTTCATAGCTCATTGCAAATGATCAATTAAAATTACACGTGTTTACAATTATTGGCAATGTTATCTTTTTTGTGAGCAAAATATATCGCTTAACCGCACATCGCAATAACATAACAGCAGCCTTAACATCTGCTGCACCGATAACAGAAATACACTATGTAGCCCTGGACTGTTAAAAGTAATCGCTGTTAGATTACCAACTGAAACTGTTATCTAGATTCAAATTTTAAGTTTTACGTTTCTTTGCAACTTAAATATGTTGTTGAAGTAAATCACTTTGTTTTTATTTACGACTTTATTTAGAATACCATTTTCATTTTTTTGTTTATATAATTACGCGCTACAAACTAAATTCATTTGTTAACCAACTGATAACAATATAATTTCATTTCTTTTGTTTTTCGTGTGTTTATGTTGTGCGTTGCTACAATTGGTGTGTGAGTCTGTGTTTGTCTGTCTGTGTGTGTGTGTGGGTGTTCTTTGATCGTTTTTCTTGTTATTAATAAATCGATGTATTTGTTTTTGTTAATCTTTTCGTGTGGTTTGTTTTTGTTTTTGTTTAATGCTAAGTACCTACTTTTAAACTTTTCAACGTACATATATGTGTATACAGTTATTAAATATATGTATGTATGTATGTATGTGTGTATGTATAATCGCTGCTTCTCAATCAATCGTTACATTTTGCGCCCCCCTCCCGTCAAAAGCAATCAACTTAAAACTTAATCCTGTTTCGCCTATCATCGTTTTTTCTTCTTTTCCAACTTCGTCATCGTCGTCGCATCGGCTTAATATCGAAATCATAATAACTAAATTAACTTAAACGAAAAAAACACATACAATGCATAAAAGCTCGTTCGTTATGCTCCACTCGATGCATGCCACGCCCCCAAAATGATCAAAAACATACAAACTTGGCCCAAACGCCCAGCCCATCTCTTTCTCTTTCTATCTCTCTCTTTCACTCTCTGTTGTTTATTGCTCACTCCTCCGGCGGCTCCTCGGGTATTTGAAGATTCTGTGCCGCTTGCTCCAGATCTCCGAGCAGCACCGAATTCGATTGCGAATCGGTATCCATCTCGAGCAGATTGGATTTGCTCGATGGCGGCGGCGTTGGCGCCAACACCACATTCGGTATATATTCAACTGTTTCGTACTCCGTTTTGGCCACCTCCTCTTCGAGAGGTGGATTCAGTTGCTCCTGTTGCTCGTGATGCTGCTGCTGTTGTTGTTGCTGCTGCTGCTGATCCTCCACGTGATGCTCCTCTCGCTGCTTCTGCTCCTCGAGATGATCAACGGGCAACAACTCATCAGTGGTGGCATTTAGATGTTTGACGGCTGCCTCATGGGGCACTGTGAGATTGGGCTCCTCGATGTCCAGGACGACGGGCAATGTATCATTTGGTTGTGGTGTTGTTGTTGTCGTTGTTGTTGTTGTTGTTGGCGCTGTGGTTGTTACCACATCCACTGCAGCAGCTGCTGATGTTGTTGTTGCAGCTGTTGTTGTTGTTGTTGCTGGCATGGGTGTTGTTGTCGTCGTCGTAGTTGTTGTTGTTGTTGTTGTGCTATTCTTGTCCAACTCCAATGCCAAATGCAACTGCAACACAGGCGGCGGCGGTGTGGTGGCAGCCAACAGCATTGGTGGTGCCGGTGGTGCAGCTGCTGCAGTGATAATTAATGGATTAATTAACGGTTGCCCCAACGTTGCAATTATCGGTGGCAACAACTCATCATTGTTTTTGATCAGAATCGGCGATGGCACGAGCATTTGCACCAAGGGTTTGGCATCCTCGGCATCGCCAATCTTCAGCTTGGTCACCAGCAGCGGCAGATCGATCTTGTAGAGCATTGGCAGCACCGTGCACACCTCCTGATCATTCTCAAAGCACTGTGAACGTCCGCGAATCCGGGCATCCTGGGCGGCCATCAAACGGCATAGTTCATTCAAACGCACATCACACATTATGGGATTGTCTGAGAAGAAGGGGGAGAAGTAAAATTGAGATTGAGTTGAAAAGATTTATATTTAAAAATTTTTATTACAAATTCCGATTTTAGATTTTTCTTTTCAAATTACGTACGAAATAATTAATTTTTTTTTTACCTTAAAATTACTTTTTTTTATTTATTTTTTATTTTACTTTTAAAACTACCTAATTTAACATGATTCGTATTAAAATCAATGTGTAAAAACCTTGATTAAATACGAAAAATTATTAAATTCAACAATTTTTTCTGTTAATTTGGAAAGAAAAATCAAAAATTTAATTTTAAATTCAGATTTTAAATTTTTCCTTTCAAATTAAGTACGAAATTATTTAATTTAATAAATTTTCGTATTACATTACCTTATTGATTCGTTTTTTAAAAATAATGTGTAAAAACCTTGATTTAATACAAATAATTATTAAAAAAAATTATATAACTTAATTTGAAAAAAAAAATCTAAAATCTGAATTTAAAATTAATTTTTTGATTTTACGTTGCTTTTTTTTTCTCTGTGTACACTCACCATCTAGATGTATCTCCAGCTTGCCGGGCACATTGTGATTCTTGCAGCGCGTATTCGTAACTAGTTCGCTTGAGAGCGTCGTGATTTGATTGTTGGTTAGATTCACTTGACACAAGACGGGCAGACCATAGAAGTCGCGCTCCAGTTTGGTTATATTATTGTAGGCAACCTTTAGGATCTTCAAATTCGGCAGAAGAGTCTGTAAAAAGAAGAAGATAAAGCATTAAAACATGGTACACCATGGCGTATAATCTATATAGTTTACCGTTTCGAGTTGCTTTAGTTCCACCAGTTGATTCGCAGTCAAGTCGAGAATCTCTAGACGATTCATGCCATTCAGATCACCGGGCAGAATGTATTCAATGCGATTCTCCGGCAGACTAAGGATGCGCAGATTACTCAAGCCAGCTAGAGCCGAGTCCAAGGTAATAATCTGATTATGATCCAAACGCAAATCAATCAGGGGCAAGTCCGGCATATGCTTGTGTCCAGGCAACAGACGCTGTATGCGATTGTACGAAAGATCAAGGACCTTTAACGAACGCAACCCATGCAGCTCCTCCATGGAAAACTCCTCAATCTCATTGAACGAGAAATTGCCAATCTTCAACTTGGCCATGGGATGCAGCGAAGAGTTCAACGAACGAATATGATTACAAGCCAGATTCAATGTCTCCATCTGACGACATGTTTGGAACTCATCCTGTGCCAAGTACTTCAGCTCATTGTTATTCGCAAACAGTTCATTCAGATACTGGGCATTCCTCAGCACACGATCAAAGGATCTCAGGCGATTGAAGTGCAAGTGTATCGTCTCCAGATCATACATGCTAGCCATATTCGCTGGCAATCTCTCCAAGCGATTGTTATGTGCCATCAGTAGACGCAGCTTACTATTATCCGGCAGCTCCCCGTCCAGATCACTGATGTTATTCGCATTGATGAACAGGGATTGCAGCTTGGTCAACTCGTGCAGGGATCCATTTAATGATTCGATTTGATTGCGCCCCAAATGAAGTATAAGTAAACTCAACGGGAACGATCCTCTGTCCAGTCGTGTTATATTGTTGCTCGGCAATATGAGATTTGTGACCATTTGTATGCCCTTGAGATCGTCCTGCTGCACGGCTCGTATGTTGCAACGCCCAATGTCTAGTGTCTGCAGCATTGGCATATGATTCAAGACGTGTTTCGGAATCTCATCGAGTTCGTTGTCGCCAACACTTAAGTAGGTGACATTCGATAACCCGCGAAATGGCAGCTCTGGCAGCGATCTAAATATAGCAAAAAAAATTATAGAATAATCAATTAATAAATAGCAACAAAAGCATTTTTACAGACACACCCAACACAAAAAAACAATATTAGAATGCAAAAAAACCTCATTGGAAAAAAATAATGGTGAATCATTGAAAAATTCATTTTGAAAAGGTAAAACTTTAAGAATGTTTTCATCACCTTTTGATGATCTTTAATATCAAAAGTATTTTAGTATGAAGTCTTTTTTAATTTAAGATAAAACTTCATTGCTTCAATATTTGATGTTTTCCATTTCTAAAAACATTCATTAAAATCCTCATACTGGGTTAATGGGGTTTTTTTGTTACAATTACCACTATAGGTTGTTAAGGTACTTATTATGATAGTACAGGTTCTACACTTATTAAATAAATAATAAAAAAAATAAAACTCAAGCTTAGCATCATAAGGTTTATAAATATCTTAAATAGCTTTGGAAGAATATCTCAGTCTCAGCATGACTTTCTTTTTTTATATGCTAAATGCATCTGTGAAAGGGTAACATTTGATGAGTTTTCATTGCATACTTTTTGGCACCAAGCACACAATGACACTGACTGAAAGTGAATATGACTTTTTCCACCTAGACCATCATAAAAAGACCTGTATAAATCGTTTTTAATCCTTCAAAGTGATTAAACGTTTTCCTTGAGACTTTTTTCAAATGTTAGTTATATTCAAAAATGCTATAAGACTTTTAGTAAGAAGTTTTCTGTTACTCCAATACATATTTTACCTTAAACAATAAACAAATAAACAAATAACAAATAAATAAACAAATAATCAGAAAACTTTCACAAAGAAAAACTGTTTTATAAACAAATTTTATATACAAATTCTGTAAATTTTCCATCACTTTGGTATTAAAGAAAAGCCAAATGAAGGAACAACTCCCAGTTCCTGAAGTTCCTGAAGCAAAATTCCAAAGCCAACAAGGTAAACGATCAGCTTATTATAGATAAAAAAAACCCCTTGAAAGGGGAAATTCTATTTCTGGCATCAAATACTTTAAAAGTCGATGACGCAGCTTATGACATGACATATTGGGCCAGATCTATATATGTTAGTGTGTGTGTAAGTATGTGGTAACTAGTATCTCAATATGTTGTTGTTGTTTGTATCTTTATATCGTTTGGCTATTAAGTTCGCTCTGACGCCGTCGAGGCGCCAAATGGTCGCATTATTCATGATGATGAGAACTGGGCTGGTTGTTGTTGCTGTTGTTGTTGTTGTTGTTGGCGTGCAAATTGCCCCGCTGGCAACATGTCCCAGTGGACATCCTTGGCGCCGTTATTGTCAGCAGCCTCCAGCAAACAGCAACAGTGTCCGCCAATGATTGGCAGTCAGGCTATTTATAGATTGCGCCTGCGTCGAGACACTTGATCTTGATTGATTGCTAGTGTCGCTTGTCAAGCATTGATTATGTAATGAGGAAAAGCGGAGTCAGGCCAGACGCTTTTTGCAAAAGGATGATAAACGACAGCAATAGATACCAAAGACTATATATATCGCTCGTTGAACTTGATATATATATATATGATTTTGATATACAGTATATATGAAGACAATTCCTTAACGTCAGTCATATAATTGTCACACGACCTAACTTGGCCTCTTGATCATTGATTGAACGTAATAATAAAATTCAATTGATTCTTTTTCTCTCTCTCTCTCTGTCTCTCACAAACTGTGCTGACCCCACCAGACAAAAAAAAAAAAGAGTGAGAAGACAAAAACAATAACAATAATAATAATAACAAGCAGAAACAACGGAACATTCCATTTCCAAGTAATCATTAGTCGGTGTTGGGTTCTTT
This sequence comes from Scaptomyza pallida, assembly GCA_018152965.1. Classification (NCBI taxonomy): domain Eukaryota; kingdom Metazoa; phylum Arthropoda; class Insecta; order Diptera; family Drosophilidae; genus Scaptomyza; species Scaptomyza pallida. Next base: position 4,690,282 of record JAECXP010000107.1, read on the forward strand.
CGCATTGTTTTTTCCTCCCTTTTTGCCCAAATAAAAAATAATAATATAAACTTTCTTGTTGATTGTTTACTTTCTTCCAGACTTTACTACGCACAAATATATACATATATACAAATATATTTTTAATATAAACCTATTTTAGTTGAGACTTTGACTGTTATCACTTGGCCACATGGAATATTCCATAAAAAAATTATAATAATAAACATTTAGTTATCATATATTATCAAGACTTCAACACTTTTCGCACACTTTTTCAGGGCTGCAAGCGCTTTGAACTACTCCTCAACTGCATAATCAGCAACATATACATATATATAGTATAGTATATATAGTATTCATAAGTTCAATCTATGAGTTCTCTATATTGTCGCATGGCACAATACCTTATCAGCCTGAGAAAAACAAAACAAAACACAATTCTTAATCAATGCATCAAGGCGCCACATGCCACGTTCATGTACTTAACACATCATTGTGGCACAGTACTTTCCCTTTAACTTGACTTCACAAAAATTTCACCATTTTGCTTAGAGATTCCCCATCACTATAACGATTTTTTTTCGTTTTGTTTTAAAGTCGCATTCTGATCATTGTGTGTGTGTGTTTGTGATCGTAAAAATGATCATTAAATTCACATTATAAAACTTGGCGCCAGTCATAAACTTATGACGAGCACAAATCGTTAAAACAGCTGCTCTTATCACACACATACATAAGTATACTATATAGTATTCTTTGAATACATACAAACATACATTCGATTTCATATGATGTAGCCTGGATTTAAAGCAAAAGAATTCATAATTTGTTTTGAGAGTGAAAAGTGCCAAAGTGTCCAAAATTATGGGTTTTAATATGGGACTTAAAGATTTGAATGTAAGGAAAATTATACTGTCGAACTTCTGTTTCTAGAGAAAGCTCCCGTAGGCGGCCGAATTTTATAGTCCCAAAGCAAGATTTTCATACAAGGCGTGAACCGTGGAACAGTAACTGTCCGCTTACGGGAGTTTTCACTGTACCGAACTTCCATATAACGAAGTGTTCTTTACAACGAATTCATTGCCAGAACTCTTCGATTTTCTTCTATACAAAAACTATTCTATATAACGAATTTTCCCTTTAACGAAACTTGTTTGTTTCTCCTTGAGATTTGTTATGTGGGAGTTTAAGTGACAATGTATTTGATAAAACTTCAATTCCTTTATGAAAAACATATTTAAAAAAATTAGGATCTAAGGATTTTCCAACTTTTTTATAAGTTTTCATTCATTTAAGTTGAGATTTTGTTGAATAACGCTGTCAAAAGTATTGTTTATATTCGTTGTCGATTCATGATCATTCTACACACACACACACACACACACACATCACACACATCACACAAACACACACAGAAGCACATTCACTTGCAGTCTTTGGTGCGATATGTTGGCCTGGCCTGGCATGATTTCGTTCAGAGAGCGCGATATTAAGGCAATAGGTCAATTATTATAAATTGACATCAATGTAAAAAAGAACTGTGAACAGAGGCAGGGCAGCACGCGCTTCAGTGTACCCAGAATCGACTCGAATCGAATGCATATAGTACATATACATATGAACACTGATTCGATTAAGTTTTAGTAATTAAATCATTTTCAATTTTTACATACATATATACAAATTGCAACTGATGGATGACGTTTGACAAATGATTTTGCCCACTGATTAAGCAAGTGTCAGCGAATTGTATAACCATCCAGAGAACAACAAAAAAACAATTGACAAATTGTGATGTAGCCTTAAAGTCAGAGAATACACAAATACGAATAGTATTATTATTGATTTTGTTCGGATCGTTAAGGAGACAAAAGTCAAATATCAATGAACTCCGCTTATGACATAGACTTGAATCTTATACACTGTCAATATGTATTGTTTATTTTGCTATTAATATAATTCATTCAGTGCTCCGAAACAGAGACGAAGAAAAAAACGTGCTAATAATAATAATAATAACAACCGAAACCAATAAATTGCAATTATCAGTTTTGCATACGCATTAAGTATACGTCTCTGGCATAAGTATTTACTATATACACATATTATCTATGTGAGAGAGACATCTATATAGACAAATTGATAAGACACTGTGTATAGCGTATGTATATTCAATTATCAATAAAACAAACAGCACTGAAATTTGTTGAATCGAAACTCAAAAAGTAAATGTTTGTGTTGAAAACTTCTATGCCTTCTGGCATGGTGTGTCGCAATAATTTGTCTCAATTGCATGTGGAACCCAATGTCTCGAGGCATTTCCTAATTGAAAAATTAAATCATTTACCAGGTCATAATTAGTACTCAGGTCTCAATCTCTCTCAATTGAGCATCAATTGGACTGCAGTTGATAATGAGCATTCATTTGTTATTGTTTTGCAGTCCATGTATCCATAAACACGTGAAGCATATTATACTTGTTTTTCCTTCCATTATACACATACGTTTCTTTACTTAAGTACATTGTACTCGTATATATGTATGTATATTATGTTGTTGTTTTCTACGTTACGTTCTTCATTTTATTGGGTTTAAGGAACCTAAATTGATATGCCGAAGCGAGCGGAAAATTCTGTTCTACAGATATGAAGAAAGGCCCGGCCTTGAAAAACAAAATGTTGCGACAGCATTGCCAACACACACGAACATAACGATTAACGGTAAAGGCTTAAGCGTAACTCACCTTAGTCCATTCCATTGCATGCGCAGCTTGTACAAATTGAAGTTCATATCGCGAAATGATCTCATCTCCAGATCGTCCAGTTGAGAATGGGTTATTTTCAGATCGATGCTAACATCCGGATTGAGCTTATTGGCCAGACTGTCGACGACCGCATTGAAGGACTCCAGTTTCTCGCAGGATAGCTCCACATGATTGAACGCCTTGCCCGTTTCGCACGTGCACGGCGATATCTCCGGACGTACCGAACATTGCAGCGTTGCAATGTGAAACACCGCATACACAAGGGAAGTCATTGTTGTTGTTGTACCACGATAACGGTAAACTCAGGATTATGGTTATTATATTTGGAATACTTGGAACAGGGACGAAAATGTTTCGTTGTTTAGCGGGAAAACTCTCTCTGTTTATTTTCCCTTTTTTCGATGTTTGTGTGTGTTTTTCTACTCGTTTTCGAACATATGTGCGGGAGTTTCCATAACGGCGTGCGTGTGTGTGATTTGGGTGCTCGGAATTCTATTGAAATTTCCAATCACTTTTCTTTTTTTCGATGTTGTTGTTGTTGTCAAACTGTAGGCGGCATCAAATTTCACTCAAAAACGCGCTTAACACACACACAACGAACACAATATACACTGTATTTTATATATATATATATGTACCGTTAAGCTGATTGTACAGATGTGAGTGTTTCGGTATAGTACATAGTAAGTACTATATATGTATGTATGTATGTATGTGTATTTAGTACTCTAGCTGCACTCGCCTCTCGCTCGCTCGTCGCTCAATCGCTTCGGTGACCTCTTGACACGCACATATACACATGTGTGTATTAATCTTCTAAGAACAAATACCAACAACAAAAAAAAAGTGAAGAAAATAACACTCACACACACCGTACTATTGTTGTTGTTGTTGATTTGTTATTTATTTAATTTTTGTATTTGTTTGTTTTTTTTTCAATATTATTTTTTTTTTCGAAAAAAAATATCCGCGAGTATTGAGCGAGAAGATTGTGAGTGTGGAGTGTGAGTTGATTTCTATATGTTGTCTATATGTATGTATATATTGTACATATATATATGACTGTATGTATATATATAAAGCGCTAGCACGATTTTTTAGACCCGATGTGTACGTCTTTAGCCCAACACGGTCCGTTTGCGACTGGGAAAAATAATGAAAACGCTGAGGATCCGTATGCTGGGCTGGGCTGCGTCGCCGGCAGCACAACGTCGGCGCCATCTGCTGCTGCTGCTGCTGCTGACGACAACTTCTCTGCTGCTGCTGTCGCTGTCGCAGTTGCTGTTGCTGCTGTCGTGTTGTTGTTGTTGCTGTTTGAGCGCCTTTTTGAATGCAAAAGTTTCGTCTTGACGTTGACGTTTCGATGCTGCTGCTGCTGCTGCTACTGTTGTTACCTATGTAATTGTCCAGCTCAGCAACACTCAATTACATGTGTTCCTTCTGCTCTGCACAGACGCCAGGCGTCAATCTCAATCTCAAAGTCAGCAATCTGGCAGCAAGTCGGCGCCGGCGTTGTTGTCTCTTTTGTGCGTGTTTTAGATGGAGGATGATGGCCCCCCCTTTGAGCTGTTGCTGCTGCTGTCAATGGGTGTTGCACATGTGCTTGTTGCTGTTGTTGCGTTTTCTTAGGAACCTAGGCAACAACAACAACAAGCCATGCCATTCCAATGCATTGGTGCTCGTATCTTGTATCTCGCATCTATGTATGGGGGCATCTCATTATTATCATCATAATGTTTACATCTTGTTTGCTTTCTTGCTTCCACTCTTACGCACTCTCTGTGCTGATAAATTATCCTTAACACACACACACACACATACACATGCATATGTAAGTGCCACATGCGTTTTACAAATCAGTAAATACATATGTTTGTATCTTTATCTTAGCATCTCTTTTGAGAAATGTTTTCAATTACGATGTTCCTAAAAAAACCCATTTTATGCTTGGAGCACATGAACTGAATGAGCCGGCTTGTTATGATTTTGCTGTTGTTGTTGTTTTTGTCGATGATAATTGTGCGTAAAGATTCTTTACATAGGCTCGAGCACTTAGATACCCTGTATTTTTGTTTGGTTTTAAGTGAAGTTGTTGAAATTTTAGAGAATTCAAGATTGGAAATGATTTGAGATGGAAATATGAAGAGTTTGCCTTAAAAACTTAGTATAAAATTCTTCTTCCTTAGTATAAAATAATAACTTAAGCCTTAGGAAAATCCTAAAAATATTCAAAATTGTACTTAAGCCTATGAATAACAAGAAATTCATAAGCTTATTCCTAACTTCAACTTATAAGTTTTTCACTATAGTATAAGTTATTATTAATAGTAACAGTAAGCTATATAATTAATAAAGAATTAGTATATATATATTAAAACAAAAAACTTAAAGTATTTTATCTTATGTTTAACTCGAATATTCATTCCCTCCCTTTGATTAGATACTTTTCATCGCCCAGCAACCAACTAAAGGGTATCTCCAAGCCATTCAACATTCATTACTAATCGCATGCAAATATACAGAGTTAACGGTAAATAATTTGCCATCTGAACTAGATACCAATTAACGTTGACTTGAGTATTTAATTGCCATTGCAATGACAGCCCGAAAAAAGAAATAAATCAAGAGTAATTACAATTAAAAAAAATAAAACTGAGGCACAAGAACTTTGCTACTGTTTGGCAAACTGTGGCGCCACCTCATTGCACTGCGCACTGCAGGCGCCACATTAAATGGAGAGGCAACAACAAGAAGATGCACCATGCATCAAAGTCCGCAGCCTTAATTTATTTTGAAGTTCTTGCCGTTGCCTGGGGCATTGCTTGTGTTGTTGGGCATACATAATTAACCAAAGCCGTCTGTCGCCGCAAAATTCCACAAACACACACACACAAATTCCGGAGGCTGCAATGCGCGTGCCAATGTGCCCCTCCCTTCACCTCCTCCCCGCCCAGGGCATCAAGTTGTCCAATGATGCTGATGCTGCAATTAATCATTCGCCAGCAAAGTGGCAATTTTCTTATGGCTTGGTAGCAAAAGGCTCAGCTTGATGACACACACACACACACACGCACACACATACACGTTGCACGGTTATTTTTAGTGTGACCGTTACACGCCCCCTCTTGTGACAAGTATACTATATAATGTTTATCTATAGAATCGATTAATAAATATATTAAAAATAATACAACGATTGCGTAGATGGATTATTTTTAGAATCATGAAAAAAACAAATATCTATAGATAATAAATATAATTTATGCACATTTTTCTCATGTTCACATAAATTATAACAACATTTTGATGTGACAAATTTTTGGTGCTGATGCCGAAAGATTAATATTTTTTGGTAAGAAAAATATGCCTTATAATAGTTGTTGTTGTTGTCGAAGAGCAAACCACTCGAGAGGGTGATGCAGAGAATTCCAGAGTTTGACGCCAGGAAATCACATCATGTGGCCCAACAATCTTTCACGTCAATGCAAAATATTTGGCTGGAATTTGGCTGCCGTCATGGCTTTGTCTGGCCGCCGTGCCACTGTCGTCATTCGACTGGGGGACGCCATGGATCAATTTGGAACCAATTTGCTATCAATGAATGGATTTCATCACAATTCATCCTAAAGATCAAACATTAGGCATTGTGTGTTTATGTAATTTGTTTTTATTTAGCAGTTTGTCCTAAAGTGTTTTTTTTTTTTTTGTTTAACTTGAATTTTTTTTTTTCTCGTTTCGATATATATGTATATGTAAGTATATATATATCATTTAATTGGGGGGGTGCAGGTGTGTGTGGTTTTATGTTTTTTTTTTTTTGCTATCTGATTTGCCATTCAAACAGTTAACTTAACCCTTAACTAAGTTAAATACAATATATGTAGAATTTACAACAAGCACTAAGCACTAGTTTCTCTAATTTGGGGCCACGTCTACTTTTGTTCGGTAAACTTGGCAATCTGTGGATATTTGCTGGACTTGTAGTCAATGTCCTGCTTGATGCGATCGCGTGCATTTGTACGAACTGCGTCCGTATAGGATGTCTGGACGACAGCATCATGAGCAATGGCATTGATCACCGCATCCGTATTGATAGCTGGATTGGAAGCAGTGCCCCCGCTTAGTCCAGCTCGATGTATAGCACGCTGCACACCGCTGGCAATCAGGCATTCCACATTTGTGGGTGGCTTCTCTGTCTGTATGATCTTGCGACGCTTGGCGGACATGCCGGATATGTAGGCATCAGAGTACGGTGGTTGTGCACGATTTTGCTGTTTGATATTGAAGATAAAATTTAGTTTATAATTCGTTTAGCTATGGAGTAGAGTTTAACTACCTCTGTTTGTGTCTGCAGATCACGCGTTATCACTGGCAACCAATCGTTGGGGAAGCTTGTGTGCCACGGCTCTGAGCCGGCTGTGACTGCGGGCAATGCGGGCTCCATTTCGATGGCGCTGCTGCTGTTACTGCTGCTGGCCACCTCGGCCATTTCGATATCATTATCCAAAGATTGCTGCTCCGGCTGTTGCTCTTGCGGCTGCTGCTGTTGTTGCTGTGGATTAAAGGCAAGCGACGGTGGCGCAACAAAAGGTTGCTATTAGTTGCACTCTAGACAAGAGTTCACATTTTTCGCTCTCTTTGTGACTTACATCGTCGTCTGTGGGTTGCGTTGTCTGTGCAGCATTGCGCAGCACCAGGAACTGTTGGGCATCAGCGGTATCCGTGTGCGCCGGTATGGTAGGATCAATATATATGCACAAGAACTGCAAAGCCTCATTGCGGAAATCTAAAAACAAACACGAGGTTAGTAAGATACAAAGAAGCTTCTTTTTAGCATACCTGTTAAGTTGCCATTAGAATTACTAATCAATTAAATTATTTTTGGCAAATAGTCGTAGTGATTAAATAGTTGGCTAGTGAAAAATTTACGATTATTTAATGATTACGATTACAAATAATCGAAAAATAATGGAAAATTACCATAAATTATTAAAAATAATTGAAAATAATGGAAAATAATGGTTTTAATATTTTCCATTATTTTCCATTATCCATTATTTTCCATTTTTTCCATTTTTTTGACTATTTGAGACTATTTTGAGAAAAACAAATTATTTTCAATGTTTGTAAGCCGATCTCGTACAGAAACATTGTTGTTATTAAATGTGATGTTGAAAATAATTTTTTTTTCTCAAAATAGTCTCAAATAGTCGAAAAAATGGAAAATAATTAAAAATAATGGAAAATATTAAAACCATTATTTTCTATTATTTTCAACTATTTTGAATAATTAATGGTAATTTTCCATTATTTTTCGATTATTTGTAATCGTAATCATTAAATAATTGTATGTGAAACCGAAAATAATCGCAATTACCTAATCATTAATTCCAAACTTTTGAAAGCAAAAATAATCTAATTAATAATGACTACAATTAATAATCAATTTTTAACAGGTATGCTTTTAAGATACTCACTTGAACGCAATGGAACGCACAGCAAACGCATGAGTTGACGCCAAAAGAGCTCTGCATTGGCGCTGCCCAGGCACAGGAAGAGCACACTGTACAAACGCATGCGGAACTGTTCACAGATCTGCTTCAGACGATGCTCAAAGTGCACATGACAATGGCTGGGATCATTGCACAAAGCGATGATGAGACGCAGGCTCAGACGCAGCATGTTGCACACCGAATCATGTGAATTGTATTCGGGTCGTTCGTATTGACGCAAATAGAGTAAACTATCGGCAAACCAGTCCAGCGCACGATCAATGGCCGTGGGTATGGTCAGAGCATTAATGGGTTCACCCTCGAAAACAGTCTGATGCAGAAAGTTGCGCACTTGGGCACGCAGATTGCGTGATGCTTGTGATCCTGATGATGTTGCTGCTGCTGCAGTCGTATTGTTGCCGGATGCAGTTGCGCCAGCAACATCAGCTGGTGCAGATGAACTGCCTTCTTCAACACCAGTTCGTGCTGCTCTTGCGTTTAAGATGGCATCGGCAGAAGTTAAAGTGGCGACGGCGACGCGCGCTGCCTCAGCAGCTGTGTTGCCACCTAAGCCACCTGTTTGCGCACGATGATTTCTCATATTAGTTACCATATAATTGTGAAACCTAGGGTTTAAGAGTCGGCCGGTTCGGTGCATGGGCCGTGTGAGAGGAGTACGATTAACGTTAACGGCACCACCAACGGCCGCCGTTGCCGTTGCCACAGCCGGCATATTGTTGGCACTTGCACCACTTCGGCTGCTCTCACCACGAGTGTAGGCGGCCCGACGACCCAACAATGGACGCGACACATTCGCGCCCATCTGGTTACGCATGCGATTTGCGATGACTAAATGATGATACGATGATGGACATATACATAGAATGCGAAATAAGATGTCAGAGATGCAAACCGGCGCGAAATAACCTAAAGTGTGTATGGGTGTGTGTGTGTATAAGCTAACCCTTCCGGTTCACATCTCTGGTGGATTATGATGTTTTGGATGATGATTTGTTGATGAGGATGATTAACATAAGAAGCATATACAACGTAGCGGAGGCAACGTGGACAACTCTCTGGGTGCTTACTAATATATCTAAATACCAAAACTTACCGACTGCATAGTTGGGGCCATTGGAAGCTCCTCCACGACGTGGCACAACGATGGGATGGATGGTTGCACGTAAGTTGTGGCTGTTGCTGCTGCTGCTGCTGCTGCTCCGATTGTTGTTGTTGTTATTGTTAGTTTGCGTTGTTGTTGCTGGCTGCTGTTGTTGTTGTTGCTGAACCAACGGTTGCTCCACTTCACGTATATGATGACTGTTGCAGGGCAAGAAACGATCGAATGCAGTGTGTGTGGGCGCAATGCGTCCAGCCCAATTGTTGTTGCCACCAATTTGGATCTGTGGCCGCGATGTGGAACGCGTCTGTGTTGCCGTTGTGGGCAATGTATTGGCCCGTTGATCCCCGCTGCGTGTGCCACTTGAGGTCGATGCGGCGGCACTGGCATTGCCCAAAACTGTTGCGGTTGCAGGTGCCGCACCTGCTGCTGCTGCTGCTGTTGTATCACTCGCGGCAGCAGCAGTAGCAGCAGATGGCGTTCCAGTTCCAGCCGCTTCAGCATTGCCAGCGCCGCCGCCGCTTGTGGATGCAGTGCAGCGGTTATCACATGCACCGGCAAATTGATCACATTGGGCATATTGAACTCTAGACGCAAATCCGCTTCGTTTGTGGCACTATTGGCCACAGCCTGAATGAGACGAGCGATGCGCATATAAGGATCTGCAAGAAAGTAAGGATTATTAACAAAGTTAAAGGTTATTAAGGAGCACAAAAATGTAACAGTAACATAAATTATGAACAACGAAACATTTGGGTTAGGAAACGGCAGAAAGGGAAGCCTATCGATTAGAGCAAAACAATAGGGGGAAAAATAATGACATACTGGGCGGCGGTAATGGCACTGGCACATAGAGGCGAAACCTGGGCCGTGTTGCTGCCTCTGCGCCCGTAGATTCTACTGATTGCTCCATGTGCTCATCTAGAAAATCAAAGTTATGGATTTGGGATTTTCTACACTGGTCGGCAAATGTATTTTGACAACATTTAAAGTTTAATCTACGCATTATTTATGCTTACTTTATAAAACGTTTGGTATCAATGGAAAGGCCATTTCAATTCCGTTTTGATGATACAATACTCTTCTTAACCCATTAAGTACCCATTGAAAGTTCTATTTTCAAAACTTTTTTCCCGGGCTTAAACAAATTATATTTTGATGCAAAAAGTTGCTTTAAACAATTCTTTAGTGACTGAAAAAGATTTGTTCAAAAATCTCTTCGCATGTATTATTTTATAATTTTTGAAAATTGCTAAAAATTTCTATTCTTTTCATTAAAAATAGTAATTTTTAACAATTTTCAAAAAATCATTAAAAATACATGCGAAGAGATTTTTGAACAAATCTTTTTTCAGTGACTATTAGAATTGTTTGAAGTAACTTTTTGCATGAAAACATTTATTATTTAAACATGAGGAAAAAATGTTTTAAAATAAACTTTTACAAGAATGGAAAACTTTTAATGGGTACTTAATGGGTTAAGAAGATTATTATATCATTAAAACGGAAATTAAATGACCTTTCCATTGATACCAAACACTTTATTAAGTAAGGTTTAGTTATGAGAAGATTTTACTTTAAAGTTGTCAAAATACTTATGCCCTGTAGTGTACATATTATCTGATAATGGACGATCTGCAATCGAATCGAGGATGAGGATTAGGAAAGACTTACTCGGCTGTTGTAGTGGTTCATTCGCTTGTTGTTGCTGCTGTTGTTCTTGTGACTGGGGTGCAGTTGGTGGCGCCACCATTGGCTCATCGACGGGATCCTCAACATTCTCGGTGCGATGCTGGCCAAGACCAGCAACAATAGCTGCAACATCCTCCAACATGCGTTCATCTTCAACGATTTCCTCCAACAAATCATCATCATGCGATGCATTCGGCGCCTGTCCAGGCTCCGCCGCTTGTGTAGGCTGTGGTTCAACTGGTGCTGGACCTAAAACTACATCCCTTATCACTCTGTCTCTGTCGGTTTCAAGCCGTTCAAGCAGTTGATTGATATTCAATGCCTCAGCCTGTGCTTGGGCTGCACGTGCAGATAAAGAACTGGAAGCCGCTTGGGATTGACCGGATTCAGCATTTGCAGCTGCAGCATTTGCGGTTGGAGCTGGCATTTGTGGCAGCAGCTCAGTGAACGGCGCCGCAAAATTGTTGGGCGTAAATATGTTGTTGGAGCGTATGTAACCACTCTGCTCCACCAGAATGGGACGACAGGTGAGGACGCGCGGTCCCGGCTGCGACATGTCCAGCATCAAATCGGAGATGGCATGCTGGGCATGCGACAGATAATGCATTGCCTCAGAGACGCGATCAAAGGTGCGCTGGGCATTTTCGCGTGCCGCCGTGTCCTGTTCGCCAAACTCCGGATCCTGCTGCAATATCTCGTGGTAACGATCGAGGAAGGGTGCCAGGCGTGTCTCCACGGTGCGATAACGTTGAATAACGGCAGCTAAGACTTGGGGTCGTGTGCGGCGACGTGAGTCCACACCGGTTACATTCACAGTGGGTGTATTGGAATCATCGCCAGAGCCGGCAGCTGCTGGTGCTGCACCACCACTCGCTCCTGCAGCGCCTGCTTCAGCTGCATTGGTATCTTCGCCCGACTGTGGCGAGGTCGAACGCTCATCGTCATCCGTCACAATAACATCCTCAATGATGACAGCAGCAGCGGCGGCAGTGGCATCATCGCTCGACTCACTGTTGCTAGCAGTTCCGGCCGAGGCGGCTCCACCTTCATCATTGCTTGCCTCATTGCCAGCATCGTTAGAGGGTTGCGGCTGCTGCTGACTGTTCTCGGCGCCGGGTTCGTTGGTGTACACCGTAGGCAGCTGAACGACCGTATAGTTGCGTCCGGGCGTGTTCCGGGAGAGTGCCGCACTCACTGCATCCTGCACCATATCGATGATGTTATTGTTGCGCGGCATATCCGTTGAGACGCCCACCTCAACCACCGTCGACTCCATGGTCCAATGTCCACGCTGCAGTATGTCCAACGGTTGATTGTTCAAACCGATCTCTGGATTCTCCAGATAGGCGGCAATATTGTTGGCACAATCGATCATGTGCTGGGCAACAGTTATGCGATTAATGCAGAAGGACGAAGAATTCGGAAAACGATTGGGTGGTGTGCGGTTCTGCCAATAATAAATTATATATATTAATAAGAAACTTCCATAAACATTGGCTAAAACTTACGCCCGCTGCAGTCAAGTTGCCATTATTAACGGGTATGGCCATGGTGCCAACCAGCATGCCATCGAGTGCACGAAAATACGGTGAATTGCGCATGTTGCGGGTTGTTGGGCGTCCGGTCACACTGCGAAAATCACGACTCGGTTCATCGTTGTTTGTTGCGTTGGCGCCGCGTTGCGAAAAGGGCGGTCGCTCCGCGACATGCAGCACCTTGCCATCGACATCTATAAGCAAGCAGAAAATGTTTATAATTGAGCAGCTGTGAAGAGAGTTTGTGTGTGTGTGACTCACCGTATTCCTTCACTTGCTTATCATCGGCCAAGACACGTCCCTGATAGATAATGCGTTGGTTTTCGGCTGCAATGTTCGTTTTGACGGCTATTTGGTCCTTGAACTGACGTATGGTTAGCTGTAAAAAAGAAAAGCATTTTAATAGAACCTTCTGGTCACACAACCTCAAAATATAATGCAACAACAAAATAAGCAAAGAAAATACATATTTCACACACAAATGCACGCGCTTATACATACATACACACACAGAAAAAAAAACATACACTTACCTCATTGTCGATGCTAAAGTCGTGTGTGCGCGCATCTAAAGTTTTCACCTTTAGATTTATTAACATTTTCTCGGCCGTCAGTATTGGCTATTTGACCGTCTTGTCAATTACGGCGTTTTATTATATTCAATTAGTTTCTTGCTCCGCGCACAAATATCTTAACAGACGGCAGCTGGCCGGGGAAGGGGATGAAAATCGGTGTCGATGTCGGAATATCGTTGAGTCGTTTCGTTTTCTATTTTGCCAATCGAATCGCACTCGCATTCGCATTCGCAATCGCCCTTCTTGCTCTCCCACACACAGACACAGAAGTCTCTTTTTCCACGCTATGTGGGTTTTTCAATCCGGCGTTGCTAATACTTTCTTAAACACTTAATATTTGTCTAGCGATTGCGATTGATTGAAGCTGCTGCGCTAACTCAACATTAAATGACACCTTTTTGCCAGCAATCGAATTGAAAATTAGTTCCGGTTAATTTGGACAAACAATTTCACAAAAATAGCTGTCGTCTGTCGTGACGGAGAATTCTTGACTTTTCAGTTGTTACAAAAAATACTGCTTGCTTGGCTTTTCGATATGGTATTTTAATGTGGTCACATTTGACAAATGTTGCGAACGCCTATCGATATGTGGCTGACTTTTCTACAATTAAACAGTCTGGCCTGCTGTGCTGCCACCCTGTTACAACACAATATGGCGCCACTTTTTAAATACATTTCAGTCTTATTTTTTGTTTTGTGTTTATTGTTGTTCATACAAAAACACTTGACGTACATGCCGCATACATTAACCCCAACTGCTTGGCTACGCTAAACTCTTCAACCTTTGAGCTGCATCCTGTGGGAATTTTTCGGGCGCTGCACAAAAACCGACGCCGTATGAATAATATGAAAAGCCGCCGTAGCCGCAGCCGCAGCTAAGGTGTAGTGGAACTTTTCGCTTTGAATATTTAAGTGGCAAGCGTAGCGCGGAAGGCAAGTAGATGTGGCAAGCGCCAGCTAACACAATTTTTCGTATACCCCAAGAAATGTGCGGAAATGTGATTTAATGTCGGCGATTGTGAGTCCTTTTTATGTCTGCCAAAAAAAAAAATGATATCCAAACGTTTGTTGTTTGAGCTTTAAGAGCCATTTTAGTTCCTGTAACTTTAATTATTTTTATATATTTTTTTTAATAATTTTTACTTAACATGAATATAAATAATAATAATTCTTTTCCGCTTCCTATTGCCCTAGTGTTGGGTCTCGCAATTTACAAATTGCTTTTAAATGGGCTGTAAAAAAGTTTTTAATGAGTTTTCGACACTTCATGTGCCCGCCTACTCCACCCCCGCTCCAACCCTCTCTCCGCCCAACAACTGTTTATGCATTTTCATTTTCATTATCATTTGTTTTTCCCTCGAAAAAAATAAGTGAAACTTTGTCCTAGCCGTGTTGCAAGTGGTGTCAAAATGGGCGTGGCATGCCGCTTTCGCTGACATTACAACAACAATAATAATTGGGGTGTTGGGCGTTGGGTGGCGCGACTTAATGAAATTATATCAATTGGGGCAGATCAGCCAAAAAAAAACTCACCCCCACACAAAATTATGATTATTATTATTGTTAATATTCGTGCATCTGGCAGTTGGCAAATGACTTTTACTTTTTGTTATTGTTCATGTTTCATTTTCGGAAAATTTGAATTTTAGTTGTAATCATTTTTCCTTAACAATTTTTACGTAACGGTCAAGAATAGAAAGAGAATGAAGCAGAAGTTAAGGCAGAAATAAGAAAAATACAAGTGGCAAGAGCCAAAGTCTCACGTCAAATTAAATCAAGCTATAATATAAAGAAAATTGAAGCCAAGTCCCCTTTGTGCCATAAACCAGGAGACCAACACCAAAGGAGCGCATAGAAATGGTTTGTTGGCCAGAGGGGGGGAGGGGGCAGATACGGACTGTGGGTGTGAGTATGGGAATAGGATTGACGTTGGGGGTGGCTTGAAGGCTTGTCTTGACGGCCACGAAGACAAAGCAGGCAACGAGCTGATTGGCAATATAACACCCGGGAACGCAGGAAAGCGATCAAATGTGGCATTAACCCTTATGCTGCAGCAACAAAGTGTAGAACATATGAAAGAAGTCGGTTTTTCTTGACATTTAAACCAAAAAATTTCATGTGTAAGGTGTAACAAGACAACTAGTGAAGAAATCCTGGCTGGAAAATACCCCGAAGCCATTCCTAAATTTAATGAGGAAACCTTTAATTTTAATATCTTCTTCAAAATTTGAACGATTTTCAAATGCAATGTCCATAAAGTCTTGTATTAAGCTCTAGAATATTACTACATTTAAATCTAGAAACCCAATTTTAATCGATTTTCATCCCATATGAACTAAAATCAATTTGGAACTTAAGAAAAACTTTCGATTGCCCATAACTTTGCCTATATTTGTCAGATTTTCAAATGCAATACCTCAAAAGACTTGTATTAAGCTCTTAAATAAAACTGCATTTTAATTTAAGAACGCGATTTTACTCGGTTTTACTCGATTTTTATTCGAAAAGTATACAAAAAAAAATTAAGTGCCAGCATAAGGGTTGACGTAAGTCAAAAAATACGATTGTATGCACACTTGAGCATACACGCATCTATATGTGTGTGTGTGAGCATATGTGTTTATGTGTGGGTGGCTGGGTTGGTTGCTTGAATGGGCTCGGCGAAAAAAAAAAAAACGCTACCCCACAGGTCATACTTGTAATTGCTAGTAAATAATTTCCACTTGCAAGTGGCAATTGCGAAACAGTCTCATAAATAGCGCGAACTTGAACGAGAAAAGCAAACCACAAAAACAAATTTATAGTCAACACTTAATCTAAGCTGTCAATGCGAATGCAACAACAACATACGCAACAACAACAAACAAACAGCAGAAACTATCGTAATTGCTTGCACACAACGTAAAAATTGCACAACCGTTACGTATATTGCAAGTATTACGTTACGAATTGACCCAATACACACACACACACATACAAACGGCTGTTAGGAAAGAAGTCGTAAAGTTTTAGTTGCATTTCGTCTTCGTCTTTGTTTCGTTTTCGTTTTCGTCTTTGACTTTTAATTTATGTTTCAATTCCAATTAGCAGACGAAGCGCTTGCAGCTTTTATGCGAGTGCCGTTAATTGACTTTCGGCCTGGCGCTGGCGCGTCATTTGTAACTGTATAAGTAACAGTAAAACGGAGCTGGAGCGAGAGAGAGCGCGTACAAAAAGTGAGCAAACCTTATGGTCCTGCAGGGGAGAGCGAGAGAGTGGGGGAGAGAGTGGGTGAGCTGTAGGTTAAGTAAGTGGAACGATTATTAGCCAATGGCCATCGCAGCTAATTGAAGTTCAAATTGTGCTCGGCTTAGCTAACGAAACCTCTGAAATGTAAGAGCTTACACACATGAGCCAAGGCAAAGGCGAAAAGGCGAAAAGGAAAAGCAAAATCGAAGGCAAGTTAAAAGCGCAGACGAAGACGAATTCACAGTAAATTCACTTAAGTGACATAAAGGCAACTAAAGCCAATTTAACGGTCAATACAAAGGGACACACACACACAAAGGGTGAGGAGAGAGAGAGAGAGAGGGGAGAGCAAAGCACCCACACAATCACATGACGATTGTAAGGCAAACGGAAATAAAATCAAGCATAAATGCAATAATACAATTTATGTGCCAAATTTCATAAGAACCATAATGGACTTGCCCACACACACACACACACACATACATACAAATCAAGCAAAAGTCATCAACAAACAAAGGTGACTTCCCTATATAGAGAGAGAGAGAGCTGAACGTAATCGTAATCACATTTGTGTTGCCGAAATATCCTGAATGCTCTTGATGCTATTTATGTGTCATTTTCATTGCGCAAAACTTTTTGCAGACGGACGGTCAACAATGTTTCGATGGGACTCTCCTCTCCGTCTCTATCCACTTTTGTTGCTGCAAGTTAACAACATTTGCTTTACGTTTGCCAATTGCATTATAACTCAATTGTAGCTGTGCGATTTTCGATGGTATGAATGAAAGTATCGAATCGAATCCTTCAGAAGTGCCAGGAATTGTGTTAAAGAGAGAGAGGAAGTGCAAAACAACTTTATAACAAGTGTTGCAAGTGTGGATGGTGCTACAAGAGTTTTCGTCAAACAAACAATTGATACCCTATAGAAATTGGGCTTGAAGATTTTGTTTATGTTAAACATGATCTTGAACTCTTTTTTGTGTAAGTGCTTACGATGACTTTGCATAATGCTCAAAACTCAATGTTATGTATTTCTTACTTACATGCATTGTTATCATCATTGCTTGCCCCACATTCGAAAGCACTCGAACTCGCAAGCTGTCGAAATGCATTAACAATTTTTGGGCATCCTTAATGCATCTCAGTTGGCCCATAAATTGTGTGCCTGGCTTTGGCCATATCTTCCACAAACCAAACTTGAGGGCACTTCAGTGGTATAACAATAACAACAACAAAAGCATCTAGCTTCATGTAGAGTAGAGTTGATGTAGAGTAGAGCAGGTGCGCCGACCTCATATAATAACAATTGTTTTATATATTTGCGTTATGTAAGTGCGTGAATAAAAGTGATCCAGTGACACGCCCTTCATTTGCTGTCACTGTTTAATTGATTTGACACGATATCTCGAGCTAGAAATGGATTTATGAAAGTCACGCATAACCATTTATAAGACTTGTTGGCGTTGGCAAATAGTAAACAGTTGTTCAACTTCATTCACAGCTACAACATGGCATACAAATTCGTAACTCTAACTCTTGCCACGATCCTGCTGCTGACACCAGCTTGGGCTGGTCTCAGCTATCTGGGCGATGAGCATGCTGTGGCCCATACGCATCAGAATGTGGTGAGGAACTACGATGGCACCGTCTCGCACTATGCCAAGTCGGTGTCCACACCTTACTCTCAGGTCCACAAGCAGGATACACGCATCAGCAACAATGTCTATCAGCCAGCAATTGCCAAGACGGTGACCTATGCCGCTCCAGCACCCACTGTCTACACACCTCATCAGCAACTTTTCACGCAGGCAGCACCCGAGGCACAAGTTGCTTCGATCTATCAGCAACATCAGCATCAGCAGCAATATCAGCAGCAGCAACATATTCCAGCTGCTCCAGCTACCTATGCCAGTCATCAGCCCATTGTGGTACACTATTCACCCGCTGAAACCGTTTCCCATATGAGCTTTGATGGTTTTGGTACTCATTATGGTTTCTAGTTTATACATATAAGTTTAAGAATTTGCAATAAAAAGAAGTTTCTACACAGAGATAAAAAAATGAAACGTAAAATTAAAAATTTAATTTTAAATTCAGATTTTAGATTTTTCGTTTCAAATTAAGTACGAAATTATTAAATTTAATAATTTTTCGTATTAAATTACGTAATTAAACACGATTTGTGTTAAAATCAATGTGTTAAAACCTTGATTTAAATATTAACTTCTCAAACCTAAAATCATAAAATTTAAAGTTGAGAATAAAAATGAAAATCTACCATATTTAATTCTATAATTTTAGTTTTAGGAATCAGTATGAAACGTATTAAAACTAAAGTGTATACTTTCATAAATCAAATTTTTTTTAAAAACCCAAAAAAATTATGAAAGTTAATAAATAAATTTTTGATTTAAAAAATTAAATATAATTTTAAATAGTTTTAATTTTAAAATTAAAATGCTCTATGTTTAATTTTCGATTTAAGTCAGCCACATTTTATTTTAACAATTTTTATGTTAAAAATTTTACTTAGTACTCAAATTTCAAATTAAACTATTTAAATCTTATATATAAAAGAAGAAATCATGGGATTAACGTTTGGGTTTCCGTTTCGAATTCAACTCTTATAACACTGCACTCCAATTTGGCTCACGTCTTCATGTTGCTGGATAAACAAATCATAAAAATCCACACAAAAGTGCACTACAAATAGCCTCAAGTAGGACATTAGCTTGCTTGTTGTGTGTTAATGCCCCAAGCCCCTCCCCCTCCTACACTTGGCAGCTCGTTGTTGGGTTACGTGATTTGTGCAGCGTAGAACTTAAAAATCGGACATGAAAACGTACGTGACTCGCATAGCCAAGTGCCCAAAGGACCAAAAGGACCAAAGGACACAGCATCGAGTGAACTAATCGGATTGCTTACAATCTCTTTTCTTCTTGCGCCAGTTCTTATGAATTATGCACATTGACAATTGCAACTTGGGCTCGAAGGGTCATAATCTATAAATTGAAATCACATTTTTGCTAGCTCATTAATTTTGCAAAGTAGGAAAATTGCCGAACTAAATGTAAAAAGTCAATTTCAGATCGAGCTCGATGCTCATCAGTGGCAAGTGGCATAAATGATAGATGGCATCATTTAGATGGCAATCAGTTAGTAGAAAGGCGGACCACAGAAATGCCTTCGAGCTAATACGCAAAAATGGCCAAAATAAATTTTCGTCAAAAAAGAAGAAATTTGCTTGGCAAATTGAAAAAGTCGCTCGCTAAACGAGAAACAAAATGCGGCCATAAACAGCTCTTAAATGCAACAGTCAGCTGCTTCTGGGCTTGTTCCTTGCAACCAGCCTTTGCCACTTGACTGCAAAAAAAGGCGCAATGATAAAATATTTGACTCGACCAGAAAAGAAAAAAAGTTGGCTGCAAAACGAAAGAAGAAAGGTTCCAAGTGTTGTTGTTGTTGTTGTTGGTGGTGTTTTAGCCATGTTGTTTTGCTGTTGCGGCCAAAGTTGAGTGGCAATGGCAACAGCCTTGCACTCGTCCCTTTGCCGTCAAAAGGAAGTTGCAAAAAGTCGAGAGAGAGAGAGAGAGAGAGAGGACAAGAAAAATATGCAAACTGCCCAGTAAGACGTATTTATCAACATAATTACATTTTTTAATGGCTTTTTAAACCGCAAAATGGCAAAGCCGTAAAATGAGATAAAAGTAGAGCATAAAACTAAAAGATATATATATCATACAGTAGATTTGTTGTTGTGCTTTAAAGGCAACCGTTGAGTTGTGAAAAGGTTGCAACAACTTAACTCAATTAGACGATTCACTGAGTTTGAACAGTTTGTCTATTCCGGAATTCAAAGGGACTTTATACATAGTGAAATGTATACTTGCGGACGTACGATGGGTAAAAAAGGGTATAATGGTTTTGTGCAAATGTAAGTAATAGGCAGAAGAAAGCGTATTCGACAGTATAAAGTGTATATATATTCTTGATCAGCATGAACAGCAGATTCGATAAAGCCATTTCTGTCTATCCGTCTGTTTTTGCGTCTTTCTATCTGTCTTGATACGTAATGGGTTAAGCCCATACTTGTTATGCTTTAGAATGCTTAATATTTTAGATAAGTTTGTTTTCAGTCACAACGTATGGTTTTAAAATTTGAAGTTTTCAGAATTAGGGGGGTTATTTTTAGTGGATTAACTAACTACTCAAGAATTGCAAGATTTTACTGTATTTGATTCCAAGACATTAAGCCATTTTCCTCCTTTTGTTGATCTTTCTTTGTTTCACACAGGCTTGGGCCCAAAAGGCACCTCACATTAATAATACGAGATGGGCGACCAGCAATGTTCAAACAAGAACTATGAATCAAATTTCAATGAAAAGTATTTCAGCTAATAAAAAAAATGATGTGTCAGGCCCCCAAATACTTAGATAACATATATAAATGCTGGCCTGAGAATCAAGTAGCTTACCGAAATGATAAAAAAAAAGCCGAGAGCGAGAGAGTAAAGAGAAACAAAGTGATCGAATGCAAAGATTGCAATGTTAAAAACGTAAACATTGCATTAAAACAAAAACACAAATCAGTTGTTGTTTGCCAAGAAGAGAGAACAGTTCAAATGCTGTTTGTTTTTGCAAGCAAATTCGCGTGCGGGTTTTCTAAAAATATATGTATAGATGTACATATATGTGGGTATTAAAATAAATATTCCGCCCACGTTCAATGTTGAGTGTTTATCAAATAAATATTTGCCCAAAGCGTGATTCAGTGGGAAAAACGCTGCTCAATTGAACAGGCGCATGTGTAGAATGCTAACAAGCTATAACACGCTGTGGGCTCTCTGTGTGCTTATCTTATCGATAACACATATCGATCAATCATTTGGCTTTGGAACGTCGCGATTGAATGTAGAACCTAAGCTAAACACAAACGATTATTACACTTACAATGGCATGTTGGATTATCTAGATCAGTTAGCTGCGGCCTACAGTCAGCGTGTGAAGCTGCGTACAGTGGGCACCAGCTATGAGAATCGCACGCTAAAAGCCATCACAATCACCAATGGCGATGGTCGGAAGAATAAGAAAGTCATCTTTGTGATTGGCGGTGAGCATGCTCGTGAATGGCTAACGCCAGTGGCTGCCTTATATACCGTGGAGCAACTGGTTGTTGGGTATGAGAAGCGTGCAGATTTGCTGAGGGATTACGATTGGATTGTAATGCCACTGGTTAATCCAGATGGTTATACGTATTCCCGCACTACGGATAAGTATTGGCGCAACACACGCTCCCCGAATGCGGGCAACTGTTTTGGCACCAATATAAATCGCAATTATGATATTGCTTGGGGCACGGGTTATCCAGAACTTAAAGATCCCTGTGACGAAAATTATGCGGGCAGCGAGCCCTTTTCGGAGCCAGAGACACGCGCTATAAGGGACATTATGCTGGAGCTTGTAAACGAAGGACGTGCTCTTATGTTCATTACCTTGCACTCGCATCATACTTGTTTCTATTATCCCTGGACTCATAAGAGGTAGGCCCTTATAATCAATTTCAAGCCTAAGCATAATAATCATTCTCTACTTTCTTAGTGAACCCGCAGAAAATGTTAAAAACCTGCGCGAAGTGGCCAAATGCGGTGCAGAGGCCATAGAGAAAGCAACTGGCACAATATTTTATGTGGAGCAAGCTGGCTTAGAAGATGCTTTTGGTGGCACCAGCGTGGACTATGCCTATTCCATTGGCTTTCCGCTTTCCTATGCGTTTGAACTATCTGAAACGCGTCGTGGTAACAAGTTCGACTTTTGGCCACCCCCCGAACTGCTTACAGAGCTGGCCCAGGAATCATGGGTGGGCATTCGAGGCATGGCTGAGAAATTAAATTATTACTATCCGGATAGTATTCAATCGTTTAAGAATGCAACATTGCCAACAGATCATCAAAATAAATTATCTTCATCGCATAGCTTAGAAAATATTTCCAAAGTTGTACTTATCCTAACGGGTATTTCGTTATTCTCCAACTAAATACAAAAAAGAAACTTATTAATAGAAAAATATATATTTTATTATGAAATATGAACGTATTTATTCTAGTATTTTTTTTGAATGCCTGTTTAACAATCTCGAGCTTTAAGTTATGACCATGCTGGGAAATGGAGTTTAATTGCTGTTGTTGTTGTTGCCTGCATTCGTTGCATTCGAATTCGTTTCATTTATATTAATTTCAGAACATTTTGCGCCTTAACCGAAATATCAGTTGTCTCGCATTTTAAAATATATGTATGTACACTTTTAAATCCGCCACACGCGTACACAATGCTAAGTGAAAGGGGGGTGCTGTATGTGGCTATTGGGTTGCAACTGGGGATCACGTGGCTGGGTGGGTGGATGGGGAGGCGACACCCACAATTGAATGCAATGGAATGGTTTTTGCCATGGCTATCAACGTGACTTGGATGCATCTTCTCCTTCCCTTATGTGATGGAACACGCTCTTTGGGCGGTCTGGGCACTGTCTGTGCCATATCTGTCTCTCACTGGGGATTGTCTGATACATTTCGCATGGTGCAATTAACGCAACAAATTGCATTTTTAATATGCACCAAATTAATGTGGAAAATCTTTTTTGAACGGGCAAAAAAAATATATATATCTGCAAAGGATTTTTATTTATAACAGTCATTGTGCAAATTGAAAATTCACATTTGCGTTGCACAATTAAAAACACGCTTTAAATATATATTTATATATGTCTGCTTGTACGTAAGTATCTGAAGTTGATTTTGGCGCTGACCCTTTTGGCATTTAAAATAATATCACAAAATGCCATTACAAAAGTCAAAGTTGCCACGACCGCAGGAAGCAACTGTTAATTAGATTTTTTGTTCGTTTTTTGTGTTTTTTTGTTGAACCCTCGCTTGGACTTGGAACACTTTATGCCTTGGCAGCTATTCATCCAGTGCCAGAACTCCAGTTATCACAACGAGCACTGCAAATGTTTTAATTTCCGCACGAGTGTCTCTAACGGAAATTACCTCAAAAAAAAAAAAATAAAAAGCGAAACAAAAATAAACATTTGAGCCTCCACATTCGCCTCCCTTAACTGGTTGTTAAAACAATTAACATACTCATTTGTTTCCAATACAATTTCATTCAGAGCACTTTCATGCTAATCGCTGATTAAACTCAGAGAGAGAGTAAGAGTGTGAGAGCAAACTGCATCGGTGATAAGATTAGTACTATGTGGATTTAGGTTTAAGGTTTTGAGCTTTAGCCACTTCATAGTGCAAAATGCTCTTGATCGCAATAGTTGTATTTCTGCTAACGGCGGCTTTTCTTAGCCATCGCGGCCAGCGGAGACGTCGGGAGGCAGTCGCCAATCTGCCGGGACCCTTCTGTCCGCCCTTAATAGGCGCAGTGCATCGCATGATAAGAGTGAATCCAAAAAGTAAGTTTTTCAATCAAACAAGTTTGAAGTGTTTGGTGTTTAGCTAATTAATTTATTTTTAATTTTTTATTTAATTTTGAATTTTTAATTTAATTTAATTCTATTTTTTAATTTTTAACTTAAAACATAAGCAAAGCGAAAATGTGGTTCAACTCGTTTAGGTCTAGTTTATGTAACCCCAATGGATGCAAAAATCAAATGCACTTTGGTTGTAGGTCGTAAAGCTGAGAGACTTGTGCATTATATGTATATATATTTATTTGTATATTAATACAAGTGTTTGAAGGGAAAAAAACAACAAAAAGCTACTGTTTCGATAAGTTAAGCATTTGGGCTATTTAAGGCGTTAAATACTTTTCCATTAATGAAGCCTAATCGAGAATCAATTGATTGTGTGAGCTATTATTAGTTGTGATCATTATTATTCTCCATTGTTTGCTTTGAATGCCATTAAAAGAAAACGAAACTTGTTTATAAACAATTAAAGCACTTGGGAATTGAGCTTTGGATTAAACATGTTATCGTTATCGCTAATGCTTTATTACCCTATTAAACGTTATCAAGCGCGTTAATATATTCTTGGTCTCCCGCAGATTTTCTAAAAGAGAGCAAAGAACAAAGTGATAAATTGGGACACTTGCAGCGTATCTGGGTCTTTAATCGCTTAATAGTTGTCAGCAGCGATTTGGAATTCAATGAGCAAGTGCTTGCCAGCCAGGAGCATCTGGTCAAGCATCCCGTCTACAAGATCCTCGGTCAATGGCTGGGCAATGGCCTCCTCCTAAGCGATGGAAAAGTGTGGTATCAGCGTCGCAAGATCATTACACCCGCCTTCCATTTCTCCATACTCGATCAGTTCGTGGAGATTTTTGATCAGCAGACGAATGTCTGTATTAAGCGGCTAGAGCAGAAGGCTGATGGCAAGACAACCTTTGATGTGTATTCCTACATCTGCCTGGCTGCTTTGGATATCATTGCTGAGACGGCGATGGGTACAAAAGTTAATGCCCAATTAGCTGAGAGCACGCCGTATGCAAATGCCGTTAATGAGTAAGTCATAAGTTAATTGTTAATGCATATTACAAAGGTTGAATATTAATGAGCTTGTAATGAGTTGATACTCTAACTAATTATACCCCTCTCTCTTGTAGATGCACTGCCCTGCTGGCTTGGCGCTTTATGTCTGCCTATCTGCAGATTGAATTGCTTTTCACGCTGACGCATCCTCATCTCAAGTGGCGTCAAACGCAGCTTATTCGCACCATGCACGAGTTCACCATCAAGGTAATCGAGCAGCGTCGTCAAGCACTGCAGGAGGAGAAGGAAAAGCAGCAGCAGCAGCAGACACAGGAGCAGAGGGACGATGGGATTAGGGGCAAGCGACGCATGGCCTTGTTGGATATCCTGCTGCAGGCGAGCGTAGATGGACGACCGCTGAGGAACGATGAGATTCGCGAGGAGGTGGATACGTTTATGTTTGAGGGTCACGATACCACAGCCAGTGCCACATCCTTTTGCCTCTGGTCGATCTCAAGGCATCCCGAAGTGCAGCAAAAAATGCTGGAGGAGATTTTAGAGGTGCTGGGCACGGATCGCAGTCGCGCCATTACCACACGCGATCTCAGTGAGCTGAAGTACATGGAGTGTGTCATCAAGGAGTCACTGCGTCGTCATCCCCCAGTGCCGCTAGTGGGACGCAAGCTGCAAACGGATTTCAAGTACAGTAAGTTGAATGAAAAATCTTCAAACTAAGTTTTAATATCACTTCCGTTTCTCACAGCTCACTCCAAGCTGGGCAATGGCATCATACCTGCCGGCACGGAGATTCTCATGGGTCTCGTTGGCATGCAGAACGATCCATTGCAGTTCCCAGAGCCGGAGCTCTTCAAGCCCGAGCGGCACGAGAGTGGCGAACGTGCTGCCAATTTCGCCTATGTGCCGTTTAGTGCTGGGCCAAGGAACTGTATTGGCCAGAAGTTTGCTCAACTGGAGATGAAAATGTTGCTGGCCAAGATTGTGCGGGAATATGAACTGCTGCCAATGGGTGATCCAGTGGAGCCTGTGGTCAACATAGTTTTGCGTTCGGATAATGGTTTTCAGCTTGGGATGCGCAAACGGGATACCAAATAATGAAAGTATTTTTGATATTTAGAAAAATTTATCATCTTGTAAACAACAATTAATTGCTTTGGTATGCTTGTAATCGGGCGCATGTGCAATATCGTATACGTAATCTATTTAAAAATCATATTTAATACTTTAAAATGTAAGAAATTTTCCTTAATAAATTATTTTATTGCATAATATGTTTTGTTTTTTTGAGAGTTTAATGTTGCTTTAACGCAATTTGGAAGCCATTTTGTGAGCCAAGAATCAATCGCAGATCCAGATGCACTGCATCACCATAAGGCAACAGCTCAAACTGAAGAATCAAAGGACCCAAGAAGGCCTTTAGGAGCGCTAAGGTAAACTGCTGAGCAGGACAACTGCGTGGACCCAAACTAAAGCTCAGCAGCTCTGGTGGATGCTCCAGAAAGCGTTCCGGCCGAAAGAGATGAGCTTTGTTGCCATACTGCTGTTCACAGCGTTGCAGCTCGTAAAGATTAACATAAATCTCGGCACCAGTAGGCAAGGCGCCATCGCCGACCACAGAGTGTGCTAGGAATAGATATAATATGTATGACCAAAAGTTAAAGTCATTAAGTATACGTACTGTAGTTAAAGTCCTGACTTAGTTGCCGACCCACAATCAGCTGTGGTGGATGCAATCGCAATGTCTCCTTAAGCACAGCATCTAGATAAGACAGATTCTGCAGATCCAAATCCTTATCGCTGCGAGCATTGCGCAACTCCTCCAAACAACGCTGCTGCACAGACGGATGACGAGCAATTAGGATCATGGTAAAGCTGAGCGTCGTGCTGCACAGCAAGTAACCCAAATGATTGCAAGTATTCAAATCCGCAAACAGTTGCGCCTCAGTCAGGTTACCATCAGCCACAAGTACATCCAAAAGCGATTTATGTTCCCGCTTTGTTATGGGCTCAAAACGATCAATAATAATAGCTTCACTTTTGACAAGTTCATCGGAAAGCTGTTGCTGACGACACTGCTCCAAGATCTGTTTATGCTCAGCGTTTAACGCTTTGATTAGTTTCTGTTGACGATAACGCATTAGTGGAGATCCAAGCCAAAAAGTAAACCGATTTGCGGACTTAATGTTTAGAAAACGTTTGCGATAAAGTTCGGTAAGACTATGAAAATGAATAGAATAAATCAAAAAGCTCTTGAAAGTGTCTTTAACATACTCTATAAATGCCTTTTTATATGCCACACTCGGTGGCACACCACAAGTGGTTGACAACATCAAGTCGAGCACATTGCCTGACACTTTTTGCCACACATCAAAGATCTCGCGAGATTTTGCCAACTCCATTAACTCGGCACAAAGTTGCTCTGCTTGTTGCTGGCACACTTTTGTTAGCTGCAACATATTCTGAGAGCCAAAGAATGCCGCTAATTGCTGATGCCGCTTTGGCCATTCCTCTGGCCTGCACATGAGCACGCCGTCTCCAAGCCAGTCACTCATTAGTTCATAGCCAGTTTCCAGATGCGACTCACTCAGCAGCAGTTGTTTGGCCAGCTCCAAGTCAGCAACGGGTATAAATAGACGATGAAAGACCCAACAACGAGTCAGCGTTCCATATTTGGACAGGTACTTGGCGCTGCGCTTGAAGAAATCTGTTGGAATGAGTAAGTGCAAGCAAAGTGCGGATATCTTTAGACATACTCTTTGGTCTGAGTAGAACGATGTTGTGCATGGCGCCAATCAGGGGCCAGGTGTGGGGACCCTTTAGATTTTTGACAAATCTTCGCTGTTGACGCGTTCGCAAATAGTTAAAGGCCGAAGCCAAACAGAAACACACAAAAATGCTGCCCAAGATCATTTTGGCAACTGAGAAGGCCAGCGGCAAATGCAAGCGGTTTATGCTACTGCAGATTAGAACCAGTTTATTGCTGACCGTATTTTGGGGGCAATCTCAAGTGTTTTTACGATCCAACAAACGATAAAGCTTTCAAAAGTTCATTGCGAATTCGCAAAAGACAAAGGTTTTCAATCTATTTTAGACTTATTGCAAAATCATAGTTTTAAAACAGAATCCGGTCTTAGCTGCTTACAGTTACGTTCCACAAAGTGTTGCTGGCAACATGAGCTTTGCAACATTTGCATTAGCTGGCAACATTTAAATTTAAAATTCATTCAAGACAAGCTGTTAATTAATAACTGTTTCTCGATAAGCTTTAGCTTTCTGTATTGCACTTTATTTATTTTATGTGCTTGAAAGATTTCAATAATTAAGTTATGTTTGTATTTAGTTTTCAAACACAATCAACTAACTTGATTGGCCCAAACGTGGTAATAGCAATTCCAATTCAATGGATACAAATACATATGTATGTACGTATTTAACTATCAAAGCACACATTGATAAAATATTTAAACACTTAACAAACATTTATTGCTGCTGGCAAAATCATTTTTCGAACTATTACGAGATTTGGGCTGTTTGGTTTGAGGGAGGAGATGTAGTCTCATCTTTTCCAGCTCCCCAGCGGCATTTGGCCATATGGCAGCTGTTGCTGTTCCGAGCTAGAAAATTTAAATCTTTTGTGAAAAGTTTCTATGTGTGTGCGTCAGTGTGTATGTGTGTTGGTTGGGGCTGTCGGTCAACCCTTTCAAGAGTCCAACTGTCAAAAGTACATTTGCCTCGGTTACGCCACAGAAATATCCTCGAAGCATGTAATGACAATATCAGCAATAGTAAGCGACCCTTTATACCCTCCATTCCCCCTACCTGTTGCCCCAGTTGCTCTGTTGCGAGGGCCGCGAGGGCTTTGGGGATTTGAGAGGTTTGTGGCTCTTAGCTGTTGCTTCTCTCTCTGCTATATTCTCATTTTGCGGCACTGATGAAACTTTAATGGCACAAACACGCACTCTACATCGAAGCAGGGCCATGTGTCCAACGGCGATTTAAGGTAGCTTTTACAATGCCTTTCTGCACAATTTAATATCGTGTGAAATGTAAGAAACATTTCAACAACAACAACAACATTCTTGTGGCTAATGTTTGGCTAATGAAGGCACTTTTATTGTTGCGGCTTTGGGTTTGTTGAACCCCAGGTTGATCATTTCTGTGCATACATACACAAATGTAAATTCATATGTCAATGTCAGGAGCAAGCCGAAATGGCCGTCCTTACGTCGCCTTTCGTATGTTGCACGTATGCAAATTAACAAAAAAATGAAAGAAATGCAACAACGGCAACGGCGATGGCGATGGCGACGGCGACAATGAAAACTAAGCGAAAAATAACAACAAAGCCAAAAGTCTGACCATTCGTATTGTTTCTCTTGTAGCTGCTGTTGTTGCATGCGGCTTTTCGAGTGGTGCACGCCAAAAACAAAAAAAGCAAATGGCATCCAGGATGCAAATCCTTTTTACAGGCCTGCCGAATATCTGTCGTGTTTGTTGCCTTTCGCCAGCAAAAACTTTGAAAAACAAAGACGTAAAAACTGTTTGCAATACCATTGTTTCCCCTTTTTTTCCGGGAAGGCAACAACAACAACACTGCACGCAAAAAAAAAACCACAGATACTGGATACATCCATACTAGTTACTCGTACATACATATACGCTTATAAATTGCAAATGCACTCGGTCAGCCGGCAAGTTAGAGACAGAGCAAAAGACACAACACAACAACGACGAACAGCGATGACAACAACCAGAAAATGTTTGAAAAAACAAAGGCTATTGCCAATGACAACGAACTCGGCAACGCGCAGCTTTTGGTTAAGACTGAAAGAATGTAATGACATTTTGTGATAGATTGATTAGAATTCCTTTAATGATTAAAAGTATTAAAGTATTCAAACGTGTGTTGTAGGCGTGGAAATTGAATAAAATTGATAAAAATTTTATGAGTTTTGAAAAATTTTTTACATCGAACTCAAAAAAAAAATACATCATAGGGCATTTGCAAGTCGTTATAACTAGCTTGTCTCCATTTTCACAGTAACTGTTGTTGCTGCTGCCTGCTGCCGCCTGCTGCCTGGTGTCGTTGGTGACAGGAAGCATTTTGCATGAAATGCCCATAAAAATGATATGCACATCAACGCTGTCTGATATCAATGGTGCGATAAGCGCGAAAATTTGCTAACTGTTCGATGTTGTTGTTGTTGTTGTTATAGCTGTGTCAGTTGGCTTGAACTAATTGAGGCAAGTTTAGATTAAGGTTACTTGCAGCTGGCTGTCAGTTAATAAAGATGAACTGTAAGTCGTCTCTTGACTCCGTTGACTTGTCTGTCTGTTGACTAACTACATTTGGCTAGACATTTAATTTGGTTGTGCAGCTAAAAGGTTGCCATCACTCACAGGCCAACCACCATCCACAATTATGCCATTGACTTTTTGTGTGTCTACTTTTAGCGCTGTTTCCTTAAGCATCACATCACGATAGTAGAAGTTGTAGTGTATTAATTCCCCGTTGTCATATGTCATCCAGCCCCTAATAATACAAGCTGATGTGTGGCGTTATGATTACTGTCAGCAGCAGAGCACTCAGCGTGATAGAGAGCTAGAGAGAAAGAGAGAGAGGGAGAATGGCACTCATATCCTTATGGGCTTATGCCATACACACACACACTGTGACTTAAGGTGCCCCGCAGCGCAACTGTGGCAACAACTTTGACTGCGCGACAATTTATCACAGCCAATTTAACCACTTAAGTGTGAAATACGTTGCTGAAGTAAAAAGTACACACACACACACACGCACACTATGCATATGCATGTGCGTTACATTAATATACACATACAGACGTACACACATGATGTATGTATGTTTGTGCATACAAATAAGTCAAATAAAATATGGAAAGTCAAGCGCGTTTCACAATTCACAGGCACTGTGCCAATGGCCTCCAGGCGATGTCCTGAATCCAACTGCAAATTGCCACAACGCTGACCACTCAATGCAACAGAGAGAAAGAGAGAAAGAGAGAGAGAGAGACAGAGATGGCGATATGTGTCTGTCTTTGTATATCTGCTGGCGGCATTTATTTGTTTACAATCTGTTTGCGAAAAGCTGCCGCAAGGCTTAAAAATCTGCATTTGCATTTGCGCTGAATCCATTGTTCTCTGTGTACGAGTGTGTGCATGTGTGTGTGCGCTTGTGTGTGTGCGCATGTGTGTGTGCCATTTGTATTAATTGAAAAAGACAGTTGCAATATATGAGTTTACTCGCTGTGAATTTTGTTGGCCAAATACTATTTATAGCCAATTGAATTTCATGCGAATTGACACTTAAAACGTTTCACTTTTGGAAATGTGGTTAATAAACTCAGCACGAATCACACGTCGTATGAGCTATACGGGGAAAATCAATTATTTGCTTTAAATTTGAATAAAGAAGCACATGAAACTTAAATGATATGAATAAATATTTTAAAAACAAGTAAATAAATCTTATCTGTTCGCTTATTTCTTCACCTTTCCATTGATAAATTCACTTATGTAAAATCAAACTTAACTAAATATCGTTCACCCTTTTAAAGCATTTGTAGTCTACTTGAATGAACCTACTGAGGCAGGGTGCGATGCTTTTATGAAATCGGCTTTTAGCTGTTCGCACATTCACATTCACATCGTATATATAAAAGTGCAGATTCATGTTTTGTTTGACAAAATCCGTATAAATCTAAAGAGCAAATGCCGTAGCAAGAAGCAGTCAGTAGTCAGCATTCAGCAGTTAACTGGCTCGCACATGAGCCGGATTTGTGAAAAGCAGCAGTGAGAATAGCAGGAGCTGGAGCAGTGGCAGTGAAAGTACTTGCCGACTAAAGCTGCCAAATGGAATTAGCCGAAGTCAATGATGGCTCAGTCAGGTAGCCAGTTCAGTGGAGTTTGTCCAAAAGGCACGTGTTGCGCGCTCTGTTATATAATAATTTTCACACTCATTAAAAATTTGCATAATTACAGAGGAGGGTGCGTCGTCAAAACTCATCTCATTAGCGCATTGCGCATACGCCACGTTTTTTTCTGACACGCCGACACTCCGACACAGCCTGCAGGCATATAAAAAAGGTGGGCACACGGGCTGGCTGGCTTGTTGTTAATTTATGTGGCACAAAGTAAATGAGCTTTTCATGACACTCAAGTGCTAAACGCGTCCGTCGCGGCCATGAATGAATGAATGAATTATAAATGCATGGAAATTAAAAACAATTACATGAAAATTACATTTTACACCACAAACATAAATATAGTATGCTAAAGCAAATGTCTATCCGCGATGTAAACAAATAAACTGCGCATAATGATGCTAATCCCTTAAGCCAACCAGCTCCACTTCAGCCCCCCCTTAACCAGGCCACAAAAAGTGCCATCAATTTGCATTGTGTTTGGCTCATTAGCAACGGCAACATTTCGATGGACATTTTGGACACTCGTTGTGTTCCCAGCAGCCCCATGTCGCAAATAAACATAAAATGTATAGTTATAAATACAAATGTGTAAATATATCAGCGAGGTGTGCTTGAAAACTGAACAGTTATCTTATTTCTCAAGTTGATTAGCAATGCTTTATCAGCAGACAACACAATTTATTTATAAACAATCATATATATATTTTATTATCTATAAATAAACAGATTGCTTACGTCTTGGTAATAGCTGTTTTGTTTTGACCAATCTTCAAGAGCAGCCGTGGCCGAGCGGTTAAGGCGTCTGACTAGAAATCAGATTCCCTCTGGGAGCGTAGGTTCGAATCCTACCGGCTGCGAAAGATCAAATAGCTTTATTTTTGAAACAACCCACAGTGAACAACCCATCGAGTGGATAGATTTTTGGTATTTGACAAAATGTTGCGGTTTGTATTCCGGGCACAAAAATTTAAGCTTGAATTACAGCACATAATGCATAGCGTAAAATTATTTATTTAAAATATTTTCGTGCGACTATTTTGCAATAATAATTAAATGTCAACAGTATTAAATGGCACAAGAAATACACAAAACAACAACAACGTTAAGCAAACAGTTTCCAACAAAGAATGCAATTGACAGGCAATTGAACAACAGCACAAATAAAAATATGCGAAATTAATAAATTGTATTTAATATGTTTGTTTGTGATATTTAACAACAAACAAAATTAATAAATAATGATCATAATTTGTTTCATAGTTGAATATTAAATAGAAGAGAAACTGAGACGTGATATCTTTATAATCATGTTTTAAAGTGTATGAAAAACTAAATTTCAAGTAAACTTTGACAAACATGGGAAAGTAACAATTGCCGTTTTCGCTTTATTTGTACATTCGATCAATCGACTTCGGAAATCCAGTTTGCCGCCAACTTTGTCAACTTATTATCCGAAAAACGCAGACGTTGCTGCCTCGCTAAGCTCTAAGTCCAACAAGAAAAATCACTTTTCGACATTGGCAAAAGACGTTGTCGGGCTGAAGGTTGTTGTGGATTGAAGCGATGACGATTTGCTTTCGATTTTCGAATGATTCTCGTTTAATATGCCAAACACAATTTTACTTTTTATTCAATATGCAAAAGATACACGTCAATTTGCCGTTTGTTTCCGCCAACTTTTTAATCTTGTCTTAAAGCTGACACAAAGCTATGCTCCTGCCGATGATCTGAGTACATATTATTGCTCATGTGTTTGGTGAGCATTAACTTCTTGGCTATTGCGAACATAAAAGATGCTGTGGCTAGGATTTATGTTGGCAGTTTTACAGCCATTTTAAGCACTACCTAAAGAACAGCAGAAGCAGCCAAAATGAAGAAACCAAACGAAACGAAACAGTTCAACAAGCAAAGAAACAGCTACTTAAGCGCGAATGCCGGACAAACTTTTGCAACTATTAAAGTATTAAGTAGATGTGCATCAAGAAGCTGCAGCTACAGCTACAGCTTGCCACATAACTGTAAATGCAGCATCAACAACAACAACAATGGCTACATAATGGTTGTTGCAGCAAGAAACTTTTACTCGGACTAGTCATACTTAACACTTTTTGTTGTCCTCACTGAAATGCAAGCTGCGAAAGCTGGCTTAAGTGTATAATAAGTGGTTTATTTATGTGAATAATTGTGAGAGTGTTTTGCCAGAGTTGCCATAGCTTAGCTATATACACTGTTTATGGAAAAATCTCATTACTAATTTATCGATTTTTGAAAATCTAGCTTTTGCGACAGCCTCCGTTTTGAAAACAAGATAAAAACAAATCGACAGCAAGTGGGCCAACTGCCGCCTTGTTTTTGTTTGATATATATGCGCTCGTCTCAGCTTTAAATCAATGTTGACAAACTTTTATTGGATAAGTTTGTTTAACGACAGGCAAAACGAACGACAGACAGAAACGCAGGTAAAAGTTAAAAGTTGATCTTTCGACTTATTTTTCTTCTTCTTTTTTTGCATGCTTTGTAAAAAATCAAATTGAGCAAAAGTTGAACTTGTTGCAAACTTTTCTGCAAACGCGAATAAAAATCAAAGAAAAACGAAAGGGGTGGCAAGTTTTGTAATTTGATTTGTGCACAAAGTGCGAGCAATTGATTAGCCATTCTGGCAGTTCATGAGACCACCCGCACTCCATTGCATTCACACTTACTCCAACACTCACTTATGATTGGCTTTTCACCTTTTGGTGATGCTGGCAGCGCCAGCTGCTCACCTGGCTCCCTTGGTATCTTAAACTGACAAAGTTTGCTTGAAATTTGTTTGCGATTTGCGGTGTGGCAAACACCATCAACAACTGTTGCACTGTTGCAGCCGTGCACAAGGCACGTGGTGAGCCGGCAGCACACAGACACAGACTCCAGCTGTTTAATATGCTGTGAAATTGCATTACATTTTGAAAAGAGTTGGCTTGCGGTTAGCTGCTGCCTTGCTGCCTGTTATGCAGATAAGCGCATTAGCATAAGGCTATTCAAGCAACTTGTGTGTGTTTGCTTGTG
This sequence comes from Scaptomyza pallida, assembly GCA_018152965.1. Classification (NCBI taxonomy): domain Eukaryota; kingdom Metazoa; phylum Arthropoda; class Insecta; order Diptera; family Drosophilidae; genus Scaptomyza; species Scaptomyza pallida. The sequence goes on from JAECXP010000107.1 coordinate 4,725,162, forward strand.
TGTATACTTAATTTTGTTTAATTAAAAGAAGAAAAGCTTTAAACTAACAATATGAAAAGTAAAACTAGAACACAGTGCTTTAAACTTGGAATGATCTTTAATGCGCCCAAATATTAATCCAAAACCCTAAAACAACTTTAAATCATGGCCTAACAGGCGTTCAACGCATCGCTTGTGCCCCTGGTCGCTGTGGGGCTAACGAAATGAAAACTTGTTCCGCATTTAAAATGCAATAACCGGATTAGATTGTGTTGTTGCAATATCAGCATGTCCTTGCTACTGTTGCTGTTGTTGTTGCATGTTACTTTGGTATTTATAGAGTTTTAACGCAATCGCAATTTCAGTTGACATTGTTCGCTTTTGGCTATTGTCAGCCGCCGTTGTTGCTGTTGCCGCTGTCGATGGCCGTCGTTGTCGTCATCGTCGTCTGCAGGTATTCCAACTGGCCAAAATCGTGCATACGCCCCCCTAAACACACTTGTGTGTTTGTGTGTGTAATCTATCGCTGTCTGCCTTATGAAAAATGCATTTGTCTGCTGTTACACGATGTGAATGGCAACCAGTTGCCCCGAAAAACAACTTCATTTAGCATTGGCCATGTTAATGTGGCAATTTCATTTTGTTCAATTGACTGAGCCTATGAATTTGTCCTTGAATTGAAGTTAGAGCCAATAAGCTAACACAGCTTTAAATACCTAAATATCTTTTTTAAAACCTATCATCTTCCTTATTCACTTTGAAAATTACCCAGATTTGCCTAAAATCAATCAATCTGAACGTTTTTTTTTTGCAGAGGCGTACAACAAATCTCACAATTTTTTTCGAAAGCTTGGCAATCAATCAAAACTTTGACACTTGTTGCACCTGTGGCTATTAAACATGCCCCTAACCACAAAACCAAAGAATTAAAAAAGGCAGACTCTTATTCCACATTGATGGCCATGCTACAAATTAAAGACAATGCAAATAAGTCAATTCCCATTTCGAACATGAGGCGAAATTAATGCGCTACACAACAAATACGACAAGATAAATGTTTTTTTGGCACTGTTACGTTGAACAAGATAAACTGATGCGCCAAATGTGGGAGAAGCATGGGTAAAGGGGGGCTAATAAAAATAAATATACGAGTCCTGTGTGCGCGTCCTGGCAGAAGTGTGAAAAGTGCCTTCCGGGCACAGTGTGCGTGTGTGTTTGTCACGTTTAGCATTTCAAAAGGCGTATTGTTTATTTTTTATTTTCATTCTTTTCGTTTTCCTCTGTATTTTCGCATTCAATGTTATTTATCTGTGCTTTCGTCCTCACACCTCTTTTTTACCATCAGCAGCCTTTGTAACCCAAGTTCACTTTCACAGTGCGCTTTTGTAGTTAACTTCTTTGTAGTTTTCGCTTACTTATTCATTTCATTTTCTCTCACACACACGGTGAACTTTTTTTTCTGTGCTCTTATTTTTTTACACAAGAATGGAAATGAAACACGTTGCGTGCTAGTGTATGTGTGTGTGTGTGTGTTGATAAACTTGGCTAGCTGGAGAATGTCACGTACGGCAACAACCTTTGCCACTTAAAGTTTTAAGTTTGGGCCAGTGGCAAAAATATGTTTTAATTCCATAATCAGCTTCGGCACTTGGCACCAAAAAGCTAAAATCAATTCCCCATTGTTCAACAGAGTCCAAAAATCATAGCATACTTTGCTGCGCGACAAATGCTGGTCACGTACAATCGGCAGCAGGACAGTGAAAGAGCGTACAAAGGGGCAGCAAGGGTATGGGCAGCTGTCGCTGTTTGGGTGCACTTAGCATTGCTACATAATTTCAGATGGCGTCGTTTTAAGAATTATGAATGCCACGTGACTTTTGCTGGGCAAATAAAAGCAAACCAAAAATGGGAGGGTTTGTAAAAATTGCTGCTGAACCGAAACATTTAGATTTTTTATGTTTTCAGACAAATAATAAGATTAATGAAACATAATGCTGAAATTGGTGATATTAAAGCTAAGTAGATAACTAAATCATAAGTATTTAAACAAATCCAAAAACTCTTGCCGAAATCTTGTCTCAAGCTTTAAAGCCAACTTGTTAAGGTATTCATGAAACCGCATTTTGGTCGAAATGTTTCAAGTGCGTTTTATATCTGTGCTGCGATTTTGGAATATGGCTTAAAGTTGTTCAACTTGCAGCTGCAGGTTTAATTTATATTGCTGGCAACTCGACCCGACCGGTCAAAGGTGTCACACATAAACCATTCAATCTGACAGTCACAAACTGTGGGAGAGACACAAGGACAAGCTCGAATGGGGGACACATGGACAGACAGACACTCACACATACAGACACAGACAAATAGACGGCTATGACAATACCCACGTTGACCGCAACCAAAACTTTCGATTTCAGTTCGTTAACGTGCAAAGTGAACACGTTTCACGACAATGCACGGAGGTTGATATTCATTCTTTTTTTTTTGCCGTAGATTTACCACGTGTGGGTTCACTCCTGCGTTTGCCGGCTGCAATTTACCATTTTGGTTTCTTTTTTTTTTTTTTGGTGAATGTTTTTTTCTGCGGCTTCCATATTCATTTGACTGGTGGCGCAAATTGCGCACGAAACATGCGAGTGCGAGTGCAGAAAACCAATTTGTAATAAAGACTACGAATGAGAATGGACATAAAAGTGGACATGCAGTCAGCTAGCCGGCATCCAGCGGCATACTGAGGATTATGTGGCATTCGAAAGATGTTGACACATCACGCAGCAGCAGCAGCGGCAGCAGAAACAGAAACAGAAAAGTTTCCTTCAGCATTTGAATGCTTTCAATTAACTTTATGTAGATAAATAGCAACAACTAGCGTTGATTGTCTCGAAGGCGCTTTAAAAAGTCAGAGGGCCAGAAATAAAATGAAACATTGCATAACAGTAAATTACGCGCAGTACGCGGAAATTGCATTATCAGCGTCAAAAGGACGCCAACCAGCAAACAGCAGCCAGCAACCAACATCCAACAGCCAGCTGGCCTGCGGCGCTTTGGCACTTCCTGCTGCGCGTCGAGACACAATGACAACACAGGGATGAGCCCGAGAATGAGTTGTGATAGTGATAGCGTAAAGTTTTCTTGCAACAGCAACGCGCATAATTACACTTAAGGGGAGGTTGGGTGCTTGCCGCTTTAGACAACTGTAGACCCAAGACTGATGAGCAGTTTATGACTTGACGCTTTTGTGCTGCGTTTAATATCTGTACTGTATTGTGTACATGGCTGACACCCGTAAATGCACATTTGTAAATAACAGTTAATAACAAAGTGGATTACTTTACTTTGGACTTGGGGGCAAGCGCAGTTGATGTGTTGTAATGCTATTTGATGCGGCTATTGCTGCAACATTTATATACAATTTTAATGAATTGTTAAAGCCAAGATACATTAGAGCTTCAGAGCACATGTGCTCAACCCCTGCTCCTGCTGCTGTTGGCAACTTTCAATTCCAATAAAGTTGAGTGCCCCACTCAGACCGCCAAGTAAATGGAAAATTTTACGCAAGGCGAGAGCGCCGGGCGACGAGAAAAGTGCTCTTTAAAATCACTTTATTATGCATGCGTGCCAATGGCTGTGTGGACACATTTGTTACCAACGATAATTTATAAGAAAATTCTCAATCGAACCCCAAAAACTGAACCGACGACATGCCGTTGCTGTCTTTTAGCGATAAAATTGCCAAACGACACGCGCTTTAATCATGAAAATTCATATTGAGAGGCGGCACATGTTCGATAATGATAGCACCATATAGGCACATGCATAAGTTTATATGCTACTCATACTCATTTTTCATACTTGCCATTGAATTAAAATTTCAAGACATTTTCTTTTTGTAACATCTAAATATCTATGGAATTGTATGTGTGGGTAGCCCAACAAGTGCTGTACTTTTGCTTTTCTTCCTTAACTTCCCTTTACAACAATGTCGTAGCACACAAAACAGCTGCACAATTTCCGTTGTAAACTTTGCGTTGAAAGTTTTTGTGTGCGACTTTTGGCAGCGCCGCAATGCCAACAACAACAAATACTACTTGAATACTCTAACATGTTAAGTTACTTTTTTGTAAGGATAACACAATTGATGCTCTTCATTATAGAATGCATGCGAAATAGGGCACTATAATACATTTGTGATATTCAAACTTTATAATTCATCAAATATAATGTATAAAATATTTTTTATTATCCTTTTATTTCCTACCTAATCTTTGACTATACCTCACTCTAGTCGAACGTAATGAGCAACCCGTAATGCTCATTTGTGTCTATAAGTTATAGCAAAGTTGAAAGTTTCCGCCGCATGCATTTCAATTGCGTCGACATTTACATGCCAAGTCATTGGCCAAGGCAACCACCCACTTTGTGTTGGCGGAGGCTGACGCAGTGTCTTACATCTTTCTCTTTGACTCTAATAGATTTTAATCAGCCGCAGGATATGCGCCTGGACAACGAACACAACGACGACAAGGACGACATGCTGCTTTTGGGATGCCTGCTTTTGAAACAGCTGGTGCTGCTTGGCGACAATTGGAATTTTAGCAGTTTGGGCTCTGAACAACGGACAAGGATGATGAGAATCGCCTTGAGCGAAGCACATTGCTTTAATTAAACGATTGTGTAATTGGGGCATATACATATATTTAGTAAAAGATCTATTGCTATAGAATAGTATTCATTATGCTTGAAAGCGTATTAAATTTTTTTGAGTGCTCGTTTTTTTCCACACAATTTAACCAGAAAAACACCTTGAGGGGTGGTGGCCAGGCCAACACGCCTAATGAGCAGACACTTTACACTCTCGCACATACACTTACTTCTGTAAAAAGCTGTTGCATTTTTTCAGCACTTTGACACGTTTCCACATAAGTAGCAAGGCGAGAGAGGGCAAAGAGCGCACATTTTCTTTTTATTTGCGTAATTGGCTGAGTGCTTCTGGCGTTGCTCGATGGCTGAGTGATGTTACAGCCAGTTTATGGGAAAGTGCTGCACAGAACAATTTAATGGCCTTATCGGTGTATCCGTTACCGCATCCGCATCCGTTACTGGCTATAAAATGACCCGCATAAATGCGACCTCTTTGCAGCATTACGCATTTAATTTGCACCAAAAGTCCTTGGCAGCAAAAGTGTGAAATATCATCAGTGGACAGCTGTGCCAATAAAAGTGTCAAATGAAAATGCGTATAATGAGCATTCAGAGTTCACTGTCCCTTTCGCCTTCATCTCCTGCATCCTGCATTCTGCGTCCTGCGACCAATTGAATGTCAATGTCGCGTTCGTTTCGCTGACTTTTGACCCGCCCCTGCTGTTGTCATTTGGGTGGCGCGAAAGTGTTTTAAAATGCAAAGTGCCATTATTTGTGTGCATCGTTAAATTTCATTTAAAAGCAGACCTCTTTACACCCCCCCACCCCCCGCAATACATCCCCGCATGCGTTTGCCACAAACTTTCGTTTATCTTGTCATTGTCATCTTTATTGGCTGCCACTGATGCTGATGCTGATGCTGTTATCCTGCGGGTGTGTTGTGTCCATAACTCTGCATGTAATTTGATCACACACAGATTGCCACACACACACACATTGCGCTATCTGTAACACAACATCGAATATCTTAGCTTTTAAATGTTTCTGGTGGTAAAGTTGGTTGAAGTATGAAACTAAAGATAGTTAAACATTAAGGTTTTTTACGCATTCTGTAATTTCGATTTAATTCAATAGAAAATGTACACTTTTACACTGGAATTTCTGCTCGCGATTCCTTTTCTATCAGCTTTAAACAAAATGGTGTAGCGAATATTAAGCAAATGCCCTAAGAGCAATAAAAATTAAACCCACATTATTTTAGTTTTCATAAGAACTTACAGTAAACACTACATCGAACTGATACCATATGGTTACAACCAACTCAATTTCATCAACATCAAAGTCTTCAATCGATTTGGCAATCGCTATTTTTATAAAAAAGAAGACGAACAACGCGAAAACGAACTGAAAATCGAAACAGCTTACTATTAATTAAACTTCTAAAACATATTTACACTTACTCTCTTAACTTTGTTGGTAATATTGTAGACGGTGCCATGAATGCCATGAATAATTCCAAAATTCACCAAAGTATCCATTGCAATTGATGATAGCAATGCCAGCCGAACACCTTTCTCTGTTTCACCAACGATTGAAACGGATACACTGATGTCAAAAACATTGCTTAACTAAACGAATTAAATTTTTTTTCAATGTTTCTTCGTTTAACAAGCTATAACTTACAGTTAGAACGCCAGCAAGTATTAGCGTAAGTACCTTAAGTGATTGAAAACCAAAAAAGCACATTTGTGTTGTTCAAAAATTACTTTTATTATCAATTTAATATTATTTTAAGGTCAACTGACACAGTGCTCAAAGCTTTACTGTCTTTCTTATATGTTTTTGGAGTCTGTGCTTTCAAATCAGGCCAAATTGGGCTGCTGTTGTTGTTCATGTACTTGCAAAAACAGTGCAAAAACGAATATAAAACAAAGCACCTAATACAACATTCAATAAATATACAAAATATATCTAAGCTTATTGCATAGGTTACTTACAGACATCGTTGTGACTAGATAAAACCATGGATTCACTAACAAATGGAAATATTTATCCGGTAAATACAGGGCTGCTTGTGAAAGAACTAGTTTGGCTATCAGAAAGCACATCAAGGTGACCATATACTAAAAAACGAATAGATTAGTGCTAGAAAAATGTGAATTGAACTTTGAGTAATACCACTTTTATGTAATATGTTTTGGAGAGAACAACCCCATAGAGACCCCAACCTATTCCAAAATTGAGTAGAGTATTCAATACTATCGACACAACTAGCCAGACCTTATTGTATCCCGGGAATTGTGCGAGATAGTCGATATCCAAACCCAGATCAACAACATTGCAAATCTAAGGATCATAAATGTAACAAAAACTTTGTTTTCCATGCCAAATTATTAACTTACCAGGACAACGGCAGATAAAAAATAGCAATTAGCCTTCAGAACAAAAACGCCTAAAAAACACATTTTGTATTAATTTAAAAACTGATCAGACACAAAACTCTCAGATGCAGCAGATTCGTAAAATAATTGCAATCAAACTTAAAACCTGCAAAGAAAATCCTTTGCAATTGCTTGTTCGTTTCATAATGGTCAACTCACCGCCCAAAAGCTAGTTACATAAAACCAAAAACTGTTCCTAGCCACACCGGGCTTGTTGCCAACAGTCAAAAAGAGTATGCATAGAACGCATTTGATAATAAGGTAGAAAATGATGCCTAATGCCAACTGAAAGAGTTGTTTATATTAATTAATACTTTTTAAGCTTAAACTTTACCAACAGCAGTCGCCAAAAACGTTCATCAAATAATACATAGACACCAAAGATTGCGAGTAGAAGGAAAAAAATGGTCGTCAAACTGCATGAAACCATCAACAATGTCCTGTCACGTTTATCAGCGAACCCATCATCAATATCCACACTCACTTCAATGACACAAAATATCTGCAGCAAAGTTGAATATAGAATGGTATAGAAAAGCTAGCAAAGGACATTGCTTACCAAAAGGATACTTAAAAGTATGGCGGCTACAATCTTAACTAAACGTTTCGAACCAATGCACATCACTGAGATACTTAGAGTATTGACTAATGTGTCGATGCTGTTGTTAAAAACTGTGTATAAAAATGACAAGTATTCCAAGTGAAACATTGATATTTACAAGGGCCAGCCCACAAGATGTTTAAGTGGCCAAGCACACATACATGCAACAACAGCAACAACAACAACAACAATGACAACATTGTTGACATTTTCCAGTTGAACGCACAAAGCAGCAGCACAAGACTCCTGTTACTTCACATCAACCTCCCCTCTGTATGTGCCACATTGCCTGTTGTTGCCTGCCCTTTCGCTTTGTGGCCCCAAACTCTGTGTACGTCTGCTAAAATAATCGCCACAATAATCTGTCAACGACAGCTGTTGATGTCATAAAAACCTTTTGAAGATGTCGTTGCCAAGGCACACACATACACACACACACACATAACAAGCTGCCACAACAAAAACAACAACAAGCTAATGATAATTTGCCACAATTTACACTCAAACCAGCCACAAACAGCAACAGGGGCACTTGTACCCGCCGCCACCTCCCCACACCCCTGCAACGACCCTCTTCTAATGGCTGGCGATAAAATCATTGATGAAGCCAAAAGCTAATTGAATGTTAATCGCTTGGCATTGACATTGCACGTGGCAGCCGCGCTACTGTGGCCGATAACGAAGGACAAACTTGCCACACAGATAAAGCGCCAAAGGTGAACATTAAATTTGCATAGAATAATGATAAATCAACAGGACCTTTAAAGGTCGCTTGTTCGCTCGCTCGCTCATTTATTTATTTATTTCACACAATAACAAGAAGACAAACGCAAACAGTCTTTAAATTAAAAATTAAATTTTAATCTACAACACACAACAAGAAGCAATGCCCGCCGGCCAAGCAATGATCCATATCAGTTAGTCGTTGCTAATGCCTCTGTCAGCATCTGCATTCGAAAACCATCCCTCTCATACCTTGCCCTTGTCTAGTTGGCTAAGACTGCCCTTTGTCTGGGACTATGACATATCGCGATGGTAGTTGTCGTCTGAGGTCTTTGCTTTTTCTCAGTTCTTTTCGTTTTCAGTTTGTCTGGCATTTGCCTTAAAACATGCTCAAATTTGTTTAAATTCCAAGACTCAAAGACACTACGCTTGGGTATATTATGAACTGATTCCAGGTTCTGGTTGCCATGTTCAAAAAAACATAGCTTTGCAACATATTATTTAGTCAAATTCAGTGTCAAAAATGTATAGCTTTCCTGCAAAAGCCATATTGTGTTATTGTCGATGAAGCAAGCTGAAAATTTTGGGCCTGCAGCATGGGTAACAACAAAAACAGTTGCATATTGCAACACGCTTTGGTCACACGCACACAAAATTTACATTTGCTGTTGCAGAAATGTAGAAATTTTTCAATTGCACACTTCAAACAGCGTCTGGCCATGACGTGGACAACATAAAATGCATTCAGACACAACACAACACACACAGTTGACCGGATCGGTTGTTGGCATTTTTGGGGTCTGCCCTTTTCACGTTTTGACCCTGTATTGTAGCCAATACAAATACAAAATGGCATTTGGCATTGGCCAAATAGACGCACAGATGCATCAATTGTCTAATTGTTTGCCGAGACAGAGTCGTCATAATGTCCATCAAATTACGCCAACCATATGTGTGTGCGTGTATGTGTGTGTGTGTCCAAGTGTCTGGGTTCTAGTTTAGCTGTCTGGGCAGCTGGACATGCCCGTGGGATAGGTAAATTTGATTTATGACTTATTATGCGTCTTATGTCCTTTCATAATTTAATTATACTAGGACATAGCTGTGTACAGACACCAGACACAAGCTGGCTGACTCTGAGAATGCGAGAATGGTAAGTGAGGCAAATGCAGTTTTTCCACTCGCTTTTGCCGTCTGTGTTGCTCTGTTGCTCTTTTATGTCTGTTTCACGCATAAACACAATAAACCATAATGCTTTCGTATTTAAATCATGAAAATTCGCTTACGTAAATTGGATTGCAACAATTGTTTGTGCTCAGCTGCATGCGCAAGCAGTTTTCTCGCACAAAAACCCAAAACACAACCAACACACACACACAACGCACACACACATACACAAGGCACAAGCACAACTGCAAATGTAATTAAATTGCACTTAGGCCAGTTCTCTTGTGTGTGTGTGTGTGTGTGTGTGTGTGTGCTTGGCATGCCAAATGAAATTGAAATAAATTATTGACTAATTGTCAACTCAGACAGACAATGCAGCAAGAGTGTGGGCCCATGATGCGTATACGCAATCACAATTCACAGCTAATTTGCCTAAGAAAAACGTTTGAGCTATGCCCCACCATCATGTTTCTTATCTTCATTTAATCTGATTGTTTATGTCGGCATTATCGGGGGAATTGAACGAAATCTATTGCATGTCGCATCATTTGTCATATCATCTTTACACATCGACAAAGTGAAGGGGTTCGGGTTGAATTGTGTGCAAAATCCTAAATAAAGTGTTCCACAATCGCTTTTTAAGCAGGCTTTCAATTAGATGATTGGACAATTTGCAAAAGTATGAGATGGCACTCATGGGTGTCATCTTTAAACACACACCACAGAGCATGACCAAGCACTTTTACAAATTAGCCACAAAGTGGGGCTATTAAATAAACATATTGCAAAATTGTAAAAAAAAATTTAGTTTGGCAGTAAAAAAAGACATCTTTTTGGTTTGCAGATATAAAAAAGAATTAATTGAAGATTATTTTAATTATTTTTAATATTTATCAATGTTTTTTATGTGAAATCACCGAAACCGCTAATCACGTTCATTTGTAAGCACAAATATTTATCAACCTTGTGGCTTGTTTCTAGGTTACTTCAAGATCACACGCAGATCGTTAACCCTTACTCCATATACAACATTCTATTGTTAAGGAAAATTTCCTTGACTTATCATATGTTATGTGTTCAATTCCTTAGCCCATTAGTAAATTGCGAGCACTCCATAAATACATTTAAATGTCACATCTAAAAAAAGCCGCGCAACAATTGAAATGCGTTTGTTCATTGTTATTGGTATTATATCAGCTGAAACAGACAGATAATTAACTGAAAATAATTATAACAAGTGCAGAAACCGGGTCACAATTCTGCACATGTCCGGCTTAAGGCAAACCAAAACATAACTGAATGGCAATGAATCTGATTTCGATATCAATTAAATAGATCAACATAGGGCAGCCGGAGGGCAAATACTCAATGAAGGTGTGCAAAAACATTAAATCCAATTAATGGCACATAACAATAATGCGCAAACATACACGCCCCCGCCACAAAGTTATCAGACAAAAGCCGCTTAACGAAACCCAGCGAAGGTTGGCCGAAATATGCCAACGATGACGTCGCACAAACCGGCTCCAATTTTGAAGTCTGGTGGTCTGATATAATCATTGAGTACTTTTTGGGAAGTTTTGGACAATTGCGCGTTTATTGCTTGTTAGGCTTCATTTTGCTTAGCCCAAGATGATTGCGATTTCAACCTCGAAAACTCAAGCTGAAAAACGGAAGCTTTGTCAAGGTCTTAAGGTTTTTTTTGATTTCTAACAAATGTGGTTTTTATTTCGAACAACGAACAAACGTTAACAAGAAGCTTTAACAACAATTAGTCGGTGATTCGCTTAGAAACCCCAGTGGGTGCCAAAACCATCGAAGCTCATGTGGGAGACGCTTTCAGCGGGTGAGTAGTGAACGGTCTGGGAGCTGCCATAGCTGGAGACGCCCAAAGCTGGGGCATTGTGGGTGTAGGTGGTGGCTGAGGGTCCATGGTTGACATTGGTGGTGGCCAGTGGTGCGGCATACGAGACAGTCTTGGCCACAACTGGAGCTGGTGCAGCATAGGTCAAAGACTTGGTGTAGACGGGAGCTGGTGCAGCATAGTGAACAGCAGGAGCAGCATACGAGACAGTCTTGTGGACAACTGGAGCAGGAGCGGCATACACGGTCTTTTGCACCACAGGAGCGGGAGCAGCATAGTGAACAGCAGGAGCAGCATATGACACAGTCTTTTGCACCACAGGAGCGGGAGCAGCATAATGAACAGCTGGAGCAGCATACGAGACAGTCTTGTGGACGACTGGGGCAGGTGCAGCATACACAGTCTTTTGCAACACTGGAGCGGGAGCAGCATACACTGTCTTCTGCACCACAGGCGTTGCCTGAGTATACAAAGGAGCTGCATAGGTGGTCTTGGCAATAGCTGGAGTGTACACATTATTCTGGATGCGAGTGTCCGACTTGCGCACGCTAGAGTAGGGTGTATCGATAGCCTTGGAGTAGCTGGACACGGTGCCATCGAAGGAACGCACCACATTGTGCTGAGTGGAGGCAACAGCATCCACAGCTGGATTTGCAATAGCCACATGGCTGGCAAGGAGACCAGCATTGGCAACGGCCACCAAGGCGCACAACGAGATGAGGTAACGGAAAGCCATTATTGAAGCTTGCAAGATTGGAGACCGACTGACTGTAGCAGATACTGAAACTGACTGTTGTTGATTTGGCCAAAATGCTGTGGCTTTTATACGCAATTGACGCGTGCCAAACTCTAATTGTTGTTGCTGCCCACAATGAGATGCGAGTTTCGTTACGTCTTTGTGTCTCTGTGTGTCGGACAACCTGTCTGCATGCTTGACGGTTTGGCAATTATTTGAAAGCCAATTTTTTTAAACGTGGTAATTAGGTTTAGAGGGCGGCTCAATGGCACACGTGTATTATTAATAACAATTTGCCAAAAAGCAAACGTAGAGAAAGAAAGCGAGAAGGAAGGGCGTGAATGAGAGAGAGTTACATCCCAAGTTGGCAACACAATTCAATTTGAAGCAGCAGCAACTTTGGTAATTTCAATAAATATTCATCATGCGCCCCGTGAAAAAGAGCCAACAGCGAGAATATTCATTTTGAGAAACTTTCACGAAAAGTACAAAAATCATAAACAAGTCGTTTGCCAGCACACAAGAAAAAGAAACCAAAACACACCCCAAACACACAAAAAGTTGACACAAGCAAAAGAAGAGTCCTTGAGCTCTTGTTGTTGCTGTCCTGTGGCATATTTGCTGCTTGAGTTGAACTCAATTTAATGGAAAAATACGCCAGCACAATAAAAGTTGTTTTTTTTTGTTTTTCTGGAAAATTTATGAGCTGCTGATAGTATTCAAAAATAATTCACTTTGTTGCGCACCCCCCAAAAAAAGTTCGAAAACTTCGAACTCAGACTCCAACGGAAACTTCTCTATTACGTTGCTCTTGCGCTCCGTCATTTGTCGACCAATTGAACCAGTTTCATTTCGTTTTTGACTTCAATAATGGAAGCTTATACTTAGGCCTAATTCGCGCTGTCACACTTATAAGGCCATGTATTGACCGTGAATATTTTTGCTATTTAAGCCACACCATTGGGCCAGTTAGGCATCAGTAACGTTTCCAGTTGCAGTTAATCAACATATTTCAACCATGGCATTCAAGTTCGTTATTCTTTCCCTGTGCGCACTGCTCGGCGCCACCAATGCTGGCCTCCTGGCACCAGCCACCACCTATGTGTCAGCTCCAGTGGTGACCAAGTTGGCTCAACCTCACTACGATGCCGTTGGCACCACACAGCAGAATGTGGTACGCTCATTCGGTGGCACTGTCTCCACCTACTCGAAGAACGTCGTCACACCCTATTCCAGCTTTAGCAAGGTGGACTCTCGCACCACTAACAATGTGTACACGCCCAAGACTCTGTACAGCAGCGCTCCAGCAACTGTGGTGACCAAATCCGTCTATGCTGCTGCTGCTCCAGCTGTGACCTATGCTGCTCAAGCTCCAGTTTTGGCCAAGACTGTCTCGTATGCTGCTCCTGCTGTCCACTATGCTGCTCCTGCTCCAGTTGTGCACAAGGCCGTCACCTACGCTGCTCCTGCTGTCCACTATGCTGCTCCTGCACCAGTTGTCCACAAGGCTGTCTCCTATGCTGCTCCCGTTGCGACCTATGCTGCACCTGCTCCAGTTTACGCCAAGTCCTATGCTGCTCCAGCTGTTGCCTACTCCACACCAGTTGCTGCTCCAACCGCCTTTGTTAAGTACTCGCCAGCTGTTGGTGTTGCTCACGTCAGCTTCGATGGCTTTGGCTCACACTGGGGCTACTAAGAAGCTTTCCCTAAGCTTTTTAACTGATTGTTGAAATTGTTGTTGATTAATCGAAATATGAATAAAACTTTTGTTTAGTTACAAGAAACATAGTGTTTGAGGTGTATGAGTCTCTCCTTTTCCCTCTACTTATTCCCATCTTTCAAACAGATGCTAACCTTCACATTTGTCTAGTATTTAATGGGGCGTATGTGTGCAATAATTTTATGCCTCTGACACACACGGCTTATTCACATGAAACGCTACTTACTCTATAATGTTGCGTTGCATGGTTGGGGCGCCAAATATTTAGTGCAAAACTTTTTGTTTGTCTTTTTGGTGGATAGGGTCGGGGTGTACAAAAAAATTGTTGCCCCTTTTTATTTGGTTTTCAGCAAACTTTCACGCCCTTCAGTTTGTTCAGTTGCCTTTGCCTTTGCCGCCATAAACTTTGCGATGGGACCGGACCCATCAGCAGCTTGACCAAAAGTGTTGTTGTTATTGTTATGGTTAAGTGGGGTTAAAGCGTTAGCGATGGCGAAAAACTTTTTGACCAAATCGTGGGAGAAAAAAAATGTATTAACTGCTTGGGCCAGCAGCAAACTATTTAGCCATAAAGTTGGTCGTTCTATGAAACATTTTCGCATGCATATTTTATGCATTTGAAAATGCTTGAAAATTGTTTCTTATGGCGGCGCCAAATTTAATGTTGACAACAATAAAATTTATGTGCATATAAAAAACACAAAGCGAATTGAGATTGTCCTTGAACATGTGCTTGGCTGCATACTTTTCGCTCTCTTCTCTGCTTGTTTCGAGTGTGTTTCCTGTTGTTTGGTATTTGCGTTATTTTGGATTCGCTTGCTTTGCTTTCTTGATTTCTTTATTGGCTCATGCATATGCAAAGCGGACACTCGGTTTCGGACAAACGGATTGCTAGACACTCGAGTGTTTATCGTTATTGATTGCAGCTTGTGAAATATGAGATGTGTAAGCTGTGCTGCCAACGCCAATACTCATCCAATTTCACCAATTTCAATGCCATCCAATTTGTCTTCCATGCAAATGCAAATGCAATTTGTCTGTCTGAGCGTGAGACACAGCTAAAGAAAGATGCGGTCGCGGCGAAGTTCTCGAAAGGTTCGCACAACAGCTTTGATTCTCTTCAGATAATAGTAATGTAGAACCAACAAGATGACCAAAATGAACTAAAAGAAGTGTTTTCTAATAATTCTTCAAATAGTTAGGATAAGTTAGCATCTCACCTGAAAAACTGTTGTAGTCAGTTCTATGCGAAAAAAACTCGCTCTTGGATCAAATTGACATAAGCAGCCAGTGCTGTACAGCTCTTTGGACATTTTGTCATCGGGATTCACGAAACAGCTGCCAGGCAAACGACCCTTTTGTGTTTTCTGATAATCATCAGGACCAAACAGTCCACAGCATTTAAACTTAACGTATGTAAGTATTAAGAGCTTCAGTTAACCAAAGTAAAGAGTATACTTACCCTTATTTCATACTCTCCAATACCTTCTTGTTTCTGCCATTTATCGTGCACCATGCGAACGTGGGGAAAAAGCTGTGTTAGAGTCAATATCAATAGCATTTGCTCCCAGCTAGACACAAACAGCAAAGTAAGGTACTGAAATCGTATGTATATATAGTAAATCAAAATATATATTTAGTTTAAGTACGCACTCTTCGCAAATGAATAATATTCTGCTTGAGTATAATAATAATCCCAATAACAAGGAGCGGAACTATAACCAGGCTCGAAATAAACACAATTACCTCAAATTTAACGAACTCAGCACCATGATACTCCCAGTACCAAGATATCATTTTACCATGATACAGAAGATCTGATATATTGCAGCACTATCCAATACAAGCAGTTTAAGTAAAATAGTTTGCAAAACTCATTAGTTTACTTACGAAACAAGCAATAAAGCTTAATAATAGAGCCCATCGAAAGAATATCAATTTCCAGTTTCGGTTATCAACAGGATCAATTGGTTGTGACGATAGGCTTGAATCCCTTGATAAATGGACAGTTCTTCGGCTTCCAGTTCTTGACCTTGGTAACTCTAAATGGCCATCATCTTCACTTGTTCTTTGCATTATTGATGAGTTGTGTTTATTAAAATCTTTAACATATATTCCTAGGTTGCTTTGATTAAAATGAACATCAAATTCAAGAATTTGCATAGATTTGCTGTGGTCTCGACTTGACTTTATCCTTTGCTCAGTTAAGTCTATGGTTTCACATACCACTACTATCTTTATACACCGACTATGGAATTTTTTAATCAAACAGTTGCCATTAATTACTGCAAAATACTGCCAGCCACATAACAGACATTTTTTCGACGAAGTCCAAATGAATGAAACCCAAAGATGGCAAGGAATAAAGCGCTGCCTTTGAGAGGAGAGTAGGGGAGAGAAGGAGAGCAAGGCGTGGCGCAATCTCCCTCATGTGTTTTTGCTGCTGCCACTGAGAGCAAGAAGGAAAAAAAAGATTGCCACGGGGCAACCGCAACGCAGTCTGAGTGGAGTGGTCGTAACCAGAGACGGGGCTCCACAGCCATTCAACACAACTAAAAATCAAATTAGGTGCAAACGAGCAGCCGTCAGCGTGGCGAGATGTGGGAGTTGGTGGGCGTGGTCGGTGGCAATGTAATGAATAATTTATAATGCAAAAGCGCTGATATTTTTAGCCGCTTCGCTTTTAGTTGAAATTAAAATTTTGTGGCTTTCCATTTCAAGTCAAGCTTCAACGCCAAACAAATGCCAAAGATGCCTGCTCGGTTTTCTTTTCCGGTTTTTGTTTTCCGTTTGCGAATGCAAGTCTCTAGAAGGATAGTCGAGTGCTGATAAATGTGTGCGTGTGTGCTGGTGTCAAGTGCACGCTCTCGTGAATTCAATTTGATATACAAACTGATTTATCGATGTGAAACTGAGGAAACACAGTAACGCCCCCACTCCACCTTCCTCCCACAACACACAAAAACTGCCACACGCCATTCATAAGTCAGTCAGTCAGTGGAGTAAGTTGCAGCTTGAGACGAAAGCGGGCGGGTATAGAGTGTGTGTGTGTTTGGAGACGATAAAAAATTACATACACTTGTAACTGTTGCTGGCTGCAGCCCCTCTAACAAGGTTAATTTGTTGCGATCGCACAGCAGCACTGTCATTTATCTTCGCTGTCAGCGGCAAACTCTATGAAAAAGTCAAGGCTCTAATTTGAATTTAACAAGCTCCAGCACCAGCTCCAACTACAGCGAAGCATGTCCTTAGACAGTCAGTCAGTGAGGCAAAGTAAGAGTGAGAGTTCAGGCAGTCTATCACGGCGCTTTGAAAATTAAAAATTTATTGCCAGACGAGGTGTCAATCATCGCCAGGCATCGCAATAAAAAGTAATATCTATGAGGTTGTAATAGAAAAAAGACAAAAATTGAAAAGCTGTTAGTCGAGTCTTAAATGCTCTATGAAAAGTGAAAGAAACTGTTGAACTACTTCTTAACCATCTACAAATATCTGAAAACCCAAACTATGAAAGTCATTCTCTTTTTATAGGCAGCACAAATCACAGCACAAAATCAGCATATCCCTAAAGGGCCATAAAAAATGTAGTGTAAGATCCCAAAGGACTTCCAACACACACATACTTCATCATCAATTTGTAGTCGTGGCAATGTTTCAATTTCACTTGTTGGCATCGATTGCCGCTTGTCGCTTGTGTTGTTTTGTTTTTTGGGTTCGAACAATGCACAATTGAAAGCGACACTTTTATGGCTTCCAGATTTGTGCAATACATCCTCCATGCTATTCTTTTCTTTTCCTTTTTTATATGACTTTTTGGGCGGAAATCGTTCTGTTCGCTGCTTGTATTCTAATTGAGAAATTCTTGAACAAATTGCAAGTTGCTTTGGGTAAATGTTTGTGATTTTCTTTTTACAGAACATTAGATAATAGTTTTTATTATTATTTACCCTATGAGATGTGCAGCTGTGTGTGGAGTTTTGGGAATAAAATTTTGTGTTGCATATTTTGTGGCGTCGAATGGCAGCCACAAAAATGAATGAAATCGTAAAATGCAGACACGCCGGACAGCCACAGCAGCGGGCTAATAACGTACACTCAAAAACCCGGATATGCCGCAGACCAAAAGCTGTCCCCCCCTTCCCCCTCTTAAGCCCTAGTTACACATATCTAAGCTCAGACATGTATGTATGTGTGATTGTGTGTTTGTTTGTATTGCCATTTAAGTGCCGAAACGAGTTTTTTGGGGGGCCAACATAACCTCACTTTGTGGTTGTGTGTATTCGTGTGTGTGTGTGTGTGTTTGTTTGCTTTTGTCTTTTATCTGTCTGACTATCTAACTGTTTGTTTGTTTGTGTCTCTCTCTTTCCAGCATCTTTTCACATTTTCAATTGCATTTGCCTCGCTTCGTTTTTCTCGCGCTGTGTAAATATTTGATTTTTGCATTAAAGTCAATTTGCTTTCATGATTCCGTAATTCATTGTTTATCAGCGCTAACTTCTATTACGCCTTCCGGCACCACGCCCTCTCTCTCACCCTCTCTCTCGACTCTCGTCCCCCCCCCACGCTCTTCTCTTGGCGTGTTTAATTTTCTACATTTGCCCACGTTTTTATTGTTTCTTTTTGAGGGGAGCTCTTCTGCCCGCACACAGCTTTTATCTTCTGCTCACCCCTCTTTGTTTGGCATCCCGCATTTCCGTTGCATTTCCACTAACACCAGAGACGCAGTGATATCCGCATCATCTTTGTTTGTTACTCACAGCCACATTGCCTTTTGGCTTTCCAGCCTCAGCCTCAGCCCCTGCCCGTGCTTCCTTGCTTCCTTCCTTGTTGCCGGTTTTAATATGCGCACTCAACGTTAGAAATTAAATCTGGCGCTCAAATGTTATTTGCGCTTTTCGTTTATTTATTTATTTATTATTTGCTTACGCCTCCTGCTCGCTCCGCCCTCCTTTGAGAGTTGCCAACAAAAGTTCCTGGTCCTGGTTCCTGGGCCGGGCCAAAGCCCACTTTTCATTAGGTAATGCATAATAAGTACGAGTCTCTCCAGTCTGTATGTGAGTGTATTTAATTTATGTTTTCTGGGCCAACAGAGCGCAACTCTCGTAAAAGATAGTAGTATGGACAAACAATTTAGTACGAGTGGAACTGAAAGGCATTGTTGTTTTAAGATTTTATGTTCTTTGTTTTAGTTTGCTTGCCTCGATGACTTTTATCATATTATAAAAGAACTAGTATTAGCAAATTTTGTTCAATTCATTAATTGAAAACTAATAAAAAGAACTTCCTTAGCTTAGTTTATTGTATGACAATCCTTCAGTACCGCTTAAGGCATCTACTTTAACTATCTAGTTTTAACAGTCACAAACTTAGCGTTAAGGCCACATTAAGCATACGTTTCACACGCTTATTAACATTTTATGTGCAACCTTTGGCCACAGATAGGTGGGATTACACCCTCTATAGACTTGAAGTTAAATCAAACATTTCGCTATGCATTACGACAAAAGTCAAATCAATACCGCCACCCTCTATCTATCTATATGTATATTGCCATCCCATCAGTCGATCATTATTCGTATTATAAAAGGAGCGACGCCTGCAATTTTAACGAGCTTACGCATTTTATAGCTCGTGCTGCCGCTGCCGCTGCAAGGACGACAGCCAGGATGGCAGCCATCTAAGTATATATCCGCATCATAGATGATGATGGCGTTGTCATCTTCAACAGGCGATGCCAATGCAGTAAAAAAGAATCTAATTTAGTGCGCGGTTTGCATACAAATTCCATTCGCTTATATCACACCAACCACAACAACCATATAGCAATGTGTGCGTGACAATGTGTATGTGTGTGTGTGTGTGTGTGTGTCAATTCGCAATTGATGTCACGATAAACATTGATTTGCCATTTTTGGGCTGGCATGCATTTTTCATTAATTGTCTTCTTGCCGCAACATCTTCTGCCTGCCGAACGATTTAATCAAACATTTCGAATTCACATTTCAAAGTTTTCTCAAACAAACAGGGAAAAAAGAGAGAGAGAGAGAGGAGTTGAAAGAGAGTCGCGCACATAAGTTTTTAATGACTTTTCAAACTACGGCTGAGAATCTAAAATCTGCAATTACTGCAGCGCACAATTGTTGTTGTTGTTGTTGTTTTGTTGCAGTTAACTGTCTTCCCTACACAAATACATGCATACAAACATATATGCAAACTACTTTTGGCTCAGACACAACAGCAAACAAAACGCAAACCGCTAATCGCGTTACACAAAACTTTCGCCTACCCCCAAACCCCAATCTGCCCCAACTCAGGTGGGTGTCGAGTGCGAAATTCCACATACGCCACATGTGACACGAGCGTGTGTGTGTGTGTTTGGTGCAAAAGCATTCAAGTCATTTCCGCTTAAGCAGTCAGTTCAAAAGCCAACCAAAACTAACTAGGAGCCAATTGCTGCCTGTCGGACTGACTGCTGGGCAGGTGAGCCGTTTGTGACATGACAGCGCCTCGTGCTGTTGAATGTTGCCGCAAAATGTTGCTCAGAAACCGACTTAAATACAAACAAACATGGCCGCCATTGGCGACCAACAGCAGAGGCCTGGGGGGCGGGGGGAGTAGGACACCTAAAACCGGAAACCGGAAATTTAAAGCCATGCCAAGCAAATGAAGCAAACGGTTTGCCAATGCCGCGATTGTTTGCTGTTTGTTTGTTGCTTTGTTGCCTGTTGCCAGGCATTTTGATTGTTGTTTTTGCTGCCAGACACTGCGGACAGCGGCGTTGCAAGTTGCATTGCATTGTGTTGCAGAAAGTTTAATTACAAATTCCCCAACAATTTTCTTGCAATTGCCAAACAACTTTTTTATTGATATTGTTATGCAGTTAGTTTTGTTGTTGTGTGCCTGTCAAGACGTACGTTGTTGGATGTTGTTGCTGCCAATGTCAAATGTCATGTTATTCATGGCTTATTCTCTCTTTATTGCCGTCTGCTGTCTGGACTTTTTCTTTCTTTTTTTTTTTGTTGTTAAATGCAAATTGATTACTGACATCGGCGAAAGTTGACGAGCAGCTTTCAGTCCTTAATAGCCAATGTCACATAATGCTCAATGTCGCGCTCGTAATGCATCCAGATACAGATGTCAAACTGTTGCGAGAGTTACCTAAGAAGTTGTCAAAAGGAGAAGGCAAAATGTGTGGAGTTTTTCTTAATTAACTTACTATCACAACATTGTTCCTAATAGCTTTCCAATTCTTGTTTATACCTGTCGTGAATATTATCATCCAAATCCATATATTTTTTTTCCCAACCATGTTCATGTAATCCATAAACCTCAGGAGACAGCCTCGTCAGACGTCATCAATATAAAATTGTCATAAATTTCATTTTAACTTATATACACACATATGAATAAAATTGGCGTGCACGAATGCAGCGTTGAAGTGGAAAGTGCCAACTGCACACAAACACACAGACACACACATACATGCAAGGCAGGAAAAGGCTGCAACGCCATTGTTGCACTCAGCGGCATCCACAGTTTTCCACATGTGCATGAAGCATTTTATTAGGTATGCAAATGTGTCAACTTTATTTGCAATATTTCGACACATTTCGACACTTGTTGCCATAATGAACTCAACAGCGCCATGTCCATGAGTGTGTGTGCGTGTGTTGTCATACATATTTCAGTAGTTTGTGAGCACGTAGTCGGCGCACACAACTGTTGCGCAACCGTTGCACACAAGTTGCGTGCCGCCATTGCAAATTATATGCTAATAATGGCCGCGAGTCGTGCATGCAAAGTGAATTAAACTAAATGACAACTGCAGCTTATAGTTTAAAGCCAGCACAGGTAGCTGTGTCTGTATGTGTGTGTGTGTGTGTGTGTGTGGGTAGCATGTGCATAAATTGCAGCTATTGTTTAAATATTTGCCAACATAATTAACTTAATTCAATTGGATTTCCATTAGAGCCGCACGCACACAACTCGAGCTAAGAGCTGAACGAAGCCAAGTTAAATTGAGTTGTTTGCCCAGCTATAGGTGTAGGGGTAGGTAACCCTTTAGAGATAGATCTATCTCTCTGTATCCCTTTCACAAACTGCTGGCAGGCAAATCAAAGGCTTCTCCTTGCATAACATATTCGGCTGGAGACGAGAGACGAAGATTTTGTGCCGCATTTCTGGCGCTGACTTGCGTCTGTTGACTTTTGGCAATCGAATCGAATTGCAGCTGCAAATCACACAATAAAATAATTGATTCCATTTGAAATGCACACAAACACAAGCCACAAACGTTTGACTTTGGCAGCAATGCGGGCACTATCCAATCCTATCCTATCATATCAACTAACAAGTGGCATTCGATTCCAACTCCAATTGCTGACTGTGCTAAGAGTACAAATTTATTTTCATTGTTTGCATTTTAAACACAAAACACACACATGCATACATACACACACACACACATGAATAGATAGAGAATCTTATGGTTTATTGATAAGCGGTTGTCTTCATTTCGGCGTTTAGGCCTCCTTGCTGGCAGCCAGGGATAACTCCTTGCGTGTCTTGCGACGCATACGCAAATTGGAAATCAAACGCACTGTGCAAAAGTACACCAATTCCACAATGCTCAGGGTGGAGACGCCCATAAAGAGACCCAACAGACCACCACAATTGGCCAGAAAATCGGTGGTACCATAAAGTTCGGAACGCCGTGAGGTAAGAAACTGTGCCTCCTTGAAGAATATCGAAACTCTTGACATTTTCATGCTGTAAAAGGTTAAAAAGTTTAGATTGATATAAGAATAAATAAGTTGAAGTTTCTTACCCCTCGCGCTTTGTTTCCTCACCCTCTGCTTTGTCCTTGCTGGCGACAGTCTTGTAGTCAAAATCAGCTTGCGAGATTTCTGCCTCATATGCAATTGAGGTGCACGATGGCAAACAATTGCAATCTGTCTGACCGCGATAGTTCTCACCCTCAGAGGCCATGCCCTGTTGGAATTCTTTGAGCAGCAGCTCATCCTCCGCATCGTTATAGCACTTCAAATTGCCAGCACCACAAACCGGCACATTTACATTACCTAGAAAAACAGCATTAGTCTATGAAACTATGAGGCAAATATGCTGGGCGCAACCCACGTGGCATGGAGAACTTAACACAGCCGCATTTGGTTAGAGTAAAGTTGGCCAGACACTCGAGTTCGCAGTTTGTCTGCGAGTAGATGTTGAAGTAGCGCAGATGACGTTCCTTCTGGAAGTAGCATTGTCTGCGATGTGGTTCATAGTGCTTCAGGCCATCCGAGGTGGTAATAATCTTGGGTCGTATGGAGATGAGCACCTCCTGATCGAAGGGTATGCGAAAGTATTGTCTTGTGACCTGTGCCACTTCACCAGGTGTGTGCAACAAAATCTATGGAGCAAGCACTTAGTCATGCAAGACATTTGAATGTTTCTTTGGGATTACACACCTTAAAACCCTGCACGGGACCACGGCACATATCATCGAAATCCACTTCAATGCCGCCCATGAACAAGTATAAGCCAGCCTTGGCGCCAGGACCTAAAACACGATGCGGATAGGTCTCAGTATTGGCACTAATGCTATAGCCATCCTCCACATTCCACTCAGTGGCCAGCCGATTCTCCTCGCGAAATATAATGTCCGGTATGATGCTGGAAGTCAATTATGTAGAGCTTCTTACAAGTCGACAGTACTAAAGCTTACCCCTCGGCACGAAAGATCTCAGCAGGACTTAGCGAATTAAAGCTATAACAAACACCATCCTCGGTGACAAACTTGTGAAAGATCTCATTGCATTTGATGGGAGAGTTGCGCCACTTGCAATCAAGATAGGTCTCGTCAAACAGAGGTATGACTTCACTTAACTCATCTATGATTTCAATGCCCTTGCGGGTCTTGTGACCAAAATCAATGTCATGCAACGGAGCATCGCAAACTTGAGTCACAGCTCCAAAGGTTGACTTTCTGTTGAAGTTTCAGAAAAAATAAAATAACGAATAACCTCAAAGGAATAGGTTTTTCTGTTCACTTACTCCTTGTCGGTGAGATCCGCAACACCACTGACATTACCACGAAAATCGCGTATTTGCCAATAGGCATCCGTAAAGTTGAAAGCTCTCTGACGTGACTTTGTCTCGGGGCAGACGGTGACAGAGGGAAAGGGTATCTGCCACACTGGAGTCGATTTCTCGGCAAAACTGACAATTACCGGATTGTTATTCCACTTATCCCAGATATTGAGGGTCAGCTTGAAGCAGGTAAAGATCGAGAGCAGAAACACACTGACCCAAAACAAACGCTCCAACCACGGACGCTTCTTTTCGCCCAGATAACGTATGCCATGAATGGTACTATAGTCACAGTACTCATGAATAATTGCCATGGCCGCTTGGAAGCCGCTGCCATATTTGATCTGTTGCTTGGTATCCACCTCATCCTCACTATCATCCGAATTGTCTCTGCAAGCTGATGCCGACTTGGCCATCAGCGCCGCGCGTTTCCATTGATGCGAGGCGGTAAAGTTTGGCCGCGGCACCTCTAGCCCATCGATGGGCGTCTGCGGCTGTGTGCTGTTTGACGACATTGGAGAGTGCGAGCACGATTCCGATTGCGATTTAAGAGTCCGACGCGTTCCGGCTACTTTGACTGAGTCAGGCGAGTGGACGTTCAGTCTTCACCTTTTATACTCTATGCTGAACGGGCGTTGCTCATTAGACAACTGGGTACGTTGTACTCCCAGAGGGATAGCCTTCTTTAGTTGCTACACTCACGCAGATGCCGCATCACGCATACGCCATGTGTGTATGCTTTGGGCTAGGTGTGAAATTAAGTAGTTCTAGCTAGTTTTCGGTGTCATTTCAATTACTTCATTGGGCTAAGCTCGCGTAATTTGCGAGAACTGCAGCCCCTTCACACACACACACACACACACGCGCAGAGCGAAGCGAAGGTCCCCAGTTAACAAGAGGAGCTGCCACTCGTAATTTCACCGGGCTAAATGTTACCTTTGCGCCAACTGAACATGGCGGAATGTGTACAATGGACTGGGTCGCACCTGGGCGAGGCATTCTAATTAGCCGCAGCGCACTTTAAGGTTGCCCAGCCTCAAATTGAATAGTGGTGGCTTCTCTGCTGCTGCTGCTGCTACTTCTTCTGCTGACTGCAGTCTCCACCTTTTGCCCCTTGCTTATGCATTTTAAATCAAGTACATGAGTTGACCGCAGGCGCTTAACTCGACCTCCAAACACTAACAGAAACTTAACGGCCGACAATAAAAATGTCCCAGCCAACGGCAAGGACAGACAACAACAACAACAACAGCAACGACACTAGCCGTTTTCGTTGCGCATTTTAATAAAGTTAACTGCATTTTGGCATTGTGTCCAAAAGTTTTTTCCTTGTGGAGTGTGAGGCAGGCTATGCCAACAACTCTGGCGTCGCTCCTTTGTTCACCTTTTGTTGGCGCTTTTCATTATCGTGCTTTGCTTTGCTTTCAACAATGTTTGCAGTGTCCTTGTTGTTGTCCTTTTGCTGTTACTGTTTACACACTGCGTCGCCTGTCGACAGTTGCGCCGTGTGCAGTTGATCATCATTTATTTTAATGAGCTTCCAAATAGAATTTCTAATGTGTGCCGAAACTGAAATTTCGCATCCATATGAAATAAGTAAAGCAGCTTTCACTTTTTTCTTTAGTAAATAAAAACACATTTAAAGTTGGATTTTCTTTTCTCATAATATTCTTTTATTAAATACAATTTTCTGCCTGTGTTTACATGTTTAGCTGGAGGACACTGAATTGAATGTTGTTATTTGTTTACAATATTTAATTTTTTTTTTGTATAACTAAACTATTTACATAGCAGCTAATTTTGATATACATATGTTAGTAGTAAATATATATTAAATATCAATACGTTTATTTAATTGGTTTAACTTTAAGCCTTTTGGGCTTCCTTTTGCTGCTGTTTTTGAAACACCTGTTGTCACTATGCTACATTTGATATACACTGGTACGTATATTGAATCATAATATTGTTGGCTTTATTTTAACATTAAGTATTAGTTTAGTTATGCACTTGTATATAAAATAAAGGGTGGTTTGCTAACAATATTTAATTGTTCTGTACTTGTTGTGACTATATACAAAGCTCATTTGTCCTACATAATGCCGTTCAACTAGCTCTTACACATAAGTCATGAACTATTCTTTTTTAACTTTCTTAACTTTTTACCTATATGTTCTCATATGCAGTTTTGAAACCCAAACAAAAAAAAAAAAAAACTAATACAATATATATTTTATATAATTAGTTGTAATTGTTATAGCTACAAGTAATACCTAATATAAAATGATATGTTTTAGTGGTAATTTACGTTTTCCAATTTCTTTCTCAGTTTAAGTCTAGTACAAAAATACTGAATAAATTGCACTTGCATCGCACGCACGACAAACATACTTATACCCAATACAATACACAAAAGCCAAAAGCAAAGTATTTTTAATACTCTTTCTTCCTTTTTTTCTTTGCCTTAATCTGCACACAAATCTGCGACACACGATATTATCTAAATTCTTTATATAACTGTGTTGCGGTTGCAACGCTTTTGATTCTACTTATGGCCAATCGCTTAAGTGTTGGCTTATTGCGGTGCCAATGCCAAACCGAGACCATTGGACATCAGACTCAAGGCATTCGCAGTGGGCGAAGTTGTGGCACCAGCAGCCTCCTGAAATCATAAGAAAACAAGAAAGCAAATATTAGATACTTTAGGGAACCCCAGAGATTGTTCTCCGTTAACCTATTGCCCTTTAAATAATGTATTTATGTCAACTACAGCTTACAACCTAAAGCTCATACTCACAATGCTCAGGGCTCGGACAAGGCAGGCACGTGTTGCCGGCGGCTCATCGGATTCCAGGCCGGGCGAGCTGCCGCGTGACGACACCGAGCCGTTAAGTAGCTTAATATTCATATTGATGTCATCCGAATGATGTGTCTGTGAGCTGCTCGACAATCGTCCATCCAACGACAGCTCCTGCAAGAATTAGTTAAACATATAGCAAGCAATTTGGAATACTTGTGCACAGTTAAAGCACACACCTCTTTGGGGCTAGCACAGAGCTCAAACTTGATGTCAATGCTTTGTGTCTCCGTATCGCTGCTGACATGGCCATCGTTGGCTGCAACTGCAACGGCAACGGCAGCAACATCAATGCCATTTGCTGCAACGGCAATGATATCGTTGCTGCTGCTGTTGCTGCTGCTGTTGCTGCCGTTGGCAATGGGCGACATGTGTCCATTGATGATGTTGTTGTTGTTGTTCTCATTGTTGTTGTTGTTGTTGTTGTTGTTATTGTTGCTAATTTTGTTATTGTTATTTGGCTCCTTGTTAAGTGTTGCTGACGTTGGCATGTGCTTTGTTATGGTTGTTGCCTCATCATCACCAACAGCAGCAACAGCAGCAGCAACAACATCAGCAGCAACACTGCCAGCAATTGCAGTTGCATCGTTTACATTGTTGTTGCTGTTGTTGTTGGGGCTGGGATTGCCATTGCCATTGGCGGCATTCACGACGTTGGCGACCTCATCGCCCAGCTCGTAAATGTTAACCATGTGTGCGGCCTGTGCGTGCACCATCAAATCCCAGGGATTGGCGAATGCATCCTTGCAAACGGCGCAAAGCAATTTGGCGCTCGTTGGCGGCGTTTCTATGTTCATGGGTGTGAGTGTGTGCCAAACATGCAAGAATTAATTAGTTATTTAAGTTGGAATTTGCGGCAAATGGGGTTTGGGCTGGGCTTAGTCGCATAAATAACTCAATTTTAAATGAATTTGCAGGCAGACACAAAACGAACAGATAGACAGACGGACAGACAGACAGATGTTGCTGACTTGCAACAAGGAATCTAGCCACACACAATGTGGCCTTAGACAAACACACACACACACACATGTCCATAACTATGGATATATGTGTATGGAAGCGAACAAGTGCCTGGGCAAAAAGTGTTTAACAATCATAAATTAATTGCAGACAGCAAATGCCACGCCCCCTCCCAACATCCCCCTTACTTTTTTTGCTGATGACTTACTTGCTGCAAAGGCCAGATCCTGGCATTTGCATGTGAACCTCAGCTTGCAGTAACTTTTCTTGTGGTCCAATAACTCAGACAGCTCGCTAAAGCATTCCCGGCAGTTGCCGCAGATTAATGTATCCGGATTGCCTACAATAACGAAACACATATGGATTTTAATACAAATATAGACGATAGAAAAGCCAAACAATTAAGTTAAAATACATTTTAATTACACAAAGCTAATAACTGATTCAGAACTATTAAAAAATATACATATATATCTGCAAAATGATTTAAGTCTTAATGTATATTTCTTACAGGCCAAATCTTTGATTCAGCCTGCAACAGTCGATTCCTAGAGATGGTTTCTCGTTGTCTGCGTGCTTTCATCCTTCGTCTTGCCTTACTAATTCTTCTTGGCTTGTTTTTATTCAGTCGCATCGGCTCTTTGAACTCAGTCTCAGCAAAATCACCTTGTCTATTGCGATATTTGAGCAGCGTTGCAATTGCATCGATTTTAAGATTGGTGGTTTCCTTGTCGGGCATTGCATGTCGATAAAGACGATCTTGTGTCTTTTTGTGAACATCATTAACTTTCAACCAATTATGTTTTAAGTATAGAATTTTGCTTAAATTAAAGTTCTTTTCTGTGGTGCAATTTGCATTCGTTTGGGTATTTGATTGGGTGCTCGCATTTGGTTGACAAGTGGGTTTCATTGTCGGCCTTTCTTGAGAATTCGAACTCGGCGGACAATTGGGATTTGATGAAGGTTTTCCTTGCTCTATCGATTGGGAGTTCGAATTCGGCTGACATGTGGTTTTCGTTGAAGGTTGATCTTGCATTTTTGATTGAGAACTCGAACTCGGCTGACATGTGGTTTTCGTTGAAGGTTGATCTTGCATTTTTGATTGCCCATTCGAATTTGGCTGGCAATTTGGATTCGGTTGAGGTTCATCTTTTGTTTTCGCTTGGGAATTCGAATTTGGCTGGCTATTTGGATTCGGTTGAGGTTCATCTTGTGCTTTCGATTGCCCATTCGAACTCGGCTGACAGGTGGTTTTTGTTAAAGGTTCATCTTGCGATTTCGATTGTCCATTCGAATTTGGCTGGCGATTTTGATTCCCTGAAGGTTGATCTTGCATTTTCGTTGTGAATTGGTTTGCCCATTTGAATTTTGAAGGTTGATCTTGCATTTTTGATTGCCATTCGAATTTGGCTGACAATTTGGATTCGTTGAAGATTGATCTTGCATTTTTGATTGTGAATTCGCAGTCGGCTGAAAAGTAGGATTTGATTGCGCTTTCGATTCTGAGTTTGAATTTGGCTGACAAGTTGGAATCGTTGAAGGTTTTTCCTGCCCTTTCGGTTGAGAATCCGAGGTAGGAGGACATGTTGGCAGAGTTTGTAATATGCCATTTTCTACACGTATGGTTATTTCCTTAACATCTTCAAGGGGTTCTGCCGTTGTTATCTTCTTTCTTACTGTAGTTTGTTTGATGGTTCTTGGTGTAGTTTGTTTGTTGGTTTTTGGTGTTGTTGCTGTCGTGGTCTTTTTCTCATCAGGACATTCAAAACCTTCCAAAATATCCTGACCTGACGATGATAGCTCAGCCAAATTCCAGCTAAATTCTGGTTGACTTTGCTTGGGCTTCTGCTCTGGCTTCTGATGTTGCTGCTGTCCTTGTCCAAAGATATTCGCAAGTTGTTGCAGCAGAAGAAACCTAGAGGTGGAGTTTTGAGCAACATCTGCTTCAATCGGCTGTGATGGCAACTCCGATTTCACCTCTTGTGGTTGGAGTTGAAACTGCACTGATAGCTTCGGGCTCATCGACTGAGTTAACAAGCTGTGGTTGCTGTGTCGTGGTTCTATAAGCCTCAAACTGTCCAAACTGAGGCTGCACCAAGTTACTCCGTTGCTGTTGTTGTTGTTGATCTGACTCAACCTGTTCAGCAAAATGCAAGTCTTTTAGTTGCAGCTTATCGTCCTGTGTCTTGAGATCAAATGCCAGCTGATCAAGTCTCTGATGCAATTCTTCCTTATTCTCGACGATCTCCTGAGAAGATGAATCTGCCTGCTGTGGCTTTATGCTTTGAGCACCCGAGTTAAATTCTGTATTCTGTTGCTGCACTAGATTTGATTTCATGTTGCTTGACAAGAAGACTGCTCTTGAGACTGAGTAAACCGTTTATATAGCCAGGTGGATAAGGTTTCTGCGTAAGAATAGATAATTTTGGTCTATTTGACGATTCCGGCTGAACAACTTGCAGATTGCACAAGGCAAAGAGAACGGCGAGTAGATGGAATGTATTAACGCCAGATCTTTGACGTTGAAACATTTCTCATTTTGAGCAGCACAAACGATAAATCCTCATTTTAGACAAGTTTCACAAAGTCAAAGAAAGTAAAACAAGATTTCCTAAAGGTTTGCTAACTTGATTGCTTTGTTATATTACTGCTCTTTTATGACCTATTTCTTTTCGAAAGATATTTCCTTTAATAACAACAAATAGCTTGCTAATCAATGCAGATATCTTTAATAGCTATTGATTGCTTGGGTATAGCCAAAAAGTAAACAAATCAAGACAATACTCACTGTAGACTTTGAATGGTCCCCAATGTTGATGCAAACTTAATTGCTCCTGTGCATGTTGTTGCTGTTGTTGGTGCTGCTGCTGCTGCTGCTGATGTTGATTTTGCTGTAGCTGTTGATGCTGCTGATGCTGTTGGTGCTGCTGTTGCTGTTGTTGCTGCATCAGTTGGCTATGCAATTGTAGTGACTGCGGTTGCTGTGGGGACAATGCCAAAGTCAATGGTTGCAGCAGACAACCCAACTGTTGTTGCTGCTGTTGTTGTTGCTGCTGCTGTTGTTGCTGTTGTTGTTGATGTTGCTGTTGCTGGTGATGCGACGGCTGTTGGGAAAAGGCACCGTACGGTTCCACGAGCGCTGTTTGATTAGCAATTATTGCTGACTTTGCATTCTGTGGCGAAGTCGTTGACTGCCCAGCGATGACGCTTTTCAACTGGAAACCTGTGGCAGCAGCTACAAATTGTTGCTGTTGTTGTTGTTGCTGTTGCTGCTGTTGATGCTGCTGCTGTTGCTGTTGCTGCTGTTGGTCCTGTTTGTATTGCGACCAGTGAAGTGCGCCAGGCGCCGCTGTCGTGGCCGCTGTGGTGGCCACAGCCGCAGCCGCATTCGATAGCAAATTCTGCTGATGCAGCAACAGCTGCTGCTGTGGCAACAAATTGGCCATCGCTGCCATGGCAACAGCAGCAACCTGCTGCTGATGATGATGATGTTGCTGCTGTTGCTGATGATGTTGCTGATGTTGCTGCTGTTGTTGCTGCTGTACCACCTGCTGCTGCTGCTGATGATGTACCGCAGCGGCAGCAGCAGCTGCAACGGCAGCAGCGCTATGATGATGTTGCTGCTGTTGCTGTTGCACAGCCGCTGCAAGACTGTTGTTGTTGGTCATCAGACGCTTGCGTTTCTTGGGACGTACACCATTGGAACCACCACCACCGCCACCACCACGCAGCAGCGCCGACGAGCAGTAGCTGTCATAGAAGTAGTCCCTGCAAGGAAACAGAGAAAATAAGAATGTGGATTCAAGTTGTGACAGCTCATTAGTTGTGGTAAGTGCTGGGGCCAACGATGTAATTGAAGTGTCAATGTAACCAATTTCCCAAAATGAAAAACACATCAGAGTGCTTCCCTCAAGCCGACTGGTTAGATACCCTGTAGCATATTCACCACTTAACAGCAGTTCATAACGACCTACTGCGCCTTATTGTAAGGGTATCCAGCATGAGAAAAAAAATGAACATTCCTGCCAACTGTTGCCTATCCAATTGACTGTCTGCCTGCCTCGCCGTCAGTCAATATTTGTTTAGGACTCAACCCGCCGGGTCACAATGACGTCGTTACAATTGTCATTTGCCAATTATGGGGCAACTTTTATCGACCCCCCCACCACCCCTTTTTGCCACTCAAACAACATTCCAACACAGAAGACTGTTTTTGTGTGTGTGTGTGTTGGCGGCTGTGATTGATACAATTGCCAGCGTTGGTATCCATTTTGTGGTCGAATATTGAGGCAGTTTTCATATCGTTTGGTGGGCGTGGCATGGACGCCAAACAATTGTGGCTTTACGGTCAGTTTGTTTGTGGTCCAAAGGACCAACAAAAAGCGGGTAGCATTTAAATGACAAACACAACGAGCACATGGAACGACCAAGCACCTGGACACAGCACAGCCGCAATGTTTGCGTTTTAATTACAATCAAGTTGTTGTCAGTATGCTGCTGTATGCCATTTGGCGACCTTTTTACAGCCTTAACGCACTTCCTTTCGGCGTCATTAAGCTTAAATTAAATATTTCCACACGACTGAGGCAAGGCGTCGTCGTCGTTGGCGCCGACAAAATAAATTGTGAATGCTGGCCGTTGCGCTCGCTCAGTCATCATTAAGGCTGCGCCAGGGACAAACAAGTGCACATGTCAGCGCCAGGAGCCAAGAGCGCAAGGATATTATAGCATACATTGCAACTGTCACTCACAGACAAACATTCCCAGTTCGCTTTTTTCGAAACAACACACAACTGACCCAGACAGAGACACGGAACTGGAGTTGGAGACGAAGTTGAAGTAACAAAAAACCTCGCATACAGTTGACAGCCGAAATATTTTATGTGTGTGTGTGCGTTTCATGGTGTTGAAACAAAGGAGAAGAATACGTATACGTCCCATGTCCATGCCCTGATGAATTGTGCCTTATTTATTTATTTATTTCGGTATGTTTCTGTGAGTTTGTCGCCTTTTCTCCCTCAGAAAAAAGAACAAATGGAAACATTCAGCCCAAGCCGTTTAATGATATGTAAATAAACTCGAAATGAGCGCCACATGTTTGAATTAAATTGCGCAAAAACTTACTCTAAACGCTAGGCACTTTATTTAAATTAAAATGTGATGCATGAAATTGTATTTGAAATTGTTTTTATTTTTTTTGTCCCTCTCCTTGCCACTTACCAATCGTTACCCGTTTTGCTGACATTCTGGCGTTTCCTGCCAATTTGATGTGCCTTGGGCTCAGCCACCATGTTGACATCTGCACAAAAAAGATAAGAGAGAACAGAAAACCAAAATAAGTATATGTATGTAACAAATAAACTAGCCAAACAATAGCACAACACAAAAAGTAACTCCATGGCGAAAACACAAAACATTTTTTGATCCTTTGAAGTTGACTGAGTAAATAAGAATGTAGACAATGGACATTTTTGTATCTATTATGCGCAAGTTTAGACATTTTATATTTGTGTTGATTTTTCATTATGCAAATGTTGGGACACTAAGTGATTAAAAACAAAAAACACAGCCTGTGTGCAACTGCAACACCATAATCATATAATCTGACTCACAATCATTAATCTTCATATAAAAAACAGAGGGAAAGAAATGTGAAAAACATAGTTAACAGCGACCAAAGACATTGTCAGATTTTGCATAAGATAAAGGGATAACCGAGGAAATTTACGTTCAAGACCGAATCTGTTATACGCTACTTAGAAAAAGTAAAAATTTGACTAAGTTCTAGTAAAGATTGTCACAATACAACATTAAAATATTCTGCAGATTCATTAAAGAATGCATCTTAATCAAGTGATAAATATTTTCACTTTCAGTTTCCGACAACACAAACATTTTATATACTCTACTTTAAGCATGTCAAGCCCAAGCTTAAATCAAAATCGTGCCCCAATGCATTATATATTTCATTTTTCAATGAAAAGGGTGCGACAGTCGGCTGGTTTTTTTTTTCTGCCTCTGCCCCAGGTTTATGTGGAAAAGTTCAGCTCGTTCGCGCTCGTTCATCATAATTCATGACAAAGTTTGAAGTGCGACGGCTGTGCCGCAGGGTGGCTGCAAAGCAACGCGCCCAAAAAAGAAAAAGAGGAGGAGGGGCAGGGATTGAATAAGTGTGAGTCAGTTGCTATAACTACAAATTACTGGACTGTGGGGTGTGTGGCAGCTTTACATTTATATTCTTTGGATTTTTTTTTGGTTTGCTTCCCAAGAATTTCTTGTGTTTTGTCTGACGCGCCACTTTGGGTTGGTGCTGGGCACTGGAACTGGGCTGCTGGCAGGCTATAATTAAGATTAAGGATAAAAGCATAAGAAGGATTTCCGCAAGTTTTAAGGCAATCGGTTTAACGCTGGCCCCAGCCACACTGCCGCTTAAAAGTCAATGGCGCGTAGCAATGAAATATTACAGCGGACACTCAACTCTCGAGTGCTTTTCTTTTTCTCCATCTCTGTGTGTGTGTGTTGGTATTATTTTTATTTTCTTCTTTGCTTCCGTTCTAATCAGTGAAATTAGCATTTGGCTGCATTTGCATAAGCACTGTGAAAGGCAACACAAAATGCTTTTTATGAACGCTGTAAAAGTTTTCATTACATTTGCCAACGGGTCGTATGAATATGACAGCATTCAGCGTCTGCATCATGCATTGCTCTTCATCATCCAACATGACATAGCGCGCGCGCTAAGTGCATTAAGTTGTTCTTCACACACGAGACATACGCATGAAAGAATGCCAAGGAATCTGTTGCTGCCTCCTGCTGCCATCTATCTATCTGCTCGATTCGCTTTCTGTTTGTCTGTTGCATCTGCAGCTGCAAGTGACGCGCGACGGGGCTTGAAAATTTCATTAAGCGTTCAAATTAAATCGACAAACAGTCAGTTGTCAGGCTTCCAGGTAGTCACAAACACACACACACACAGTTGTGCCATATTCCTTGCACAACATTGAAATTTCATTAAAAGTATCGCGCAAGGATTTATGTACCTGGGGGCTGGCGCCCGCCGCCGACGCCACTTTAAGTTGCGGCCTGCAGCGACTTCCGTTGCACAAAATACGCAGACAGTTAGATGGCGGGGCGCAAGCTCTAAGATATGGCCACTATACATGCCAGGGCCTCCCATTACGACTATTACTCTATTACAAATTTTTGCTTGACTTTTTGCTTCTTTTTTTTTTTTTTTTGTTCGCGCTCTTGTTCGATTTTAGTGCTGCACTTCCGGTACTGTCGGCCATTAACCTGGCCTGCCCTCTACCACAACGGACATGCAACTATGCGAGGGTTAAGGTCTGCAACATGTCTATGCAAAACAACAACACACACGAAAGTAACCAGGATATGGCGCTAAAAACATTTCAAGTCTTTTTCGATTGTATGTGTCTGGAAATGAAAGCAATCATGTGTTGGGATTTAGAAGTTGGCATTCAAGACATTGAATGAATCATTTGAATGTGGAAATTCTGCTTAAGGAACAGTTTGTTATCCTTTAAAGTATTCCAACTTGTAATAAACATATTATTATTTTATTAAAAAACAATCTCACCCAACGTTTGGCTTAGCACCGTTTTGCCATCCTCGCCGTGACAGGCGTTGCGGGCATCGAACGGGTTTGTAAACTGCACAAAGGCATAGCCTTTATGCATGGAGATGCCTGTGGGTACAAAGAGGGTACCATGTGTGAGACAACAGGGGGGGAGAGGGAAGGAGACTTTGACTTACCCGCTAGACGGCCATAGATTTGAAACATGCGCTCCACATCCGTTTTGGAGCATTGAAATGTATTCAGATTGCCAACAAAGATGCGCGAGTTAACCGCCTGCGGATCCTGCGAGTTCGTCTGGTTGGACAGTTTTGACAGCTTCATTGTGGGCGCCGTTGCCGAAGGCGATGACGACACGGGCAACAACGGGCACGGCAATGGCAGCGGCAATGGCGCAGCCGCGGCGCACGTGTGTCCAAAGTACAAGAAAGCAATCCTGGCGGCAACCAAAAAACAGCAGCAACAACCAGGACCAAGGACTGTTGGCCTTGGGAGTAGAGGCGGGGAGGTTGGCGAGGGATTTAGACTGCTTTGTTGATGGCTTTGTGTGTGCGGCGTTTGCTGCAGCTTATTGCATTTGGCCTTGGGTCCTGCACGGATGCGGATTTAGCAAGCTGCCCTTGTCCTGGTTCCAGTATCTGTGTCCTGTTTGTCCTGTGCGTTGCTGATTTTTCACTTTTCAACGCAAAATCTGTAAATCTGTGAGCGGCCGCAGTTTGTCGCTTCTGTTGTTGTTGTTGTTGTTAAATCTGTAAAATAAGAACAACAACGGCATGCATAAATACAAATTGACAATCACTTTTGTTTGCTTTTCGCTTGTTTATTTTTGTATATTCCTTTTTTTGTTTCTCTGTTTGTATTGTTGTTGCGGCTTAAATATCAATGGGTATTCATTTCGAGGCATATCGTTTGCTGTCTGTGTATTTATATTTCATTTATCCCAAAGTACGGTTTGTTTGCCTTTTTATAAGAGTGTGTGTGTGTGTATGTGAATTTAATCTTATCGGCATGCAATTAAAATGCAAAAATGCCCTTTTAATTGAAAGTCACTTGCATATATCTATTTTTAAAAGCCCATATAAAGGGTACAAGCTGTTAGTGGTTAACAAAATTTTTGCTTATAATGGATCGAAATTTTTGTCCAACTCCGATGTAGATTTTTTACCAAAACAAGAGCTCAAACCAAGCTCAAACCAAAACTTTAAAGGTGTTTGCACTTGAAAATCGGGTTAATTTTGGCGAAGTTATTTGAAAGTCTTGCCCAATTCCCAAGTCGATTTTGTACAACAAATGTTTGTGCTTAAAAAAGAATTTTTGTGTTTTTAAAATCGGACATATTTTAATAAAGTTATGGCAATCGGAAGTTCCGTTCCTCGTTCAAGTCGGTTATCGGTCATAAAAAATTGATATGAAAATCGACAAAAATTAAGTTTCTTTATTTTGTATTTATTTAAATGCAGTTTCATTCTAGAGCGTAAAACAAGACTTTTAATGTATTGCATATGAAAATCGGGCTTATTTTGACAAAGTTATTGCAATCGGAAGTTCCGTTTCAATCCCAAGACGGTTATCGGTCATAAAAAATTGACATGGAAATCGACAAAAAATTAAGTTTCTTTATTTTGTTTTTATTTAAATGCAGTATTTATCTGGAGCGTAAAACAGGACTTTTGGTGTATTTCATATGAAAATCGGGCTTATTTTGAGGAAGTTATGGCAATCGGAAGTTCCGTTCCAATCCCAAGACGGTTATCGGTCATAAAAAATTTATATGAAAATCGACAAAAAATTAAGTTTCTTTATTTTGTATTTATTTAAATGCAGTATTATTCTAGAGCGTAAAACAAGACTTTTAATGTACAACATTTGAAAATCGGGACAAAATTGATGAAGTTATGGCAATCGGAAGTTCCGTTCTACGCCCAATACGGATATCGGTCATAAAAAATTGGCATGCAAATCGACTAAAAATTAAGTTTCTTTATTTTGTTATTATTTAAATGCAGTATTAATTTAGAGCGTAAAACAAAACTTTTGATGTACAACATTTGAAAATCGGGACAAAATTAATGAAGTTATGGCAATCGGAAGTTCCGTTCCACGCCCAAGTCGGTTATCGGTCATAAAAAATTGACATGGAAATCGACAAAAAATTAAGTTTCTTTATTTTGTATTTATTTAAATGCAGTAATAATCTAGAGCGTAAAACAGGACTTTTGGTGTATTGCATATGAAAATCGGGCTTATTTTGACAAAGTTATGGCAATCGGAAGTTCCGTTCCACGCCCAAGTCGTTAATCGGTCATAAAAAATTGACATGGAAATCGACTAAAAATTAAGTTGCTTTATTTTGTATTTATTTAAATGCAGTATAAATCTTAAGCGTTAGACAAGACTTTGTAATGTATTGCTTATGGAAATCGGGTACATTTTGACGAAGTTATGGGACCCGAAAGTTTTTCCCTTCATCGATTTTATACCATGTTAATTTTGGGTTACAACTTTCTGGCAAGAAAATCAAGTAAAAATCTCGTTTCTAAATTTAAATGCAATGTTATTTACAATCGAAAGCTTTAATACAACTTATCGATCCTTGTCGGAATATTTGGACAAAAGTCTTTTTGTATTTTACAAACTTCTTGCCAAATCAAAAATCAGAATACTTTATTTTCAACATCTAACACAAATTGTCTTCTTCTATTATAACTCCATTTTGCTTTACGTCAACCTTATCTCTTCTAACTTGACCAGTTGCATTAGTTATAAGAGCTAGTAGCAACATATGCTTCAAGGCATAAAAGAGCAAAAACAGTCACGACACTCCACCCCTTCTTCCACCTACTTCTTTACCCCACTCTTGGACATTTGTTGTTGCCAACGCACACTTTAAGCTGTGTGTGTGTGTCATATTTATGTACGTTTGCTTTTACTTGGTACATATTTTGTGCGTGTTATTAAATTAAATAACTTTTAAATGGCATACACACACACACACAAATACACAAGCGACAGCACACTCAGCAACAGCAACAGCAACAACAACAAAGAGCAACAATGGAGGCGTTATTCACGTTCGTGTAAAAGTGAAAAATTAAGCGTTTTTATTGCGCTTTTGCGATGGCAAAACACACACTCACACACACACTGTGATCCTGTTCATAGCACAACTGCTGCTTCCTGTCTGCAGCTCTGGCAACACGTGTATACAATGTGTGTGCGTATGAGCTTTGCATAGAGTAGTGTAAGGCGATGCATGAAATAAAAATAAAAACAGGCAGCAATAAAAATAAAATACTCTTGTTGTAGCAAATTGTTAATGTGATTTTTATGCAATAGCTACGAGTCTTCCAAGAGGGTGTTAATGTGTGTGTGTATCTTTATTTATAGCATATTTATGGTCGGCAGCAGTTGTCATTAATTGAAGTTGAACTGAACTTAGATTAAAGCTATCGATTCAGAGTGCTTTGCCATCAGCTAAATTAAAAGTGTTGCCGCATTGTTGTGTGCTGCTTAAATCAAACAGAAGACACACACACAGACACACCTACATAACGTATACATATTCATTCACACATACTGATACAAGTTGTAGACAAGAGTTATTCATTGCTTTGGGGTTTTAATGCATTGTGCGCCAGTTATGAGTGAAAGGCGCTTTATTTATTATAATAGCATTCCTTGCTGCTGTCCTGTGTCCTGCGTCCTGTCATCCAGCATGTCCTGCCTGCCTGCCAGCTAGCCTGCCTGCATTCAGTCAGCCGTTTCATTCATTCATTCATTCGACGCTTTCTATGTGTTGATTTTTCCAACTTTTTCGTTTCGTTTCGCTACGTTTTGCCAGACATTCTTGTCGTTGTGTCGCATTGTCCTTGCAAATGAAGGCATGTCGCCGGTGGCGGCTTTGCATATAACAGCTCGCAGCTTCCTTGACGGCTAACATGCCCCATTGTGTTGCATTGATACCAACAAACCAACAACAACAGTAGTCAGCACAAATCCAAAGCCCTCTATTGAATAACCGTCGAGCATTGTTGTTTTCCATTCTTCATCCCGCCTTCATTTGAATATGCAACACTTTTTGTGGCCTAGTTTTTTGGGTGCGCAGCGCCATTTTTTAATGAACGCAGCTTTAATTAAAGCCAACAAATAACAACGACTACAAAATTTAAATTGCACACACATAGAAAACTGCCGCAGTTAGTGTTCCCGCGCTCCTTTTTCAAGTGCCTGGCAAGTGGTTAGTTAACTCGTCTTAATTATAATTAACTGCACTGCTGAGCGCCAGCTACGAGTGTGTCTATGTGTGTGTGTTAACATACGACTTGGCACATGCCTGGCAAGTTCAACCACAAGAAATTGTGCAGGAAATTGCCGTAATTCTTTTGCCCCCGCGCAGCTTCATTCTATTCTCTGGTTTTTTTAGGCCCGTGCCTTGCACTTCTTATTTCCAGCTGCCTGAGTGCAAAAGTAAATTAAGATGCCTTGAAGTTAAGTAAAAGTCGTCGCGGCTAAAAACTTGAAAAGCGCCAATTCAACAGCTTCAGCAGGAGCCAGCACATGTGCGAAGCTTTATAATTGAGTGTGAAGCAAAACATTTGTGTGCCGAATTTTAAAGACTCTTTTTTTTTGGAGGGCAACAATAGAGAATTTCATAAACTGAAGCATGTTTTAGTTGGGTTGACAAACAACTTAGAATTATAGATATATACGAGAATTTTATATATTAGAAAACATTATGTCTTTGAACATGATCCGAAAAATCCCAAAATAATACGCAGAAAATCAAACATAAAATACTTCAAGCACATTTACTTTCCAAAAAGAAAGT
This sequence comes from Scaptomyza pallida, assembly GCA_018152965.1. NCBI lineage: Eukaryota > Metazoa > Arthropoda > Insecta > Diptera > Drosophilidae > Scaptomyza > Scaptomyza pallida. The sequence goes on from JAECXP010000107.1 coordinate 4,765,362, forward strand.
GTAATTAATTGTTGGCATCCTTCCGCCCAAGTTACTTCCATGCGTATACTTAATGCTCTGCATTGTCTACCGCTTAAAGTCAACAACTGAACGTTTTGACTGTATTTTAAAGCCATTTTATTGGCTTGCGACGTGCTAAATAATGCAGCAGGCCATTAAGCAGGCAAAAAAAAAAGAAGTAGAAGCTGTTGAAACGCTTCATCTTGCTGTCCCCAACTCCCGCCCCAACACTGACTTCTGGTTGGGATTATCAGTTGTCGTTGCTGTCGTTTGCGATCAAATGTCAAAGGACACATTTCGTCACCGTGCCTTGTTGCTATTTACTGCCTACAAATATGGCCAGCACATATCATCATTTTCTTCTTTTTGTTTCCTCTTCTTTTTTTACAACACACACATGTTTATATATGGCAGCCCAACTTTTCATTTCAAATTGCTCGAGGGGTGAATGTGGGCAGGGTTTTTGTGGTTAGGGTGTTTGGCTCTAATAGCGACGTACAAAAAATTGAATAGACGTTGCGGCCATTGAAAGCCAAAAAGTCAACAAAGCAGCAGCAGAAAGAAGACCGTGCTAGATAGAGCGACAAATAACCCCAATTCAATGGGATGGAGGATGAGAGAATGATGATGATGTCGTCGTCTGTGTGTGTGTGTGTGTGTGTGTATTGACAGGCTGGCAAGTCAGCCAAACAACTTTATTCATAAGCATGTCAGACGGGGACAAACAGAGACGTGACCCCCGAGCAAACCAAACAAATGCTTAAAACTATAGAAGCTTCCTTTATGCAACGGAATTTATATGGTCAGCATTCAGAGATGACTTCACGTCTGCGAGCGATAACTCAACACAGTTTATAGAAGCGAAACGAGACGCCTTACGGTATGCAACATAGTTTTTAAATTCCATAAAAGCGAACTGCGACGTTGTCGATAAGCATGAAACGTGTCCGAATTGAATCCGATTCGAGTGGGGTTGGGCTTGGGCTTGGGGTCATTGTTGTATGTGTGTGATTATTGCTGTTCGCTTATGCTGTTAATTTATTGTAATGCGCAAAGCAATTTGCAAGCGAGAAAAAAGCAACAACAACAAAAAAAAACATGTCGAATGTACAAGCGTATTAAGTGCCAACTATTTGCATAAATAACAAGAAATTAATAACAAACACACGGCGCGGCGTCATGGCAGCAGCCGCATAAAAGTTAATAATTGCTGCATGTCAACAGGCAGAGAAGTTTCCAAAAACTGGGTGGGGATGCGGAATGGCAACATGTGACATATACAAATATATATATACATATAAATGTTTATATGGATATAATAAAACTGCAGGCAAGCAATTTGAAATGACATTTTATCACTTGACAGTAAATGCATTTTATTGCGCTACTCATTAAACAAATTTAATTTGCAAAAGTGTTAAACAAATGAATCTGAAAAAATATTTTTTTCTGTTTTTCATTTAAATTTTGCTTGATTGAAAGTTTACTTTACAGCGAAAAATTAAAGTTAATTTGCTTTAAATAACAAATTTTTGCTTTAAGAAAATATATGAAAATATATTTTTACGTTTTGCGCCGATTTTTCAAACAATTCTTTTGAGAAAATACTTTTTCCGAATATAAAAATCATTAGAAATCTCGTTTCCAGAAGATAAAATCAATTTTTTTTAATCTAAAAATGATTTCAAACTTGAAACCCAAACTTTCATCATATCACATGTTCTTTGAGGCTTATCCACAAACATCTGGAATTAACATACGATGCAGTCTTAACCCATGATATCTTTAGGAACCCATGGAATCTATAGACGCTTTACAGTTTTGAAGCTCGTCTTCCATTCTCTTGTTTACACAGCAGTTAAAGTGTTAAATTTATTGTTGGTCAGCAGTCAGCTCGGCTTATATTTGTTTTTTTTGGGGTCCGACAGCGGGGGCGAGAAGGGGCAGATTGCGGTTCTTTAGCTGTGCATTCATTCATTATAGTCGCACAATGTGAGTGTGCATTGTATGTGTATGTGTGTGTGTTGACTGTCTGGTGTGGCAATAAAAATGGCGTGCATATTTTTCAGTTTGTTATGCATTTCTCTGCCACTTTTGTTGCAACAACAATTATGAATAACTCTTAACGCGCCTTCTCCCTTTCACACACACTTCGTAATGGCTTTTGGGTGTGGGAAGGCGTGGGGCGTAAAGGGTGGGTTGGCGTATATATTTCACTTCGCCAATTATGAGGCAACGACTGCGACAGTAATCAAATAATTGTTGCATTCGCTCTGTCATACATTTCAGTTTTCCCATTTTCATAATGAACGAAAGATTCGCACAAAAAATTATATCTGAGGCGAATGAGGAGGCTTTGGTCGATATAATGATAACACGCCCTCATGACTCAAGCGCAAAATACCTAAAGTGCCACAAAGCGATAATACAAACAGTTTTTATATGGTTTGGACACTACTTGAAACTGATATAATTGTTGTAAATTCTTTATCATTATCAATTGCATTATCCACTTAATAGATTTATGCAAATATATATTATAAACAACAACAACAACGGCAGCTTACTGTGCCTATTTAATTATCCAATTACTGACGGCACCAAAGAAATTAACTACAAAATGTTTGTGTGTTAAAATATTTCACGAGCTGCTGAAGTTGCGTGCAACAAATTTTGTGGAAAATGCGCCCCGCCGCTTTAACAATTTTCATATGCAAAAATGTTTGTGGTTTGCCGGGGGGTGGGTGAAAGGGATTTAGGTGGGGGGCGTAGTTGGAGATGCGGAAACATGCACAAACAGCGCGTTTGCGTTTTGTGTTTTGCATTTTTCGGCTATCGCTTTTCGGTCGACGCGGATGCGGATTTTGGTTTTGGTTTGGCGTGTGTTTTCTTTCTTTTTTGGGGTTTGGGTTTTGGTAACGGGTTTTTGGTTACGGTGTTAGTAGACACAACAAGAGCGTCGCTGTCGATTGTGGTCCATTAAAACAGTCAGACAACAACAACAACAATGTGCTGATGACCACATGGAAAGCATGAAGTTCAATATCATTATGAACCGGTAACCTTGACAAGAATGCACCTGCTGAACTGTTTATTTTCCTACTCCATTTGAACAGATCTGCAAATATCACAATATAAAAATGTAAAAGAAACCTCCCACCATGCCCGGATATCCTCTGCGACGGCACTGATGACCACATACATATAAAAAAACTGCCACAGGCAGAGAAAAGAAAAAAATTATGGAAAGCGGCGAACAAATTTAGAAGAAAAATCTGAACAAATAAGACCAAAGCAAGGTCAAGTGAACGCGCTCAGCAACAAGTAAAGAGCATGTCAGTCTCGCTTGCTCTCTCTCACACTCAATCTATGTCTGCGCTCTTTGAGTTTTGAGCAGATCGAACGTCACACACAATGACAACAACAACTGATGACTCACATGCAGCGATCGAGTACCATACACAATATACGCGACGCGACTGTTTTCTGTTGCTGTTGCTGCTGTTTTGTGTGGGAGCGTGCGCGGCATACTTTGCTCTGTGCGCTAACAAACGTAAGTGCAAAAGAGACAACTAGTTTGAGTGTGCAGCTGTTAAGCAAAAGCAGCAACAACAACAGCAGCACACACAATTTTTTCAGTTTTACGCTCTCTGCCTCACTCAGTGACTGCGTCGATTTCACAGCGTTTGGGTGTGTTTTGTATTTTGCTGTTCGTGCGAAATTTCTCTATGCAGGCCATTAAGTTAATTACAAACAAGTGACAAGATACAAAAAAAAGGGCAAAACTGCACACACCAAATTGAATATCAACTTCAGAGATTAGCCACAAATGCATAAAAGATCTCTGTGCTCGTGTAACAAAGTATCTGTGTGAGTGCGTGAGCAAAAAAAATTGAGTTGTATAATCGCCAAAACTTGTTGAATTCGCTACCTCCCTCACACTTTGCTGCTGCTACTGCTACTGCTGCTGGTGTGCGTGTGTGTGTGTAAATTATTAAACTACCTATAAAGAAACTAAAGCAACAGCAACAACAACAACAACAACAACAAATACAACACAGCAACAGACGACGTCATGCAGGCAATCAAATGTGTTGTTGTTGGCGACGGCGCCGTGGGTAAAACTTGCCTACTGATCAGCTATACAACAAATGCCTTTCCCGGCGAATATATTCCAACCGTTTTCGATAATTACTCAGCCAATGTGATGGTCGATGCTAAACCCATCAATTTGGGTCTTTGGGATACGGCCGGACAGGAGGATTACGATCGTTTGCGTCCGCTCTCCTATCCACAAACAGATGTCTTCCTCATCTGCTTCTCGCTGGTGAATCCTGCCTCGTTTGAGAACGTGCGCGCCAAATGGTTCCCGGAGGTGCGTCATCATTGCAACAATGTGCCCATCATTCTCGTCGGCACAAAGCTCGATTTGCGCGACGACAAGCAAACGATTGAGAAGCTCAAGGATAAGAAGCTAACGCCCATCACCTATCCGCAAGGATTGGCCATGGCAAAGGAAATCGCGGCTGTCAAGTATTTGGAATGCTCTGCGCTGACGCAGAAGGGACTGAAGACTGTGTTCGATGAGGCTATACGTTCGGTGCTTTGTCCGCCCATTCGTAAAACACGCAAACGCCCATGCACGTTGCTGTAAGGGGGGGTAGCCCAAAGAGAGTCAGTCAGCGAGAGAGAGAGAGAGGGCGAATTGGGGAGTGCAGCATTGCTAAAAAGGAAAAAACAAAGAGAGGTGGAACAAGAACAAAGCGCAAAAAAGTTTGCAAAAATTCAATCGCTTTAGTTACAGTTATAGTTACAGTTTTTGTCTGTGCATGTGTGCGTGCGTGCAAGAGCGAGAGAGATTGAGAGAGTCGTCACGCACAAAGGCAAAGTATTCATTTTATTTTTTGTTTTTGTTGTTATTATGAGTGTGTATTTGTGTGTGTGTGTGTGTGGGGGCAACGCATTAAATTTTGTAAGCGTAAGCGTCATAAGAGGGGGCCACAGTCGACAAGTTGATATGAATAAACATAAATAAGCATATAATACACACAAACACAAACATAGATTTATACACACACATATACATACATACAGTGGTCGTGGGTGCATTAAATTGTTCTGCTTTCAGAAGTGCTTTCAATATGGGAAACATTTATAAATTGTAAAAATATATGAAATAATTTTATAGCATGACAAGTGACAAAAAAATCCAGCAATTTTAGATTTAAGATTAATTCAATGCAAATGACGATTTTAATTTCTGGAAGCTAGAATTTCCAGACGACCACTGTTATATATATATAAATACATACATATATAGTAAACCATATGAAAGATTGTATGACAAATGCGGTTAGAATTTCTTTGGAAATCGTATATGAAAATAAAAAGCTATAATTAATTGTAAATAAATCTAGAATGATTTGAAACTTGGCCAAAAGCAATACACTGATAACAACAAACAGAGCAAAGACTACCAACCGCTTATCGGTCTGAACAATTATTATTTGGCACATACCTATAAATACCACACTACTATACTGAAAATGGCCCGATTTCTCACACACATGATGAAAAATGCTTGACAAATTTATTAAATTTTCTTTTAATTTTAATAACTTATATGCATGGGCTTCCACACGAATGCAAAGTGCAATACAGAAACGTATAAATAATTGTTAAACAACATTAATAATAGGTATGTATGTATGTATGTATGTGTGTGTACTGCCTTTTGAATGCATTTTGTCTTTAAATGCGAAATTTATTTAATGTTCACTTTATACATATTAAGCAATGACAAACATACATACATGCGTACATACATACATACATCAATTAATTGCAACGAACTTTTGCCAAACTGTGCTTTTGTGTTTTATGTTTAATAAACTATCCATTTTGATATCGATATACAAAAGAAAAACAATAAAAAAGAAACACACACAATTTATTTATATTAACACATAATTTACTGTTAAAAAAAATGTAATAAAATATATAAAAAAAATTGTAAATAAAAAAAAAACAACAACAAATAATGTGTGATTTATTTGCGTTAATATTTGAGAATAAAGAAGATAAAGTTATTAAAACTTAATTGCATACTTTCGGGCAGTATCTGAAAATACCATCGCCAGCAACTTTAATCTTATCAAAACGAGTATTTGTCACCCAAAACAGAAAATATTGATAATAACTTCCGTCAACACGGAGCGGAAGTTGGGATCCACCGGCCTAATCATTAACAACAATATGCATGAATACAAATATATATATTTATACACGGGTCATTATAATGAGCGAAACGCCATTACAGTTGATTGATTGCCAATTGGGTGTTTACGGGGAGGGTGGGCGTGTGTGGGTGGTAGATTGAGAGCGACATGTCTAACTGTCTGTGTATCTGCTGCCTGTTGCTCGTTAGTGGCCGTCCGTGTGTACTGTGTGAATTTGACAAATAATTACGCCAAAAGCAACCTGCTGTGTATGCATCTGGCAAAGACAGGAGAAGCACCCCTCCTTCCCCTACCCACCTCAATCATTGACAAAAGCCTATCGTCGCCCCCCACCACCCCCCAAAAAGCAATTCAATGCCAGTGACATATGTGCGTTTGGCGACTGATGGATGTACGTCCGTCGTCATCGTCGTCGTCGTCGTCGTTGTTGGTGTTTTGTCTGTGGCGCGACAAATCGCATAATTGACCCAAATTTCAAAGCGTCAACAGCTAAAATGCAACTAAGGTGTGGGCCAGACATTGGGCTCAACGTGTAAAGAGAGAGAGAGAGAGAGATTGGATATTCTTGTATTTTAGTTTCATTCCGACGAGTTTAGTTGATTTAATTAGCTTAACAAACAAATAGAAAAACTACGACATGTTGCTTTGGCACACAAACAAAAATAAAATATGTAAATAAATAATAATGCAAACACATCCGTAATAAAAATGTTGCACATACTAAATTGTGTTTGTGTCGCTGACAGGCGTGGAATTTTTTTTAATGTTGACATGCAACATTGCGAGTGCATCAATCTATTACATGTTGCAATTAACTAGCAGGCACCTAAAACAAATTCAGGTAACATCCATTCATTAGCAGGGACACCTAATTGGGTTTAAAGTTAAGGCATTAACAACATGTTTATTGATGGAAAGGTTAAGAAAATTTGCGACTTTTTAATTTTATTAATTTTTGATTTAGCTAGAAAAATACCTCATTACTTGGTTGAAGTACTTTCGTTTCGCTGCACGCACACATAGTTTTAATTAGTAATTGAATTTTGGGCTTAAATCTTCATCAATTGGATTCTCTGGTGTAAACTTGGCCCCGCCAAAAATCGCAAAATGCAATGGCATGCAAATTTTTCAATCATTGACAACTGTCGCATAATTATGCAACATGCCAACAAATTTATGCAACGTGTGCAGGCAACAAAATTAAAAGGCCCAACTCCTGCTGCCCGCCACCACAAGTGTTGCAAGTGGACAACGGTGTGTGTCGCACAATGGCTTGCACATTAGAGTCGCACGCACAATTTGCCAACTTTGATTCGTTTAACAATTTGGCTAAATCAATTATACGCAATGTGCGCAGCGCATAACACACACACACAAAATGCAACAAAAGCTACGAAAATTTGCACTGAGCTAAAGAATTTAATATGAAAATTGCTGGGCCGCAAGTGTAGAGCACAATTTGTGGCATTCGCATAGCTCGAGCCACAAATTTCTCTGCAAAATGCCAATAAAATACGCTCCAATGGTAAAAAATTCCATTTGAAGATGCTAAAAAAGAGTGTGCTCGAACAAAATATTTCACACTTCCGCCATGCCACGGCCAGTGGCGGCACCTGAGCACCGCTGAGCGAAGCGTCTGTCAGCGACCGTCAACAGGATATGACAAGGTTGCCCGCCCGCCCACAGGCCCTCGTTCCAGCGCTGGCTACTTGTTTCAGCCAAACATATTTTCAGCTGGCAACTTCCTGTCAGCGCCTTGAACAAATTATGATGATGCGGCTTGTGGCTGCTGCCAAATAGCCAAAAATGCCAAACAACCCAGGAATATGTTTATGCGTTGGCCCAAGTCCTCCAAAGGCTAACATAAAACAGACAGTCTGCTTTGTCTCAACATACTCTAACAGAGAGTGAAGTCAAAGCAACATTGTATAAGCGTTAAGGTTAAGTTTCAGAAAGAGTATCAACATATTCGATACTCGCATGTTTCTGAAAAAATTGTGCGACATGCTGATTGACCCAAAAGGGTTGCCTGGGGACTTGGCCTAAACATTCCAGCTAAATATGGTAATAACAATTTAAGGTTTAATCGATGAGCAGGCGATGAGGATGGAGGCGATGACAACATAAACCAAATGTGACTTGGCCGATTGCAATTGCGATTGATATTGATGTTGATGTTGGTTGGTGGATGGTGAATATTGGATTAAGGCTGACAACAAAGTTTCAAGCGTGGCCAATATCCGTTGCAGTCGCAAGGAACAGCATGTCCTTTTTACGCTTTTTTTTTGTTCGGTTATTGATAATCTTTGTCATGGCTTGACGTGAGCTAAAGGATAACATGGCGGGCATTGCGTGGCGTGTGTACAAAATATGAGCATGAAAAGTCAGTACACATGTGTGCTGCCTGGCCACAGGACATGCTGGCTGGGCCGAGCTTTGCTGGAGGAGTGTAATGAACTGCGGCTGTTGCCAGAGACACAAGAGAGAGACAGTCGCCTTGTTTGTTCTGGCGATCGATGCAACGGCCACTGGAGTGTATTAAAAACAAAGTCACAGTGCGTTTCACTCCAGTTGTCCATGTGTGTGTGTGCGTGTGTGTGAGTTCTTTCTGTGCAACGTTGTCCTGGCTGTTGCTGCCAAAGTCAATGAACAGCGACATGGGACAACGACAGGCTGGCTGGCTGGCAGGCTGGCAAAGCGGCAGGAGGCTTACAGGACCAAACTTCAGGATATGAAGCGTGTGCGAAAGTTTGCCACAATTAGGATGCAACCAGCATCAGCAGCAGCAACAGCAGTTTTGCTGCAACTCTCCAAGCAATAAAAAAAGTTTAAAGTTGCGTTTAAAAATTCATTCAGTTCATAAATTTACAGGCGGCCCTCGATGATGACAGGCAGCAACAACAAAAAACTTTCATTCAAGTGTCTGGCAAACGTCAGCAGTGACGCCGACGCCGACAGCGACACGTTTCCGCCATTTTGTTGCCTACTCTGCAAGGCAACTTGTTGCGCCTGTTGACAACTTCCCAACACCATATACGAATATTTCCGCTCTCTGCCAGACAAAGGCCGCCCGAAGCCAGACTGACATTCAAATCACCGTCTCTCATTGCATTTTTTTCCGATTTTTGTTGCAGGTATTTCGAGCTGTCAGCTTCAAGTTAATAATGAAAATTGAGCCACAAAGTATATATATAAATAATATTTAAAGTGACAGCCCCCCAAAAGACAAAGACAATGATGATGTTGCAGGCACTTGGACGCGCCGCAGGTGGATAAATGCACAGAAAGAAAAACGAGATTTTTTTTCGTTGTTGCTGCTGCTATTTTTGTGCCTCCCCCGCCGTTGACGATGCCGCAACTATTGTTATTTATATTTCTGCTTAGTTGTTTATAAATATTTAAAAATAAGGCAAACAAACACACATTTCGCAACCATTGCAAGTTGTATTTATATGAAATTGTAAATAAATAAGTGCACAAAAGCCAATGAGATGAAATTCAATTAATTTGATTAGCCAGAATTGTTTAAATACGTCTAGGCTAAGACAAGCCAATTATTTTACTCGTCCGCCGACTGACGTTAATTGTTCAAATTGCATGCAAAAATAAACAGAACTAAAAACGAAATTCATTCATTCAGCAAAAGCAAACTATAATAATAATAATTGGATAACATTGCTTGACTTCAATGCAACTTGAATCAAGGCAAATCTAGTAAGAAGGCTGCAGACGAGAAATCCCGACTAGGACAGACGACTCTGCTGTTAATGCTGATCAAGAATATATATACTTTATACCATTTTTTTTTACACATTATATGAGTAAAGGGTGTAAAGAAATACTTTTTGATCATACTTAATGGTTTTTTGCATTTTGCTATGAGTGTGTGCATTAGCGTATGTATGTGTGCGTGTGTGTTAGTGCGCGCTTGTATGTGTGTGTGAGGACTGATGGTAAAAACAGTGCACATATGGCTGAGAAACACATAATTTACTTCATAAATGCCGATCGCCCTTCTACTCGATTCTCAAAAGTTCAAGTAAGGTATGGAGGATTTGGCTTATGTTAGTCAAGTTTATAAAAAGTTAAGTAAATTTTTTTTAGTCTTTCGAAGTGCAATTGCATATATTGAACCGACATCTCTCTTTCACCCACTCTCTCTCCTCTTCTTTCCTTCCCTTTCTCCCTTTTTCTCTCTCTCCTCTCACTCTTTTTCTATTCTTTCTCTCTTTTTCTCTCTTTTCTGTCTCTCTCTTTCTTTCTTTCTTTAAGTTTTTTTGTTATCGATCACATATGTATATCGAAAGCCAAAAGTGTTATCGATAACTTGAAACATACTTTTTCTGTTCATGGTATAGGAGACCTTAAGTTCCAAATTGAAGTACATATCAGACAGACAGACAGATACACTTTATAGGGTCGGAGATACTACCTCCCGTATACAAATTCGCTTAACAATATTAAACTAAATATGTTTATTTGTAAAGCCTCTTTAATATCACAGTATCTCTTGCACATGACACATTTTTTGTTGGAATCACCCTCCTCAGCCTCAAAGGACACTTTATCACGCCACGTTAAGGCTTTAGCAATTGTCGAAAAATGAAGCTGCCGCTAAGTGGTTTTATTTTAAATCTTTCACGTTCACAACAATACAAACCCCCTGAACAAAAAAAAATCTGTCACAGCCTTATGACAACAAGTTGCTTTTAAAAACTCAACTGTCGCGACAAGTTGCAGCAGGAGCATGATTTGGTTTTGTTTTTCAGCTGTTTTGTAAATGTCAGTCTTCATTTGTCAGTTAGTCGCAACCAAGGAGTACGAGTCCTGCGTCTGTTTGGCTTAAGTGGCTTCGTTGTCAGACGGAGTTCATTTCTTGGGCTTTGCCATGTGCCATGAAATATGGCTTGCGAATAGCGTTTAATCTGTGCTTTAACGTTTTGTTGGCGATTCGCCCATTTGGAACTTCCTTCCTTTTTTCCAGTTCGCCTTGGTGCTGGTTATTGATGGACGTTTAAATTGCAGTTGAAATTGAAAAGTTGTACACTGAGACACGCAGAGAGTATCCAAGTATTGCTATAAATATTTATTATGCACTCTCAAGGCCTAATTTTGATTAATTTATCAATCGATTCCAACGTTCGAGCCTTGACATGAAATGTCAGCGTTGAATTTATGACCCAACATTTCCCAGTTACAGTTTGCTAATTGTGCTTTGTGCTGTGTGCTTTGCTTTGAGCACAGCTGCCTCCTCTTCAATCGATAAAAATCCTTGGCACATGAAACAATACAATGGAGGTAGTAATGTGCACTTACAGAATAAATAACTACAAAAGTAGCGAGAGTAAATTTCACGCCATTGGCAAATCATTTCCTGACGGCAAAAACATCAATCAGATAATATATAAATTTGTTCTTTCTGTATCGAGGCATTTAACATCCGTGCAAAGTATGTATAAAAGTGAAATTTATTGCAGAACCGTGTGAAAAATAGATTTATTGGGCAACTATCTAATTTAATGGTTCGATTATTTGTTCATATTATAAGATCAAAGTGAAATTTTAAATATTTTGATGAACTGTTTTCCGTTTAATTGCTTCCCTTTTTTGTAAAACCAATTCGCTTTGACAACTGCATTGCGCTAATCGCTTGCAAAGCCCTACAAATGACAGAAAAACAGAACCAGAATTAACTCTGCTCCAATTCGATCGATTTCCCATTGCCCATTGGAGCCAATTGGAGCATGACGTTGGACAATGGGTTGGCAACCCTTTGTGCTGTACCTTCTCTGTCTTTCGTTTTGTGGAATGTAAACGACCTTGCAACCAGTTGTGGCGGGGGTGGCATCTTGTTTAATTCAAAGTGGCAATTTACGGTTACATTTAGCCACAATGCACACAGCTCATAAATTAGGCGAGAAAGCGAGAGCGAAGGAGGGACGGGGATGGGTGTACGAATCTCGGCACCTGCAACGATTCGCAATTGGCAATTGCAATTGTGGCCCAAATGGTTTTGATATGCTTGGAATTTTGCAACACCAACACACACACACACACACACATGCCCCGCTGCACACCCCATAAACACAATTTTTGATTTTAATAGCCGCAGTTTTGGCCTGTTTAGATGCAAAGTTAATACGACGGCTGCTTTGATGCCATTATACTTGTGTCTGCGGGAGGAGGGTGCAAGGTGCAAGGGGCTGCATGATGATGCTGTAACTACACAAAAATGTGATGCAGGTAATGGCGGAAGGCGGGATTTTTTTTCCGTGTGTGTTTAATACATATTTTCTCTTAATTATAGCAAACTTGCGGGGCGACGATGACAAAGCCGTTGAAATTTTTATATTACCGTTACAAAGTTCGTTTGGACTTGAACAAAAATATAAATTAATCGCATATAAATAAACAGAAATGGCGGAAAACCCAGTGAGGAAAACTTGATGGACTCGCAAGAGGCACATGTTCGGGGCCCACAGTTTCCGTAAGTTTTGCTCTTGCAACGCAATGCTACAATACTACGCACAATTAAAATGCCATAAAGTTTTTTACGCCCGACTCGACGTCATAAACTAATGCTAACAAGAAGAATATATACTGTATATGCAATAGTATTTATTTGTACAATCGTCACTTCGACACACATGCTCTCAAGGACAACAATTGAATATGGAATATATACACAAATCGAGAATATATACACAAAAGTTGCCTTTTGATATTTTTAAAAGGTTTATAAAAGTTTTTCTAAGGAATATCCGTAAAAGAAAGATAAACAAAATGTATTAAACTCTTAAATATACTTGAAACAATATTATTCCAAATCTTATAAGGAATTCATTCAGTCAATTCTCATTTCTTTTACCTTATCATATATCTTTCTTACATTTTGATTTATCTTAAATATTTGTTTCCTTGCCTTCGCCTATATCTTATACATTTGCACTTAAACACATTTATGACCTTTATTATCCTGATTACATTACGGAAATGGCACTGCCATAAAAACTATTGCCTGCTGTTAGGCGCATATAGCGTGTGCCCAATAAGTCGCAATTCGATTTTAATAAACAAACCCCCGGCCAGGGTATGCGCTACTTGAGCCGACATTTGTCAGGCCTAGTAACATCAGGCAGGACGAGGGGAGAGGGGTCTCGTATCGATGCAATTCATCGGCACTAACAACGTGACGCGGCCAATAACCGACAAACTAATAGCAATAAATGTTGGGATTTTTGTACACACACAAAATGGGCTGTAAAAATTGCGCCTATTTGCACCCCACAGTGTGTGTGTGTGTTTAACAACTTGTTAACGTGTTAACATGCCGACTGTGCATATGTGTGTGTGTGTGTAAATCAGGCAATCGACTGTGAGCCACAAACCAAATAAACACCCTTGACATTCCCAGCCACAGGCGGCAAAATTTTTGCGGTCATTAACCATAATATAATTTAAATAGCGGTTAAATTTCATTTTACTGTAATTTTCCATTGCCGACAAGCATAAATATTACTCATACGCACTGAAAATCAAACAAATCATCTAATCGGCATACTATTAAGATCTATTTAGCACTTGATGCGTATCGAGCATCAAACAATAACAAGATTTATTGCCACTGTTTAGCAGATGTTTCACATACAAAACTGTTCACAAGAATTAAAAGTCTCGCATCATTTTAACCGGAATAGAACATAAAACGAAATGTATAAATCACACAATTAAATTTATTAACCATTATTGCTTACAAGCATTGTGTTATATTTTTTTATTTAATCTATAGAACACATCAACTTTTAATTTGAACATAAAATTCATGTAAAATACAAATCTTGCAAGTTCTTGATTTTGATTATTCTTATAATGCAATTGATTCTGATGAAAAAAAGAACTGAGGATGTTAGCTTTAAATTTTTCGGTAGAATTTCTTTATGGATGATAAAAAAATTGAGAGAAAGCAAATAAATAAATGTGCTTTACACAAATTTTAGGAATATTTTGAGACGCAATCTTTAAAATAATATTAAGTTTGGAAATTTTTTTTTAAGTCTATAAAATTTTTGGAAGCCTTATGCTGTTCAAATAAACCGTAAATACATGTACTTAACAGAATTTTAGGCACGATAGTTATAATAATACTATGTTAAGAGATTTATTTGACTGTCTTCAATATTTGTTTTAATTTTTAGGCTCTTCAAATAAACCAAAGCACTTTAATGTGTTGCATTTCTTCGACTAGACACTGCGCTCCCCACCAAAAACATTTGCAACATTGGAATTCATATTGTTGTCTCTCATTATTATGCTGTTATTTATACATTGTTCAGCACAGTTTGTTGTGCCTCCTCCCCAATGCACAACCCAGAAATATGTTTGGCTTTTGTTTTTGTGTTGAATTGTGTTGGTTGTCGTCAAATACTCTTCTTTAGTTTGTTGTTGTTGTTGTGTTGCGTGTTTTGCCGCCGTGTGCAGTTAAACTCGGGGCGGTATTGGGTCTGAAACTTTTTGCCACGTAAATGATTTGTTTTGTCAATTATTTTGTTAGCCAAACATGCAACAGAAACAGGCCGCAAATGCCAACAACAACAACAACAATAACACAAAACGGAAGCAAAGGCTCAGCTGATAACATCAAAACAATGAGGGATAATTTCACAATTCACCTGCCAACCGGCCGTAAGTCATAAGTAAGTAAGTTTTTTTAATTGAAGAGGCGTGGCCCAGTAAATTGCATAAGGCATAAACAAATCTATCGTTTATGATATGACGACGCTACATGGAGATACGTGCGATTACTTATGAAGTGCTGGACTGTTTAAACAAGTGCGTCCAGTTGCATAAATATTTATGGCACCAGACGCAAATCAAAGCTGCTGCTGCTGCTGCTGATTATTTATCGCCAGACGAATGGTTCTCAAATTGGGTATTGGTGGAGGCTGTCGGACTGACGCAACAATAACAACAATAACAATAACAAAATTTAAAAAACACATGTGCATTGTGTTTTCGTGTGTTATATGCTCTCAATTTAAATTTCGAAATTAAATTTAATGCACAGTTGTTAAGGGGCGTCAGCAAGAACAAAATTCTAGCCCGATACAAATAGAGATTTATTCATGTCGCCATATGAAACAACAACAAAAAAAATAAATATATGTGAACAGTCAAGTCCAAAATACTGAACAGGCAATTGAGTGATGGATGGATCAAGCCAAAAAAAAACTACTATTCAATATATTTTTTTGTTTTTGAATTTCTGGCTTGTTTTTTATGTGTGTACGCCTGTCTTTAATTAACATGCGCGGTTTGTGTTTCTGTCGTTGACAGTGTGACATTATCTTGTTTTGTTTTTTTGTTTTCCCCCTGAAAATCACACTGCAATGTTTGGCCTAATGAAACTAGCCTAGAGGTTTACCTTTTGGTTTATGTCAGCTGATTGCTAATGCTGGCGCTGTTTTTGGCTATTGTTGAACATTAAAAACACAGCAAAACACACACACTAGAATCTTTGAAAAATGTTTAACACTATATATTTTCAATTCATATGCTGGCTAGCCCAGGCAATTTTTCAATTCATTGCACAAAAATTGCTCAATTTTTGCGACACTAATTGCACTTTTAGACACAAATCGCGATAACTTAAAATATAACAAAACACACACAGAAACACTCAACGATCAACTCAAAAAGTGCCGCTACGGATTGAAAATATTATTTTTGAAAACAGTTCGAACAGAGAAACACGTCCGTTTCAGCATGCGGGCCGTTGCCAACTGATGTCGAATGGATTCGGATCCGGGCACTTGGCAAACTAACGGCACAATGCGAACACTCAAACGACTGAACATGCCGAACAGCGGGTTCGGCAGTGTGTTCGGGTAACGCGTCGTTTAGTCTGTCGTCGGGCGAAGAAGAAAAGCCGGCAAAACAAAATGTAAATAACAGTTCTCTGTGTTGTGTGTGCTAACAGGACGGGCAGGGTGGTTGGGTAGTGTGGGGGGGGTGTGGTGGGGTGCAGTGCTTGAGCCAGTTGCCGGCTTTTGGGTTTCACACAGCTTGAGCTTCACCGTACCACATTCCAACAGCAACAACAACAGTGCGTCAGGTGGCGAAGACTAACCTAACCCAACCCAATCGCAACCCACCCAATCTAGCCTCACCCCCAGTGTTTGCTTTGCGGCTTTTCGGGGTTGCTAGAGCGTACGTACGTATGTAAGCGTGTGTGTGTGCGTTTGTTTGTATACACTTCGGCTTGGCCTGCAATTGGCGGGAAACTTTGTGGATGCTATTCGATGTTGACGCCGTAGAGCTTAGCAACATTTTGTGTATTTTATAGAAGTTCTTTTTTTAACCCACAAGAAACTTATGCACAAAGGATTTGGCCTTAATTTTGTAAAAGTTTAGTGTACTTTATTTGTGTTTAATCTTTGTTAAGCAAATTAAAAGCGATTATCAAGCGTTTTGTGCTTGGCAACATTATTCGCATGTTGCTAGCAACATAAACATTGCTCATGCGCCCTGTTGCCACCGCCTCGTTGAAGAAATACTTTGTTGTTTTTCTTATAATGTGTCTCCCTCAATGCCACCAACACCACAAAACGAGCGACCGCCTAACGCCTCCAAAGTGACAACCTTTCAGTTTTATCGCTGTCTCTGTATTAGTGTGAGAATGTGTGTGTGTGTTTGTATGTAAATAATGTAACAGTAAATTAGCGTGTTTGACACACTGTGGGCGTGGCCAAAAACGATGCGTGCATTGGGCAATCTGTTTAACGTTGACTTTTCAACTTTTAAAGGCCTTGCCACAATAATTGGCCCACAATTGACTACCTTAACTTAACTTACGAGCTTCATTTAAAGGCAATTAGGCAAGGGAATTTAAAAATGATTAAAGTTCAAGAGCTAACAGCATTAAATTGTATTTGCGATATTTAAAGCCAGATTTAATATAATATAAACTTTTATAGTTAGTATTACTAACTTAGTAAGTAAATTGAGTTATCTTAACATTTTTAGGGACCATACAAGCTTACGAAACTTTTGATGTTTTGAGAATTTAGAAACACTACCTATAATAAAACTGGGCTCTTTCTAGAGAAATAGCGACTAGGAAATACCGTGAACACATCCCAAAAATTTTTAAAAAGACTTGCAACTTGGAGAAAACTTTCGATTCCCATATCTTCCTCAAAATTTAACCGATTTTCAAATGCAGTACCTTAAAAGTTTTGGTTTAAGCCCTTCTTTAATACTGCATTTAAATTTGGAAACGAGATTTTTACTGTTTTTTCATCCCAACATTTTGTATCAAAAATCGACTTAGGAGTTAGAAAAAATGTGGATTATCATAACTTCCTCAAAATTACTTCGATTTTCAAATGCAATACCTTAAAAGTTTTGTTTTGAGCTCTTAAAGAACACTACATCTAAATCTGAAACCCGTTTTATATGATTTTCATCTTAAAAAAGTGTGACAAAAAATTGTCTTGGACAAAGCATTTATATATATGGCAGACGGACCCCATTATCCTTTTGGATAAGAATATGCTAACTTCTGCCCGTTACATACATTTGCATACAAAGCAATATACCCTTTTTTACACATTTCATGAGTGCAGACTATAAATAGATTCTACATAGAACTGGGCTATTGGACAGTGCTTTTAGTTTTTTTTCGATTTGATCACAGAGTTTTCGCACCTGAACAAATTAGTTGTTTTTGTTGCCCAGTTGTTGGTTTTGTTGTTGTTATCGCCGCTTTCTTTCTTTTTTTGGTTCATTGCCAAATAATTAAACAACAAAAACAACAGCAATTTTGTAGATAAAAAAATTCTTCATTGGCCAGCATTCATGCATACAAGCAAATAATTTTTTAGTGCACCTTTAAGAAAATTAATTTAGTTTTGATATTCGTTTTTGATACACTTCAAAAAACATTAAAAAAAATTTAAAATATTTAACTAGAACACTGAAAATATATATTAAGAGTAATCGATTATTAAATGAATCTAAAAGATTTCACATAAACTACTTTAGGCAGGGTATCTTCTAGTCTAATATTATTTTCTTGTTGTGTGTACTTGTGCTTGTTTGTTGTAGCTCTGGGCTATTGCATCTAATTACATTATGCTTAGTCCTCAAAGCCAAAAGAAAAAAAATTTTTGACAGCACACACACCTGGCATTTGGCCAAAGACCAATCACGGGGGTTTAAAAGTAGCTCAGTTCCAGTCTGGCTGGCAAAAAAGTTGGCCAAAACATTGACAGACAATTGAATATTATTGTTGTCAATTATAAAATTTATTAATATTTAAAGAACCTATATTGTTTATTTTGAGCTAATCCTGCCTGATTCGGTGGCAACCATGCGTTGCTGTGACGTCACGACCACAGACAAACTATGTCTGGTCTTGTGCCAGTGTTTTTGTCTTAGATTTATGTCGAGAGAATTGCTCTGGTAATTTGTTTGTCTATAATTCATAAGGCCATATAAAAATATGCGCTCGGCATTTTGAAGACTTAATTGTTACAAATATAAATTATATTTATGTTGTTAGTGTCGCTGATTTATGAACCCATTTGCTTGACAAAACAACAATTAAAATATGAATATTTTTTGCATTTTTAGGTGAAACCAAAGAAATATTTTGAATTAAGTAGTTTGTTGACATTGTTAAAGATTTTTATAGATTGACACAGATTGACCCATAGCAATTAAGGCTTGTTTTTGTTACCCCAACATTAACCTCATTTAGCATTTGGCCAAAATGAAATGCATACCACATGAAACTTTCTTCGGAAATATCACTTACGAGAGTCATTCAAAATAATTGCATAATGAATAGGCAAGACGGATGCGACTCTGTCACAGGGTGGATGGCATGGACGATGGGTAGATGGATGGATGGGGTATGCGTGCGTCTAATCAGGCCGATTAATCTACAAAAGTTAAGGGGGCCAAACTCATACTTCTAGCTGTTTCTTGTTGATGGTAATGTTAATTTGCACATCAGTTGCACGAGGCACGAGGCACGAAAGCCACAGGAAGAATAAGAAGAGAGAGAGAACAGGTCGCCAGCACTAAGAGGGAAGAGGGTCTGCAATTAATTTACTTTGGCAGGACATGCGAGCACACGCTGAGCTCCATACAAACTGAGTGACTTGTCCTGTTGTCGTTTTGCCTTATTACCATTGCGCCATTGTCATATGAATGTCTTTGCCTGTGCTACTAGCCGCATGACAATGTAGAAAGCAACGTTTAATTGGCACAGGGAATTTGCGACACCGAGCCAATGCTGTTCAGCTAAAAGAATGACAAACAAGGCAAATACGACGACGACGACGACTACGTAGCTTCATAAACTGAATCCTGTGGTGCGCGAGCGTCACAGTTGGAGATTTTTGATTGACATGCGGTAAGTGCAGGCGTAAATACACTTAGCTATACATATACATACATATAAGGTATTGTATATGGTAACTGGTCTATATATACATATAAACTATTTTTGGTGGATTGAGTCAAGCGAACGGAAGTGTCTGACATAGCAAAATGCTATAGCATTTGCCTTTATTAAAATGTATTTTTGATCATTAAGTGAATTATGTGATTGCACTGTTTATAAATATAGACTGCATAATTGGCCAGGTTCACCATTCAACAATAATCTAAAAAAAAAAATATAATATAATCTAACGGCAGTGGCAAGAATTTACATTTCCTATGGAATTTTTAAGTAAATTTTGCGGCTGAGAGGCTGCTGCCATTTAGAGGGCCATAAAAGGCAACTGGCGCATACGCGCAGCTAAACAACCGTTAAATATATGCAACCACCTTAACCCCCAACCACAGTACACCACCCCAAATACTCAAACACAAACACCCCTGTGCGCCCGCCCACCCTTACAGCTCGCACGCACGCACAGCAAAGACAATTAGTGAAAGCCAAGCGCACGTTTACCTCTATGGAAGTAAAAGGTATGGGAACGGAAAAAGGGGGAAAGGGAAGAAGGAATACTACCTCTATACAGCTTCGTGACTTTTGGCGTTTGACGTGGATATGTGTTTGGCTTTTTACAATTCCAGCTTCAGCTTTAAATGCCTTTTCACACATGAGAATTCCTTTTTCTTCTTTTATTTTTTTTTTCTTGTTCACTTTTTATATTTGCACGCTCTTTGTTTGTTCAGAATGAAATAAGGTGCGGCAGCGCCCATAAAGCCAAATTAAATATGTTAAAAAAAGAAAATGGAAAACGCACAGGAAGAGTATGCGGAAGGAAGAAAGGAAGGAGTGCCACATCTTTTACTTGCGATTTAATTTGCGTAAGCATGAAAACGCAAATGTTTCTCAAATGTTGTACATTTGGCTTTTAAGAGGGGTTTGGTATTCCCGCAACCTAATTAAATGTTCAGGCACAAGCATTGACAATGGCTTTAAAATGTAATTGTGGATTGGTGGGATGTGTCAAATGTGAAAGAAAAGCAAGGAAGAGCTCACGTAACTTGTAGTCCCTACTAACTTAAGATAAACTCCTTCTCCAAACCAAGCAATTAGCTGGAGTTCAAAATGATCTTACGAACAACTATTATTGCTCTAATGTTCATATATTAAACACACACACACGCCATTGCCACATCGTAGTATGTTTTTTGGGGAGTTGACTTAAATTAATGAATGCGAAGCTAGGCCAGAAAGTGAATGCTGGCCACGCACCCATGCAGCTTTAACAAAAATGCCTCTAATCGAATTAGTGAAATTAATTTTTGATGATATTGAAATTAGTTGCAGACACCACAAATTTTATGTGTCCTGGTGGTGGTTAAGTTGTGTGTGTTGTGTGGCACGAGTAACTACAAAATACTTTTAGTTGCCTGGCATTCCTTACCCCTGGAGTTGTGGTATGAGTTGACCGTGGGTGCATAAATTTACTTTGACAGTGGCAAGCGGCACGTTTGACATTCCACTTGGGCTTGAGTTTGTTGCCCGTCGATACACGATATGAGGGGGGGGAGTTTGGCTGTCGATGTTCATTGTGATGTGGTTGCAATGCCACTTGAATGTGGCATCCAGCTACATTATTAATGACTGTTGGGCATGTGTGTCAGGTTCGCTAAGTTTTGTTGAAAACCAATTTTATTTACTTTTTCGATTTGTGCTTATAAATTACTGGCTTGATATGTGTCATGTTATTATTTATTGTGTGCCGTTCGTTGTCTTGTGAATTAAATGCCAAAATATCTTAAATATTTAATGGTTAGTTGACAGAGCCGTTAAAGCTGCACATCCCCAAACGAAACCTAAACGACTTTAAGTCAGGGCCTCAAATGGTTTTTTTTTTAGCTACACCTACATTGTCCTTGTCCTTGGCATCAGCACAGACATAGCGCTGACAGCCTGGCCCAAAGTGGCTGGCCAGAAAGAGAGCGCAAGTGTTTGCATGTCAGCAAGTAATAAGCACAAGGGCCATAATAGTTTTTGCCTCTCCCTCTCTATCTATGTTTGTAAGTATTTTGGCCAAAAATGCAGCCGCGATTACTTTGAAGGCACAACTTGGAGCCCAGACATGGTGGTTGCTTCCTCAATGGCGCGACGTCTTCTACCGCCCGGCCATAAATGTTGGACATTAACGGGTAATTTTCTTGCAATTTTGTAGTCGTTAGCGTTTTGTGGCAAGGACGATGACGACAACGACGAAGACGATGCCGACAACAACGCGAAAAGCCAAAAATTTAATTTTCGCTACATTTTTGTGCGGCACATAAATTGTGCGGCTAATCATTGCAGACGCGCTGCCGCACTAAAAATATTTGCTTGCAACACTTTAAAAACGTGTGAATAACAAAAATGAAAATGAAAGAATGAAAGCAAAAAAAAAAAAACTGACATGGCTAAAAGCAGTGCAAATTGAAATGGAAATCCATTAGCGCCGGACAAATTTGTAATTTCCGCTCTTTAATAAAACTTTGCACACTCACACACACACACACACACAACATGCCGTCAAATAGAAACGGAAATAAAAAAAACGAAAGAAAAAATAACTACACACGCACAGCTGGACACAGAGAGCGTGTGTGTGTTTGTCCACTTTTGAGGTGTGTTCGTTCTGGTAATTTCATTTACCTTACTCATTTAGCACTTTTTTATGTGTCCAACTGAGCTGAGGGTGGAGTGGTAGGGGAAGGGGGAGTTATTTTCCGCCTGTTTGCATGATAAAAATCACAAACACACTCCTTGAAATTTGTACAGCACGCGATGCATAGAATGATTATCCTTGAAAAAAACACCAACCCCCTCCCCGTGACATTTGTCTGTTCGTGTTGACCGTTACACCCATAAATGAAGTAGGAGAAGGTTTGTCCTTTGACTTTTGCTTCTTCGCCAAAAGATTGAACTCATAAATTTTTTATATCATTGTCTGCTTTTAATTTCGCTTAAACATGCAAGCATCCTTGAAGTCGAACTAACCTTAAACCGGACAGGACTAACTCGGTTGCCCAACTGTCCTCCGGACCTGGTGGCACATGTAAGTTTTTAATGAAATTCCATAAATGAGCAGACAACAACTGGCAATCAAAATGAACGTCCCCAAAATGTATGCTCACATTTGTCAGCAGGGTTTTTTTTTTGGGTGAGCTTGTCATGAATTATTAAAGTTGGCACTACAAAATGCATATGGGTTAGGAGGGGGTGTTAATGAAGCTTTGGACTTCAATAATGAAGTCATAGAACAAGAAAAGGGTTTTAGTTCAGTTAAAAGACCTAATCTATGGTATATATAATAATGAAAATTGCTTAAAAATTCATTAAAACAAGTTCGCTTGGACCAAGACTTTACAAAATAACATAAAAAAAGATCATTCCAACATTAAGGTTAAACTTCAAACTTACATTCCGCTATAAAATTCCTTTAGATTTTTATAACACTAGATTGAAACCTACCCTCGCATTTGTTGTGGATCACACATAGAGCACACATTCCATCTGGCCACTTGGGTGTGCCAAAAATCAACGCCAGTTAAAACGTGTGCCACAGTGCCGCATGCCAAGCCTGAATGTATGTTCAACCCGTTGTGCCTTGTGCACCTTGAACATTGTTTAATTTACATTTATCCGCACGCTTAGCCTATGGGGCAAGTTCATTTGTAGTTTGTGTGTGTTAAAGTCCCTCAGGTGCACACACGCACACTCACACATACATATACTCACACACAGCAGCAGGAAGCAACTGACACCGTACAAAATGTTAAACACTTGGCAACATTTTGCTTAAAACTTTTACTGCTCTTCTCCTCTCTCTCTCTTTGTCTTTTCTATCTCTTTGCATTAGCCTTGCTGCAACAGCCCACAAAAAGTCACAAGGCACAATGCAGTTAAACCAACAACAGCAACAATGAGAAAGGTAAACGAGCAAACAAAAGGCACAACCGGAAATGGCAAAGCTGCTTGACTATAACAACCAACCGACCAAGCGAGCAACCAAGCAGCAAGCATGAAACCAAACCAAACCAGACCAAACAGCAGCCCGAAAAGGAGCAGCCGCTAGTTGGCCACTCATTGTTGGTCATGGCCTCCATGGTCGCCATGGTGAATCCTCAGGTGTTTTGCGCACACTTTACTACGTTTTTCATTTAACCAGCAACAGAAGAAGCAGCCAGCCAGCCACCGGGTCCAGCTCCTGGTTCAGGTCGTTTGTTCTGTTTGTGCCTGTTGTGTGCTCGTTTGTTTTGTTGTTTGGTTTTTGCGGTCGCCAACAAACCCAAATGGACAACATGGATGCCGTCTTCTTTTTTTGCACCAGTATAATTAAAAATTCACATAAATTTAGCTTAGCGTTGACACACTCGCACACACACACATTCTAATTGGGTTAATTATGTGTCGCCTGGACTTTAAAAATGTCAACTACCAACCATATGTGTGTGTGTGTGTTTATCAGTCAGTTGCTGGACGAGTGCCAGTTGCGACTCTCGAGTACATTAACAACAAATTATGTTGTCGCCCAAGTGACAGCAACAACATGTGAGTCTCTGAAGGCATCCACACTGTCTACATAAATATTATAAACAATTTTTCAGGTGAAAACTGTTCTTAATAAGCAGCTGTTTTCAGAAAGCATTTAATTCCATAGTTGTTTAATTGTCAGCTGTGTTCAGTAAGCTTATTATAAAGTAGTTGTATTTTGAAACTTGTTACGGTTATGACAAAGTTAAGGTAATGAACGTTTTCTCTTACCGATCTGTTGATAGAAGATGAAGCTTACGTTCTTCCCACCTCACAATTTACGCTTCCGAGGACTAAAACCTTTTTAAGGTTAAATTATGAGTTTAATTACACATACGACACGTTGCCATTTGACATGCCATGGCCTATGTTTTATGGCCAGCTTGATGCATAATTTATGCCACCATATTCGAGGGTTACCTGGCAGTGGCAAATGGCTTAAGTAGCCAGCAAAAAGGTTTTTATGGGTCCGGCACTACGTGATCCCCAAAGGCTGGCAATAAAACAAATTTGGCTTAAGAAAATTGTTGTTGTTTTAGTTCCTGTTAAAGTGCTCATCAAATAATAAAACATAATAATAATAATGGTAATAATAATAATAATAATGCGGGTGCCTGCAACTAATCCAGATGTGAAGCAAACGCTTTGTGACATTTAACGACAGCAAAAAGCGCACAAAAGTATGCAACACATAATGGCAAATGTCAACAGCAAAAGAGAGGCGACAGGGACAGAAAAAAGGTCGGGCATAAGGGGCAAAAACCAAAGCGAGACAAAATTAATTACTCTACGTGGAAATGTAATTACGAAAATATTTAGCCAAAGCTCAGCGGCACGTCGCCGCACCACAAAATGCCATTTGTCAAGCCTTGCGGAGACTTTTGGCTGCCTTGCTTCCTGTTTGTGTGTGTTTCTCTGTGTGTGAGTGAGATTTTCTTTGGGTTAGGCTTTGGGTTAATGTGTGGTCGCTTTGGGGGCAACGGCTCAATGCCACCAATAATATGCTGCATGTAATTAATGATTTATGAGCGTCGGCCAATTAATCAAATTAATCAAAATTTCATTAAACTTTGCCGCACTGCAGCAAACCAGCTCCGTTTAAATACTTTTGCCTTAACATGTAGACACCATACTACTCGTGTTTGCTATCTGAGGTAATACTTCCACACACATTTGGTGCGTGCCATATGCACATTAATTCTGCGGGCCTACAAAACTTTTGTGTGTCCGTGTGTGTGTAAGGAAGTTTGTTTTATGGCCCACTTACAAGAAGCCACTATGCGGTTTCTCTTTATGGGGATAATTATGCACTCTGTCAGCTGCGCAATTGCCTTTCTTTGTGAAAAAAAGAAAGCAGGAAATGCAAACTAACTTTTTGTAAAACTGCATAGTAGTTTATTTAGATATGTCGAGGCTGACACACATATGTAATAAGTCCACGAGAAGTTAAACTCATTTTTTTGTATTTAAGTATTGATAAACTTGAAACAAGAATAAATGTATGGTAAGCTATTGCAAAATAATATTTTCAGGTACTTAAACTCGTGAGAAATTGAGAAAAAATTTGATTTAATTTTTTTAATAGCAAAAAAAAACGCCTTTTTGAAGAAAACTCGATCTTTTAAACATTAAAATATAGGAGTTCTTCTGATAATAGTAATCTCCCCAAAAATTAGAAAAAAAAATTTTTTCAATTTTCTCTCTCTTTTTTTAAGTCAGGTATATCTATCATGTAATAATACTTGATTCGATAACATGATTAAAAATCGCCTCAAACTGTTTTGAAGACAATTTTTTTTTGTTTTTCATCTAAAATCAGCTCAAATTCAATAAACGGCTATAATGAAGGGGATGCTGTTGACAGTCTCGACGTCTCAGTTTGGTTAACAGCGTTGACAACGTGCGGCATAAACATACGCCCAGTACGCCCTTTGGGTTGGGGTTTTTGTCTGTGTGAGGGACTTGTGTGCCGCCAGCGTTAAACCGCAAAATTTAATTCCCTTATCAAAAAGTGACAAGCGTGCGTATTTAATGCAATTTTGCAGCGCATTTAACATGACGTGTCTGGCTGGGAAAGCCAAAAAGGGGGCGAGAATACTGGTTAGTGAGAAGCTGGCTGGGCTCTCTAGCTGGCCGTCTGGTATTTGCTATTATCTAGCGGAAGTTGTTTACTTGCAGGCTGCTTTTTGTGCAGGAGGGCCAACTGGGGAAAAAAAATAGAAAACCTCAATTTGAGCTACCGCAACTTCCTTTTACGCTAAATTACAATTCCGCTGATTGCATTCCCGGGCAAAACACAGAGCTGCACGTAAGACTGAGGAACTGTGGACTGGTCTTTAGTTTCATGGCTTTGGTTTGCGCCTCAAAGCGACGTCAGCTCATTCACATTGCTACGCGTTATTCACACTTTACGCCTAGATTTGAGCGCCATGAATCCTTTAACTGTTTTGCATATTTGTGTGCCAGCTTGGCATACATACATACCCCTTAGCTAACCCACCCACCGACCACCCCTCTTTCAGCTGTCTTGTTGCTGTTTTTTGTTGGATTCGTTTCGTTTCGTTTCGTAGTTTTCGCATTCATTGCGAAAGATAAAAATAATGAACATACCAAAGCAAAAGTCAGCGGAAAAAACAACAAGGAGCAACTCAACAGCAGCTCTAGTCAAAGTCCTGACCCCCCCTTCAAACACCCACCCACTCCTCTATGCGTGCAACGGCGCGCCGTTCAGGATTCGGATTCAGTGCAGAAACTGCGCCACGTTTTTTGTCGGCATAGGATTTATAGTATGTTTGCTGATGTCTGTGTCTTTGTGTGTGTATCTGTGTGTGAGTGAGAAATGGGCGTGTCTCCTTGGCATGGGTATGTAGTTTGGACGGGTAATGCATAAGGCAAATTGCTTGTAAGTTCAACTCGTATTTTGCATTGTGCTTCACTTCCGACAGTTAAATTAAAGCCATTGTCTGTTGTTGCCCCTTTTTGCTTTGGTGTTAGCTTGTGCGCCTAACGGTAACAATTGCCAGTCGGACGCGTTTTTTATCTGCAACTAACCGCAACAATAACAACAATAACAACAACAATAACAACAACAATAACAAGAACTGCAAACTGAACACTAAAACAGTTGAAATACGACAGCGAAAATAATTTGTTAGCCTAAAAGTATGCTACAAATCTTTCGCTAGCCTGTTTCCTGCTGCCCTTTAATTGCATCAACAACAGCAAACGCAAGCTAATCCTTGAAATTTTCTCGGCATTTGTTGGCCATTGCGGTTTTAATTAGTCAAACACTCGTCGACACAACGTAATCGCAATCTTGCTCGTATGTAGCAATTATTTTTTAGGTAGAAAAACTGGATTGTAAAAGTGAAGACAGCTTAAGTAAGCGGTCAGCTATTGGGTTTTGAGTGACATTATCATACAAGCAGAGACAGGAAAAAGCTTAGCCATGCTTTTAGGACCATAAAATTAGCATAGTTTGGATTTGAAACGCTTTACGAAAACACGCTATGCATATGCATGTGTAAATCCATATATGCATTTATGTATCTTGTAATCGAAACCTCGCTTACAAAACTACTCGACAAGGAACCCACTCAATGCATAGATGTTAGAGCAAGAAGAGAGAGAAAGAGAGCGAAAAAAATTGCATTCATTATGTGGCAGTGGCACAAAAGATTGGTAAACGGAATAACAGAAAAACGGAAAACGAGGCTAGAGCCTGCGGTGGTTTGCTGCCACAACGCAGACACCACAATGACACAGAAAGTGTTGAGCTGCAAATGAGGAAACAATGCAACAACAACAACACCAACAACGACCAGAATAACCAGAACAATGGTAAAAATGCAAAATAAGGGAAATGCTTGAAGTGCAGGGCATGCGTGGCAACAAAAAAACAAAACAAACATAGTGTAAATGCAAAACGGATGTGTAAATAATTTAGACGAGTTGCCAACACACACACACACACATGTGTATATACATATATAGTTGTTGTGTATCTTTTTAGTTTATGTATCATTAAAAAATACTTACAGCGAGTGGAAGAAGAATATAATGAAAGCCATGGAACAGCGAGGGAAATGTGCCATTTGCCAAGTTGGAAAAGCAAACACTCGAGTGTCGAGCTGACTGTTTCTCTGTGCCGTTTGGGTTTCAGTCTCCGAACGTGCCAGAAATGCAACAATTATATGCATACAAAGACACACACACACACACATACACACATGTGGCCAGCTTTTTTGACATGCTGCAAATTAAACAGAAACTCTCACATACACACACGCTTTACTCGAACTAAATTACTTTTTTGTGCCAGCTGCATACAATCAAATGCAATGGGATTAAAAAGCAAACGGTGTAACGGGCGCCTCTGCGGCTTTGTCAGTAGTCTGTAGATTGTACACCAGGTAAACCTGGTAAACCTCTAACGGCATTTGCATAGCTCTGCCTGCTACTAAAAACTATGTTAATGTGTGAGCCGCACTGAATTTAAGCGAATTTAAAACCAAGTAACAAGTAAAATACACTTTGGTGCCTTGGTGCCTCTGGTGCTACAAATACGAACCGCAGACATTGGGTGAGTGTCAGCCCTGTCTCTATAAATCTTTACAGATGTGTCGTTAACTGCCGCCGGCTAACGCTTTTTATGTCCCAGTCCCATGGCAAGGACATGCCAGCAGCCACTAGCAACAGCACCCACAACATGCAGACGTAGTCTGAGCAGAAGAGATAGGCAGAGACTGAGAGACAGACAGTGGGACATTGAAACAGACATCGGCTCAATTTGCACGCTTCGTTATTCAATTAGACACTTTGCACACACACAAACATAGTGTGTGAGAGAGAGAGAGAGACAAGCAGACGGCATAATTTTGATTGATGGCCCAATAATGACGGTGATTTATCATATTTGCATGCTAACATTTTACTCCCAACGAGTTTAACACTTCAAAATTGTTGCATTTGTGATTGCAGTCAATTTGCCACATTTTTAATTGTTAGACTAGACAAGAGATTAGATTTGGTTTTTAGCAAATTTTTTATACCAAAAAAGGGTACATGTACAATACTAAGAAATCGTAAAAAAAAAAGAAGATGAAAGTTATAAAATGCTTGAAGTTGTTTGGCAGACGATGTTGGCATTTACTTATAACGCTAATTGGTCTGTTTTTTTGAAAGCGTTGCGCTGACAACGAGACAGAAGCTGACCACGTGCTTTGGCTTTTGGCTGCCTTGGCGTATACGCAATATTTGCTTTGTTCCAACACTTTTTACAATTTGTTGTTTGTACTGTACCCCCTTCCCCCTCTCGCTCTCTCTTACCCTAAGGGCCTGTTGTGAGTCTATAAAATCCGGCTTAAGCCTCATGCTACCTGTGATATGTATGATATTTTTGCTGCCACTCAACAACTACACACATACACACACAGTGCCACATGGGGTAAATAAAAGGAAAAAAAGTAGGTCATACGAGAAACGCGTGCAGATTGGGTGCGGCGAAAAGGAGAGAGAGAGAGAACTGCGAAGCTTCAGCTGGTGTGCTTGTGGCTTTGCCGACGGCTTGTGCCGCTGGTAAACACTCAAATCCAATTAAATTTAATACGACTTACTTGGCTCTGTTGCATGTAAGTGTGTGAGCTGTGTGTGTGTGTGCGTGTTTGTACGTTTGTCATTTGCTTTTGGTCGTTCTCTGATTCCCTGGTTTTTATTTTGTTGGTTTTAATTTTTCAGCATTGTTCTGTTGCTTTTTTATTTGTATTTTATTTTTAATGTTATTACTGCTGCTGTTGCAGTTGTGTCGGTTTACCTGCAATCCTCGTGCTTGGCTTAATTAAAGCTTAATTTCTCAAATAACATTTGCCGCTACAAATGAGCTCAAACAAGCTAATTGAGTTTTGTGTGTGTGTGTTTGAGTGTGTGTAAACTAAGCTCTTTGTCATTGTTTGCAGATCAATAAATCCGAATGGAAACGTTTTGCAATTAAAATGTATCCTTTATCTAACCACTTGCAGTGCTATGGACTTAATATTTGTAAAGGAGTTGGAGTTCATTTTTGAAAAGTTGGCCACAGGCAGCGCTGGCTTTAATTAGCCAATTGTTGGCCTTTAACACCTAGCAACAAATATAATAGATTGTAAATATTTGACACCCGTTTCGCACCTGCACTGAAGCCCCCCTCAACACAATCAAAGTGTGCGCTATTGTTGTGGCCTTAATCCAACAACAACAATAAATACTCGACTCAATTTACAAGTTTGGAAGGGGGCGGGGGTGTGAATGAATCGTCAAGTTCATGCCAACCCCTTTTATGTGGAATTACTTTTTGCACGATTTGATTTTACATTTAACGATTTTTCGCACTTAATTAGAAGCGAGTGTCGATGTCAGTGGCAGGCGATGCTGCTGCCGCTCTCTGCCATGATTTGATTAAATGTGAAGATGAATTTTAATTAAAATCTTTGCGCAACGCCAACTTTCAACTTTCATTCCTCCCCCCCGCTTTTGCTGTTGTGGTGAACATTTTTGACACTCAACTTGCGGGTGGACACAAAAAATAAAGAAGGGGTTGGATCTTAATAGAGCAATAAAGCCGCAAGTTCATGGCATGGATAGCTGGTCCTGTATTTTTGTATGGGCTTAGTCATTGTTGGCATTCGGCTTTTAATTTATGCAAAATGAGAATTAAAGACAGCGCCAGCGACGAACAACTTTTCTTCGAGTATATATTTATGCAAATGAATTTTCGAAACTACTTACGAGTAATTTGAGTCGAATTTGCCGGCTATCAATTTCAATTAAAGTCAAGAACTTTGGGTTCTGTTTAAAGGCTCACGCACAGCGTAGGGCCATCAAATGTTTAGCAAATTATTTTGCATAATTTACAGCAAATAGCAAACAATGCGGCTTTATCTATTGTTCAATGCAATATGCAGAGTATGGCACAACTTTTACCAAAGTTTTGCGAAAAAAAAAAAGAAAAAACCAAAACACAACAAGAAAATGCAAATAGAAAAACCACGATACACTCAAAAAGTACGCACACACACATTTGCTGGCACTAACATGCAGTTGAAAATCTGTTGAATCGAGCAATTGATAAACTAAAAGATATCCTACAATAAACAAAATAATGATGATTTTGAAGCCAAATTAATTATTAAACTCCAAGTTGAGTTTCATTTTCGAAGAAGACTTTTCCATGTTTTGCCTACTGGGTATCACTAATATTTCTATGCTCTTCGTACTGAAGTGGCAAGGTAAAAGGGGCCTGGCTGCCTGTCGCGTCCAATGGGCCATTCAAAATTACGAGCCAACAGTTTCCGCAGTGTTTTTTGTCATTTCCATGCGCTCATTGTCAGTTTTAAGTAAGCAACTTTTTCCATAGTCTAGTTTTTCATTTTTTTTGTTTTTGTTTTGTTCTGTTTTATTGTTTTTGTTGCTGGCACAGCAGCCGGCAAAAGTTGTTGACCAAAACTAAAGCCTACAAATGCAGACAAATATGGGGAAAAACGCATGAAATGCAATAAATTTTCAAATATATTTTGTGTGCGCGACAGAAAAGTCAAGTTTTATTTTCATGTGCTATTTCAATTACACTCAAAAGGTATGTATAGCTTTTGATAAGGATATAAATGAATAATATTTTTAGAAATTTAATTGAATGAAAAAAGAATTAAAATCTTTATATATTTTGTATTTAACTTTTCCAAAGCTTCGAATTAGTTTAGAAGTGTATTAAGGTTTCGCTTTGTTTGTTTGTTATTGCAATTCGTTTAGTTTGTTCACGTATAGGGGCTTTTATTGTTTTGACTGACAGAGTTTTTGGCCTGGTGCAGTGGCACAGTAAGTCAAAACCGACAAACTGATAAAGCTTCGTTCTGCAAACAATCAAAAAAAAACACAACAGACTAAGGCCAAAGACACTTTATATAAATCAATTGTTTATTGCGCCAAGTCCCAAATGATGAATTTACAATGGACTTTAATGGAATGGAATACAAGACTCGTGATATTTGTTGCTCGAAAAGATTTTATCAGACTTGCGCTGAATGATGTTCTTAAATTCAATAAAAATTCCAAATATAATATTTTTGATTTAATTTCATAAACATTTTACCTAAGAAACCCATCACCTTATTAAACAATTCATTTATTCATTACTCACTTGTTGCGTATTAGATTTTGAGAGAGTCAATAACAACGTTGAATTTTTGTAAATACTTGACTGTCATCTATCGATTGAATTATAAATTTTGTGAGATTTTCTAATGAATTTAAGTCAAGCACAAAGCACACATACAAACACAAGCCAAGCGTTCGCACCTGATAACGCTGATAAGATTTTTCTGATCAAATTTTATCAATCGACAAAGTCAGTGCTCAGGCATTGCGCATACGTCAAGTGGTGCGGACAGCAGCAATTACCACTATATAAGGAAAACAGCTGAAGCATTACAATTTAATAGGCGTTCTGTGCCACAACTGAACGGAACGAATAACAACAATATGTTTATAAAAACTTGCATGCTGCTGCTGCTTTGCGGCATTGTGGCGCTGTCCGCCCACAGCTACGATGGGTAAGTGTTAGAAAGACTCCAACATATTGATCGTCCTCCTGATGTGTAGTTAATTCGTTGTTGCAGCTACAAGGTCTATGACATCAATGCTCGGAATAGCTTTGAGAAGCAGGTGCTATTGCGTCTGGCCCAGAATGAGGATTACGATTTCTTTGATATGCCACGTTCTCTGGATGCAGCCACACGTGTCATGGTGCAGCCCAAGGATCAGGAGGCGTTTGAGCAGACACTCCAACGCTTTGCTGTAGACTTTGTTGTGGTCGATGAGAATCTGGGCAACACACTGCAGGCAGAGCAGCTAGAGAATCAGAGCCAACGTTTGATGTTGGAGCGTGGGGCTGCTCGTAGCATTAGCTTCACGGCCTTCCATCGCCATGCCGAGATCAATGCCTATCTGGATGAGCTGGCCAAGGCCTATCCCAGCCGTGTGCGCGTCGAGTCTGCCGGCAAGTCCTATGAGAATCGCGATCTGAAGACCATTACAATCTCGAACGGTGATGGCAAGAAGGGCAAGAATGTTATCTTCCTGGATGGTGGAATCCATGCACGTGAATGGATTGCACCAGCTGGTGTTCTCTATGTCATCTACCAGCTGGTGGAGAACTTTGCCGTCAACGCTGATCTGCTGAAGAACTACGATTGGGTCATTTTGCCCGTGGTCAATCCCGATGGTTATGAGTACAGTCACAGCAGCTCACGCATGTGGCGCAAGACTCGCCAGCCCGCAGGCACCTGCACTGGCACCGATGCCAATCGCAACTTTGACTTCCATTGGGGTGAGGTTGGTGCCTCCAGCTCCAGCTGTGCCGATACCTACATGGGCAAGGGTGCCTTCTCTGAGCCTGAGACCCGCATTGTTCGCGATTTGCTGCTCGGCCTGACGGGACGTGGCAAGTTCTATCTGACACTGCACTCCTACGGCAACTATCTGCTCTATCCATGGGGCTGGACCTCGTAAGTGTAACCTTGACCAAGTGACTTTCCATCAATTCTAACTTAATTTTCTGCTTGCAGCGCTCTACCCACTGACTGGCGTGCCAATGATGATGTGGCTAGGGCTGGTGCTGATGCCATTAGGGCTTCAACCGGCACCAAATACACCGTGGGCAGCTCTACCAATGTGCTGTATGCCGCTGCTGGTGGCAGTGATGATTATGCCTTTGGCGTTGCCAAGTTCCCCGTATCCATTACCATGGAACTGCCAGCTGGCGGCACTGGTTTCAATCCTAGCACCTCTCAAATTCTGCCATTTGTCTCGGAGACCTGGACTGGTATTCGTGCCATGGCCAAGAAGGTCATTGAGAAATACTAAATAGTGCTGCAAAAATAAATCAACGATTTTTTTCTATACTTTGTTCGTGTTCCATTTCCGTTTACAGCCGTCGCAGCGGCATTTGCGATAAGTGCCACCCATGGAGCACACACACACACATGCGCGTATCTCACAAACTGCATTTCTAGCAATGGCACACTTTTTGGCCAAATGTGGCTCATAGTTAAACGGCTTTGTTGCGTGCCTACACTTCAAATTATCAACGTCGGGCCATTAATTGTGCTCGTACAATCGAAACAGTGGCAACGAATTAAGTGAAGTATTGCTCAGCGCACCTTGAAAACTTTGGTAAGTATTTAATTACTGCACGTTTTTTAGTCTTTGATTAAGTAAATTGACAGATTAGTGTATGACTTATCTAGCGATTGGTAGACGAACATAAGATTTTTATCATTTATTGCAAACAAAAATAGCCTTAGTGAAGCGGATACTTGACGGTTACTTTGTGAGCCATGGCTTTTATGCCCACCCATGTTTCCTTAACCAGTCTATCAATATCGGCAGCAGGTGGATCAAAACCGTTAGGTCCACCTCCTGGCAATTCCATGGTGAATGATATGGGAAAACCGGCATTGAAAGCATAATCATCGCTAGCGCCGGCTGCCGGATACAACAGTGTGGTAGAGCAACCCACCTTGTAGTCGGTGCCCGTTGCCGCTTTGATGGCATCCCCGCCAGCGCGACCAACTTCATCCAGATCCTCCCAAGTATCTGGAAGCTCACTGCAATGTTGAACACATAAGCAAAAATAAAATTCGATAATAGATGAACACACTTACTCGATGTAGCCCCATGGATAGAGTATGTAGTTGCCATAGGAGTGGACGGTCAGATACATCTTGCCACGATCTGCCAGACTGTGTATAACATCACGCAGCACAACTGCCTCCGGCTCGGAGAAGGCCCTAGCTCCCGCATAAGTTTCCTTGCAGGGATCCGGAGACGAGCCCGTTTCGTTCCAGTGAAAACCAAAGTTGCGATTAGGATCGGTGCCAATACAATCAGCGCTGCTTGGCTGGCGAGTCTTGCGCCAGAGTCTTGTGTCCGCCGACACCTGGGTGTACTCATAGCCATCGGGATTAACCACCGGCAATATGACCCAATCGTAATCCAAAAGCAGCTCTGCATGCGCCTCATGGTTGTTCACCAGCTCACCGATGGCATAAACCACCGCAGCCGGTGAGATCCATTCACGGGCATGAATGCCACCATCCATCAGGATAACATTCTTATTGGCACGTCCATCTCCATTCGTTATGCGGATCGTCTTCATCCAACGTCCCTCATAGCTTTTGCCCACCGTCTTGATAAACACACGAGTGGGATGCTGCTTGGCCAATTCTTCAATATACTGATTAATCTCATCGTGTGAGTAATAACGCTCGGTGCCCAATCGTCCTTGAAAAGGATACCAATTACGCAACATGCGATTTGTATCGAACTCCCGACGCAACGTCAAGCCCACATCATGATTAACGATCTTATAGTTCACCGTATGTCCATCGAGCAGCTGCACGAACTCTGGCTCTGCCTCTGGATGGACCATGATTTTTGCAGCTGTTCCGTCAACATTGTACACCTCATAGTATGATTCATTCTTCATCAACTCAGATAAGACCAAGTCAACGCCATTGAAACGACTTTTCTTCGCCAGCTCATAGATCTTGAAACTGTTTTTCAATTAATCTCAAGACTCATCCCACTTAACAACACACTCACCCATTGTAAATACTGTCCTTTTCATGAGCAACAGCTAAGCTCAGGCAGCACAAAGTTAACCACAATTGTTTCATCATTACACGTTGCCAGCTCGGAGAGAACTGACGACAATCTATCAAACTTTCCAAGCACTAGATTTCTAATCACAATTTGTTATCACACAAATAACCAGCCCACTCAAAGTAATCAACAAATTGGTTGTAAAATCATAAAAATCGGCTATACTTCTGGGCTATTAGCGCAGCTATAAATTTAAAACTAACAGATATAGACGTTTTGGTAAATACGATTATAAATTCTTAAGTGTGCTTAAGAAATTTACTAAATTCACTTTGGAGTACAAGAAAGAACGCAATTATTTTAAGGATTAGTCGATTTTTTTCACCCCTGCTCAAGCACAAAAATTTTATCATTTTTTTAAGTGTATTTTTATAATATATTTCTCTCTTAATAACAATATTCAATCAAATATCCACAAATGCATAACTCTTAGACCACCTCTTAAGAGTATTTAACTCTCTTAACACTAGTTAACAAAAACTCGGAAAAATATATTATTTTTTAATACTTTTCGATAACTTTTTCGGCCATGGCACGAATGCCAATCCATGTTTCCGTCACGAACTCATCAATTTTACTAGCTGGTGGATCAAAACCAGTAACGCCACCACCAGTTAATTCCATTGTGATGGAGATATTGAAGCCAGCATAGAAGGCGTAATCATCACTAGCGCCAGCTGCAATGTACAATACATTTGTGGAGCTACCCACTTGGTATTCAGTGCCAGTGGCTTCTTTAATGGCATCACCGCCAGCCTTGGCCACTTCATCGAGATCCTCCCAAGTATCGGGCAAAGCACTGTGAATAACAAGACAAAGTTTAATCAGCCTTCGCAGAGTAAAGAAAAAGTTTACTAACCTGGTCCAGCCCCATGGATAGAGCAAGTAATTGCCAAAGGAGTGTATGGTCAGATACATGCTTCCACGATCCGCCAGCGAATGCATTAGATCACGCACCACAATCGTCTCCGGTTCGGAGAATGGTGTTGGTCCAGCAAAGGTGTCCATGCAGGGTATCGATGAGGCACCCTCCTCATTCCAATGGAAATCGAAATTGCGATTGGGATCGGCACCATAACAGGTCTGACCCAAATACCTGTAGGGTTGACGGGTCTTGCGGAATATGCGCGCCGTTGTACCCTTCTGGGTGTGCTCATAACCATCTGGATTGACCACTGGCAAAATAACCCAGTCGTAGTCCTTGAGCAAATGAGCATTATCCTCGAAATGCTCGACCAACTGATCGATCACATACAACACAGCAGCTGGTGAGATCCATTCACGTGCATGGAAGCCACCATCCATAAAGATGACCTTCTTGTGACCACGTCCATCGCCATTGGTTATGGTGATGGTTTTTAAAGGACGCTTCTCATACGACCAACCGACTGTCTTGACGAACACACGTGTCGGATACCGATGGGCCAGATCATCAATATAGTTAGTAATCTCCTCGTGTGTATAATAACGCTCAGTGCTCAAACGACCCTTGCCCGTGATGGGCGAGAGACGTCGCTGTAGTTGGCGCTGAGCAAACTCCGCCTCAACGGTTTTACCCAGATTATTATTAATCAGGCGATAACTTATCAAATGTTCCTTGATCAGCATTTCAAAGCTGCTCAGCTGCTCGGGACTAACGATGATGCGTGAAGGATGTCCCACCGAACGATGTAGGCTTAGGAAATCATAGCCTTGCTGGCTTAGATCCTTAAGCAACTCTGTTTCTTCTGCATTCTTGGGAGTAACCTCATAAATGCGATAGCTGCAATTGTGTGTAGTTAAAGGAAAACTATCCTTGATAATCCCTTTGCAACACTTACCCTTCAAGGCTTTGTTCGGCTGCCACTAGAGCAATGCCCAAAAGCAGTGTCAATAATCCCAGACGTGACATTGTATAGACACGCGTGGGCCATAAGCACTCACTTAAATACCCAAACCATATCTTATCTTAAACCCAACCCAACTGATCTTTAAAATTAAACACGTTTAAACTATCAGCTATTTATTTATGATTCCGGTTGATAACGTTTAATCACCGCCATGGCCATCGCCCGTACACCCACCCAGCTCTCGGTCACAATGTCCTCAATATGCGAAACCCATGGATCGAAGCCCGTAAATCCTCTAGCGGGTAATTCCATTGTGATAGCAACTGTTGCATTAGCCACACCCACAGCATAATCTGTTGAATCACCAGACGTTGGATACATCAAATGATAGCCACTGCCATAGCTATAAAGTCCATTGGTAGCTTGGACAATAGCCATAGCACCAGCATCGGCAATATCCATCATGTCTTCGTAGTTTTCGGGGAATTCCCTAAAAGTTATGAAAATAAGGTGTTTATATCCTACTAATAAGTAAGTAATTCTTTACCACTTACTTTGTATGACCCCACGGCAGCAGGAAGTAGCTACCATAAGAGTGAAGTGATAGATAGAAGGTCAAACGATCGCTGTACTGGAGCAGGATATCGCGGACTACCTGCGATTCAGGCTGATCGAATGCATGTTCGCCACGATAGATTTCTTCAGCCGGATCGGCCGAGGAACCATCGTCGTGACCCCATTCATAGCCAAAATTACGATTGAGATCAGTGCCGATATTCTCGGGATCCCAAGTAGGTTTGCGTGTCTTGCGCCAGTAACGTGAATCCGTGTGACTATATTCATAGCCATCTGCATTGACTACCGGCATTATAGCCCAATCATAATCCTTAAGCAGCTCTTTATTTTCCTCAAAGTTATCCAAAAGCTGCTGAATGATGTATAGTGCAAATGAAGGCGCAATCCACTCTCGAGCATGCATTGTGGCATCAATGAAGATCACTGGCTTATTCAAGCGTCTATCGCCATTGTGAATGGTCAATAATTTCAGTGGACGCCTCTCGTAACTCCAGCCAAAATGTTTGACCTGTGCCTGTTGTGGAAAACGCTCCGGCAAGCTGTCCAAATAGTCATTGATCTCGGCGTGGGTATAAAAACCAGCCAGGACATCGAGTTGAGGCGATGGGGATTGCGCCTTGCTGCGTTCATTCTCAGCACGTTGAGCCGCAATTAGCGGGGACAAGTCGTCCACAAGCAGTTGATGTTCTATACACTTTGTTGTTAGTAGTTCCAGTAAACTCTCTACTTCGCTGGGCTTTACAAGGACCCTCACACCACTATCATTGTAACTGCGACGTGGTGCAAGAAAATCCCATTGCGATTTCTCCCTTGCCAACTGATATAGCAGGCGTTGCTCTGCGTCATCGCGCGGCTTCAGCTCAAACACCTTTGTAATCCTTGTAATCCTGCCAGGCCAAAAGGCTTATGGACTGCAGCAAAAGCACGAGCAAGACTCCCAACAGAGTAAACGTTGTCATTTGTGTAAAGTTTCAGCACGACTATAACCGAAAAATGTTCAAATAAATTTACTTATCACTTAATTGGAGCTGCTGCCGATACATGGAAGATTACGATATCGTTTGTAGTAGACGCTTTCGTTTATGGCATGGGTAAAATAAAAACTTATTTCAGGGCTGAATACGTAGAAGAAAGTGAACCAGTTTCTTGACATTAAAACAATTCAGATATATATTTGTAACTCACATTTTTTTTTTTTCATTTAATGCTTAACAACGACAACGACGGCACAACACTAATTAGTTTAATTAACAATTATAAATTCAATTGCCTAAATGCTATAAGAGGCCAACACTTAATACAGACTAACATGCCGAATGAACTCAACAAAGCCGGCAAATGTCTCCTTGCAGACGTGTATGATGTCAAAGGTGGCCACATGGAATTCCTCACCGGGCAGCTCAAGCGTGTAGGACAAGGGTATGCCCAGACTGCCATAGGCAAAGTCATCCAGACTGCCAGACGCCTCGTACAGTATGGAGGCTGAAGTGCCGATGGTATACCGTGTTCCACGATATTTGGCGATTTGGTTGGCGGCTCTCAATGCCACGGAGCGCAATGTGCCCACTGTCGGTGGCACTGTGTTTCTGTTTTTCAAGGGGGACGAAATGAATGGTTGAGAGTTTAAAAATACAGGCAGTCGAAAAATGTTTGGGTTTTTTAATTGCTTTTAGCAATTAATTGAAAAGTAAATTGAGTTTTGCCCAAAGCAAGCAAAAAAGATAACCATATACAACACCTACTTCGCATAGCCGTAGGGATAAAAAATGAATTTGCCGAATGAGTGCACATCCAGGCTGAGCTTCACACGATGACGATTGAATTCCAGATATCGCACCACAGCCGCTGTTTCCGGCTCCGAATTGGGCGACGTGCCCGAATAGACCTCCGAGCAGAGCTGTGAATTTTTTTTATTAAAAACTATAAAGGTCAAAGTCAAATTTAACAACAGGTTGCTTACGTTCTGACTGGCGCCCTGATAGTTCCAGTGATTGCCAAAGTTACGATTGATATCAACGCCGCTGCAACGCTGTCCAGCGTAACGATGACGATTTTTGCGCCAAAAGCGATCCTAAAAAAATATAAGATATTTATAGACCTGAACGTTAATGATCCTAACAACTTATTACTAGCAAAAACTAATTCTCAGATATCGCTAATCAGTCTATAAATTTTCATTAGAACAAGATTACTTATCAACTTCTACTAAGTTTTTCAAGATCTCATCGCTCTTATCTATTACTTACCGTTGAGTGTGTGTATTC
Source organism: Scaptomyza pallida (assembly GCA_018152965.1). Classification (NCBI taxonomy): domain Eukaryota; kingdom Metazoa; phylum Arthropoda; class Insecta; order Diptera; family Drosophilidae; genus Scaptomyza; species Scaptomyza pallida. The sequence continues at coordinate 4,805,974 of JAECXP010000107.1, forward strand.
ATAGCCATCGGGATTAACCAGCGGCACCAGGAATACCTCAACATCATTGAGCACGCGCTGGAAAGCCCTTAGATTGCTGAGCAGCTCATAGGCCAGGTACAGAACTGTTTGGGTTGTAATCCATTCCCGACCATGGGCAGCTGCCTGAATGTAGGCCACTCGGCGTGGACGCACTCGCTGGTTCAGTGATATCGAGAGCGCTGCAATGTGACGACCCTCGTTGGAGCGACCCAATGATTCGTAGCGACAGAATTGAGGATAACGCGCCGCTAGGCCACTCATAAAGTTTAGGATCTCATTATAGCGTGGATAATGCGAGAAGAAGCCGCGTGCCTGACGACGCTGGCGATTACGTGGACGCTCGGATTCACAATCACCCGACTGGCATTCATTCAAATCATCCTCGGCGTACGTACTATTGCCTTCCAACAATGTCATCAGATCCATTAGCGGCTGCGTTTGGTAATCAACGCCCAACTGCAGCAGACGTGACTCAAACTGTGGCTTCCGATGTGGACCCACAGTCAGGACGGACATGTTGCGGGTTAATAGCCAGAAATCTACATCTGTATCGTTTGTCTGCAGATCAACCATATAGCGAAAAGCACTGTCATCGCCATGCTGCACCGTATACTTGGTATAGCTGAAAGGAAAATGGGATTTATATTGTTGTTCAAACGTTTTTTAAAGCTAAACCTTTTCTTCGCTCAGATCATCTCCCAAGTAATTGCTAACCATTCATATTCTTATAGCTTACACAAATACGCTAATGAGCATATGTACAACATTTTCGTTTCGTGATTGATTGACTGATCGTGTTCTTAATCAATCAATGGGCAAAACCCATTTACATGCAATTGCAAACATAATTAATATCTAATTAAAATTACGCGAAAAAAAAACCCAAAAATCAATTCATTCACACACACACTTAAATACACATCTAATACATCTTGCGGCTAATTGGATAACAAAATTAATTTGTGGCGCCCGCAAAAATCGTAAAATGAGTTGTTGATTCACAAATTTATGCAGAACGCCTCGTTCTCGATGTCATCGCCTGGCCAATTGGCGTTTTGCCACCTCGCATGAATATTTGTTGGCCAATTTATCATTTCACAAAATTCCACAACAAGATGAAGCAAGCGGCAACAAACTATTGAACATCTATGCATATTCATCATGTGCAACTGACACTGGGATGCGGGGGCGCCAAAATTTTGAAGACGTAGCTAAAATCAAAACAAAAGCCAAAGACGAGGCTAATCACGTGTGGCAGCGGCGTCGACAGCGGCCGTCTACAGCGGCATTCAACAATGAATGATGTATAATTTAATTAAACGCCTGCCAACAATATTCATATCTCTCGCACAGAGCAGAAACCGCAGCCAAAGAGTGGTTGAAAAAAAAACATAAAAATATTAAAGCACAGCAGGCCGATACTGTTTACATGTGATTAGTTTTGTTTTTAATTTTAATTAGTTGTAGTTGCTGTAATTTAACCAAAAATTTTATACAAATGAAGCGCTATTGTTTGTACGCCTGATTTCAATCAGCTGCTGCAGTCGGCCTTGCCAAAAATATATATATATATATCTTTGCATATTAAGCATCTATTTTTGAACATCAAAACTAAAAACGTATTGTGTTGAAACGGCAGCACCAACAACAATTAACAATAATCATAACAACAGAGCAAAACGGAAGGAAGCAAACATTTTGCGTACTAATTAAATATCGAGTTGTAGTTAATTTCCATCAACCAACCAATACACACATACGCCATGTGTGCAACATCAGCATGCAATTTGCTGACATCTTCTACCAAAAAAATAATCATTTGCACAACGATCAGTTTGGCATTTGCATACATTATGTTTGCGGTATCATTGTAAATGGAAACGCAGTCATGGGCGTGTGGTTGCTTTGGGTTGGGTTTGTTTTGTTTTTTTTTTTTTGCTTCTAAGTTTGCTCGAACTAGGCAAAACGTTTAGTTCAAGTGCTAATGCTAATGACAGCGTCTAATTATCTGACAATGACAATCGTTAGTGTCAACACGTTTTTTATTTGTACACACAGCATTGACTATCAAAGGAGCTACCATAATGTTAACGTGTTGCTTAATGCAATAAACTTCAAGATGCAAACAAGGCATGAACATGTTTGGCTTCTGAGAACACATTGTAGATTTTGATAACCTTTAAGCAAAAATGTTGTAGAAGAGTTAATGCTATTGAATACTTGAAGATTAAGATTTTAAACTGAATTCTTTTTTGAGTTGTTAAACGACAAGTTTTCAATCGCAGCAACAATTTGTTTGTAGTTCAAAATCATTTAATAAAATTATTCACTTTAAATTTTGTTTTTACCATTAGAAAAATTTCAAAGATGTTTGAAAAACTTCGCGAATTCGCTATTAACTGGTGTCCCGTTTGCATACGTTATGCATTAACAGCATCCTTTTTGACAGCGCCATATTTGACACTCAAATGCCAAATTGATAAATTGAACACATTCGATATGTGCCTTATGTATATTTTGTTGGGACTTGTAGCAATGTACTGGATTGAACGCGAATTGCATCGCCCATAGATGATCAAAATGTTTTGGTAGCACTTGCCACTGGTAAGCTGAAGCTTAATCAACATACAAAGCTTTTTAAGAGCCATGAGCGTACACAATAAAAGCCTAAACCAGTTTACCAACTAGCCGGCATGCATTAAATTAAAACTTAACAGAAAAAAATCATTGCTTAATTTAAGCTTTCTGATTGATGTGCTTCATCGCTTAATAAATTTATTTATAACCATTTTTTTCTATAATATTGTATATAATATATTGTGCTAATTACCCTTCATAGCCAGCCAGATTGTTGGAGCTGCTGGAGTACGCCAAGCCGATGAGACAAAGCAACAAACTGAACACGATTTTATAACACATTTTGTGCACTTAAACAATTGGCCACAGCTGCTACCTCGTATTTGTTGTGTATCTTTTGTTTGTTTATTGTGTGTATTTTTCACAAGTTATATATTTAAAATATGCAGCTGAGCTAAGTGCTCAAAGCATGGATTCACTTGTATGTTTTTTTTATCTTTCTTTCCTTTATGTTGAATCTGATTATTTTGCACGTTGCACTTGAAAAGGCGTTATGTAATAAATTCACAACTGGCCAACTGCATGGAGTTAAGCTGTAGTTTTATTTTTTATGTTAAAACCACTGAACGCCGCCCGTTTCGTGTGTGTGTTTCATCTCCGTTTCGGCCAAAGACTGTCGAGCAGCTTGAAGCGCGGCTGAGAAAGAAGACGCGCGTTACCAAAAGCAAAAAACCCGAAAAACATATATTTTCGTATCGTTTTTATTGTAGTATGTATGGCTTGATTTTAGAAAAGTGAGTGTCAAGGTCAGTGGTGTTGGTGCTGTTGTGCTTCGATCCCCTCCAATGTATGATATGTGGCCAGTTTTTAAGCCGATGACTTAAATATCCAAGTAACGCGTCACGAGACAAAATGCGGAAAGCGGTTTGATTTTTTCAAAAGATGTTCGCGGCACGCGTCGGTTTTTATATTAGAACTTTGCTTAGTTCTTTCCAATTTATTTTATTTTTGCATAATTTATGCAAAATTTATTTGTTAAGTGTGTTTTATTTTATTTTCTCTTAGAATATCAGCGGTGGTTTTTTTTCTTTCCTAAACTAGTTTGTACAATTTGATCACTTTGTGTTGAGTTCTTTTTTTGGAGTCCAAATCAATAATGTTTGGCTCTTTCATGGGTTTTGCATCCGCGTGTCGCGGGTCTTAAATCGATTCTGAAGCCGTTACTTGTTTATTTACTGGTTTTTATAGAGGAACTTGAATTATACGTCTGTGTGTGTGTGTGTGTGTGTTATGCTTTGGGCCAACTTTTGCTCATTGTCTTCCTAATGTCACGGTCTGACACAGCGATACATAGCCGCCGGCAGTATCGCAGATTCCTGTTCTAACGAAATCAATTTGAAAGTTTACAAACCACAAGATGCGCCCGAAGAGCTGATTCTGTTCGAGCAGTGAACTATTGATTTCGTTATGGCGTGCAAGGTCAATTTGAGTTGAGTTTAGCCGGAAGCAATATAAATGTTGCTATTGCCACTCTAAACAACAAAACGTGTGGACCATTACAGTTACCACAATGAAGAAGAAGAAGCTGAAGAAGCAAAGTTCGAAGATAATCGCATAAGCAACATGCGTGGCTCGAGTTCATTAAATCATTAAGTGTTTGACAGATAGACTCATCTGTAAATAGCTCAACGTCATGGCTAACAGAAGCCATTCACAAAAATCATCATCAATATCATTTTGTTGTATTCGTTTTTCACTCTTTGAATGATACATCTATCTGCGTATTAGTTTGTTTTGTTTTGTTTTGTTGTGAAAACGTTAAATGTTTCGTCAATTATGACACTTGACTGTCGCTTTAGGCACTTCCGCTCGATCAGCGATATATGTTATGTTTTAATAGTTCGCTTGAGATCAATAAGTGTATTGGAGACATCGTGGCATTCGTTCTTTGAGCATATAAAGCTTTTATGTTTCCGGTGATGCTGTTTGCTCTAATTTGCATATTTAATTTTAACTATCTGTTGATTATAATGCCACTGTCGCCAGTCTAGCTGGTTTAACTTTCAAAGACTCGTTTTAAGTTCTAAATCATTTTAATCAGCTTAATGCTGTTCTAGCCCAAAACTCAGGGCATTCAACTTTTCTTCTTGACCGCATAGTCCAAAAATTGAGCATGGCAAAACGCACACAATTATTACCTAATAATCCCATTATCTTACGATACATATAGATATCGACATATATATGACTAACTTATACCCTGTAGAGTCGAAATTTTTAAAAAACAATACCAAAGAAAGTTTTTTTGTATCAGAAAATGATTTAAATTTAAGAGCCTGAATATTTTCCTAAATATTCTTAAAGATTTCAAAGACTCGTTTTAGGTTCTAAATCATTTTAATCAGCTTAATGCTGTTCTAGCCCAAAACTCAGGGCATTCAACTTTTCTTCTTGACCGCATAGTCTAAAAATTGAGCATGGCAAATCGCACACAATTATTACCTAATAATCCCATTATCTTACGATACATATAGATATCGACATATATATGACTAACTTATACCCTGTAGAGTCGAAATTTTTAAAAAACAATACCAAAGAAAGTTTTTTTGTATCAGAAAATGATTTAAATTTAAGAGCCTGAATATTTTCCTAAATATTCTTAAAGATTGTCATTCAAATATACTACTGGATATATCTTTTCAGCAACAGGGTATCTTTTAATTCAATCATAGTCTTTTTATAAATTTTTATTTTGCTCTTTGTTAACGCCCCAATCAACATATGAAAAAAAGCGCTCTTTGTTTTGCGACCTTAACCATGAAAATAATCTTCAGGCACTCGAACTAATGTTTAATTGTTGTTTAGCTCGAATATGTGAAAAATGATTTAAGATGATTTGTAAATAAGATCTCTCAATTAATACTAAAACAGCAAGGGCAAAAGAACAACTATATTATAACTTGATATACGTATGAGTTATTTATTGCTGCAAACTTTGATTGCAACTCTCTGTTGTTTATAGCCTCAGCATGCAAATCAATTATTGTCCAGAGTGGGTGGCAAGTTCTGTTCAGTGCTCCCAAAGATTGATCAGTTTGTCTGGATCACTTGGAGGCAGCACACCAAGAACGTGGAACACTTAACAAATGGTGAGTATGCAGAAAAATATATTACTTATACGTAACACCCCATTTAACCATGCTATTCACAGCTAACAATGACGTCGCTGCAATTATTGCTGTTGCTCTTATCAGCCCATAGGCAAATGAAGGCATTTGGATACTACGACTATGATGACGTTACCGATGATAACTTTTATCGTCGTGTTCGCAGTGTGCCCGCAACCGTGTGTGAGAGTCATGAAGAGATTGTACGCTGGATCAATGAAGAGGTTGTGCGGAATGCAAAACTAACTGGTTTTAACCAGCGTTTGGCACAATTGTTAGATGCTTTGAATACCAAAAGGCCGGAGCAGATTGGTGACGAGCACTGTTGCTTCTATGAAAAGAATACAATGGATGAGATCTTCAAGGACATTACGGGACTGTCGGTAAAGAGTGCAATTGCAGTGGAAAAGCCGCTTTTGGCAAGTGGAGATATTGGCACAGATTTGGATATGATTATAAACAGATTAAAAATGCTTGCCGGAAAGAATATGAAAACCTGCTGTGAGCTTTTAAAGGACGAACTTCAAACACTAGAAAAGGATTTGTTAAATCAATTGGAAAACTTCAATCAGAAACTAATTGAAAAGACCAAGGAAAACACCAGCCAGAGAGATGGGCTTAATGAAAAACAAGTTCAGCTCAAAGGCAAGATTGATGAACTTAAGGATCGCATAGATAAACAGGAACAGCAACAGAAGGACAATAAGGAGAAATCGGCCAAATGTTGCATGGAGTTAGACACCAAACTAAACGAACTTAAAACTGATATCGAAACAACCAAAGCTGAAAATATGAACAAAGGGCCAAAAACTGACAAAACAGCTCAAAGAAATGCAAGAAAAACAAGAGGAGCAAGATGGCTCACTAAGAAATATCACAGAAGAGTTAGAAAAGCATGTTCATAATTCACAAAAAGTTCTGCAAAACTGCGAAAAAACCTGTGGTGAGCTAGAGAATGAGGAGAAGGATTCGAGAGGAATAGATTTGGTTGACAAACAAAGATTTGAGAACTTGGAGAAATCCGTTAAAGAATTTTCTGATAAGCTTAATGACATTAAAAAACTTAACGAAACGACACAACAGTGTAAACGGATTAAAGATGATCTGACAAACCTTGAAGAAACAATAAAAAAGATACAGAAACAAAACCAAGCAACAGAAACGAATGTTTGCCCCTCTACAGAAGAGTTGAAAAGTGAAAGTGATAAGGCCAAAAGTTGTTGCACAAAAATTGATAAGTTAAACAATGATGCCAAACAGATGGAGCTTAATATAACAGAAATGGGCAAGAGCTACAAGGATCATGTTAAAAGACTAGAAGCGGATCTCAAAGATTTGCAAAAGCGCCTAGATGAAGATTGGCAGAAGAGTTCAAAAGGTTCAAACTCTGTTGCCGATCGTATCAAAAGATTGCAAGCTCAAATAAGTAAAACAAAAAAAGAGCTTACATCAGTACAAAACAAGCTTGATAAAAACGATGATAAGCTGAACGACATTGAAAATACCTTGAACCAACAATTGGAAGAGCTTAAAAAACTAAATGAAGATAGAAACAAGAAAGTCGAGGAACTTAAAAGTCAAACAGACCAAAAATTAAAGGAACTGGATGACAAACTCAACACAATTAATAAAGCAGACAATGGAAAACCTGATGATAAAATAATAAAGCGTTTGGAACTATTAGAGAAGAACTATGGAGACCTACGCAATGATCTGGACAAGGCATTACAGCTGGAGAAGCGAGTTGATGATATGGAAAAACAGCTCAAAGATGCACTTGAAAAACTAAATACAAACGATGCCAAAGTAAATAAATGTCTGATCAAGTGCAAGGGTTTGGACAAACTTGATGACCTCATCGATCGCATCGAGGATGTAGAGAAGATTGCTTCGAAGGCAGTAGGCAGGTCTTCTGCACCAACAACACTAAAAACCACTAAGAAACCTATCAGAAAGAGAACAATTACACCAAAACAAAGGTATTACGAAAGACCAGAGTCTATCATCGGTGGAATTGACTTTTATGACCAATAATAACTATGATGTCAATCCAATGATAATATAAAATATATTATAAATCTTTTATGCCTCAACTCTGATGATTATTTAATTGTAAATGAGTTTGTTAACCTTAACAATGCCTCAATCAACAGCTGTTGCCAGTAGGTTAATTGAGACTACATAATATGCTAAACCACCTGTCATATCTACGTGTACGGAATCAACATAACTTTATATGCCATCCGATTACAGCAAATTGCATAACAAAAGTTAAATTGCCATGCAAAAATATGCAGTGTTCTATATATTTTTACAGTTGTTGTCCTTTGTTGAGGCAGGTCTCAGGTCTGTGCTTTTGTGTTTTTGTTTTTGTTTGGCATAATTGCTGGCATTTCGTTAATTTGTAGCCAGTTTTATGCTGCCAAACATTTTTGTCGTCAAAAGACAAACTGGGAACATTTAGTCAGAGGTTTTTTTTGGTTTTATTTTATGTTCCCAACGTTCCCAAAAACAAAGTTTTAGCCCTTTTTTTGCCAACATGCTAATGACATAATGTGCATACTTCAGAAACGCCCCCCCAACGGGACCAAACTGACTGGCAACCTGTCTGGGCCTTTGCGTGTCTCTGCCACGTCAAAAAAAGCAACAGAAAAAAACCTAGGGAATAATTTTAATGTGTATAACAGAAAGTTTTTGACTGGCAAACTATCAACTGTGTATGATCTAAAAGTTTCATCTATAAATAAATTTCAGCCCAATCAAGATATGTTAAAGAAAAAACTAAAGGATTGATTTGATTGCAAAAAGAAATTCCCAGATTAGTAAAGTAGTATGATTAATATTTTTACTGCTAGTTTTCTCGGGCACCCATATGCACATGGCTGGTAAAATTTGTACAGGGTACATTGACGTACTTGTATTATGTTTTTACGAGCATAGCCAGACGTAAATAAATGGCAGTCACTGTGTCAGGAAGTTGACTAAAAGACCGTTAAATGAAAATCAACACGAACCTTGTTTTCTGTATAAATCAACTGGTTGCGTCGCCAGCGATGTTCCTATAAATGCATTTATGTACAAATGGGTATGTACGTGGGTATGTATGTGTTCGTATGTAACTGTGTTTCGTCTGTTCCGACCCCGCACTTTTGATTTTTGCGTTGACATGACGTTTGTTGGGCACAAAATAACACTGTGCTACAAAAACTTTTAGAACTTTTGTTCTTAATGCTGGTGAAATGTGAACAAATCTTTACTGTTTACGAAAGATCCTACGATCTATCATAACATATACAAATCTAACACCTATGACATACCGATTGGGACTTCCAGAAGCTGATGAAATGTGAACAAATCCTTCGATACTACGATCTATTATATCATATACAAATCTAACAGCTATGACTATGAAGTTGAGGACTTCCAAAAGATTTAGCTAAACGTGAACCAACTATTTTGCCTCCCTGTAGCATAGTGTTCGTTGTTAGAGTCAATCTCCAAAATGAGTTTTCTTGTATGGCAATGCTTAAAGGCCTGTTCCATAGACCAACTTACAAAACGGCTCCCGTTTCCGGTACGGCACGCCAATGTTGTAGCGTCTGTTTTGGAATCGTACGCTTCCTTGTTTATTTGCATAGGACGTGCCTGCGCTTTTAGCTACCCCTCTCCCCCCCCCTCCCCTAGGCCAAGTCTGACATTTAGCATATTTGCGTTTTGTGGCAGCCAGTTGCAGCCCAGCTAAGAAGAAGGACAGCGGGAATACAAATCCAATTCCGCATTACGGGCTGACTTGTGCCGTGCCCAACTTATTAAACGTTGTCGCTGTCCCAATTTAGGCCCCCAATGCGAAAAACTCGCTCTCTCCCACGCTATGTGGGAGATGTGTGGCACTGTGGCATTGTGGCACTAAGGCACTGTGCCACATTTAGCTGCTCCGACGTTCGACGTCGTCTTCGTCTTTTTATAATGCAATGTTGATAAAAACTCCAATGGGCAATCCGTTTGGATCGCACAATGGCAGCCATGGCCAGAGGGCTCGCACGTCTTGTCCTTGTGGAGCAGCTGCTTCAAGTCGAGCACCAGGTGAGAGAAATATTCCATAGCAGGCTTTCGAGAATTTCGAGAATTTTCAGTTCAAAACATGTTCATTATTGTTGTGTGCGGTGTAAAGATAGATTTCAAAATTTTTTAGTGCCATATAAACGAAGTGTTCTCCAGTTTTACTAAATATATATGTATATATGTGTATATAACTTTTACCGATATTATTATTCCAAATTGAAAATGCAATCGACAAACACGAAACGCACCAAGAAGACAAAAGCGCGCGCCGTCCAAAAGCTTACAGCCATAACAGTGCCTCCAAATGCATTGCGCCGCCTGATCATACCACGTCCCGATGTGCTGCACACGTATCTGGATTATGCACAGATCAATCAGTATTTGGAATATATAGTCCATCGTTATGCGAACTTTGTCAAGCTCTATACGCTGGGCATAACGCATGAGAAGCGTGAAGTGCGAGCCGTCGAAATCAATTGGATGAATCCCGACAATACCGAACTGCCGACCATGATGCGCATGCATGCTAGCCAGCTGGTGCAAATGCAAAAGGTGCGAGGTGCCAAGGGTCCGCTGGTGCTGCCGGGCGAAAAGAATCGCAACATAATCTTCATTGAGGCGGGCACACATGCCCGCGAATGGATAACTGTGAGCACCTGTCTCAATTGCATTTATCAGCTGACGGAGCGATATACTCGGAATATTGAGATGCTGCGCAATCTGCGCTTCATCATTGTGCCACTAGTGAATCCCGATGGCTACGAATACTCGCGTACTAAGGTAGGTTGAAGGTTAATTATTTATTTTCACATTCATCTTTAATCCTTTCTAGAATCGCAACTGGCGCAAGAATCGCCGACCACACAAGGCCTCCAAGTTCGTGGGCACTGATTGCAATCGCAACTATGATATCTTTTGGGAATGCGGTCCAACGAAAACCAATCGCAACACATACAAGGGTGAACATGCCTTCTCCGAGCCGGAGACGCGTGCCATGCGCAACATTTTGGACAGTCTGGCGCCCAATTTGTTGTTTTATTTATCACTGCACTCGTACGGCCAGAGCATCATGTATCCGTATGGCTACTCGCGAGAGGCACCGTATTACTGGCGCGAACTGGACACGCTGGCAACGTGCGGACGCACTGCCATCAGATCCTACAATGGACGCGAATATCGTACGGGCAGTATTAGTGGACTGACCAAACGCACCATTACCGGTTCGGTTGTGGATTACGTTTATGGTGTGCTGAAGACGCCATTGGCATTGGTCATGGAGCTGCCGTCGCGTGAGCTTGGCTTTCAGCCGCCCGTCGAGATGATCAGTCAGATTGGTCATGAGAGCTGGTTTGGCATACGCGAGATGTGCAAAAGCGCCTTTGATCTGCGCCAAAACATAAGACGCGATGAAGAGCCCAAGGCGCCCAGGCCACCAGGACACATTGAAGTGGGTGCTGGTGACACTGCTACTCATGCCTCAACTGCCGAGAAGGAGGAGAAAAAGAAGTCGCCAATCAGAAAGAAAATCAAGAAGCGTTCCAAACGCACGATTCTCACGCAACATGAGGACATTGTTGAGCTACAGAAGAAGCACATGGAAAAATCTGTTAAATCTGCATTGCCCAGAAGAGCATTGACAGCGCCGCTGGCGACACGTTCCGGACGGGGTGATGGACCATTATAGTTGTGCGAACGTTTTTGTGTTTGTGTTGTGTATGTATTATATTAAGTAAAGAAAACGTATTTATCGAAACTAAGTAGGCTGGGCTTGGTCCCAAAATTTATTTTCCTTGGGCATTTCAATTGGTTGTGTTTATAACTTGGATATAATGCAAATGAGGAATATATGCAAATAGCCTTCATGTCTTTGCTTAAATTTGTGTATGATTTCTTACAATACTAGTACAACAGTGCGAAGCTCTGAGATATTTCACTTGGCCTCAAAAGGCGGAATACGCGGTGCTGCGTATTTTTGGCGCAGCTTCTCATAAACCTTGCGATCCTATCGAAACAAAAAAAAACAATATTTAGTGGGTTTCTCTATCGATCAGTAATTTCATGAACTTACTTGCTCGCCAACCGAAGGACGCAGCTGCTTGAGAGCCTCTTCAAAGTGCTGTTTACGCACACACAAATCTTCCACTTTGACATCACCACTGTTGAGGGATTGACGTAGCGAGAACATGGAAGCTTGCTTAACTAAACCGGCCAAATCGGCGCCTGTATAACCATCAGTTTGTGCAGCCAACTCGTTCAGATCCACATCATCGGCCAAAACAGGGCGCTTGCCGTTCTGTATTTATACAAAAATGTCATGAAGTAAAGTAAAATGTTTAATGCACATTTACTTACCTTAGTGGTGGCTCTGAGGATGTCAGCACGCTCCTGCTCCTGTGGCAATCCCACATACAGTATGGTATCCAAGCGTCCTGGACGCAATATGGCCGGATCAATAATATCCGGACGATTGGTGGCAGCCAAAATATAAACACCCTTACGATCCTCAACACCATCCATTTCAGTCAACAGCTGATTAACGATGCGTGTCCCCGAATTGTTGCCGTCGCCACCAGTTGAACGCTTGGGGCACAACGAATCGAATTCATCAAAGAAGATGACACATGGTGCAGAGTTTCTGGCACGTTGGAAACAAGCACGCACTGCACGCTCACTTTCGCCAACATACTGCAAAACAAAGGTTTATAATCATAAAATATAAGTTTAAAGTCGAATAACTTACCATATTCATGAGTTCGGGTCCTTTGACGGATATGAAATTAATGCCAGCTTCATTGGCAACGGCCTTGGCCAGCAGAGTTTTGCCACAGCCAGGTGGTCCACAGAGTAGCACACCAGATGGTGCCTCCAGTCCGAGACGTGACAGCATCTCGGGATACTTGACAGGTGCTAGCACAGCTAGCTTTAGCTCCTCACGTATATCATGTAGCGAACCGATGTCTTCCCAGGTAGTGTCCGGCACAGTGATGAAGCCTTCACGCTTTGCCGACGGCTGCATCACTTTAATAGCGGCCATAAAATCATCTAGAGTTAGACAGAAATTGGGATCGGCAAATTCCTCTGGTGGATTGTCAAGGAAATTTGTCAGTTCGGCCAATGTGGGCTCGTAAAAATCATCAGCTATCTCCGGCGATTTGTCCCCGGACTCCGGTCTTTGAGTCAGCAACAACCGGAGCCTCGGCTTCTTTTTCAACTTTAGCATCATTATCATCGACTTCCATTGCAGCCACGCTGTCTTCAGCAGTGGCCTTTTCATCAATGGCCTTTTCATCAGTAGAGACCTTCTCATCAGTAGTAGCCTTCTCATCAGTGGCCTTTTCATCAGTAGTAGCCTTCTCATCAGCTGCCTTTTCACCATTTGTGGCATCTTTTGGCTTATCCTCACTTGAATCCATGTTGGATTCAACAAGCGCTGGCGGCTTTTCCTCGGCAAGTGTCGGCTTTTTTGCTTCCTTTGGCAACTTTTCCTCCTGCTTCTCCTCGCTGGGCTCATCATCGTCCAAGGTCACTGTGGTCATATTCAATTCGCTAGCTGCATGCAGCTCACGAAACTTCTTCATCGAACGGCGCTTCACAGCAATCGTGGCGGCACGAGAGACCAAGGCCAGCAGATCAGCGCCCACATAGCCGGGTGTCAGTTCAGCAATTTTATCATAATTGAGTTTGGAATCAATTGACAAGCCTTCGCATTGAATGCGCAATATTTCGCGACGCTCCTTGCGTGACGGGATGTGTATGGCAATCTCGTGGTCGAAACGACCAATGCGACGTAGACCCGGATCCAGAGTGTCCGGACGTGTTGTGGCGCCAATAACGACCACTGATTGACCAAATTCGGTGGCCTTCAGTTGATCCAAGCTGGTTATTAGCTGTGAGACAATACGACGCTCCATATCCTTGGCAGCCATTTGGCGATTACCAGCAATGGCATCGATTTCATCAATGAAAAGCACGCATGGAGATTGATCAATTGCCTGTTCGAAGACGTCGCGAATGCGCTCCTCCGATTCACCGGATATGCCGCCAATCAATTCAGTTGCGGGCACCTCCAGCAGCGGCATCTTCAATTGCTATTAACAAAATGAAGCATATTAAACAGTGTTTGAACCAAACATAGATGGTTTATACTAACGCCTGCAATGGCGCGTGCCAAATAGGTTTTGCCACAACCGGGCGGTCCGTGTAGCAGAAGGCCACGTGAGGGCAGCAAGCCCAATTGAAAGTAAAACTCGGGAGACTTAATATGTATAAGCATCTCACAAAGTTCCTTCAATGTGCCATCCATGCCGCCAATATCGCGGAAGCTCTCTGACGAGCGCGAAACTTCCAACTCCTTTCTGTAATTGCGCACACGATGCTGCTGCTGCTTTTGTTGTAGCTGCTGCTGCTGATGATACTGCTGCTGTTGATTAGCCTGTTGCTGCAAAAACTGTTGCTGCTGCTGATAGTTTGTAGAGTGCGATGGTCCGTGATGTGAATGCGAATCCTTACGCGGTCCAGCAGCGGGATTGTTCTTGCTAAGACTAGCAGATACAGCAATGACTAAGAACAAAAGAGAAGAAATTTGAGTATTGGCATAAAATAATGTCAATAGATAACTTACATTTCTTGGGCGCACTATGGCCAGGCTGAGAATTGCAACAATTGTTGGAAGAATGAGTCGTTGGCAAACCTGCTATGGATGGATTGAGTTTAACTATAATTTCAATAAACTATTGTACTTTTGCTTAACTGCTTTCAAACTTGCCTTTCTTCGGCTGTACGCCAGTTGCTTGCGATAACTCAAATGGACGCTTCAGCGTTTTCGATGGAAGAATGTCGTTGAGAGCTGCAGCTGCAGTAGCAGCAGCCGTATGAGTGCCACCATTTGGTGGACTAACGGATGGTTCATTATCGTTTTCATCGCCACTAGAAATATCAATTGGCTCGCTGACGGGCTTTGTGGCCAATGATTTATGAACTGGTTGATTTGTGTACAAGCCCTGCATCATGTTATTCATGATGCTTCTATTAGCTGTTGGCTCAACTTCCTCGGATAGATAGTCTTCCTCTTCGTCGGAGCTAGTTTCCTTGTCCAAATTATAGCTGTCTGAAACAATAGCAAATGCTGAAAGCCGAAAGCAATCATATAAGTACATTTTCAATAACAGGATTTATGTAAATGCTAAAAAAAAGGGCAAAAACAATCACCGAAGCTGAACACTGATTAGAAATATGTATAAAAAAATTGAGAGCAGATAACAAAATGCTTGTAAAAGTCAAATGCACACATACAGACAGTTAGGTATGTTTGTTAGCTATGTGCACGGCCTACCCCAAAAAATTAATTTAAATGTGGAACAAACACAAATTATCTTGTTACATTGCCCGCTTGTCTAGTGGCGACATGCGCAGACATGTTTATAATATTTACCTTGATGCACCAATTGTTTGAAAGGGCCAATTTTGCGACGCGAATACTCGGGATATTTTCGCATTAACTCCTTGGTCATCTGCGTCACATCCAAATGCGTCTGGTTAATATGCTCCTCTAGATACTAAAAATAGGCAAACAAAATTCACATGAAATTCGTTATTTGCAAAAAACTAACCTTGCTTTTGCAATTAATTTTTTTTTACCGGCTATGAAAAAACTAATTTCTGATAGCTGTAATATATTTTGTACAATACCTGCTTTACACGATTAGTTATCAAATGATCGTGTAATAGTGGTTTGACTTTCTTCATATTCTGTGTGGGCAATATAAAGCTGCCAAAATTTACACACGAGAAATAATTGGCTTAACCCGCTACAAAATACGACGCCGATGCTATTAACAAGAAGAAGTGGTAATCGCCAGTCACCCAGCACACCACCAATTATCGGAAGTCGCGTAAGTATCAGAAAGTTTTTTCTGATTTATGAAATTGCACAAAAAAAAAGGTAAAAATAAATTGTCTTACTATTTTTCGTTTTTAATAAAAGAAATTAAAAAAAACAAATACTAACTTTTAGAACTTTAGGTCCGTTCACTGCAAAGTTTTCTCAGAAACTAATGAAATAAACTGTTGAAATACACATGCACACTTCCAGCGCACGGCCAGCTGATTTAAAATGTGCCTTGGCAATCGCTTTTACAATCGATTACAATGACGCTTGCAGTGCGGTCAATTTGAATTCAGAGTTTTTCGATAAAATTTGATTTCACATATGAAATGATGATTTATTGAATTTTGTGCGTTCAACAAAAACTTTGTAACTTATTACTAAATAACTTAAATAAATTTGTTGTACATGCTTAGAATTATATAATAATGCATTAAATAGTCTTCAATAATAAAACTAAACTACGCGGAATGACGATTAACATCAATTAACCAATATTTATAGTACATTTCAGAGTACAACTTCATGTAAGTGTCGATACATTAATCCATTTTGTTAACTAAAGTTATATATCTAAACGAAGGAGGGTTGGTTGTGTGAATTTAAGACTACCCGGAAGGCACTACGAGTGTTACAGTAGTTAATACAGATATACAGATGATGCCGCCGCCGTTGCCGCAGCTGCTGCTGTAGTGGAAAACGTATTGAAATCAACTTTTCAAATAAAAATTATCAGTCGGTGTTTTTTTCTTTTTGTTCCGCAATCTCTTTGTAAAACGACGATAAACAAATCAGATTTGTGATCCAGTTTGGAAGACTCGCCAATCGCCAATCAGCTTAATCAATCACAGCACCTTCTTTTCCGTCAATGGAGTTCGAAAATCGTTTCTTTGCGTTTCCGCCACAGCAGCAAACGTACTGCCGCTGTCATCAATGGTAACGCCCTTCTGCTGGGACGTTGTTGAGGTAGCTGATGCCATGCCGCTTGGCTGCGACTGTTGCGGAGTTAAATAATTTGATGCGCTTGCATGTATATGATTTCGAGATTCCGCCTCTGAGTGGCCAAATATGTACAATGATGATTTGCCCGATCCCATTGTATCCTTTGATAACCAAACGCGCTCCGACAGCGACCAGACCTCTTCCTTGACCTTGATCAACTGATGCACCAACGAGTCAATCAGCGTGCCAGCTGTATCAAACTCATTTGGAATAATGCCATCGACAGAGTTCTCAAAGTAGCTGAACATGGGAAACCAGATGCGTGTGCGATTCGAATCGCTTTGCATGAGAGCCTAAACAAGCAACAGGTAAGGATTAGATAAGTTAATGATTAATTCTTTGCTTAAAACTTACCCGATTATTTGCCAGCGTATGATAGTACAGGAACAGACGCGATGTGATATAGAATGCCACAAAGACATCAATTGAGTAATGCTCGTGGGCAGCCAGTATGAAGAAAATGCCAAACATGTTCAACAGCCAGGTCAACGTGTGCAGAAAATAAAGATTGCGTGGAGTATCTGCACAAAGAATACTTTCATTTAGTTTATATTTTAGATTTAATTCCAATATCGACTCACATTCGGTGATGAAAAAGTTGAGCAGCGTCAAAGCAACCGTATGACCACTAAACATATAATCTCCACACGTTCGCACACCCTGTATGGACATGCCCAATCCGCTCCAAATGCGATATGCACGCGTCATGCGTATAACCAAAGCACCAAACACATCCACATTCGGATCATCAATGGCAAAATCCTTCTGATTGCACTGCAAATGCGTGCCGGGCACACTGAGCGATGTTATCAGCATGGTCACACAGCGCAACAGGAATACGGTGCCAGCCAGTGCAAAGAAGCGACGCAACAACACCATTCGATACTTGTGAAAGATGAGCACAAAGAGCCATATGGTGAATAGCAGCGAACCGGTAATTTCGCACATGTTAAAGGCCCAGGGTATGTGGGGGACATTATCGAGAAATATATCGGGTAACGGTGGATAGCGTTTCATGTCGGGCACACGCTCGTGCACGATCACCATTACAAACGATGTTATCCATGTGACGACAAACGAATAGCCTGCAATGGAAAATCAATTGGAAACGCAATTTAAAACTCAGTCAAACTGCCTTATTCTAATTAATGTAAACAAACAATTTAATCAAGTCGCATTTTGTTTACTCTTACACTTGTGATGTGTTTGTTTATAGAAATCGTGCATTTATACTTTCTGATAACATTAGATTAAAATTTTTAAAAATCTTTGATTATTTTCAGCTGCTTGAACTGCATTTGTTTATAATTAAAAAAAAAATGTTTATCGCTCACAAACATAATGGTAAAGTGCACATGCGCTTTTCCTAAGAGTGTGTGCAAACGTTTGAAAATTTGTGCACGCAATATTACACACAAAAACGCACATAAAATTATAACAACAAAAATTCAATAGCATGCAGAAAACAAAAAACATAGAGCAATGCGAGTGCGAGCGGGAGGGCAAACCACATGCATTTGCATATGAACATATGTACATACGAATAACCTCCAAAATAAAAATAACAGTGAAGCAGCGCACGAGTCAGTGGCGTAATAAAACTGTAACTAAATTTATAATTAACGTGACGTACATCAATATCTCTTTTTTTCACACATTCCAATGGGAAGTGTGTTGTCGTATTGGGAAAGCTGATAAGTGTAGAGAGGGAAATGCAGCGTGATTGTAGATAAAGAGGAATTGAATGAAATCAAGGTTATTTTTATAATTGGCCAAATGACCGATAAGACCTATTGATCCCGAATATGCTAAATGCTCACCTAAGCTAATTGCCGTCTTAAAATATTCCGGCGATACCATACGTTTACCCTTCTGCCTAAATAAGTCGCGCTCGTTTCCACTGTTTGGATCCTCCGATTCGGGGGGGCAGGGACACGGATCGGCTGCAATCACTGGCACAAAGCAATTACTAACTGCTGGAAACGGTTGTAAAACAGCTAAATTATTAGTAGAGAATCCGAGCAGCGTCTTTTGTTGCGGTTGTTGCTGCTGCTGCTGTTGCGACTGTTCCTGCTTCCAGTTAAGCTGCAGTTGTAATACCGTTAACCAGAACTTTTTCATTTCACCAATGGTGAGTTTGTAATAGAGCTTAAAACGCATGTCGTACACATCCTGCTCTGTTAAGGCGAGCAACACTTGGCCATCTATTGCCTCCTGGTGCAGGTATTGAATAAGTTCTGTTGGAGGTTCAACCATGTTGCTGCATATCCATTGCTGAACATCGGCTTGTTGCCATTGGTCGACTTCCAGCACATCTGGCTCAGCTGCATGGCAACTGGTCTGTGAAAATTCGGTGTAGTGATTAAGATCCTGGAACTGGGCATCGGTTTGAGTTTCAGCTACTGTTACTATTGGTTTCGCCGGCGTCACTTGCACCGCTGACTCACAACAAATTTCACCGTCAGCGTCGCACATTGTTGAAGCTTTCTATTCTCTGCCTCTCCCACTTCCTCTCTCACTCACTCTTTTCACACTGTGTATCTATTTTGTAGAAATTTCGCGGATTATCAATTAATATTGATGGCTTTGTGTTATGGAACGCGAGTGCAGCATTTTTAGCGCCTGGGCAATCAGCTATTGCACTTTGCAATTCAACGACACATAATTTTGCGTTTCAACATTTGTTGTTCAAAAACACACACGTTCGATTTTGTTGCTCTCGGAATTCCAGCGACTGCTTGTTGTTTTTTCTTTCTTTTTTAGCTTATTGCGCTGTTAACAGCTGTGGACCAACTATGTTAAAGTTCTAGCAGGCCCAACTTCAAGCCGCTCGCCATTTGCGTACAGCCAACTTCACGTTATGTTAATTTAACATAACTTTCTCATAAACTTGGCGGTCACAAAACGCCGTTAAATTTCAAATCAAATCTTGTCAGCTCAATATAAAAAATGGAAAACACATTTAGTTTCTCAATTCATCGCTTTTATTTTGTTTTTAATATAAAAATGGCATTTCTTTACTAATATTAAGTTTTAAATTACTAATGTAAAGTATGTATGATTGCGGTAATTGAAAAATATATGTATATATATATAAGTGTTTATATATCAAGTGAAAAATATTTATAATGAATCATGAAACGTCTTCTGCCAAGCGTATATTGAGATGAAAGCGTTCGAGTTGAATTAAATGATAAATTTTTGTTGTTTTTTGTTTGTTTTACATTTTAAAGCAAATTAAAAATTGCAAACTTGAATATTTTCTAATGCGTTTTCATTACTTTGCAAAATGTGCATCAAAGGAAGAAACAATTAACGATCAAAGTAAAGTATTAGAGCCCTACTCTTTCTTACACATATATGCTATTATTCTTCACTCGTTTGATGTATTCTTTTTGTTGTTAGGAAAATGAGATATTATGCAAAAATAAACTATGAAAATGTTATTTCATGAGTAGTTCTTATATTTTAACTTAGTTTTGCATTGTTGTTTTTACTATTTACTTCTCTTCTGTTTAGTTGTCATCAACATCGGATCATTGCTATTTTCAAATACAATATAGTTTTTGATACCTTTTACAAATATATCTTATTTGCTATATATGTACCTAACATAGTGTATATATATTTACCAATTTTTTGTTTTTCTTTTCTTTCTTTTTTTTTGCTTTTATTTTGTATGTACGAAGCTAATGTTTGAGGTTTCTTTGAATTGTGTGTTTTTTGTTTTAATATTATGTGTTTATTTGTTGTTGCACCTTTTTGCAGCGTATTTTTTCTTTTAATATATATATTAGCGTTTTTGCATAGTGTTGTGTTTCCATACGTACTATATAGATATTTGTCATTTTTATTTAGAATTTTCGTTATATGAAAACGTAAATATAACAAGGTATTTTTTTGTTTTTTTTTTTTTCTTTGCTGTTTGCTTTTCGCATAAGCCATTAAAGTATTCTCCCTTTGTTGTCTTCATCTTCTTCAATTTTTCATTTATATATGTTATTCTAGTTTTAAACTATAACTCTTTTTATATTTCAAAATATATAATAAACTGAATTTTAGTTTTCCTTTTTTTTATCTTTATTAAATGAGGGCTTCTATGTTGTTGTTGTTTTTACTGTTGGTGTTTGTTTGTCTTGAGACGCATTTGCGCCTTTGTTGTTGTTGTATTTGGTACGAATTCGAATTCCGTAACCGTCACATAAGATCTTAGTGCACTTAGTTTTGTGAATAATAAAGCGATTCTTACGACAAATCTGAATAGATAAATTGATTAGTATGAAAATCTGCATAATATATTAATTACAGCTTACAGCTAGGCGCTGCCTCGTAGCGACGCTGGATTTGATCGTATGTAAATTTCACAAAGGCATCGTACTGTTCGGCTAGCTTGGTTGTGAGCACGCATTCGTAACGTTCACGCAGCTGGTCCTCGCGCTCCTGGATCATGCCCTCGCATATGAGCTGCACCTGTTTGAAGGTGAACAAGGCCTTTGGATCGTCATGGGGGCGCATCATGTGATTTGGTGGACTGTCCGGACGGTGTGGACTCTCCGGACCCATTTCGGAACCACTCGACTCTGAATCCTGCATGCGCTCCAAGGCGGCCGATGTAATGGGCAACTGTTTGCGTTTGTGCAGTCTCTTGATCTCATTGCACAGATTCTCAGCCATTTTATCTGCCAAAAAAACATATTCAATACACTTCTGAAAAAGTATGTAAATGTTGGACTCACCTGGTGACATCTTGGCCAAAGCGGACTCTGAAAATGGACTTGGCTCCGAGCTGTCTTTGGCATAGCGATTGCTTGGTGTTGTTTTTGTGCTGGTACTGCTGCCATCGTTGTTGCCATTTTTGTTACGTGCCGGCGAGCTGTTGCGCGATTGCCCAAAAGGATTGCAGCGTCGACGCTTGTTGGGCCGTTGATTTAGGGACTCCCAGTCCGAGGCGCGTTTCAGGGTTGCACATGCCATTATAATGATATAGTTTCAGTACAACAACACTATATCTATTTATATAAAATATATATATTTTTTTTTGCTATTTCAGTTGATAAATTGAATTTGTTGTTATATTTTTTTTATTTTATTTTTTTAGATTTATTGCCACACAGTTGCTGCTTGGAAGCGTTCTCTGCGAATGAGAATATAAAATGGAGAAATTTTTCAGTACTAGGAACAAAGAAGAAAGAAGAAGCAACGCACTCTGAGAAACACAAATGAAATTCGAAAACGAAACGATACAAAAAAACTGGTTTCAAGGAAAACAGGATTCACCTGACAGGCCACAAAACACACACACACACACACACACACACATACATATACACAATGACAAGAATAAAAAGAAAATGGTGCAGCGATTTATGGCAGCTGCTTGAAAAAAAGGCGACCCCAAGCAGCGTTTATATAGAGGAGGTGCGGTTTCCAGTTCACGTCATTAAATTAGTTCATTGTTCACAACGCAAAAGGGGATGTTAGTTTAAGTTCAAATGAGTATTTAGTAGGTCATATGGGGCAGAAAGTTGTTGAATTTGATACCCAAAATTACAATAAGTGTTTAGAACTTTCGTTCAACAGGACAAAAGCGTGAACAAAGTCAACGACTTAACTGCGTAAAAGACCATTGAAAGAAGAAAGAAAAGGGAATCAACGGCGATGCGCAATTAAAGGGAGTGTTACCAACAACAACCACAAGAACTTTACACAGCTACAAGAACTACAACAAACACACATGCATAGCAATGCACGCGAGAAACATAAAGAAAACATACTGAAAAATGATGCCAACCACCAGCACCACTACAAACACTCACACACATGTGCAAGCAGACACGCACTCAAAAACTACAACAATACAAACGCATAAGCGTATATCCTTAGAGCTGTACCAGCTGTTTTAAACACAGCACAACAACACTACAAACACAAATATGCAAGCGAACGGACACACGTACAAATAAAGCTGTTAATGAACCCAAAATGCATTGGTCATAGTGTATGTGTGTGTGTGGGTTGCTGGCGTATTTGTTGTACGTTGCTTTGCAGTATTTTTAAGGTTTTTTTTTTTGTATTAATAAATGATTAGTGCTTTTTTTACGTGACAAAATAAAACAATAAAAGAATCGTTTTAAAGAAAACAAAATGACAGCAGCTTATAAGCTCAATGGTTGTCTCGCTTCCACATACACACGCACACACTTGCAGCTGTGAGTTGGAATTTTGATTTCGTGAAATTTTAAAAATGGTCGCAGCGCATATCATTATCGTAGCTTTTTTTTGAGATAGCCATAAAGGCAAATAATTAACTAGCACAGAGTTTAGATTATACACGTTTGCACTTACGTTTAATTATGTATTCTAACGCCTCGGATTTCTGCACCACTTCACACGCGCTTTATTTACTTTTTTATTTGTACACACGCACGAACGGGTCGTTTTAGATTAATTGTAAAAACTAATTTTAGATTGATATTGCTTATGTTGGGTTGAGCAGTATTTCAAAGGCCACTGAAATGCACTGTGCTGAGAGTTGTTTGAAAGTGTTTGATTTATGAATTTTTGTCTTTTTGCGATGTAATTTTCAGTTTTCTGTCGGATTCTTACGAAAAATGGACGACCGATGCATGCGTGACGACGATTCGTGAACAGAGAGGCGAAACTAGCGATGGTCAATCGATGATTTGCACGCCTTTTTGACAGATGCATTAATGTTATCGACGCTGTATGTTATCGATATTTAAACGTTGTTAGGTTCAGTATGCTGCTCACAAATATTTTCTTTGCTTGTTGGCATAAAAAATTCTTTAATTAAATTTTTATTTTATTATTTGTGTGACTGGCTATTAATAAAATCAAAGATTTTAGTCCAGGGCTTGGGAGAGCTTACTTATTTTATTTTTAAATTTGCCTTATGAAGAAATTTTACAATAAGACAAATATTTAACCTAAAAATATAGCTAGTATTTTTTTTTTTGCCAAAGCTGTATATTTTTCCCCTGTGTTCATAAGGTCACACCGATTCGAACGAATAAAGTAGGAATAAAAGGCAGTGTGTGAGAGCAGTTTTGTGCAATTATTAATAAATATTTTTACACTTTTATAGAAAACAACATTTTAAACGCTTTTCAACGAATTTACATCGTTACACAGCTATAAGCCCAGTGCGTGAATATAAATAATTAGCATTACGTATCGCGGTAGGGGCCAAGAGCAGGCAACAGCAAAAGCATAAGCAAAGCAAAGAAAGAAAGTTCTAAAAATATTTTTTATCATCGTGTGAAAGTCGCATATTTTATTTCGCGCAACAAATAAAGCTTTAATTTAAAAGACACAACAACGCATAATAAATTGCAAAAATGGTATTGAAAGTGTACGTCAGCGGAATGTCCGGCAACAAGGAGGTGAGTAGTGCAGTCTTAAGTGTGGGCGTGGAGCAAGGCGGGGCAGCTGAAAAGCACACACACACACACCCATACCAAAATAAATATGATTGAACTATAGAAGTCAGTGTCATGTTAATGGAATGTTTGCTAACTTGGTGGAATAGATAAAAAGAAAAAACTTGAATTGCATATTCTATTTTATGCACTATAGAAATTCTCTTGTTTGTTTGCGTTCTGACTTGTATACATATATATGCGGGTGTGTTTGTGTGTGTGTAAACGATGATGTAGTACGTACAGTCGAAACGTCATCTCTTTCTCTTAGTTCAAAACAGAACAGCAAGTGGGTATTTTGATTGGCGTGTGTGCATGTGTGCGTGCGCTTTAGTGATGGTGGTGGCAAGAAGCAGCGCAACGACCGCAAACATTTCCATATAAGCTTATTATATTGTCTGTGAACTATGAAGCGTAAAAGAATTCATTGATCTCAGTTTATACATATGCGTGGGTTCAATTGTGAGTGTGTGTGTGTGTGTGTGAGTGCATGATTCATTTATGTGACTTTATTTTCCTCATCTTTGTTTGATTCGCAAACTTAAACAACGGTCATTGTGTAAAGCCACAATGGCATCGTACGGGCTGGGCGAGCTTGAGTGCGCTTAACGTCCGTTGTTTATTGTTGCAAACGCGTCAGCTTTTAAAATAGAGCTTGTACATATGTATGTACATATCGTATGTATGTATGTTTAAGATTAAAAGCAATAAATAACAACAACACTTTATCAACTGTAAATTACAAGCATGCAATGACAGCAATGCGATACGCACTTGCGCATGTATGTGTGTGTGAGTGTATGCGCTCTTGTTTTGGGCTTGCCGGCAATTGACAGCCAGGGTTGGACAATAACAACAAAAAAATTAACAGCTTTATTTTTGTTTGCAGGTGAAAAAACGCCAACAGCGCGTTTTGATGATATTGGACAGCAAGCATATTCAATACGATACTGTTGACATCACAGAGCCTGGCAAGGAGAGCGAAAAGGAACTGATGCAAAATAAATCAACCAGCAATGGTGGAACAGTAAGCGATCCAGAGCCAAGGCATCCATTGCCACCGCAACTGTTCAACGATGATGAGTATTGTGGCGACTATGATGCCTTCGATATGGCCAATGAGATTGACACCCTGGAGGTTTTTCTTAAGCTGGCACCAGCTGATACTACGGCTGTGAGCAGTGCTCAAATTGAGCTGAAGAAGGAGAATGGTGACAAGGAAGAGGTGAAAGCTCCAGCGGACGCTGGTGAAGGTGAATGCTGCTGCAGAAGAGACGGCTGATGCGGATAAGGAGAAGGCAGAGGTTTGAGAGCTTTTTGAGCTATTTTGTACTTTTCTGTTTACTGTTATGAAGCGACAACAACAACAACATGCCTGCACAGAAGCAACCACAATGACAACAATAATAACTGTATTAAACAATAACATTTTAACAACAGCAATAGCAAACACTAACGAGACGCAATCAGCAATCAGCGAGAATGTTAATAACAACAAGAACAACAACAGCAACAGTAGCAATAACACAATAAATAAATGTAATCTAACAGCATTTCAGCATAATTGGGCGCAAATGAGCTTCTACTACCACGACTGCGGTTTTTTAAGTTAAGCTACTTTATTTATATACGATAAATATATATACATATTTATGACATGCATACTACACACTAATACTTTTTTTATATGAAGCGATTGTGTTCACGCTAAAAAGAATTCAAAACTTTTAATCAAAATACATACATATTATGGTAATAATACACATATTTTTTGGTATGTATGTAATATTTTTTGTTAATATGCACTCGAAAAAAAACAAGCAACTTTAGGTTTCCGATTGAATTTAAATAAAAGAGTGTAGAAAAAAGTAACTGTACGATTGGTGCGGCTGAGTTATGTTAATGCGAAAACATAAAAATCCGCTGAATATATAAGTATAATTATAAAAGCAAACAAATATATTTGTATTTACTAAAAACCAAAAAGCTTTCATATTAACACACACTAAACACAACAACAACAAGCTGCGTCTAAACGCTACTTAACAGCGCATGTTAAATAACAGCGAGAGATGATCAAGCTAATGTTAAATACTACTTTCAAAGAATAAGGACGAAGATGGCGAGACACCAAGTGATGATAAGGAGAAAGCAGAAAACGTTGAAGATGGTGATGAAGAAAAGAAGAACGAGAGTAGTGAAGAAAAGGTAAAACCATAATATTATAGGTAGCATGCATGAAGACAACTTAACATTAGTCCCTTAGATGCGATCAAGAAGCTAATCCAGCATGTTACTGCAACATAGTTTGCTCACTTCAAGTTTAGATAGAACTAGCCGATCCTTACTGATATATTGTAAATACATTTTTCCCAATTTCCACAACACACCTCTATAATAAACATCACATCCAACACTTTAACCAACCTGCACAAAAAAGACTGAAACCGAAGCCACAGAAGGTAACGACGAATCCAAGTCCAAGGAAGAGAAGGTGGAGTCAACAGGTAATGTTAAGATGGTTTACATCCGAACACTAATATCAACTTTCACTCGATGCCAAAGCAGACAATGCAGAAGAGGAGAAGGAAGCTGAGGCGGAGAAAACCGAAGAAACGGAAGGTGAAGAAAGTAAAAATGATGAGGTGGAGGAAGGTAAGAAAACAGAAGATGAAGAGTCTAAGGAAGCTGATGGCGAAAGCGCAGAGAAATCGGAAGATTCTAAAGACGCTGAAAAGGAATCGGAAGAGAAATCTGATGAGGAAACGGAAGAGAAAGCTAAGGAAGAAACAAAGGAGGATCCGGAAGATGGTGAAAAGTCTGATGATGAAGAAACGGACGATAAGAAAAATGATGAAAAAGAAATTGAAGAAAACAATAATGCTAATTCGGCTGTAGAAAAGGAAGAGAAGCAAGAAGACGAGAAGGCCGAAAAGCCAGAAGAGGTAAAGGAAGAAAAGTCAGAAGACAACAAAGAGGAGGAAAAAACTTCTACTGAAGAAGAAACGAAAGAAGATGCAGAAGCCGAAGCGGAAAATGTAGAAAAAGAAACGAAAGAAGATTCTGCGGAAGTTGAAAATGTAGAAAAAGAAACGAAAGAAGATTCTGCAAAAGCTGATGCGGAAAATGTAGAAAAATCTGAGAAATCCGAAGATGAAAAGGAAGAAAAGGAGAAAACCAATGAAGATAGAAGAAAACCCGACAGCCGAAGAATCCGCATCACAAGAAGAAACCGTAGATGAAACTGCAGAAAAGGTAGAAGATGAAACGAAAGCGAGCACAGAAGAAACGAAAGAATCGTCCTCTGAGGAGGAAGAAAGTGAAGAAGAAGAAGAGTAAACAAATACTGCCAATGAATCGAACAAACGAAACGAAAACCCCACCCCGCCCCGCCCCCTGCACTCTCACACTCATCAAATGAACCGCAACCTGTAGTCGTATCACACACACACATACACACACACGCTTACATACATACATATTAGCACATAATGAAACATGTATTGTAAATAAGATAAAAACAACAACGAAAATCACTAATAATAATAATAATAAAATGCTGGTGGAGGGTAATGACAATTAGCGTACAGCAAAACAACTGTAAAACGTTTAAAAATAATTTTTTCCCACAGCAGCAGCATCAGCAGCAGCTGACATCAGCAACAACAAACGAAGCTTTCGTTCCAGTTCCAGCGACGTCACTTCCAGCAACGGAATCGGCTTCGGCAACGCTTTTGGACTTGGAACGCGCTGCAGCTGCGCAATAAACGATTAAACAATAAAAATTATATAAATATGAATTCCGTTTGTTGCTTTTATTTTTGAAAATGTTTCTGTTTGTTTTTTCCACTTATTGACCAGAGGAATGTCAATAAAAAATAGACGCGTTTCACACACATATCTTTCGTTTTTGCGCTTGGCATTTTCTTTCTTGTATCCAAATCATTAAATATACAGTATACATTTATAATTATGTTTAGTACAGAGACATTAAAAAATGAAGTTCATTTCTTTCTTTCACTTATTTAGTTACGTACGCTCTAGTTTCGGGCTCAATATCCATTTTTTTTTTTTATTACAATTACAAAAACTAGTAAAAAACTATGCGAACAAAATTCGCAACGCAAAATCATTTACTAAAAAAAAAGGAGGGAAAACAAAATCGAAAAATATTTAAAGACAATCACTCGCTGGAGGATGATTTGATGATGGGGTAGATGAGGAAGGGTTGTAGATGGAGTTTGAGGATGGAGGATGCATGTCATGAGAAATTCTCTCAGTGATTGGTGTCTTTTTTCGGTTTAGTCGCTATCCTCCTCATCGGATGTGTCCGTAGTGTAATCACTTAGATTCTCTTGCTGATCATTGTGCTCCGGCTCCGATTCGCTAAGATCCCATTGTGGATGATCTGTCGGTGGTGCTGGCGCTTTCTGCACATCCAGCTTCAGCTCCTGCTGCTGATCCATGCCCAGATACGAGTCTGCAAAGGAGAATAAAGAGTCTTTAACTATTGTGAACTAAAGGATTTGACGGCTACTAACCTGATCGCAGGCAGACTGTAAAGGGATAAACGCCCGGCCAACGTGGCGCCGTGAATTTAAGCTGTATCTCCTCCTTCTCGACGAGATTTGTGACGTGATACGGCGCCGTTAGGAGTGTGCGCGATTTACGATCGCATATATATGTCCACCAGTACTCCTGCTTCTCCTCTGGGAAGAAGGGACAGTGGACTGTGTGCGATGTGCGTGATTTGCCTTCGAGACGTTCGCGCTTATTCAATTTCGCCTGCAGGCGCTCCCACTCCTCATCATCGTCATCATCCAACGAGGAATTGTTTTTGTTCTGCTTATCATCATCATCGCTGCCCGAACCGGCAACAGAATCCACATCGCTTTGCTCGCCAGCATCGGAATCTGCCTCGGAATTGGCAGCCGTTTGCTCATCGGTTGTTGTCGATGCGGCAGCAGCAGCGGTTGCAGCAGCTGCGGCAGCTGCCGCCTGTTTAGGTTGCACCTTCTTCTTTTGATTGTTTGCTGGCTTCTTGCCACCCTTGCCCTTGCCGCCCTTGCGTGGTTTTGACCAGGCGGATGCCTTCTTCACAGGCACTGCTGCAGCGGCAGCTTCATCCTCTTCGGCAGCAGCTTCCTCATTGGCATCATCCTTGATGCCCTGCTTCTCCGGCACCTTAGTGTCGCCAAATAACGTCCTCATGTCCTTGCGCTCCAGACTAACGGTAACTGTAACAATTGCCCCAGCGGTGACCACATTTGTGTTCTCATCATCAATCACCTCACAGCGTATGGAGAAATCAATCAAGGGCATCTTGCCCAACACTCGCATCACATTCTCATACTCAAAGTCCGATAGATTCTTCAACAGCTGACGACTCTCCTCGGGCTTGAGCTGGGCAAACTGTTGCAGATTCTTCACATGTCGCTTCTTGTTCATAAAATACAAATGATCCTCGGTAAGATGGGGCAGCTGCAGCAGCGGCGATTTGAATTCCCACAAGCCTTGGATTATTATTGGCGACATTTTCATGCAGTTCTCAATGGTCTCAATGCTGGGCAGGCGAGGCACTCGCCTCGCATAGGCCATCATGATTAGCTGATGGACACAGCTAACCATCTCTTGCACCAGATACGGACACTTCTTGACAATGTACTGACGATCCCGTTCCAGTGTCTCCGGATTGAGGGGCATGCGTGACAGATGTGCGTGCAGAATGGCACGAGCCTTAATGGAGTACATGCGACATAATGGGTGTTCCTTGCACTTCTCATTCAAATTGGGAAGCTGGCGAATGAGCTGTGGGTAAAATATTATTAGTAAGTGCTTGTCAAACTGTAAGGCAGCTGCTATACATACCGCTGGAACCTCATCGTTGTCCGATTGCCGTTCCACGATCTGGGAATTGTGCCGTTTGTCAAACTCCAAACTGGCAGCAAGCACCATTAAGGCGCGCTTGAGCAGCATGTGTGGGGTTTTGTGTATGAAATAGAAATACATTTGTGTGGTGTCCAGAAGGACTTTGTCGCCACTAAAGCGTATGGAACGATACCACCAAACACCCACTGCCGAGGGCATGGCAACCATGAAAACTAAGCCATAGAGGCCCAAAACCCAAACACTGTTCTCCTTCTCGACAATCCAGGAGGGTAGCGCAATGCCAAAGGACATGGCGCCAGGACCATCGGGATTGCCATATTTCTCATAGTTCTCTTTGGCCACATCATCGGTAAGCGCCTGATACGCTTTACTCAGCATCATAAAGCTCTTCTCATCGCCCGTCTCCTTATCGGGATGCAGCACCTTGGAAAGCTTATAGTAGGCTTTCTTTATCTCCGCCTGACTGGCAGTCGGTGGCACATTCAATATCTCAAAGGGATCAAAGCTGGCCATCTCATAGTCAAACTGGGAGACGCGATACGTTAGGAATAGGAGCAAAGCCCAGCCCAGGACAATTGCCAGTTTGATGACAACCGATTTGAGGGTGCGATAGGGCTCGGCATTGGCCAAGATGATCTTCTTCTTTAAACAATCGGCGCATTGACATTCTGCTTTCAATTTGCTGGGATCTGCGTGGTCGAAAAAAAAAAAAAACCATAAATAGATTAGAACAACATTTGGGGAAAAACCAAAATGAGAGCGTAGAAAATATGTGAGATCGGTTGAAGAGAGAGCCCAAAGCGTGCTCTCTTACAAGTGTGCATGTGTGTAAGTGTGACTTTGTGTTTGTGTGTCCCATTTGTGAAGTGAACTGGCTTGAGTTGTTGTTGTTGTTGTTGCAGTCACAGCTTTCACCAACACGAAGACACTGCCTGAGCTCAGCTCAACTACGCTGTTAGAATAACTTATTGGAACGTGTCCATTTGCAGCACATGTTTGTATATGTGGGTAAAAGCTTAGCAAACACACACACACAGCTCATATACATATGGAGAGTGAGAGCGAGACTGCAGTGTGATTATAATCAGCAGCACTAACCTTCTTTCTTTTTACGTGGCCAATAGTAAATTGTTGTTGGTATCAATACTAAAGCCAAAAATGATAACACAAAGTAATAGAACGTTCCACCACTTTCATCATATTGAAATTTTTGACCCGCCATTATTTGTGTGTTTGCTGCCGCAGTGCCGGCGACTTCTAATTTATTTACAAAATCAGCGTTTTGTTTCTTCTTTTAAAGTGGTTTGGGTTTGGTCTCCCGTCTTTTTTCCTTGTCGGCAGTGGCCCAGCTGATGTTTGCCACACGCTAGCAGTCTGGAACTGCGCGCGTCTAAGGTATGAAATCAAATGTGTTCGACTTGACGTTTTGCTTGTTTTTGGTTTGACCCAAAAGTAAATTAACTGCGGCTAATTGCACTTATTACACGCCGCGAATTTAAAAAACTTATGTATTTACAGCCGTCGTCAAATGACACGTCTGTACGGTGTGGCCGTGCTGAATTTTATTTCTATAGCCACAAACAGTGTGACCGTAATCCAAGACCAACCTGCTGCTGCCAAAAAAAAATATATATAGAATACTGCGTTACTTATTTTTTGTTTGCACTGCAAAGAAATACAATTTTTTAATACCCCATGCTGCACACATTTGATTTATATATCCACAATTTAAGTTTAGTCCACAATTTAAGTTTAGTATTTTTTTTACATAATCGAATAGAGTATCGATATAGTTATTGAATATGCCGCGCACACACTTTGGGGATATCGATTCGCTTGTTGTCTTTGGCCACCCCAAGAATCTCTTCATCTCATCGCTAACAGAATAGTGAGCGCGTTGAACGCGCAACGGGAAAATTTGCTCGCTCTCGAGAAAATTTGAGTTGCAATACAAACAACTAATTTTAATAGTTTATAGTTTTATACACAAAAAACGGTGCATAACTAACAAATTGTGCCAGTTTTTAAAACCAAATAACACAGGACAAACACCTGAAAACGCAAAATAGAAAAGCAAGGTGCCAAAAAATGAAAACCAGTTATGCATGTGAAGTTGGAGTAATTCCTTTTTGTTGAGCAAAAAAAAAAAAACAACATTTTTGTGGCAAAGAAATGAAATGTTAAATGAAAGTGTTGTGCGATGTGTTTTAAGTGAGTGTTTCAACGCTTATTAATTAAATGGCCACATCAACTGCAAGCCAACAACAATAAACGACCAGCTTTAAACCACACAAGGTTAAATTTTCCATGACAACTTAAAAACCAGATTCCCCCTCCGTTTAGCAAAGACGACCACAAAAGCCGATTTCCAGCGAATTTTTTTTTTGCAAAATATAAAAGTAAGTACAAGCCAAGTATAGATACTTAAAAAAAATGGTGCATGTGCATACCAGCCTTTACATAAAAACAAAAAACGAAATAAAAACTGCAACTGTGTAGGTTTTTGGCGTCTCTGAATCGTTCGTCTTTGCAGTTAAAGAGGCGGCGGCCGCCTCTGCGTATGAATGTGTGTATACTACGTATGTATGTGTGTATATGTTGTGCGAAAGGCAGGTAGAAGAGCTACACATAAAGAAGATAAATAAGACTCAAGGGCAGCTAGAAATTATACGTGTGATTTGTTCTTGTGCAAAAAAAAAACTAAAACTAGAGACAAGGCGCCGTGCGTCGTCGTCTTCACGGTCTGTCTCTCTTTCTTATCTTTCTCTCTTGCGGGCAGGTGGTTTAGTTATTTGTTGTGCTAATTGTTGTTGCTAATTTTAGCTGTCCATGGCCTAATGCTATGCTAATTATACACATATATTTTATATCAATTCCCTCTTATTCTTTTCTTATAGTGCGCGTAGAGCGCATTTTATGTAATTGCCAAATTCGGGCTCGTAATGGGTGAAAAATCGATAAATCAGCGCCGCTGCAGCTGTTAGAGATGCGTGTGCTGTGGGGGAGCCCAGGACGTCGTAATTGGGGTAGGAATCACACACACACACGCAATTCCGTGTGTGTTTGTGTATGCCGCATAAAGCAAATAAGCCGCTTAATGTAAAAACGATGCTTAGCGTATTTTTGGCGGCTGCCGCTAGCCGCAGAAAAACCTCTTTTTCACACATACACAAACAAAAGCATATATATGTATGTGTGTGTGTGTACACTTGAGTTGTTTGCAACATTTCGTACATTTTCCCTTATGCATTTTTTTTTGGTGCAAATAAGAAAAATCAATAATGCTGCTGACGCTAGAAAGCTACACATATACACATGTTGTTGTTGTTGTTGTAAAAAATGCGCCGAAAGCAAAAGTGCGCCTAACAAACATTTAAGTGTGTACATATGTTATTAACCCAATTTCAATATGGCAGACAGATGTACTGATATTAGAGAGCAAAAAGAAAAAAAGGGTGAGCAAAAGAGAGGGCAAGAGAGCAATGACTGCATATGTGCTGACGAATATATATTAAAAGCAAAAACAAAACAACTAAAAATTTTGGTTAAAACGCTGGACGACAACAAAGTGACTCATGCGGCAGAACTTAACGATTTGCAAATGTTTATATATTATTTCACACGCCGATTAGCCAATTTTTGTATTGAGCGTCGTCCCCCACGCTACATTTCTACTGGCCAAAAGTCAAGTGGCTTCTGCGAATGCGTCAGCGTATAAGCCGTTATAAATGCATGCTTTCTCTTATCGGTACAAAACAACAACAACAACAACAGATGCACCACAACAACTGTAATCCTCTCGCTGCTTTCTATAAGTTGAAAAAAATTTTTTTCGTCTATGATGTTAATGATGATATCATGTTTTTTCGTTGATTGTTTCAATTAAAGTGCTGCGCTAAACAGAATTTCTGCAGAAAGCATGTGTGAAAAATTGTGCTATTTATATATCTATATTGGACTTATCACTTGTGTTGCCAATTTCTGTTGAATTTCCGGCAATCGATCATCAAACAAAACATATTGTATCGCATGCGATATATATATTTGCAGTTGCGACATCATTAAACAAACGGTCGCTTATCACAACAACGCCAACAAAAAAACAAAGCCAAACGCGTGCTTAAGGTATCAGACGCATTTAATTTTTCATATATAAAATAAGGTGGTGCCCGCTATCAGTGTATCAGAGATGAGCAATGTATCGATAAGCTCACTCAAATTTATTGCTCTTCTCATTGAATAGTAATAGTTTTATCTGCACAATACAATTGGTTAGTTTTACACTCACGTACTTATCACGCGCTCATCTCAAATGCTGACCTAGAATTGTATGACACTGTCGCATTCTTGTTGGACCTCTCGCTCGCACAATGTCGTTCACTTATTTAATTCAGGCATGCCCAAACTTACCCATTTACCCATCGTGAACTGCGCTGTTCACACAGACACGAGCCGACGATTACCGAACACCGTCCGAAGTCAATGTTGAGAGCGTAAAAATGGTTCAGTCGCAAGCGCGCAGTAAAAAAAAGGGGGTGATTTTTTTTTGTCGCATTTTTCACTTGCGTAATTATGTTAACGCGAGAAAAATATGATGTTTTTGCTGTGTTCTAAAAACAATAGTGCTGCACTTCATTCAGTATGTCAAAAAATTAATATTAAATGTTGTGAGCGCTAGTTTTTATAAACACAGCTGCATTGCTTTCGCGTATAGTGGGCGGCATAAGTTAAGGGCTTATCTCAAAAACCGAAAATTTTATCGATAATTTGATACCGACATACATTGCCTTTTATATTGACATTTGACAAGAGAAAATTGCAGTTATAATAGGATGAACATATTTACATACATATGTTTTTACAGTTTGAACGCCACCCATTCGTTTTGTTTTAACTGCAACAAATGCTAAACACATTTTTTAATTTGTTTATTAATTGCAAAAATATGAAAAGAATTTAAAGCTTATTTGTGGGTGTGTATTTTATGCACAAACACCAATAGATACAGTGTGTCAAATTGTGTGCGTGGCAACAATATTTAACACTATATAACGGGCTTTAAGAAATGCTTTGATCTCGAAATAAATGTAAGAGATACAATAAAAGCGACAGATAGAGCGGGAGAGTAAAGCCTGAGAGAGGTAGATTCGTTTTTTGTTTGTGTTTGCATTGTTTGTTTGTTGTTGTTTGTCTTGCGTTTGTTTGTGTGAAAGTGAGTCAAATGCGTTTGGACATACAGACACACACACACAGACATATACGTTGCACCCGCTTTTGTTGGGCCTGTTGATTTAATCAATTTGTTGTTGTTTTGTCTTATCAGCACTCTCGCTCTCTTTTATTTATTTTTGTTGCTGTTGAAGTTCGTTTTTCGGTGAACTCATTTCGGTCATTTCTAGCGTGTATTTTTCCATTACAATAATATATGTACATACATATTACAAAATACGTAACTAAATTGTTATATATTCGAAGTTATTGCCTACATGCTGGGAGCGTATAACTAAATTGTTTACCCTTTCGCGTTGCTAATTAATGATTTTTAATTATTTTATCGCTGTTGTCCATTTGGCCCCATTTAAAACTTCATTATTTTAATGGCACACGTCGCAAATTAATTTCAAATGCGAATAGTACCGTTTTGCAGTGAGATATTCATCTCACACACACACACATACGCATGCGAGAGAGCTCAACTTAATTGTTTACAGATTAGTTTCAGCTATGAAGAAGCTTTGGGTGTGGCTCGGCGGGTGTGAACAATTAGCCAGGCAGAAATTGTGGCCGAACGGCTGTTTGGCAAAAGTGTCACGCAACATGGGCACACCTGGTCGAGAATTAGACATCATCAGCTCATCATACACACATACGATCCACAACAGATGCTTATCGTCCAAACGTTCTCCTATTTTGGGCATGCTTTGTGGAAAATTTGCGTAGGCTAAGTTACGATCTTTTTATGGCTATGATTTATATATTTGGCACATATTTTCTGCCAGCTTAATTTGAGGAAGTTGTAAATATTTGGCGCTTGTATGTTTGTGCGTGGGCGCCATTTTGCCCTTGACTGTGGTCAGTTTAACGGCGCTATAAAAATATATATTGGCTTCATCTTTCCCATTTCCAATTGAACTCAATTGGGTGCTTTATTATGCAAGCACCGTTAAAGTGGCATTCAACCTCACAACAACAACAAAAACTCTCATCAATCATTCAAATCGTACAATTTGAAGCACATAAATCAAGTGAATAAAACCAATTAGAGCAATCAAAACATAAATATAAGAGTATAGTATTTTATTGCACAAAACATACATACATCTATACATACATACACACATACATATAATGCAGAATAATACAAATAACCTTCAACACCTTAAAAAAAAAATTTTGCGCAAAGCCAAAACTTGTGACGAAAATCAATTTTCAATTTGCATGCGATTTCTTTTGAAGTGTTTCTCGCGTGCAAAATTATGCAAATTTTTCTTAGCTAAATACGCTAAAAGTTTGGATGGGTCGCTGCGGGCGGAAGTTGGCCGAAATGCAAAGAAACAATGGAGCATATAAAAATTGCACTTAAATAAATGAATACTGCACGATTTTTCAAAAGTCAATTGAAACGATTTTTAGTCTCGAGCCCTTTGAGAAAAACTCAATTATGAGCTAAATGACGCAGCAAAATGATGAACAGTGTATCCTTATTGGCAAACAGAGTTTTAACAGTGTTGCAAAACACTCAACATGTTGATATGCATATGTATGTGTGTGTGGTGAATTTGTCATGCCTAACCACAATTATTAAAATATAAATAGTGTGACATCAAAACCTAAAATTAATACCAGCTGTTGACTAATCGCGTTGACTGCATTTAAATTCATTTGATATACGGCAGGTTTACATGTTGTTTATAAATCAAAACAAAAGCTGCTTATTATGGGCAAATGTCCTATAAACAAACAACAACAAACTGATGTGTCGTCCATCAATAAAAAAAAGCCACTCAATTAATACATTTTGGTGGCGGCACGACCAAAAAACATTCGCTACGCAATCGATGATTTTGTGGTCATTTACCTATCGGCAAAGCTGCGTAAGCTCTAATGACCTCCTCCACCCCGGCACAGAACGAATCAAGATTAATTGTTTATGGCAAAAATTTTCGCCTGTTCTTGTTGTTCTCTCTGTGGGGCGTGTGCCTGGCCATAAACGTGTATTTTTTTTGTGTTTTCGTGCCACTTTTTGCATATGATTCACGCGACTTTTCTTTCCATCACATTTCCTTTGCATGTTCTTTTGGCGCCTAACTGTTAATCCGAGTATCTTTCTCTCTCAATCCCTCTGCCTCTCGTGACTTTCTCTCTTGCTTGGCAAATTAGACGTGGAAATTTGTCAAACTGTGTGTTTGTTTTTGGATTGTGTGGATTGTGTCGCGTCACACATCATTTTGATTGTACAATTGAGTGCGGCTTACAACATAATTTGCCAAATGTGATTAGCAAATTATAGCATATGGACATGGAGGCGGCTTTTTTTTTTATTTTACTTCTGCTGCTGCCGCCCGCCCGCTCGCTTTTAATTCAACGCTTCGTTTAACTGAGGCAAATTGAAAGCTTTTTGCCGTCGCAATTACAGCGAATTGAAAAGTATACAACAACTTGTAGGCAATAAAAATTGGCCAGTGAGACGACGACGATACTCGCTTAGAAGTTCAACAACCTCTCTTTCATATTTTTTTTTTGTTTCTAGTACCTTTGCAAGTGCGTGTGTATGTGTGCGTGTGCTCTGTGGGGCTGCTGCGACTGCTGTTGCTTTTGTTCTCTGCTGCTCATTGCAGAACTTAGCACTGATGTCGATGTCTCGTCATTGCGTGGGCGTCTGCGCAATGCTTTGTGCTGCCTTATGTGTTTGCTGGGGGCGCATTTGTTTAATTGTGTCCATGTAATTATTCATTTTGATGTAATTGCGACTGCGTGTGTGGGTCGCAATATGTCCAAAAGAAAGCTAAGCGCAGCCAACTTCAATCGACGACAACTGTGTATCGAATTAAAACAATTCATAATAATCGATGTCGATATACTCTCCATTGCACACGCCCATCACGACTTTCGTTTTGTGCATTAATGAAAACGCCGGCTTTTAGCGAAATGTATGCAAATCATTTACAAAGCGTATCAAACAACAACTTGCGCAATTATTATAATAAATGTAGTCGCATAGTATTTTTTTTTTTTTAATTTTTGCGCAATAAAAGTTTATTAACATTTTGCGCATTTGCCTAGCAACAGCAATAAACAACGGTAACAAACGGTAGAGACTCAGAGACAGACAACCGCAAGAGTTGGTTAGCATTAGCTGTTGGATTTATGTATGTACGTAACGGTACCTGAGCATTGAGTGTTGAATAATAGTGGCGCATAGAAGAAAAAAAAAGGCAGCCAAAGATTAACAAATAAGCAAACAACGTTCGCTTTATTTTAGTTTTTTTTTTCTCGTATTTTTCTTCTCATATGCAAATGCGCCAACCACGCCCACTGTCAGTTAAAATTTGCACAAATATTGCGCATTTCCTTGTAGAGCGTTGAAGTTTGCCATCAAAATGCAATGTTAGCTGCACAAGAATGCTACACTCGCATATACCCTGTACACAGTTTCAAGAGCAA
The DNA here is from genome assembly GCA_018152965.1 of Scaptomyza pallida. Lineage (NCBI taxonomy): Eukaryota > Metazoa > Arthropoda > Insecta > Diptera > Drosophilidae > Scaptomyza > Scaptomyza pallida. The sequence continues at coordinate 4,844,682 of JAECXP010000107.1, forward strand.
GATGCACAAGAGAATCATTACACTCGGCTGCTAAACGTATTTACAGGGCAGAGCATATAATTAAGCTTGAAACTCACCAAAACACAAAGCAAGAGCAAGAGAGTGAGATACGAAGAACGAGCTGGCGCTTAATGAGCTTTGCTTTTGCTTCCTCGGCTTATCTGCACACTTTGCATCTGAGGTGCTGCATGCATACATACATACAAACATACTAACAAATACAAAAAAAAAAAAACGGAACATAAAGCAAACCCCACAACTTTAATCATAAACAATGGAAAATTTACAATATGGAAAGTTAGAGCTGTTAGAGCGAGAACGCAAAACGAACGGGGGAGAGTGCTGCGACGGTCTGTTTGCCGGCCTATCTATCGAAAAAGCTCAGCCAAGCAATGCTCTATGCTCTCAGTAGCAGCGGCAGCAGCAGCAGCAGCGGCAATGGTAATATTTAGAAAAGTGTTTTATTGTACACATACATACATATAGTAACAATGGCCTATTCATGCTATGTTTATATGAGTGTGTGTGTGTGTTTATAACTGCCACTGCGCTCTAATAATTATTTATAATAATTACTTTTTTTTGTGGCCTGCTGTTAAAACATTATTATTTCTTTGCATACTCTTTAAGCATGGAGTCGATTAACGTTTGAGTGAAAGCTGTCTCTAACCTTATCTAACATCAAATATTTGCTTATATGTATGTATGTTTTATTGTGTATGCAGTTTATAAAAAACTCATTTATAGCTGACTAATAATTTACACCTTTTGAAAGAGTATTTGCATAGCGAACAGCGTCATACTGAATGCTTTTTTTTTTTACCAGTTTTGTTAAGTATTGATTTTGTTTCACACAAAATACACAATATTTTGGTTATCTACGTATCTCTGTCTAGCTCACTCTTGCTGTGCTCACCCTTTCTCTCTCGTTTCGCTTTTAATTAATCTTTTGCTTTGGCTTCTTTTATTGTTGGTGTTGTTGTTGCGTTTGGTCGAAAGCTTCCACAGCGATCGCAATCGTGCGCTGACCTTGAACGTAGTCCAACATTCACACACAGAGCAGACGTAGACGACTCCTGCATTTTAATCGAAAAGAAAAAAAAGTAAAATTGTTTTTGTAATGCACGCACGACGCACATTTAATGCTTGAATGTGGACCAAATATTTTTATTGGCACGCACTTTACACTCCCCACACACACACACACACTGCAGTATTTATCCACTCGGCGTCATCATTATTTTCCTTGGCGCACATCTTATTTGTCGTCGAACCTGACATTAAAAATTTTATTGCAGCCCCCAGTATGGCAGCAGCCGCAGTTGAGACTGCAGTTTTCGCCGTACTCTTTGTTTTGTTGTTTGCTTTTGACTTTGTCGCCTCGAGGCCATAAATATTTCGTTTTCGTTTCAAAAAAAAAATTAAAAGAAAAAAAGATGTATGCAATTTTTGCAAAAGTGTCTGCCCAAGCGTCGCGCTAAATTTGCATATCAAAACTTAATTTTGCAAATTTCTTTAGCTTCTTCTTCCTTTTGCTTTGTGTCCCCCTGCCAAACTTGACAATGTGCCAAAAAGAGTCCGCATACTACATATGTATGTATGTATGTGTTGTTTATTAGTTTCACTGCAGTCGCTTCTTGTGGATGACATCAGCAGCAGGAGTTGTAGTTTTGAGTTAAAGAGGAAGCTTTAACTGTAAGCCACCCAGAGCTTTGCGTAACTAATTTTATGCTCATTGGGCATTTTAATGATTAATCGCAGTGCTATAAAGCACGTACCAAAAGCATCAAACCGACAATTGTTAGGAAATACTATAAAAAATGTTTACGTGTGTGTGTTTTAATGTTTGCAATAAAAGCGCAGAATAATTTTTGTTGTTGTCGGCCTGCTATTTTGTGTAATCAACGTGCAATGAACTTTTTCACATATGTATGTATGTACAAACACACACATACATACATACATACAATGTAAACATATCTCAGCAACAAATTGAGGCAGGTTCTCGTGTTTTGCTGCGGCTGCTGCTGTTAGGCCTAAAAAATTTAGCTTGGCCGCGTATCACACACTCATTGTACCGTATCAGCAACAGTTTTTTTTCTTCGCTTGTTTTTATTGTCAAAGAGACGTACATAAACTTTTATTTTCCGCATATACAAATTCAGGCTAATTTGCATAAAGTTTCACACGCCGGCAAACACACACAGACATTATACTCTCCACACTCCGCAGCCAACTCTCAATAGCAATGGCAAATGCACTTGCCCGTCAGCACTCTCTCCCACACTCACTCAGCATTGTCATTGTGCTCACCATCTGGCTGGTCTCTTTCTCTCACTCACTCACTCACTTGGCTGCTGCTGTGGGGGCTCTGCTGCTGCTGTCGACGACTCCGAGAGCTTAGTGTGTTTTTAGCTTTGCGCTCGCGTGGTACGTCGTCGAGTCAGTGCGGATCGTGTTTATATCGGCCGTCGATTGTTAAACAATTTACCGTCGTGTTTAATAAATAATCTTGTTGCTGATTTGTGCCACGCTTTGTTGGACTCTCTTTGATTGTTAGTTTCTTAATTTGATTTTAGTTTGTAGTGACAACGAATTTCGCTGAATTGAAAAACATGAAACATGAAAACGAAACCATTTGATATTTTGGATCCGCATTTAATCAGCGTTGTTCTCAATAATTCATCCTCAAATATAATTATATACAAAGAGCCCTTGTCAAAAACTTAATAAACTTCCGCAATATACTTTTTATGGCCAAACAAACAATTGACATAAACAATAACAAAAGGCGACTTGCTAATAAATTTTGTAGTGTAAATAATGCTGTGTAATTATTGAAGCGTGGGCCGCACACGTATTTTAAATATTCATAAAAATATGTGTGTGTGTGAACAAATACCAAATGGAAACTAAAGCAAAACAAATACATATACATAATCCACAATGCAATCCACAAAGAGATACACAACACCTAAGCAGCTGTGCTCTAAGCTCTGTTTTAACAGTTGACTTCAGACTTGATTTGTGCTTGGCTGCCTTCTTATTTGACGTCAAGGGCCTCCACAAATTTTGACGCCTGATTGAGTTACAAATGTGTGCCGTACCCCCCGTCCCCCACCCCCAATGTCTCTATTGTCTTACAGCGAGGGTTAACCAAAAGGACTTGCTTGTAAAATTTGTTTGTGAGTGTTTTGATATTTTAATATGTGTTTTTCGTTTAATATGTATGATGCATACATAATATTATGTCACAGCTCAGTAATCAATTGTGTTTCTTAACGCTTTCAGCACCTTTTCAAGAACTAAATTAAGTTCAATTTGTATGTTAATTGAACAGACTGTGGGATTTTTGTTGTCACATATAGCTATAGTTAATGATATTCAAATGATTGATGAAAAAAGTATATTGACAGCTGTGTTTTAACCAAAATAAGGCATCGACTTCAGTGTTAAGGTGCTTTGTGTTTAATGTGTATTCAATTTTTGAAAGCTTAAGCATGTGTTAAAATTATTTAAAAAATTTTTATTATATGCACAACTGTTCAAAATGTGAGCTTTAAGCTTCAAACAAAAGTTTTCTTACTTTAGTGTCGCACCTCGCATTACAAAACTTAACACAAGATGATTTTTTATTGTTTGAATGTAATTAAAAATTTGTTTTCCCATCATCATTTCTTGCAATTGTTTGTTGTTTATCTTCCCCATTTCTTGTTCAGTTGACAAAGGTCACGTTAAAGTCAATGTCAGTGGGGTCAAGTTGCGTTAATAAACGCTTCAATTGCATTGCAAATGCTGTGGCATCAATAATGTACTAAGCAACAGCTAAAGTTTGAGAATTTGTAGATTTCTTCAGTTAATTATCAATGCGGTCTTGTTCCGTCTGATTGCGTTGTTGTTGCTGCTTGTCAAGAAGTAATTTTTATGATTTATTACCAAGCACGTTTTATATTTTTTTGGGTCTTAATGTTATTGCTGCTTGGTTGGCAGCCGCTGTTCAGGGTCAGTTTCAGCTGTTGTCTATTTGTCGATAAGTATTTGTACGTTTTTCAACAGTTCTAAACTCGATTCGAAAAACTCACATGCAAAGATCTTAATCCCCCGTGCACACCACCTTGGCGTGCCACAAAGTCCTTAAGCCTCAATCCAACAAAACTGGTTGTAAAAATCAGGGTTCCCCACTGCTCTCCGCTCTCCCCTCTTACTGACCTCGTAAATGGTTTTCCGTGCACTGTTGCAATTCGCCAAATGGCAAATGAAGACCCACATTATCCACTTGCCACACAATTGGCCAGTTGGCAGCAACGCCTCAATTGGTTTCTTGGTTTCTAGGCCACACCACCAAAAACGTACAACGAAAGTGAATTTCTAGTTTTGCGCACGAATGCCATCAAATTTATTGAGATTTGGCAGGTGTTCATTGCTTCGATCATAAAAATGTCTGCAATGTCAGAATGTATACTATAGGATTGTTCAATAATATAGATTAAAATCAAACATTTGCTTTAAAACGTGAACTTTGACAAAATATATTCAAAAACTTTAAAAAAATTATAATAATAAATCAAAGGCAGAGCATTTGAGGCGCGTTCAAGCTTAACTTTCATATAAAACTCATTTGTGTATATGAATACAATAAATTTTATATAATATTTATGCATATAAATAAATATCTTTGTACGTATGTGTGATTAAACAAAGGTCGTGTGGGGAATGAGTAATGCTTTTAAGAATCGATGAGAATAGCCAGACACAGGCAGACAGGCAGGTAATAAATAGAAATCAAGATTCAATACATACGATAAAGCGAATCAAAGAGACGTTAGATTTGAATTCGTTGCCAAATATGGGCGTAACAAGTTGACGCGACAACCAAAACGATGACAAAGACAATCAACAACAGCAACAACAACAACAATAACATTACAATATATGTAAATAAGATAGAAAAATATTGTAAAAAAAAGTGTTTATGACGAATAGAACATAAGGAAGTGTGGGCAGACGCGTGAATTTGAAGTTTAATGTCAAAATACTTTAAACAAATTGCAAGCGAAAGTTGATTTTTGAGAATTCCAGATAATCTCTTTTTTTTTTTAAGATAACAAACGAACGAACGAAAGAATGTAGATATAATAATCTGTATAGTTTATATGACATCAAATAAATAGTCAAAACGTGCGCGGACTGCCGATTGGAGCCAAAATATAAACCAGTTGAAAGCATTTGAGAAAGGGGCAATAGATAAAGAAATACCTGTAGATAGATAGAGAGAAGGGTTGCCTTATAAATGCCATAACATTGTGTCCAAAGCGTTTTCAACTTGAGCGTACAAATGTTATAAATGTTGTCTACATTGTATTCATAATAATAATGATCATCATCATAATGCCACACTCCTCCTCTTCACAGTATTTATAGCAAAAATAAAGAAAATAAAAGCATGCGTCGTCGTGTGGCGTCGCGCGATGAATTTGCAAAAATATATGTCCAAAAGTAGCTACAAGTTCGAGTTTGTTGAGCTCGCAACTCTTCAGGCTCCACGGGCTCTTCCATCTAGCCGGTCCCGCCTCCGGTTTCTCTCCTGACAACAACGGCGACAACTTGAAATGACGCCTAAACACCGCAGAGACAACAAACATACACAACAAACACACGAACACACAAATTGCTGTACAAATTGTGTACCAAATGCGCCTCGAGGCATGTTTTCTTAGAGATGTGCAAGTTTCTTAATGATCGTGAGGCGTGTTAATAGTCAAAGAACTATAAATATATGGATTGGAAACTGTTTGAAAGAGAAAACACATAAATAATTCGTAATATTTGTCAACTGAATAAGCGAAGCTGATAAATTATTATACATGATTGGGAGACAGCAAAAACCTTAAATTATTGGAACTGTGGAAACTTTTGAGATATGAAGTTATGTCATTGTATCGAGTCTACTTTTCGTTACAAATTTTTGGGCTGAAAATTGAGTAAAAAGTGGGTTTACATATTTAAATGCAGTTTGATTTAAGAGTTGAAAAGAAGAGTTTTGAGATATTACATTTAAAAATCGGTAAGATTTTGACGAAGTTATGGTAATCGAAAGTTTTTTCCAACTCCCACGTCATATTTTTTTGGGATGAAAGTCGAGTAAAAATCGAGCTTCCAGATTTTAATTCAGTTTAGTTTTTAAGCTCAAAACAAGACTTTCGTGGTATAGCATTTGGAAATCTGATGAATTTTGACGAGGCTATGGTAATAGACAGTTTTGTCAAACATCCCAATCCGTTTTTAGGATGAAAATCGAGGGAAAATCACGTTTTTAGATTTAAATGCAGTTTTACTTAAGAGCCCATAACAAGACTTTTTCAGCTTTGCATTTAAAAATCGTTTAAATTTTGACAAAGTTATCGGCAATCAAAAATCGCAAAGTCTTACGATTAGCTAAGAGTATCCTCTAGTCAGAATTACTTGCCTAAAGCCTTCCTACTTGTTTTAAATGCATCGTTTGCAGCTTGTTTTAATAAGCACACAACATTGCAACGATCATTAAATTTATTACTTGGTTATTAAGAGAAACTACTACTACGTATTGAAAGACATTAAAAAAATAAATAAAAATCTGTCATTTAGCCATATATGGATTGTGGGCAGTTGGCAGTTCGTGCGAATGCCGGTTCTACATATTCGAAACTAACGAACTGGAAACAAAATAATGTAAATGCTTAACATAAAAACAACTGCAACTAAGTGCGCACACATATATACTTACAAATATGTATGTATATCGGCAATAATACGATAGTAATTCAGTTGTTGTTGTTGTTCGTTCAGTTTGACCGAACGTGCAATTATCGAGTTACAAATGAATTTGTTTTTATATTTTGTTGCTGATTATGGTGTGTGTGCTGGTATCTTGTTGACTAGTCAGTAATAGTTGTTGTTGTTGTTTTATCTGTTCTGTTTGCAACATGTGCATATCGTGCAATAAGTCATAAATTACATAATTTGTTCTACGTTTTATCTGTCTTCTGCTGACCTTTGTTTTCAATTTTCGAAGAGAGAGTTGAATGAACTTTGGGCTTAACAACTTTTGTAAACTGATAACAGTATAACAGTATTGGCTTTAAGCTTTTACAATTTGTAACAATATAATCAATCAATCTTAGCATTTAACTAATCCCATGTTTTTTCTTGACTCGTCGTGCACACGATTTGCATATTTAAGTCTTAAGTTTCTTTCTGTTTTTCTAATGGCATATATTAATTTATATGTTTAACGCTTCAATGTGCTTTACTCAAACGTCAAAAGTTGCGCCTTTGTATGCAAATTTATTATAATATTCAGGAATATTTACATCAATAAATACATACATTAATGTATAGTTGCAGAAAAACACTTGTAGACTTGGTTAAATTCCGCTTAAGTCTATATCAGACATTCCTTTTTCTTTATTCAAATTTCACTGAACTGCGTAAATATTTACACAATGTCCGTAAATATAATATTCATGACTGTTTTGTAAATAACTTACGATATTGTTCCTTTTAAAAAACCCCTTCTTAAACCGCATGGAACCTAAGTAAATGCTTTTAGGTGACAAATTTAATGCTTTTAATATTTTACCAGCATTTCTTCCACTTATGAAATTTCCATGCACTTGCACTTCCGAGATAACAAATTGAAATTCTAGATGTTTGCCCATGGGGCCGGGCCACACCGTAACCGATAAAGGAAGCAACGGGAAACTGTCGTCGTCGTCGGCGTCGCCACATTCAAGCTTTTGGCGAGGGTCAAGCTACCAGCTAATGCCTTTTGTTGTTATTGCGGTTACTGGGTGACAATGGCGGGGGAGGGAGGTAGAGAGTTTTTGTAAACGGAAAACAGTGGCTAATGATGAGCTTAGGTTTCGGGTTTTTGGGTGCGTCGCCAATTGACGTCAGGCGGGCCCCAAATGCATATAAAACTCAAGTGAATTAGAATAATGACAAAAATCATTTGAAATAAATTTAAATCTAATTGGCACGTTTAGCAATTGCAGTTAAATTAGCTTATTTACTTAATTTGAAGACTCTTTTAATGATTTTATTAAAATATTTAAACAAAATTTTACTTTTTGCATCGAAAACATTTTGTTAACTTTAATAACTTTTATTATATCATCAAGTTTAATTAATTTTTTGTAATCATTTTGTCGGAAATGAGGCTTATAATCGGCTATAATGATCTTTAATTCAGTGTTTCTTTTTTTTTTATTACTTAATCAAAAGACATAAGAATGCAATAAGATTAAACATATATGTATGGCTTATAAGTACTGATATTGTCATTCTTTTTTTTTTATAGGTTTCCTTATTCATTTTATGCACACGTACTGCACCTTTATTTTAACTCTTTCGGCCTTAAGTTTTAAGTTTTTATGGCAGCGGCAAACTTTCAAGATCTTAAACTGAAATTTTAGTTGCATTTAATAATTGAACTTCAAGGAGAATTTATCAGATTTTTGTATCTTCTTTATCAAAAGTTCATGTACAAATAAAGCTCTTAACTTTACCCTAAGCCTTTGTCAAGCCTTTTGGATTAACTAGTCCCAAAAGCCTTAAAGCTTTTCAATTTCGTTGTTTGAGTCATATAATTATTTGATTTAACTGTTGCTTATAATTATTTCCTGCTGTTGAGTCAACATTTTAAAGACTTTTGATGAATAAAGTGTTTTTTAATAATTATCGCACAACTCAAAACTTAAGCGAACCCCACTTAAAGATGCATCTTGTTAACAGAATATCTTTATTATTGCTCTCTTTTGCAGTTTTATTGTACAACAACAACAAGTGCAACAATTGGCACAATTGGCGATAAATCAGCAACAGCAGCAGACGCCGCTTGAACTTTTAGCAGACACCGCAAAAAAACAGAATTAAACGAATAACGAACAGAAAAAAAGGAAAACAAACAAGAGAGGCAGTGCATCATTAACAGCCACACAGACATCTTTGTCTTCTTCTTCTGCCTCTTTGTGTGTCGTCTCGGTATCGATTTCTTGCTGTTTGGCTATTTTGGTTTTGCGAAGAGGCCCCTACGCCGCCAACGCCAACGCCAGGGAATGCAGCATGTAGCCCATGTAAAGGCACACAACAGACAGCCATAAAAACAACAGCAGCAGCAGCAGCAACAACAACACTTGACTGTCACTTGACAGTCACTTGAGCCAGTCACTTGGTATTCAAGACCACGCAGCCGGAAAAGCGTCGATGAGGCAAGCAGCAAAAACGAAATAGCTCCTCGCACACATCCCCTCTTTATAGCAGCACTTTTTGCCATGGACGCAACGCAGCAGCAGGAGCAACAACAACATCAACAGCAGCAACAACATCAAGCAATTGCAGCGGCCAGGTCATTGGACCAACAGGTGGACGCTACCATTGGTTCGCCCAATCACTCGCACTACTCGAATCTCACCAATACCAGCAATAGCAGCAACAGCAGCAGTCATTGCAATAGCAACGCTAGCAGTCCATCGGCTGCCAACGATAGCAGCAGTTCGTCATCATCGTCGGCGCCGCAGTATAGCGAGGATTTGCGTGCAGCAGCTGCACTGCGTCAGAGTCACAGTCAGAGTCAACGGGGTTCGCACTCATCGCACAAGACCTGTGAATTGGATGTGGGCGAGGAGGAGCGTGATACGTTTTCACCTGTGTCCAGTCCCGATTGCAACGGTGCAACGGCTGCAGCAGTTGTAGTTGCAACTGTTGTTGCCAGTGGCAGCAGCAGCGGCGGCAGCGGCAGCCGGGATAACAAAAGTTACGAAACCAAATTGAAAGCACCTTCCAAGGAGGAGAAGCAACGTCAGAACGAGGAGATTGTCTGCATGGAAACATCCACAGTGTCCACAGAGACTGGCTCCTGGGAGTCTGTATATCCCAATGTGCCACATGCTGCGGCACCTTCCACATCATCACATCAGCCCGAAGGCATCAGTGCCAGCTGCCTGTTGCGTGAATTTGAGAAGCGGGAACAGCAACCACTAAGTGGATCACAGCATAGCGCTTGTTTCATCGATGCTTCCTCGCTGCGCGATGAAGATGAGGTGCTCTCGGCATTTCCCAGTCTGGATGCAGTGCAGCCGGAGGAATTAGCCAAGCCAGAGCAAGAGATGGAGCTGGAACAGTTTCACAAGGCATTTGCCAAGTGCAAAGCTTCGAGCATTACCCAGCGCAGCAGTCAATCCAATTGCAGCTCCGATGTGGAGCCAGATGAAGCGCAACCGGATAGTGCCACGAATAACCTCTCGGATGAGGAGAAGCTGTGGAAGCGGGAACAGCAGCTGCCCGCCAGTGGTGCCGAAACAAGCAGTGTTTCCCTGGCTGCCGATGCCGATTCCTCGGATTCCTCGTTGAGTGCACGACGACGTCGTGCTCCGACCTCGGCTGCACCGGTATCGGTGCCCTATAGCTTCCAACATAATGCGCAACAGTTTAGTGTGCATCCGCTTGGGAGCAGTCCCAAGTTTGCGGCACATCATGATCTCAGCTATACGACGGATTACTCGTCGAGCAGTCCGGCTCATAGTCTGGTCTGGTCGGAGCAGGGCAGACAGCCGTCTAAGCAGTCTCACCACCACCAGCAGCATCCCCAGCTGGCGCCACCCACGGACACGCCACACAATTCGATGGTGCATGTGCTGGAACATCATTCGAGTAGCAATAATAGCTCCATACACAGAGATTACACGTTGAGCTCATCGTTGTCGCATCATCGGGATTCGGGCGCATATTGTAGTGATGCCACCGATTCACCCTTGCCCCTGCCACGCACGCCCAAGCGTTCCAAGTTCGATGAGGCGAATCCCATCGTTTCAGGCGGTGCTTCCATTGAGGATTTCCGGCAAAAGCATTGCGATAGCCCGAGCCTGAAGCGACGCACCGACACATGTCCCATTGTCTCTGGCGGTTTTGTCTCCCTCGACTTTGCTCCAACACAACCCCAAGATGAGGATGAGTATGAGCATGAGAAGGATAATGGTGAGGATGCAGATGCAGAGCTCGAAAGCGTTGAGATGCGCGTGAAGACTGTGCAGCGTAAGCCATTGCCAGGCATTGCCTCCTGGGTGGTGGACATGAGCGATTGCCGGCCAGAGCGTCGCAAAAGCAGCAGCACCACATCCAGCTTGGAGGCAGTGCAGCCAGCAGCAATGGCGGCACGCTTTCGCGAACGCTCCGACTCGAATAGCTCGCACAAGAGCGGTTGCGGTTTCTATGTGTCACTGGATGACATGGACAGAAAGCCAAAGATCATCAAACAGGAGCTCATCGAACAACAACAGCCAGAGCAGTCGACGCTCAGCAAATCCTATACAGCACCCAAGGCATCCAATTTCTTTGTGAATCTCTCGCAGAGCGACTATCAGGCTAAGGAGCAGCACCAGGAGCAGCAGATTAGGGAGGAGCAACAGCAGGCCGAGAAACAGGAGCAGGAGAAGAAGAATATATTTAGCATGTTTATTGATTTTGGTGAGTCGTCGGCCAAGCCGCGTGCCACAAATGGACGCAAGGAGCCCTTCAGCTTGGCCCAGCGCTTGAGCAGCTCCTTGAGTGTTGCCCAGCGACGCAGCGAGGAGCTGATGAAGTCCTAGTGCCAGCTCCACAGAGACGCTCATGGCCAAGAGTGGAACACAGCCGAAGGAGGAGAGTAAATCTTTAGATTATCAGCCACAGCAGCAACCGTTGACAGTGGCTGCCCTAAGGCGTATGTCCCGCCAGCAGCAACAGGAGCCAAGCAAGCGTCACAGCTGGGGCAGCAATAATAGCAGCAGTTGCAAGGAGCAAGTGCCTCCAGTTGGTGACTACAAGCGTTCCATAAGCCTAACAGCAAATGGTGGCGATCAGAATGGTGGCAATGGTCTAATGAGCATCATTGACAAACTTCCCATAATATCCAAAGCTTCCTCCCTTTCCGTGGACAGCTCCCTATCGCCCTATGATGAGTATAGCGTTGGTGCTCTGAGCAGCTGTGGCTCGGATGAGGAGCAGCAGCAGGCGCAGGCACGCTTGAAGAAGCGACGCCGTGATGCACAGCTCAATGAGACGTATGACAAGAGCAGCAGCATTGCATCCGTGCTAACCGAAGGTGTCCTGTCCAAGGATATGTCGCCAGCATCGAATACGGATACCGATGATTTGACCTTCCAGCAGGATGAGCAGATAGCGTTGCGTGAAGTGCAGCAGCAACAGGTGGTGCAATTGAGCAGCAGCTCCAATCGCACCTCCATCATGGAGACGATCATTGAGGCCAAGGAGACGGCATCGCCCAAGAAGCAGCCTGGCAATGGCCTGAGCAATGGTCATACCATGGAAACATTGCATGCCACCATAGAGAAACAGAAACAACTACTCGAAACAGTTAATGAGCATGCGGAGCAACTGCCTCCAACTGCTGCGAGCTTTGTGAAGCTCTCCGATATGGATAAGCCGGTGGCAAAGCATGATATCCAATCACCGGATGCAATGAGCAAAAGTGCTGGCAATCAACGCAGCAGCAGCAATGGTCAGCAGCGTTTCTATCGTGATGAACAGCATCGTCGACCGCATTCCTGGGCCATGACACGCTCCAGTGGCAATCAAATCCAGCACTTTGCCAGCTCCGTCGACAATTTGCGTAGTCTATCACGGCTGTTTCCCAACTTTAGCAAGGAGTTTTCCAATTCCTTACCCGGCGACATGACCCTGGACAACAACAATGCGTCACAGCAGCAACAGCCACAATTGGATTATATACAAACGGATTTGAGTGGCGATTCCAGTTTGGCTTCCAGTTTCAGTCGCTCCGGCATGGATGAGTCTTCCATGAGCTGTCGTCAGCCGCGTCGCTTGGGCGAAGATTTGCTTAAGATGTTTCTGCAGGAGATTGCCACGGATATGCTGGTGGAGGTGCATGGACGACGCATTCGTGCCCACAAGTGCATTCTGCGCAGTCGCTGTCAGTATTTTGCCGCCATGCTGGCCGGACATGGCGCCCAGAGTGTTGTCTCCCTGCAAGGCTACTCCTATGCCGCTGTACACTTTGCCCTGTGTCACATTTACTCGGGCGCCTCACATCCTCCCGATGGTATTAGTCTAATGGAGCTGGCTGCCTTGGCGGATCTGTTGGGTTTGGAGGGGCTCAAGGAGGTGACATCGCATGCGTTGAAGACCAATTATTGCCATAACTTCCACAAGCCGTGTTCGGGCTGCATTGATGGCATTCTGCAGGTCTTGCCCGTTGCTCTGAATCATGCGCTCGATGATCTCTATCGCAAGTGTTTGCGTTGGACCTGTCGCCACTATCTCAAGGTGTGGCCCACGCGCCAATTTGCCCAGCTGCCGCCCGACATTCTCGGTCGCTGCCGACAACAGATTGTTGCCTATATGGTAAGGAATGTCACTTCATATCCAATCAAATACTTTAATTGTTTCTTTTTGACAGACATCCGAGACGGTGCTGGACACGGTGCTCGATTGTGATCATCTGTTGGCCCAGTTGTCCGCCTATCGCTGGGGTCATGTCTGTGAGCAGCTGGTGCGCGACATATTGGACGCTGCCTATGGCTATGTGGGCGATCATTTTGCCAGCTTGATTGCCAGCGATTCGTTCCTGTCACTGGGACACGATCGCAGTCGACACATTCCACGTCTGGAGACGCTGCTGCTGCAAACGGCGGCTGCCTTGACGCCCGACCAGGCCTGTCGCAGCTATCAGCGTGTCACACGCTTAAATACGGTGCTGCAGTCAAAGCTCATTCAGATGCCCGACAATTTGGGTGAGCTGGCCAAGGAGCTGCAGGGTCTGCAGGAGGAACAGCTCGACTGGCAACCGGAGTACATACGTCTGGTCAGCGCTTTGGTCTATGCCGTCGAGCAGTGTCTCATACGGCAATGCTCGCGGGCAATGCGTGTGACGGCGTGGCAACGCATGGATCTGGAGCTGCGCAAGAAGATACAGACTATGGCCAGGTTGACGGAGCCACTCGATCTCAAGCGCAACAGTGGCAACAAGTCGGTGAGCAAGGCTTTCTCATTTGGTGGCAGCACACGCAGTCAGGATTTGGTACAAATCAAGCTGGCCATTCAAGCGCAAACGAAACGCGCAAACCAAGCGCATGAGACGCAGCAGCAGCAACAGTATAAAGCCACCCAAACCACATATGATCCGGGCAATGTACAAACCACAGAGCGGGGCGTTCAGGCGCAGGCCAATCACGATTTGCGCGAAGGCAACAGTGAGTATTGAATGACATCAATAATATGCCATATATTTATATTCATTTTGTTCTAGGTAAACTGTTGAAATCCAATTCACGCGCCTATGTGCCACAATCGCAACGGGCCAGTTCGCAAGCGGCAACGGATCGTCATAGTCTTAATTCGCATCGACGCACACAGTCCGAGGCGCCGCCACTAACACACAAGAAACCTGTTGCAGTCGTCGCCGTTGTTGCCACAAAGCAGCCGGAACCAGCAGCAAAGACTGCAGCAGCAGCAGCGCCCACTGCCCGGCTGGGTGAAGTGCGCGCTCGCTACATGGAGCCGAGGAAACCGCGTGCAGTTAGTGCTGGCAGTAGTAGTAGTGGACCAGTGCGTAGTGCTACCAGTTCCAGCATACCGGCGGCACGCAAAGCGCAGGCCAAAAATCTGCACATCTCGTCCAGCGACAGTTCGCGCAACTCAAGTCCGGCGGCTGTGCGACGTGGCCAGAATGGTCAGCGTTTGGGCAATAAGTCAAGCAATCTGTCCACCGATAGTTTGGCCAAACGCTACTCCTCCGATCTCAATGTGGACTCGCTGGCGGAGAGCATGAAGAGTTCGGTGATAACCAATAAAACGATCTCACACGAATCGCTGACGAGCAGCTCAAAGTTGGCGCGAGTGCAGCAGCTGAATGGTGGCACCACCAAGCCATCAACTCTGGCGCCGCCAAGAGGCACACAACGCACCTCGACGGTGGGCAACAAGTCGACGCGACAGCTGAAACAGCAGCGTAATGCAGGCGCCTCCAATGGCTCGAGTCCCAGTTCGGTGCACACAACCAAATCGGCAACCAGTCGCTTATCCTCTGTGAGCAGCACCTTGTCCACACGGGAGTTGTTCAAGCAGCGTTCCATATCTGTGCCGGCAGGTGGTGAAGCACCAGCTAAGACTCGTCCCAGTTTTCTATCGGCCAAGTCGCGTGAGATTCTGGCCAAGCGAGCCGAAAAGAACAAACTACAACAACAGCAGCAGCAGCAACAACAACAGCAGCAGCAACAACCACAACATAGCTCGGGAGATGAGCGACACACACAATTGCGTGCGTCTGCTGGTCCACTGCGCTCCTCATCACATTCCGCCGTTAGCAGCATGCTGCAGCAGCACAATCTGCGCAACAGTCTGCCCTCCAATATACCCACACGTCGTCCCAATACGCTGCATCTGCGCAAGACGACAACAACAACGGCCCAAACCAATGGCTTTAACACACACAAGGCAACCACCAATGGTGTCATGAATGGTGGCACACATCCGTACAAGTCAGCCCAGGCGGTTAAACAGAAACTTGATTTGCTCATCGATGCCCAACAACAGTTGGCCAGCAGCAATAACAATGAGCGGCGTGTCGAATCCAAGTTGGAGAGATCCAGCACATTTTGCAAGGATAGCGCCGATCTGGATTTGAATGTTAGCGAATTGCAAATCGTGGAGTAAATATACAAAGCGGTGGGTGTCAAGTTTGGATACTTCTGTTTTGAAAAATTCTAATATATATTCTTTTTATTCACAGGTCATATTAAATATGAGCCGAACGAAATAGGAACACCCATACACGTCCCATAAGGCAACTCTAGTCAATAATAGCATGTAGTTGCAGGCGCAGGAAAATACCATTAACAATAAATCAATAATCCATAGATGATGATAACAACAACATGTTACTACAAAGCAAAATGATGCACCCCCACTAAAAAATTATAGCAGTTATATTATATAGTATATACATACATATATGTATGGTTAAACATACAAACTTATTGTCGTTAACCCAACTCCCTCCTCCCAATACAATACAATACGAAACATATTTAAAATACCTTATTATAGGAAAGAATTGTATGCGAAGCGGCGGAGTCGAAGCAATGTCAAAAAGGATAAACAAATTTGGTGATATTATTTAGTGTGCGCTTGCTTTTTGTTATATTTTATATTAACTTTCGTTTCGAATCTTAATGCAATTTTGTGTGTGCTTGAAGTACTCTCATCATAAAAACTACTAAATATAACTATGTGCTTTGCCAGCTGCATTTAAGTAGTTTCTGCGCTGCAGCTTTAACATATTGTTAACAAATATGATGCACTCTCTCTATATATACCCTATATCTACCCTACTCTAAAGTATTTTAAGCCTTGCAAGTTTTTTTTATACTGTTCTTTATTTGAATTTTTTACTCGTAGTAGTACAGCGAATCGGGCGCGCAACCAAGAAAATGTTTTTCTTTAATTAATATACATTTTAATTATTTGATATACAATATAAAAAACACAAAGAAATGTATTTTGTAAGCCAACCGACATTGATATATTGATACAAAGATAATGAAGTGCAAGTTTAATAAATGTGTGTATTTATTAAAAGTTAAAACATATGTTGTCTATTTTTTTTCGTAATACTAGCATGTGCTAAAAAAATAATAAAACACTTTACAAACACAGTTTGATTGCGCGCCATGTTTCAGATTCCAAATTCCTATGAATTAATTTTTATGATCTGGCAACGCTGCGTTGTAAACAGCTGATTCGCGTGTTTTTTGCGATTGACGATTGCGATTGTTGAGCTAAATATTTAGTTAATGCCTAGAAGAGCGTCCATTAAGTTTAGTAACTACGTGGGCGAGTTCTGTAAAGAGCGCGCCCATTCGGTAAATACATTGCGACAATGTATGACAACGCACTCATTACTACAGTATTCATCCTCCCAATCGGGATTTATTATTGCGGGCTTATTGCATTGATCTCGTGTACATTTTTGCACAGCAGCCGCTTCAGTTAACAGTTGAATTTGTTCTGTTGGTGGCGGTGATGAATCCGTCGCAGCGCTGCTCATAGGCTCCGTAGCGTCAGTAGCAGCAGCAGCAGTTGCTGTCGGCTCTTGCTCCCTTTCTGGCGTCGGTTGTTGTGGCGTTGTTGTTTCCGAGCCAGCTTCGACTAATTGCTGATTGCGTTGATAATCACGCAGCTGTCGCACATATTCGCGCTTTTCCTGCTCATGACGCTGCTCGTAGACGTTCTTTTGCTTTTCATCGATTGACTCCCACATATTGTGCGCTATCGCTGTTATTTGCTCTAGCGTACAGGCGGGATTCTGTTGCTTAATCGCCGTCATTGTGTCGCGAAAAAAGAGTGCATATGGCGCCAGTGGCTTAGCAGGAGCCTGTAGCTGTTGTTGTTGTTGGGTTTGCTGCTGCAACAGCGATTGTTGTTGTAGTGCTGGTGATGTTGTTGACAACATGTTGTTATATGTGCCAGAAGTCTCATAGTGTTGTTCCATGTGCTCTGCTTCATCGTTGTCCAGCGTTGTATGATCCAAACTGGTCAGACGACTGAGGCGACGTGACTGAAAAATGAAGAAAAAGAAAATTAAGAAATATGTATTGCTTATTTGTTTTATTAAGTAATTTGTTTATGTAAAACGCTCACTAGCAACTTCTTCATCTTAGATGCGATCTGTCAATTGAAATGCGAAATCAATTCACAAGCAAACTAAAGTATTAATCGCACCGTCAGCTATAACGTTAGACAATTGAAACGTATGTTTGTTTGTACATGTGCTTTTGTGCATAACACACGTATTGCTGCTGGCTACGGAGGCGCATATGGCTCTGGGCAGAGCACCAGTCAGTGGCAGCCGCAACCTGCTGATTGTATACGTAAATGCGTATGCATGTGTTTGTGTGTTTGTTTGCGCTGCTTGCTTGACAGTATGCGTGTGTTTGTTGATAAGCGAGCGTTTGCTTCTAGGTGATTGTTGTTGTTGTTTTGTATCGATAACCCTCATGCGCTTACTGATGCCATCATCTAGGGCTATACTCAAACTACACACACACACAGACAAGCACATACGAAATGACAGTGGTAAAGCTTCACTTCAGCGATTCCAATTCGACTATTATAAAACGATTATCAACTGATATCCAGTTGACGTACACCGTTCATTACTTTATGTCTGTGTGTTCGTCGATACAAATATGTTCGATTCAGTTGTAGCTCTGTTGTTGGCCACTGACGGTGTAATTAAACAGCTCGCTCCAGTTGCAATGCTTAATGTTAGTTTGTTTGTTGTTTTTTATTATTATTAATATGAAGGCGACTTTTGCCAGTTAATCTAAAAGCTGCATTTATATCAAACGAACTGGTGCTCATCACCACTTGAAGAAAGCTCCGTGCTGGAGTCTTTGCTCTATTTCACTTACTGCATCTTGTTGTTGCGTAGTCTGGTCCAATGGCGTATCGTTCATCTCAAATACCTCGTCTCCAAAGGAGGGCGTGTGAAATTGATTCATTTCTGCTAAAATTTGTCTAGGCTATGCTTAGTTTCGATAATAAACAAAACTAAATACTATTTATGTTTTAGCGTGGACTATTGTTTTGTCCAGCTGCTGTGTTTTAAGAGTGTTGGTCAACTGAGCCGGGCTGTTTACCAGCACTTGTTATTTGTCAGTGTTACCAGCTGCTGTAAATTAGAAAATGACTTTTAAATGTTAAAATAGTGCTGTACAATTCCAACGTAGGTGTTCTTCAGCACTAATCAGACGTAACAAAAGTAGGCTCCCAATTTAAATATATATTTACGAATTTTACTTTTGGAATCAAATTGCTTATTTTATTGTAATTGACGCCATGTTTGCTTATACCAAATTCAAAATTGCATCAAAATTAATGTGTGCACCACAAATTAAGAGTTTCAGTACAGGAAGTCAAAGTAATGGGAGCACAGGAAAGAATAATGAACCAACAAAATTAAATACCCAAGAACTTTGCAAGAAAAATCCAAATGGCAATACTTTTATTTGCGGTGCTAATGCAACATATATGGAATATCTTTTCTCCAAATGGATTAAGGATCCGAGTTCAGTACATAAGGTAAAGAGTTGGAATAATTATTTGTTATACAAATTGCTAATACTCTTTTCTCAGTCTTGGCAACTATATTTCAGGGACATTATAACATGTAGCGACAATGCACATACTAAAAAAACACCACCATCAGATGGTAAGACAAAAGTTGAATCAGAACCTAAAGATATAAGACTTTTCGACAATGTGAACATAACAATCGCACCAAAGACCATAAAAGAATATCTGTCAAAGAAGCAAAAAAATAATGGTACAACAGAATCCGCTGGCGCTGGGATAGGGGCAAAACAACCATTTCAAGAATCAGATTGTGTACTTGGACAAATAACCTTTACTCCAAAAAAAGAGGAAAAGTCGCAAATTGCCGTTGATGAATATATGACCGTCAAACGATTAATAGAAGATATTCCAATTAGCGCAAAGCCACCGTCTAATAGAAAACATAAGACTAATTTTGATAACAATATGGGCGAACATCTTAAAACGATGGTAAAAATGAAGGCCGCCTTGGATAAAGAACCATGTGTTACGAACCGAGAGTATATCAAGAAAAAACTCGAGCAAATAGCAAAGAAAAAGATGCAAAAGTCCTTACAACAATTGAAAGAAGATACCCAAATTATGGCAAAACAATTTAAAGCCGGTGGAAATGCCAAAAAAATAAATAAACAATAAAATTTCTAGATATTTTAGTTTACAAATTTCAAATGTCAAACAGAAGCCCGAACTTTCAGAATTAAATTTTGTTTATCCCATACAACAATAGTTCTTAGGTTAAGAAATCAGAATGCAAAGATATTGTTAAATTCAAAATTAAACTAATTTTCGAAAATTAAAGTACAAAAGTTAAATATTTTTTTTTTTTGGCCATGAAACTAAGCAATGGACGCTTTGGGCATGTGATATTGTCCAAAAGTTTGAGGTATGAATTTCGGTGCTATAATGCAACCCGTAGGACAATGCGGGTTGCCGCAACAATGTGTTCAAGCATGTCAAAATCCGGTTCCGACTTTGACAGCCTGGCAAACGGGAGCAACGCCAATTATGTAGACAGATTGTACTCCAAGTGGTGGAAGAATCCCAGTTCCGTAGACGAGGTAATACTGCAGTCATATCTTATAATTTGTTAAAAGATAATAATGTTATACTTTCTCAGTCTTGGGATGCCTACTTTAAGGGCAAACCCGGCACAACATCTGTCGTGCCTGGGCCGACGAAAAAGAGTTTTAAATCTACGGCGGTAACATCACGTGGCAGTTCATCTTCGGCTGGTTCTGGTTCTTCAACAGCTGCTCCACCTGCAGACTGGAAATACATAGACGATCATTTGGCGGTACAGGCCATAATCCGAGCTTATCAAACGCGAGGCCATCTGGCTGCTGATCTTGATCCTCTGGGAATTGTGGGTCCGACCGGTCATTCTCTATCTACGAATGACAAGAAGTTGCAGTCAACCCAAGCTGTACTGCGTCAGCATTTTTCCTATTCCTTTAGTAAGTGATACATAATTGCAAAATCCTTTTACATAACTAATTTATTCTTTATAAGATGATTTGAATGCCTTGTTCAAGCTACCAAACTCCACCTTGATTGGTGGCGATGAGCAGTTTCTGCCGTTGAAGTAAGTAATCCCTGACGAGAAGCGCAGTTCTTAAAATTGTTTATATTTTTTTTAGAGAAATTCTGGAACGTTTGGAGCGTATTTATTGTGGTCATATTGGTGTGGAATACATGATGATCACATCGTTCTTCAAAAGCAATTGGATACGTGAGAATTTTGAGGTACCAGGCGCCATCAAGTTCTCACCCGACGAGAAAAAGTTGATTCTTGAGCGTCTGACACGCTCCACGGGCTTCGAAAACTTTTTGGCCAAAAAGTTTAGCTCGGAGAAACGCTTTGGATTGGAGGGCTGTGATATTATGATACCAGTACTAAAGGAAATTGTTGATCAATCGGTCAAGTTAAACGTTGAATCAGTTTATATTGGCATGGCTCATCGTGGACGCCTGAATGTTCTGGCCAATGTGTGCCGAAAACCAATCGTGGATATACTCTCTCAGTTCAATGTCATAAAAGCCAGAGATGGTGGTTCTGGTGATGTCAAGTATCATCTGGGTGTGTTTAGCGATCGTCAAAATCGCTTAACGAACAAAAATGTTCGGATCACTGTTGTGGCCAATCCATCGCATTTGGAGTTTGTTAATCCTGTGGTGTTGGGTAAGGCGCGTGCCGACATGCATCTTCGCGGCGATTACCAGGGCAACAAAGTTTTGCCCATTATTTTGCACGGAGATGCCTCGTTCTGTGGCCAGGGTGTTGTCTATGAGTCCATCCATTTATCGGATCTGCCAGCGTATACGACGCACGGCACAATCCATGTGGTGGTCAACAATCAGGTGGGTTTCACCACAGATCCACGCTTTAGCCGCTCCTCACGCTATTGCACTGATGTTGCACGTGTCCTGAATGCACCCATTTTTCATGTCAACGCCGATGATCCGGAGGCATGCGTCCATTGTGCCCGCGTTGCCTCCAAATGGCGGGCGAAATTCCATAATGATGTTGTTATTGATATTGTGGGATATCGCCGCAATGGCCACAATGAGGCTGACGAGCCAATGTTTACTCAGCCCCTGATGTATCAGCGTATTCGCAAGTTAAAGAACTGTACGGTCAAATATGCCGATAAGCTGGTCAAAGAAGGTGTCATCAAAATGGAGGAGTACAAGGAGATGGTCAGCAAGTACGATAAGATATGTAATGAGGCCTTTGAGGAGGCTAAGAAGATCAAAACATTTAAGGTAGGCCCTTGCGTATACTTTATAAAACATATTTCTTAAATTGCTTTTTTCTAGCACTCTTCCTGGGTGGATTCACCATGGCCAGCCTATTTCCAGGGGCGTGATCGTCTTAAAATATGTCCAACTGGCGTTAACCTTAAGGCTATTCATCACATTGGTAAAATCTATTCATCACTGCCGCCACCTGAACAAAATTTTGAAGTGCACAAGTAAGCCTTACATCTATGATGATCATAATACATCATGGAATTAAAAATTTATATTCTTTGCAGAGGTATATTGCGTATTTTAGGATTGCGTAAAAAGATGATGGAGGAATGTGTCGCAGATTGGTCCCTCGGCGAGGCATTTGCTTTTGGCACCTTGCTCAAGGATGGGGTACACGTGCGTCTGTCCGGCCAGGATGTGGAGCGTGGCACCTTTTCGCATCGCCATCATGTGCTGCATCATCAATCAAAGGATAACACGCGCTACAACTCACTGCAGCATCTGTATCCCGATCAGGCGCAGTATGAAGTGTGCAACAGTTCCCTGTCGGAATGTGCAGTCATGGGTTTCGACCTGGGCTTTTCAATGGCCAATCCCTATACGCTGGTCATCTGGGAGGCGCAATTCGGTGACTTTGCTAATACAGCTCAGCCGATTATTGACACATTTTTGGCCAGTGGCGAAACCAAATGGGTGCGTCAATCTGGCTTAGTTCTCTTCCTGCCACATGCCATGGAAGGCATGGGACCGGAGCATTCTTCAGCTCGCATTGAACGCTTTTTGCAGCTCAGCGACGATGATCCCGATTGTTTCCCGGATCTATGCGATCCGGATTTTAATGCCCGTCAATTGATGGAAATCAATTGGTTTGTGACGAATGTTACAACGCCAGCGAATCTCTTCCATGTTCTGCGACGCCAAGTGGCTCTCAGTGTTCGCAAGCCTCTCATCAATTTCACACCCAAGTCTCTTTTGCGACATCCTTTGGCGAAGAGTCCGTTCAGTGACTTTGATGAGTGCAGCACCTTCCATCGTCTCATTCCCGAAAAAGGCAAGGCTGCAGAGAATGCTGAATGTGTGAAGAAGCTGATCTTCTGCTCCGGTAAAGTCTACTACGATATGGTCAGAGAGCGCGAAGATCACGAACAGGATGAAACGGTGGCCATTGCTCGTATAGAACAGGTAAATTAAGCGTTATCCTAAAGCTGCCCTTGAAGCTTATTCATTTTGTTGTGTTCTCTCGCAGTTGTGTCCCTTCCCGTATGATCTTGTCGTCAAGGAGATCGAAAAGTATAAAGAGGCCGAGCTTATTTGGTTGCAAGAGGAGCACAAGAATCAAGGCGCTTGGTCCTACGTACAGCCTCGTTTCGACACAACGCTTG
This sequence comes from Scaptomyza pallida, assembly GCA_018152965.1. Classification (NCBI taxonomy): domain Eukaryota; kingdom Metazoa; phylum Arthropoda; class Insecta; order Diptera; family Drosophilidae; genus Scaptomyza; species Scaptomyza pallida. Next base: position 4,867,985 of record JAECXP010000107.1, read on the forward strand.
TTAACATGGAAAATGAAAAGTAAGTGATCTTTTTGCCAGCTCAAATTTCATGCCTGTATTTGTATCTCAACTATTTTGGCTTTACCTCATTGTCTTCTTACTGATAAAGAGAAACGTTTCTCTAAATGCCAAGGTGCTGAATCAGACCTTGGGCTACTGCCATGCACCGTTATGCCACGATAATGATTCAGGTGCGATGCGACGACACGACGCGCCTTCAAAGTGTCGATCGATGTCGATTTGCGCGTTTTATGGTGACGATCACTTGCAATGATTCAAAATGGCGTCGGCATCGGGCAGCAGGCATGACGCCATATCGTGCAGGCGTCCTCTTCGGTGTCTTCGTTGACACCAAAAGGCAACTAGCTGATTTTTCACATTAATCGATTTTCAAACGCCGCAAAAAATACCAAAACGTGTGCCAAGCAACGTCCGACGCCCCCAAAACTGGGCAGTATATTGAATTAGACTAAGGGCATACCCTGTACTTGGGGCTGAGATTTTAACTTAAACATCAATTAAATTTTGAAACGAGATTTCATCAAATGATATTGATTCACATTTTAAGTGCATCACTGGTAAAAATATTACTATGTTAACATTGAAATGCCTAAAATTAAGCATACAGCCCGTATACCCACCCTACTTGCACATTTACAGGGCATACGAAAGCGAAACATTTGAAGGCTGATTTTCCTCCCATTAGATTTATTGAACATACGCGCATTTTCTAAACATACGATAATATATCACGTCAAATTGATGTCTGATGGCTGCGAACATTTTTCTAGCGAGAGCATTCGCGAAAGTTGTAATATATTCGAATTGGCCTTCTCAAAGTTCAGACGTATTGTCTGATCTCTCATTATTTCCCTGATCATTTGCTGAGTAAGCTAAACAAATATGTTGAGTGCTGTCAATTTGATTTCGATAAATTACACAGCACTCTCACCAAATTTGAAGGCTCCAATAATTAATTTCAATTTGGTTTTTGCGTTGTTAGTAATTAGCCTGACCTCGCTTTCGCAGATATGCACTTTGAAACAAATTGCGAGACAGTCGATGTTAATGTGAATGTCCATGTCGCTGTCGCATGAAACTAGCGCAAGGAACTTGGCACAGTTTTTAGTCGGCGTTTAATACTAAACAATCCGCCCCGTTGCACCCCACTCAACCACACAGCCCTCATCGCCAACCACCACATTGATCATGTAGCTGGCCCGTTTTTATATCGAATTTAGCGCTTTGCCGTTGCCATTTCTCTTTGTGTAGACATGATTTGAATGCTACTCGCACAATCTACATAAAACTAAATGTAGCGACATATACGTTTCTATGAGTTGTTCTATGCGATGGTCCTGCTAATAGTTGTCAGTGCCTCTCGGTAGACTTGTGTGCTGATTTATGGAAATATTTATTTGTTGGTCATAGAAGTTTTGTTTCCCTAAACATCTGATGGCCTTGCTAAGAAAAATTCCTACACGTGTAGTCACTTGAACTATTTAAACGTCTAAACATTTTTAAATGTCTCAAAAAATTTCTAATAATCAATCTTAACTTTTTACTTTAAAGTGAACATTTTAAATATACAAATAATAATTTCTTTAAACAGATACACGCACAAGTTTCTGTTTAGTATTTATTTTCATTTTTAATTTCATATTTAATATTCGAGAATCTATAATTTGTTGTGAAATGGGAAATTCCCACACTACTTACGTGTTAATCTTCAGATATGAATTTCAATCGGCATGAAATTGCTTATGTCTCTTTTGCAATTTGTTAATGCATTAATATATATAATAAATACATATGTATCTATTGCCAGCAATGAAAATTTTGAATGAAAAACCACAGCACACAACGACGCGCTGTTAAATCCCAGGAATGTAGCATATTTGCTAGACTATATCATATACAATAAGTGCCATATCCTCAACAAACAACCACACATATGGTACATAAGTACTATATATGCGAGATGTTTTCATGTAGAAAATGCCTTTGTTGTTTTCTGCTCTTGTATAAAAGGCATGGCAATAATAATTTTTGAGGGATTTCTCTAGCTGAAAGCGCCAAACGCCTTGGCCATCAATTATGAGAAATGCTCGGGGACCGAGATATCAAGGCAAAAATGTTTAGCTCTTGTCGCGGTTTTCATTTGTTGTTTGTTTTTTGTATTTCGCTTTTGCATGCATAACGCCAAAGTTTTATTAATGACACGCATTTTTGTTGTTGTTGACACATACTGCGTTGATGGAGTGGGCGGAGAAGAGCACACACGATATATATCCGAACTAGGCATAGCTATATAGCCTGTGACTATTTATAAAAAAAAGTCGACCCTGCTGCCGGGAGAAGAGGCGCCAGGTCACAGATCTGATGTTTTTTGTATAAGGCTCTTGCTTGTTTTGATTTTATTCATTCATTTCTCAATTGGATTGTATGAATATATATAGAGAACAATCTATAAATATCGCGAACGTCTGAGATTTGCAAAATAAAGCACACACAGCTTTCAGATAAACAAATTCATAAAAATGTTTATGAGTAATTGAATTTTTGAATTTTTGGCGTTATTATTCTTGTTGTTATTGTTGATGTTCCCAATGTGATGATGTAAAAAATCCGAACTGCGCATAGTTGAAATATTTTGGTTCTCTTTATTAAACATTTAATTTGTTTGGCAAATTCTTAATATATTATCTAAACATATGAAACGAAAGGCAACGTATAATTTTATAACAAATTCGTTACTTATTTAGCACTCGTTGCATTTTTTCTATTTTTTTCTTGTTTGTTGACTTTTCCAACGAGTCGAAATCTTTGGAATCATTTCACGTACATACAAAATTAGAGCTCTAAGGACCTAAACACTAGGATTAAACTACACTACACATATACATAGTACACAAATATTTACAGGTTTATATATAAAGTATATATAAGACTAGCTAAACAATTAACTGAATGTCAAACTTGAGATCCTCAAAAAATTCCACATTGAAATTTCTCAATTCCACTCAAAAGGAGAGGGCGACGACAATCACAACTTACTAACATATAAGGTTGGGTTTGTGTGATGCATCCCATTCTAGACCATATTCCAGATGCTGTAGCTGCGCGCTCGACGCTCCTCCTCCACCACTTGCTCGTATTCGATATCCAGGTACTCCTTGCCCACAAATTTCACCTTGCGTCCCGTATACTTCTTAATATAGCTTATGTGGGCTGCCACCTCCTTGCCTTCGATATCCAGCTTATACGATATGCTGGTAATACGCTCCAGTACTCGACCACGTTTCCAGCGCACTTGAGTCTTGCGATAACGCTCCGCGTAGAGAACAAGATCTCCGATTTTATATTCGCGCACGTGTAGGCAGGATTTAAGTGGTTTTGGTGGCTCTGCCACCGGTTCGGGCTCCACATCGTCCTCATCGTCTGTTACATAGGCAATCGCTTTCTCTATAGTCTCAATTTCAGGCGGCTTGGTCTCCTCGGGCTCCTGCTGTATGAAGAATGTGTCGCCAACTGAGAGCTTTCGCTTTTGTCTCTTTATAATGACTTTCTTTTTTATTTGTCGCGGTTTCTTGGGTTTTGGCTCTGGTTCTGGCTCCGCTTGTGGCTCAAGTTCCAGCTCGAGCTGCGCTTCAGTTGTGGTTTCTTCGGAGACTTCAGCATTTTCCTGCTGCACCTCATCACTTTTTGCTGTTTCTGCCTTATCCTTTGCTGCTGTTGGCTTAGATTGCTTTTTGGGTGGAGTTAGCTTATTGATTTTGTCCGCTTGATTCGAGATTTTGTTTTTATCCTTAAGTATCGAGCTCAGCTTGGCGGCATCCCCCACCTTTTCCTTGCCCTTGTCTATGGAGGTCTTGCGCACGAGTTTCTTAAGATGTGGCGATTTCTTTTTGGTCACAGCCATATCGGATTCATCGTGTGGCTGCTCAACCGTTTCGATTTTAACGGGTTGCACAGGACCCGTGAGTACTTTCAGCTCCGGCATGTCAATTAGACTGTTATTTTCCTGTGCCTGTGCGTTGTCTTTTGTAGCTAAATGATCTTGTTGTTGTTGTTGTTGCAGCTGTTCTTGTTGTTTTTGTTGTTGTTGTGGCGATGACTCTTCGTGTGAGACTTCGCTCAATGTCGCTGCTATTTGTGTCGTCGTCGTTGTCGTCGTCGATGCGACGGGGGCGACTTCAATGTCAACGGCAGCAACCACCTGTTGTTGTTGTTTTTCTTGTTGCAATGGCGGGATAATTGCAGTCTGATTAATGGGTTTTTTGGACTGGCTTAATGAGCTGCTAATTTCCGTTGCTGCAGTTGAGTTTGTGCTAATGTCCTTTGTACTCTTTGAGATTGTTGCGGCTGTTTGTGCTGGCACCACCAGCACCGTTTCTCCCACCAATTCAGCTAGTTTTAGGCTGGCGTGTCTGTTCGACTCACTGGCTGCTGCTTGATTGGCAATCACATCATCGATTAGCAATTGTTTTGGCGCCGTTGGCACTGTTGTTGCTGCTGTCGCTTCAATTAATGTTGTTGTCGCTGTTGTGGTTGCTGCCGCCGCCACTGCTGGCGCTGCTGTTGCTGCAACTGTTGCTGCCGCTGCTGCTGTTGTCTGCGTCTCGATTTTGGCAGTTGTTGCTGATGTTGCTGTTACGCTTTTGGCAGTGGTCGCATTGTTGTCGACCTTTGCAGTTACAACTTGTTCATTTATCGTTGTCACCTCTTGTTGCTGCGATTGTCGCCTCTCATTGCTGCCGGAAGCTATTGCCGTCGCGCCGCCAGTCGTTAATTTCAGCTTCTTCTTACGCTTGACAATCGCCTCTGAATCGGAGGGTCGCCTTTGTATTAGTGCATCGATCTGCACGGTCTCTGTCTTTATCTTCGATGGCTCCACGGCGGCAATCGATGCACGTCGTGAATTTTTCTTGATAATAATTTTCTTTTTAGTCGCTGTGGCCGGTGTTGGCTCTGCTGCGGTGTCTGGCTGTGTGGCTGACTCCTTGGGCAGTGCTGCTGTTTGTGGTGTTGCCTCCACTGCCTCCACGGGCTGAGGTTGCTCAGTGATTGCTGTTGTTGCATCCAGCTGCTTGGCTGCAGTTCCTGTTGCTGGTACAACTTCCACTTTTAGCAGCTCCTTTGTTTCATCCGTTGCTACCGCTTTTTTAGTATCCTCCTTGAGAAGCTCTTTTGGTACTGATGATTCCTTTGCTTTCGGCTTTGATTTCAGCTCGCTTTGCACCTTGGCTAGAAATTCAAGTTTTGCCTGTGCTTTGGGTTTTTCTATTGCTTTGGGCTTTGATAGCGCTTGGAACCTGTTCTTCCTTGGCTTTCTTAGTTGGCTCTTCATTAACTTTGTTAGCTTCTAGTAGATTGCTAGGGGTTGGAGCTTGCAAAACTTGTTCCTCTTGCTTGTCAATTTTATTTGTTTTCAGCTCCTCCTCAGTGTTTTTATTTGTTGTGGGATCTTCAATTGGTTTTTTCAGATAAGATTGAGAAGTAGATTCCTTGGGCTTATTCTGATCCTCATTAAGTTGGCTTTCTTTGAAAACTTTGCTGGTTTTCTTTTCTTCCTCATTGACTTTGCTTGGAGCAGCTTCTGGCTTTTTCTGATCTTCAATGATCTTGCTTTCTGATTTATTTTGCTCTTCAATAGGCTTAGCTGTTGCTCCAACTACGACTTTATCTTTAGGTTCAGTTTCTTTGGTCAGGGCATCAGTTTTAGACAAGTTAGCAGCATCATCTGCCTTCTCCTTCTCCTCTTCTGCCTCATCGAAGTAACTACGCCTGCGAACCTTCTTTACAAATCGAAATTGTACAGGCTGTTTTTCCTCCTCCGTTTTTGGCACTACAATGGCCGGCGCTGACTTGGACGTTGACGCTGATGGTCCCATCAATTTTTCACCTGTTGCATCCCCTTCGTTCTCTGTGCTGTACTGTTTCAGCACTCCCTTGACTTCACTCAGGGCACCCGAAATGCGCTCCTTTAGCTTGTTTCAGGCGGGCAATGACTTCTTCGGGTGTCTCCTCCACCGATTCCTGGGAGCGCATACGCCTCTGACGACGCAAGAGCGTGCGCTCTGGCAAAATAGATTCCACATCAATTGATACAGCATCGCGACTTGAAGAGCTGCGTTTAAGTTCACCCAGAAGGGGACGAGTTGTTGTTGAGGACGTCGGTGTAGTCGTTACATCACGTATACGACTGGTTAGCGCTGAGATAGGAGCAACAGTTGCTGTTGTCAGCGGTGTAGTTGCTGCTGCTACTGCTGTGCTGGATAAACGACTCGTCAGCGTTTCTGGCAAGCGAGTAGTGCTCTTTAGCACTTCGTATTTCATGTCGTTGCTGTTGCTGCTGATGCTGTTGTCCCTGTTGTTGTTGTTGTTGTTGTCATCCAGTTCAACTGGCTGCTGCTCAATTTGCTCGTTATAAATATCAACAACGACGGCTGTTGCTGCTTCACTATCGTCACTAACTTTCGTCACCGTCATATCCGCACATTCATCGACCACCACCTGCTCCTCCACCAACGGAACGCTCCAAATATTACCCGTGCTTGTGGGCGTGGCAATTAATTGCACAAGCTCACCCAACAGATCAATCAAATCAAGATCAACGACAATGGGAGCACTACTAGTGGCTTTGTCTAGCAATTCGCGTACCGCACACTTTAATATATTTATACTCGACGCACCTTTCTCGTTTTCGCTTTGGGTTACGTACGATTTAAGATTTGGCTGTTGCTCTTGACCATCCACTTGCTCTGACGACGAACCGCGCGCGTCTGATGATTGTCGATTGTAGTCATTTGTTGTTCGCTCGGCTATTGTTTGATTTTCCTGCTCACTGGCTAAACGTATTGACTGCTGCTGCTGCCGTTGCTCTTTAGTCATATTTAGCTCATTATGAACAGACGCTGTCGCCGTCGTCTCTAATTTGCTTTGCTCACATATTTCGCGTTTATTTTTGGCAGTACCCACGTCGTCGTTGCCTTCGTTGTCGTTGCCACCGTTGTCGTTGTCGTGGTCGTGTCGCCACCCAAAGGCGTCATTAAAATTTTCCGCCTGTTGATGCTCGATTTCCTTTTGCTCGCCAACAACGCCTTCAGCTGGTTCCACGTTCAAGTTTAATGTTTGCTCACAAGCATTGAGTTCATTATCAAACGACGCAGCCTTATGTACATCAAGATCATCATCAACATTATGAGCATACACATTGTCATCCATATTCAAAACCATGTCTATTTTGGTGCTCATATTCTGGCTCGTCTGCGTCACTGTTGTTGTTGTTGTTTGTTTTGTTGCTGGTGTGGGCATCACATCCGTTGCCTCTTTCCTTTCAACATTTCCATGCTGATTCTTACAGGTTTGCGGCCGATTATCGCTAAAGCTGACAAATTGTTTTTTAATTGTGGGAAATTGTTTGAGCGTCACAGATCTTGATTTTGACATCGGCGGTGGGCTGCTCCCCCGCTTGCTTATTGATTGAACAGAATTGCTAAAATTCCTCTTGGGTAGTTGGCAACTGAGTGGAAATCTTTGTGGCAGCGTCAGGTGATTCATTTGCTTCGGAAACCGTGGTTTTGCTGTGGGGGATTGCTGGTCGCTAGTTTCGTTTATGGTATCTTTACAATGTAGCTGTAGCATGGGAAATCGGTCTAGTTGATTTTTACCTTTTGCTTCCAGCAGTGGAAACTTTCCAGGCAATGCAATATGCGCATATTGCTGCTGCTGCTGTTGCCTGTACTGTTTTTCAGATTGTTGTTGAAGGTGTTGCTGCTGTTGTGGTGAGTAACACCAAAGCGATCGCTGTAACTGCCGCAGCGGAAATCGTTGCACATTAATTGGCACTTCCGGCATCGGAGAGAAGCCATTCGCTTGTGTTGGCGAAAACATGGCTGACTCACCGTTATGTTTTTTGATGGCGTCAGGCAAGTATGGCGAATTATTATTATTAGCTGCTGTCACTGCTTAATTCGGCTGTCCTAAATACTGACGATGTTATTTTGATTGTTGATGCTCTGTTGTTGACCTATTTTGTATAAGGTTTTTTTTGTGTAATTTTAACACGCGCTACTAATTGTTGCTGCATACAGCAGCACGTTGCAACCCGAACTGGCAGCACGGGGCATCTTTCAACAGCAAAAAAATAGCCCGACAAAAGTTGCCCCGTTTTTGTTGTTGTTGCTACAAATGCATTTACAAATGCTAAATCAATGCAGATCTCTTTGCAAACAAATTTGCCAATTAATTTTGTATGCTTCGTAGTCGAACATGAACTATGAATACGCTACAACAAATCTAATAGAGCATAAGATGTAAATGTATCGAGAGATCTTTTTGAAATCTTTAACCTACGATAAATCGGATAAGCTTTTCAAGAATACCTTTTCTTGAGTAGAAATAAAAACCGCTTATAGCTTTCAAATGTCATATATGCTTTTATAATTATAAATCTTAAGATACATTGTGTCTGCAACTATAATATAAGTGAGTGTATGTGTTTATATGTATATATGGACGCTTGATTATATAGACTAGATAAATGTGTCAGCTTGCCAAATTGCTTTTTAGCAGGCCACAAAAAAAAAAGAAGACAAGAAAGCGAAAGATAGGTAAAGAGTAAATTTAAAAAAACCCACTCGTGCCAAACAGCGCCACAATCCTATTGTTTGAATAGACCTGTATACAAACTATATGGTATAATATATACAAAATATATATGCGACATATCAGACAGTTTAGAATTGTATATATCTACAACTAGTTGTCTTGCCAAAAATTGCCGGCTGTGAAACATAAATAACACATACCATAACATTTATTAAATGCTTAAGCCCCTCTAAAATTGTTTATTTCCTTGTAATCCACAGACGAGTCTTTGGTTATTATGGACGACCACCAAATTCGGCCTCAGCCACTGGCAATAAAGTGCAGCATTATAATGAATACAAAACCATTGTGAGGGGTATTTTTGGCAAATTCACGGAGGCCAATAAGCTGCGACTAAAGTGTATAAAGGAAGAGATTCAACAGAAGGCCAAACAGAAATCACAAGAAAGCTTGGCAAAGGCTAAGGCGAAGAAAGCCGAAAAGGATGCAGGCCCTAAGGCAGCTTCATCGCCAGCTGGTCAAGCTAAGCCCAAGAAGTCAGCCAAAGAGGAACCCAAACAAGCATCGCCAGCTGGTCAAGCTAGCCCCAAGAAGTCAGCCAAAGAGGATCCCAAACAAGCATCGCCGGCAGGTCAAGCTAATCCCAGGAAGTCAGCCAAAGAGGATCCCAAACAAGCATCGCCAGCTGGTCAAGCTAATCCCAGGAAGTCAGCCAAAGAGGATCCCAAACAAGCATCGCCAGCTAGCAATGCTCAACCGAAACAGGCAGCAAGAGCGGCACCAAGACCAGCCAAACAGGTGGTTTTTAAACCTAAGAAGGCCGAACCTCCAAAAGAAAAACAGAGTAAAGATGGAAATGCGCCTACGAACCCAGTAAAAAATGTTCCAGAAGATCCTATGAAAGATCAGTAATATTAATAACAAAACTTTTCAAAAAAAGTATTACGTCTTGCGTTTAAAAAAACTGTTTTTGTATTCCAACTAAAATAGAAATGCTTTCTTTAAATCTAATAACATACATACATATGTGATTCAAATATACAATTTGAGCTTAATAATGCAGTTACTAAGCTCTTCAGCATTGTTTCCAATAGTTAGGATTTTGTTCCATGCGGCGCTGAAAGTTCATATACCAGTTCTGCACCACAGAAAAAGGCACAAATGTTTCACTAGTGGCGGGTGGAATATCAGGAACGCTTACACAAAAACTGGAAGCGTAATTGAAAAAGTTCTCCAACATACGCTGTCCAAATTGCTTATTATCATTGGCGGTGGACTGCAATGAAAATGTGTGTTATTAGTGACATTTGTTTCAAGTTAAAAATCAAAAACATACCACTGCCGGCGTTTGTTGTATCACCGTTTGTTCAGCCTCAATGGAAATGCCAATTTGCGCTATATGTGAGATCTCCTGGGCACCGAACACCATGCCGTTCATATGTGCGTCCAGTTCATGACTTTTTTTAAGCTGTGCAATTTTAAATATTGCTGATGGTTTGTTATTGTTGATGTGACCTAGATACTGCCAAGTAGGTGCCGCATTTGCATCTGGCCAACTGAAGTAAATTGCAGCTGCAGTGCCTAGTGGAAGGGGCGAGATGCCAGTTAAAAAGACAACAACATAATTGACTCCTTCAATGTCCGGCACGTTGATTAGCAGTTTGTTTTCATCTACCGCAACAAAGTCGGTTTGTGGCTGTGTTAATAGGTTGTTTTGTTGTGTATATTAAAAATATAAGTTATTTATTAATACTCACTAATCTGCCTGAACTTATTAACCCAAACATTTTGGCCGGTTTTGGTCTTTTCTAGAATAAATAAAACTCTTGCCATTCCGCTGGAAACGCCAACACACGAAAACACCGCTGTGGTATTTAAAAACGAAACGCTGGTCACACTTGAAATCAATGAACATAATATCAGATGCGATGTATCGATACATCTAGCAGCCCCTACCAGCGGATTAGAATTTAGTATTTGTTTTTTGCGTATAAAGTATGGCCGGACTATTACACCTAAGAAAATTGTGCAGTAAAAAGAAGACATTCACCTACACCTTTCACATCACATGCCACAATCCACTTGGAAGACGTCTGCAATCGCGTGTGGTAAGTAACGCCAAAATTTCAAGGCCACCACAAGTGGATAATGTTGCCTTAGATTACGATTTCATAATTTTGGCTGATGATAATGAATTAGCACAAAAAAGTGTGTATCATGCGTACAATTAAAACTAAAAGCAACAAAAACAAAGAGGTCAGGCAACAGTATGCGTGTGTGTTGTTTTGGCCCCCTTTGAACATAGGGAGAGTAAGAGATAAATAGACTTGAGTTTTTTTCGAGTTGTTATTAAAATTTAACGCTGCTTCTTTCGTTGCAGCCAGCTAAACTCACCTTAAGATATTAAACGGGCGCCAAAACAGCACACACGTACGAGTATGGGACGCACGCAGCGCCAGCGACTTCGTCGCTCAATACCAACGAAAACAGCTGATACGCAGTCAAATACTTTACACGTGCTTTACAAACAACTTCATGCATTGGGCTGGCAAAATGAAACTCAACTGTCTGCGCTTGATTTTTCGCAAACTGGACGGGGAGTGTGCTCCAAGACGCAATGTTTTAAGGTTGGTGATGAGCTTCTTCGCCTGCCTGCCAGCTGTTTAATAAGCATTACTACCCTGGAATCGGATGAGCAGTTTAAGGCAATATTCGACAAGGATTTGTTTGACAAGGATTCACGCATTTCGTTTCAAGCTCTTGTTGCCTGCTATTTAATGCAGCAACAGCATCTGCATGAAGCATCACAAGAATCCAAATGGTCTGGCTACTTGGAAAGTCTACCACGCAGCTACACGATGCCCTTTTTCTGTGCCATTTCGGAGTTGCAGTGCCTACCAGAGGCATTGTTGGAAAACACAGTGGCACAAAATCGTCAAATACGTGAATACTATCAAGTGTTAAAGACCCTTGTCAGCGCACAGCACTGTCAGTGCTGTGGTAAGCGTTTCTGCGAGGAGATTTGGACACTGGCAGAATATCGTCAAGCCTACTTTGCTGTTAATAGTCGCAGTGTCTATATAAACTCTCGTCAATTGCATCCAGCACGCAGCTATTTTCAGGATCTGCTAAGCGGCACAACAAATCTGGCACTGGCTCCGTTTTTGGACCTATTCAATCACTCTGATAAAGTGCAAACCACAGCAGAGTTGCAGCTGGTGGCCAAGAGCAAGGTCCAAGATTATGTGCTGACACTTAAATCGCTGCCAACTCCTAGGTTGAAACCATATGAGCAGATTTTCATCAGCTACGGTGCCCTACCCAATCTGAAGCTTCTGACAGATTATGGCTTTTATATAAAAAACAACGAACATGACTACTTTGAGTTCTCGCTGCATGACATAAGTCAACTCATTGCTCACAATAAGGAGCTAGCTGCGCAGAGTTATCATAGCAACATCTTCAAGTTCATCAGGGAACACAATCTGATGGATCAAATGTTTGTTCACATCAATGACGGATGCTCACACAATCTGCGCGTGGTTCTTCACCTGATCTTTAAGCAGCAGGCCTACTTTCCCAATCTGCTTAATCAAATAGCCTTTGGAGACGCTGATCAGTTTGATGATGTGCTGCCGGAGCTATCCCTTTTGCTGACACACAAAATAAACGAATATAATATCTTTGTTGGAGCGCTGGAGAAGCTGCCACAGCTTACGGAATGCGGAAAAGTGGCACATGGTTACCTCTTGGAGTGTCTGCGCTATCTACGCGACTTTGAGACGAAGCATTTGGCAGATTATAATAATTTAATTTAAGATTATCAATAAAGTACAAACTTTTTTTTTCAATCTACTGTCCATTTTTTTGTAACATTTATTTTGCCTTGCAGCAATATGCTACGCTTGCCAGCTCCGATGATGAAACGCACCAAAATGCGAAAACCAAAAGGATGACACCCTTTACGCCCACACCGGGCAGCAAATTGCTGGGCGGCGTCTTTGCCAAGAAGGCAAAAGGTAGGTTTCTATAAGAAAAAGCCGTCTCGATCTTGCGCTGACAATAATGCTTCTGTTTATCAATTTTTTTTTAATTGCGTTGTTGATTTTTTATTGTGACTAACAATTTAATTTTGATTTTCCATTTTGTTATTTGAGCCAATTTGTAATATGATATACCCAAAATGCTCGAATGTTTGTTTGTTAGTCTGTTCGTTTGTTGTGTTGGCGCCTTTTTGGATTTAGCTGCATTAAAGTAAATTCAATGCGGTTCCAGTGCTAAATCATCCACAACAACAACAACAACGACTGCCGACACAACAACAATTACGACAATGTCACGTTCATTTAGGCAGCAGCGGCAATGAGAGTGGCTCATCATTGGGTCAACTGGATGCACCGGAGGTCACCTCGAAGGACATGATGCGTGCCATGATGGCGTACATTTGGCCCAAGGAAGATCCGCTGGTAAGAAAGCGGTAAGTATATCGGGATCTGCCTTAACGTACCTTTAACTAATGTCTTTCTTCTGTAGTGTGGCCATATCGTTGGGCTTGCTAGCAGGCTCCAAGCTGCTGACTGTCTGTGTGCCATTTCTATTCAAAGGCGCAGTGGACACAATGACGACACTGAACATGGATACAGCGCCGGATGTTGTGCTGTCCACAGCCACGGCAATGCTATTGGGATGTAAGTTTATCAACTTATTTAATGGTCATAGCCTAAAACTTATTTATTTCTTAGATGGCATTGCCCGCGCTAGTGCTGCTGGTTTCAATGAGCTGCGTAATGCGGTCTTCGCTAAAGTTGCTCACCATTCCATACGGAAGATTGCGACCAATGTGTTTCTGCATCTACACAATCTGGATTTGGCGTTCCACTTGAACAAGCAGACGGGTGCACTATCCAAGACAATCGATCGTGGTTCGCGTGGCATCAACTTTGTACTCACTGCCATGGTGTTCAACATAGTGCCTACGATATTTGAGCTGGCATTGGTGTCCAGCGTGTTGGGCATAAAGTATGGATTGGCTTTCGCAAGTGTCAGCATGGGCTGTGTGGGTGTATATGCTCTGTATACCCTAAGTGTGACGCAGTGGAGAACACGCTTCAGGGTGTACATGAATCAAGCTGAGAACGAGGCGGGCAACAAAGCTGTCGACTCGCTGATCAACTATGAGACAGTCAAGTATTTTAATAACGAGAAATACGAGGCGGGCTGCTACAATGAGGTGCTGAAGAAGTACGAGGCGGCCAGCTTGAAGACGAGTTCCAGTTTGGCGATGCTTAATTTCGGACAGAATGCGATTTTCAGCAGCGCTTTGAGTTTAATCATGGTATTGGCCGCCAAGGAGATAACACAGGGAAACATGACAGTTGGAGATCTTGTCATGGTTAATGGATTGCTTTTCCAACTGTCCATACCCTTGGGATTTCTTGGCAGTGTGTATCGTGAGGTGCGTCAAGCTCTGCTGGACATGCAGGCCATGTTTACGCTCATGAATGTGGATAGCCGCATACAGACGGCACCCAACGCGCAACCTCTTTTCGTGGACAACAGCAACTCGTCCATTGAGTTTAAAAATGTGAACTTTGAGTATGAGCCTGGCAAGCCCATATTCAGGGACCTCTCATTCAGCATACCTGCCGGAAGGAATGTGGCCATTGTTGGTGGCTCAGGATCGGGCAAATCATCTATGGTGCGTTTGTTGTACCGATTCTTTGAGCCAAATTCGGGTACTATTTTGATTGGCGGCCAGGACATTAACGGCGTGGAGTTGGACAGCCTGCGCAGAAGCATAGCAGTAGTGCCACAGGATTCGGTGTTGTTCCACAACACCATCAAGCATAATATACACTATGGCAACCTGAACAAGACACAAGAAGATGTCGAAAATGCGGCGCGCATGGCTGATCTCCATGAGTCGATCATGAGTTGGCCCAATCAATACAGGACCCAGGTTGGCGAACGTGGCCTTAAACTTTCCGGCGGTGAAAAGCAGCGAGTGGCAATTGCACGTGCCATCTTAAAGAATACGCCGATCCTTGTTTTTGATGAGGCTACCAGCAGCTTGGATTCCATCACAGAACATGTAAGTTTATCTTTAATTATACTTTGATCATATCCCACCTAATCTATTATCTTTACAGAACATTTTGCAAGCTCTTTCGCGTGCAACGACAGGTAGAACCAGTATTTGCATTGCCCACCGACTGTCCACAGTCAAGGATGCCGATGAGATTCTGGTGTTGGAGAACGGACGTGTTGGTGAACGTGGCACACATATGGAGTTGCTACAACAAAACGGGCTCTACGCCCGTCTGTGGGAAACACAGACCCAACAATTTGATCCCAGTCGTCAACGTGCAGAGGCGACGGCTATTTAGTCAAGTGTTGGGTCTTGTTGGTCATGTGTTCTGCTAGTTTTAACAAAAAACGCTTTATTCATTGACGAAGCCAGCAAAATTTGTAGTTGAGGCTCCTTGAATGGAGATTTGTTATTATTTAGGCTGAAAATATTATTGTGTCCGGTTTGTAAATACAGTTATTCATTTATGTATAGTCTAATATATCAATGGCGTTGAAAAATCATAAAATCAGGAATTTAAAATTAATAGAAATAAATCATCGTTTATAGGTACATACATATAACATTAAACATTTATTATCAGTTTTATCACCCACACAATACATATGTGACATTAAGGGACTCAGGCAAGTTAATAATATAATAATATTGGTTAGCAGGTGAATTAGGGTCTCAACTGCTTCATTCTTAATCTCTCTCTCGTATGGAAATTGGTATGGGTACATCGTATACCAAGTATAGTATACAATTAGCCAAATGCTTAAGGAACTGCTGATAGTTTTTAATGCGCTGCTTAAACTCTTTCCACAAAGGCAACAGGGGTCGTTGTTCCTTTGGCTGAGCCACATCATCGATCACAATATCCTGCTCCAACATTGTTCTGTTCACGTAGGTGTACAAATAGGAGGCAGGCTTCTGACCAATGGTGGTCACATAGTGTGTCACATTGCTCTCCAAACTGATGCTCTTGCCGGCTGTTAGAAAATATGACTCATCCTCATTGTCACTCTTGTAGCGCACATTACCCTCCAGTATCGTCAGGGAACAGTTGAACAGCGCCGGTGCGATGAAGTTGCTCAGCGTCAGGCCCGGGAAATCAGCTACAAATATGACATCCGAGTAGTTGTTCCATGCGAGCACCTCATCTGCAATCGTTTTGAGCTTTGGACGCATATGATTGAGCTCAGTTAACAGCGGCAAAGACCAAGGAGTTTGTTTAAAGGGCGACCAAGGCGCCTTCAGCAGATCCACGCGCGGATCAAAGGTACGCTGCTGAAAACGTCCATTCATGGCGCACCAGATATCAAAGTATATGGAAATGTTGCTACTCTTAAGAGGACTACTATTCGGATGCTTGTTCATGTCATCGCGTATGTTTCGCTCTATGCACTTGGCATACTGGACAGCCATATCCGCATACTTAGTCCAGCGATCGTATTCGGTGAAGGCATAGGGATTCAAATGATGCTCCTGCTGGTTATCATTGTCAATAACCTTTATCGTGGTCAGCACTGTATCATACGAATGCACCATCATATCCCAGGAGTAGCCATACAATCCATTTGTCCAGTTATTGTAGCCCTTGGTAATGAAATGCGAATAGGGCAGAAACAGTTGAAGTATGCAGTAGAAGATTATGATGCAGCTGCGCAAGTGCGCCTTAAAACCGGGCTTATCACGGATTTCTTCTCTATTTTCTTTCACACTGGGAGATCTTTGGAACAGGCGGCCTAAGCGTCTTGGCCAGTCAAAGCTGAAGAAGAGTGGAACCTCAGCCAGGCAGACCCAAGGGAACATGCCTAGGAAAAGGAACAAGCATGTGAGATAACATACATTATGCTAATGATATTCTCCTTACCTATAACAAACAATCGCGAGTTCATCAAATGAAAACTGATCATAAATGGTGTCACCAGCAGACGCGTCTTCTCACACGTCATGAAGAATGCAATGGAGAGATCAAAAATGGCAGTAAACCAATGAACAATCAACAAATCGATAAGTTCCTCGTCGAGCAGCTGACGAAAAGGCGTAAATATCCAATGCTGACTCAAACTGGACATGGCATAGCCCGATAGCCATTCCAGCGAGAACTTCTTCAATCCAGCATACATATACAGCACAAAGAACTGAAACTTGATGAGAAAGTAATTCCAGTACGGCACCGGCTGCCTCAACTGCGGATTCAACCAACTGTCCAGCGAGCTGCAAATAAAAAAATGTTCAATAATCTTTTCTTTGATGTTGAAAAAGTTGACCAACCAGTAGTTACTCGCTTGAGTAAAGAGTAGAATCGTGCCAACCAGTCCAAATAGGTAGCTGTGATTATTCCACGCTGGCTTATCCAACAGAAAGATGTACCAATAGCCCGCCACAAAGATCAGACAGCTACTGCGAAAACGATAGCCGAGCATAATGCCCAAGGCACCCAGCCACATGCACAGATATAAGCAGCCCATCATTGGATATTCCATGGCTTCCATCCCATTAAATAGCGGAAAGTGACAATGTTGCGGTTCACCAAAGCGCACATCCAGCTGCCCGCCACCACGTTCCTCAGCTATATCAATCAGCATGGCAGCGCCATACAGCATCCGAAAGACGCCCAAGGCGGCACCATCCACAGGTCGCTCTAACCAGCGTGTAAAACTGTTTAGGCTATAAAAGTTATCCAGCTCATGGCCAAAGCAAACTCTAAAAAATTCAGCACTCGCGCTTGCCGGTGCAGTTGCCGTCGATTCCATTTTGGTCACAACCGGAACATCATCTGTTGTTGCTGGCGATTTGTTTTCTGTCTCAGCATCTGATGCTGTGGGTTTTGTGGGCTGCTTACGTTTCGAGTTGGTCATTGTGCTTGAATAATAAAATCAAATAAGGATTGATTCTTTGTGTTTATACCCTCAAGACCAATCTACAAAAAAAGCTGTAAGTCGCTTAAAATATTTATTTTCTTGATTTTTTTTTTGTAGAATTTATTGAAAAAGTTGACATAAATACATGCATGCATATTGTTGTATACTAAATATATAATATATGTTTTTTTTTATATTTTTTTATTTTTAATTGATTTTGTCGTTTCAGACGCAATCTTGCGAAAATAGAAATCTACGTTTGCTGTCTTTTT
Organism: Scaptomyza pallida; assembly: GCA_018152965.1. Classification (NCBI taxonomy): domain Eukaryota; kingdom Metazoa; phylum Arthropoda; class Insecta; order Diptera; family Drosophilidae; genus Scaptomyza; species Scaptomyza pallida. The sequence continues at coordinate 4,885,810 of JAECXP010000107.1, forward strand.
TATAATGCTTAAGATGCACACCTCAAACGAAACCCACCCAACCCAAATTTCAATTTCCAAAACTTTTCATTTGAGGCGGCGATCACCGTTAGTGTTTTTTTCGATCATCCTATTGCTGTGTGTGTTCCTGTGTTTGGAGCGAAACTGGGTTCGCTTTAAAAAATACATCAATTACGAAATATATATTTATTCATTTTATTTTATATACTTTACTTCATCTCTATATATATATATTTTTGAGTTGAGTTTATTGCAACAAATTAGCCCAGCTGCGCTTCATGAAAACTTCAACTTTTTGTTGTTTTTTCTTTAAATTGTGTTGAACAGGTTTCTAAATGTCTTTCATTTCGTGTAAGTTTTTTTTGTTGTAATGTTTTAAGTATATATTTTCAAATATAGAATATAATTTTGTATTGAATAGATTTTACAAAGTTGTCAATAATCCATTTCAATGGGTTCGCAAAATTTCTAGAAATTTTTGAGAACAAGCTTTGAAAATGCCTCAAACTACGCATATGAATACAATATAGCTGAATATACTTTTAAGTTTTTTATTTTGTTTTTTTTTTTTAAGGCTAATGCTTTAGTTTTAAAGTTATGTTCGGTTACGAATTTTTGGAAAAGTACTCAAACTAAAAAAGATTTACTCATTTTATTCAATTAAAACCAATTAATAAGTATGAAAAATTTATTCAAAGGAAATCATAACAAATAATTACTTGGTGCCTTGCTTAAATAGTTTAAATATGTATTTTAATATAGTTTTTTTTTTTTTTGGTTTAAATATTTACTGACTGTTTTGTTTAATTTAAATACGACAGTTATGCATAAATGACTAATATTTTACTTTGTTTCACATTGAAGTATATTACTTATAAATTGTTTGCCTTTGAAAATATTACTTTGCTTCGTAGGTTTTGATACTTTTACGCAACGCTAAAACATTTTAAAATGCATTTTCAAAGTTAATTCGATAAGTATTTGTTATTAAGCTGGTAATTCTTGCTTTTTAATAAATGAGTAAGCTTTGAAAGTTTTAGACAAAGTTGTCGAGTTGTCAAAGTCAAAAAATTTGCATACAATTTGTGAGCCAACCCTCTCCGCTGCCACCGTCTTCTGCTGTCCAAAGGCGGCGACGGCTAAAAAACATTATCGAATGAAAAAACTATGTGTTGTTGTTGTTGTTTTTCTTGTCCTCTAGTCTTGGTTGTTGTTGTCGCTGTCCGACCGGCAAGCAACCCTCATCCCCTTCTCGAGAGCGCCCTCTCTCTCTCCCTGTGTCTATCAACGCTTTCGCACTCAGTGCAAGGCACCCTCCTCTTTGGCGATAAGACGCAGGCGCGCTCTCTCCGTCGCTCTCTCGTTCTATATGCGATTCTGATTCAGCTGGGAACGTGGTGTGAAGGGGCTAACCATAACACCACTTGGCCAAATCGCCTCGTTGAATAGTTCATTGAAACGATAGTCCGGAATGGATATTTTGAATTTGCAATATGATAATTGCGACAAATTGGCATCATTCTTCACCAGCTTGGTGCATTTGACCAGATTCTTATTGATCTTCAGTTCCTCGGCCAGATGCTCAATAATGTCATCCTCGCTGGTGTTCGTTGCAAACTTTCCCACCTGCACCCAGCGGCCGTAGTCGCATACGACGTGCAATCGATCCGAATTGCAATTGTTGCCGACAACGATGAGATTGTTCTGTTGCGGGTGCTTTTTCCCATCAAGATTGTTGGCAATGGGCTGATTGCCAAATTGGAAATACTGCTGGTACATACGTCCCTGGATTTGATTAACTCCATTGCACACCTTGTTCACCTTTTCCTCGATGGTCTGCAACTTGGAGCAAAGGGCTTTCGGTGTCTGATTGCGGCATTCATCACAGTTAAATGATATCATTGGATTCTTTTGTATCATATCATACATGGCATCGTCAATATTACAGCATGTCCGGTGGAACTTCTTAAGGCAGTCATCCGAATTGCATATGATGAGTGCATCCTTCGTGTTGATTGATTTTTTGCATTTTGTGCAATTTTCGGCCATCTTGCTTTGTGCTTTTTGGGCCTCTGCACTTTCAACGTTTCTTTCCTCAATGGTGACTGGGTTCGGGAACAAGAAAAAACACACAAACACACACACACGCGGGTTACGTACACACACACACACAAACTTTGGGGGGGCTCTGTATGTTGGCTATAATAGATGGCCTCCTATCGCCGCTATCGTTGTTGGGTTACGGGTGTGAGTGTGTGAGAAGTTTGCTAAAAATGGTTGGAGAAAGATAGAAACGCGACTTGCGATTGCGAACCGTACGCTTCGAAGTTTACTGTTCAACTGAATCGTCGGCTGCCAGCGAACCCTTAGAAAAGCTGCCCGTCTGGCAACGCTCCCAGCGCCACTTAGGGGTGGTTTTTATTTTGTTGTTCTTTTTTTTTTGCTAGAAACCACTATTTTTTTGTCCATCTGATAAAACCAGTGTTTTTTTCACTCTCTTTCAATTTTGTATGCGATTCGTTTGTTATTATGTGCTTTATGTCTTTTGGGGCACATTGCACTTGCCCGTTGCAGTGTTGCAAAAGCACGATGGTTTATTTATTACACGGAAATAAAGCATTGGAATGTAGATTGGATCTTTTTTTGAGTGTAAAAAGAATTTAACCTTGCATTTAATAAACTTAATAAAATTGTTTTTGTTTTTATCTTATACAAACTTTCCCCTAATATTATTAAAATTAATTTTTCAGTCCTTTATGCAAACTATTATTGCTATCATACAGCTTGACAGAAATTCCTGCTTCAGGTTGACCCACAATTTGTAAAATGCACTAACTATCTATTGTAATGGGCGCTGGCTACTTAATCCATTAAAACTAAATATTCCACTTACCTGTTTCGAATTTTCAAGTACTCCTAAATGTCAACAACCGGCAATTCGCTAACACATTCAAAATAATAGCAACTTCCTTGCAAGCAAATGTTGGATATTTGTGCAAAATTTTCGCAACAGTTTGCGGTTTCGGAAGTTCAGTTCATCCGGAGCTGAACAGAAGCAGCTGGGTATACAAAGGCCACACGCGAGCAACACGGTCCAGCAACTGAAGCTGTATGCTCATTGTTGAGTCTTATTTATACGGAGATGAGCGGCTCTCGCTGCTACAGGATAGTGGGTGGGTTATGCTTTGAGTGAGGTAGAAGGGGTTTGGCGGCCAAGTGTCGGCACGGGTGGGGCGGTGTGTTGTTGTTTGCGCATGTCCTTGGCCATAACAGGGCAACGAGGGGTCCCTGCGAGTGTTAATAATAATAAACTACATATACAAATATATACATATATATTTATATATGCTGTACACAAGCTGCGAAAAATGCAAATATATATCGTTAACAGGTGTAGCTGGCAGGCAGGCTGCGCCAATGACTCTGCAGCTGTTTTTGTTTGCCTTGGTCCTCAGATGCCTTGGACTCCTTGGCTGTTGTGTAATTGGGTTTCATACCTAGTTTTAGTGTTTGCCTTTTTGTTGTTCTTGTTGGCATGCTCCAATTTGGTGTCAATAGATTTTAATCAGGTGTGGCAAGCATAGTAAACAGGCGCCGCACCGCCGCACCACCCACACATGCACCTGCTCCTGCTCCTGCGTGCAGCTGATTTAAATATCAACGTCTCAGTGTTCCACTCTCTTACTATTTATTTTTGTTATTGTCCCGGCTCCTTGCTGCTATCTACGTCGTTCCTTCCCAATTGTTATTTATGTATGCAACACACACAGCACCCACGTGTGCCCATTTCCAGTTAAGTCCTCTCTCTACTACAAGCTGCCGCTGTTGCCGGCTGCTTGGCCCTCTTGCTGTTGCTAGTGCCAAGTGCGTAGTTTGTCTACAATAAGTTTGGTAAGTGTTCTCCTTGCTGGCAAGTTTAATTTAAGCTCTTTGTGGTATGCTGAGTTGAATGAGTATGTTGCCGCTACTATTTTTAGATGCATAGCCTGTCAAATTGTTGTCATTGTGGCGAGCGTATTTAGAAAGTACGAGCAACATAGAAATGCTTTTAAGCAAGCATCCTTGAGTTGAATCGAGAAATTGTGAGCATATTGAATAATTTAAAGCAAGAAGTTGTACCATTACTTTGTCTAAAAATTAAGAGGTTTAAATCTAAAAACCCTTTGTACATGCATTAGGCTTAAATACACATAAGTTGTCTTATTCAAGTTCACATTTACATATTTTACAGAGCTCGTTATGCATTCGACTCACAGTTGGTCAAAAGTGTTGAATGCCGGCTGCAAAAGTTATTATACTTTGATACCAAAGGTATCATAGTATATTGGGTTTGTGCAATGTCCGTCATGGTGTCTGTCCGTCTGTCCGTCTGTCCGTCTGTCCGTCCGTCCGTCCGTCCGTCCGTATGAACGCAACTTTTTTCGACACCCTTAAAGCTAGAGCCTTGCAACTTTGCAAATATCTTGGTACATGTCTTCGTCAGACAAAGTGTTAAATGTGGGCTCTTCGACCTCAGGGGCCTGGGAAATCGATAACAAGTCGATACACCTCGAAGTGCAAATCGATAAAACACTTATATATCCCACATTTTGTAGCTAGAGTACCAAATTTGATGGCAGATAGCTGGTGACATTCCTCAAAAATTGCATCAAAGTTTGGATGCCACGCCCCCTGTTCCGCCCCAGCCCCATCAAATTATAAACAAAATGCCTGTATCTTCTACAGTTTTGAAGCTATAGCCACCAAACTTACTGAAGGTAGTGAGGTAGATGCTAACATCTGACACAGATATGCATCAAAACTTTGGTGTCACGCCCCAAACGAGGGGCCACGCCCCACCGCCCTAAAAAACAACCGGAATGCCCGTATCTTCGCCAGTTTTTAGCTAGAGTACAATTTGTGGCAGATAGCAGGTGACATTCCCCAAAAATTGCTCAAAAGTTTGGATGCCACGCCCACCTTTTCCGCCTCCAGCCCCTCCAATTATAAACAAAATGCCTGTATCTTTTCGTTTTCAAGCTATTGCCACCAAACTTACATGAAGGTGATGTCGACATCTGACAAAGTTATTCATCAAAACATTGGATGCCACGCCCCCAACAACGGGACATGCCCCACCGCCCTAAAAAACCGGAAGGCTGTTCTTTGTCGTTTTTAGCTAGAGTCCCAATTTGGTTGAACATTGGTAGTGACATCCGTAACGGGTGTTCTACAAATTTTGGATGCCACGCCCACTTATACCGCCCACCGCTTATCTCTCGTTTTCGAGCTAGGCTCTTCAAATTTGGTATGAACATTGTTGTGACATCCGTAACAGATCTGCATCAATGTTTTGGATGCCACGCCCACTTATACCGCCCACCTCTTATCTTTCTTAGTTTTTGGGCTAGAGTCAATTTGGAATGAACATTGGTTGTAACATCCGAAACAGGTGTGCATAAAATTGTTTTGCCCGCCCACTTATACCGCCCACCTCTTATCTTTGTCGGTTTTTGCGCTAGAGTCTCCAACTTGGTAGGAGTTGAAGTGCCATCCGCCACGATTATGTCTCCCCTTCTGCCTGTTTTATCCCAGCCCTTATATTACTATTTACTAGGAATCCTTAAAACGCTTGTAACTGTATCTTTCTGTTGCTCCTCCTTTTTTGTTTTTTGTTGTTTAAGCTCAAAGCTAAGAGAAAAGGTAAAACAAGAGCACCTTCAAACCACAAGTGTAAAATTTGTGTGAACCTATAAAAATGCAGATTTCTTTTAGCCGTTTTATTGCTGAACACTCTCAGAAACCTATTAACCTTTATCATAGTGTATCTGTTGCATTACGTACGAATCAACTGACAATATGTTGCGAATTCTTCACCTACTTCAATTGCGCAAATTTGCCTGACTTGCAAGCCACAACTAGCCACACGGGGCGTATGTGTAACACCAGCTTTAGACTCTGATCGACTGTCACCAAAAAATCAAACAAAAACGAAAACGAAAACAATGCGTATTCGTTAAGTGCAACGTCTCATTTAGAAAATCGATCGCGATCGCGGCAATTTCAAGTTCAAATTGTTGTTAAATAGTCAACATTAATCATACGCAGCGTACGCTTGACCTGACCTTCCGACAATTACGCGAATATGTTGCACGCCGCCAATTACGGATACTAGCCAGTTAGAGGCAAGCTCTAGCTTCTTTATTATTTTGGGCAATGCGAAATGCGCGTGCCACATTGTCAATACACAAAAGTGTTAACAAATTTCGTTGTTGATGCGTGTGTGCATCATTTGGCCTGCCATGCCTTTAATTGTAGAACTGGGGCAAGCAGCATCTCATCCCTAAACAGGGTGTTTCAGCCAAACTGACATTGACACTGATACGCTGACGTTTCACGATCGATTCGTGATCGCTCCCCCGTCAACTCGTATAAATATGCGGCGCACGCCTCGCTATTTGTCACACAACCAAACGAGTTCGGCCGGTGCGCGTTTCCAACACAGACAACGACGATAGACGACTGCCCAAAGGAGAAGGATCTATAGCTAGTGTTATGATGATGTGCCGAGTGGTACTATTGCTGCTCGCGCTTGTTGGTGCCAGCTATGCGGCGACACATGTCAACATTTCGATTGCCCAGCAGCCGGTAACAAATCCTGCGGACGTTAGTTATGTTGATGGACGTGCGCCAGCAGAGCTGAGAGCTGGTCCTTATCGTGATGATGATGAGGAGGAGCCGCGTTTTGCTCGCCTGCAGGAGCGACCACAGCAGCAGATGCAAATGCAACAACAGCAGCAGCAGCAGCCAATGCCGCAACAGCAACAACAGCAGCAACAACAGCAGCAGCAACAACAGCAGCAGCAGCAACAGTCGTCGTCGCAGTCAACACAGCAGCAACAATCGCAGCAGCCCCAACAACAACAGCAGCAACCATTGACTCCACGTCAGGGCTTGGGCTTGCAACCTGCACAGATGACTCCGCACTATAACCATGGTCGTCATGGACGTCGTCGTTTGCATAGTCGCCGTCCCTCGTTGCTGCAACAGCCGCCACACAGTGGACAATTCCGTCAACGCAACCAGCAGCTGCGCCAGAATCAGGAATTCGAACGCTACATTCAATCCTATCATAGCCATGGACCCTCCGTGGAGACGGTTAGTAAACAAAACAGTATTCTTTATCTATGTTTATCCTCATTTCTCTCTTGTAGGTCTTTGAATCCTCCAGTCCATCGCCTCAACGTTACACTCAATCAAGCAGTGATATGAACACTGATAGCTCCAGTTCCCTTGCTGATGATGATGTTGTGTCCATTGGTGGCAGCAAGTCCCAGCAGCTGCGCATGTTTGAACGTCAAGTAGCTGCTCCAGCTCCTGTCCAGAGTCAAAGTGCCCAAGTGGTTGAGCAGGAACAGGATGTCAAACCCATCTATGAGCCGCAGCAGCCAGCTGCTCCTGTGAAAGTAGCTGCTCCTGCACCCGCTGTAAGCACAAGCTCCTCCTCTAGTTCCAGCTCAAGCAGTGCTCCTGCTCCTGCACCCTCTGCCTTGCCCAAAGATGTGAAGCTAGGTGGCAGTGGTAGCTTTGAGTCCTCCTATGAGCCTGCCTATAATGGTGGCGACAGCTATAGTCATCCTGGCTATGATCAGGGCAGCTACAGTGGCTATGATGACGGGCATGATGACTACCAGGATCAGTATCCACCTTCTGTGGACGAAAGCTCCAGCTATGATGACTATGCGGATCAATCCGGTGGCTATTTGCCTCCACAGCATGGCTATGGCCCACCAGCTCCACCCCGCCAGCTCGTCACAAAGACCATACAGATTGTCCAGCCAGCGCTGAAGGCCAAGAAGTACGAGGTGCGTCATCCGGCCATCCAGAAGGAGTTCTACGATATTGAGGAACGTGTTGTGATCAAGCCAGCGGGCACTTTGGTTGTTGAACTGGATCATCCTGTTGCCAAGATACCCAAGGGTGAGACGTTGCTGCCTCTAGGACATCCACATCCTGCTGTTGCTTCAGCCTACCACAATAGCAATAACAATAACAATAACAACAACAATGGACAAACTCCAAGCTATAGCAACAATGGCAATGAGTACAGACACAACTATGATGGAGCCAAGGAGCAGGCCACAGGTGACCACAATTGGTTCCAGTGTGACCACAATGCCCGCCTATGACCAGACGCCCAAGGATGAGTTCGTGGAGGCACATCTGCAACAGCAGCATCCTCAAGCTAGCGACGCCACCGATGGCATTCGACAGGCTGCACCCACCTCTAGTTCAAGCTCTAGCTCTAGTTCCAGTTCCAGTTCCAGCTCAAGTGTTGTTGCCACTGATTCCAATGGCAATCAGTTTCAGATCAACAAGAAGCATCTTACCCCACATATGCTAACACGCTTGGAGCCAGAGCAGCAGCAGCAGGATTACGATTATGGACGCAGTGAGGCAAGCTATCCCAGTCAACGTGGCTATCAACGCACTAGCAGCTTCAATCGCCAGCCCGCCTATCAGAATCCCAGCAATGATGATTACTTTGCCAGCGAGTACCTGCCCAATGCCAATGCAGGCAATGTGGATGCTAAGCCAGCGCGTCTCGAGGATGCACCGGCGTCGCGTACACAGATCATCAAGCATGAGCACAAGATTCATTTGCCGCCATCGCAGCATAACATCTACTTGGGACGCAGTCGTCAGCCGCCGCCAAAGGAGCGTCGCATTCAGGAGGAGCTGCCCGCCAACGTTGCCGAACTGAAACCCTATTTGCGCAAACATGCTGGTCCCACGGTGGTTTATGCCAAATCAGCGGCCCGACCTGCTGCCACACCCCGCGGTTACTATCATCAAGCTGCCGTGTCTCGGCAGCGTAGTCCTCTTGCCGAGGAACTGGAATATAGTGCACCATATTCACGCATGCGTTACGATCCGGATGCAGAGTCCGGGCGACTAGTGGATGCACCCAAGGAGGAGAAGAAGGAGTCGTCTCAGGCACAAATTCACTTACAAATACCACATCAGGATGACAAGGATCAGTCGATTGTAGCCACAGCCACAATTAGTCCAATGAAGCCCGATTGCGATAAGCAGGACAAGCAGCAGGCGGAGCAAAGATCTGCACGCTACCGACAACCTCAGCAGCAGGAGCAATTCCAGCGCCTGGTTGAGGCACCAGTTGCTTCCGCTGTGCCCAGCACACAGGCCACACCCACTTCAGCTCAGCCTCAACTGGATGTTGATGTGTCCCAGAATGGTGGAGCCGGTCACCTAAGTCGTCATTTGCAGCCAAATGAACGCGTCATTTCAGCCACAGCTGCACCCACAGATGCGGCTGCCACAAGCGAGACTTTCCACAAGCGTCGCATTGTGGTCAATCATCCGTTCCAGACGGTGCGCGAGGTGGTCGAACATGAGCCCGTTACCAACTATCATCAGATTCAAGTGAATGAGCCAGCTTCAGCATCTCATTACCATCAGGCTGCCTACTATCAGCAGCCTTCGACGACGCATGGTGATCTTGTGCATTACCAATCTACATCCACACATGGCAATCTCTACGCAAATTATGGTTAAGACCAGAAGCTCAGTCGTTGTAGACCTGGATTGTTGTATAGCTGACCAATTCGAATGTTAATTTTTTGTTTTGTTTTTAAGAATACGAGTACCCCCCAAATCGGTGGAAGGGCCCTTTCCATTACCTTATTGATCTTATCTATACATTTATGTTATCCATAGAACCCTAGTTTTAAGCGCAGTTTTACTTGCCACAAATAAAATGCATACAAAATGCGTCGAAAATAAGAAATTTAAAATTTTACTAAGAAAAAGCGCCATCTACAGTTCGCAGTTTTCACTATTAAGTTTTTGACACTCGCATTTCTCACACATAATATAATAATTTTATTGGTTTTGTTTTTGTTTTGTTTCACGAAAATTAAATTTAAGCATAATCATACAACGAACAAACTTACATTTACACTTTTATAATGAAATTTAAAACATTGACTGTTTAATATAATAATTGTTTATACTTTTTTCAGCGCTTTAAGACACATTTTAATATTTATATATTGTTGCTTATTTGTATTAATTATTTTTTGTTGCCTTTTTTCAATCAGCATTTTGCGTTTGTTTCGAATTTTTGTTTGTGGTTATGTATTAAATATTTATTATTTATATATGTATATAAAAAATACAAAAACAATTGGCACCGCCATAACGCTTGAATCCTTCAATGCCATTGTCCAAGAAGTTTGTTGTTAAAGTTAAGCTGAAACCGTTGTTGCACTACTGTTTCCTTCACTGTGGCGGCGTTTGACTCGAGCGACGTTTATCCTTCTCCTTCTCCTTGTCGCCGCCCTTGCGTCCAAAGATGCGGAACATGCCACTGCGACGCTCCTCTTTGCTCTTGCTGCCCTTAACACCCGACACGGAGGAAATGGACTGTGCTTCACTCTCACTGGAACTCTCCGCCGATGCTCGCGTAAAGCTTATCGAGTCGGGCTGCAGCGAAACGGGACGGTTACCCTCGAAGCGACTATTGCCCCAACCTGTGAATGCAAAAAAAGCAGAGAGAGTAAGTATGTGAAAAATATACTGATGGAAAGCGTTTGATGATAAAGCGCATGCAGCGTTACATAAAAGAAAGCGTATAATGTTATAACATAAACGAAAGTAAAAGTCAAAGTAAGTGTTCGTGCAAAAGAGTTGTTTTCTTAGCTTAGAGTTGACACAAAAAAAGAGAGAGAAACTTATGTGGAATACTTTGCAAACTTGTGCGCAGATAGGATCGGCGCGATATTTTCACCGATTTCAACGTTGAACCTTCACAGATCATGCATGCCAAACAAGTAGAAAAAAGAGAGAAAGAGTCATAAGAAACGAGAGACAAGATTTTAAATACCATTAACCAAATTGCAAGCTAAACTAAATTTCCAAACTACTATACTCAAAACTACTATAATCCAAGCCTTAATTATTAGATTATGTTTTCTTTTTTTTTTTTTTTTTTAGATGTGTGCTAACCACCGATTCCATCGTTATTGTTATTTAGATGAAGACCCATGTAGCTTGGATTACTGATGGCATTGTTATGATCGACGGAGCCGGATGATGATTTCGTTGATGATGTTGGTGAGCTCGTTAAATGCCAAACCGTGCGACTGCTAGTCGCATGTTGCTGTTGTTGTGTCGTTGTTGTTGTTGTCGATGATGATGATGATATTGTTGTTGTTGTTGTGCTGCTCTTTTGCATGATATTACCATTGCCATTGCTGCTAGCTCCACTGCTCGAATAATTAATGGTGCGCTTTGCTTTTGTCGTATTGCTGCTGCTGCTGCTACTGTTGCCGGAACTGTGGCCATTGTTGTTGTTTGTTGCTCGAGTGGCTGGTGTTGCTGCTGAGACTATAGTTATTGCCCGGCGCATGTGCTTCCATCTCTATGAACTTGCGCGTCGTATCAATGCGTCCAGTGTTAAGTGAGGGCACACGTTGTGGTGAACCCATGTGTTGCTGTTGTTGTTGCTGCCTCACAATGTTGCTGTTGTAGTAGTCGGGCTGATGATGTTGTTGTTGCTGTTGATTTGCGGCTGCATTAAACGCATTGATGCGTTGCTGCACCTGAGCCGCATGCGGTGATTGATGGCTATGCTGATGTGAATGTTGTTGTTGTGGTTGTTGTGGATGCTGTTGCTGATGTGTCTGTTTCTGATGATGACTACTGGCGCTACCCAAAGGCGGCATCGTTGTTGGCAATGGCGGCGGATTATCTAATATACGAAGTCGAGTTTTGGAGGGGTACACGTTTTTACAAATGGATGATAAAATAGGTATGTGTGTGAGTGAGTGTGTGTGTGTGTGTGTGTGTGTGTATGTGTGTAACAAACACAAATATATAGCTGAAGGCTGAAACACTACAAGTGGACGCCACAATATGGTCACTTACCGGATTGTCTGGCGTCGCTATTGCGCATTAGAACGCCGCTGTCATCTTTGCTATTTCCATTCTGGGCGGGTAACGTGGCGGATTGATACAGGCGGCCATCAGTTAGATCTGCAAGAGAAACTATATTAACAAAAACCATAAGAAAACTTGGTTTTTGCATACTCACCATTGTTGGAACTTTGACGAGTGCGCAGCACTACTAGGTTCTCTTGGCTCTGGCGTGTTGTTGCCACAGGCGGTGCACCACGCGGTGGAATGGGTGGCTTCTGATCAAAACCGGACGTTGGTGAGCTGGGCTGGGATGTCTGTTGTTGTTGCTGCTGCAGCTGCATTTGCTGCTGTTGCATTTGTCGCAGGAATGCCATTTGTGGTGTAGCACCAGCAGAGTCCAAGGTCTGGCCACTGCTGGCACGGCGCTGTGAATCTGGTGAGGAATTGCGTGAACTAACGGGTGATTCCACGCTGCTGGTCACCTTGATGTCTGGAGAGCTGCTCGATTGTTGCTGCAAGGCAAAAGGAAAGTAAAATTAGTTTCAAATTCTTGACTTTGTTTTTTTACAACTTACTTTCATCGATTCATCGTAGCTCAACAGCTGTAGATTTGGCGGCAGACTAGCATGGAAGGATATCTTGCGTACCCAATCGTTCATAATGTCCAGTGATGGTGCCTCAAAAAGGAACTCAGAGCCATCGGGCAGTTTTAGCCGGAATACGTACTTCTTCTTCGTGTAGTCATCGGCGCGTTCACACTTCGCACCAAGAATATTGACTGGCGCCTGTGCTGTCTTCTGTTGCAGGAAATCGTTCTCGTCCTTGAAGAAGCAAACCAATTGACCGCACAGCACTGTATGGAATTGCTTCCAGGAGCGCACGGGCGCCTTCTTGCCACCCGATTGCAATCCATGCTTGCGCTCCAGCATGCCTTGAATCTCCACTGGTGGCAGGTCGAAGCCCTCACCCTTTTGGTTCTTGCGGAAGGATTGAGCACGACGACGCGTGGTGAAGGATGGTGTACGCTTGGCTTGCTTCGGTTGCACCTTCATGCTCTCGGCACGCTTAACATTGGCATCGGCCGAGCCACGACGCAGACGATCACCGAACATACCGCTGGAGCTGCTCTTCTGCAGGGCAGCATGCTCATCTTGAAGCTGTTCCTGGAATGCTGGACGTAGCTGTGCCTGTGAGAGGGCTGGCGATTGGTTGCCACTACCGGGTGCACTAATGTTGGCATTGTTTCCAATTGTTACCATGGGCGTAGAGAAAATGGGTGTCTTTTCTTGGGCAGCGGCATTGTTGCGATGCTCCTGTTGCTTCTCGGCACGGCGACGTTCGTCGTTCAGACGCTGTAGTTCCTTTTGCTTGAGCTGCTCAAGTCGCTCCTTCTCGAGGCGTTCCTTCTCCTTAAGCTTGGCTAGTTTTTCATGCTCCAGCTGCTTGCGGAAACGTTGCTCGAGCAGCGTAATGCGCTTAATGGCCTGGAATTTCTCCTCCTGGGCGGCCACTGTCTTCTCAAAGTCCTCGTGACGACGCAGCAGATCTTCCACTTGTGGAATGGAGTCACCCAGTTTGGCATCCTTGAGCAGTGGTTCACGACTGCTGATCCATTGCTCCAGTATTTCGGCATCCTTAAGGAACAGTTGTGTGTCCAGGTTGAGTTCATAGATCTCCTTGCGCTGCTGCAACGTATGCTCGAGCAGCTCATGACGCGAGTGAAGCACCTTAATCTTATCCTCCACCTCGTGGGCAAGGAAGTGTTTCTCCTTGATTAGCTTCTGGCCATTGGCTGTGAAGTTGGCAAAGGTTTCGTCGCGTGCACGAATCTCAGCATGATGATCCTTGATGCTAGCAAGAAGAAGCTCAGCACCAGCCACACTGGTGGCCAGCTCGGGCGCTGTAATCTTGGCCAGCATCTCATTGATCCAGGCAATCAGATCGCGATACTCATCGAAATATGATTGCAGCTGTTCCGCCTGATTCAGTTTGCCCTTGCGTGCATTGGTCTTCACTTTAAGATCTGTCCAGGCTTCGACGGTCTCGTCGCGCTTCACTTCGATATGTTCGCGGGCATCGGGATAGATTTCACCCAGTTTAACGGCTTCTCCGAGCACCGAGTCGACTTGCTCCTTAATGGCCACCAATTCACCCTCAAACACTTGATGTTTGCGTCCCAGCGCTTGTATGCTCTCCAAATCCTGTCCATAATCCTCAGAGATGAGCGATGCATCCTTCTCATTGATCAGCGAGATAGTCTCGTCGGCAACACGATCGTACACATGCACCTGTTTGGCGCCTGCAAGTGCATCCTGGCGTGCATTCACCAAATCCTTGAGCTCATCCCACAGTTGTTTCGTTTCATCACGTTTGGCCTTAATCGAATTGCGATAGGGATTGTTCTCCTGGATCAAGCGATCGCCACGCTCCAGACAAGCCTCCACACGTGCCTCATTGGCATTCAGGTTGGAAACAAAAGACTCAAAGGCAAGCATCAATTGCTCAACATGCTCTACATCCTCGCCGTAATCTTCGCTAGCAGTGACGGTCATTTGATCGCCTACCCATTCGTGCAGCTCCTCCGTTTCGCGCAGATACTCAAAGAGTTTCTTGCATTCACTGAGACGCAGCTCGCGGTCCTTGGCCAGACGCAGTAGCTCCGAATATTGTTGAGCAACGGCACCATTCTTCTCCTGTATATTGGCGCTATCGAAATGATTGCGTTCAATCAAACCAGTTGCTAGCTTGTTAACCTTGTCAATGGAGGGTTTGAAGGAAGTCAATTCTCGTTGCAGCACTTCCAGTTTCTTCTGGTGTGTCTGCACGGAGATCTCATCGCGTCCATAATCGCTGCTGGCCAGAATGGGACGCTTTTCGCGCATCCAGGCATCTGCCTCATTGGCCTCCACATAGAACAGTTGACTCTCAACGGCATCCAGCAGACGCAATCGCCTAATGGCAGCCAGATCTCTGAGCTGCACCAGTTGCTTCTGTAGCAGCTCGGATTTGTATTGCAGCTGTTCGCTGGCAAAGTGATTGTCACGAATCATTTGCTGGCCACGCTGCAACAGTGCCTGTATTAGAGGTTCCTGTGAGGTAAGCTCCGCTTCCAGGGCATTGTGTTTCTTTTGCAAACCCTGCACGGCAAGCAGACTGCTGCCTAGATCTTGAGAGCCAGCAATCAGTTGCTTCTCGGCCAGCCATTGTAGTTCATCCTCGGCATCGCGCAGGAACTGCTGCAGACTCAATGAATCCTCAAGGTTTTCACGACGTATGGCAATCGGTTCATGCAGAGTATTATAACGCTTAATGGTGGACATGGCGCGCTCGTGAATATCATGCTTCAGGAAGTGATCCACCTGGAAGAAGTGCTCATCCTTGAGCTTCAGCTGATCGGCCAGCTCATTGTGGTGTGCCACATCGGCTTCAAGGCGTTCGTGCTTCTTCAGCAGATTGCTAACGGTGGTCAGGTCCTTGCCATAGTCTTCGCTGGACAACTGCACCTCAACATCATCCATCCAGTTGTTGAACTCATCGATACTACGATTGAAGGCCAGTGCGTCATATGCCTGCTGCAACTTTCTCCTTCTTTGCCTTAGATGCCGCCTTGAGCTTGAGCCAGTCACCCTCAAGCAGTTGCACCTGTTGTGCAATTTCATCCTTGGCAAAGTGCTCACCCTTAATCAAACGTTCACCCTCGCTGATGACAGCTTGAACGCGTGGGGAGTTACTTAACAGTTCGGCATCGAATGCTGTGTGCTTCTGAATCTTGCTCTGCAGATTACTTGGCTCGCGATAGTTTTCGTCTAGAGCCACTTGGAGTTTCTGTACCAGCCAGCGATCGATTTCATAGAGACTGCGCAGGAACTCCTGCAGCTGCAACGATTGCAAAAGACGATGCTTGCGTTCAGCGGTCAGATCCAATAGCTTTTGTTTCCTGCGAAGCACATAGGCCAATTTCTCACTTATCAAATCGGCATCCTTGGGATCACCCTCCAGTATGCTGTTGGCAAACTTCTGCAATGCATCCACATGATCTGCATCGAGCAGCTTCTCAAAGGCATCGTGCTTCTTAAGCAGACGTTCAACAGCTGTATAGGAATCACCCAAATCATCGTTGTTGAGGAAGGCCTCCTTGTTTGCCAGCCAAATTTCGACCTGTTCTACTTGAGCCTTGAATAGCTGCAGTTGATGTGCTTCTGTTAGATCACGAGCACGTTCACTCCACGCCTCGTGCAGTGTCTGATGCAGTTCCTCCAGCACTCGCAGATATTGCTTAACACTCTCCGGTTGCTTTGCCTGACCGCTGAGCTGTTCACCATGCTGCTTGAGTGAAACGAAAGCCTGATCACGTCCCTCAATCTCTACCTTGCGCTCCTGATGCAGCTCCAACTGCGTCTCACAATCGTTGATGGTGGATGGAGCTTGGGTGGCATTCATTTTCTTGACCATGTCGTTGACCCACAGTTCCAATTCACGCACATCTGAGACAAACTTGTGAGTCAGATATGCCTCGTTGAGCACAGTCTGTCGCTTAACGGATAGATTCTGCAGATTACCCCAAGATTTGTGAAGTTCCTGCAACTTACGCTCAATTACCTGAGCGCCACGTTCGGGATATTTGCGTATGAGGAACTCGGCAGCTGTTTCATGCTCATCGATCTTTTGCTTAACAGCAGACATGTCACGTTCGAGGGCCTCTTCGCGTCGGATAAGTGCCTCAACGGCAGCCAAATCGCGACCTGTGTCCGCTGAGCTCATGGCAAGTGCCTTCTCGGCAATACGCTCCGCTGTATCATCCACATCTCGGTTAAAGACATGAATCTCATGAGCGCCACCCAGAAGAGCACGATATGCATTTAGTGCACCTTGGAGCTGACGCCAGTTGTGATTGAAGTCACGACGACGTTTGTCAACGCTTTGTGTATCGGCTGGAAGTTGTGCCTGGTTGATAAGCTTATCGGCCAGCACATTGATGTGCTTAACCCGCTGATCATCCACACGCATATCGGAGTCGACGTCATCCAGTTTGCGCATAAGGGCGCTGCAGTGTTCAAGATCGCGTCCAGTGTCGCTGGCTTGCACCATCATCTCCTTGTCTCGTATCCAGGCCTCAATCTTATCTAACTGATTGTTAAACTCTAGAATATCCTGGGCCTCTTCGAGGCCGCGTCCACGCTGATCCAGTTCGGCAAGCAGTCCTTGCCAAGCGGCAAGCACACGCTCAATAGCCTGCTTGATTTCTGTCGATGATTCGTGCTGTTTGCTGAGCAGTATGACACCTGTGTCCTGGATCTCCTTGATGCGACCCTGGTTAGCAGCCACTTCGGCTTGGAATGCCTGATGCTTTTGCAGTTTCTTGATCTTCTCATCGAGATTTGTGACCTCTGCATAGCTAGCTGCATCAGCTTCCAGTTTCTTTTGCTTCTCATTGATCCAGGACTCGCTCTCGGCGCAATCACGCACAAACTTGGCATAGAGCAGGGCATCTTCTAGTTTATAACGACGCACTGCGCACAGATCCTTAACCTTTTGGCGACGTGCCAGCACTCCTTGGAGTATCGTTTGGATATTGGCGCTATCGTAATGACGCTGCTCGATCAACTTTCGGCCATGCTCCTGCAAGAGGGCGACCTTCTCCTCTTGTGTCTGAATGACACGTTCGAATTCATCGTGCTTCTTGATCTGGTTTTGGACATCCTCCACAGTCTGACCAAAGTCAGAGCTGCTGAGTGCCGCCTGCTGTGTACTTGACAGATTATCAATCTGTTTTGCATCGCGCAGGAAGCAGAACAAATCGATTTTCTGTTCCAGCATAATCTTCTTCTTGTTCCAGGCTGCATGCAGTTTCTGTCGCTCATCCAACATGGCAGCACACTTCTCTTCCACATCAGCGGCCGCATAGTGTCCAGTTTGTACCATTGAATCGCTCAGTTCATTCAGATAACGGAACTTATCCTCACGTGCCTCAATCTCACCATAGATGGCATCGTGTTGAATCTTCAAAGCTGTGGCACCTGCAGCATCGCTCACATGCTCTTCGGCCTGTAGAGCGGCGCGCAGATTTGCCGACCATGAGACAATATCACGGACATCAGTGAGGAAGGTTTGTAGATCAGAGCTGGCAGCCAAGCGATCGCCACGTGCCGTTGATCGTTCCTTTAGATCGTTCCAAGCAGCGACCACCTTATCTTGTTGCTGGGCAATAGCTGTGGCATTGGAAGGATACTTGGCCTGCAGACGCACTGAGTCCTCGACCAGCACTTGTAGCTGTGCCTCCAACGCAACCAGATCATTCTCAAAACCTTCATGCTTGCGCACCAAAGCCAAAGCCGAATTCAAATCCTTGCCCAGCTCCGAAGAGAGTGCTGCATTTTTGTCCTGTATGCGGAAAAGCGCCTCGGCCACATCACGATGGAAGCGATGGATTTCACCAGCAGCATGCAACTTCTGTTCGCGTTGATTCAGCAACTGCAAGAGATTCTCCCAAGACGTTCTAGAACAGAGAAACAAATTTTTACTCTTGACCTTATATAGGGCTTTGCTTTGCTTACCTTAATTGTTCCTGTCTCTTCTCCACCTCATTGGCATAGGAGCTCTCCGAGTCGATGAGTTTCTTTGCAAGCAGTTCACATTGATCCACACGATCAGCGCCGACCTCAACACGATGTTTCAAATCATCAAATTTGTTTTGCAGCAGCTGCAAATGCTCAAAGTCCTGTCCGTAGTCCTCCGATGAGGCAGTTTGTTCCTGTTCCCTTATCCATTGCTCAACCTCATCGGATTCCAGGAAGTATTCATGTTTCGATAGACTCTCCATGAGACGCATTTGTCGCTGTGAGGCCAACTTGTGCAGCGATTTCAGCATTTTCTCGATGAGCTGCTGCTTGGCGGCAAGGACTTTGCTGTCGGGATGCTGGGCAGCAACCATGGCGGCGCAGGTGTGTCCCATTTCTGTGACAATGCTCGAATATGTATCTAACTCCAGCTCGATGGTCTTGTGTTTGGTCAGCAACTTAGCAGCCGAATCACGATCACGACCGTATTCGGTGGATCGCAAGGCATTGTTGCGTTCACCCAACCAGGACTCAATCTCGCCGGCATCAAACAGATATTGCTGTGCCTTCAGTGACATTTCAAGCTTGCGCGTGCGCTCGCCACAGTGCTGCTCAAGATCCTGCCATGCCTGCTCCAGTTGCTCGCACAGCGCCTCCACATTCTTGCTCTCCGGATGCTGCTGAGCAACTAGAGATTGTCCACCTTGCAGCGCTTTGTTGATCATTGGCTGATGACCCTTGATTTCTGCCTCCAGTTTTTTGTGTTTCTTGAACAGCGATTGTGCTTGGTGCAGATTTTGTCCAAGCTCATTGGACTTGGCTGCCGGCAGATGATCGTTGATCCATTGGAATTCGGCATCCAGCTCGAAAACAAATTTGTGGAAGTTCAGACTCTCTTCCAGTTTATCACGACGCCTTTGTGTGGGATCACGAAGATCCCTAAAGCGTTGCTGCAGTTCCTTTGTCTCATCCTCAATGTTCTTGGCATTGAAGTGACCCTCGTGAGCCATATCATCGCCTGTGGAGACCAGCTCGGCAACCTTTTGATCCCAAATGGTTATTTCTGATTCAAGCATTTGCTGCTTGTTGATAAGATCCTTGCAGCTGCGCAAATCATTGCCTACATCCTTGCTCTTGAGTGCCGCATCCAGTTCATCAACCTTCTTCTTAGCATCTTCAATGGCACGATTGTGTTCTCGTTGCGATGCAGCCTGTTCCAGCTTACGTCCCTTGTCTTCGGAGAGTGTAAGCAAATCCTTCCACCTCTTGTTCAAATCAGCCACACGATGCTCAACCTCGGGCACACGGTTCTCGGCTTGAATCAAAGCCTGTCCATCCTTGTTTACATTACGCAGCTGTCCTTCGTTTGCACGCAATTCACGCTCGAAGGCCTTGTGCTTCTGCAACTTGCGTGGCAGATTGGTTAGATCGCGATAGCTCTCGTCACCAGCGATTTTGGTTTTGTCCTGCAGCCAGGCCTTCAAGTCATCAGCCTCGGCGGCGAACTTGTGATAGTCCTTGGAGGCCTGCAGCAGACGCTTGCGTTCAAATGCACGATCCTTAACAGCCTTACGCTTGCCCAGCACCTGTTTGCGACGTTCGGCAATGCTACGAAGGGTTAAATAAAGTGTTAGCACTCGAATTTTGTAAGTTGACTTCTTTTTCCTACTTACTACTTGGCATCGTAGTGATCATTTGCAATAAGCTTGTCAGCATTGTCTGAGAAGCCCTTGAGGATCTTGTCCTGTGCCATTAGGCTCTTCTCAAAGTCCAGATGACGCTTAAGTATGGCCTCCACTTCATCCAGCGATGACTACACAAAAAATTAAAGAGATTTATTATAAAAGGAAGGGTTTTAAAATTTTGCATGCTTTGCTCTTACGCCCAAGTTGTTGTACTCCAGGAAAGCCTCGTGACTCTTGGTGGTGGCATCGATTTTGTCCGCCTCACGGTTAAACATTTGCAGTTCGACGCACTGTAGCAGCCACTTTTGCTTTTCGCTCCAGCCACGATGAATGGCATCCTGCTCAGCCTTCAGGCGTTCAATAAGCTGAACTGTCTCTGCCATGTTGGGTTTGCCATCGGACAGCTGTTTGCCCAATTGAATAACCTCAACGAATTCGTTGTCATGGGCCTTGATGTCATCACCCAGATCATTGTGCTTTTTCAGCAGATTGTTGGCGGTTTCCACATCACGTGCAGACTCATCTGCATTAAGCTGATCCTTGACGGAATCAATCCAGGCAAGCAGGGTCTTGGCACTGTTGTTGAAGATCTGTTGGCCAACTTCACTTTCGATGCGAGCACGTAGCTCACTGCCGCGCAGCTGCACTTGTTGCCACATATCTTGCACCTCCTGCTGGCGGGCATTGACATTGTCACGCTCTGCGGGATAAGCATTCTTTACGGAGTTGCCCAGATAGGTGACACGATTGACCTTCTCCTCAACGGGTGCCAATTCACGTTCCAGATTTTGATGGCGTCGCTGCAGGGCTTGGACTGTCTTAAGGTCAGGCGTTATGACAGCGGTGTCCAGCTGTAGCATCTTTTCGCTCATCCAGACCTTGGCCTCGTCACAGGTGCGATTAAAGAGCTCCACGCTGGAAGCGCCCTCCAAGCTCTTCTCACGCTGTGCCTTGGCATTGTTGAGACGCTGCCAGATTTGATGGATTTGACGCTGCCTGGCTATGATCTTGTCCAACTGAGAGTGACCCTGATGGCGGAAGGTATCGACGGCACCATCGATCTCCTCAACACGCTTCGATGCAGCCGATAGATCGGTAATGAACTTCTCAAACTTGCGCTTGGCATTGTCCACACCATCGCCATCGTCGATCTTGATCATGCGCTCCTTCTCCTTCATCCACTTCTCAAAGTCATCACATTCGCGATAGAAACCAAACAAATGGATCGAATCTTCGAGCAATGCATGACGCTTTTGTGCCATCTCTTGCAGTTCATCGTAGGTGGTATTGATGCGTTGCTGGCGCTTCTCCACGCTATCTGCATTCTCGTTGATGCTCATATTGGAAGTGCGACGTTGCACAAGAGGCTTGGGGTCGACGCTTACTGGACGAATGCGCTTTACAGGCACCACTTGCCTTACGAGTATGGTCTTCTTAACCTTCTGCAGACTCTTGACCTTCTCGGCCTTGGGCACAATGCAGGCAACGGGACGTGCTTCGATTTCGCGTACATAGTTAGCGGGTACGAAACCTTCGTGGCCATTATCCTTGCGCACACACCACCAATCATCATTGGTTTTGGACTTCAGCAGCATAACCTCGCCCTTCTCCATTTTCATGCCCTGACCCTCGAAGGGAAAGAGTGAACGCACATGGGGCAGCATTTTTGTTTCGGTTACCTTCTTGTGCTCCAACTTCTCGACCCACTCATCCTCCCACACCTCCTTGGGCACCAGACGAGTCTCGTTCACCCACTCCTCTTGCTCCAACTCGGTCAGGTCAGGTTCAGCAGCCGTCAGCTCCAAAGTGCAAATGCCTGCCTTGATGAGCTTATCTGCCTGCTGATTCAGGTTGAGAATGTCGCCGGAATAGGCATTAAGCTCACCCTGCAGATCACGATGACGTTGCAAGAGCGCCTGCGCTGAGGGCTCATCGTTGCCATAATCCCGCGAATTGACCAGAGCCATTTTCTCATTCAACCACGACTCAGCCTCATTGGCATCCGTATAGAACTGATAGGCCTCGGCGGCATCCTCCAGCTGGCGGCGTCGCAAGTCAACAAGCGATTCCAGCGCCTGCCAATGCTCCGCCAGGGAATCAATGCGACTCTTGATCTCGCTGGCACGCGGATGCTTCTCGCCAATCAGACGTTTGCCTGCCTCCGACATTTGTGAAGATTTTGGCTTGCGCGACTTGATCTCATCCTCGAGAGCTTTGTGTTTCTGCTGCAGCGAGAGCACCGCACGCAAATCCTTGGCCGTTATGCCTGTCTTGCAGATGCGCTGTTTATCCACTAGCCAGCCTTCTTCGTTGTCATAGTCCTCCATGAAGTGATGGAAATTACGGGCTTCCTCCAGACGTGCGCGACGCTGTGCAGAGAGCTTCAACAGCTCAGCATATGCCTCCTCCAGTTGGGCGAGACGTTGGGCCAACACGGCGGCATCCTTGTGCTCGGAACTCTTGTAGGGCAGGGCCTGACGATTGAAACGCTTTAGCGTCTCACCATAGGTGTTCACTTGCAGCTCCTGCAGCGAGTGCGCTTGAAGCAGCTCCTCAACACCCAGGAGATGTGGACCCACATCTTCGGAGGCAAACTGCTGTTGCAGTTCACGCACTGATTCCGTTGTGCTGGCAATCTCACGCAGCAGATTCATCAGATTGCTCATTTGCGAAAGATTGAGACGTTGATTCTCGAGCAGCTCCAGCAATTTGCGCCACTTATCCATAACCTCCTGCTCGCGACGCTTCACACGCTCCTTGCCATGATAGTTCTCCTTCTCCAGCTCGTTGGCCATAGCCGTTAGATCATTGAAACGTTCCACACGTGCCAATATATCTGCAGAGATAGCCTCGTGCTTCTTCAATGTGGCATCCACTTGACGCAGATAGCGCGGATCTGAAAGAACTTGAATCATCTCCTTCAGATAACCCTCACGCAGCACGGATTTCTTCTCGAACTTGTAATTCAGCTGCTCTAGTTTCTCCTGACGCAGAAGCTCATCACGCAAGGCAACCTCACGTTTGTGCTCAGCATATTCCAGTATCTGCCAGGCCTTCTCGATGTCATTGACCAGCTGACCATCCTGGGGATTGTAGGACGGCTGATTCAAAGCCTTGAGCAGCGTATTTATGGTAAAGTACAAAGCCTCAATCTCGCTACGTTCCTTGTATCTAAAGAAAGAAGGGATTTTAAGTAAATGTGCTCAATAGAATTATCTCTCCTACTCACTTGGGTGGTTTTTCAATGGTGCGATACTCCTTGAAGGCCAACAGTTCATGCTGTATGCCCTCCAGTGAGTTGGGCAAATCCCGCTGATTCAGCTCCAACGTCTTTTGTCTGATCCAACTGAGCAGATTTGTGGTCAGGCGTTCATAGTGCATCTTCTTACGATCGGCATCCATAAGCTGGCCCACAATCTATACGAGGGAAAAAGGGAGAGAGAGCTAGTTAGACAACTTTCTAAGGCCCAACCCGAGATCGAACGGCATCAAATCGAATGTGCGAAGTAGAGCGTTAACTAGATCGAAGCGCTCGTTACGCTGCAACAGCTCCCGACAGCGCACCCAAGCAATGCCCCCGACCCTGACTGTCACCCAAGCCCACTCCTAATCAAAGGTGTGTTAGACTCACATTAGCAATGCGCTTGCCGCTCTTCTGTTCGTTCTTCATGCGCGCAAATGTGTGATAGTATGATGCCACATAGGTCAAGATCGATTTCTCATCCGGTCGCGCCGAATCGATATCCTCCGCATCGAGCAGACTGTAAGAAAGAAAAGTATTTAGAACTACAAGAAAATTGTATATTGATAATTGACTTACCTTGGTATGCCCAATTCGTTGGCAGCCGTATCGAATGCATGATTCAAGTTATCCAAATTGGAATTCTTTGAATTGACAATGGTGCTGTATTCAAATAGATCGGGTCGGTGCGAATGGATGAGCGCATTGAAACCCAAACCGGAACGCCATGATGATGTAAAGTCCTGTATATTAACGCCTGGATAACCATGCGTCTTACGCTGACACCACAACAGCAATGCATCTTTGGCTGAACGTTTCTCACTGGATTCGTTTTCCTCATCCTAAGAAAAACACAAATACAATCTTAATAGGTCGTTCGTAGTAATAAGAACATTTAACTTACAACATCGATGACGATTTCCTGAATTTGGAAACGCAAAATGATGGTCCAAATGAGACCCAAGATCAATCTGGGATTGCCATCGACAATGTCCTCAGCACCAATGGACTCTAAGCGAACCTGTTGCGTAAAGTGAAATGATATACAAGTGCATTAGTTTTCATTCTATACTACAGGGTTTAGGTTGTAGGGGCTCTGGCTGCTCCGTTTCGCTAAGCTGCACGTCTCAAATTACGCTTCTTACAACGTCCGTAACAAGCGAACCGCACAGAGAGCTTGAGCTGCTGCTGCTGTTTCTGTTGCTTTGGTGTTTGGGGCCAACAAGTCACGCATTATCAGAGTGAATGCCTTTGCTAGGTGCTTGACCCCCTATTGCGTATGTGTTTGTATGTGTGTGTGTAAGTATTTGTTTGTCTCAGGTTCATTTGAATTTATAGTAGGTCATGGCATGAAGAACAGGTAGACACAACACAGATAAAATAGAAATAGGCGAAGAAAGCATAAGTTACGACTTGATCTTTATCATCGCATACAAAACTGAGCTTTTTAAAAACTTGATTAATGACCCCAAAGCGGTTATGTGCCGAAGTTGAAAGAATTTATGTATGTCGCTTGACCACTTTGTACGCTCTATTGGCTAAGATCCTTAACTAAATGATTGCTCAGTTGTGCGTTAAGTGTTTCTTTTTCTTTCTCTCTCTGTCTTTTACTTTCAAGCTTCTTCAAGCTGAAAAACCAATTAAAATGCAATAAATGCCGATGTCAAACGCAACCCAAAGACAAGCCCAAAAAACAACAACTTTCACTGCGTCGAAAACAAATACGTGTACACAGTGTCGTTGTTGTTGTTGTTGTTGTTGTTGCTGTTGCCATTGCAATACGTACAAATTACATGCATTCAATGTGCATTAAAAGCGTCATTGTTTCTAATTAGATTAGGCTTAAAGAAAAAGCCAACACACACACACGTAGAAGTTAGACCTCAAGCGAAACTATGTCGCACGCTAAGCTGAGAGCAAGAGAGAGAGAGAGAGAAAGAAATGGTTTGAGACTTAACTATGGATTCCATTTAGAGCTGAGCTGCCTGCACACACACACACTCAATTAAAATCAAAATCAAGCAAAGAAAGTGTGCGGAAAATGTGCCGACACGAAGCGTTAAAAAAATATATAAATACGTATTTATATATATATAAAACGAAATTAATCAAAAATAGCTTAATAATAATAAGTAAGGAAAAAAGAAATATGCAACGCGTGCATTAGAAAGTATGCAAATATTTCTGCAAAAGGTAATTAAATATTTGTGTATGTGTTTGTTTGAATGTTTTTTTTTATGTATGTTGTAGCACATTTGTCAGATGCAGTCTTGCATCTAAAGTGTCGTTGTTGTTGTTGCGTCTTATAACTCTCTTTCGCGTGGCTCATGTGGCAAACAAAGCACGCAAGCACATTGCTACGCGCAGCTGCCTCAAGACTTGCACTTTCTACAAATGCGTAGGCCTCTCCCTCTGTCTGTCTCTGTCGCTGACGCCGTCGGCTATATACCCTTCTCTTTGACAGCCACTTACCTTGGTGTGCAAGAATGCCAGACTCTTGTTGACATTTTCGATTTTGTGTACGCGCATACGTCCGCTATTCGGTTTGCCCAGTTTCTCCGACGATATAATCTCAAGCAGCTTCAGCAGCTTGATGCCATCGGCTAGATCTGTGAATAGGTCTTCGACCTCCATTTTGGCCTATGGGAAAAAGCGAGAAAATCAATAAGTACTATTAAAGTAAAAGCGCAACTGAAGTTTTCTCACCTTGATCAAAAACGAATTCATCCATTTTGTAAAGGTCTTCTTTTGGATGTGTAGACGCTCCTCCTGCAGCGTCTTGATGCGCTCATTCTCGAATTTGATAATGCCATCGCGTTGCGTCATTGTTGTATTGTTGCCGCGGGTGGAGGACGACGATGCCTGCTGCGTTGAGTAGCCACCGGGCTCATATTGTGATGCTTAAAAAAAGAAGAGACGCAACAAAACCAAGGATTAGTGCAGCTCTCTAACAAAGCCATACAAGTGCGAAACCAAAACCGTTTAGCATTTGTTTTGATTTCATGCACAACAACACCTTCACCGACAATCCCACCCATTGGCATTTGGCCTTTTGTTGCTGTTGTTGCCAATACATACATAGTTGGCAACGCTTCGGTGCATTGGCATGATAAGAACATTTCTTTTGTCTGTGTGTGGGTTTTATTTTGCCACTTATCGCAAGTCAAAGTAATTAATGGGCATTAGCTTATATGGAAGTTTAAATATTGAATAAATGACGTTACAAGTGAACAGGTAAATAGTTGCGTCCAATTAAAGCCCTTGCCATTATCTAAGTTTACGTTTAGAAATGACAGCATTAAGCAAATATGCCAGAAAAAACAATTTTGTCTGTAACAATCTAAGAGACAATTCGATGATTCAACTACCTTTAACTGCAAATATGTTTCTTTCTTAAAACACCTTGATAAAATTCGAATTAATAGCTTCTAGAAATGATCTAATACATGTGCCAAAAAGTACTTTCATTGGTAACATTCATTGTGGTTAGACGTCATCTTTATTTTCCATCACGTATTGTCGTAATTCTTTTAGCTATTAGTCAATGGCTTTATTTTGGGTGTTGTGATACAATCTAGTAACATAGATTAAGCAAAAAACTAAGTTTCCAACAACAACCACTAAAGTTAAACATTCCGGCCTCTGCCGTAATATAGCAGCGTTATCAGCAATTAATAAACCACCAAAATGGTTTCACATATAAATATTTTTTCGTTTTTTTTGTACTTTTTATCAACTTGACAATGGTTCGGATTACGTAATATTTGGGCTATGCTGGGAAACACAATAAAACAACTTTACGAAACGTTGATTTGTTCTTGTAGTATGTCACGTAGTTCTAGAATATTTATTGTACATGATACATTACTATGTTGACAGCTATATTCTGGTTAAAAGTAGTATCATGTGAGAGATAAGATGGGGGGAAAGAATACTTTCACTTAGATCACGCACATTAAAAACCTACCCAAAGATTGACGTTCATACGATATATATCGTTTGTATTCATTGCGTGAAAAATTCGAACGCAATATACTATTGTATTCCATAGTTAAGATCTGATTTCACAAACTCTATGCACAGCAATTTTTCTTTAAAATTCTCCAAAAAAGTTTCGATCTTTAGTTCGTTTCGTTTGGTTTGCTGGACGCAGTTGCACGCACTGCCCGCGCCGTTGGGACACTGAAGAGGCAGCGCTGCTTGTTTCTTTATTCTGGGCAAAGAAAAGCTTTTTAGCCAGTCGGCTTTATGCCATTTATCAGATAGCGAACAAATTTTTTGGAGCTATGTTCGGCTAAGAAGAAAACCGAAAGTGGCAAAAAAGAAGACGAATTCTTTTTTTTAGTTTCTGCGTATGGTGAATTCCTTTTATCGTTATCATTTTGACTGTTGTACTAAAGCTTAAAACAGATAACGCAAAAATGTGTAACGAACGAAGCCCCAAAACAAACCTTGTCAACCCTGGCCGGCGAGTAACGCTTTATCTTATCGACCGATATCACATCTCGCATACCTTTCGCATATGCCGTCCCCTATAGATTATTTCGAATATTTGCAGAAATGCAATTAATATGAAAAGTACTTCACACAAAATATATCATAAATTCATGTGCCAAAAATGGAGTTGACAGTTATTTATTAGGGACATATGATGACATCATAAAGACTTAAGCAAAAACTTAGTTCTTAATTGCCATTAATCTTTAGAACGCCTATTTCTTATATTTTGTCGTTTAGCCGTGCTTGGCCCATTGTCTTTAAGCTGTTGCTGAGGTCATCTAAAAGACACTCAAAAGGCAAACAAAACACTTTTGCAAAAGTACACAACAACAACAGCAATAACAACAGGCCGTATAAAATGAAAAATCAATTAGAGAAAAAAAAAGAGGTGAAAACTAAACCAACAACAGCGTGACAATAAAACTTTACCATACGCCGCATATGCCGATAACAGGTGCCGACGTTAACTTTCTTATCTTTTGGCGCTCTCAATACTTTGCTAACAAACAGACGTAGAGTATTATAGTAGAGTATATAGTCTGGCACCCACATAGCGCAAATTGAGGCATAACTTTAGGCTTTAACACGAAAAGCTATTAAAACAAAGTGCAGACATTTGGCAGATTGCATTCTTAAACATTGGAGCTGAAAACGTTTTTACCCCTAGGGAGATGAAAGTAAAGTTTAAGTGTTGAATGGACGTGATTGAAGTGTCAGATACCCTACACCAAATGGTATGTCTAAACTTAATGTCATAAATTCTGCATAACTACAAGACTCTAGACACCCCATAGTGTCGCGGCATTTTACAGGGCATAGAAACGTTTAACAGCTGCCAAACGCGACTATTTTTAGTGCCAAAACGTTAATAGGCGGCAGGCAACACGACGCGTTCGGATCATAAAACAACATGAAAGTAAGAAAATACACAGAGTTTACACAAATCAAGAGAGAGAGAGCGAGAAAAGTGCATCCTGTTTACGGGCATACCAAAAATAAACACACACAAACAAGACCTAGTGCGCAGGCGTATGCACAAGGATTGTTTTAGGAGAAACATGAGGCGCACATCTGTGTCGACAGCTGAGCCCCAGAGTTTGCCAGAAGGCGGCAGCATTGCATTTTCAAAAATAAATTTGTATATCGTTATTTTTAAACAGCCACCCCATTGAGTTTTTTTGATGATCATTTTAAGAGCGGCAAAAAGATGTTGTTTGGTGTCTAAGAAAGTTGTCTGGCTGCTGATTAGGCGTGCAATAACCTCACAGCGCTTGAGGGAGAGATTTGCATAAATCAATAAACATTAGGCATAAACCAATTTTCTACTGTTTTTTTCTTTCAAGGCAAAACTGCAAAATCATTTGCATGCGCGGAACGTTTGTCC
This sequence comes from Scaptomyza pallida, assembly GCA_018152965.1. NCBI lineage: Eukaryota > Metazoa > Arthropoda > Insecta > Diptera > Drosophilidae > Scaptomyza > Scaptomyza pallida. The sequence goes on from JAECXP010000107.1 coordinate 4,915,099, forward strand.
TAATCATTTTTCGTTGAGCATTGGAATTTAATTATAACCTGCGATCGCTGAAGATAACAATTTATTTGATGGTCTTTATGAGATTTTTCCCTCTGCCTTCCCCTGAAGCCCATCGTCAAACACCTAACAATAAGACCTGTAGCACAGTAAAATTTTGTGCTGTTCTGTTTTTGCCTAATTTGGGAATTGTTTTTGTTGTTTTCTGTCAAAAAAGTCGTGCATAAAATTACCTCATCACTTGCCGAAAATTAAAATTCAGTTTTGGCTTCAATGACAACAACAACAACAACAATAAATACAAAGTCAGAATCAGAGATTCCATCAGCTTCCAAAAAAAAAAAGCAAACAAACAATGTTATAAATTCTTTTGTTTGTGCCTCGCATGCTAAACAATTTCCAAAACAAAAAGAGAAAACCTCATTGAAATAAAAAAAAAAGAAGGGGGCGAGAGTTTGGATTGTAAACCTTGAATTTATTGGGAACCTTTATTTAGCTGACAGCACTTCTAACGGTGATTTTGTATTTCTATTTATAAGTAACAACATGATTATAAATAACTACGAAAGTTTTGTTATCATGAAAATAGAATTATGGCAGTGAAAAACTTGATACGATTATAAGTTGGGATTGTAGGAAAAATTCAAGTTTTGAAGCAGTTTTGGTCTAAAAGGTCAAAGCATGCCTACAAATATGTTGGTTTTTGTTATGTTAGTATAAAATTTCAATCAATTTTCCATGAGCTCACATTTATTGGCTTTTTTTAATCGTTTGTGCATGTTTGCCTTAAAACTCAATTATTTGAATAAATTCCCATGCGAACACACACAACTTTTGAAGCTATCCTTCGCCTGTCAGCTGCACTCAAATTGTTAAAGCTCTTAAAAAAACCTATCTATTACCAAACATTTTGGCTCATTATTGTCATGACTACATAAAAAGACATATGTGTGTGTGTTGTCTTCATTTTGATGGCGGGTTTTGCTTTATTATTGCCCCAAAAGTTATTTTGCGAAAATTAGTCAATAGCCGGGGCCCGCCGCCTCAAGCCGCTCTTCTCGTTTCTTATTGCCATTACTTATGCCTTTGAAAATATTTTTTTTATCTATTATGTGTGTGTGTGTGTTTGTTTGGCATTTGTTACGCCCCCTGGGGCGTTACACCCGCGTCGTAGATACAAGAGACCAAGACAAAACTCCACACTCCATGACATCATCCCACAGCTGCGCATTTGTATCTAAGTATCTAGCAAATACATGTTGTATATACTCGTTGCCGCCAGAGGGAACGAATTTTAGATTTTGCGGCTTGTGTTTTCTGCGCATGCGCAGCAGCTACTGTATTTATTCATTTTGGGTTTTTGGGTGTATGTTATTTTGGCTCATTTGGCATGCAAATGGAATTTAAGTGGGCGCCGCTTGACAGTGAAATTTTTGCTATTGTTTTGTTGGCCACATTCAAAAACGGTTTATTCAAATCAATCAACAAATCACAATTACACAGTTTACAGCTATTGATGGGATAAAGTTTTCTGGCTTCAATGGATGACATCATTTAATTTTGCAATTCGTAGAAGAACCTACGCTACGCTTCTTTTTTTGTCGATTTATTTAGCATGTGCCATTTAACAGCGGGTGATGACCATTATAAGAAAGAGCCAAGAATTCGACAGAGTTCAACAAACAATAAAATTTCACTCATCACTGTTTTTTTTTGTTTCTTTGTTTAGAACAATAAAGATCAATTAAAAGTGAAATTTCTTATTTTTTGTATGATTAATAAACTGATTTCATAGATTCTGCTTTTTATACCTTAGAACTATTATATGGGTAAGAATGGGTATATTGGTTTTGTGCAACAAACAGAAGAAAGCATCTTCGACCCCAAATAAGTACATTTATTCTCCATCAGCATTATAGACAAATTGGATTAGTGTTAAAAAAAAAATTGTGGGATGAAAATGAAGTAAAAATAGATTCTAGATTTAAGTGCAGTACAATTTAAGAGCTCAAACCAAAATACTTAATGTATTGCCTTTAAAAATCGGTAAAAATTTGACGAAGTTTTCACAATCGAAAGTTTTTTTCACTACTCCCAAAACGATTTTTTTCAAAAAAAAAAAAAAAAAAAGAAAAATTTGTTATAAAAATCGAGTAAAAATACGTTTCAAGATTTAAATGCAGTTTTATTTAAATGCTCAAAACAAGACTTGTGGTGTATGATATTTGGAAATCGGTTGAATTTTGACGATGTAATAAAATTGGAAGGTTTTGTCCAACTTCCAAGTCGATTATTTATCACAAAATTTTGAGTTGAGTTTTAGGTATCTCTTAGTCGGAAATTCTCCACAAGAGCCTTCTTTGTTTTAATTATTAATTTTTGATCAATCCAAAAACGTGTATAGAATATAGCCGGAGGGCTCGTAAAAACACAGCGGCATATTCATTAATTATGTGCCAAATAGTTAAGCAGCACGCGTTTTAAACGCGTCTTCTTAACGGCTGTGTAATTAAGATTCGTTATACCGGATATATAGGCCCATTAATCAGCTCACTTCTTGTTGTGTAACTGATGAGACTCATTACAGACCCATACATGCACAGGTGTGAGCATTTCAACAGGTTTATAAACTGATTGATTTCCTTTTAGCGACTGCTATTAATTCTTGGTTAACTTTAAAGGGGATGTGCCACACAATTAGCAATGAGTAGCAAATTAAAATCAGCTGAAACGATCGATTAGTAAGTAAAACAATCAAAGAAAAATGCAATCACAATCTGCAGTTGATATTGTAAATTTAAGTTTAAGTATGACTTGGGATAAAATCCAAAAAACTAACTTTTTTTATACCAATTAGTTTAAAATTATCAAAGGTTGTTGCAAAAAACTTATTGTAAATCATCTCATGAGGCATAATAAAAGGAGTTTGATATTTATTGGATTTCATAGAGTATATTTTTAGCCATTACTTTGGTGGGTTCGTACTTCCCTCAAAGACAGTCATCAAATATATAAGAATTCCAAAAACTTTGGTTTGCACACATAAAATTCTTGGTAACACTTCAACTGTAAGCTAAGAACAAACAAATATAACTCAATTTGTCAACAAATAAAGAACATTTCTATACATTATTATTCTTGTTTCTAAAGGTCATCAGTTACATTCCTTAAAGAAAACTCTCTGCCTCTGCGATCTGTAATTAATAGACATTGTCTAAGCTGCAGCCTACTAGGGGCCAATATTTTCCTCTCAGACAACGAGGTAAGCCGGTTTGGAAATGAAATCAAATGATATGAGCGAGAAATGATTTGCATATGCCGCTTAACAACAACACACGTGTAAATCCAAAAATGGTAGATCAACAACCGTGAGTCACATGAGGCAAAACAGAAAACCGTATAAGTGTGTACTAATGACAAACATATTTGAGCCACAACAGAGTCACAGGGTAAATATTTGAACAACTACATAACACCCTAAAAAAAACACAACCTCAACGAAATATTTCCGTTACGTTTTTTTCGCAGGAAGTTGCCAAAGCAAATGTGTGTGCGTGTGTTATCGAAGTTTGAAGAGCTTGTAGAGCTTCGAAAGGTTCTTCACAACGCTATCAGTTTGGCAGCTGTAACAACCCCTCACATAACATCTGACGTTTAATTTTTAATTAAAATGTACCACAACAATCTATGAAATTATGAAGACGATCTCAAACGCACATCTACAAGCTGCAAACTAAACAATTCAATTCCAATTTGACAGCTTGATGCCCCGAAAATAAATATGAGAGCATTCATAGCTTGCGTGTAATTGAAATCGAAAGCACTTTCGATCTGTCATTGGGTTTCTATTCAATTGGCTAAGCCCTGAAGTGGTTGTGGAAGTTGGCACCCCAACAAAACTGTCAACTGTCTCATACTTCACAGTCGAACCACTTTAAATATTTACTCAAACGATCATCATAATATTTTCTTTGTCTTTTTGGCCATTAAAGTTAAACAACATTTTTAATTGCCTCGTTTATTTGTAAATCGTTTCGAAAAGCCATTAATAAATATTATTTCGATAGTATTTCAAGTACTACACCAAATTTTTTTCTTAACTGAATAACCTTGTTGCTCATCATTGGGGTTTGTTAACAACATGTGATAAGACTTTTTAAAGTACAAGTTATGATTTTTAAATGAATTTCAAACGATTTCAATGTGTTTTTGATGAGACACGAACTGTGATATGGGTTTGTTATTACAGACCTATCCAAAAATTGTATTGCATTTTGAACTCGAAAGCACATTGCGCAAACCACACAACAAATCGTTTAATATTACATGACGACAATATTCATATTCATAATTTTGATGACGTTTATAATATAAAGTTTCTCATAAGTGAGCATAAATTATAAGCTAATAGGATTTTAATAACAGTGTAGTAGAATACACTTCTAGAGATAGCAGCTATTCAGTAGCTTATTAGGGCTTTAAAAAGTTTATGCGTGCAATAAAAAAAAATACTATGCAAAGTTGTTGTTTAGTTTTGCGCATAAAGACTTATCAGCAGAGCATCTCTTAACTCTTTTGTGCTCATTTCATTATCTTAAGCTGCTTTGCCAGTTCGTCAAAAAGACGTTTCTTTTTTTCTTTTTTTTGGCGATTTAACGCCCCATTCCTTTTTGCTTTGGGTCCTCGCCACATTTGCCGGGTGGCCAATTGCAAAAACGTGTTTCATGTTTCGGCATATGCAAATTGACAGACTGACTGCCTCGAGAACTGTCGCTCAACAATATATAAAAACTTTCAATACGCCGGCATCATAATAAAAATCGTAAATAAATAAGCCAAATAAACCGAAAAAAGAAATATACATACATAACTTCACGCTACAATGCTAAACAGACGCAACAGTTGTTGTACGAAATAAAACCGGTAAAGAATCATTTTTTGAAGGCGAAAAGCAAACAATATTTCGTCTTTAGAGTTTAACCAACGGGGCACGAGTTTTGCTTGCTTTATTTGGGTTCTTATTCTTCTCTTTCTCTCTTTCTATCTCTCCCTTTCTGTTTCTTTCTCTGGCCAGCTGGCAATTACGGTCTGATGTCAGCGTTTAAGCAAATATTTTGTTATTTAACCGTGTAATTATACCCTTTAAGCTAGCATTGAGCGCATGTCAAACTGTTTGTAACGGTTGGCGGGTAAACTTAACTGTTAACGAAGCTCTAAAGAATGTCTCTATTTTGTATATATTTCTCGAAATAAAAAATAGTTTTAAAAAAAAGTTCTTTAAAGTTAAGCTTAAAGTTGTTTTTAAGATAACTTTTTCAACTTTGTAAATACAAACAAAAACCTTAATGACTCTAGAACCTTTCAGTGAATAACCTACACTAGAATTCAATTTACAAACCTGAACAATTGTGCAAATATTAAAAGCTTAAAGTGTACAAAAGGTACGACGTTAAAACAATACGTATATTTTCTGGCTCATTTTAACAACAAATACTTGTCTGATATTTATAATTTAATGCAACAGTAATGTAGTATGCGTGTGAGAGAGTCTAAAAACGAGTACTAAAAACTTTTTGAATTACAAGGTTAGGAATACAAAAGCTGAGAGCGAAACGCTCATTGAATGCAAATGTGAAACATTTGTTTAATGTCGAGTTTTTTTTATTATGTCTCTACGTAGTTATTTGTTGATGAGTCTTGAGTGTCTAGTCATAAGTTGCTTTTTTTCAGACTTAATTTCGCATCATCATCATCATATTCAGATGATCACATACACAAAGAGAGAGAGAGAGATCTAGGCAGAGAGATCGCTTGTTCCCAGCTAATTAATCAAGACAAGCTAGACAGTTAGCTCTCACCCATGATGCGAGTAGTATAAAGCTCATGAGTCAGACCTTTCAAGTTAACACTGACATCATGGCCTGCCAATTCTGCATTAACCGTTGTGCAGTTTTCTTTTTTTTTTATCGCACCTTGCAATCGATTGATAATGTTACTATCTGCAAATAGATAGTATTATTTTTTTATTGCACTGATTAGAGCTGGACACAAAGAAATCAACTCATAAATTGACTTAAGCAAAGTCACCTTTTCCGCTTGGACTGCAGATAACGGATATTCTGGACTAAAACTTGATGTCATTGGCGATCAAGCTAACATATACGTATATTATATATTTACATGTATATGTGTAAGAAGTGGAACGATTTGAGGCCAGAGAATGTACGCCCAAGAATGCTTAAGAGGAGCAACAACAACAAAAAACCAAGGTAAGTCTTGAGGCGTCCCCTTTTTCAGGGCCTTATTGTTGGGGCTTGGCTTTTGGTTTTGTGTTGTTTTCGTTCTTGGACTCACATTACACAGCTGAGCTGATCAGAGAGCTTGAAGCAAAATCCAAAGAAATTTTTGGCATTTCTGTTTTGTTGTTACGCTTTTTGATTTTCGATCGATGGTTGGAATACGTTGAGGGCAAAAACACACACACACGAGTACTGTGTTGAGTACATGGAAAGCATATGCAAAAAAAATATATATAAAAAATAAAAGGGGGCCAAGAAGCATTTACGAGTAGCGCACAAATGCGCATTGTTCTTGTTCGTTGCTCGATTTATATATACGCTTACTTATAGCCTACATCAACTAAAGCATTTAGTTTGCAATGCACTCGAGCAGGAAGCAAACATTTAGGCAAGAGTTTTTATAGGGCATAAAAGTTTCGGTGTGAAAGCAGCATTGTTGTTGTTGTGGTGTTGGTAATGCAAGCATTAAAATCAATGCCCCCGGGGGGCCGGCCATACAATCAACACCTTCGTAGGCAAGCTGCACAAACACACAAAAGCCGTCAAAAGAGTCGTCGCAGCGGCATTTTTACGGCTTCATCTTTTAGTCTTTTTGTGTCTTTTAGCAGCAAAGCAGCACAAAAAAAAAGTAGAGAAAAAGATATGTATTGTGCTAGGAAAATAATTACAGCAGTTGCCAAAGAGTAAGAAGAGACTACGACGAAATTCTGCCAATGCCCGGTGTAAAGCGGAAATAAAGTGCGCAAAATGTAATTAATTGCCTCAAGGCACAAGGCAAAGCTGAAGTACTGGGAGAAAGATCAGTTACCCGGCGGCCCAAGCGGCGTATGCTTAATGTGAAATCGTCGTCGTTTGCCTTTTTTGCCTTCAACTCTCACGACGAACTCTGTATATTTGTTGATTTCTTCTCATTTTTTTTTTTGTTTTCTGCAACTAATAAGCTAAATATTTTGATTGAGGCTCGCGGTTGAAGCTGCAACAACATCAATTTATTCGCCAGACATTATTAAATTCGTTTGTTGTTTTTAGAGGCAGCTCCAGATTGCCGACAATTTGCCAAAAAACACTTAAAGCCAGAGTCAAGGCTACATTTCGTATAACACATTTTTCGGGCATTGCGATAAGTTGATTTTTATGGTTTTCTTGATCTTGCCACGGCTTCTCTAGCTAATAACTGAGAGACGCTCTATGCTGTTGATAAGCTTTAGCGTCGAAAAACACTTCCGTTAAACAAAGGAAAAGAAATAGAATTATTCATAGGATTTTGGAAACAATGCAAGAAACAAACTAAGAAATATTTAAGCTATGATTTAAGACATTTATTTTTTAAACATAAGTTTTTTTTGAACACATTTTAGCAATTTTTTTTTATAGATTTTGCAAACGAGTTTTATGTTTGCATTCATCTTTAAAAGAAATTTCAAGTTTAAGATTGTAATAAATTACTTCCTGCCCACAGAAAACTATAAAATTTCTTTTGAATCTATGAATCATAAGCTGACAAACTTTGTAGAGATACGAAATACATATTTGTTTGGTCAATCAACCTTACCTAGAAAAGATATGATTGTTTATATGAATATTTGTTGTTGCTCAAAGCTTTATGCACCCAACACTCATACTCACACGCACACTCGTCCAACACTTGTCTTGATTAGCCAAATTCCATAAACCGTCAAAATATAAAAACCAGACACAGGCCACATAATAAATTGGTTTAACAAATAGAGAAGCAAAAAAGCTGCTCAAAATTATTTATGGTGCGACTCTAAACTTGAAAGCAAAGACAAAACCAAAAGTCAAATCAAAACCAAGAGGCAGCGCGAGAGAGAGGTGGGGGAGGTGGAGAATCAAGTATTTTTTGGTGAGAAATTTCACTCAGTTGGCAGCGGAAGGAAGGCGCAGCTAGTTTCAAGGTTGCCAGCGATATATTTCTATGATAATGGGCCAAACAGGTGAACGTTCTGAGTTTAAACAGATCTTATATATATTTCTATATGATTGTAATTGACTAAACAACCACAACAACAACAACGGAATGGATAAGATGACAAAATGAGCGTGGAAATACAAATTAAAATTGGATGTTGTTTAAATTGAGGTTGTGGGGCACAAGTTGTTTGGGGGTTTACAAAATTATGTTGTGGTAAAAAAAAAAGATAAAAGAAAATTGTTTAAGCTCACGATTTTGTGGGAGATTGTGACAAGAAAAACAAGTATCAGGGCTTTGATCGAAAAAACTCCCGACTAAGACATACCCTTAACCCGTTACGTAACGTTAACTCAAAGACTAAACTTCAAACTACGATAGTCTGGTGTTTCCGGTGTTGATATTTTTTTTTTTTTTTTTCTTTTTTATTTTAAATCTTTCGATACTTTTAAATTTGTTGATTTCTTTTTTGTAACTCCTATTTTACATTTAAAACCATTATACCCTCTTTGTAACCATTTTATGGGTTAAGGGAATAAATAACACGTAAATTGAATGAAATCATAAATATTTGTTTAAAACTTGAATTGGATTTAATTCTGGGCAAGCTGTACCTTATACATGGGAGTAAAAAGTTTTGCGAAACTCTTTTTAAGGTCTTTCTGACGCCGCCGCCGCCAAAATCCCACACAACGTCAACGGCAGTGTTGAGTGCCAAGTAAACAACAACAAAATATAAAAAACTGACCGACCCTTCACATACCCACATACATACATATATAGATATATACAGCACAAGCTCAACTAAAAATATCAAAAATATGCAACTGCAATTCCGCTGTAAAATCGTGCAAATTGTTTTTAAAGTCAATGTAACTATAATTGTATATATACACACATACATATACACATCTGTTAAGTGCATTTCCTGTGCCCTCTTGCTGCTCTTGTTGTTGTTGTTGTTGTGATATGACTTTAGCATATTTTTTCGGCTACGTGCAGTTACAAGCCGCAAAAGAAAACAACAAAAACCAAAAAAAAGAAAGCAAACCACAAGATTGAAATAACCAGTTTGTGTAGATCGAGTTGTTGTTGTTGTTTTTGTTGTTGCTGTTGTAGCCTTGAATGTGCATTTATTGTTGTTGCTCTTTGACAGACTCGCTGTTTTTGGCGCGCGCGAGAAAAAAAGAAAAACGTCTAAAAAGTGCAGCCAACAGGTAAAGGAAGTGAAAAGTGAAAACGGCACCAGCCAACAAATACCCTATAATCAGTTTGAAGTAATGCTCACTGCAATTCCAGATTAATTGTATGTTATAAAAAAGAACTTATTTCTTTCGTTCGCTTTGGTCCGCGCAGAATGTTTACAGCTGCATAACATTAAGAATTCTTTCAGCCCGTATTTATGTTGTCATTGTCATTGATTTGCATGTAAATTAACATTTTGTATGATCCGTTAGTGCTATTCACCGTTACAATATGAATTTTCATATTTTGAAGCGCTTCAAATGGAAAAGCATAAAAGTTTTGCGAGCTTTCAAATAATGTTCTCTCCTGTTTTCGCTCTGGTTAAACAGTAAAATGTCTGAAACTAAAGCTACGGGCGTTTGAGACAAGTGAAATAAGACACACACTCGCTCTCTCTATCGTGCACTCTCTTCTTCTCACTGTAAAAGCAGCTTTGCACTTTAACATACGGTTGTTTTCTAATTACTACGCTTGACACACTTGGCGCAACCAGCTTTAGCCAATTGGAACTATCTACATACATACATATGTATCTGTACCTGTATGTGTGTTAGTAGAACTGTGGTATGCAAATGCAAAAACCAAATCAACTTTTGTATAATTGAAAACTGTTAGCTTTGTACAGAAAAAAAAAATTTCCCAAACGAGCGATAAAAAAATATTGTTGTTGCTGCTCTTTGAATATCAATCACGTCAAAAACTTGAAAATGTCATTCAGAAGATCGCATCATTTTATTGAACAAAGTTGAGGCACTTTTTCTTATCAATTTTAAGCAAACAATTTGTTTCAGCCTTTCAATGTCGCCTGACATAAGTACTTTTTTTTATTAAATAAAGTCTATTTATACTACATATATAGAATATTTATGAACTGCGATTACAGTTTTTTTTCCCGTTTTGGACTTCGTTTTATATGAATATTTCACAAAACTGATAAGTGAGAACCTGTTACTTGCATTAATAATATTGAAAATACAAAAAAAAAAATCTCATTCAATTGAATTTGTCAGATGTGTCTTCATGGAAACTAGGATTACAGTCAATCCTCAACATAACAAACTTTTTCGTGACAAAGTTTTCTAAGTAACAAAGTTTTTTCTAGTCTTTTTAAGATTCTTTATATGGAAGCTTGACTGTATAAGACCTCAAACACTTGACTGTATCAGATAAGGTTTGTAATTAAACTGTAATATGAGCTAATGAGATGAAAATCTTTCTTGCTTGACAATTTCAATTTAACTATGACTAATAAAAACATATTCAAAAATCTTTTTTAGTACATTTTTTTGTCAGTCTTATCTGTCTCCTGCACAGTTCAGCAGTCAATTGGCGGCATTTCTCAACTGTTGGCGACCAATTTAAAAGGTTTTACGCCCTTTTGCAGGGCATTCATTCAATTAATTATGCGTATCTAAGCGATTCCTCTCTCTCTCTCTCTCTCACTCCAATTGAGCAATTATCATTAAAAATTGTTTATCATTATCTCTCAAAATGAAGGCCTTGTACAACATTTTGTGGAAGCCGCCAAATATGTATTCTACAAAAATTAAGAAGTGTAACTGGGTTGATTGATTGAAATACTAAATAAAAAATGCTGTGATTGATTGGACTGGAACTGGATGTGGAATTGGAATTGGAATTGAAATTGGAACTGGAGCTGAAAAATTTGTATCTGTTGCTTTTGGGATTACGTGTGTGGCCAAACTTTCAATTGTGAATGTAAATCTTACAAAAACAAAAACACAAACGATCAAGTACAGCGCACAAATTGCGCAAAACGCTAAAGAATGCCACGCCAACAACAACAGAAACAGCAGCAAGCAGTATAGTATGTGGAAAGAGTTCAGCACCAACAAGAACAACAACAACAACAGAGACAGCACGCGGCCAGCTGCACTCGAAAGAACGAAAACAAAAGCGCAGCAAAAAAAAGAATCAAATGGACCAACTTGGATTTACCAATAGGAATTATTTTCGTTCAAGAACAGTGCACGTCGCTACTCAATTACAGTTTATGAGTTGTTGTTGTTGTTGTTGTTGTTTGTCATAGAAGTGAGAGCGGCTCTCCCGAACTGTATTGTGCATACAGTTTGACAGCCACTAAGTGAGTGCAATATGCATTCATTTCTTGTGCATTGTGCACTCCAGCTTCCAACTCTATCTCTCTCCCTCACTCTTTTAATGTGCGTCGTTTGGCCTTTTAGTTGCCCCCGTTAAGCGTAATTTAATTAAGCACAATTGTCTCCGCATGCTCAAACAACAACGTACATATGTTCATACTTTTATAATGTCCGTATGTACAAATCACAGCAAACGGCGCGCCGTTGCTCACAAAATGACTCTCAAACTGCTTACTGTTAACGGTAATGGCTTAACATGTATTTAAATAGATTTTACCACACATATGCTCACATATTTACATATATATGCATGGTTTTTCTACAACTATGCTTGTGTGTGTGTGTGTGAGAGAGTGGCCAACTGGCCCAGGCGTATATAAAATGCCACGCGGAATGCGGTTTAAAAATAAACCAAGCCCAAAGCAAGCTAAAGCAAAGCACAGAGCAAGCGAGCTGCTTCAGACCAAAACGTGCTTTTGGCTAGAGACCCTATTTAGCCTAGTTTACAAGCCAGGCTTAATGACCACAGCTCTCGCTCGCTCTTACACTAGCTGCTGCTGCTGCGCACCTGTAAAACTGGCTCTCTTTCTTCCATTCATTCTCTCGCCAATTCAACTCCATCTCCCTCACTCTCTATGCTAATAGGAGAAGTGTGACAGGCGTTGGCAATTTTTATGATTCCCAAACACGCAATTTGCGCCCTTTCAATCAAACTGTACAGTTCGAAATGCCTCTAAACTGGATTCGAATTGGCGGCGATTATGCAACAAGTTTTTTTGAATGGGCTTATTATTATATACATATATTTTTGTGGCTTATTGGACGGCCATAAAATGCGCAAAGCCGAGCGTGGTAGCTGCTTTCAGGTGCGTTCGTTGACTGCATATAAAAAAATGTTATGATGTGAGCGCACACAATGTACACTTAACAAAAAAAGGGTATACGTCATAACGACGTATTTTAAAACAGTTTATTTAGCGGTATTTAACGGAAGATAATGGCGTTGTTAAATGAATTTAGAACAAATATCTTTGTAATTATGAAGCTTGTTAATGATTTGGTTTTTATTCTTACCTTTAACAGCTTCGTAATATCCCAAATCCAGCGTGAATGATTTATGTTAAAATCCTTCTGAACAAAAATATGATTTTTGTGTTTTGTTTACAGCTTTTGCTCCTTTCTCGTTCTCTTTTTCTATTCCTTTTTACCGCTCTCTTGTAAGCAGCGCACACACAAACACACACACATAAAAATTAGACGGCGTGATCTTTTCTATTCCTTTTTTTCTTCCTTCCCTTGTGTTGACTTTGTTGTTGCTGTTGGTGTCGTTTTGCTATTTGAATTAAATTAGATTTATTTTTTGGGTTTTAAATTTCACTAAACTAAGATTTTTTCTCCCACTCCGTCTCTTTCGCGTACGTTAAAACGCGTAAGCCACGAAGATCGATAAACACACGTAACAAAATAAGAAAAAGACGCTGAGAGAGATGGAGCAGAGAAAACCGGAAAGTTGTTGTTGTGATTGTTGCTTTACGCGGCGTTCTTTGGCTGCTGCGTTTTTTTTTTCGTTACTTGTTGCTGTTCTGTTGTTGTTCTTGTTGGTAGTAGAAAAAACTCAAAAACAAAAATCTCAAACTGAAAAATTTTATATCGTGTAAAAATGCCAACAGTTTTTTGTTTTTGAATTTTGTTTATGCTAAGAATTTAATATTTTAATTCTTTTGCTTGTCACTTGTTGCTTTTGACCTTAATACGCTCGTGTTTTTAACAAATTCCAATGCACAGCCACACACAACACTCACACTTTTACACTGATCTTCGCTTACACTCTCTCACCACACACACACAACGATGCGCAAAAAAACCAGCTTCGCCACTTTTTTTCTCTTTTTGTTTTTGGGCCAACAATTAGATAGCCGCGTTCTAAAACGCCGGCGCAAAAGGCGACTTTTTCTAATTAGCACAAAAACAACAGCAAATATATATAGCAACAATAAACGGCAGCAAACAACAGTTTAAACGGCTTAAACAATTGCGCATTATTGAATGGCTTTTATTTGTAACGATTTGATGTACATTTGTATGTAATTTTTGTTGTTTGCACTTTCGGTACGTTGCTTTACGGTTTAATTTTTTAGCGTTACGCGCTCTCGATTCACGCACGTCTTGTCAACCCACGATCTCGCTTTACAATGTTGTGGTCGATGTTCAAGCAACACATCGAAGCACCAAAGTATCGATATCTTTGAAAGCGATTCTTGTCCACATACTCGATATATTTATTGATGCATCGATATTCACTGATCAGTTTTGGCAACAAATTTAAAATTTGTCAACAGTTAACAAACAAAAAAACATTTATTCGAATTAAATTATTTAAAAATTATGAAAAACTTAATTCATAATAGACTTCTATAACATGCTGTATACAAATTTTTTACGTTGGGTGTTCATAAAAAAAATACTTATGTTTTATTCAAATGTTTAAAATCTTTAATTATGCAATGTTAAACCGACAACAATGTATAAATAATATTATTTAATTTTAATTAATAACCTGCCGCCTTTGTACGTTTCGCAAAATGTGTAACGTAACGAAAATAAAAACGTATGAAAGTGCTGGCGCAGCCGACTTCATGTTGCGCACCAATGAGTATCGTATACGTTGCAGCCCTGTGGTATTTATTGAACATTTAAATACTATACTCTACCAAAATTATTAAGAAATGTTAAACAATATTTCTTCGCTTTTTTATCTTAAACAGTACTAACAAAATCAAAACATGAGCTAGTATATAAATGGTATTAATATTAAAATATGTTAAGGTATGCTGTTAGTATTTTTCCACGAGTCATATGATATTAATTAAAGACCAGTCTACGGTCACACTCGTTGAGCAAGTAACATTTCTGTTGTTGTTGCGTCGAAGTTCGGACGTACTTGTCCGTGTCGTTCGCGTATAGATTTATTTAATTTTTTCAATCGACTTGCACAAACCGGAACTTGCTGCAAATTAGGCAAGTCAGTTGTTCATTGTGCTCGTTAGCCAAAAACAATAACTACAATCTTCTGTGCGCGTTAAGTATGTAAAGAATACCGCAATTTCAATCGCAAACTCCGAAAGGCAAAAGAGAAAAAGCGAGTGGCAGATTTTTTCCTGTCTACCTACACAAACATACGTATACATATATCCGAAGTATATGAATGCGTGTATATGTGAATAACGAATAGCGCTAAGTGTACGTGTGCTGTGTGAATAATCGGTGAAAAAGAAGAATATTGAATTTCTAGCGGGGTCTGTGTAAATACATATATTAATTGCACTTGTGTTTTGATATTTAAACAAAAAATCTGTGCAAAAGTGCGTGCCGCGCCCGTTTGCTAAACGTTACACATACATACACACCCACAAACACATACGTAAAACGCTTACTCACACACATAAGCGCGAACTGACAAAAGAGAAAAGTTGTATGGCCAGCAACAAATAACAAATTGTTAGCCAAATAGTTTTTTTTATTTGTTTGTTAATTGCTATAACTAATGATCTTCTTTTTTTGTAAAATTTCATTACATAGTCATGCGAATATAATTTATGAAAATAAAAAATCTGTGCTTATTACTCTCAAAAAATTATAAACAATAATAACAAGCAGCAGAGAAGAAGAAAAAAAGTGACGGCGAGTGCTTCTGTGTATGAGTGTATATGTGTGTGTGCGTTGGTGTGCATAGCCTGCATAGCAGAGTGTGCGTGTGTTTGTGAAGTAGCAGCAACAACAACAGCCAGCCGCAGCAGGCAGAATAACAAAAAAATAGCAAATCAAAATGGCGCACCAGCAACAACAACAACTGGCACAATCGGTGAATTGTTCATTGGATGATATCGATTTGACGGCACTAAAGGTAAGTTGTGTCAGCTTCACCAACAAAAAATGAAAAAAAGAAGAAAAAATACAACAATAAAACCAGAAGAGCTCCATGCACAACAACAACAACTGCTGGAGTCTCGCTCATTTGCTGCAAGGTGTGGCCATGTGTGCATTATAATTTTTTTTTTGTGTTATATTTTAAGCAATTTCCGTATTGAGACACTCGTCAACTTTAAATATAGTTTTTATTGTGCCTTTGTCTCTTTGTCTGCATCTGTAGCTTTTCTCCTTCTCTTTCTCACACTCATTACAATTCACTTTCAATCCTAACTGCATTAACAACCTGTAATCCGATTAGAATTCCTGTTTAGTCCAATATTAAAATAGCATGTCATTGAACCGATTCATAACATTGGCTTATTGGAAAGCATAAAATTGCCAATTGTTGTTTAAAAGAAGGACTATGGCAACGCCCACTCCCCAAAACATACACGCACACACAAGTGCATAATGCATAATAACTGCATATTGACATTTACTGTTTTTCTTTAAGCACTTGTGATCCGCTCTCTTTTGCGTATTCACCCCAAAATCTCACCCCACCTGCAAATTACCACCATAGCGCCAGTGACCGGCCGGTGTCAGCGCCTTTGCCAAGTCTTGTTTATCATCGTTATGTTGTTGTTTTTGCTGTTGTTGTTCGTTTTCTTTTATATTTTTCATTTCTCAATGAATTGCCCCACACGCACAAGCCGCACGCGTTGTTTTGTGTGGCTGGCTATGTTGCCAGTGCTTTTGCCTTTCTCTTTCAGCAAACACTCACCACAGCTTTTCAAATTCACCACGGGCCGCCCCATGTTGGGCGCAGCACCCACAGAAAGTAAAGTTTTGCCAGTGTTGAGGAGCAGCCGCTGTCTGTGTGCCGCCGCCGCCGCCTGTCTCTTCACTTTTGTATGTATGTGTGTATGTGTTTGTGAGTGTCCGTTTGTTGACTCTGTCTTGCAGCAGCGGTGGGTGGGCAGTGTGGTGGGGTGGGAGCATAAGGTGGATTGCGACGGCGACTGTCGTTCGGGTTAGTGTGTTCGTGTGTTCGTGTATGCTTGTGTGATGGCATGTGCATGTGTGTGCATATGTTCTTCATAGTCGAAGAAGACGAGACATAAACGAGACAAGAATGAAAATTGTTTAGTTTACTTTATTAAAAGAAGCAGCAGAAGCAAAAGCATGCGTGTGTAAATAAATGCATATGTAGGTGTATGTGTGTGTGAGTGTGCAGACGACATGAAGATGATGATGAAGCACTGAAGAAGCAAAGCAACGAGCAAGAGAGAAAAAAAGCAACAACAAAAATGGCAGGCGTGTGATGATGGCCCCATGAGTTGTTGTAGTCGTCGTTTGTTGTTGCTGCTGCTGCTGCTGCGACGTCGGCTGCTGCTGTTGTTGTTGGCCTTCTCTGCATAAGGCGCGTGGGCGCCGCGTCTGCGTTGGCTTTTTAAAGGTCATTAAACAATGAAATACGTGCCCCGAAATAGTCTACAGCTTTTGTTGCTCTTGTTGACGAAAGGTCACAGTCCTTAAAGCTGCTGATGCTGCTGCTGCTGCTGCGGGGCGAATGGCACTTCTTCTTCGTCTCCTTCTTACGCCCTCATTCCCACTGTATATAACAGTTAAACTGATAAGATACTTTTAAACAGCAGCCTCGAACTGCATTCATCAGCGCAATTTCATTAATTATTTTATAATTGCCAGCTGTGGCAGACATATGTATACGTGTGTGTGTTTTTGTGTATTGCTTATCTATATGTACTTGTGTGCATTTTTTTGTTTATTTTATAACTATCTTGGCAACAAATGCAGTTTGAAGTTTTTCATTCTTCTTTGTAGTTGTTGTTGTTGCACAATTTGATAAGAGCTGGCTGCTGACGTCGCAGCTCTTATTGCTGATTGCCTTCATATGTGACCATGTGTTGGCGCTTCTATACACACACACACGCACACAATTACATACATTTGTATACACTTCGCTGCGACTCTGCGTCTTTGTTTTTATCGTTTCTTTTGTGCGTTTCTTGTTGTATATTTATTTTAATCAACGTTTATTGCATTTGGCTTTTGTGCGATAAAAACGTGTTCGCCCACATTTGGTGTTGTGCGCAGTTGTTGTTGTTGTTTTAAAGTGCTGCAATTTGCTGCATTTGTTATTTGTTGTTGTTGTAAAGTTAGAAAGAGAGCGAGAGAAAAACTCGCATATGTTTGGGTTTTGGTCTGTTTTGTGGGTTAAATCAACATTTACACAAGGAAAAACACTGTTTAACCAAATCGAATTCAACCCAGATGGACAGACACGAAACAGGAAAAAGATAAAAATGTAGTTTTTAGTTGTTTACATAAGAAGAAATTAAAGCAGAAGTGATTCTTTTGTAAAATATTTAGTATATCGACTAAGAATAGTTTTCTTCACATATTTCATAGCTTCTAAGCCTCCTTTTTAGCCACTTTTGCTTGTTAACTGGTTTTATGATTTGCTGTCAGCTTAATTTTGCTCGTTTTGCAACTTGAAGCTCTTGTATATGTATAATATATGCATTGCATTCCTAATCGAATTGGTCACAGCCCACCTATTTTACATACGTAGTCTGCTGCCCCCCTTTTGTCTCCTTCACTCCTATAAAAAGCTAGTATTTCTCGCATGGGCGTTCAATATGCAGTCAGTCCTGTTGGCGAGTCTCCTTAATGCACGATGTATGTGCATACATATGTATG
This sequence comes from Scaptomyza pallida, assembly GCA_018152965.1. Classification (NCBI taxonomy): domain Eukaryota; kingdom Metazoa; phylum Arthropoda; class Insecta; order Diptera; family Drosophilidae; genus Scaptomyza; species Scaptomyza pallida. Next base: position 4,933,323 of record JAECXP010000107.1, read on the forward strand.
TATGTGTGTGTTCACATATCATTGCTACTCTAACTGGGCCAAGCCTCGTATACGGCCAAAAAGAAATCCAGTTTTGCTAGCCAACCAACAAGCCAAGCAGCCTGCCCAACATCAGCAGCAGCAGCAGCAAGTTTTAGCCTCCGAGTATCAGCAAGTATTTTGTTTTTATTTTTTCGTGTAAGTTTTAGTTTTAGTTGCACTCGTGGCCTGTTTCCACAAATACTACAACGAACAGAACGACACAAGATACGCAGATAAACAAGAAAGCACAGTTAGATGACAGAGTGACGAATTTTCAATACCCTTTACTTTTAGGTTGATTTATATTTATTGAAATGTTAATCTGATCACTGGAAGCTCGCATTTCCAAGCATAAACTGGAATTTCGTAAGTTCTGTTACAAAACTTTGAAAGTTCACCTAAATACAAAAAGAACAAAGCCTAAGATAAATAGAGAGAAAGAGAGTGGGAGAGCGTACCGAACACATGTGAGAGAAATGGTCAGCGGGTAGACAGCAACGATTACTGATAACTGTAAATCGCAGCTGGCGTTCGTTCTGGTTGCCAGAACTATTCACACTAATGTACCTTTGAGCACACCTTCACACCTCTCCTCTCTCTCTTTCTCTTTCTTTGTTTCTCCGACTCCCACCCCATGTTACAGTGGAACGGTTGCATTTTGTGTTTGTGTTTTGCTTTAACATGTCAACGCTAATGAGTCATGAAGCGGTTTGGTTTTTTTTTTTGCGCCGTTCATGTGAATGTTGAGAAGGGGAGGTGGAGGGCACGACAAAACACTTGGCTCATTTTTTCGTGCATTTTTAATTGATTTTACAACGTGAAGTAATCGGCCATAAATAGCAGTAATTGCTGACGGACTGTTTGACACTCACTCCCTCTCTCTCGCTCCTTCTCGTTGCATGTGTTTGACACACTTTGAAAGCAAAACATCGAAAAAAAAAAGAAGAAAAAACGTCGAATAAGAACAAGAACAATGATAGCGTTGGGTAGGCGTTGCTCGATGGCTCATTTGAAGGCAGCCATAAATCTACTTGAGGCAGCTTTCAATAGTTCCTCCTTCCCTCTCTCTCTCACTCTCTTGCTTGCTCCATTTGTTGTTTTTTTTTTTTCTTATTTTTATGTATTTTCGACTGACGCTTTGTCTTTGGGCTTTATTATAATTCCTGTGGCTTGCTTCCTACCAACTGCTTGAGCATATCATCATCCGTCCGCGCAACTCGCCTGCAAAATTGCTGCCAACCGTTATGGCATTGCTTTTGTTTGGAAGAAAGGGCAGGGGTAGCAGAAGGAGGGGGGTGGGGTTGTTCTATGTATTTGTTGAAATGTGCAAGCTGAAGCTTTTAAAGCGTCGACTCCGGTGCGAACGTATTCCGTTACAATGGGGCGGGCAAACATAACGAGTGGAATTTTTTTTATATTTTTTTTTCCAGCATGGAAATGCAAGAAGAAAAGAATGCCTAAGGAATGCGCATAAGTTGTTGGAAGTACGGAGGGAGGTGGGAGGGGGCAGGGGATTTTAAAGTGGCAACTAATCAGCAGCAAAATATCGCTCAACTACCTTTTCGCATGTTTATGTATAAAAAGCAACTAGAAAGAACTATCGATGGTAGTTTTTAACCAAAACTTGAAGTTTTTAGGGATTCCTCGATCTTTAATAACTAACAAGGTTGAAAACGCTTAAATATTGAACTATCGTTTGTATTTTTAATCGTTTCTGATGTAAGAATATAATTTTAGGTTATGATGCACTTAGGTTTGTTTTCCTTAAGCAAGTTCCTTGCTTTCCCGCGTTAATTCCAACAGTTCTCTTATTCAACTCAAGTCAAATTTTGCTTTAACACTAAACTTGCATGTCTTCTCAATTAACCCTTTTCTTCTTCTGCTTCTGCTACTTCTTCTTCTTCTGTCTGCCCTTTTGGCCCCTTTGGTCTGGCCTTTCGGCATGTAGTTTAGCTTGTCATAAAACGGTATTTGGAGCACTGACTGCTTCTGCCCTAACTGTCAAAAAAAAAAAAAAAAAGAGAAAGAGGAAAAAGAGAATTTCTGTCAGTTACCTGTTGAAATTGTTGTTCTTGTTGTTATTTTAATTGACGTTTACCTTAGCTGTCACTAGTTCCTACACTCACTAACCCCCCATCCCCCCCTCCTTTAATCCCTCTCGTTCTCTGTGTTCCAAAAGTCTCTTGAGTCTCGTGATTGCTTCGTGTCTGTCTCGTGTTTCGTGCCTCGTGAGTTGCGTGTCAATGAACTCGCATGCGATTTGTTGTTGTATGGCTTGACATGAGCATGAGAAAAGGTATGGTGGTGGAGGTGGGGAGGGGGGTCGAAGGGGTTTCTTGGGGATTTGTATTAAATGCCGCTTTATTTTTAAACGTTTGTTTTGCCGCTTTGCCGTATTTGTATTATTATGCCTTAATAATTTGTTTACACAAACAAAACAAAACAAAAAGCCAAAACCTTAAATGTTGTTGTTCTCGTTGTTGTTGTTGCTTGTTAAGTGCCTCTGCAGCAGCAGCGAACCCCGCCCTATTCTCAGCTCATCCGCATTTGGCTGCCTTTTACAACGATTTCGTTTTCTTTTCTTTCTTTGTTTGTCTTTTGGGTTATTTTTTTTGCCTCTTTGCATTTGGCTAAGGATTTCGTTCTTCTTCTTCGTGTCTTTTTAATTGTTATTGCATTTTTTTGTGGTCTTTGACATTTGAGAGTCCCAAACTAATTTGGCAACTTTTTTTTCTTTCTTTTCAGGATCCCGCTGGCATCTTTGAGCTCATCGAGGTCGTTGGCAATGGCACCTACGGCCAGGTCTATAAGGTAAGCATCACAACATTTTCGAAATCTTAAACCTTTTTTTCTAATCACATTCAACAACCTTGTTAAATTCAGGTAGTTTGTATTGTATGGTGTTAACACCCCTAAAAATCGATTAAAATACTTAAAAACTACTTGATGATGATTTAGCCTTGAAATAAGTATCAGGAAATGAACACAAAACATATTGTTATAAACAAACAACAAGCTATTTTTTATGAGATTGCAATAAATGTGTTTGCGGTTGCTATTTTTATACCCTTAAGCCATAATAATGGGTAAAAAAGGGTATAATGGTTTTGAGAGCTTTCTTACTTGTTTTTATAAATAACGACGAGACTTGAGCTAAGTGAATAATAGAAATCCACAAAGAAATAGTTTCACAAAGGTCATAAAAAGCTTGTCAAATGGTGTCAGAAAAAGGGGTGGTAAAAGGGTGGGGGAAAGGTGGAGAGAGAGAGAGAGGAAGAGAGAGAGAGTCGAGTGTTGTCCAATATATAAAAGGAAATGTATTGATCGCTTGATTTTTCATTTAAAACTAACGTATTTTGTAAGTAAAGCCCTCCTCCTCGATTCTCAAATTCTTAAGTAAGGTCTGTAGGATTTGATTTTAATTTTATAAAGTAGTGTCTTATGCAAAAGTGATGTCTGACAAGATTTTTTTTTTTTTTTTGTGCTACTAATATTGTCTGCATGACCGTCCGCTTTAACCTTTTCGATATACACATGTTATCGATAACATAAAAACTTGAATTTCGAAATTGTGAAAACGAGGTTTGAAACTAATGATAAAATAATGCAAATTATAACAAAAGTTGATTAAAATCGGTTAAGAAACAACGGAGATATCGTTTACGTTCACGTTACGTATCGAGTTAAGGGTATGTTCTAGTCATTATTTATCGACTAGATATTGTTTAGATCTGTGATATTGAAAACAATTTGCCTGACCATTTGAATGTTGAGACGGTTTTTGTGAATGTGGCCAAATAATGTTGCAGCTTTCTTTTGTGGCAATTTGGTTACGGCGCAATGATCTCACAATTTACGTTCAGTTTAGTTTCAGGGCGAACGTTGTTGTTGTTGTTGTCTTGTAATTAGCAATCATTAAAGTTTATGCTTGAATGCGTCGCAGTTGCGGCTGCTGTTGCCTCTGTTGCTGCCACTGACAGCTAAGATGAGTTGCATATACACATGTACTTACTGTACTACAACACATACAGACAGATATATTTATCTGTGTGTGTATCCCAAAAACAAGCTGCGTCATTTACGCTGCCTTAATTAGTTGCGAACCGCTAGCCATCTTGCCACCAAAAAAAAATAAAAAAAAACTTTTGCTCTTCTCACACATTAACACATTTGTTTTGTCTCTTTTGCCTTAGAATTTTGCCGCTGGGAAAAAAAAAACACAAAAAAACAAGAACAAGAACAACAATCATCATCATCATAATAATCACATCAAAGATTTAAACCAAATGCTCGCGCGTTTCTAGTGGAAAAAAAAGAGAAACATATAAAAACAATGCCACGACTTTGTATTTAAATTATAAGTTTAAAATTGTATCTGCAAGATAGACAGCAAACAAACAAACAACAACAATATTCACAATGCAACAACAAGCAGCTAAAGCTATAGCAGCAACAGCAGCATTCTACGAAAATAGACACTGTGGGGATTACCGTTAGCATTTGTTGGCTCTCCACACCACTCGCTGTTGTTGTTGTGTTGCGGCATGCTGCTGCTATGCGCTTGGGAGGCCAACGGGGCAAGTTCTTTTCTCCCGCTTCACACTTCTCTCCTCAACGTTTGCTGCATTCACTTTGTGGGGGGAATATTTTAGGGCCATTGTGCGGCAGCTTTAAAGAACTTTAAAGTTATATCGATAGTATCGATGATTATCAAACAAACAGTTAGATTGAGTTTTATGTGGATTGAGATTTTTATATGGAAGCAAGGAATTTAACCTTATATTGCCATGTCTCCATCTCTCTCTCTCTCCACACTGATTGAGTAATGTACACCACACTTAATCTTTACGATTGCCTATTTCACAATACAATACAATTCAATGGAAGTGTCAATAAAGTGTCTGATTTAACAAATATTTTTGCATGCGTCACGCTTCACCGCTCACTTTTACACCATTTTCGGCTTAGAAATTCGCCAAAAGTCGGCCCACGTCTGTCTTTTGAGCCTACTTCGGAACAGAAACGACCTCATTTGTTGTATTACCACGCTAAGCTGCAAGTGGCACGTGGTAACAACAACAACCACAACCACAATACATACACATATTTCGGTTACTTTGCCCACTGTGCGACAACTTGTTTTCATGCGCTTGCTTCGCCATTAAGTAGTTCATTATATACTACTGTCCAACACTGACTCTCCACACACGCGTGTATGCATGTGTGTGTGTGTGTGTATAGAATTAGCATGAGTAATACGGCAGAGATGCTTGTTGTTGTTTTTTTTCGGAGTCTCTTTCTTTCGCATGCATGTGACAGCGCTAGAACGCACTACAAAAGTAACGGATATATTACTGTTGTTGTTGTTTGTTGTTGCTATAGCTGGTTTGTAGTTCTTGTCGTCGTCGTCGTCGTCGTCCACTTGTTGGATATGCTTCGTACGTATTGCTCTTTCTCTCTTTCTCTGTCTGGTTGTGTGTGTGTCATTTCTTAGGTATTTACTGGATTTTGGTTTTATTGACCGACAGTTAACCGGTTTTTAATCCCGTTTCGTCTCTTTCTCGCTCGCTGCGTTTAGCTTATCAGAATTTAGTCGCGTCATATTGGCGCTTATTCATAATTTAGTGTGGTTTGCTAAAACTGTATGATGCAGCCAGGCCAGAGTTGTGTGGGGGATTTTTGTGTACCTAAAACGGTTTTTTTTTAAAGTCAATTGTGACGTCACTTGTGTGACATTTCTACGAATTCATTTTGTTACGCTTCGTTAAATACGCTTTTGATTTATGCAGCAAATGAGACTTCCCCCTTCCCCTCACTTGCTTTCTCGTTTTGTATTCTCTTGTCATGCCATTTATATCAGCTAATTTCTCGCATGTTCTGTGCTTTGCACTTCCGGTTTATTGATAACTTCTCGTTTATTATGTATGTATTTGTGTGTGTGCTTTTTTTTATGACTACTGCGCTTTTTTAGTTGTTGCTGCTTATCTCTTAATGTCTCGTGAGTCAGAAACCAAAATTGTCTTAACTTTTAGACTTCAAAGCTGGCCAACATTTCAATGTAAGTTTGCTTGTTTACATAAATCTGGAACACGTACTCCTCCCCCTGGGGAAAAGAGGTGTGTTAGCTTTTGTTCTGATTAGATGTAGAGAAAAGCACGAATGCCTTGTAAAACGTATCTGGAAATGGAAAATTACAGTGTTGTAACGGTAAAAGCTGTTATTACCTAATTAGGAACATATTTAAACAAACCTTTTTCAACCTTTAATTGTTAAATTAATGCTTTTACTTTGTTGTTGAAATATTTTTAAATTTGCAAACACAAACAAAAAATTCACACGAACCATTTGAAAGTCATAAATTTGCTGTTTAATTTATGCCAAAAAAGCAAAAGAAGAGGAAGAAGAAAGAAACGACTTAATATAAGCAACAACAACAACAACAACAATAATAACCGCAACACATTATAAACTGCATAACTTGGCAACTTTAACAATAACATTGTAAAATCAACGCGCACCGTTTCCCAAGGTCGTTGTTGTCACATACCACCCAACCACCCACCAACCCCTTCCTGCTTACGGCACATTGACTTTCTCAACGTAGCGTCGCAAAGCTTACGCTAGCAAAAAATGTTTGCTTTTTTTGCAAAAGCATTCAAAGCAGCGTAAAAATACACACACAAAACATACTCGTAAACCTAAATCGTATTTATTGTTTTGGCTTTTACTCGGAGTTTCGGGCGCAGGTTGCCTTGTCAATGAAAAAAAAAGTGTCAGGGCTAGAGATTTAATTAAGCGAACATAGCATAGACGACGGGCAACAAAACAAACTTCACAAAATCACACAAACACACACACACACACTATCGTAACAACAGCAATATAATTGAATGTATAACAACACTAAAGTTAGTGAACCTCTAAAAATACAATGGCAGCGCAGAGGTGTGAGAGCGGGCGGAAAAAAAGACGCGCACACATTTACACGAAAAGAGAGTGCTAATGCGAGAGCAACGCCGCCGGTGAGGCGTCCAAGTTGCGGTAAATAATTTGCAATGTTTGCTATGTGTGAAAGAGAAAGGAGGAGCGCAGGGCAAGCGATGACTACAACAACGACGACGCCAACGACACTTTGGCGACGTCGACTGCGACTGCGACTGCGACGCAAACTGTGCTGTTATCGTTTCTAGTTCGCTCTTTCCACTATGTTTGGCTGTTGTTTTTATGCTCTTATGTGTCAATGACTCTTTGTTAATGTTTTTTCAAATGTTTTAAACAAATAACAAAACAAAAAAATTTGCGTAATAATTAGGCTTTAGTTGTGTTTGCTTTTGCTTAAGCATTTGTTGTATTGCTATTTATTCATGACATTGAACCAAAGAGACGGTGTTTGGGAAGAGGCAAAAATAATTTTTGTGTGCCGAGTACTTAAGCACTGCCTAATTGCAACTTAACGTTTGCTTGATTTCAATTTAAAAATGTTGGCTGTTTTTTACGAGGCTGCGCGTCTCATTCTGTTTTAGGTTTAGTTTTTCTTCTTTTATTTCGTTTTGTGTAATTGCGCTTCCTGCTTGATTTGTTTATTGCCTTTAATGTGTTTCGCATGTTTCTTTTGAGCGGCGTTTTATTGGCTGCGCCTGCAGTATTGTTATATGCGTGTGTGTGTGTGTGGCTCTCCTGCATCTCCACCTACCATTCCGTTGGTCTCGCTCGCGCTTGCGTTTCTTTAATGCAGCCCAAATATGAAGTCGTAAATAAAAGCTTTGCCAGCAGCGTTCGCATTGTTTTTGTAGCTTCATTTTTTCATTCTTGCGTACGCAACTCTCTCGCCTAGCGTGCTTTATTATCTTGTCTCGCTCGTAAAAATGAATTGTGCATGCATGCATTAATATGAGTGTATATATGTGTGTGTGTGTGTGTGTGTGTTTGTGTTTGTTTGTTTAAATGTCGGCGTTGTATTGCGCGTAATTGGGTCAAAGTTCGCAGCGTTGTTTGGAGAATGTTAATTAGATGGGGGCGGGGGGACAAACGGCGTGGGCGAAAGTCTTTGGGGGCATTAAACGCATCATTTTAGTGAAGTGCACAAGTCCCCAAAGTGCACATTGCAACAGCGGTTGATGCGTCATGTTCCGCATATTTAATGTGAGTTAGAAATAAAAAAATAAAAAACAAGAAACCAATAAATGGTAATTTTTCAACACAGTGGCAATACTCCATCTGTCAGTGTGAGCAAACATTTCGAATTCTTACGCCAAACTCGTAAATTGTTGCTTGTCTTCATAAATATGTAAAGTGTCTTACGTCAAAGTGGTTGCTATTTTCTTAACATTTACATACGACCTTAGCAATATCAAATGTTACGTTGTGGTCAATACATCATTCACTTAAAAACTTCCGCTTAACACATATGTATACATATGTATGTATGAGTCATCATCAATTTGCGCCCCTTTTTTCACTTGACCCACTTTGGTCACACTTCAAACGTACGTAAACGCACAAATTATACCATCCGCCCACCAGACAAACGCAACGTAACGCAATTCGATAACATTTGCCGATTATCGAATTGCACAGCGTCATCGATAGCTGTTGTTGTTGTTGGTGTGCTCTCAAGGTTGCCAACGGTGTACAGCAGAAAGTTATTCAAATATTTGAGCAATTTGGATGATTAAATATGCAAACGTAAAGCGCCAACGCCGCCGATGTCGACGATCGTCGTTACTCACACAACAACAACAATAACAACAGCACAGCTGGGCAAAAGATTTATTAAATAGACAAACGAATTTACATTTGTGTACATATGTATGTATGTTTGTATGTATGGAGACTAATTTTTAGTTGAAAGCGTTGATTTCATGATTAGCTTCTCACTTTTGGGGCATTTAGTTTTGTTTCCATTTCGAACAACAATTAATTTATGAGTGAAAGTTGGTTCGTTTGAATATATTTCACTTTTTTCTTCTTCTATCTATCTATCTTTCATTTTTTGCATGCACAAAGAGTGCACAATGATTTGCCTTTGTGTGTGTGTGTGTGTTGGGGTTGGTTTGGTTTTGTATGTTTGTTTGATATTGGGTCTTATCTAACTGCTGGGTCCCTTATATGCATATTGGTTTACAATGCCAAACCACACAGAGCACCAGACAAATGTCTCACAATAATAAATGATTATACTATGTGTGTGTGTGTGATTGTGTGTGCATAATAAACTCGTTGAGTGTCATGTAATTGGGCGACAATGACGACGACGGCAGCAACAGCTCTCAACTTGATGATGTTCAATCTCTTAAATGCAATTTCTCATTTCTTTTTTTCACCCGGTTGACCCGCAGTTAACACACAGCTACACCTCCCTCCCCCTTCCGCCTGCTAAACTACTTGATTGCATTTCGATTTGAGGTTTTTTTTTTTACCCCCCCCCAACACTTAATTCAGTTAATTTTCATTTCTCTGTAGAGTGCTCTCAATTAATTAAGCGTAACGCGGAAGCCTCTCTCAATCAATCATCCCTATGAGGGTGCAAATAAGTATGTGTATGTATGTGTGTGTCCCCAGTGAGACGAATGTCAAATGTGACGTCATTCTGTGAACGTGGTCAGAAACCTCTCAAAGGCGTTAATATAAAACAAATACAAACAAGCAAACGCTCCTTGAGCGCACAGCAAATTATCTTTTGACACAATTCACGCCTCAGCTTATCGCAATGAACATGAGAATATGTACAATAAACATGCGAAAATTTATAGACAACACAAAAAATGCCGGCATCAACATTGAAAATAGCATCAATGAGTCAAAAATAAAAAGCAAAAAAGTTTTGCACTGATAACAAAAGCCCCAAGTGAAAATTATTGTAAGAAATACGTAAATAATTATGTTGTTAATAAAAAATTGATTACTAATCAATAGAGAAATTGATGTGCAATAAGGCCAAGATACTTGGAAATCAGTTATGTAAATGTATGATGACTAAAAACATATCGTTCACGATAACAAGTTGAATCGATTCGTTGGAAAAAATACTTTAAAAGTTAAACCATTCAACTGAAACAAAAAAACGTAAAAAAATAATTTTTTGAAATATTTTTTGTCTTTATTTTAGTGATTTTAAGATGATGTATATATTTTCTATTCAATCTCAACCATTTTCTTAAATATTTTATGATATATAAATAGTTTTCAATCAACTTTTGCTGAGTTTCGCTTTTCATTATTATATAATGATATTGCAAAGACGTGTTCCAAGAACTTTGAATTTAATCAAAAGAAATTGATGTGCAATAAGGCTAAAATACTTGGAAATCAGTTATGAAGATGTATGATGACTAAAAATATGTCTTTAACGATAACAAATTGAATCGATTTCGTTGGAAAAACACTTTTGAAGCGTTAAAGCAATTATAAAATTAAATAAAAATGAACTTTTCGAACTATTTTAGCAGCAGAATTAACTTCATTTAAGAGGTTTTTCACTTCTTTTTCTATTTTCTGTTTAATCTTAACCTGTTCTAACTATCTTAAACACAATTTAACATAAATAAACTGCTTATAAATAATTAATAAACATTTTTCAATCAAATTTAGCTAAGTTTTTGCTTTTCATTATTATATAATGCAAAATTCCAAAAGACGTGTTTCCAGAACTCGAAACTTAATCAGATTGCATTTGTTATTGCTTGCCAACGTTCTTTTTATGCTTACGCAAGACTTTTCTAGGCATTATTAAAGTTGGTAAATACACTTTTAAGCCTCGTTCGTTTGGCTGCTGCTGTTGAACCCGAAAGTGGAACATCAAACAAAACTTTTGCTAACTAGGTTAGCCATGTACTACTCACAAAAAGGAAGGGATGTAGCGCTGGGTTGGGGCAGTGGTGGAGTAGAGTGTGTGGCCGACAGACAGGTAGACAGGCTAACAGGCAGTCAAGCCTTTTGGAAGCCAACACTCACTCGCTTTAACCTCCTGGCTCGTAAATTTTCAATTGAATTTTCAATAAAAGCCACTCAATAATAATAGAGAATTGGAGAGATTGAGAAAATGTTGTGGCTATAGAGTGTATATAGTATGGCAATGATTCATTTGTTTTGTGCATTTTGCAGCTTGGCAAAGCTTTTAAAAGTTTTTATTTTTGTTGTTTTTTTATGCATAGTTTAAATGTTTTTTATTGTTGTGGCTGTGTTTTTTGTTTTGTTTTAAATTGCCAGCTGTGCACGAAGTGCTTGCACCATTAGAGAGGGGGGAGGGGCAGGGCAGCTCACTTAACTTTACACACACACACTCAAAAACTACACAACAAAGTTCAAATAAATGCATTTGTCGTCTTTTGTTGCTTTTGGTTTAATGCAGTTTTGCTTTGATTTCTGGGTTAATTAAGCATACAAGAAGCAACAAAGCAACAATTGGTAATTGATGCGTTGCGTACCCCACCACTGCCCCTGCCTCTGTCACCCCTCCCCTCCCTGAAGCACCTTTAGTTTGTGGGTAATTAACTTAACGCGTTTAGTGTTGCACAACTTATGCCTTAACTTTTTGAAAATATAATAGGTTTTATGGTTTGAGTTCTCATTTTTGTTGGAAATTTAAAAAAATGTTTATCAATTAGAGCTGTGGGAGTTAAGAGCTTTACTGTTCTACTTTCTCAGTTCAAAAAAGGTCAAATATGTATTCCAGACAACAAATCTTAAGAAAATTAAAAAAAAATTGGTTACAGAAAAATATTGATATGCAGAATGATTTTTTTTTTTTTGATGAAAACAAATTGAAGCATTATAGAATTGAATTTATTACATAGAAAACTTCGTTATATGTATTTGAAAGTTATATAAGAGTTCGACTGAAATGTATTCAAGCAAAAGTCACAAAATCTCCAAAATTATTTTGAATTTTTAATAAAAACCCTTTCCTATCCTTTTCCCATATTTCATAGCATACTTTTGTGAGCTAGGAATTCCATATAGATTTTAAAGCGGTTTTGGTTACAGATCATCTTACAGTCTGTTCAAAGTTCTCGTTCGCTTAAAATTTGGAGGCGCCACAACAAATATTGCACACGATTTTGTTGAGTTGAATGGGATGGGAGGGCATGGGGCAAGTGGGGCATTAAAAGCTTGCGCAATGTTGGCAAACCCAGCAGCTGCATTAAAACATATTGCCACAACAGAGACTTGTGTGTGTGTGTGTGTGTGTCTGTGGGGCAATGGGGCAAGCAGCAGCAGCAGCAAAACGAGGCAGGGCAAAACACACAAAACCACTTGGTTGCTGCTTGACGCATGGGGCGTGGTGCACAGATCGCACAGGTCTAACCGTGGGTCGTGGTATCTCGCAGGTTCGGTTCGGTTTGGTTTGGTTTGGTTTCGCTTGCTGCAATTGTGTTTGCAAGTGCTGTAAATTGAATTGCGGCTGCTGCTGCCACACACACACACAAGTTGTTGTTCCCTACACTCCATACAATACAAATATGTTCGTATCTGTGGCTGCAACTCCTCTTAACAACAACAACAACAACGTTGCTGCGACAACGTCGACAACAAGCCGCAACAATTTAATATGCAATCTCCAACTCGCTCAGTGAACAAAATTGTGAAGTTCGAGCTGCTGATGTGTGAAATGGAGTAAACACACACACACACACACACACATACTCCATTGTGGTTGGAAAGAGGGCTTAGGGTTTGGGATGGGTTTTTTTTTGCTTTGATCTAATGCCGTTGACTGTGTGGGATTCGATTATCTAACACGCATTGTCAGGTGGGCAATAATAGTAATGCCTCGTAGATTTACGTTATGAATATGCTTTTAAACTTTCTCAATTGTATTTAGATGTACTTCCCCTTAATCTCTCCAGCTCTCTTTGTTCATATCTGACCCATTTTCCATTTATAATTTTTACCTTCCAAATGCATCCAATTCCCTTTCCTCATTCCCATTTCTTGCTCAACCGAATTCACTTTACTTTGCGTTTGGCCTTATCGGCAACACACACACACACACACATGGGCCATTAAATTCCAGCTGTTTTTAGCTTTTTTCCACTTAAAAAGTTTTTTTTCGCTCTCTTGTATGTCTCTCTGGCGATTTGCATAGTCAACACTTGAACTAAACTTGTCCAAAGATAATCTTTTTAGTCAGCTCACTTACTGTGTGACAGCAGGCGGCGGGCCATGATGTTGAGTGGGGGGTGGGGTGGGGTATGGGTTTGTTGGACACATGGGGAAAGGCTTTGTTTCCTTTAAAACTTTTCAAGTTTTTCGTTTCTTTTATGTTTAAACTTTCTTATCACAACATTGCAAAGCCTTTTCCCAAAAGGCTTAGTGTATAGGGTATACATTTCTGCATGGTTAGGGTATCTAAGCAGTCGGAAAAACAGGTTTTTTCAACTCTTTCTTTGTTAACTTATTGCACAAAACTGAAGCGTGGGATGTTTTGGTTATAAATATTGGAGCAACATGGACATTGTTCATACAAAATCACGTTATGACAACACGTAATTGTCTCTGATTATGCAGAATACATACACTTACATACATACATATATGAATAATCGTATGTAACAATCATATCTTGATTTATGTATATATATCTGCTTACACAGAAATGTGCAATGTGCGTGTTTTCAAGTTTATTATTCTGTTTGTTTGTTTGTTTGATTTTCTCATTTTTCACGCCCAGCGCATTGTCTGCTCTCAGATATATACTTTATATATGTACATATCTATATATTGTTGTACTGTAACTGAATACTTGAACAGAGCAGAAAAAAATACTTCTGCATAGGTAGGCAAAGACGTTGTGGACAGCTGCGATCGGTCGTTGTTGACTTTACCTTTTTCAAAAAAAAAAAAAAAAAAAAAAATCATTTTGAGGTTTTTGTTTTCATCACATATAGAGATATTTAACGTATTCAGCACTTTGTGCTTTATAAGGCAAAAGGCTTGTCGCTATCGCCGTCGTCGTCGTCAGTTTGTTTGTTTATTTATTTGTTTCTTGAATTGTGTTTAGCTCTATTTGCTTGAAAGCAACCAAAAAAAAAAGAGTGCTTCACGCCGCGAATGATTCACAAATATTTTTCTTTGTATATCGCTTTTGATTGCGGCAATATCCACAGCCTGAATTCAATGGAAATCGTTGAAAATGGCAACTGGATACGTGGCATAAAACTGGTTGCTGCACCTGCCACACAGCTTCAATCATGTTCAATCGACAACGTTTTTCAAGCCAACTCCATTAGTGCATGTCATTAATTTACATAAAATGTGCACAGTGTAAACCGTTAGAAATATGTGACAAGCCATGAGCTGCAAATTGTTTAGCTTAATAGCATTTTGATAGAAGACTGGCAAACGCCCCGCTGGCTAATCAATAAAACCAACGGCCAACGAAGCTATCAACAACTCCGCATCCAAAACATCTTCACAGCATCATCGTCATCGTCGTCGTCATCGTCATCATATCTCGTTAGGCACTTGATTTATGGTATGATGGTGGGATTGCAACGAAGCTAACTAACCGCTTGAAGCTGTTACCACCAAGCTGCTGCACTCGTCAATTAAAACTGTATTAAATGTTAAATGACTTTAAAAGTTGCTCTACAAAAAAAGTAGGAGAAGGAGGAGTAGGACGACGAACCGGTTAGGACAACTCAATCAACCAACAACGAAGCAAAATCAATTTATGAGAGTCTGATTAAAATGACAGCTAATTGAAATGCATTTTTACGCCTTGATTGAATGACTGACTTTTTTTTTGTGGATAATCGATTTTCAAGTCACGTTTTGTATATGTGAAAACTACATGAACTTGAACCTCTTTGCAAGCAAAACGTGAGGAATATGCATTACTTGAGCGCTTAAATGTAAGCGGCAAAGTAAGCTATGAACAGGAACAACAGACGACTCAAGCTCCTGCCATTATTCTTCCTGTTCTATTGTCTTTATAAACACTTTTTCTTTGTGTCGTATTGTATTGACGCGCGCTGTCATCATCATGTCTCATGGTCAAGAACTCTTGTTGTTGAGTTCAAGTATCTCGCGATTTTACCCATTGAACTGATAACTAACTATATTAATCTTTCTTTCTTTCTCTCTTTTTTTTTATAGGGCCGTCATACAAAAACTGGTCAGTTGGCTGCCATAAAGGTGATGGATGTCACCGAGGATGAGGAGGAAGAGATTAAGCTTGAGATCAATGTGCTTAAGAAATACTCAAATCATCGCAACATTGCCACCTACTATGGGGCATTCATTAAGAAATCACCGCCCGGTAAAGATGATCAATTGTGGCTTGTGATGGAATATTGCGGCGCTGGCTCCGTCACCGATCTGGTCAAATCGACGAAAGGTCAAAGCCTCAAAGAGGAATGGATTGCGTACATATGCCGCGAGATATTGCGCGGCCTCAGCTATTTGCATTCGAACAAAGTCATACATCGCGACATCAAGGGCCAAAATGTGCTGCTCACAGATAATGCCGAGGTTAAACTTGTGGACTTTGGTGTCTCGGCGCAATTGGATCGTACGATAGGCAGACGCAATACATTCATTGGTAAGAAATACAAAATACTTTCATCTCTGACTCATAATCATAACTTGTTTGTGTGTCTGCTAAACAGGTACACCATATTGGATGGCACCGGAGGTCATTGCCTGCGATGAGAATCCCGAAGCCACATATGATAATCGTTCGGATCTGTGGTCCCTGGGCATTACGGCATTGGAAATGGCTGAGTCACAGCCGCCGCTATGCGATTTGCATCCAATGCGTGCTTTATTCTTAATTCCACGCAACTCGCCGCCGCGTCTCAAATCCAAGAAATGGTCCAAGAAGTTTCATGGCTTCATTGACACGGTGCTAGGTTAGTCACACGCCCACAAATCTTTTAATAGCTTTATTTATACCTGTATTTCTGATTCACAGTGAAGGACTATCATCAGCGGCCTTATACCGAGAATCTGTTGAAGCATGCTTTTATTAAGGATCAGCCAACGGATCGACAGGTGCGCATACAGCTCAAGGATCACATCGATCGCTGCAAGAAACGCAAGCAGGAGAAGGAACGCGAAGATTATCGCTACTCCGGCTCCGACAACGATGACGATGAACCGCAGCTGGCCGGTGAGCCCAGCTCCATCATTCAAGCGCCCGGTGGCGACACATTGCGACGCAACTTCCAACAGATCCAGGAGGGTCGCCTTGCCGCCGAACAACAGCAGCAGCATCATCAATTGCTTGCCCAGGCTCAGGCCCAAGCTCAAGCTCAAGCTCATGCTGCTGCCCAGGCGCAGCTGCATCAGCAGCAACAGGCAGCGGCTGCAGCTGCCGCAGCGGCACATGCAGCGCAACAGGCACAGGTGGCACAGCAGCAGCAGCAGCAACAACAACAACAGCAACAGGCACAGGCTCAACAGCCACAAGCAAATCGTCAACAGAAACCGCCATCGGTTAGTCAATATAATCCATTTTCTGCTTCCTTATATTACTAATCTTTCCTTTGTTATTGCTCGTTTGCAGCGTCAGCAGGTTGAGGAACCGGGTCCACCGGCACGCCCACAATTGCCGCAACGTTTGATTGTGGTGCCAGATCCACCGCATGCCAATCGGCCATTGCCACCGACACCCAAGTGCGGCGAGCCAGCGTCTCAGGCGTCGTCTCAACAACAATCGCAACGCAGCTCGCAGAACAATTTTAAGCCATCGGTGCGTATTCACAATAGAGTGAACCCCCCGACTGAGATTACAAGAAACCAAACCAACCATTCAGAAGCTATTACTTAGTCTTTGTGTCCGATAAGCCTTCGTTCTATGTGTGTGTGGAGAGGGGGGAAGGGAGGCGAATTTCCTAGAGCAATGACTTTAAGTGATATTGAAAGGAACTTGTGACTGCAACTAGTCTCGGAAATTGTTGTAAAGAAAAATAGAAATAAAGAAAGATAGAGTTTATAGTAATGAATTAGAACGATAAGCTAATAGCAAAAGCAGAATAGTTTTAGTTGAGCTTAAGATTGAACTTGTTAAGATGAGATTGAGAACTTGAAATGCTATAAGATATATGTTAAGACAAAATATAGTTTAAGCTGCCATGGTTCACGGTTCGGGTATTTTTGTCCAGCGGGAACGAATATTGTATGAAAATCATGCTAAGGAACTATAAAATTCGTCCGGCTAAGGGAGATGTCCGTCTGCGGGAGCTGTCCCGAAGTAGAGCTTCCACTGTACTTTCTTAAAAACTTACTCTTAGGATATATATCAGCTCAGATTATATAAGATTTTTCCCTAATTCAAAACTCATCATATTATAAACCTTTGCTTTTGTGCTAAAGTAAACCCTTAACACTATATATAGCCCATATGTAAGTTCCTAATGCTGTTTAGTAGCTTTTAATGCCCCCCTCCCCCCTGCCTTTTTATAATTTAACCCAAGTAAGACCAAAAACCCTCCCCTACTAAGTCTTGAGAACGATTGTATATACCATTTTATATGATTTTCTTTCTGTAATTCTTTTATTTTCATGTTTTGTGCGCCTACCATAATAACCATAATCTATATAATACTATATATCGACCTTATGATTTCGCTCATGTGTGTGTATGTCTGTGTGTTTATTATACGTACATCATCCCGTATAACGTATAATTTGATCCAAAAAAACAAACACTGTAATACTCGTAACTCGATACAATCATATATACAACAGTTACCACCAAGGAGACCTGAGGTATGTTTTTCCTTTGATCATATTTTTTTTTTTAGTTGTAGCCTGCCTGCTCGCTCGCTCCTCTCTCTTTATCTATCTCTATCTGTATCCTACATTTTGTGTATTTAATGCTTGAAAAACAAATCCAAAATAATATTTTTTGGAAAAGCCTTGTCGAAATTCTGTCCGGAGGTACACAAACAAAATAATACACTAAACAAAAACCTTCTTTGTAACTCTGTTATAATCAATGCACGTGCCCACTAATCCTCCCACCAAAAAGCAAACTTTCCACAAAAATAAAATGCAACTAACCGAAACTATGATTCTATAAATAGAAAAGTTGCCATGATTGATGCGTTTTGTAATGCCAACAAAAAAAAAACCCAATAAACACTAACAACAACAACAACAACAAGATAGATAATAACTAACCGAGCTTTCACTAATGTTTTTTGGCCCTGTTGTTTGTTGTTTATCTATATAAGAAGTGAAAGGTGCAAACCGAATCTAATGCTCTCTTACTTTTCGTTCCAATCCGAATACAACAATTGCTCCCCCCAACCCCCCAACAACAACAACAAATGTGGTACCACGTGCACACACACACAAACAACACAACACAACACTACACTATACACAACAACAATCAACAAAAAATCCTCCGTGTGCATAAACTCTGGGCTCCCCCCAAAAAAAAAAAAAAAACCCATTATGTCTATTGTATAAAACATAAAAAACCTGTAGGATCATTTGGATGTGTTAGCAGCACAATTAAATGAATTGGGCGTGGTCTCCTCTCAACAGCCGCAGCCACAGACAGCATCAGCAGCAGGAGGCGGACAGCAGCAGCAACAGGCACAACCGGAGGCGCCACCGCGCAACAATCGTGCATCAAGCAGCAATGGTGCCATCTGTGTATCGGGCGCATCATCATCATCATCGTCGTCAGCCAAACCAGCAGCAGCACTGCCACAACAGTCAAACAATCATCTGGGACAGGTTGTCAATCCATTGGATCCGCTTGACAGCAGCGATTCGGATAGCGAACCGGATGAGCCCAATGATCGGGCACGCAACGATGGCACTCTACTGGCCAGTGATCCACCCAAGCCGCTGTAAGTAAACGTACTCCAGTACTTAACACTTGCAACACATGCCACATGCGACACAAAAAGAACGGGCGTGGCGTGGCAAAGTTTGATTTAAACAAAAAAAAAGCTGCAAAAAAGGCGCACAGCACTTAACTAAGGATAATTAATGGATCTATTTATGTTTTTACTATGTTATCGATTAATCGTTTGTTATCGATAGCCAAAAATGTGAATATTTGGTCAATATTTAATCAAATTAATCGATTTTGTGTATCGATATTAATCGATTGTTAGATTTTTCATCGATAGATCCATTAATTGCTTATTCCTTGTAGTTGTACCTTATCTTAGTTCATTCAATACCAGCATTCACAACATTCTATAAAACTTTCTTTCACCCACAACCGTTATCGTTATCGAACACCCATATCACCATATCCACAATTCCACATTTATCGATTTATTTTTGTTTTTGCAACTGCCGCCCCGTTTTTGCGTTTTGCTGTTTTTTTTGTGTTCTTTTTTCCTGCCTTTTGGTTGGTTTTTGTGTTTTTTGCGTTTGTTCAGACCCGAATTTTCATATAGGCCCGGCTTGGGACCCGTTTCCGAGGATACAACAACAACAACAACGACCACACCGTTAACCCATGGCAGTGGCGGGCCACCAAATCGACCCCTGCCACCGACGCCGGATGACGATGATCAGGCCGGAGATCGTACGCTGATCATGAAGCGCGTAAGTAGTTGCCATCTCAAAACTATTCCATTAAAAACTAGTTTCTTTTTATTAGTATGTTTTTCTTTATAGTTTAGTTTTTAATTGTTATTTTTTCAACTCTTTTCTCTTTGAGATACTACGTTGAGAGCAGTTATAGGGCAAAAGTTGAGGTTCTTAATGCGATCTTAACGTTTCAGGCAGCTGTAAAAAAACTGTAATTAGCTTTTGTAGGGTTAAAGGTCTAAATAATATATAATATTTAAAACAAACAACAAAACAATTGGATGGTTGTGGCTCTATTTAGACAAACTTTATAATGCAGCAAATACTATAAAATTATACAAATATATATATATTTTTAACTCTTTTTAACCAAAACGAATTCAATGAGCCGAGCTTAAACTATTTTTAAACAACATACTTATTTCTATACTAAATACATTTAGTTATCTATTTTTTAAACTATTTTTTATTGAGTAAGAAAGAAAAAAAAACTTACGGTATGCAACTTTTTTCGTGAATTTCTTTTGTACAAAGTTTTATGTAATATTTTCCCGTATCCCACATTTTATTTTTCGATTTACTTTCAAATTATTGATTTTGGTTTGAAAACTTTCTAAGTTTATTGTATAAAATGATGCACATTCCACATACATAAGAGCTGGAAGACAATCGATCATAGCTGTTTATCGATAACCGAACGTTTTCCAACACTAATAAGTACATACTTTCATGCATACATATGTATATTGTGTATATATAGCCAAGGCAAAAGGTCAACGAAGTGCATCCAACTGTTTAACAGTTCTCCCTTGACATGATATATATCTTTATTGTATTGTGAACACACACACACACACCTTTTGCACCAAATAAGTGCATTGATATTATCCCCACTCCACTCCTCCCACATCACAAGCAAAGTACACCGAAAAACCAAATACCCATAAATCATAAATATATATAGACAAACATACATATATCTCAATATTATATGGAATGCAATGCAATGAGAGAATTCATGAAAAAACTTTCCATGCTACAAGCGGTATACATATATATTTTTCTTACATTATATTGTTACCTGGGTGAAACAAATTTAGACTCTAGTAGAAATGTAATGCAACCGAAAAAAACCTAACAACAATTCTTCTCTTGCGCGCTGTTACTTACAACAACAACAACAAACAACTCCACCACAACAACAACTGTAAACAGAAAGTAGAACAAAACTTAAATCGCTTACAAAAATCGGCTTCCACATCGCATGCGCCGAAGAGAGCCGAAGATGCAAAACTCTTGCGCGACTGGGACTTTGATAAATTCTTTCCAAAGAGACAAAATGGTGGCGGCGCTGCCAGCAGTAGCAGCGGCAGCGGCAGTGGTAGCGGCAGCAGCACAACAGCCAGCCTCAGTCGCAGCTCAAATTTGAGCACACTCAAAATGGAGACAGCGCTGCAGCGCGCCAGCGTCGCAGAGGCCATAGCACGTCCCGTGCCCAAAGGCTATCAGCCTTTAAAAGGCGCCAGCTCTGCGGCTGGCGTTAACATTGCCAAAGAGCGCAGCGGCAGCGGCAGCTCCACACAGCAGTCGCAGCAGCAGCACAAGCGACAGGAGTCAGACTCCAAGTTGCCCAGTTTTGTGCGTGGCTTTCGACGCGAGAATTCCGATTTTTTCCCGTTAACAAAGCGACATTCGGCTGTGCTTAGCGGCAGCACTACAGCCAGCAGCAGTAGCGGCGGCAGCGCTGCCACTGCTCAGCTGCAGTCGCCGAATCTTGTGCAGCAGCAACGCGCCAGTGCCATGTACCAAAGGAACAGCATTTACAACAGCAAGGATAACAGTTCGCTAACAGCAGCTGCTGCTGTTAATAAAACCAAAGCGACGTCGACGTCCACTGCCAGCAGCAGCAGCAGCAAAGCCGCAGCCGCAGCAACAGCAAAGCCAGCAGCAGCGCCCACAAAGTCCAGTTGGGCCAATTTAGATTTTCTGCGTCCGCGTCGCGAAAAGACTGAATCTGTTATTGTGCTGCATAATGCAGCGGCGCGTGCGCAGCAACATCAGCAGCAACTGCAGCAGCAGCAACAACAACAGCAGCTACAGCCGCAGCAGCAGGTAAACGTTCTCAACTCGCACGCATCAAAAAAGAAAAGAAGCAGATGAAAAAAAAAAGAATTCAACTCAATCGTTCATTTATTGTGTTTTGTCTTGGCGCCAGAAACGTAAACCAAACCAAACTACTCGAAAAAAAACAAAACCACAAAAAAAAAAAAACAAACCAAGCGTAATGCAAATAAAATTTACCATTTGGCTAGAATTCCGATACTCACCGCAACACACCCAACAAAATACACAAACAAACAAACACTCACACACGCACATACATATATGTATCGCTCTCTGTCTCTCCCCTTCACATCTCTATGTTGTTTGATCTCACCTTTGCTGCAGCGTCCACGCAGCTGTATAAATATGCATACTGTTAATAACATTGCACTAACAGCTCGTAAATAACAGAGAGTTCTTTGACAGCTAACAAAGTATTTGTTGCTTTGTGCATTCACATTTTATTGTTTTTGGTTTCTTTTCTACCCATCTATGCTTTTGACCTTCCACAGGCATGTTTATTAGTGTTTCATTTGCATCAACTAGTTCTAATAAGTAATATAACAATCATAAAACTAGTAGTAAGCATCATTATAAAACAATCATACCATATGTTAATTGCTAATTGCGGTCTGCTTTGAACGTTTAATGCTTGATTTGATAACATTTTGATAATATGCATAATACAAAACGCAACTTGATGGCGTTCTAATTGGTTTTAGGTTAGAAAAATCTTAAAATAACGGTGTTCTACTCTCTCAATTGTATGTATATAATTTTACCATCATCGTCATAATCAATAAAATGTATCGAATGCTAATGAGATGCTAAAAAAAATGCAAAAACAAAAGCTTACTGTAAATAACGGGACGTTTCACATAGTTTGAGTTAGGTAAAAGCTTTTAGAAACAGATTCGAAACATAGAGGAGGGCTTTAGAGGGCTAACAGATTTTATAGAGAGGATTCTGAAAATGTAAATAAATGCTTTCTAATATTTTTCAATCATTTAAAACCTTTTTTTAGCTGCCTTGCTTTGCCAAACAATATTCATTCATTTTGCTCAAAATTGTTTTAAAGCTTTTCAAACAAAATAGATATTTTGATAAATAATAATAAAAGTTTGTTGGTTTGGTTAGCCAAAACGTTGAAAGCTGTTAATTGAATTAAATATTTAAAAGCCATACAATAAAGTTTCTGTTTTTTTTTTTGTGATGTTTGCAAATTGAGCAACGTTTTTGCCTGCTGCAAAAGAAACCCTTTGAAAAAGTTACTGCTAAACGAAACTAAACTAATTTTAAGTGCTTTCTCCTCTTCCTCCTCCTCTCTTTACCACTCCTCAACTTCAATGCAACACTATAAGTGCTAGCTTTAAAACAATTTTGATAAAGAAACAATGAAACAAAAACTTTATGTTTTAGTTTGTAAGCTTTGTTAGTGTTTAAATGTTAGAAAAAAAGAACAACATTTTGCAGGCAATTTTAGTATCCTTAAGTATCTCATTGGCATTCATTTTGCTTTCTCTTCTTACTCTGTCTTTGTCTTTTTCTCTACCTTTTTCTCTCTTTCACTCTCTTTCAAAATTTGTTGTTTATTCATTACGTTTTGTTGTGTTTCCAAGCATTTTTTAACCCCTCATTCGACTCGTTTTAATTTCATTTTCAAAATTTATTGCGTTCATTTGAAAAACTTTTTTTGTCAACGACAAACTTTTTTCTCATATGCATTATCTTTCTTTCTCTCTCTCGCTCTGCAATAGAATCGCGGTGTGGGTGGCAGCAGCGCTGGTGGGGATAACAGTGGCCTTGGCACACCCGGCACCCGCACAAGCAGCGTTCTGCCCGATCTACTCAGCCAGGCATCGCCGGCAACGCCGCCGCGCCACGATAAATCATCCAGTGAGGAGGTGAGTAACGATTTGAGTTTTGTTCCATTATTAATAACTTTGTTTTTACCAATTCAATTTTATTTATTGTGTGTTTTGTGCGTTCTCGCAACTGGCAAACTTTTTAAGCTGCCCATATTTAATGTTTTGTTTAACTGTCCCAGAAAGTAAAGAAACCAACTTTAAATCGAGAATCATTCATTGTTTTTGTGTCATTTTTGCAAAATTCCCTTTTTGGCTTCTTTGTAACCGTAAAATCTCTCATACATTTAACATTTTACTCGCTCTGTTAACTTAACAGAACTAGTTTACATTGGGTCATTGACTAGCATTTTTGGAATTTTCTTCCATATAAAATGTGTGTTTTTTTTCATGAGAACATCTTTTAGTTTTTTTCTTATATGTTTTATTCGTTTTTGTGATTTTCAACAAAATTTTATTGATCTTTTTTAATCTACCTAACCTTTAAATGTGACTAATCATTAAAAAAAATAAAATTTTATTAGCATAAACATTTATCTTTGACGTGGAGCAAAGTTCATTAGGAAGAGCGCGTAACGAACCCAAAATTATCCATTTAAATAAATCTAGAAAACAACTTTTCGCCTAAAAAAAAAATCAATTATAACATGTGCATGAAAAAGTTGCAGCTTTTTTAAACAAGTGCATGTATTTTTATAAATGAAACGTCGATACGAAATCAACTTAAATTTTAACCAAATTAAATACAAAAAACCGTTACAAACACTTTCTTCTTCTTAATTGTGCTTTGTCTTTCCGCAACGTTTGAGCTGATGGCCACTACGATATATATTCTAACAAATTACAAAATACAAATCAATTACAAACCAAAATTTACAAATAGTAAGTATGAAAAACAACAAAAATCAAACAGCAATAGTTTTCACAAAACCAAACAAATACTCTATCTAAAAAATCTAAAAAAAAAAATATCGTGTATCAACAATCCAACAACTACCAATCTTTTGTGTATAGTTTTTCTTTCTTCCAAAAAAATGCATATTAATTTACGTTTCAATGTGTCTTGTGTTATTGTACATACTCTATATTGTGCGGGACTTCTTACATACATTATTCAATAAATTTTGTACAGTTCTGCACACAGGAATGCCTCTTCTTTTTAAGTTAATTTGTATATAAAAATCATTCTTATTATTTGCTAGAGAAATGCACTGCTGCGTTCCACTGTGGCTGCTTTCTCTCTCTCTCTCTCTCGCTCTCTTATCATAATTACATTGTGTGTTGCATAGCAGGCAGCCTCATGTCACTGTAACTAACATAACGTTTTGCTGTTCACAGCGCTGTTAACGCACTGTACACTTAACAGACACACGCAGAGGGCGTTGATCCTCACATTTTTTTCATGCAAAACCTGTATTTTCATTCTTATTGTTTTTCTACAATCACACATACACATACACATTTATACACATACACAGACACGCAAATCAACTTTTTCAAACTTTTTTTTTCGTTACCATTTGGCCTCTGGGGAAAGACTAATCACATTTTACTTTTGTTTTATATTATTATTGTTAACATTTCTCAGCTCTGCAAACAAACATTTTTTGGCTATTGTTTTTTATGAATTATATTAATTGTCGCTAGCAATAAGCAGCACTCAATATTAAACCATCCCACCACACACAAACACAAACACTATCTACCACAAATTCCCCCCACTCAGCATGTTTAATTTATTAATGAATTTATTTTTGTTGACAAACTCGAAGACTAATTGAAATTTTTTTCTTGCACTTTTTCTATTTTCTTTTCTCTTTTAATTGCAATTACCAAACAAAAAACCCAAAAACAATATGAAAATCAATTATAAATCAATCAATCAAACAATCAATCGAATATATATATGAAAAAAATAGTATCAAGCGGCCATTAGTTCATCCGTGCATTCCACGCCATCGAAATCGTTTATCGCTAGCAGCGGCAACAGCAGCAGCAGCAATAGCAATAGCGCCGCCGGAAACGTCGCCGTCGCCATTGGCATTGGCGGCCATGGTCATGGCGGCGGCAGTGTTGTCGGTGGTGTAATTATTAGTGCTAACAGTTCACCGCAGTCAACCATATCGCTGGCCTCATCGACATCGAATTCGCGACAAAATTCGCCTAAGAATTCGATATGTAAAACGCGTTCTTCCAGCAGTATTACTAATTTATTGCATAAATCTGCTTCTTCCTCCTCTGCGAACATTCATCATTTGTCGCCGTCATGCTCGTCATCGACATCGACATCGAATGCCGCCTCTGCCATATCGATTGCCGCCAATTCTGGCCATTTGCTGCCACCGCATGCGTATGCGTTGCAACAGAAACAACGCAGTTTTCTTACATTTGGCTTTGGGGCCGGCGGTTCCGGTCCAACACGTCGTGAGTCCACGGTCAATGTGAATGTGACGCCCACATCGCATGAGGTGGCCAATGATACGCCCGAGATACGTAAGTATAAGAAGCGTTTCAATTCGGAGATTCTGTGTGCAGCATTGTGGGGCGTCAATTTGTTGATTGGTACCGAGAATGGACTCATGTTGCTCGATCGTTCCGGACAGGGCAAGGTAAGTATCACAATGACTATCAAAGGGAATCCTTTGTAACACATTCTCTCTCTCTTTGTTAACAGGTCTATCAGCTGATCTCGCGTCGTCGTTTCCAACAGATGGAGGTGCTCGAGGGTCAAAATATACTGGTTACCATATCTGGCAAAAAGAATCGTGTTCGCGTCTATTATTTATCCTGGCTAAAGTCCAAGATCTTGCGTACCGATGGTCTATCCGATGTAAGTATAATTGGTTTATCAATCAATTTCCCAAAGGAGAAGCTAACGGTTTGTCTTGCAGCAAGTGGAGCGTCGCAATGGTTGGATTAATGTTGGTGATCTACAAGGTGCTGTACATTTTAAGATTGTCAAATACGAGAGGATTAAGTTCCTAGTGATTGCATTAAAAGACTCGATTGAAATTTATGCATGGGCGCCCAAACCATATCACAAATTTATGGCATTTAAGGTGCGCACATAAGTATGCTACATAAATTTGCATACTTAAATATTCGTTTTTGTTTTCGCAGAATTTTGGTGAACTGGAACATCGCCCCCTATTGGTCGATCTCACAATTGAGGATCAGTCGCGTCTGAAAGTGATTTATGGTTCAGCTGAGGGTTTCCATGCGGTTGATTTAGATTCGGCTGAAGTATACGATATATATCTTCCTAAGCATGTAAGTGGTGCCGCATGCCATAATGATTGGATCTATCCCATAAATGCGAAATTCCAACCACAGACTCAGGGTGCAATCATTCCGCATTGTATTGTGGCGCTTCCAAATTCAAACGGTATGCAATTACTGCTGTGCTATGACAATGAGGGCGTCTATGTGAACACTGCCGGACGTGTATCCAAGAACATTGTGTTGCAGGCAAGTACCAACAATTATAACTAAATATCAGTTCTTACTTAAAACTCATTTTAATTGCTTTTCAGTGGGGCGAGATGCCCACCTCGGTGGCCTACATTGGCACTGGACAAATAATGGGCTGGGGCAATAAAGCAATAGAGGTATGTAAAAAGTGTTTCCCCCCACATATATGAAACTAATCCATGTTCCATATTCTTCCGACCAGATACGTTCCGTTGAGAGCGGCCATTTGGATGGTGTGTTTATGCACAAGAAGGCGCAACGCTTGAAATTCCTTTGCGAGCGCAATGACAAAGTATTCTTCAGCAGTGCCAAAGGTGCTTCATCGTGTCAAATCTACTTTATGACGCTCAACAAGCCGGGCATGGCCAACTGGTAATTGGTAACGACTTCCATACTTCAACACACACACAACAACAACAACACTTGGCAACTCTAAACCATCATCGATGATCCCAACAACAACAACAACAACATTTTCTTCTTATTTTTACAAAACAAGCTATGAAAAAGCTACACAAAATATCTAAACACACACACACAAACACTTTAGCTCGTTTAAGTCTAAAAAAGTGCATAATTTGTAAGTGAGATCATCCTAAAACACACACACACACACACACACATACATAGACTTGTGTAAACATGTGCTTATGAAAATTAAACCAGGATATAACGTTTCAATTAGTAAATGTGCTATAAATGTTGGCTCACATATAAATGAGTGCACAATTTTTTAAAAAAAAAAAACCTGAAACATAATGTATTCAAGAACAGATAAAAAGGAAAAGCTCACTCGTCGAGTTTTTTTTTGCATTAGAACCGAAAGCAGTTACATTATGTATAATGAAGATTACATAACTAAATCAAAGTTAATTTGTACTATGCACACACTTACACACACACACACACAAACACACCGCAATTTCATTTCAAATGTCATTTCTTTTATAAAAAAAAATATGTGTGCATTTTGTTGTTTTCTACTTATTATAATTTGCCCACAAGTTAAACTTAAGTTTAAGCAAATGCAAACAGAAAACGCAAAGAAAATTCTGAATATTATTTGAGCGTTTTGTGAAAAGCAAACAACATTTACATTTATATCAACAATATATATATATAAAGATTATGTCTCTGTATGCTCATTTTTATGAAAAAGGAAAAGAAAAAAACAAAAAAAGCGCCATTGTAAAAACTAAGTGATAAAAAAACATAAAACAAGCAAGTAAATAATATTATAAATGAGAGCTGAACAAATGTTATTAGAAAACGCCCCAAGAAACAATTATGATTGATATGTGTAAAATAAACAAAATCCCAGAAGAAAGCAACACAAACAAAACAAAAGAAAAGCAATTAAACAAAAAAAATATATATGCTTAACGAAATTTTTGAACCTACTTATGAGACAATTGGATTGAGAATGCATATATGTATGTATGTCATATAGACAAACAAAAAATAACTAAACTTACAAGATTGGAGCGTAAATTCGATGAAACTAGTTAAGCTGCATTTTTTACTGAACTTTTATACAGAACTTTAAAACGAATGAAAAAAAAAACAAAAAGAAAAAAAAAAAAGGCTAGCATGTTAAATTAAATTGGAAAAACTCAATTAGAGATGATAACGATTGATAATGATAATTATTTGAAAAAAAAAATCCGCTTTTGTGTGTCGATTTCTATTGTGTTTCTCACCACGATTCCCTGTGTGTGTGTGTGTGTGTGTGTGTGACAAAGTTTTAAGCTTAATTATTAAAATGGCTACGTTGCAATATACATACATACATACACATTCTGTTAAATAACATTCTTTGTCAATCGGCACACAACAAATACCACTTGCAATACATACATATTTACATATACATATGTCAAATTATGCTGGCAGCTATTTTGCTGAATTATTATGAGTTACATTCTACATTGTTTTGTGTTGTTTTCTCATGTGCGTCCCTTTCCCTTAAAAAAAAAACGTATGAAAAAAGTCACAATGGAAAATATTTAAAATATTGTTTGTTTTTTTGTTTGTGTTATGAAAGGAAATAAATGTATACCCCGCCCCGTGTCCCCCCATATTTAATAATGTTCTTTAAAACAGAAAATGCACTAAAATGCAATTTAAGAAGAAAAAAAAACCGAATTAGTAATAAAATGCTTACTTTATTTCTAAAATAAAACAAGTAATTGAAGATGAAGAAATGAATGTAAATCTAAATCGTAAATGAAAACAACAAATTATTATATATATAATCTCAAAATTAAAAAACAAAAAAATAAACAAAATCAACTGCAATTTGAACTTGAGTATCTTCGATGGCGTTGTGTGGGCATTTTATATATCGATATACGATGGTATCGTTTGTTGTACAGCACTGAACTGTCGCAAACAGCTGACGGAAAATAACGTGAAGTTGGCAGCGCTTCCTGTCAAACTTTGACAATTTGTATGTTCTTCCTCTTCTCTCTTTTCTTTTTTACCCGAGCATCGGTAGGTGTCGACTGAAAAATGTTAATCGAAAAATTAAAAGATATAAATGCAACATCGGCAATAATTAATAAACAATATGTTTACAATGATGACTAAACTTGTGCATGCATTGAATATTTGTGATAAACGCCAGTCTGCGTGCGGAATAAAATGACTCACAAAAAATTGTATTGGATAAATATTAACTTTGTGCTTCTTCATTCAATTTATAGTAATGGGTCGTGTAATTCGTGCACAGCGTAAAGGCGCCGGATCCGTCTTCAAGGCGCACGTCAAGAAGCGCAAGGGGGCCGCCAAGCTGCGTTCTCTGGACTTCGCCGAGCGCTCTGGCTACATTCGTGGCGTCGTTAAGGTAAGTTTTGTTTTGCAGTTATAAGGTAACACTTGAGATATGCAAAACTAATTATTGTTGTGTATTTTAGGATATCATTCACGATCCCGGTCGTGGTGCTCCTTTGGCCGTCGTCCACTTCCGCGATCCCTATCGCTACAAGATCCGCAAGGAGCTGTTCATCGCCCCCGAGGGCATGCACACCGGCCAGTTCGTCTACTGCGGTCGCAAGGCCACACTTCAGATTGGCAATGTGATGCCTTTGAGCCAGATGCCTGAGGGTACCATCATCTGCAATCTGGAGGAGAAGACTGGTGATCGTGGCCGTTTGGCCCGTACCTCTGGCAACTACGCCACCGTTATTGCCCACAACCAGGACACAAAGAAGACCCGTGTCAAGCTGCCCTCAGGCGCCAAGAAGGTTGTGCCATCGGCTAACCGCGCTATGGTCGGCATCGTTGCCGGCGGCGGTCGTATCGACAAGCCCATCCTGAAGGCCGGTCGTGCCTACCACAAGTACAAGGCGAAGCGCAACAGCTGGCCTAAGGTGCGTGGTGTTGCCATGAACCCCGTTGAGCATCCTCACGGTGGTGGTAACCATCAACATATTGGCAAGGCCTCCACAGTTAAGCGTGGCACATCTGCTGGTCGCAAGGTCGGTCTTATTGCTGCCCGTCGTACTGGTAGGATTCGTGGTGGCAAGGGCGATTCCAAGGACAAATAAGCATTGGTGAAGTTAAGCTAGTTGCGTCTGAAATCGGTAGAATTGTGCTAATTGTATATGAAAATGCTGTGTGTTGTCAACATGCAATTGACGCGACGGAATAAAACATTATTTCTAAACAAAGACATTTCATTATTGCTGGTGTTAAATTTTATTACTTTATTTTAATAAATAAGTACTGATGGATGTTCATTTTAGCGGGACTCTGCTGTTAATCCACTGGGATTATCGATAATCCGCAAACATAAGTATCGAGTTATGGCATATTTATAAGCGTATTTTTCCAACAGTAATATGTTTGTAAATGGAATAACATTATTCAATTATTCTGGCTTATGGTATAAGAAACAATTTAAATTGTGTAAACAAATAATTTGTATTTAAAATGTTAATTTACAGTTCCGATAAACGCGGCGAAAATCACAACAGTGACCGATTACTTTTTATGCCTATATTAAGCAATGTAATTAAATGGCTGAAAACAGATTTACTATTAATAAAAGACTAAATGTTTTCCTAATACCAAAATAATGGCACAGTTTTGAACAAATAAAACAAACCCAATAAACGATTATTTATTTCGATTTGAAGGCGAATTCAAACCGCTCACTGTTAAATAGCAGAGATGGCACATGTTAAATCGTTTTGTGTC
The DNA here is from genome assembly GCA_018152965.1 of Scaptomyza pallida. Classification (NCBI taxonomy): domain Eukaryota; kingdom Metazoa; phylum Arthropoda; class Insecta; order Diptera; family Drosophilidae; genus Scaptomyza; species Scaptomyza pallida. The sequence continues at coordinate 4,964,492 of JAECXP010000107.1, forward strand.
GCTGTTAAGCTGCTGTTACAATAATGAAAATAAATGCGCGAGTGTTGGTGCGTTGTTGTGTGCGGACAGTGAAAAATCAACGGGAACTTTGTAATAAATAAACGCTACGGATAATTAACAATGGATAGCACATTCCACGAAGGATGGCTTATAAAATCACCGCCCTCCAAGCGCATTTGGCGTGCTGTAAGTTTATTGACCCAAGGGCTAACAACAAAGCGTATAGTTTTCTTTTTTTTTTTTGTGCGATTTGCTCCAACACAAATACCAAATGGTCAGTCAAATGTGCAATTTGCAAGCTGCAAGCAATGCATACGGTAAAATAGCCAACAGCAGCGGCAGCAACAACAAGAAATGAGCATTTAACTGTTTTTCCAGCTTAGTTCTACACTGAGTCATACAAAGAAACGCACCAACCAGTGGCATTTTTTGAATGTACAATTACGCTCTGTATACATTGATGTGTGTGTGTTTGTACAAGAGTGTTAGTGTGTTTGTGATCATTTGTTTGTTGTTGTTGTATGTCCGATAATCATTTTTAATTCATTAATAAGCGGCTGACGGGCTGGGCATGGACTGCATGGCTGATGATATCCGAGCTGTTGTTGTTGTTGTTGTCGCAAAACGGCTTGAGAAGTGATTGAAAAGCAAAACAAGCGAAAAACCGCAAAATGCAATGTTGTTGTTGTTGGTGTTGTAAAACTGTGAATGAGCTATTTACAATAGGTGGCGCATTAGTGTCTGTGTGCTGCTGCTGTTACTGTTTATGTTTTGTGAGGCGTGGGAACATTTTGGTGCCTTGGAAAGTTTACGCTTAATTAAATGTTTACACTGCGCTAACCGTTAAGCGCCGCTAGCGGCATTGCGTATTAAATTACAACAAAACAGCCAGCAGACACAACAACAACAACAACATCAGTTAAGCGCAACTGTTGCCAGTTTCATCAAAATTTATGTACATATACACCAAGTGGAAAGCGATCAACAAAGCACGTTTAAACATACATACATATGTTGCTTTGTATGTGTGTGTGTACATCATAAATAGGCGATAAGAAGCCACACAGCACGCACAAAAACAATGACGCACTTGTTGTTGCTTTTGTTTTGGGTCTGTTATTAAATATTAAGGCAGGCCCTTATATAGGGGCATACTGAACAGTTATTATGGTCATACCTCATTTTATTCTGTTTGCCTTATGCTCAAAGAAAATTAACTGCTTATACTCTTGCCAATAAGAGTCGTTTGCACGTTTCTTAGCTTAGATTATTCGCTTAATATTTTTGCGTAGTGTATTACATTTTCGGCTTCACGCTGTTATCATCTGTTTCATTTTGTTGCGCTGCAGGGTGCCAATTTCTTTACATGTACATACATATATATATGTAGGTATGTGTGTGTGTGGCATTATGTTTATTGTTTATAATTGAATTAAGCTGTGAAACTGTGCAGACAACAATGCAAATTTGTCTGTCGAAACCCATTAAAAATGAGTTTGTTAAAACGTTTATACCCTTTCGATTGCGATCATCTCTATCTTGTGTCGTGAACTACGACCAGATTGTCGTGAATCATTTAAAATCCAAATGCATCATCTGCAAAACATATTTCTTGAGTCACATTAAAAACATACGTGCAAAGAGCAGAAAGTAAATATCTGATGATGTATAATATATGATTAATGAAGGGTATAAATAATTACTACATATACAAATTGCTGTTTTTCTTGCCCAATAACTTGGCAGTTTTCCAATTTTTGTTGATCAACAGTATATTAAAGAATTTTTTAGCATTAAACAATCTAATCGATTATAAGATATAGTAGTCTAAAAATAATATTATCATAAAAATCACTTTATTAACTTGCAAATTTGATTATGAAAACTTTATAGGGTATAAATCTAGTCACAATCGATCAACAAAAGCTTTTAGCTCTCTATTAAACGTAGCTTATTAATCATACATCAGTAGATCGTGACATTTTCAACTTCCGACTTATGAATGAACCATTTAGTTTAAAAGTAAAAAGCATAAAATTGTTACTAAATGTTTATTGCTAAGCTTACTGTGCACAAAGTCACCACACTACTTCTAACTGTTCTTAATCTGTTGAGCTGTGGTGTAAACGAGAGGTGAAAAAAGGGGCTTAACTCATTGGGGAGTCAATAGACTCGTTGTCACTCGTGTTTGGCAATGCGAATAAATATTGGGCGTGTGTGTGTTCGTGTCAGTTTCTGTGTGGGTGTGGATATGTGAGCTGCTGATTACTTACGAAAATGTCAATGTAAATGCGTTTCGCGGAAAAGCTGAAAGCAAACGCCAGCAGCGAGCGTAAGCAGCGCTGTAAGCAGCGAATAAAGGCGTTGCTTACTCACCGCTGCTGTTGATAGTTAGCTGTTGCTTGTTGTTTGTTATTTTTTCTTGCCATTATCTGCATTCATGCAGTGCAGAAATCATATCCCAACATATGTTCACTGACTGTCCGACTGACCGCTGACCAGTTGAGCTTATCGTGTGGAAAAACTCTTGATATACATTTGTAATATTTTTTTTTGTTTTTTGTAGCGCTGGCGTCGTCGTTGGTTTACGTTGAAGCAGGGCGAGATACCGGAGCAGTTTTGCCTTGAATACTATACGGATCAATATTGCCGCAAGCTGAAGGGTGTCATAGATCTGGATCAATGCGAGCAAGTCGATTGTGGTCTGCGACTCGAGAATCGCAAACAGAAGTTTCAGTACATGTTCGATATTAAGACGCCAAAGCGTACATATTATTTGGCTGCAGAGACCGAAGCGAGCATGCGAGACTGGGTGAATTGTATATGCCAGGTGTGCCATCTGCATGACACCAAGCAATCCAATGAGTTGCCATTGGGTGCCACTGCAACGTCCACAGCAGCAGCTGCTGCCGCAGCAGCCACAGCAGGTAAGTGCACAAATCATTTGAAAACTGGTTGCAATTACTTTCACTTTTTTCCATCCGCCCCAGATGATAATCGCAGTGCACAGCAGCATACCAGCTCCAGCGGTGCTTTGAGCAACTCCACACAGAATACAACAACCACATCGCTGCACTCCTCGGCGGGCACAACGGCCAATTCGCTGCTACGTCGTCCCGTTGTCATCGATCAGCAGCCGCAAAGCTCGACAAACAATAACTCGGACTCGGTCTATGTGAATACAGACTATAATAATCGCGAGACATTGCTGTGCGATGCGCATTTTGATCAGCAACAATTGTTGTCGGCGGCACAGCAGCAACCGCCACCGTCGCCTGCTACAGCTCTCTATTTAAATCAAAGCGCTTTGATTCAGGCCCAAGCCCAGGCAGCTGTCGCCGAGCAACAGCAGCAGCAGCAGGCTCAAGCAGCTGCCGCTCGTCTGGCAATCAATTCAAATGGAGTTGTGCGTAAGCTGCCCGAGCATTTGGTTCTTACACAACAGACACTGGCAGAGGCTATGGCCCAGCAGCAACAGCATGGCAGTGTGCAAGCATCTCCAGCGCTGAGCACAGCATCTGGACCATATATACCCATTAGTGAATGCTTTACGGGCAGTCCAAAACTATTGCTGGATAGCCATGCTTCGTCGGCAGCAGGTGCTCTCAACAATTTGGATCCGAAATTCTATGATACGCCGCGCAGTCACAACAATATCGGTCTTAATCTGACCAACGATCAATCCTATTCACCCAAAATAACAAACTGCAGCCTTGTAAGTAGCCCGAAAGTGAAATTTCTGTTTTAGGTTTTAATAGTTTTTGTATAATTGCAGCAACAACTGGCGAATGCCAACAGCAGCAAACAGCGCAGTCAACGCTCTGACTCGGATTCGGAAAGCGTTTTCACCGATGATGATGAGTGGGCGCATCCGTTGCCACTACGAGAGAATGTTGGTAAGTTTAGCTCTTGCAAACATTTATATATATGTCTTTGCTAACAATTCCTTTATAACAGATCGCAGCACACGACCCTCGGATAGCTCCATTGAGAACGAATCCTTTGTGCTGACTTTTTCACAGCGTTTCTCCAAAATGCCCGAAGATGGTGTCGCCCTGGCGCCCACCACAACAGCTGACAAACACTCAAAGCAATTGGCTACAATAGCGGGCACAGCGGCTGATGGAGCTGGTGCTGAACAACATACGCTGGAACGTTTAGCCAAGGTGCTAAAGAATAAAAATAATCTCATACTGGACTTTAAGGACAATGAAAAGTAAGGCATAAGCAGACATCAATTACACAAAGAACAAACGAAACTAATGAGCTTAGAAACTACTCTAGATTGACACGCGATCTGCCGCAGCTGTCGGATACGGAGAACACATCGCCAGCGATTGTGGCATCACGGCATGCCATCTCGTTGATCGAAGAGAGCTATGACATTCCACGTTCGCATCAGTTGCCCTATTGCAATGTGGGACAACTGCTGGGCGAGCGACCCGTCACCAGTCCCCACAACTCGAATCCCATTGCTGCATCCACACCCAATCTAATGGCGGATGCCTGTGCTCCGGCTCTGGCCACAACTGGCCAAGTGACGACCCAACCAACAACGGCCACCAATTCACCAACTAGTGCACGCACTCTGCCACGACAGCATTGCTATACGAATGCAGCGCCCACTCGCATGGAGGGCAATGTGTTTCGTTATGATTTCATTGAGCAAGCCGATTGTCCGCCTGTCAATCGCAAGCTAAAGCCTAAGGTGGGCAATCTGCCACTGGAGGCGACGCACAAGTCTAGCGTGGAGGATAAACCGCCGGAGGAGTTCCCTGCCAAGCCACCCGTGTGCGCCATGGAGCAACTGAGCAGCAAGTTGAGCAGCACTAAACTGCAGTCTAGTGGACCGCCCAGCGTGGATCGTAAATGCAAACCAAATGCCTACAAGGTACAAATTATAATATCATATTATAATAAACACAACTTAACATGTGCTTTAATCTTTTGCAGTTGGGATCGTCGGCCACAATGTCGCCGGCAACGCGTCGCTCGTCGGGTGCACCACTGTCAATGGTGCTGCCACATGAAACCGATGTGCATTCACCAGCAGCCTTCTTCCATGAGACACGCACCCTGCCCCGCCAGCAACATCGACAGCATCCCAACAGCCCAGGCAGTCAATCGGTGCAACATCAACGCACCGCCTCCGCAGCAGCAGCCATGACATCCACATCGGCGGCAGCAGCAGCCGTTGCAGCGGCATTCAAACAAAACCAGCAGGCCATGCAGCAGCATCAGGCAGAGCATAAGCTACAGTACTTTGATCTGGATGTGACCAACAAACCGCCGCTGCTCAATCGCCAGAGCATGAGCGTTGGCAATCTCTATGCCCAGGGCGCTGCTGCTGCTGGTGGTGGTGGTGGGGTGCGTCTGGGTGCAACGGATGCGGCTGCAGTGCGTGCACCCGTGCAAAGTAGCGTTGTCTACAACTTTGTTGACTTTGTCAAGACGGAGGCGTTCAAGCGCATACGCGAGGAGCGCAACAAGGAGAGCAGCGAGAGTAGCAGTGCCAACAAATGAGCAACAATCTCTCTCACACACATATCCTCGACTTAAACAGTGCAAATTCTAAGTGGCTTTGACATTCATAATTCATACACAAAAACCGAAACGTTAACACACACACACACACACTTCCATATATCAACATTTATCATAAGTAACTGTTTATATCTTAAGAACATATTTGTGCCCTTAGCAACACGTTGTGTGCTTTTTTAATCACTGCTGTGCGAGATGTTTTATCTGTGCTTCCAATTTCCAAAATATATATATGTATGCCCACAGCTAATTAGTGTTAAAGTCTTGCAATTAAAGCATGTATATCGTTTTTAAGTGCTATTTTATATATGTACACACACACACATACAACTATTTATATACACCACGAATTTTTTATGGTAACAAATTATATACAATTTTATTAGTGTTTTAAGCGTAACTCGTGTGTGCGACACAAGCTGTTGGCTTGATATTGTGCTTTAAATAAATCAACATTTATAGAATATTCTTGCGTATTTATTCCAAAACTAGTACATAATAATAAATCAGTTCGATTTCGGTTGATAGGATACAAAATTATTGGTTGCTAAAGCAACGTCAACATTTTGAAATACATTGTAGCAACGAATTGAAACTTAGCAACGATACAAAAAAGTTTCTTAACTAGACATCAATTAAAAACTAACATTACAAATCTATTTTCAGTACAGTACAGATTTCGAGATACAATTTGCAGCCTTGGATATATCTATTCTGAGAGATAGAAAAACAACATAAAATGTCGCTGGTTTACATTACACATCACAACGAGAACATCTTTAATGTGGAACGAGAGCCTGAAAAACCCAGGCAATCGGATACTCAGGCTTCTGGTAGGGGCAAGGAAACAGAAAATCAACCAGAAGAAACAAAGGTTAATGGTAAGTTAATAAAGAATACTGTTACTATAGCTATAAGCAATGATATCGCCATACAGATGTATCGGTTAAGGCTGCCAAGTTTGCCAAGGGTTTGCGTGATCGTCTTAACGTGGAGTACAAGAAGCATTCAATGCAAGTATTACAGGATGGCGTCCGTCTTCTAACCGATGCCAAAAAGTCACAACATCGCACTATGGGCTGCGCCAATGTGCCGCTCGATCCCCCATGTGCTTTTCTACGCAAGAATCAGGGCGTCAAGTGGCGTCGTGAGAATCTGCATGTTTGTCCCAAGGGTATGTTGATGCCACCACTGCCAGAGATTGGCAAGAAGGCACAGAAAGCCGATATGGTGCCCAATTTTGTGTTGCGCAACAAATTGTGTGCTCGTCACACTGTGCGCTGTCCACCACCGCCACGCTATGTGGACACGCCCGTGGGCACGCGTCAGAATCTGCTCAACTCGGGCATGGTGCCACAGTTTGTGTGCCGCAAGGATTTCGGACAGGTGCCCGTCTACATCAAGAAGACTAAGAAGTTGCTGACTAAGTTGCATGGCGAGTGCTGCAAGGAGCAGGAACGTCTCATGGAGCTTTGTGGTGGCATAAAGCCATCCGATTCGCAAGCAAAGGCATCCGATTCGCAAGCAAAGGCATCCGTCAGCCAACCGACTCCGCCTGCTGACAATGCGCCACCCGAGATGCCCGGTATGCGCACCATGGATCAAGCGGAGCGCAATGAGATACTTGTCGGTCTGCGCGCCCATCTAAACGAGATGACCAAGAGCTATCAGTCCATGTCGCTGTTGATCGATAGCGAGAACAAGCGTCAGCGCAAGGGTAAGCTGGAAAGCGATTTGCGTCAGCTCGAGCAGGATATTCTATTGTTGGAGACCAGTCCCATCATTTATGTTTCCATGTATTAAGTTTAGTTACATCACATTTACACACACACACACACACACACACACATGCGCACTTAAAAAAAAAATGATTAAATATAAATTTTGCAGGCATGTTCTAAATTCCGAGACAGAATCGAAAAGCAATTTGTGGAATTGGTTTGGCATCGGAATTTAGAACACAGCACTGTTCATGTTTATGCATCCATAAGCTCTCTGTAGTACTCTCCATGGCAGCAGGGACACAAGAGCGTGCTATCTGGAGCATAGAGCTGCATTAGCAGATCCTTTTTAAGCAGCGCCTGGCGTCCACATATCGAACAAAAGAATCGATCCAGCGAGGGCTCTAACTGAAAGGTATAAAAAGTAAAAAATTATGACAGAATAATTAATACCCTGTTCCATACACACCAGCATGAAGGATACATTGCAAAGCTGCGCAGATTCATCCAGATTAACTTGTGTCAACTTATGTTTCAACTGCAGCTTTTCGAAGTGGACCTCCATTTGAGCTAAAAATCGTTTGATGGTCACAGCATGTGGATGATCAGTCTGTTCCTTTAGTTCTTGCCGAATGCTTGCACTCTTTGCCAACATGGCCTGCGCAGCCTGGCGCTGAAAATCTGTTAGTTTCTTTAGGCTACAAAAGTATTGCAAACGCAAACGTATGTGAGTTATGGCCAACATGGCCAATAGTAGCATCATCTCGAGCTTGGATTGCTCCAGTGGCAAATCATTAAGCTGTACTTGTTGTGCCTTTATAAGTGCATCCAAAACATGATACTTGACTTGGAGCTGCAGCTGCTGTGATTCCGTCGCTTTATCATCAAAGGCAAACATATCGAATGGCGCATAATTTATATACTCCTCTGGCTTGTTGCCATTGATGATGTCCAAGCGCAGTTCAGTAAGATAATCATTACCGCTGTTAATCGCCTTCTTTTGCAGGCACTTTTCCAGCTGCGCAATGACATCGCTCTTTTGAGTTCTACCCACGCGCACTTGCAACTGATGCCGCAGCACCGTCGTGTTCAATACATACTCCGTATTGCGAGCGGAAAGCACTGTCAGTAGATTATTGTGCGGACTACTGAACAGGCCAACTGGCTGAAAGTTCTCCGAGTCCTTCAGCTCAATTGGCCGCATGCTGGCACTCAGCTGTCCAGACTTATGTTGCAGATCAATTCGGTATAGATCTCCTCGCGCCGTTGTCAAAGCATAGCTGTAGTTTTCTATGCTGCAAAGTGCTGTGAGGAAAGAGAGTTAAATAAAACAGTAATACATAAATTGGATTGGATAACTTACCAGTGATCTTCATGCCACCTGCATGGAGGCGTGTCTCTAGCCATTCAGCATGCTGTTTGCGTGGCATGCACCAAATCAATAGATGCGCTGCCTTACAACAAGCAATATAGTGGCATTTACGTTCTGGACAATTAGTTATCAATGCCTGTTGCAAGCCCATGCGATCGGGTCGCAACCACAATGTTTTCACCAGACAAAGGCCCTCCTCTTCGTCTTCGTCAAACCTGTACAGATGCACCAGACCACTTGTGTCGCCCACAAGCAGCAGATCTTCATAGATGTGCATGAAACAAATGCGATCCAACATTGTCTGCAGTTGACAATGAGCCAAAACAGTTTTAGCATCGTTGCTCAAAGTCAGAGTCCAAATGCTGCCGGCTGCTGTGCCCAGAACAAGTACAAGTTTGCCATTATCTGAACGCCAAGCAAACATGGTTATCCAACTGCGATCTATGTATGCTTGAAACTGTCGAAATGTTTCGATTTTTGATGCAGGCATTTCGTAAGGTGGTTGCAGTTTATCTCTGAGGGTGACTGCCACATTCAGACTATCTCCATAGTATTCCCAGGTTGTCTGCTCCATACCTTTGGTCAACAAGTCCAGTGATCCGTAACTGTTCAAAGCGGCCAGCAACATGTGTCCATTGGGCAGCGGTTGCGGTGCCACTCTGGCTGCTATTACCTTCGGTACGGGCACTTCCTCCGAACAGACGGCCGAGTAGGTCGGCTCCAAGCTTAGCTGTTGCATTTCCAGCACATTGCTCTTCTCGTAGATAGGCTGAAGATTCACTTTAAGCGTCAGATGATCCAAAGGTCGCTTTTTATTTGAGCATTTTGCAGAAGCCAAAATGTAGGGAAAAGGCACATGAAAGGATATCTTGCTGGTCAGTTCCATGGTAAGCAGCTCCGACTTGGAACCAATCAGAGCAATACAATTGCCATCTGTCGTATAGGACACAAAGTCATGGACAGTATCCTGTCTTAAATTATCCTTGGCCAACTGTTCAAATCGTTGCGCTGCACCTGCTGATAAGAGAATGGAATTTAAGCATATTCAATATTAAGCAGGTCAACAAAACAAGTGGCTAACAAGTGCTGTACATACATAAATCGTTCATTTTATTGCTTTTTTTAACTCTGTATAAATGGTCAACTCTGCTTGATTATCACATTTTTGCCGGTAGACGCAGACGCGTACAGTGCGAGCACAACAAACGAGAGAAACTCACATGTCGCAAGTCTAGACATTTGTGGTCTCTCACACACACATACACACATATAACGTGCAATAGGTAAACTTTTGAATAGCATCATAGAGCTCACGTTCGACACTCACCCCTGTCATCGCTAGTGCTTGCTTCAGTAGCTTTTTTCATTTCAAAGTGCACAGTGCTGGGTGAAGACGGCGACGAAGCAACAGACAAAACAACACTATGGCAGCTAAGAATGGCGTTGAATTGGTGAAAAATTTGGCCAAATATATATCCAAAGGCACAAGTTTTGATCGCGTTACACAAATGGTAAGTTGATGCCGAATATATGCAGAAAAGAAATGGCAAAAGCGACGCACCAAACAGCTGACACCAATGTCGATATTATATAAGCAGGTCTATCGATAACGCGCTTCATTTGAACTTTTGCAGGTGAACATAACGAGCGGTGGCGAAGGACGATGCGTGGGCGAATTTACTGTGGCTACAGAGCACTTAAACCGCTTGGGCTCATTACATGGCGGTTTAACTGCTACAATTGTAGACAATGTTACTACTTATGCACTTATGTCCAAAGGTTCGCACCCGGGCGTCAGTTCGAGTTTGAATATGAGCTATGTGGCTGCGGCTCAACCTGGAGATGTTATTGAAGTGGATGCTGTTACTGTGCATGCCGGTCGCAAAATGGCCTACATTGAATGTGTGCTGCGAAACAAAGCAAATGGTCGAATTATAGCCAAAGGTGGACAGACCAAATTTGTGGATTTCGAAAAGACATCGAGCTAGTAAATGCAGTCATAAAATATAATAAAAAAGAGATAACTAGAGATTAAGTATTTGTTCTACTGTTGTTTGCCTTTGACGTCACAAGCTACAATTACGCGCTACCTTCTTAATCACGAGCTATCGATAGTTGCGGCTGCAATCGCGCACCCCTATGATTTTGTGTTATTGTTCTTAGTTTGCCATCTACGCGTTTCGTAACAACACAAAAATGGGCACACGTAAAAAGGGTGTAGAATTTGCCAAACACATAACAGAGATAATAGCTAAAGCAACAGGCTTTGAGAGGCACTTGGAAAAGGTAAGTAAAAAGAATATAAAGTATCCATATTTATTGATTTTTTACACAACAGGTTAAAATACTTGATGGTGGCGATGGCGTTTGCACCGCCGAATTTACTGTGGCGCCGGAGCACATAAACAAAGGCGGTGGATTGCATGGTGGCTACACGGCAACATTGGTGGACATGATAACAACCTACGCTTTGATGTCCAAGCCCTGTCATCCAGGTGTTTCGGTGGACATTAACGTTAGTTATCTGAAAGCAGCACGCGTGGGCGACGAGGTGCTCATTGAGGCCAATTTGGTGCGGGCTGGCAAAAATCTGGCCTTCATCGACTGCTACCTGCGACACAAGAAAGATAACTCTGTGATAGCCAAGGGCACGCATACAAAATATGTCAACTTTCAATAGAGTGCGCTCAGTTTTTGCTATTAATGTGCTTTATTGTTACATGTGTAGCAGTAAATATTTAGTTAATTGTTAATTAATTGCTTGCTCTGTGTGCTTCATCGATTAGAGTTATAGCCGGATTCCAAGGGTATAGAAATCATGTAACTATTATCTTTAATACCTTAAGTAAATAATCCCTTTAAATGGGCACAAGTGTGATAAAAGTCATATGATTATCGATATTTTCTCATTTTATTATGGCGAGATGATGCAAATATGTTAGCCCAATGGAATCCGTCTTTTAGTGTGGCTACTAAAATGTACGGTTTTAATTAATCGTTAAGTCGATATGCAAATGGCTGTATCCTCAGTGTCGTCCATCTCACTTGACCGCCTTGGATTTGATTGGCATTACGGGGCAGTGGGGACAGCAGGCCTCTGGAGGTGTCAGCGGCTCAATGCCCGGCGGACAGCTTACTTCGCCGCACTGCTGACGCAGACAGTTGACCTGACCGTGGAAGCAGTTACACTTGGTGCACACATCCGGCGACCAGACTTCGTTGTTCAGTCGTGTTGTGCCCTTGTCATCGACGCAGTGGCTCCGCTTGGGCTTCATGGCAGCGGGCAGTGGTGCAGGTGCCATTTGGACGACGGGTTCAGCATCGGCAGCATTGCAGGAATCCTCCAGCTTGCGTAGTTTCTTGTGCAACTTCTTCAACTCCTTCTGGAAGCTGCCAATGAGATCCTCCAAGCCACTAACACGCTCCTCATTCACTTCAAACAGAGCTTCCAGGGGGCTATCATAACTTTCGGCAGTGGGCACCTCCTTCTCCGAACTCTGGACATCACGTTTGCTGCGCTGACTGCGCTTCGTGTACGTCTGTGGTATGAAGGAGTCAAAAATTGGTGGCGCACTATTGCAGTTGCCACACTCCTGCCACAAATAGAGATTGATGCCATGTATGTCCTCGCACTGCTTGTAGCCGCCTTGATGCTTGGCCAGGATGAACACATTTTCGGTGACCTGATCGAAATTATCGCCCACATCGCACAACACACGACCCAAGTTGGCCTGCTTTATTTGGATGAGTTGCTCTGGCGAAAAGACGCCCGGATTCTCGTAGTAGAGACGATCACCATCGCGCAGGCGACGGAACTGCTCCACCAGCAGGCATTGGAAAAAGTGGACCCACTTTGCCGCCCTCCACCTGATCCTCCAGTATGCCGCCCAGCCAGACATCAATGTTATCTGGATGGCCATAGAGTTCACGTAGCTTCACCCTAATCTCTGCATTGGTTATCTCTCCAGCCAAGTCCTCAAAGTCTTGAGCAACAGTCAGATTACAGAACTTCCTATAAACATTATAGCCGGGTATACCATGATCTCGTCCACGCTGTATGTTAATGGCAGCCAAGTCCAGAGCCACAGCATGAGCCGTATGGAAAAGTTTCTCTGTAAGCTCCATATTGAGATTCTCATCGGGTTTCTTGAGCTTGGCGGGCACTGCGAGCATGCCGCGCAACAATGGATCCACACCACCCTCATAGGCCAGACGCCACGGTGCAAAGAAGGCCTTGTGCAGCTGCAGATGACCCTGCGGAATGGGTTGGAACGTCGAGTTCAAGCGGTGCAGTATGGGATTAATGATGGTATGGCCAAAACGCAAAGCAGCTGTTGCAAACTCATTGGCAATGCTCGGATTCAGCTGAGGATTATAGCCACGATATTCACCCATGAGCTGCATGCCACTCTCCCCAATGATGAGTGGAAGCCACTGCTTAAAGGTGATGTGCTGCATCTGAGCGCCAACAATCTTGCGCGACTCCTGGTACAGTGTGTCGCCATTCCAGTGTGGGTTAATCTCGTGCAGCTTGCTGGCAATGCGATTATGTTCCCTCATCCAGATCGTGTGCATGGCCAGAAGACCCACTTGCTCATTGACCCTGATATCACCGGAGACAAAGCAGTTCATCTGGTTCTCATCCAGATTTCGGCGACAGTCCATGCCATCCTGAGGCGCAGCAAAGGGCAGCATATCCTTTTGATTCGGGAAATGCACACCGACGCGCAGGAGACCCTCCTCGGAGCTAAGATTACGCAGCTCTTGGGCAAAGGGTGTATTGTAGCCATAGATCTGTGAGGCATCAATGTAGGAGGTCAGCTGATTGATCTGCTCCCGATGCTGCACACTATCAAAGAACAAGGAGGTCATGCCGGAACCACAGATGGCACTGGAGCGCACCACATCAATGCAGCGACGATTCTTCACACGCGGATCATTTGGAGGCACCTCAATCGGGTAGCAGGGTGGTGCGAATTCACAGGTCTTCTTGCAGTCGACACCGTCCCAGCTCTCTGAACTGACCGAGGGTATGGCATGATCTAGATCGTGATCCAAGAACTGACCCCATTGCATAACCATGTGGGTAATGCGTGCATCTGGTGTGATATCCTTTGTGGCCACCAATGAGGTCGACACCAGACGTGCACTTGGCTTGGGATGGCCAGCATAGAGTACGCCTTTGGTCCAGCCCACGGGCATGCTAAAACCATTCTCATAGATGGGTGGCGCCAGTCGTATGAACGCCGTCAACGATGCACCCCAAGTTGGATGCATCAGATTGTTGCAGGTGCCCTCAATGCTGCGATACTTTGAATGGAAGCACATGTCCGTACAGTTCGGCATCTCACGATGCTCCTGACAACCCGACAGCTCCGCAACCAGATGCAAATGCTCCCGCGACAACAAATCCCTGAACTCATACTGTTCACTTTCCATGGTCAGATTATCGCCACGCTGCACATGCTTCCTTATGTTCACCAGTGTACGCTCATAGATCTCAGCGGCACGTGCCAACTGCCTGGCCTGTCCGGTGGGAAAGCGGAAGACGCGCAAAAGCTCACCATAGTTGGGTGGCGCACGACTGGACCGATTGGAGAACAGAGTATCCAATGTGTTGTTAATGGCCATATCGATCTCCTTGGCTGCCTCGGCAAAGGCAATGCGCACATAACGATCGCCGGGTGCCAAATCCACATTGTTTCTATAAGGAGAAGAGCAAAGAGATGTGGATAAAGGATATCAAATATGGAAAAGTGAAGATTATTTTACTGTCGGGTAAGTAATATTTAAAAGCTCAAGCAAAAACTTATTGAAGTCGAATTTTTGAGATGAAAATCGAGTAAAAATCGAGTTTCTTGATTTAAATGCAGTTTGATTTTGAAGCTAAACCAACGAGCATTGAATCTAAAGAGGTTGCAATTGCCATTGAACATTGAACTCTTCATTGATTTCAGTGAACTGTTCATTGATTTCAATGAACTGGTCATTGTTTTCAGTGAACTGTTCATTGATTTCAGTGAACTGTTCATTGATTTCAGTGAACTGTTCATTAAATTCAGTGAACCGTTCATTGATTTCAATGAACTGGTCATTGATTTCAGTGAACTGTTCATTGAATTCCATGAAATGTTCATTGATTTCAATGAACTGTTCATTGATTTCAATGAACTGTTCATTGATTTCAGTGAACTGTTCATTGATTTCAATGAACTGGTCATTGATTTCAGTGAACTGTTCATTAAATTCAGTGAACTGTTCATTGATTTCAATGAACTGTTCATTGATTTCAGTGAACTGGTCATTGATTTCAATGAACTGGTCATTGTTTTCAGTGAACTGTTCATTGATTTCAGTGAACTGTTCATTGATTTCAGTGAACTGTTCATTAAATTCAGTGAACCGTTCATTGATTTCAATGAACTGTTCATTGATTTCAGTGAACTGTTCATTGATTTCAATGAACTGGTCATTGATTTCAGTGAACTTTTCATTGAATTCCATGAAATGTTCATTGAATTCGATGAATTCTATGAATGAACTGTTCATTGATTTCAGTGAACCGTTCATTGATTTCAGTGAACTGTTCATTGATTTCAATGAACTGTTCATTGATTTCAGTGAACTGTTCATTGATTTCAATGAACTGTTCATTGATTTCAATGAACTGTTCATTGATTTCAGTGAACTGTTCATTGATTTCAGTGAACTGTTCATTAAATTCAGTGAACTGTTCATTGATTTCAATGAACTGTTCATTGATTTCAATGAACTGTTCATTGATTTCAATGAACTGTTCATTGATTTCAGTGAACTGTTCATTGATTTCAATGAACTGGTCATTGATTTCAGTGAACTGTTCATTGATTTCAGTGAACTGTTCATTAAATTCAGTGAACCATTCATTGAATTCAGTGAACTGTTCATTGATTTCAATGAACTGGTCATTGATTTCAGTGAACTGTTCATTGATTTCAATGAACTGTTCATTGATTTCAGTGAACTTTTCATTGAATTCCATGAAATGTTCATTGAATTCGATGAATTCTATGAATGAACTGTTCATTGATTTCAGTGAACCGTTCATTGATTTCAGTGAACTGTTCATTGATTTCAATGAACTGTTCATTGATTTCAGTGAACTGTTCATTGATTTCAATGAACTGTTCATTGATTTCAATGAACTGGTCATTGATTTCAGTGAACTGTTCATTGATTTCAGTGAACTGTTCATTAAATTCAGTGAACTGTTCATTGATTTCAATGAACTGTTCATTGATTTCAATGAACTGTTCATTGATTTCAATGAACTGGTCATTGATTTCAGTGAACTGTTCATTGATTTCAGTGAACTGTTCATTAAATTCAGTGAACCGTTCATTGATTTCAATGAACTGTTCATTGATTTCAGTGAACTGTTCATTGATTTCAATGAACTGGTCATTGATTTCAGTGAACTGTTCATTAAATTCAGTGAACCGTTCATTGAATTCAGTGAACCGTTCATTGATTTCAGTGAACTGGTCATTGATTTCAACGAACTGGTTCAGTGAACCGTTCATTGATTTCAATGAACTGGTCATTGATTTCAGTGAACTGTTCATTGATTTCAGTGAACTGTTCATTAATTTCAGTGAACTGTTCATTAAATTCAGTGAACCGTTCATTGATTTCAGTGAACTGTTCATTGATTTCAATGAACTGTTCATTGATTTCAGTGAACTTTTCATTGAATTCCATGAAATGTTCATTGAATTCGATGAATTCTATGAATGAACTGTTCATTGATTTCAGTGAATTGTGCAGTTTGGTTACTTTTCACGAAATGTGGCGGAATTTTTTTTTTTTTACATGAATCTGTTGATTGCATCATAGTAAGTGATATTCCATGGGGGTATTGAAATTTCCCAGTTAACTCCATGAGTTATGGGGTTTTGAAATTATCAGTGAACTATTCTTGATTTTGAAGAACGCTAGGGAAAGGGGGTCATTGATTACAATGAACGTTCACACACATACACACACACACACATCATACACACACACACAGTGAACTGTTCATTGATTTCATTGAGTGAAAGGTACATTGAAAATGGGTAATTATTTACTATCGCGGCACCATTGATTTTCGGGCTGATTTTTTTTTTTAAGAGTTTTTTATCACCTGTGAATGAAAGAAAAGGTTTCTTCATAAAAAAAAAAAAAAATTTTTTGTTTGTGTGATCTGCTCCGGAACATATTCAACAGTGCCAATGAAGTTCATTGATTTCAGTGAGCCACTGTTCAT
Source organism: Scaptomyza pallida (assembly GCA_018152965.1). NCBI lineage: Eukaryota > Metazoa > Arthropoda > Insecta > Diptera > Drosophilidae > Scaptomyza > Scaptomyza pallida. The sequence continues at coordinate 4,981,416 of JAECXP010000107.1, forward strand.
TGATTTCAGTTTGAAAGTTTTTAGGCATTTTAAACTTTCAAACGTGAACAGTTCACGCCACTGTTGATTTGAACTATTGGCTGAACTGTTCATTGATTTCAATGAACGGGTACATTTTTTTTGCACACACCTATGCATACATAAACGAATGGATTTGCAAAATTTGTGAAATTTATGAGAATTTCATGAACCCCATAACTCATGGAGTTCATGTGAAATTTCAGCTCCCCATGGAATATCATTAGCGGCAACCAATCGAAGTGCCTATAAAAAAAAAAAAATTCCGCATTTTTCGGAAAGTGATCAGGAACTGTTCATTTAATTCCTATTGATTTCAGTGAACTGTTCATTGAATTCTATGAACTGTTCATTGATTTCAGTGGCATTATTAGCAACGAGCATTGAATCACTTTTTCTTGTTTTGGTTTCTGCTTAAAATATTTTCAATTCCATATGAAAAAAGAATTGCATCGGCCGGGAATTGAACCCGGGCCGCCCGCGTTGCAGGCGAGCAGCACTCTACCACTGAACCATGAAGCATGTGTCCGATTGCAGACTAGAAAGTTATATGTATAAAGCATGTTAGAAACAAAGGGCATTCTTGTAGTATACAGAGAAAAGCAAATCAAAAGCAATGACTTATAATGCTACCATGAGACGAAAGAGCTTTCGGCAATTGCAACCTTTTTAGATTCAATGCTCGTTGGCTAAACCCAAAAGTTTTAATGTATAGTATTCGAAAATCGGATGTATTTTGACGAAGTTATGGCATTCGAAAGTTTTGTCCAACTCCCCAGTTAAATTTTTGTTACCAAGTTCTGGAGGATGAAAATCAAGCAAAAACTAAATTTCTAGACTTAAATGCAGTTTAATTATGGAGCTTAACCCGAGGCTTTTAGGGTTTAACTTTTGAAAATCGGAATTTTGACGAAATTATGACATTTTTGAGTTTTGCCCATGAATTTTTTAATCAATTTTCGGAATGGTTTTAGGATATCTCCTATTTCCAAGCACATTCTTAAAAATGTTCAGTGTTTAATTATAAAAATTCCTACAGCTTAACTTCAAAACTCTTTTAAAATGTAAAACAAGAAAGTCTTTCGCTTATCGCATAAAAGCAAATTCCTTAATTAATATTACGAAAAAGAATGAAACTACTAGCGCGACTTTTGCACATTTCCACACTTTAATTGCAATTAATTTTTGCAAGCTTCAGAGGTTGCTTAAAACGTCGTTGCCGTTGTCTTATAAAAAGCCAGAAGTAAACTAAACTTTTATGCTTTCTTCTTTTTTGTTTTTAGTAGTTTTTTTTTTTTTAGTTTCTGGTCTGGTCCTCTTTGAATGTGGCCGGCGGCAGTCGCTGACTTGGCAACGAACGGAATTATGCCACACACTTTTTTTTTTTATTTTTAGTTTGCTTTTGTTGAAGGAAAATCCGCGCCAAGCTCTGTGCTCCAGCTACAAAAACAACAAAAAAAATGAACAACGCCGGGCATTAACAACAATTCATGCCTCACATTCTCGGCTGGCGTTGCTGGCGTCGCCGTTAAAGGAATTTCCCTTTTGGAAACTTTCGCTGTGTAAACTTTGCCATTGTCGGCGTGGTAGGTAATAACTTAACGACCATAATACACCCTGTTGCACCACAGCCACTGCTTACCACTATCAACTATCGCATCGCACTACAGCAAACTAAATGGCAACCACTGCCACCAGGCCAACTACATCCCAACCCCTTTTGCCGGCACCTGCTTCTTTCCTTCCTTGTGCCCCAAACCAACACTACTGCCATTTTGTGGTTGCGCTTTTTCTGGCACGCCGGGGCGTTTGTTAATACCCTAAATGGGGTTTGTTTTTTTAATATGGTCCTTTGAATTTGCTAAGCGATGTGAACAAGCAACTAGTTAGTTGGCTTGGAATTAGAATAACTAGGACAGAGTGTGAATAATAATAATAGTTTACACGTTTAGAATATCATTAATTCGATTCTTTATCTTGCTTTTAGCTGCTTTTCTTTCATGATCAGAATAATTTTTCTCTACTTTTCCAACGTTTATTCTAGGGTATCTAATAAGTCTAACTTCTAGCTACCCCATCTAACATGTGTGTGTTGTTTCTTGGCTTTGCAGCCACTACTATGTATGTCTGTGTGTTTTGCCACATGCTGTGGCAATGGCAACGTATTTCCGTGGCCAGCCAACCACCTACGTCTCCGAGGCAAAGCCCATCTCTATGCCCATCCCCATGCCCAGCAGCCAGTAACAGGATAAGCTTTTGTTTTACGCCAGCATTACCCACAACTTAGGCGGATTTCAGTAGCCTGATGCTGGTCCTTTTTGCTGTTGTTCTTGTCGTCGACGTCGTCGTCGTTGTAATTGTTGTTGCTGCAGGCTTTCAGCGGTTTTCGCTCACTTTTTGTTACCCTCCCCTCTCCCCCTGCACAATTCCGTTAGCCATTCTTGGTCTGTGACTCAGCATAGTTTTTCACTTTTAACGTTTGCACGCCTTACAATTTTTATTTTTTTTTTTTTGTGATTTTTTGATTTTTTTGAAATGTGTTTTTTTCCTCTTGCCTTGTTTCTTTGCTGCGGTCTAGCGGCTGAGGTTGGCACAGCGTAATGAGTAAAGTTTCTAATGCTGTTGGCGGTGGCAACACAACGTAAGCCGTTTTAGCATCCTGCCACACCAGCTGCCGCTGCTGCTACTGCCACAGCTGCAACTGGCAAGCGAACTAAATGATGCGTGCAAACACACATACACACACACATACATGCTGGCGCTTGCTCCAAATCTCATAGAGGGAAGCAGGTCATATGGAAGCCGGAAGATTGCTTACAGCTAGCATTGCTTTTACTGCCGTTGCCGTTGCTGCGGCTTCTGCATTATGCATTTAAAATTTTTGCTGCGTAAGCAACGCCTCTTTGGCTCCTTCAAGGATTTGTGGGTTTGCCGTGTGGCCCGTTTCGTTTTTTTTGCTTTATCATGGCCAGCATAGGCAACAAATTGATTTACGGCCGCATGCACCACGTTGCACACACACACACACACATATACACATTTTGGCTACCGTCTTGAATTGGAAACTTAGAAACGCAGTTAGAGGAAAAACTCGTTTTCTTTCTAGCAAAGTCCCATGAACAACTTGTCAACTCAATTTCAATTTGGGCAATTTGAACAACTTGTGCGGTTGTCTCATTCTATGAGAACATCTTCGACTATCTTGTGTGTGTGTGTGTGTGCTTGTCACGTTTTTTGTGTCCTGTATGTGTGTGTGCTGGCACGTTTTAGCCAGACTGCCAACTGGCACAGCAACTTTTTGTGCTTTCGTCGCCGCTTTTTGATGTCTTTTAGTGCATATTTTATATGCAGTTTAGCCAACGGCACAGTGGGTCAAGCATTGTAGAGAATTTCATCAATAGTTAATTTGCCTTACAGGTTTTAATGTTTTTTTAAGCTAGTAAAACTTAGATTGGAAACTATAAGCCTTGAGGGATGTTAAAGTTGGCTTACTAAATATAAAATTTCATTTGTTTTTGCATCAAAAATGTATAAACTTTACCATTTTCCTTGAAAATTTTCTTTAACCTCACTTTTCTTGTCGACAAACTTTTAACCAGTGTGCCTTAAAAGTTGTTGCTATCGTACTGTGGAACTATTTGTATATTGACTTTACACAACTTACTTTAAGTGAATTTTAAATGCACGAGTTAAAAAATGCCAGAAGGAAAAAAAATGCCTATGTAAATATGCTCCTTTAGCACACTGTTATATTTGGCCTTCTTTTGTGACGCTTTTATGTGCTATCCAACTATTTTTCAATTAATTAAGCAAAGTTCGTTTTTTTTTCTTTGCCTCTCGTCTCACTTTTAAATGCGTTTTTAAGTGCTATGCCAGCCGTCTGGCAGGCTGAACGTCGTGAAAGTGCTTTCAGACTGCTTACTGAAGCAAAGAAAACTTATATATAACTTGGCTTCTTGATATTGGCTGGGTAAGTTTTAGATGATGCTCACCTGATGGTTACCAGAGCTGAGGCTGTGGCTCGGCCAAATTTATTCTTTAGCTGACACTCGTAACGTCCGCCATCCAAGATGGTCACATTTTTGACAAACAAACTGCCGGCGCCGCTTATTTGATATTTCTCAGTCAATTGGACATTGGGATCGATAAGGCGTCCATCGCGACGCCAAGCAATCTGTGTGTAAGACAACGAAACGACGATAAACGGAAACGGAAACGTCAATTTCAACTTCAACATCAACAAGTGGCGGCAACAAAGCAAAAAAAAAAACTTTTCTTTTCATTTTACCTGCAAACCGTCTTCATGATGCTCGGCCTGGCAGGGCAGCTCAATGGTTGTGCCCGTAATGGCAACCAAATTGCTGGGCTCAATGGCCAAGCGCGGTGGTGTTTGTGAGTGCTCCACTTTAATCGTTGCCTCCACGCTGACCTCACCATTCTCATTGCTAGCCGTGCACCGATAGACACCTAAAAACGTTCAAAACGAACGATATACTATATAAGTAAATTTCTCTATATATATAAAAATAGAAAGAGTGGATGTTGCACTTACCCGCATGCTGTTCTTTGGCCACGCTAACCACCAGCTCGGTGTTCTCGTTCTCCAGCAATAGGTCGGCGGTTGTGTTGCTGGTATGAAGGGGTACGCCATTGAATTGCCAGGTTATGGTGGGCAACGGATTGCCATCGGCATCGCATTCCAGCACAAAGGCTTTGCCCAGTTTGATTGTTTGGTTTTGTGGTGCCATTAAAATTTCGGGCAAATCTGCAACCAGAGTGTGCCAACGAGGCGTATTTGAGTGATTTGAGCAATTTCTAACGCTCCAAATAACAGCAGCAGCAGCGAACAGCAGCAGCAAACAGAAAAATACACGCTGCCCGCCGGTCACTTTTTCTATGCGTCCTTTGTTGTTATGCACTTTGCCTTCCCTCTTAGTTCGACTCACATTTTTCATAGCATACTTTTTTGGTGCAGCTCAAACAAGCTGGTCGCCATTTGTGTTTGCTATGTGCGTGTGTGATTGCCGAGTTAATTATGCTGACCAAACTCAAAAACCCACTCTCTATGCCCCATTTGAAGTGCGTGCTTGCATTTGGGAATATATATATACGCATGAAGTGCATAATAGTTTATAATTTTTGCACTTAATTTGCAAAATAAAGCGCACATTTTGCACTTCATTTTGTGCTGTGACCACAAAATATAATGAGCCATTGTGATTAAGGCGCACAGCACTGCATATGTATATGCCACCTGCCCCATTCCACTTTGCCTCTTCATCTATACATCTATCTCTATCGCAGTTTATTCGATGCCATAAAGCGTACAGTCACGTCGCATCGCTTGGGCTAAGAAATTAAAGATATTAAAGCAAAAGTTTAAATACACTCAGCACAGCTCAGTATTTATGGCAATGGCCATTACGTGCTTTGCTTTTGGCTTACCATTTTTAGTGTTTAATTGGATGAATGCATGAATGAAAAATGTTATAATATTTCTAGCTGTGATTTTTAATAAAGTCATGTTTGTTTTGACGCAAAGTTATGCATAGATTAAAATAAATTCACATAGCCAATAAAAAAAAGTGAATTTATACTATAAAATATGTATTGAAAAACCTGCTTCGGGCCACTAAATTTGATTTCAAAAAAAGTAGAGCAAAACCATTAATACCCGTGGACAAGTTTAAATAAAAAACGACGAAAAGGAGGTAAAAAAAATGCATAAATACTTTTCACAATAAAAAATGCTGCTTAAATAAGGAATACCGTTACACAAAAGAGGGAAAAACCCCGCTTTGCTTTGAAACTGTTTTTTTATTTCCGACCAATTAATCTTAAGCTGTGCCCCCAATGTGCACCATTCAATGGCCATGCAATAAAAATACTTTTATTTGATGTCAATGGGAGTTGACTTTAAATCATGACGCTAATAGGGAACCAAGCAAAACAACAACAACAACAACAAGTGCATAACGAGGTTACAGTCGAAACATTTGCTAAGGGGATGCGCTATACCAATACGAAATTAAATCGACTGCAAATTGTGTTAAACGCGACAGTTGTGACTGTGAAATGGAAACGCAGACAGCAGCCGGAGTGTGTGGGGGAGTCTGGTAGTAAACACAATCTGGACACATTACGGACCCAATCTGTACGAACTCACCCTTGACTTCAATGCGGGCGCTGGCTTCGATGCGGCCCAGAGCGTTGTGCGCCTCGCAACGATACGTGCCCGCTGTCAACTGGCTGGGTTGGAGCAACAGCAGACTGCCGTTTGCCTGCAGCTGCAGTGTGGACGTGGACTGGGACAGTTGGCGGCCATTGACGAACCATTGTATGTCTGGCTGTGGCCAGCCGATGGCGGCACAATCCAACAGCACGTGTTCGCCACCATGCAGTGCCACAATTTGGTCATGTGGCTGATGGGTAAAGCGCGGTGGTTGTGTCACTTGTGTCGCATCCACATTCGCGTTCGCCGCATCCGTTGCCCACACCTGATTGCTGCTTGCTACTGGCTGCACCGAGGGCACCTCACTGCTGACCATCATGCGTATGGGCTGTGACTTGATCTCGCCCATTTCATTGCGCGCTATGCACTCGTAGATGCCAATGTCATTTGAATCGACGCCATTGATGCGCAATGAGCCGCTTGGCAGCACTTGGATGCGTGGCGCCATTTCCACACTGATCTCGTTAGTGTTTTGCATCCAGATGAGCTCGGGTTTGGGTTGACCCACCACCTGGCAGGCCATGTCCACCGTGGCACCCACTTGCATATGCATATCCTGAGGGCCAGCCAACAACTGAGGTTTTACTGTGTATAAATGGATTAAAGTGAGAGAAGAGAGAGAGTTTGTGTAATAATTCTACGCCTGATATCAGTTTGCAGTATTTAAGAAGCTTTTACAAACATTGAGGTAAATGCAGTTTTTGAATCTTGATAGTTTCACAGTTGTTTAAGGAAAAAAAAAAGATTTCCGCGATGCTTTCAGGTGCTTTTAAGGCTGCTTAGAAAGCTTTTTGATCAGATACGAAGCTTTAAAGCTACTCAGATTTACTTTTAAAGCTGCTTAAAAAGCTTTTCGACTAGATTTAAAGCTTTTATGCTATTTATTTATAAATTTTCTTTCACACTTTCTTTAATCAACTTGTCTTAAAGCTTCCTTAAGCTAACAAAACTCTTACAAGCAGTTAACTCAATTTGCAAATGATTCTCTTTTCCTTCTTTTTACAGCTTTAAGTAAGTAAGCCATGCATTGAATTACTTAGTACCCAAGGCAAAAAATGCTTTTAGGGCACTGTGTTGGCAAAAGCTGATTAATTTTTAAACAGAACATTTGCTGTAGGTGCCTTGAGCTTTCAGCTCATATCATTTGGCTAATAGACAGCTGGCACACAGTTGTAGCTGTTGCTGATGTTGCAGCTGCCACTTACCACACTGGAAATGCTTCTCGGTGAGGCCACTAAAGCTGAGACGTTGCAGTGCAGATGGTTGGGCACAGGTCAGTGTGATGGTCATCAGTTGGCGTTGGGCATCCAGATGCCAGCGACGCCACAACGAGTAGACACCGCAATTGCAATCAATCGGATTGCCATCCAAACGCAAACGCTTCAAGCTATGCAATTTGTTGAACATATCCAATGGTACGCTCGTCAGCTTGTTGTTATGCAGGAAACTAACCGAAAAAAAAAACACATCGAAATAAGGAAAAAACGCAAAAATTCATTGAGTAAACAAGCAAAAACGTGTAGAGTTGGAAAAACTCCAGCTTACAGGCGATTCAAATGGGGCAAGTTGTCAAAGAGTCCGACGGGAAGTTGCCAAATATCATTGTCTTCCAGATAGCTAGAGATTGGAAAAGATAACGAAAGAAAATGGCGAGTGTTGTTTTTTTTTTCTTTTTAATTAAAACTGAACTCGAATTGAATCTGTAGCGTTTACTTACAGTGCCTCCAAACGCTGCAACTGATGAAAGATGTTGGCGGGTAAGCGGCTTAGGCGATTCTTGTTTAAATAGAGAAACCGCAACGATGTTAGACCCTTAAATGCATCCTCCTGCACATAAGCCAGCTCGTTGTCATTCAGAAAGAGCGTCGTCAGTTGGCCAAGTCCATTGAATGCATTGGCCGGCAGCTCCTCAAAGTGATTGAAGCGCAAATCTCTGCAAAATGACAGCGATGCCAGAGACAAAAGCAAAAACGTTTAGTTAAGGACACACACACACACACTGTTGTCGTTGGTTATAAGGTAGTTGCCATCACCCCACCCCACTCCCTCACCCCCTGTCTATAATGGACATAATGGAGCCAGAGTGGTGATTTTGAAGTGAATTTCATCCCATTTTTGCTTTTTTTTTGCAATTTCCATTTTGCCTTGCCGCAATTTGCTGCAAGTTGTTCGTTGTACGGACATGTGTCATGGTCAGCATGTGTATGTATGTATGGGTGTGAATCTGTGTAACTGGGTCCAACAATTGCCATATGCAATTAGTGTGTTACTTGAGCACAAAATCAACACTTTGGGGCGTGGCTCCAAATGCTGAAACAGCACAAAAAATCCCAAAGCTTTAAAGTTTTCAAAATACGAATGTCCTCTTACAGGATCTACTACTTTAATCTGTTCTGAACTTGTTTGTGATATGTAAAAGGCAAAGTAAAATACTCATTTACAAAACATTTTACACACATTAAAAATTAATTAGGAAAAGTTGTATGCCATAGTTTTTATGCTTAGCGACAGCGCAGCCGAGCGATAAGCCACTGCCACAAACATACCCCAAACAATTACACACACTCAAACACACATAACGGATCTCCCACACATATGCTCGCGGTTCGCGACCTACCAAACTTGCCGCCTAATGGAAACAAGTGTGCAACGCGGCAAAGCTAACGACAACAGCAACAGCAGCAAAAGCGGCAGCAGCTGAAAAAACTTTCTAATCAACTCTTGGAGTTAGCAGTGCAAACAACAACAACTGCAACAACAACCTCGTTAGGGTGTAAATTCAATGCGGTGGCAGCAACAGCAACAACAAGGAAATGCTTTCGACAAACAACAACCAAAATGCAGGCAAAACATTATGGCTATAGTTGACAACTAGATACTCTAAGGCTTAAGTATGATTGATTAAAAGTTGTATTTAAATAGTGCTGCAGTACTTAAAATATTTGTGAGATTTTTAAACAAAATTCAAGAGGAAAAATCACAAAAAAGCTTTAAACGAGTTTTGAAAATAATTGTTGAAAGAATTAATTAAAAATATAATACAAAAAGCAATTTAAAAGTGCAAAGTGAGATAATTAAGAACAGTTTCAGATTAAACAAAAAAATAGTTTGACTAAATTAAAAAAAAAAAAAATTTTTTCATGGTAAAGAATGGAAGTTCATATCAGAATTTGTAATATAATCCTTATTATCAAACTTTTGGCGTTTCATACCATATATGTATTATTTATCAAACAAAATAGATTAAGCGCACAGTGGGGTACAGGGTACTTGCAACAAAGTGTTAGGCAAAAACTTTTCTTTTCGTTTCGTTGCTGCTACAAAACCAAATTCAAAGTGAAAATTATACAACAAGCTGGCAATGCTGGCCGGCTTCAGTTACCGTTAGAATGAAGCCTCTGATGTTGCCTATGCTAGCACCCTCTCTCTTACTCTTGTGGTTGCTGTGCAAGCGATAATTATAGCACAGGTTGTCGAGCAGACGAAGTAGAAGGAGGAGAAGAAGCATTTGCAATTGGAGCTGAAGTTGAAGCAGCAGCAGCAGCAAGAGCAGCAGTTTAGTCCTCGTTTTGTGGAGTTGTCTAAACAAAAATTATGTTTTGTGGCTACTGTAAACATTGCTGGCAACGCACGACACAAGTGCAACAAAAACAACAACAACAACATACGAGCGCAACATGGCATCTAACCCTAATTGGTGTCAGCGTTCAGTGCGTGGTTGTGCCGCAGCCTGTCTAAGTGTGTGTGTGTGTGTTTATGTGTGTGAGTTGGTTAAGTGCATATGTTTCATTTGTGTGCAACTAAAGACGAACAAACATACATACATACGAAAAAGTAAAATAAAAAGGCAACACAAACAACAACGCACGACAACGAAAACAACTTAAAAATCCAGAACAACACTAAAACCACTCACACGTACAGCTTGAGGGCATCCACAACAACAACAACAACAACAAGAAAACAACAGCAGCAAGCATTCACAGTGTGTGAGTGAAATATTCACACACACACACATACATACATACGTTGCAAAGGAACAGACACAGCGCCCAAATGTTGGCACATAAACAAAGCCGCTGCCATTGCTGCCTCAGTCGACAACGACGTCGACGTCGACGTCAGCGTTAGCGTGAAAAACGTCGACATGGTCGGTTCCTGTATAAAAGGACCGAAGCCCCGGGGCCAGTCGCCCCAACTTGGCAACCACATGCACATTGCGGGCAAGCACAGGATTCATTGAATGAATGTAAAAGCGAACGGCTGAAAGGTGGCAGACGGTAGGGAAAGGGTGTGCTGTAAGGTAGCTTTGCATTGGAACAGGCAGCGACAACGATTTGTAAGTTGCCTCTGCATATCCTGCATGCTGGAAATAGTTGGTTTGGTTTGGTTGTTCGTTCCTTGCGAAAGCGAAAGAGGGAAGGATGCCTTTGTGTGGAGCAGCATACCGGAGGCTTGATCCAGTTTTTGCACCCAGCACTCTTACAAACTCCATTAGCCCCAGCAACCCAGTCATCAGGCATCAGCCAGCCATCAGCCAGCCAACAACTCACTGTGGTGCACTATACCAAAATTCCAGTGAGTGACATACAGCCTGAGTGACAGAGTGTTTGAGACGAATCCTTCGCCGCCTAAAATATATATATGTATATCTTGGGACAGTCGCAGTGAAACACTCTCAAATCATTACAGATCAAGTGCGAAAAAGTGCACTATGGGGGGAAGGACTTGGCGAGGGAGGAAGTTTAATAAATAAAGAAATGTTCAAGCGAAGAATATAAATTTTGAAGGAAAATCAGTTAGAAAATTTGTTACTTATATTTTATAGGGAACTTGGGCTAGAAAAATCATAGCACAATATATAATTTATTTATTTATTTATTTGTTTATTGTCAAATAATATCAGTCGACATAAAATTAAAATTAAATAAAATAAAAAATAGAGCTTAATCTAAAAAAATGTTTAAGATTAATGAACAAAATTTAAATTTAAATCAGTAAGCAAACTAAAATGAAATGAAAAAGTTTTAGAAATTTAAAAATTCTGGGGAATTTAACAAAAATTTAATGATCCATCATTTGTTGCAAGGATTAGGAAAAACCCAGAAAAACCCAATCAGGTCATAAGATTAGATTATAGTGGTTTTTCCCACAAATACCTTAGTTTCCCCAGTTTCCTTAATCCATTTACACAATAAAGTACAAGTTAAAAATTTCGTTATTTATACTATTATCAAAAGTTAGTCTTAGTTTAAGCATAGCCACTAAACTTTATTCCACTTACAACTTCCTTATGTGTTGACAACTTTAGTCTTTGTGTTGTTTTTTGTTTACTTGCATCTAGTTTATTTACTTTTGTAAATAGCAAAAAGAAACCAGTCGGAGTTCATTAAAAATTCTCTACCAATTAAGTAAGTTTCTGCACCACTGTGCACTGATTTTTCAGGCCTCCCGCAGTAGATGCTTTTTGCTTGCTGTCGCACTTGAGCTGAGGCTAAGGCAAACCCCTAACCCCCCCGACAAGCCTTTCTTTTGGAAACGTGTGACAAACGATGGTCCCACTCAATGCACATTGTAGTAGCACAAAAGAGCCTGAGAATCCTGGGCCTGAGTTGAGAGTAGTCAGTCCGTCCGTCATTCAGTCAGTTTGTCTCTGCTGCTCTATTGCTCTTTCCATTTTTTTTTGTGTTCTGTACTTTTACTTACTTTCGCTCAATGTGTGCATTTGTGCGTTTGTGCCAGTTGCAGGCCTCGGCATAGTTTGCGTGTCAGTTGCGCAACTATTTGTCGAGCATCAACTTCAACAGCAGCAGCAGGAGCAGAAAAAATGACTGGCTCTGTTCAAAGCCCAGGCACAAATAACACTGACCTGACACCTCAAACTCATACCCAATATTCAACGCCTATTCACGTTCGCAGCACGCAAGGAAATTGGTTTTCTTTTTTCAAAGTGATTTTGACAATAACATTTGCATTAGGAACTTTGTTTGTTGGGTTCATTTGTTGTTGTTGTTGTTGTTCAACTGGCTGTTCAAAATTCCAATTAAAGTGATATGCACACGCATGCACTCACACACACACACATATATGCATAAGCCGCACGCTTTGGGGCAGGGCACTTCCGTTGTGGCATTGCTCGTTGGTCCAACTATGGCATCTATCTATGTCTGTTGCACTTAATTAATGCATATTATTGACAAAAGCATTGCTTGTTCGAATATGTTTGTCTATTCATGCATGCCTGCACTCAAACACATCCCTACACACACACACACACACTGTGCATATACATATATGCAATTGTTACGTATACGCTTTGATGTCCATGACGAGAATTTATGGTTGGCCCGCCCAAAACTAAAGCCAAGCTTTGAGGCCAGACAAGCAGCAAATTGTATGAAAACAATTATCATTGTGCCAGCTAACGGTTAGCCAACCAATTCTACAACTGAATACGGTTCTGTGTGTGTGAGTGTGTGTGTGTGCATCGCCCCTTTAACACAATCTGTTGGACTGGGCGTGGTGTGGCAACGGCAACAACACGCAAAACGTGTCGCATGCATTCAACTGGCGTTAAACTATTTAGTGCCTCTACAAATTTGATTTCAATTAGTTGTCCAAAATTAGTGACGCAAAAACCACAGCAACTAAATTAGTGCATTAGTCAGAGATCGAAATTGAGCAGCGAGATTCGCCAATGCGATTAACGACAGATTAAAATGAGGTATTTTGCAATAGCAACTGATACCAATTTTAATAAAGTTTTTTTTTGTAGAGATTATCCCATTAAAGTTTTCATTAGTTCAGGTAACCTGTATTATCCTGATAGACTGACATTTTGGTGATTAATATAAACTTCGGACAGTTTTGAGCAACAAACTTGTTAAGGATTTCCCAAAAATTAATCGGGATAATGTGAAAAACTTTCAAAGGAAAACTTTTTAAGAAGAGAATTTATCATTAAATAATTATTATTAACTTTAACAAACTCTCACTGCGCTACAAAAACCTAAAGCATATTTTCATATTTACACTTAATTGAAATTCCCCTCATTCAATACAGCACTTTAGCACACTATAAGGCTCAACATCCTGTACATTAAGTGCAGCTACCTATTTTCTATGCCCAGCATCATCATCATTTAGATATAAAATAAAAACACAGCCTAACATGCAGCAGGCGGCACTTAGTTTTATCATCAAGTACTTATACATGTTTATATATAGTAAATGGCAACGGCTTTCATTAAAGCTAACCTTTTTTATTTTGCACTTTCTACATGCATCGTGTAGTTTGTATGCATTTATCTTTTACTTTTTTAGCGCCCTGAAGTATGCAGCATATATATAAAAGAGAGGAAAAAAACGAACCGATAAATATGCGCTTTTTATTTGCCCAGACTGAGCACGCAGCATGCCTCTTGCAACGCATAATTTCCTTTACAGACACACGCCCCCAAGCCCCATACACTTTGTATCGCAACGTGTGGGCGTGGCACAGTAGTCAACGCCCCTATCCTTTAAGCTCATGTTTCGTTGTTAAGGTAAATTTGTCGTTGTCGTTTGGCTCCGCTTCCAGTCGCCGTTGCTGTTGTCTCTGATTATGATTTGTCTGGCTTACACACACACACACACACTCACTTGTGTGTGCCACACATACAGTAGCAACGAGCTTAGGCATCATCTTATGACGCTCCCTTGTATGCTCTGTTCCCTTGTCTGCCTTTATGGCAAATGTGACAATAAAAACAAGATTTAACTTTGGCTTTGCTACACGACAAACAGCCTCAACAGCACACACAGACACAGAAGCACACTTATTCATCCACTCACACACACAAACACACACACACGTACGCACACTTATACATCGCACATTATTGTCATAACATGGCTTACAAACACGCAAATAACAAGCATGAGCAACAACAACAGCAAAAACACAGTAAGATGCATTGCAAAAGGTTTAAAAGTGTTGGACATTGAGATACCCATGAAACTTTTTAGGACTACATAACAACCAGAAGAACCAGCATACCCTTTTTGCATTGCAATCAGTAAAAGCTATAACAATAATAATAACCCGTTGGCAAAGGCATTTTGCAAACACACACATGGAGTTGGATCCTGTGCCTCCATGCGTTCGTTACCCAGGTGATTTTTGGACTGACAGGCGATACTGGCATGTAAAAACGAGAGCAGACAAAGACTCATGACAATTGTCAACTGTATAGTTGCATATGTATGTGTCTGAATGCCATAAGCCGCAGCTGCATTCAGAACTTTGGTAATGCAATTTGAGTCGCCGCCCACATACCAACAGCACTTAACCCTTAACAATGTCGCTTATAGTATTATTTTTTTTGTATATGCTGGCATTTTATTATTATTAAACAAAGGGAAAGGCCAGGCCAGCCCATTGTTGCTTGCAATTGATTGTGGCACTCTTGAGGCAAAGGCTTGACATTGTTTACCTTCTTTTGTTAGCTGGCCCAAAAAGAGTTGAGCTTGTCACTCGGTCAGTTTCTGCTCCAAAATTCTACGCCCCTATGCTTTTTGGGCTTAGTTTTGAGCTATGCAGTTTGGTTTGTTTGTTTGTTTACTTCAACAACAGACAACAGACGATTCTCAGAAGGGTGTGTGTGTGTGTTAATGTAATTGTGTACATTTGTAAAGGGGAAAGGGGTCGGGTACTTAAAGCACTTTGCCTAATTGCCTTGGAGATGCTGCTGCATGCATAAAATTCTTTGTGCCCAAACAGTTTATCAAAGTAGCCTTGTTGGTTAGCCCAATTTGCACAGCTTAAAATTGTTTGTTGTGGAGAGAAAAGTATTGAAGTTATATGCATTCTATGCAATATCAAGTAAAAGCTTATAGATAAATCACTTTCACTTCATCGCTTTTGCATTGCATTTTAAAACAATTGCAATATGCAAATTCTTATCACACGTAAGCTCGATTGAAAACTCTAATCCGTACTTAAAATGTTTCAACATCATTGCCATTCATTTAAAATCGTGCATATTTCAATCAAACGATACTATTATTTTTTTTTTTGTGTGTGTGTTCGTCGCAATGAAAAGCGATTTCACAATAAAACCGAGCCTTGCCATAATATTCGCCTTTTATACGCATATTAAACAGTTTCCAATTGAATGGCGCGCTGATTTCGCAGTATTTTCATATTATTTTTATGCGCACACACACAGATACACAGATAGTGATGTGTGTGTGTGTGTATTTTCGGCTCTTCAAATAACATTTCAACTGCAATGGGGAAACTCGGCAAAACTGTTCGCCATGTTCGACATATAAATCCTGCCATATAATTGAATTTCACACATTACACTGCAACAAAGCAAAAAAAACCTTACCTAAAAAAACACATAGCCAAAAATACGAGACGAAAGTTTAAATAAAATTTATTTCAACAAAAATACACATGCATGTGTCTGTGCAACATTCGTGTGGCGCCTGCAAACGTGAAAATTATAACCGAAAATAGTTGAGCCCAGAGAAGGATCCCAGTATGGGGCGCCAACGCTTAAAACTCTCGAGCTGTTTGCCAAACAGTTGGCCGGGCTCTGTTGAAAGCAGCTTAGCTAACACACATACTCACACACACACACATATGTGTGTACATTTACACCTGTAGCAAATGTCGGATGGCAATCGCAGTGGCCAGAACGAACGTGGTGCAAAAAACATTAGCAGCTAAGAATACTGAAAAGTGGCGCTGAGCCGCCAGCGATAAGAGCAATGCAATGTCGAGCATTATTTTTAGTGTGGGTGGAAAGGGGGGTAGGAGGGAGGGGACAAGTTCGAGAGCTTGGGAATTTGTTGACTAACGGCTAAAGATTTTATTTTTTTTGCATTATTTTTTCTTAAAAATAAAACTGTTCAAGGCAAGTTTCGATGCCAGTTGTTTATTTTTTTTTTGTTCCTTTTTTCTTTCAGTTAGTTGCAAGTGAATTTTTGCGCTGCGCAATGTGGAAACGTGGTGTGCAAAGTTTATCCAAAGCTTGCTGCTTCTTCAGTTCAAGCGTGTCATGACCCAAACCGGAACTCAAGGCTCTTACACCGAACCCACCAGCCGCAACTCAATTGAAGTTGCGTTCGCTGTTTTTTCTTTTGTGTGGTTTGCGATTTTTTTCTCAAACCCTATATAATTTAGTAGTAGTGGGGTGGCATGGTGGCATTTAACGCACAAGTTGGCAGGCAGGCTGGCAGGAAGGAAATGCCATGTCGCCGCTAAAACTGGGTTAGCTTAATATAATGGCAACATTAACGACAACGTTTTCCTTCCGCCTGGCATGCATTGCCATTCCGTCAGTCATTCTCTGTTCCTGCAACACGCTTCGTCGCTTATTGGACATAATTACTGAAAATAACAATTTACGCCGGTAAACGATGCAAGAGGCGAGAGGGGGCAGGGCGCTTGTAGTTCCTGATGGGGTCACTTGTGCGTGGCGGCAGCGACAACACAGATAAGTGCAACAATGCAACAAGAGAAGAAGGAGGAGTAGCAACCACGACAACATATCAATTCCGTGTGAATGAACAGGAATTTCTTGTTGATGTCAACAGAGTTGTTGGTATTTCTCAGTGCTCCATGGTGTTCTCGCATTCACATTGTTTGGTTAGATGGTGCTGGTCATGGTCCATGGCAGAAGGCGCCACGTTTATCGTTTACACTTCGACGAAGCCATTCAAGCACAACACTAACATTGCATTGTTTTAAGTTAAGCCCTTAAAGAGGGCTTAAATTAATAGACAATATTGCTGTTGTGGCAGCAGCCACAAAACCAAAATTACTTGACTATAGCTATATGCTTATGGTCCATTAAACGTTTATTAAATGCAATTTAATATGATTACAGTTATGGCCGGCCGCACTTATGACTCTTCAAGTACATAAATTATGCACTTCGTAAAGTTTTGCAGCATTTAAAGATTATTTTGTTGCAGTTTATGAGTAAAGAATTTAAGCATATTGAAACTTGAGATTTTAATAGATTTTTTAATGCATATTTCTTTTAAATAAATACAGTTTCGCATTCAAACCACATTGCTTAATTAATGGCAAGCTGCTTAAAATATAATGATTGAACTTTTTCCTTATTGTGAAACGTTTCAAACATTTTCATTTATCAATTTTTTAATTAATTTATTTTGCCAGCGTTTTAAATCGTTTTCGTTCGCTTTCTCTCTGACAAGCACTCAGCTTTTCTGCAGTTTGCCTTTCCCTGCCCACCTTTCGTGTATATAAAACTTGGCAACGGTAGGTATACTTAATCTTAGTCACGTTGCTAACCACATTATCATTTGGCCATATCCGGCGCTTGGCTTGCCGTGGCCTGGCCTGGTTTCGTTCTGTCTCGCAATCGCATCAAAATAAAACTCTCATTAATAATATGACGTATACGCAATGTTGGTCTGACTGCTGCAGCGGAAATTGCTGAAGCTAAAAATCCCATTGAGCATCAGTTTGCTGTCCGCTATCCGTTGTCCGCTGTCAATTGCCATGCCAAACAGCTGCCCCAGCAGCAACATTAACATTATTATGCGTCTGTCTATCACATTTCAACACACAGAAGAGGAGAAAAAAAAGTACGAATCGGATGATATAAAAAACTAGAAAACGGAATGCGGGCTACGTGGCGCGCCACTTTGGCTTAGTTACTTAGTTTGCCGCCTGGTCGAACAGCACATTTTTTCCCAGGCATTCTACACTCACTTCTTTTCCTGCTCTTCTTTGTGCTGTTGACTTTACCTGTGCTGTGATGGCATCTTCAACAGCAGCAGTAGCAGTAGCAGCTCCAGCTACTTCTTTAGCCCTACAATTGCCGCACATTTGCTTTGGCTACAAACGTTTTAATGTACGTTTCCTCTTTCTCCCTCTCTTTTGCACACTTCACTCGTTGCCATAGCATACTTATGGGCTGCTTGTTCCTTATGCTTGACCAGTCGTTGGCTGCATTTGCTGTCTGCCACCCAACACTCGACGCTGCTGCTGCTGCTGCGTGTTGTCCGGCACATGCCGATTGCTCCACTTTGACATGTTCGGGATGCTGTTCCCGACCCCTTTATACATCTCCCAACACGCTACGATTGCTACAAAAATAACTTTGCTTATAAATTGTGGCATGTGTTTGTGTTTGTTGTTGTTGTTGTTGCCGTGGTGCTATCTTCTCAGCCACTACTACTACTACTTTGCATTCTGTGCTCTCTGCACTAACGAGCATGCGAAATGACAAAGCTTGTGGGCGTGGCAGTGGAGTGTAGTGGAGGGGCGTGGCCATTCAGTGAATTGAAGCAAATGCCACTTTGTTGCAACATTAAAGCAAAAAAAGAAAAATTGGTACACCCTCACGAAAAAAAAACTTTAAATGCAAATTGTTCAGCGTGACAAGACAGAGTGGGAGAGATAGAGAGAGAGAGAGAGTGAGTAAAAGTAAATCAAACTTAAGACAAAGACATTTTGCTTCATGCCTTTCTTGTTCTTTTTCCTCTCAAAAGAACTGCAGGCAAAATCAATAGCAGATTTTTCTATGTCAAACGCTTGACAGCCTCCTTCTACCACCCCCTTCAGCAGCTCCTTTGCGTCAATACTTTTGCAGTGAATTAAATATGCATGCGTTGCGATTGGCTCGAAAAGTTTCATCATGTGGTAAACAATTCGAAAGCTGCCAACTGCAAACATTGCAAACTGCAAACTGATTAACAATTAAACCTTCGCTTTCACTTTATGTTTCACTTTAACTAATTTGCTGCGCATTGGCATTTTATATATTTTTTTTCCAGGTCGACGACGACGACGGACGTTTCATTTGCATAATTACAAATCATATTACAAATTGTGCGGCCGTTGTTGCATTGTTCGAACTTCGAAGTGGTCATACAGAACAATTTCATTTCATTTTTATGCAAATGAAAAATTGTTCAACAATTGAAAAGTCAAACCAGACATACAGTATGCAATAAGGGTGGGGCGAAACGCAAAGAACAACCAGAAATATTAATCATACTAGGCATATGATGCGGAATAATAGTCGCAGTTGAAATACTCTCTAAAGTACAGTACTAAAAGTGGGAGAAATCATGCTCGGAAGGTTGAATATGATTTTTTGATGAAAATTGGAAACCGTTTAGTCAAAACTCAATACATTTAAAAGTTCAAAAACATTTAGGCTTAATTAAAAGTTGAAAAAGCGATTTAAGGTCAGAATTGATGTGAAAATTCTAGCTTGACTTTCCAAATATTGGACTCAATTAAGTTTTAAAACTCAACTTTATGATCTTAGCAATGGCCATTCCAAAGACTACAAAACAGAAGCCATAGTATCAACCATTTTCCATAGAGTATTAATCCTATAAAAACTGTCACTTCATGAGTGCTATTATAGTATTTTATATAGTTTTTTGCAAATTAAAAGGATATTTTATATCAATAATTTAATGTTAGTATTGTATTACTTCAAAATTTATATTTTTTTTCAAAGTGTTTCAATTACATAATTAAACAAGTAAACCATACAATATTAATCAACGTAAATAAAACAAGAAAAAACTACCCATATTTATGTGCTAAATCTTTAAGAAAGTAATACTTGAAATGATAAATTTCCAAATATGTCATTCTTTCTTATTTTGTGACTTGATAAAAAGAGCATTGTGTTGAAAATGTTACTCTCGCATATTGCCCCGGCGGCATTTAATATGATCCACCGCCATGCTGAATTTGCTGTCAACACATGCTGTCAATGTCGATAAAAGTGGGTGTGGGGTGAGGTGAGGGGGTTGGTGGCTAGTTTGTACTGACTATGGCGAAGGCTTTCGGATTGTTTTTTTTTTTGGGTAACATTTTCAATATTTGCACGGGCAAATAAACAGCAAATGTGAATGCAAAACTGCAACAGGAACAGGAACGGTGACAGCAACAAAAACCCGTGCTGCATGTGTGTGTGTGGCATGCAAAAAGGAAATTTATGCATATTTAATAACAACATACAATATTTTGTGCAGGCAGACAGCCAGGCAGCCAGGATATGAGCAGGACAAGGAGCAGGAATGAACAAGGCATTTCTCACGCATAAATGCTTCGTAATATTATACTACATGACGAAGTGAGGAAGAGAGAAAGAGGGAGAGAAGGGCATGCAACATGCCATAGAACAGCCGAACAAGCTACTTCTCTTTTTTTTTTGTATCACATCTAGCAAAAAAATAGTTTTGCTGCAGCCTGCAATTTGTGGCATGTGTCGGGAGGGGGGGGGTGGGGCGCATGGTCATGCATTGTCCAGCGTGCTGAGCACTCAGCTGGTCACTAATCAAACTTTTTAATATGCCGAGCGTGCAACGTGTGGCGACTTTTGTTTTGATAATAACAAGCAGCGCACAGCACGAGAGAGATAACTGCATCACACACACACACACACATAACACGGTGTGCATACATACATACATGAAAGATATAAGCATATCCATATCATATATATGTACATAAAGCTCATGTGCTTGTGCTCCATCTGGGTTTTATGTGCCCGCTATGCAAACGCTCTTAAGATGCGGGCGTTGCGGCTCAGGAGCTACTACACTTGGGGGAAATGAAGATAACTTGATGCTGAAGTCAAGTTATAACGTTGACAAGGTCAAAAAGCTATGAACAAAGCATGAATTTTGCCTTTTTAAGAAACTTTTCCAAAGCTTTGAAACTTTTTGATGTCAGATTTTGTACGCAGAAAGCTAAGTATATATTTTAAGATCTCATTTCCATTGTTATCAATACTTTTTGAAACTTCTTTAATGGAAATAAATGTTAAAAATTAATTAATTTCAGCAAAAAAAAAAAATTGAAACGAATTTTATGAAGAAATGTTTTTTTTTATTTAATTGAAGTTTTTAAAATTATTATAAAACAACTTTGATGATAACTTTTCCTCTCTAACTGCATTTTTCTTTAAGTGTACTACATAATGACAAAGCAAGCGACTTTAACCGGAAATGGGCAGCATTCTAAGCTGCCGTTTGGCCTCTGATATATATGCGCCATATACTTTTTCAAACAAACATACAGACAAACACACACACACACCCACATACACATGCATATTCGACTTTTGTGTATACTTTCAAGAGCAGGCCAAGCTGAAATGCATCATCATGAAATGAAATCAAGTGCATTTATTTAGCTAGAGAGAAAACGAATGCGAAAATAGCAAAAACAAAAAAAGCTATAGTCCTGACATACCCTTAACCCAATTTTTTTAAAAAATATGTATAAAAGTGACCAGATTCAAACTGAGAAATCTCGGTGTTTCTTAACCGTTTTATTAATTTTTAAATGTTCATTATTTTAAATTGTTTAAACCGTTTTAATTTTTCAGAATTTTTCGTTATCGTGTGTATATCGGAAACCAAAAGTGTTATCGAAAATTTGAAGGAAACTTGTCTGTATGGTTAAGGAGAGCTTAAGTTTCAAGTTTGAATTATAATAAAAGACAGACTGAATGATGGACTAGACGGACAGACAGACATGGCAGATCGATGGCTGTTGATGCTGATCAAGATATACATACTATAGGTCGGAAATGATTCCTTCTGCCTTTCCATTTAGTTGCAAAACCGTTATACCCTTATTTACCCATGTGATCGGTTAAGGGTATAAAAAATTATAACTGAAGAAACAGAAATTGCCTCAAAATTTGTTTGCGCTTTTGTATGGGTGTGGAGATGAATGATGTAGTGTTGCAACTCAAATCCTTTTTTAGTTTTACGTGGCCAATCTTTTTTGTATTCGTATTCAACATTATAAACCTCTGTGTTTTGTGAGAAAACTTTATTTCGAGTGGGGAGCGACGCGCGGGGCGAAGAGCCATTCAATGTTGATGGATGGACAGCTTGAAAAGAAAACTTCTGTGTGTGTGGCATAGGCCTTGGCATTTTCCACAGTGAGAAGACAAAGTGTTGCAAAATGGGGGCACTTCAAATTAAATTGCAAATTACAGGTGGGTAATTGGGCAGATGATATATCAGTTGGTATTCTTCTTCAATCTGTTTCCATTTGCCTTTTGACTTTCCGTGCCAAAAAGTGAAGAGAAAAACGAACTCTGAAATGCATTTCACATTTTTGCCCCATCTTTAAATATGATCTGACTTTTGTATTTTCTGTTTGTGTTTTTCTTTTCGTTCTCTCTCTCTCTCTCTCTTTCTTTTTGCCTTTTCATCATCTCTCGCTCACACAAACAAACAAACACACATGACATGAGCAAAAAGTGTAAACAAATTTTCAAGCCATTAACAAAATTAAGTCAAACACACATGCAGCAACAGCTACTAACTAATCTGACTCGACTTAGATATACCTGTCTGCAAAGAAGAAACTTCCAAACACACACACGTTTAGATCCTTTTAGAGTTGTTGAAGCTAAGCTGCAAAGAACTCTTGATGAAAGTACATTCAAGTGTATGAGCTCTAAACAAAAGGGTATTATTGTGAGTGCCAGAATATGAGATAACCTAAATAAAGTAAGATGAAAAAGATGAATTGCTTCGTTGACATTTGAGTGCATTTATTGTAAGTTAACTATATGAACAACTTTGTAAAGAAGTTTCTGAAGAGAAAAGGAAAAATTTCGATACGTTTTTGTGGCATAATTCCTATTCTTAGACTTCGTCAATGATATACTTTCATGTATTTTTGGGAAAACCCAACCTTGGTAAACAACTATTCTTAACGCTTAACCCCACCGTTTGTGCAGTACATTAATAATAGTCATAGTGATTGAAATAGTGAATTCTCTCACTCAAATAACAAATTTAACTCTTATCCCAATATACCCCTTTTGGACAACTTATCGTGCACTGAGTATAGCAACGTCCACACAATTTGAGATCATGCTACATGTGTGCTCCACAAGCTATGATACGAGCGTCTTGGTGGGGGTTGGGGGCGAGGGGTTCGCCTCTGCTGGACATGTGTTAAATGTGAGGAGAGCTATAAATTTCTAGTATTGTTTTGTTGCAGGCATACAAAATTTGTATTTATGCGGCACATTTAGTTAAAACAGAAAAAAGTTTTTCGCAAATATGCAAAAAAACTTATAAATGCAACAAATTAATTAAAACTGCCACAAAATAAATTAGTTATTTTTTATTTTTGTTGTTGAAAATTAAGATTGATGGCATTAGAAAACATTTTTGGAATGGGAAAAAACGTAATTATAAATATTTTTAGAATAAATAATGAGTGCAAAAAGTAGAAAAAAATTATGCACATAAAATTAATGTTTGACTTGCTTGAGAGCAAAAAATATATGATATACAGTGAAAGCTCTACTCGCGGACAGCTGTCAGTTGATCACTGTATTATGTGCGAAAAAAATTCTTAAACATTTGCTAGCCAAAAAGCTTTAAAATTCAAATTTTCTTTTAAGCGATTTTATTTGCAATCACATTTAACACCCTGTGGACGAAACTGAACTTCATTTTCATTTTAAACACAATTTTAAGTTCAATATTCATGCTAAAATGGATTCTCGTTTTTTGTCACTTACTAAAAAATCTATTTTTTATGTAGAATTCTCTGAACCCAATTTGGAGTGAAACTATTTTTATTGCCAACCAAAAAAAAAAAAATGTCAGTTTTTATTAACGTCATTGAAATCGGATGAATTCTGTCACTGCAATGACAGATTTATTGTGAAATAAACCGTAAATTGCTTAACTTTTTAAACAACTTCCCTGTGGAGTTCTCCTCCATACTTCTTTTTCTTTCTCTCCTTTTCTCGTTTTACTCAAATGACAATCATCATTTTCTTATCACTCAGGGCCCCCCACTTGTCAGTTGCAGACAACTTTTCAGCTGCAAATCGGCCGCAAATTGAATTCTCTGCAGCTGCAGGAGAAGAGAAAATCCTTCGACTTCAACTTTTGTTGGTGTTTTATTTTAACATTCGACATGCGGCATGCGGCATGAAGGCAGGCGAGCCTATCGCATGCATAAATATGCATATGCTTCACAAACACAAATGCCTTCCGCCCCTCCCTTGTGAAAACTTTAGCCGAAATTCATGCGAAAACTGCTGACATTTTGGAGCAAAATAAATGCAGCGTCAGTGAAAAGAGAGTGAAATATATTTTGCATGCATACAAATCGCGACGCAACGCGACTCGAGTCGATGCGGTGCGATGTGATAAATATACAAATTCCCGCAACGCTGCCACAGTTAGACAACGTTTAATTGAGTCAACACGCAGCAGTAGAAAGAGACAGAGAGACAGAGCAGCAGCTGTTGCAAGAAGGAGTCTACAAATTAACGCTAGCATCAGCGACAGCGACAACGACGAAGAGAGCACATTAAAAACTAATTTATGGATTTGCCAAAAGCCAAAAACTTGCTATGATTTATGCATGTAAACCAACCCATCCCCACTACAACTACTTACAGCACTTGGGTGTCCTGGGGCAGTTGGGGCACAGTGTTGAGTCGAGCGCGTATGCAACGCACGGTGCGCGCAAGGCATGTACAGCCCGTGGGGCAGTGCACCCACTGTCCATTGGCCAGATTGACAAGAACGCTGGCCAGGCACACTGCAATCACAGCCAGCACTTGCCAGTGCATCTTGATGATTAATCGGTAAACTCCAACAAACTATAGCAAACGCAGCGAACCGAACCACTTGAAGTGTAACTTGAAACTGTCTTTTGGAGTAGAAAAAAAAATGAAACTTTTTTGCCGGGCGGGCGCCAATTAAAACAAGATGTGATAAACGCGCTTCTGTTGCGGCGGAAGTGCTCCAACTAGTTTAAGATAGTACAACTTTGGGTTTGTGGCTTTATCACTAAGTCCAAACACTCGGTTTCCTTTGCGGTTGCTCACACACAGCAAATATCACAAAGTTTATTTTTTTTGAAAATTTTTTGAAATTTTTGAATTATTCTTCAGATTGTTTATGGTTTTTGCTGATGGTTTTTTGTCCGCGTTTTGCAACTGCACGCGCCAAATGCCGACGAGCATCTGAAAACTGAAAATGAACCGATTCCATAACCGAACCGATGCCATTAACCGAAACCGAAACCGAAACGAGGAGGAGCAGCAGCCACAGTAGCAGCAGCAGCAGCAATCAAAGCCGAGCCAATGTTGCACATTCACGACACGGACACCAACACCAACACGGACTGCGACGCCAGCTGCGACGTCGACGTAGCGCCGGATGCAGTTTGTGATAACATTTTTCCTGAGGCGCACAGAGCTCAAGAGTATTTGATTTTGGTCATGTGATTCTTTTGTTGTTGTTGTTATTGAGGGTGTGTTGGGGTGTGGGGTGTGTGTGTGTGTGTGTGTTCTGTGCTTGCGCTATAAATAAGCTGATATGAAAGTAAACACGTTTAGTCCAAGCTTAGTCAAGGCCACAAAAATAACGCTCGACAAAATCCTACTCCCAAAAGCTAAGCTAAGCTGTGCGATTAGAATAAAAGCCAACAAAAATAAAACACTCTCTGACCATTTGATTTTGTTTTAAAATGTTGCACAAATAAATATAAAGAACAGCATCATTTGAAGAAATAATAAAGTAAGGTTTTGGGTTCGTTAGGGTTTAGTTAGAAGATACCCTGTTATAGAAAATCAGTTTTTGAGTATTATTATTGGAAAACTTTCATCTTCTGGTAGAAAATGGGTTTATTTTTTGCCCAATTTGGCTTGAAGAAGAGTTTTGAAGAGTTTGGAAAAGTTTCCGAGAGGGTTTTTCGCCATTTTATCTAAAAGTTTGTCCAAAACAGGCTTTTTTTAAAGAATGTTTTACTATTAAAGAGATAAAAATATAACTAAAATGCACAATTTTTATTAAAATCTGTTAAAAAACATTTCAGAATTTTTCTTAAGAAATTTTTTCTATCTAAGAGAAAAAAGTATTAATAAAATGAACAATTGTTATGAAAATCGGTTAAGAAGTCCTTCATATTTTTAATCAAAACACTTTAAGTGCTTTGGCAAACAAATACCTTACCTCCAACTTAATCGTTACAGGGTATCCCTAACAACAACAACAACAACAAAAAAAAAAGTGCTGTGACATACGCCGTGTCGAACTTTTAGATTTGCTGCCACGGCTGCAACACATAAAATGTTTTGCGTTGCTCATTTTTAATGCAAAGCAACAAAGAGTGAAGAGCAACAAAATTGGGTGGCAAGAGTGGGTGGTGTGGGTGTGTGTGTGTGTGTGTGTGTGTGCACACACTCCAGTTGGGCCTGTCAAACTTGTCGCTGTCGGTGATAAGATGCGGAATCAAATTTAAAAGCTATCAATTTGATATTAGTTTGGGGAACTCGGCGCGTTATGGGAACGCTTGTGAGATTTAAGCGCGTGCCACACAATGCAGTCAAAACTCAAGTTCTGGCTATTTGTTACACTCTTTTTTTATTTTTTGCTATGCATATGTTTGTTGCTGTTAAGGGGGGCATGCAACATACATATGAGAACGAGTGGCGCTGCAGCAGCAGCTTATAATGTTCGTTTTTTTTCTGCTGTTTGCCGTTAAAAGTTTTTGAAATCAATTTACAGATGATTTATTATGTTCCTGAAGGGTGTGGGGAGGGGTGTGGGGGCTGGGCGAACTAGCTAGCTGCCTGGCGGGTTCCTGCTGCATGCGACAACGGCGAACGATGATGAATGCCGTTGTGTATTGTTGGGCTGTCAGTTTTGATCAAAATTCGTTTCGGGGCATCGAATTGCAGGTGAAGTGGAAAATGTGCAAGTTATGCGACAGCTTTATGTGGCCCGTTCGCTTGTTTATTTTGTTCTTTTTTTTTTTGTATTTGGCAGCAGTAGGCACTAGATAGCATAGCGGTGATTTTATGTCGAAAATTTTTGCAAATTGACTGCATTGCAATGCTGCAAATTGTTTGGGGAATTGCTGCCACTAGCTGACCTGACAAAATATGGAAAGAGTAGTTAAGGTTTCCTCCCATAAAAATGTCAAGTGCACAAATTAAATGGAAAATATATGAGGAGCATCATTAAAGCCTTACAAAACAAAGTTCCTGATATCGAAAAACATAACTTTTTGAATATAGTCTTATTCTTCAGTTATTGGTCAGATAGACAACATTAAATCATTGCTCTTCGCTCATGTAACGTTTAATTCAAATGGTAGTATTTATTCACAATAGTCAAATTTCAAAACGTTATTCGCGCCCATCAATAATTTCAACATGGCGGGCATGCGTATTGAAATCAACCACAGCTGACAGCTGTCTGTACTATCGATATACAAAATCGATAGCTTAATTTTAAAATATTTAAAATATATATTAGACTTGATAAGAGTTAAAATACGTTAACTAAATGCGAAAAATCTAATTTCCAGCTAGAAAGCGTTATGGCATAATTCAGTGTTTGTATTTTTTTTGTCATATTTGTATGTTCAAAACGCGTTTTCCAACACTGTACAATCAGCGGCCCACAATGATAAGTGAACGGCGGCAATCAAAATAGAAAGAATAACTAACTGGAAAATATTCAAGAAGCAAGTTTATTTATGCTCATGTGTTAATTGCTATGTCCAAGCGCAACAATATTACCTACGTGAAGCCACAGGAACCTAGTTTTTTGGCCAAACTTAAGGCGGAAATTGGCTACAAAGAAGGGCCCACCGTTGACACAAAGGTAAGCAGCTACTATTTGAGCCAAAACAAAGTGCCTCGCTCATGCTCAGCTTATGAAACATAGCGTCAGAAACTTGAGGAGCGTGACCAGGACCAGGACCAGGACTACGATTCCAGTGAGGAGCGACCTGAGCGCGAAGACGAGCAGCCACAAATTGTGGTGCTATCAAGTGGGGATCTTACCGCCGATGAGGTGGCCCTCGAGCAGCAGCGCATAGCAAAAGGTATGCACACTCATACATCTATACATTTTTTGTTGTATGTATGTATGTATGCTTGAGTTTGCATTTGTAAGTGTGTATGTGTGTGTGTATGCGTGTCGGTGTGTGCGTAGGTAGGATGTAGTTATCGTCTGTGGCAGTTTGGCTTTCAGTTCAGTTGAGTCAGAATCGAGCGTCGGTCGCTTCCACGCTTTTTTCTGCCCTATTCTACACTGTATGTACGTACATACATATATATACAATATATATATATAAATATACTGTGTTTGTTTTGCGCGCGTGTGTATGTGTGAGTGTTTTCGCAATTGAGATTTGAAAATTTTAATGAAACATAAACAAAATGCAAACTAAAAACACATAACTGCAACAAATAACATTGAAATGAGAACATTTTAAATTTTTGCGGGCACTTTTAAGCGATTTTTTTTTTCGTCTGATGTTTGTGCGGCTCGATTTCCGATTTCTGCCTGTGGTGTTTGCAAAAAAAAGAAAGAACGAAAAAAAATGTTTTGCATTTTGTTATTGTTCAGTGGAAAATACGTTTTTCATGCTAACTTCGATTCTAACCTCGAAAATGGGTCTTGTTATTGGCTAGGTGGTGGGGGGTGCAGTGCAGGGCAGGGCAGGCAATAAGCACTATGTGCCACGCCCGCAACGCACCGCCCACAGGCGTCTCTATGGCAGCACAGTTCCAATATCCCTCCTCTCCCTTAACTATGATTATTGCAATTAGTGTGGCAATGCCAGCGGAGCACCCTCATGTACACACACACACATATACGTACAGACACTCATACATACATAGAGCTGGCGCAAAGCATACACACTGACATTTTCATTGGGGAGCTCCGCTAAAGCGGAGCATGCGATAAAAATCATAGCCAAAGCGGAGCGCACGATAAAGCAGCCGGGCCAGAGAAGTTAACAAATATAACGGCGACCGAAAAAAAAATACCAACAACAGCTGCCGCTCTGTTGCTGCTGCTGTGACTGCTGCTGCTGCCGTCGTCATCACCCCGCCACCAACACCGCCGCCGCTGCTGCTGTTGTTGTTGTTGCTATTGCTCAGAAGGCCCGCGCAGAAAATCGGGTGAAAACGTGTGAAAGAATGAACGAAGCAACAAAACGGGAGAGACAATGATGAACGAAACAGGCGAACAAAGAGAGCACGGCAAGTGGCTTGACGACGACAGCGACAACGACGGCAGTGTGTAGTATGGTCGAAAGAGAGGAGGGTAGAGGGGGAGGCGGTATTGGTGCAGGGTCGGGCACTTAGGTGAGGGGGACGACGGTAGCCGCCACTGTCCGTTTTGGCTTTGGCAAAATTCAAAGGTTTCACCAATACTTAAGATGATGCAAAAAGGGGTCTAAAGCAATTGGCGGGTGTTGCGGGAGGAAGTTAGATTTTGGGACGCTGTGTGTTGCAAAAAGTAGGAAATGACTAAATAAACATATCTCTCTTTTTTCTGTTATCGTTTGATTGGCAAGCAGGTGCTGCGGTGATAGGGGGCGTGCTGTGGCATTTGTCAGTGGGGAGGAGAAGTAGATAACAAATGCAATGTATGTGTGTGTGTGTGTGTAACATTTGACATTTAAAGCTAATAATGACCTAAAAAATAATGCTCTTTCAACCATCAACAGAAGAAGCTGAGAGGCCCGCGGATTTAAGCCAACCAATTGTGTTTAAGCAGCGAGTCAAGCAGCCAACTATCAAACCCGAAAAGAAGGATAGCACAGAAAAATCCCAAAAATCATCAGATAAACGTAAAAAGTCCAAGGCCAAAAGCAGCAGCAGCAGCAAGAGTAAATTGTCATTCGACGAGGACGAGGAGGACAACGAAGCAGGCGAGGATTAAACATCGACGCTTCAAGTCGTCACCTTGTATGGTTGCCCACAGTGCATGGTTTAGGTGAGCATTGAATACCTTTAACACACACAAACACACACACACATACTATATATATGTATGTGTTTATATATAAATTGAATTGCGCACTTAAAATCTGCGTTATAATTATAAATATGTATTTGTTTACGTATTTAAATATATTGATTATCACGTTACGCAAATCTTTAAATCGACATCAAAAACTCCTCTTATGATTTTAAGAGTTTAACCAA
Source organism: Scaptomyza pallida (assembly GCA_018152965.1). NCBI lineage: Eukaryota > Metazoa > Arthropoda > Insecta > Diptera > Drosophilidae > Scaptomyza > Scaptomyza pallida. Next base: position 5,011,677 of record JAECXP010000107.1, read on the forward strand.
ATGTTTTAGTCAGTTTTAATTTTTATTTTGAGTTAATAGTTAAAACTTTATGTCAACTATCTTATTCTACAATAAGTTATGACTGTTAAGAATTAAGAATTTTGCATTTCAACATTTTTTTCGTCATTGAAATGGGAGAAAAAAAGTATGATTCATCGTTTTTATAAGATGTATTTAATGACTATAAAAATGCATACTTATCTACATGTACAAACGTGCATCTGTACTCCTTAAATGTATATATATGTTTGTATGTATGTTTCCACGTGCATAATCATCCCTTAAGATAGTTTGAAAATGTATCAAAAGCGTCATAGAATGTTTTTATTATTGAGGGGGAAAAGAACAATTGTTATCGAAGTTAACAGATGCACATCATTAAAAACATTCTCAGTTTGTTTCTAAAACAAAATAAAACTTGATCAGATCGCATAAAGTTTTATCTCAAAACGAATTAAATATATTCTCAAAAACAATATAAAAACTCCTATTTGCCAGCTCCCTCCAGCTGCAGCCAAAGGACCTTGAAGAAACCTTGCTTATTCACATACATAAATAAACCTATCGAAAGTGTCCTTTAATGGCAATTAATCAGCTGAAAGCAATAATTAAAATATATTTACAAACATACATACATATATCTGCAAGGTTCTTTCGTCTTGCACTTTGTATCTAAAGTTTGCTTGACAACCGACGGGCTGGAAAAGGTCACGTGTATGTATAACATAAAGTTTTTGTTATCGTTTCAATATACATTATAGATACATACATACATACATATTATTATACCGATAGTTTGCTTGGTTCTTAATGAATCCCGCGACAACAGCAGCATTGGCTGCGTGGTGGCAGTAGGCGAATTCCAAACTTCTACCAGTTGCCGATCAACGGGGGTGAGAGAGAAGCGGGTTACTTTCAAATTTGTACTTGCATATAGACCAAATCACACACAAACATACATACTTACACGTATACACACACATCGCATTCAGCTTACAAACATACATACATACAGACATACTTATATAAGTATACATACATATATATGTATGTACGTATATTATATTGGCCCATAGCATGTGAGAGGGACAGAGTGAGAGAGAAATATATATAGAGAGAGAGCAGCAGCGTAATCTGAAATAAGTTGGGAAAGAAGAAGAAGCATCAGCAGCGCCAGCAGAAGTATCGTGATGAGTATACAGTTTTAAAACTTACAGACGTCGGCGGGGGCAATCGCCGCTTTGCCTATGCTTACTACACTGTATGCACATACATACATACATCAATATAAATTAGTATGAGTGTGAGTGTCAGTGTGCATTAGTGTGTAGGGCAGTGCTTACCAACACAAGAAAAGAATAACACTGACGCCGTTTTATTGCTCAAATTAACACTGGAGAAAAAAGACGTGTCGCTGGTCCACAATAAACTAAATAACTTAATAAATTTATAAAACGCAAAAAAAGTGTGTGGAGCCGGACAGACAACAACACTTTGATTGTGAGTTGAGGATAAAAAATGCTGGATTTTGTTGCCGCTTGGCTCATACGCACCACACAAAGAGGGAAAAAAACTGTATGCACATACATACATACATCAATATAAATTAGTATGGCATGTGCTCGTATGCTAAGTGCCAAAAAATGTGCTCGTGTGTAGCAATGAGCACCCCTGGTGTAGGGGGAGCATTCAATATTGGCCTGGTTTAGAAGTGTAACTAAAGACTTGCGTTCAGTAATAAGCCGAAGCAGCAGCAGTAGCAACAGCAACATTATCCGTTTGCGCGCGCGAATTTGAATTTTGTGCGCGGCGCAGATACAAATGACGAACGAATATCATAAAAATACAAAAATAAAAAATCCATCAAACACGCCGGCAACTGCGACGACATTTACGAACAACAAAACGTAGACAAGCAAGCAGCAGCACCAATGCCGTTTCATTTTTGTTTTGTTCATTTCGTTCGTACGCGCGGTACAATTGTCAAATTTGTTTTTCCCTCCCATCCATCCATTCACATGGGCGCACTCCCATACTACGACAGCCACACGGCCCACCGACAATCACACGCACGAACACATAGCCCCCAATGACAACGGTTCGGTTCGGTTGTGCTTCACATTGCCATTCGCTATTTTTGAGCGTAACAATTTTGAGCAAGTTGTGTGCTCTCAGCTCTTGCTCTTCAATGGGCCACATGCACGTTGCCAAAGTTGGCGCTCACACGTCAAGAATTTATTATATTATTGTTTTTGTTGATCTTCATATCAACAAGCAAGTTGTAACAACATCACATGTTTATTTACAACAATAAAATATGTTAATTTTATAGCTGCATCAGTTGCAAAATGCACTTAACTGGTAATTGCAAAATTATCGATTGTTCGATAACGTTGGCGCGCGCCTCTTTTTTTGGCCCAACGTGCAACCCTGCGTGGCCGGCTGCCGCTCATGCAACTCTGTGTTTGTAGCGACGTTTTTTGCTTTTTTCCGCTTCCATTTCCAGTTTGCCTTGTTGTTTGCCCCCGTCTATCGTCCGTTTCTCGCGCTTTGGCATAGCGTTCTTTTTTCTTTCGCTCTATGTGTGCTCCACAATCAAGAAAATTTTTGTTGTGCGTTTAACTGAGATCCTTTACGATTTATTTTTTGTTGTGTTTATCTCATACGTGTTATCGTTTTTAAATTGGCCACAATAACAACAACCTGCCACTGCAGTTGCAATTGAAGTGTGACGTAAAATGTAATTTGTAAGTCGATGCATTTGTTGTTTATTTCGCGTATGTTTTTGAATTTGAGTTTTGTTATTGTCGCTTCGTCTGCGGCTGTTGTGCAAAAATTATAGAATTTGGAATTGCTCATTTGCAACTTGCCTAAAAAAAATATCACATTGTTCACATACATACAAATAGTCATAAAGACACACACACACACACATATTCACTTAACGCAAACACACACGCGCATACATCACACACATACACAAGCGCAAAACACGCTCCTGTACCCACCCGTACTCCACTCTACGCCGCCGCCGCCAGCTACAGCTACAGCTACATCAGCAGCAGCAGCAGCAGCGAGCCACAGCCAACCAACAACCAACACCGCAGAGCCAAAGCCAACGTTGTCGTCGTCGTCGTCGTCATCGTCGTCTCACCGGCCGTCCGTCTGTTTGTCTGTCTGTCAGCTCGCTCGTCGGTTTGTCCGTCGCAGCGTCTGCGTGTCCGTTTGTATCTACATACACACATACATATATAATTATATATGTATATATGTGCGTTCGTTTCGTATATATATATATAGAATGTACATACAAACATGCACGTGTGTGTGTGCCCGTTTTGTTGGTGCGCTTTATATGTATGTATGTCGGTGTGTGTGTGTGTGTGTTTTTGTCTGTATGTATGTCAATCGTGCAGTTGCTGTGTGCTCGGTAACTGCTCGTCTGTATGTATGTAACTGTATATTTATATACATATATACAAAATATATATGTACATGTGTTTGTTTATGCAACACAATATATATATATAATGACATACATACATTGTTATGTACATTACATGCCGCGCAGAATTACATTTTTATGTCATTACATACATACTATGTACATAGCTGCAAAATTATATACAAACATACATACATACATATTAAATTGTATTTTAGTTTTTAATCCAATATGGCAGCCATTTTGTCTCAATTAACTCTTTTTTGTTTTCTTCTGCCTCCCCCCCTCTTTTGGCGGGGTGGCTGAAAAGGGGGCGGCCGGGCTTAATTCACCTAGATTTCATTTACAATTTTCTTTGCTTTAGGTTTCGATTTTAGATTTTGGCAATTTGTAAAATTTTGTTGTGCTTTAATATGATTAATTTTCTGCAAACTTTGCGCTATGTCTTTTCCAATTCTTCTTTGCTCTGCTCTTTCGTTGCGATTTACGCTTCAGTTTTCTTCTCGTTGTGCCAAATATTTTTCCCCGTAACGTTTTTATTGAAGGGACAAAGCTTTGATTTAGAAATTGCATTAAACATTTAATAACAATTTGTATTTTATTTATTGTTTTAGGCATCCACGACAAGAAGACGCAGAACAGCAGCAGCGACATCTATCGACCAACGGCCACATTCCAGTATCAACCGACAAAAACAACAAATGACTGAAGTCGACGTCGCTTTGCCGGAGGGCGTTGCCGAGCCCACAACAAAACTACTTGCCAAAACATCAGCAGCAGCGTCGGCAGCGGCAACGAAGACAGTAGCAACAGCAGCAAGTGATGACGATGATGACAACAACAGCAATAGCAACAGTAGCAGTGCAGAGAATACAAACTCCAAAAGAGATGATATTGACCACGAGATGGCAGAAGAGACGGAGGCGCTGCCAGACACAGAGAAGATAAAGTTAGCTAAAACGCATGATGTGGATGCAGCGATAGACGACAAATTGGCCGTTAGATAGCAACAGCAACAGTAATAGCAATAGCAACGATTATGGCGATGCCAAGCAAACGGCGACAGTCGAGTCCATGGATGTGGATGAAAGCACAGAGGAGGAGGAGGGTGACTCTCAAATAACCAGCTCAAGTTCGACCGAGAATGGCAATAGCAAAGAGCCAAAGTTAGATGGTGAGGACGAGGACGAAGAAGAATCGGAAGAAGTGACCACAAATGGTGATCATGAGGAAGCTGAAGAGGATCAGGAGAAAATTGGCAGCACAGCGGAAAACAGTTGTGATGCCGAAGATCCTCTGGGTGCTGCCACACAGGCGGCCAGCACAGACAAGAAGCATGCGGATGCGGAGCTACTAGCAGAGAAGAAGAGCGTGGACGATGTCGATGATCTGGAGGAGGATGAGGAGGAGGGCAGCCAGGAGAGTGGCGAGGCTAAAACAGTAACCGATTCAGATGCAGACGCAATGCACACAGAGGAAGAGGATGAAGCTGCAGTGGACTCGAAGAAAAAAGAGACTCCACTAAATGGCTTCCTTCAGAGTCCAGAGGCTAAAGGAGCGCCGAAAGCAGCTGATGCATCGAAGAAAGCCAACGGTCAAGCAAGCACAGCTGAGGCAACGAAAAGCAATGATAATGATGACGATGATGATGCCGGTGGCGTTGTCAACCTAGATGAGGACAGTGATGAGGAAATACCTGAAACACCGCCAGTAGTTGCTGCTGCTGCTGCCGTCGTCAAGTCAAAACCAGCTCCAAGCAGCAATGCAAAAGCAGCGCCTGTGTCCAGCAGCGGTGCCGAATCCTCAGACGATGCAGTTTTAATACCCTCCGATTCGGAATCGGAAACTGAACAAGCAGCGCCACCAATGCCGCTTAGCAAAAAGTTGCCGACCGTTGTGAAGGCGGCACCGCCAGTAGCAGTAGCGGCACCACCGCCACCACCACCACCGGTGCAGCAAGGATGATGATGATGATGACGATGACTGTGTGGTCATTGAGGATGATACGCCACCAAGTATTTCGCCTAGCGATCATGCACTTAACAAGCGCAAAAGCGATTTCGATGATATGCCGCCGAACAACAGCAAGCGACAGCGCAGCTCGACGCCCTCCTCGAATAACATGGCTAACATGGGTGCAACGGGCATTGGATTGGGTCAGCTGACCATCAAGGATGCGCGCACTTTAATGCCGCATGAGACGGGTCCAACGACTGGCGGTACTGTGTATCCGGTCACAATAACAAATGCTGCCACCGGCTTGGCCACAAATCTGGGCAATGCGCCACCCAAACTGGTGCCCATGTCCGGGATGTCTGGTGCGACAACAGTGCAGCTGAATCCGCCAACGCTCTCATTAACTGCCGCCGGTCTGCCCAGCATGACGAATAATGCGAACCTGTTGCCGGGACTCACGGACGATATGTTTGTGCTGGAGGCGCCCTCGTTCATTGTGCCCTACATCTATGAGAAGCCGCCAAATGATAATATACGTGAGGTCATCCGAGCTATCGAGACGCAATATGCGCTCTCCGCGGAGGATTTGGCTGTGGCGGATAAGTTGGATGAGTTTGACATGATGACCGAACAGAACAAGGAGCGTAATGCGGCAAAAGCTGCAAGTGATGCGGCGGCGGCTAAAGCTAAAAAGAAAAAGAATCCGGAAGATGATGAATCTTGGTCGGAGCAATCCGATGAGGATGATGATGAGGACGATGATGATGATTCGGAGTCGGGTGTGCGCACCAAGGTACTAATCAAGGAGGCCAACGATGATTTAACTGCACTCAAAGGCGCCATCAAACCTGCTGCTGCCCTGGCTGCCACAGGTGGTGTTGCACCCACTACAGCAGCCAAACCTGGCACCGAAAACTATTTCGAGAGTCCGTTGGGCAAATTCTTTATGGACATTGGAGTTGGTCTCGTCCAGGAGTATGTTCAGGCGGATCTGTTGCGTTTACAGAAACGCAAGATGCGTAAATCGCTGACACGAGATCCCAAGGACTTTGAGATGGCCATCAATGCGCTCAGTGGCAATCTGCAGGCATCCAAGACGAAAAACGCTCCCTTCAAGTTCACGATGAAACGCTGCGAGTTCTGCAATTTCAAGTCCGAATCGGCGCTCTCCATGGCCAATCATTACGAGACGCCGCACATGAATGGTGTCCTTTACAAGTGTAACTTTTGCACATTTGAGATACGCAATGCCACCGAAATCGTTTATCATATGGAGGCTGTGCATAACATCAAGGCGCGCTTAATCAAACCGCTGCCATATCATCAGTGTCCCAATTGTGGATTCGAGGATAATGGCAAGGCGAAACTGGCACGCCATCAGCCCGTGTGTGCAAAGAAATTCCGGCCGGAGCTTAATCTGGCGCCGCCCAACGATTGGGAAGCACCTGCCAAGATACCGCGCATCAAGCCACGTCATGGACTCGTTGGCACAGCCACAGCTTATCAGGTAAGCTTTTAAAATTTAACGCTCTTAAGAATACAAACTAATCCTTTAACAATATTTTACAGGCCATGGCAGCGCAGGCAGCAGCACAGAAGGCAGCGTTGGCAACCATTCAACAGCAACAGGCAGCCGCAGCTCAAGCTCGTAATCTGCAGGCGGCGGCACTTGCTGCACAGAATGCGGCCAAGATGCGGCAGCGAGCGCCACAGTTGCCCAAGGCAATGCCCAATGCCAACAATATGGTGAGAAGTCCAGCGCCCGTACGCGGTGCCATTGGCAACAATGCGGCTCTCTCGCTACCCAACAGTTATCAGCTGGCTGCCGGACAGCTTGTGCAGGTAAGCCATAGCTAGACAATGTCAAGAATTCAAATCATTTACTAAGTTTTGTACATTACAGCAAGCATCCAAGAAGCCGATTGCCGGACAGCCGAGTATCTCAATAACGCCACTACCTCGACAAAGTGCGACCAACAGCAATGCGGCTGCTGCGTCGTCCAGTAAACAGCCAGCGGCGGCAGCAGCTGGCATTAAGCCTGGCCAGAGTCCAAGCGGCGGCAACAACAAGGCGCAGTTTGTCATCTGCGAGATTTGCGATGGCTACATCAAGGATCTGGAGCAGCTGCGCAATCACATGCAATGGATGCACAAAGTGAAGGTAAGTCGAAGCTAAACAAACTTTAAGTCAAAGCTTATGTTATCTTTTATTTTGCTTTCAGATACATCCCAAGATGATCTACAATCGTCCACCATTGAATTGCCAAAAGTGTCAGTTCCGATTCTTTACGGATCAGGGATTAGAAAGGCATTTGCTTGGCTCGCATGGCTTGGTCACAAGTTCAATGCAGGAGGCTGCCAACAAAGGCAAAGATGCCGGACGCTGTCCTGTCTGTGGCAGGGTAAGTTTCAATCGCATTATCATTTACTATTCCTTACTAATTGTTTTGCTTGAAAACGTTTGTAGATGTACCAATGGAAGCTATTGAATCACGTATCGCGCGATCACCACATGACCCTGAAGCCCGCACATTTATCCTACAAGTGCACCGTCTGCACGGCAACCTTTGGCATGTACAAACAGTTTGAGACGCATGTGTATACGGCGCACAGCACCGTGGCCCGCAAGGCAATGGACAGCAAGAAGAATAGCGCACAGTCCAGCAGCAGTAGTAGTGGTGCCGGCTTGTCGCGTAATTCTCTGGGTGCGGCCAACGATTCGTTGCTGAAGCCGCTTAAGATCAATGATGAAATCACGATTATACCACAGCCCGCATCGAAACCACGCATCACAAATATGGAGAGTCATGTAATAGGTAAGTCTTTAAAAAGCCTTCTCTTATTGTTTTGAATCATATCTAATAGTTGGTATTCTTGCAGATTAAATGGCGCATCGTTGATCAACCAAAAAACCTAATCTCGCATAGTTATTGATTGCTGCAGCATTTTTGGCCGCTGGCGCGTTAAGATTAGTTTTTATGATTTCTAGGCTGCGCCGACGCATGCATAAAATATATAATTTGTTTAGTAAGCCAGATATGTATAAAGCGAGCAAAGAAGTTTAGTAAAAAAACAAAAATAAAAAACCCACAAAGCAACCTAAAGTAAATCTATATGCATATGTCGAGCATTAAGAAATATGTTAACACTTTTACACAGTACACAAACATGATTATACAGATACATTTTGCAAGATACAGATATACATATACACAGACAGTTTCAGATTCTAGTTACGGTTTAGTTCAATAATAATAATAATAATGTTTAAAATTGTGCACATAAGTTGAAATTGTAGCTACTACTACTTCTAATAAACCATACCATGCATAATTTACAAAAACACATACATACTAAGCACACACACTCTCAAACACCCAAAATTAACAAATAAACACATACACGTATATATATTTTAAAAAAGAAAGCCGCTAGAGCGCATCGTCTACACGATTATGTAAATTAGTTAAAAACTATATATTATTTATGCTATATACGAATACAAGTATCCAAATGTGCGTTGCAGTATGTACATATATTAATACACACCCACACACAAACACACACACACCTTGGATTGTGGTATGATGCAGGGTTGCCACTTTTAATTCGATATCGATATCGATGAAGTGCAGAGCAGGAAATGAAGTGTTTGAGTTGGGGAGGGGGGCAAGACTTCAAGGGTTTGTGGGCTGGAGACGTTTGACAAGAACTTTTAATTTTCGTGTACAAGTTTAAACTTATATATTTATAAATACATATATATATAATAATATAAAATATATCATCTAATAGTTGTTAAGAACCCAAATTGTACTACAGTTAAACAACTAAACAAACAAACAAACCAACAAATGAAAATGAGAAGAATTAAAAACTAGTTAATATAAAAATTGATTGAAAAAAATGTTGTGAAGTTTTTTTGAAAAAGAATTTTAAGGTCAAGAAATAATTGTTTCAAACTGGATATTTAATAAGCGTTACAATTATTAAATACTAATAACTAATCTGGACCGGAAAGAAAGTTTATTTACTTTGCTCCATGGGCATTTGGCCAATAGAAAAAAGTTTATTTAGTCAACAAATTTTGTTGTGAAATGTGTGTTTGTTTTCTGACTCATTCGAGAGCAGGTGAGAAGTGATGGAATGCTTTTAGCAACAGTCTGGGAATCACATGAGAAATCCAACGTTTTAAGAAAGTAACACACAATTGAATAGCATTTACCTAGCACTAATGCGATTTTTATTTTATGTTAACAATGTTGTACAAAAATAGCGAGAAAATTTAACATGGCAAATGTCAAAAGTTTTTGTGGCGGTTTATTTTGTTACTATTCTCGTCCTCATCCAGTCTTTGCTACTTAAAGTTAAAGCGACTATTGCGTATGATGATTAACTATAGCTAACAAGTATTATCATGGTGGAGCACAACGCACTGCATTACGTTCAAGATGATGATGATCAATTCTCTTGCGACTTTTCATCATCCTCCAGTTCGTTGGATCGAGCGGAAGCAATACTACCTAAGCTAATCGTACCGCTGGACGGGAATAGTTCGGCCGCATGTGTTAACTTGGCTAACGCATCTCCACTGAGCAATTGGGGCCTGTCGAACCCACTTGTATTGGATTTGGTCAGTTGATAGAATGCGGTATCGCTGTGCGTTATGTTGACAATGCTGCCTGTTAGTGGAAGTGTCTGCAACAACTCTTGTGGACTGCTAAAGGCGCCAATATTGATGGGAGCAATGCCAGTGAGCACCTGGCCCGAAACGTTTGTCTGAATGGGCAGCGGAATGTTGCCCAGATCGATGTGACTTTGATTGGTGTGTGCATCGTAGAAGGTCAAATCGACACGCTCCTGGCTCTCAAAGTCCGTATCATTGTCGCCCACTTCGGTGAGAATGCCAATCTCATAAACCACCGCCTTGACCACATAGCTAAAGAACAGAAGGCGAAAAAAAAGTTAGATAAACTTTTGATACTGGCATTGGTTTTTTCTTGAAAACTTACAGATTCTTGGGCGTATCATTGCCACTGCCATGTAGAATCTCTAGCGTTGCATTATCTAGGCTGGAGCTTACATCCACGACGGGCATCGAGGTGCTTAAAGCCAACAGCATGCCCAGCACAGCGGCTCCAACAATCGCATGGTGTGTCTTCATCATCTTGAAAATTTTTTGATGCTGCGCGAAAATAAACTGCTACAAAACGAAGAACACTCCTACTCCGGATCACTGTGTAAGTGTGGTGTGTTGGGTGGATGGGCCTGTGTGTGGGTCTTTCCTGCTTTGGCTGTGATCCCTTGTGTGATGTTCGCGTCTTTGAGACTAATTAGTGCACATCAACGGCTTTTATAGGCATTCGGGCGCATTGAGCTTCTCGATGATTGTTGATACCTGTTAATTGGCTGACAGGTTTAGATATTGCCTCTCATCTTGCTGTTTCTAGCTGCTCGCTTACCCTCCCTCCTAAGGCAACGTATGTGTTATTGTTTTTAACGCCGATTCTGCCACAGGCACAGGCTCTAATTAATTGTGCTCGTTTTTTTGTATCAAGACGGGGCGGCGGCCGTCTACGCAAATCTCAGCTTGGTGTAAAATCGCAATTTTATTGCATTGTTTACGTGGGACACTGGCCCAAAAATAGGATCATAAACATTAGACTGACGCATTTTGAATGTCTGGACACGCGCCCGTTCGTATCTCTTTTAGAACTCTCTCAAATTACGTATTCGCGCGGTGTGACGTTCGTTTTAGATTCGCTGTAAATTTAACTTTGGTCAATAACAACAATTTGTGTTTCAAGTTGATCTGTGAATTGGTTTTTTCTCTATTTTTGCACAAGCTTTTCATTAGCAGTATTGCTCATTGCTCATACGCAGCGTGAGCCAGCACATTGATTGTTACATCAATTTGTAAGTTGTATTAATTTCTTCGAAAGCTTTTTAGCTTTTAGACAACTAATTTTATGGCAATTTTAAAATTTGATATAAAACAATTCATAAAATTTGCTTGCATCCGGCTTTGTCGTTATCAACTTAACACAAAAGCCAACTGCTTTTAGCTGCTTTGTAACATCACAGAACCAGACCAATCTTGACTTTTCATTCATGATAAGAGGAACCAGATGTGTTTGAATGCTTTCGATTTATTCTAAACAATTTTTCTTAATGGAAATTTTTTTAAATCAATTTACACGTTTGCCGAAAGTTTTTTCAAAAATGTTTTATGGAGTGTTTAGAGCTATAAAGTGTTTTCGAAAAATCTTATGATAATAATCCTTTAACCAGAATATTTTTGTTTTTCTCTTATCCATAAAAAAAACCCACAAAACCGCAAAACAAAACAACCAATTAGTTCCATTATAAAAGATGCTGTTTAGATCTTTTTTCAAATGTTGTTTGTCAAATTTCACTGTTCCCTAAATAAAGTAATTCCCCCGTAAAAAAATAAAAATATATATATATTTATTTACTTTGCGTGGAAACAATTATGCATAAATATGAAACACACAAAAATATCTTTTCATATAAAAATAACAAACTAATGTTAATTGAATTAATTTAAAGATTAGCGAACACGTTCCAACAAAAGCAACCGACAAAAAATTCGGTTTAAATACTAAACATGATCAATTCCTGATTAATCCTTGATTCTGATTAAAACAAAATGAAGGTTGCATCTATTATCATTCATTAAAGCAACAACACGAGCCATACCCGAAAACTGAAGTGAAAAAATAAGACCTTAATCAAAAAGAAAAACATCAAATTTAAGGAGAACTTGTGCAGAGATTGAGCGCACGCGCATTAAACCAGTTAACAGAAACTCACACTCTCCGTTCGGGCCACGTTTGACAGTGCTGGCGGCAGTGCTAACTGAAAGCTTAGCTACAAAAACGTTTTTTTGTTCTTATTTTGTTTTCTGAGTCGGCTTTAAATAGTCGCACACTTCTCGTCAGCGAACTTATTATCAATCTGGGCTTTGTGGTGCTAACAACTTGAAAACATCAAAAGCGGAAACAAACAATTGAAGCCATGAAGTGCGCATTGATATTCACTGTAAGTAGAAAGCTTTTATAACACCTTTTTTCTCTCATCTAATACTCGTTTTCTATTGCGTATTTAGCTGCTGGCAGTTGTTGCCTCCACTAGCCTTGCGGCTCCCATGGATCTGAATAATTTGTTCCTTGGTTTGCCCAGAAATTCTTTGGCTGTTGTCGAGCCACAGCCCGATCAAGATGTGGTCAAGCGTCAGGTGTTGGCCAATCCCGATGGACAGCTGAAGCAGGTCTCGTTCCAGGCACTCATTGGCAATCTGGAGAACAGTTTGTTTCAGTCGGCTTTGAGTGTGAGCGGCGCTGCTAATCCAGGTGCAGAGGTTGCTGAAGTGAAGCCCGAGGCAGCTGAGAGCAATCAGCACAGCATAACCAAGCGTGCGGATGAGCCAACGACTGCCTCTACACCCATTGCTGCATCCGAGGATGCACAGGAGCGTAAGATTTTGGTGCAGACCACCAAGAAAGTGCCCGTGTCGGAGGAGAGTGGACCCGCCCATCTGATCATCGATCGTGTCTCAGTGCAGCCACACAGCGGTATCTCTGTGCCACTTATACCCACTTTCCAGGTGCATCACACCAAGATCACCACAGCCACAATCAAGGAGGATGCCAACAAGGATAGCAGCGATGGCAAACAGACCAAGATAAGCATCACAAAGACCTCAATAACCTCAACGGCACCAGTTGAGAGCGTGGAGACACAGAGCAGCACGAGCACCACTAGCAGTGGCACCACCAGCAGTGGCATCGTCAGCAGCACCACAGAGTTGCCACATAGCAGCAGCACAGCAGCACCAGCACCACTGCAAGCAGCTCCACCACCAGCACCACCACGGAGCAGGCTATTGTTAAGCAAAAGCAGGTGGAGGAGGAGAAGCTGAAGGCAAAGGTTGCCGAAGTTGAAGCTGAGCCTGTTATTTTGACCGCTCGTGTTTAAGACGTCAAAATGCACTCTAGTCTTAGCCATCTCACACACACACACACAAACACTCAAATACATATATATATATAGACATGCATACATACATATTTATATTACGCCAAGTTCAATTAAAGTCATGTGATTTGATCTGAAGCCGAAGCAGCAGCCAGCAACAACAACAAACTAACGCCTCTTGTTATTTGTATAAACAATTCACATAAAATGAAAAAAATCGCACGCTGTATGGATGAATTGGGTGGGGGACAGTTCGGAGGCATCTGCCAAAATTGAGACTCTAATTGGCAAAGCAAACAGCTAGAATGGATTAGCATATGTTCAGCTTCCAACGATTCACTCAACCATAAACATTTTTCCAACGTTTCTCTCTCTCTCTGGGTCTGAGAGTTTCCGTTGATTCCATAGAAAACTTATGTGTATTTGCTTAATTGTCTAGTGCAAATAATTCCAATCCGTTTTCAATTCGTATTCAGATAAGCATGCAATTGGGTTACACAAATATTTCCCAATCTTTCTAGGTGTGTGTGTGTTTGTGCACGTGTATGTGTGTATTGCAAATCTGCATTCATGCGAAATTCGTTTGTTATGCTCAAAAATGTGCTAATAAGTTGAGGAAAGTACATAATTTGAAAAGACTATTTGAAAATGTAATCAATTACAGAATGACTCACGCATCGAAAGCAAACAGTAAGAATGAATATTTTTGAAAGCTTTAGCAACAAAGCTAATGAAGTCTTTGTTGGCATTTCAATACTTCTTGCAATAACGCCTAAAATCTTATTATACCCTTAACCCATAAAATGGATCTGTATGAACGCGCCGATCTCAGGGAATATAAGAGCTAGAGACTTCAAATTTGAAGCCCCAGCTCTCCTATACCATAAGCAGAATAAGTTTATTTTAATTTATCGATAATACTTCTGGTTTCCGATCGATAAAAAAATCTTTAATTTCATAATTGTGAAAATGAGGTTTAAAACAATGGATAGAATAAAAAAGTTCAAATAAATTTGATCAAAATCGGTTAAGAAACACCAAATTGGGAGTTCACGGTATACGTATACGTAACGCGTTTAGGGTATGTCCTAGTCGGGAATTCTCGTTTAGAGCCTTTTAACTTTTTTTTTAAGTTTCTCCCATACGAATTAAACGTTAGTAATGTCATTTTGGTCACCTTAAAAGCAAGTGTTAATCTTTAGTAAATAAAATAATTTTAAAAAGTATTTGTATATTGCTTAAATTGATATTTGATATTTGTTTAACTTGGCAATGTTAGATCATTTATTGTAGCTCTTTGTAAACATTTCCTCATTCTTATCAACAAGCACACTTGATACCCTTTCGTATCTGAGTACAATTATTGCATTGGGGTTTACTTTTGTGCTTGGACTGACTCATCTTTAGGTATGAATCTGAATACCATGTTGATTACTTGATACACCCCTTCCGCCCCCTCCCCCCCACACACACACACCTCCACACCATATCAATCAAAACACGATCGCGGAATTGATAAACAAAAACGGACACGAGCACAAACAAATACCATGCAAGCATATCCACATGACCAAAATGCCGATCATTAAGTATACGCAGCGTGAGCCAAGACAATGGGCCATTTACTATAAATTGGGCCATTCATTGTTTAAAATTAGCTTAAAATGTTTATAAATATGTGTGTTTAATATTAGTCTCCGCGTATTTGCACATTAATATAATTCAAATGTGAATATGGCAACATAATAAAAAGGTGTTAGAGATAACGTTCCATTGTTGATAAGCGTACAGCGTGCTCTCAATATGTATATTCAATTTGTAATGTGAGTGCACTCGAAATATTTGCCCGCTGACTGAAGCTTTGGGCTTTAATGCTGCCCCTGGCCTAGTCTTTCTTGCCCATTGTTGTATAACTTTTGATAGCAAGTGTTACCCTTAAAATTTCATTAGGTTTATCTTATCGCATGTACATACATATATGCCGAAAATAAAAATAAAACACGCACACACAAGAACTAAGAAATTACAAAAGTGCTTCGATGGCCATTCAATGGCGGATGAGGTATTGTAGTTTGCTGACTTTTTTTTTTGCCCACTGAGCAGAAAGCGCTCTCAGTCCAAGGAAAGCAGCCGGTGAATGCGCTTCGCTTTTCCACTTGTCCAAGTGTTCGAGACCAACAATTTATTCTAACGGTGAGCAAGATAACAACAACAACAACAACAGTAACTGATTATTGTTGTTTTTGCTATTGTTTATAGCCGTCATGCGTATCGCACAACAAACCCAACTTGATGATTTCTAAACATCTGTATTCAAGTGCACTCCGTGACTCATTGAGCAATATGTGTGATTGTGACATCAACATCAACAACAACAATTAGTGACAATAAATAAATAAATTCAATTGCAAAGTTAAAGTCTCGCTCAATTGATATATGCAAAAAAAACAAGCGAAACACAAACAAATTCTCATTAAATTGATTAGATATTCAAAACTTTGTGCAAGCTCAATTTGCTAATTTCTAATTGAATTTATGGCCTTAAGGTATTGCGTGTGTGGTCTTATCAAGTGTTAACGGCAACAACAACCATCGAAAGCAGTTTCTAGTCAAAAGTACAACAGCAACAACAACAACATCATGGCTGGCGTAAGCGTGGGATTTGCCAAATGTTTTATGCTATTTATGGCCGTTGTTATATTGGTAAGTTTAAATATATTTTTAACCTTAGCTTATTTCTTTTCAACTGTTTTTAAGTTAATGTCACTTTATCTTCTCGAATCATATAACGTTAGTCATTCGCAGAGATATGCCTAATTCCTTTAAGCCATAAACATAGACTGTTTATTACTTCCACGAATTTCCGTTGCGACCTTCCTAATTATAAATATGTATATATATTTTGACTTGTAAAAGCTCAGCTAATTAATCATTCATTATCTACAAATGATAGTAAAAAGAAAATTTCAAATCAATTATTTGATATTTTATAGATCCCATGGGGAATAACCAACATTTCTAGGTGCATTCTATATGTTTGTAAAACAAAATCGAGAATATTGCTGAGTGTTGATTAAAAGTTCGATAGAAGCTAAAAGTTTCTTATCTTAACTATCAAAGTCAACTGATTATTGAAAACTATTGTTTTAATCTTTTGATTTTAAACAACATTTTAAGGTAGATGATTCATAACATGCTTTTCTTTATGCCATTCAGGTTCAAGGACTCGTTTATTTGGGCCTTGCGATATGGGGCATAACACTGGGAGATTGCCAGGAAACATATAATATTGCTGAAAATCCTTTCAAGTTTGCCATGGATTTGATATACTTTGTTGGTAAGTACCTAAAAAAAACTCTAAAGTAGACAAACAAGAAATCTAAATCTAAATATTTCAAACAGAAAAGAAATGCGGCAATCCAACGTTTGAGATTCAGAATCAAGAGTTCGATTTGGAAATGGACTGGAAAAAATCATTTGAGATCACAAATCGTGAATACATCTTCATGATTGTCTATGCAGCAATCAGTGGCCTTTGGATAGCATCCTCATGTCTTATTATACGTGAGTTCAACCATCAATTGGCAAAGGATGAAACGCATTATTAAAATCTTTCCTTTATCAATAGTTACCTTGTGTTGTGCCACTACAAAATTTATCTCCGGCATTGTTTATTGGCCCTGGTTTTTGTCTGTGCTTGCCGGATGCATTTTGGACGTGGTCGCCACTGTTTATCATGGCATGGACATATCAAAAACTTTGGTAAGCTCGCAACCAAAATCCAGCTCAAAATAATTTATTTTAACAAGTGATTTTTGTCTTTTTATCCTACTGCAGTCCCTGGAAGAAGCATTTGATTTTATTGGAGTCCAGAATTATGCGGCTATGCCAGAAATCGTTCAGTCGTTTTTACAACCTTTTGGTGTGTACTTCTCCACACCCGCCATTTTGCTCACGTGCCTCAGCAGCCGTGTGGTTCTCATCTGGCTACTGAACTTGATCGGTGGCATGTTCACTCTGTCGCTGTCGCATGTTCTGGCCAATCAGACGACGGAAAATAGGACGGTTTCGCATGCAGGTCACAGCGCGGAGATGGCTCCACGCCAGCAAACTCCACAGCCCGTAGTGCTAATGGAGCCCATGCAACAGCCAACGGCACCGGATGCCCTGACACCGCAATCGGAAATGGAAATGCAGTATCCGGAGCAGATTCGTCCCAAGCCGTTGCCCATTATTATACCAGCACAGAATGCGGAGATGATGCAGCGTCAGAGTTCACTCTATCAGACTGGCGATCGCACCACACTTCAATCTCCGGTTCTAGTGCTTCCACCTATACAACAGCAATCACCACAGCCTCAAGCTCAGCCAGAAATTAACACTTACCGGACTACAGATGCGCATCCCGATCAACTAAATTATCCGGCCGCGGAGCCCACAACGCCACAGCGTCCCTTGTCGCCAGCGGCGCAGCAGATTGCAACGGGCTCAGCGCTAAATAGTCGCTACTCCGAAATCTATCCGTCCCAACCGGCTAATCCACGTGTCAGTGAGGAGCTTCGCAATCAAATGCCCTGGTCGTATACTAGCATGATTACAAAACCACCACCACCACCGCGTAAGCCACAGCAACAGGTGCAGATCTATCCACAAATACCCGAGCCTGATTACACGGAGCAGTAGAGGGCGCCGAATCCAATTCCGGCACTGATTGCTGGCTAATCAGCTGCATTGCGATATTGTTGTGACATTGTTTTGAGTTATTGTTACCTTTATTACATTCATATAAAGCTAATGTATATGGCCAATATATAATTTAAACTTCTTTTGCTGCTGGAAGTGGGTTCTTGTGTTAGCTAAATAACAAAAAGTTGTTGCATACTTTTGTGAGCGTGATTTAAAACTAAGCAAGTGCATTTTGCGTTATCGGCGTTTGGCCAATATCGTGTTCCTTTGTAACACTTTCCTGTAACAGTTGCTGCTTGTGGTGCATATGCGCCTTTACCAGGTTAAGCACTTCAGACAGCTCCAGCTCAAGTTTATCAGCTCCGCTTATATGCAGCTCCAGCTTGGGAGCCTCTTGTTGCACAGCTTTGGCACCAACTACAATTGTTATGGGGTGTCCCAGACGCTTGGCATCTAACAAACGTTTGCCAATGGTCAGCTCTTTGCGATCGTCGTGCAGCAGTTCTTCAGCGCCACAAATTTGCGTTAGTTGCTGCAGTAAATCGTTTTCTATGCGGTTAGCTGGCGCTTGCTCCTTGCTGCCCTGCTTGGGTCCAATTAGGCAAACATCGTAGGGTGCAATAAGCTTGGGCCAGCGTAATTCCTGATCCGTTGAGAGCACTTCTAACGCAGCAGCAATGACACGGGTAATGCCAATGCCATAACAGCCCATAACAAGTGTCTCCGGTTTACCAGAGGTGTTCAGAAACGTAGCACTCAATGGCTTCGAGTACTTGTCGCCCAATAGAAAAGTGTGTGCCACTTCAACACCGCGTACGGGAGATAGTTTTGGTGCCTGACAGCTCGGACATGTGTTAACTGAATCATTGTCAAAGACTTCAGCGTTTCCCGCATATCCGCAGGAGCTGCATTTGAGCAGTGTATCTTCGCCCACTGTTGAAACATAATGATATTCATGCGACAGACTGCCGCCCATGATGCCCGTAGCCGCTTCAACTAAAAATATATAACAAAAAATAAATTTATAGCTAATATATAAAGACATAATAATAGACGTACCTTTGACAAACGGTACCTCGAGCTGTTTAAAAAACTTTTCGTATGTATCACTGACTCTCGCATAAGTCTTCTCTGCTGCCTCTTTAGACACATCGAATGTGTACATGTCCTTCATAAGGAACTCCTTGGCTCGCATTAGGCCAAATCGTGACTTAAGTTCATCCCGAAATTTAGGTCCAATCTGATACAGGCGCAAGGGCAACTGACGATAGGAAATGGGCGCTGTTGTGGCCAGCATGGCCGTCACTGCTTCCTCGTGAGTCTGGAGAGATAACGAGAATTTATTTTTCATGTTTTAAACATTCTGACAACGCGCAATCAAAGAATTACCACTTTAGTACGTTTATACTCACTCACTGGACTCATCAGGAATTGCTTTCCACTGCGATCGCGCACCATATAAAACTCAGATATATCGCCTTCCAATCTACCCGTCTTTTTCCAGAGCTGTGCTGGTGTTAGAACTGGAAGACTGATCTTTTGAGCGCCTGCTTCTTGCATATTGCGTTGCACCAAGTTAATGCATTTATCTAAGGCACGCTGAGCTATGGGCATTATCTGAAAGGTGCCATTGCTGCCTGGCTTCACCAGCCCAAGTTCTGTTAGAAGCTGCAAAATAAGTCTTAATCCTGTTGCTGCTTTCGTAACACACACACGAAAATGTTACCTTTTGACTGCGGGACAGTTGTTCCGTTTGCTTTACAACAGCATTTTTTGGTGTCACCAACGCTGGCCAAAATAGACTGGAAGCTTTATTCATTATTATGTAACATTAAATGTTATTATCTTAATAATTAAAGATCAATGTTGCCGGCAAAAAATAAATGCAAGAAAATATGCCAAACAGCTGCATGAATGATTTCCGATAACGCTTACCAAACCTATCGATATATGTGTTAATATCGCAAGTGTGACCATTTTAGCAAACAATTCTATTCGCCGGTGTTTTGTTGATTGTGTAAATTTCGCAACATGAATGCGAGTACAAATTTTAAGGAGTTGTACAAAAAGGGTGTTGATCTGGGAGAGCAGCAAAAACTGCGCCAGAAGCAGCTGCTCGACGAACAAAAGAAGCGAAGACAACTGCAACAAGATGAATACAGACACGTGCCTGACTCCGACGACGATGAAGAGGCAACAAACGATGACCGTCCAGGAACCAGCAAAGCGCGGCATAAACAACGCAGGCAACGCAGTCGCAAGAGCAATAACAATAACAACAAAAAAGGGCAACATTATAAGCTGCAGCAATCGGAGTGGCTACGCCATCGTCCAGAGAATCTAGCTGATTGGCTACTGGTACCATGTCCTGTGGGCAAACGCTGCCTGGTCATTGCCACCAATGGGCGCACCAAAGTGTACAACAAAGCCGGTCGCATAACGATGCAATTTCGTTCTTTGCTACCCGGCGATGGTAATTTGCAAAAAATCAAAACTGTTTTGGATTGCGTCCATGTGCCAGAGCAAGATACATTCTATGTGATAGATGCGCTTACCTTTGGACAGCAGCAGCTCCTTAATTGTGATGCAAACTTTCGTTTCTTTTGGCTGCGCTCACGCTTCGATGAACATGGAGAATTAGGTGAGATCAGTAAACGGAATGAGAAACCTTTCAAGCTCCTGGATTACTATGACTTTGAGGATGCTAGTGCTGTGGAGCAGGTTCTGCAAACATATCCACTGTGGACGAACAATCAGCCGCAGCTAGATGGCTTGCTCTTCTACCACAAGGAAGCAAGCTATGAGTGCGGCACAACGCCCCTTGTCTGCTGGCTCTACGCTTTTATGCTGCCCGATGTCCTCCAGCTTCCTGTCCACAGCAGTTATACAGCTCCTGAGGATTACCAACCAAGTGCCGCATTAGAATATATGGATGAGTTTGACAAGAAGTTGCTGGAGCAGCGACAACAGCAAAAGAAACTTGGCAAAACTGAAGAAAAGAAATCAGAAGAGAAGCCGTTGGCTAGTACAACAGTTGCCATGGACCAGGAGGATGAGCTAGAAGAGTATGCTGACCTGCGCAGCATGTTGGATCATCAGCGAAGACTTGAATTAGGAGAACTAGATATGGATTGCATGGAGCCGGCATCGCCACCTACAGCTGTTGTTGCCAGCAGCAGCAGCTGTTGAGCGTCTGTCGTTGCAAGGGGCGGGAGTGTGAGCCTTGGGTGGTGGCTCTAAAACGCATGCGCACTGCAGCCACGCACATTTTGGTCCCTGGCCAGAGAACGCAGCCCAGATAAAAGAAAAAAACATCCCACAGCCACTCAACACAACAGCAACAGCAAAATTAAATGCAATACAATAATAATTCAAAGAAAAATCTAACAAAATGGTCATTCAGCGCAGCTGGAAGATTCTAAGTGATTCAGCGAGCACAGCGCATAACAACACCAGCAGCGATGTTCAGCAACGTTCGCCTGCTGCACTGCAGGTCAATTCATCTTCGGATGACTCGGATTGCTCCAATCAAACTACACATTCCATGGACACGCGCTTAGCCAGTCCCCTCAAGCAAACGAAACAGAATGAAGTGGAGCCTCCACTTGAAATTTTGCCAACACTGACGCAGAATGGCATAGAGACATCACGGGTATGCAGAAAAATGAATACTATATGCAATGTTATGCATAGTTTTATCACTCCCCTTCGCATTTCAGAAATTTGTTACCACAGCGGAGATGGCGGAGACGATGCTGCAGCGGATACGGCAACGTTACAGTGGTGTTCACAACATGGAAAGTGGTGGCAATGCTGAGTCTGCAATGCGTGCCCTGGAACTGTTAAGGATCAGCGTGCAGCAGGCATTTGATGCGGAAGTCAATGACATTATCAAGCGTTACATGAACGTAGGCAAACCCTAAATATATTGTTTAACTTGTTGTTAACATTTAGATTGTTCTCCTTATAGAATTACTTTAAGCCTGCGTTTGGCAACATCAAGGAAAATTTAGGACAGCATGCTGTTAATGAAGAAACGTTGCAAAAGATGTCCTCTTGTGCACTGCTAGAGAATGCCAAGGGGCAGTATACAAATTTTGTGATGCGACAACAGCGTCCGGGCTGTGCAGCAACAACAGTTGCTACCGAACAGCAACGCATGGCACTTAAGCGACCTGCAAAGCCTCATGAGTACAATAACAATAAAATGTTTCCCAATAATTTGGGATTTCCAGTTGCAGCGGGCAAACCTATGCCCTGCTCCTCCAACACGTTCACTGCCCAACAGCAACATCAACAGCTGCAGCAGCAACAGTTGCAACAACAGCTACAGCAGCAACAGCAACTGCTGCAGCTGCAACAACAGCAACATTTACTTCGCATGCCTTTGATGAGTGGTCCCTTGCCCACGCCAGTGCGTCGTCAAATCTTTTGGAACACTGCACAAATCTCTACCAGCACTAAATTTGTCTTGGACGTGCAGGCCAATCTGGCATTTGGCTTTAACATTGATGGCAAGGAGATGGGTGGCGCTCGACTGGCAAGCAAGCATCCAGAGATCATACGCTATCTGCCCGATGCCGAGGATCGTGAGTGGCTAACGGTGCGTGGCATTATTCCGCCCGAGAATCGCAGTTCGCGTTTCCTATTCCTCATATATGATGAGGTGTGTCGTCTGCAACAAACGCATGAGCTGTACCGCAACAAAGCCAGCATTGATCTCAGCATGATGCTCACATTCAATGTGACCGAGACGATGATACACAAAATGAAACTCTTCTTTGTGGATTTGAATATTAAAAGTCGTGGTCTGATTACCAATTCGTTTATACTCGCTGGCAATGCAGAGCAGCAGCATGAACAGCAGCAGCAGCAACAGGAACAACAACAACAGCAGCAGCAGACACAGCAACAACAGCAGCGGCAATCGCTACAACAGCTACCACAACAACAGCAGCAACAGTTACCTAACAACAACAATAACAATAGTCACTTACGAAATGCTCTACTGCAAGGCACTTCCACAATGCCACAGCTAACGCCAATGCCAGTGACAATGTTGTTGCCCACAGTTGAGGATGCAACAACAGCAGTAACACCCAAAGAACAAACAGTTGCAATTGCAACGCCTTGCTTGCAGGGCACAGTTGTGGGCAGCAGCACCACGAATCCACTGAAACCCAAAATGATAACAACCAACATAGCAGCAACGCCAGCAACACCAGCAGCAGCAACAGTTCAACTCTTAGCTCCTCACATGCTACGCTAACAGCCCTACTTAACCAAGGTGGAACTCCAGCTGGTTTGGCACCCAGCACTAACAAATTTCGCAATTAAACTACTATAAATAGTATATACTATATCGTAGTAATATCAAGTATTAATAATAGCTTCTAAGTATGAAGTTTTGCTTTTTCGTCACGCTATCATATCGCAATAATTGAAACCAACGAGCAATCATTTGGAATCTACTTAATATAAATTCCAAAAATAACAAATGTACAGAATGATATTCCATTTTATGTTGCCAATCAAGTTGAAACGATCTGTACTTTAATAAATAAACTATATTATCTACGTTAACTTAACTGAAATCAAATTATTTAAAAAATATTTTGGTGTCTATCCTTGAGTGAAATCTTGTGAAATACTGTCCAGGTTTATTTGTAGAACGTTCTAATCCTGACAAATCTATTGTTTGTGCTAGACATTGTACTGTGTTATTCTTGGCTCATTGCCAAACAGAAGCGTTTAATCAATATGCCTGTATCTCTTTAATGTAGCGTGCATTGCTCTATGTGTTGTCTAGCGCATGCTTCACTGGGGCATTTCTCCATATCATGTTGTTGTTGTTGTTGCTGTCATGCAATTGCTATCCATATATATATGCTGTTCACATATATATACTATATAGATATTCGTTTAATTTTGTCTATATATTTTCGAAAGAGCGCAACGCATCGCATTATAGCTGACGATTCTCATGCAGCTTCAGTCTGGGCAATCAACAACACTCCCGCCCCTCCCCACCTGCTGCTCCATTCCTACACATCACTGAGATTGCTGCTCTGCTCTGGCCTGTTTGGAAAACCACTATACGGCTCACATTCTGGCTGGCATCGTGGCCAGCATTTCTTGAACGAACGTTTTAATCGCATTTACAGTTCTTTCTAAAAAACAATAAAATTCAGGCATCGGGCGTGGAAAAGCGCTACATATGTATACAAAATACTACATTTTCTCGTCTCGTGTTCGTATTTGTGTGCGTGTGTCTGTGGCAAGTTCAGAGACAGTCGATCCGAATGTTTTTTTGGGGTATATTTTGGAAAACACAGAGCGCCTGCCTCGTAGTAGGCACGAATACTCCGAGGTGATCGTTTCGTTCAAATCTGTCAGATACAGATCGATCTATATATAATATATCTTTTGTATAAACAAGAAAAAAACCAACAGCAACAACATGAGCGCCGCCGTGGTAAGATATTACAAATGACTAAAACTTTAGTTAGTTAAAGTTTAAATCAATTAAATATCCTTGATTAGGTTGATGAGGATCTTACACCCGAGCAAATTGCCGTGCTCCAGAAGGCATTCAACAGCTTCGATCATCAAAAGTCTGGCAGTATTCCCACCGAAATGGTTGCCGATATTCTGCGTTTGATGGGTAAATTATTATCTGAAAAAAACCCTTTCTTTACTTAAATAATTTTGTTTTTATCTTTTATAGGTCAGCCCTTCGACAAGAAGATTCTGGAGGAACTGATCGAGGAGGTTGATGAAGACAGTAAGTATTCAAGTTAAAGATTAGCTACTAAAGGAAATCGATCATTAAATTCAGTATCAGCTCTGTATATATATGGATTTGATAGTCCATGGAATTTCTTGATCATATATCATTCCATTTGTGTCATAAATTCTTTCAGCATATGCTATATTTCATTTCGAATCTATTATAAAATATTTTTTCCAGCTTTTTTTCACACTTGACTAAATTTATTTTGTTGTATTTTTTGTTTTATATAGAATCTGGTCGCTTGGAATTTGGTGAGTTCGTGCAACTGGCTGCCAAATTCATTGTGGAGGAGGATGCGGAGGCCATGCAGAAGGAGCTGCGTGAGGCGTTCCGTTTGTATGACAAACAGGGTAACGGTTTCATTCCCACCACCTGCCTGAAAGAGATCCTCAAGGAGCTCGATGATCAGCTAACCGAACAGGAATTGGACATCATGATTGAGGAAATCGATAGTGATGGTTCCGGTACAGTTGATTTCGATGGTGAGTTGGCAAATATCTTAAAAAACATATACATATACATATACATACATACACATGTATGTATTTATGGAATCGATTCTAGTGGATTGCGAATATAAAAGAAAAAAAAATCCACCCACGTACAAACACCCACCCACGTTCATAAATTTGTGTAAACATCAGCTAGAAGATGGTTTTTTTTGTTGTTGTTGTTGTTTCTGCTCTGTAGTGTTGTGATCTTGAGTTCTCGATTATGACAACCTGATCGTTTTGGAGCATATCGAAATGCTATTTATAGGAGCGCGCGACACACAAAAAATAATTATGCCGAATTTCCATTAGTTTTTTTTTTCATTTTTGTTGTGTGTATATATATAGTATTTAAATGCTAATGAACACATACATACATGTGTATATATGCATATTTATTTATATAAATGATTGCTTGGCATTCGATTTTAATTATTATTATTTTCTGTTTTAAATGTTTAATTTACAGAATTTATGGAGATGATGACAGGCGAATAAGCTAAATGCAGTCTCCCCAAGATTCCACACACACACACACTTGACACAAACACACAACACACACACTGGCACACATACACTTCAACATGCACACACATACACCTACACACACACACACATACGTGCATTTGTTTATGTTTGCACATTTGTTTCACATCGTAAACAAATCCACGTATTTTAAATTGAAAAACCATTCAACAAAAAACACAACAAAACACAAAACAACAGCCTCAAATTAATAGCATTAAAACACTTTTGTACTACTTTTTTATACCAAAGAAAATAAAAAAATACAACACAAAAAGAGAAAAGAACTGTGTATGCAAAAAAAAAACAACATTATAAAATTATTTGTTAACGTATGTATGTATATAGTATTATTATGGTTATGCTATGCTGTCAATGCCAACCGCACAATTATTGTTGTTGTTGTTGGTGCTGATAAACGCGGCTATCAGTGAAGAGCGCGCCGCACCTGAAGAAAGCTGAACGGCAAAAAAACAACGAAAAGCTCGTTGAAGTTAACTACGTTAACAAAAAACGAACGAACGCTTGACGTTGGCCTCGACGTTAACGTTGACGTTGTCGTCGCTGCTACCGTTGCTGCCGCTGTCGCTGCTGCGACAACTGCCATTGACCAATTCGCGCTGTTGTTGGCCCGCTCGACTTGACGGCGACGGCGGCGGCGGCGGCGCGTTGTGTATACGTATTTTTTTTTTTTTTCTTGGGGCCGCCGTTTGTCGGTTCAGTTGCTTGGTTGTGGCTTTTGTGTGCGCTTGCCTTGCCGTTAGCTGTGTTACCAGTTAGCTGTTGTTCAGCTGCTACCAACATCTGATCGCATGTGCACCCACTAACAACAAAAATTGTTTAACCTAACTTGGCTTTAACATACGCTCGCTCGTTCGCTCGTGATTGTGAAGTGTTTGCAATTGATAATAACAAACAAATAATATCCAAAAGAAATTATATATATAAAAATGCCGCAGAGGTACCGTTATTTGTTCATATATATGTACAATAAAATAATAAAATAAATATATATATAATACAAAAGAAAACAGCAGTGTTTGCTTTTGGCCTAATGGGTTGACTTAACGTATGTGTCAAAAATGCCGCCGTCGTCTTAACGTGTCCATAAAATTTATGGCCAAATAAATACTTTAATACACAATATGTTGTTTTTTATTTTTTTTTGTTTCCAGACATTTCGCTTATCAAAAGAACAACAAAAAGAGAGCTTGCTTGATAAAAAACAAAAATAACAAACTTAACAAAACTTTTTATGCGCGTGTTTGTTTTTATGTGTACGTGTGTGTATGTGTGTGTGTGTGTGTGTAAAAAAAACGTCAGCATAGCTTGATAAGCGCGTTTTGTAATTGAAAACCGAAAAAGCCAATGCCATCAAAGTTGAAGCTGACACGCGCGCGCTGTGGGAACCCCAGATTACACTGCATTTACATGCAGTTCAAGCGAAACGGGTAGAGTTGACCAAAAACCCAAAAGCGCTTTCAACAGCTGCTCCAATGAGTCATAGCTCAATGGCAAAAAGCAGCGATAGAGACCAATAACAAAAGCATTATGGCAATTAACACTTCACATTGAAGCAAATCAAACCCGAAAAATAATATTTGATAACGCAAAACTTGTGTGATTCTATTGTTGTGGTGTCGGTATTTGTGCAAGCAATCAATTTGTATATATACATATTGGTTAAAATAATAATTGTGAACGTGTTATTTGTATATGTGATTTCAATTATTTTGCAGCCCAACAACGAATTGGTCATTCCAGCCACTACATCGACAGCGTAGCTTTCAGCACCATGTGCTCAATCCGGTGCCGGAGACGGCAGTTTTGACCACACCCCCGCCACTGCGTAGACGTGAGTACTATCAGTTAATTTGAATATCGCGCGTCTACGTTTGAACCATTCGCATGCAAACGCATACACTGTGTCGATGACTTGCGATAAGTCGATAACATGATTAGTCATAGACCAGGGCTGAAAGTTGCACTATTTATTACAATCATTTCAATTTATAATAAAAGCATAAAGTTATAATGCTCTTGAGCTACTAATTTTACGTTTCAAACTGTTTTAACGTTTTTTATTTGCAAAAACCCTCGTGCTACATTTATAATTTAAAATTTTGCAGCCTTAGAGGCGGCTGTCGATGACACAAACAAAATATCGCGATATCGTTGCAAAAAGATGCGTTTGCTCGGTTTTGTTTGTTCATTCATGAACAGCAGCAGTTGTTAAATACTACACACATATATAGTCATCTAGTACATACAACAAACATCTCCCAAACACATTACAGCGTTCACATTGCAAATTGCTGGCGTTGCTGCTAACGGGGGTGCTGCAGCATTAGCTGACAAAACCAAACGGAGATACATAACAGCGCGCAAGAAGGCCAAAAGCAACATGAAAATGCTAGTCGTTGACACGGAGCGAGAGGAGGCTCTAAATTTGGTATGTGTGTGTGTGTGTGTTGTGTCAGTGTGTAATTAAAAATCCATGACAAGCCTGCTCCAAAAAATGCAATGCAATTAATCAACAGTGAGCTAATTGATTATTGATTGTCTGTGTTTTGTTTTATTTTTCTTTTTTGCTTCCCACACACAAACACCTTACACGAATGCTCATATTATTGATTTGTACATGAAACGTGCCGTGCCGTGCCGTTGCCTCTTTGTGCTTTTTGGGGCGGGCGCTATCGCGAATACGCACACCCACAACCACACTCATTTATATATGTAAACATTCTTACAGCAAATTGAGTTTGAATGGGTGCTGAGGCAAGAAGTACATGCGATATTAAAACAACTGCGAACTATACTGGTTGTAAGTATGAATATGAAATATTTGAGTGTTTTTTACAACTCATGCCAAGTCTCTTACAGGAATGTGCTCATCGATTCCCTGTGCCGCTGTATGACAATGAGGGCAAGAAGACTGAAAAGTTCATACTCAGCGTTTCGCCAGATCAGCTCAAAGCTGTTTTAACCCTAACTGGCGATGCGATAACGCAGGCGGTAAGAAAAGCATTAATCACATAACAGTCAGAGGAAGTTTTCATAACACTCTTATTACAAAACAGGATATTAGCTTTAAGCTATGCAAGGCGCCCAGCCAAACGCAACGTACCTCAATAACGCATGATTCGCCTTGGAAGCTGCAGCAAGTTCAGGATGCTGCCAATCATCTGCAAACAGCAATCAATCACATTGACGACGTTGATGACTCTTATCACTTTAAGTGAGTGTTTGTGTGTGTTTGTTTGTGTTTTTCCATGAATGTGTTTTTGTTTTAATTATAAATTGTACTTGCTGATTACACACAGAACCTCCGATGAAGTGCTCCATGTGATAGGCAATATTCTGGATGCCTTGCAGCGCGGTCGCAATAGCCTGCTGGTACCAAAGAAGAAGCCAATTGAGGAGCTAATCAAAGGACGCAATATGAAATCACTTGTGCCCAACCTGCCCGAGGATCTGGCTGTTAGTTTTTATCTGCAAAGCCACAAGCTCATCATTGCCGTCTATCAGCTGCTTAACAATCAGGGTACAATGCAGTTTGATTCGCGTCAAGCGGAAATCGGTGTACAATGGCTCAACGATGTTCTCCTCCTGCTGATGAATGGCCAAAAACTGTGTCAGCAGCTAAAAGACAAGGTAAACAACACACACACACACGCACAACGCACTTGAGTGCTGATAAGCAAATTTTGTGTTTTGTTTTTGGCTTCATCTCTTTTTGTTTAATTGGAGCGCACATTCCGGCAAGCGTCGGATTCAATTGGGCTGCCAATAGTGTTATATGCCAAGTTTAATTTGGTTTTCTGGCAACTTGCCCACATCATCATCATCATTATCAACATTATGCAGTTCTTGACTGTGACGCAAGTTGCCAATTAAATTGACCACAAGCCCACATACGTATACATATAGTATACTCATTAAATGTATAAATACATGTATGATTTATGTACTATTTATATTTAATATTGCTTGCTTTTGCAGATATCCGTGTTTTCAGTGTATAAAGATTTTACAGTTGGTTCGCGGTCGCCGTCAGCATTATCGTACTGAATATAGAAACAGAATGGAAGGATATATACATATGTACATATATGCATATGTATGTGTGTGTAGGCGTATGTGCTATTCGGCAACACAAAACAATAACAACAATAATAGCTGATAATGAAAAAAAGATGTACTTGTAATAGTTAAAGTAAAATAATGTTAGTTAAAGTGTTGCTCTTTGCGACCACATAACATAATATATACACATAAATAATATATATACAGAGCTATATACACGTAAAAAATAGTTTAATATACACAATCAACATTCATATTGTTCATAGCGCGACAATTAAAATTTTTAGAATTTTGTTTTCATTGCTTCATGTCACTCCAATTATGCATCTAAATGCAATAGAATACAGATTAACTGTGTTTTTGTAAATGTAACTAAATGAAATTGCTAGATTTATAATTTGTACTTATATAACGTATATGATATATATATTTATATTAATCCAGGAAGTGAACTAAGTACTTACATACATACATACGCAACCTGCATACATATGTTACAAGTTAACGGAGCATTAAAATATATTTATACAGCAAATAATGTAATGTAATAAACCAAACCGAAATGTGAACAGAATTTTTAATTGTAAACTAAACACCATTTTGTATTCCATGTATGTATGTGTTAATGTTAATGTTTAAGCGCGCCTAATCTAATCCAAAGTCATTTGTATCAACGGCCTTTTACTTCTCCTTTACTTTATATATTCTATGAAGATTGGGATGCAACGAAAACAATTAACAAATATATTGTAATATGCCTGTGTAATATTAAACACGATTCGTTTGAAAATTTAAGAAGCAAAAGAAGAAAACTATTTATATAATCTCTAAGCCTATTTAATGTCCATATTCATTTAATTGTTGTTGAATAAAAATTGAATTTTACCAAACTTGGCGCGCGTCAACAATCGATCGATAACACTACAGCGATCAAAAACAGCTTTTCGATAACAAACGTTCAAATGTTGGCAACTCTGCCAGCTCACTTGTGGCTTCATTCCGTGCTCCAACCGTCAAACAGTTGTAAAGCGGCAAGCAAACCATAACGTTTGGTAACGGCAAACAAAAGAAAATATTGAAACTTAATCGTGGTAAGTTGAAAACGTTGATAACGCTTCTTTGAGGATATCAAATGTAACGGTAAACGGGTCAAATGCACTTTGCATTGGCCATATGCAAAGCGTAATGTCCAGACCAGCTCTAAAGTTAAACTCTGTGCTCAGCCACTTGACGCATTTGATGTTGTAACAGAGACGCGGAAACCAGTTCGTTCGTCGTAATTATAGAGATGCTATTTTCCCGTTGTTGCTGCTGCTGCTGCTGCGTGTTGTTGCTGTGTTGTAATCGCGAATAGCCCAGCGTCAGGTCCAACGCAGTTCGTGTCTTTTAGCTGCTGGCCAAGAGGCGTTGAATAATTTGACCATGGCCAAGTAACACAAAATGCGAGGAAGTAAAGGCAAAAAACATGAACTTTAAAAACAGCTAAATTATCAATGCTAAACTATTGCAAAATTATAGAAAATTATTTTCACTTTCAATTACAAAAAAAAAATCTATTTTGTGCAGAAAAGAAATTCTAAAACATGCAGTTTTGAGACGAGAAATGATCCGTAAATATATATCGTAAATTAAGCTTTATGGTACTCATTACCATAACAAAAGCCGCACGTAAGCCATGCGCTATAAAATGCGCCAAGTCATTTGAAATAAAGTTGCTTTAATGTGTGACCCCGACGAAGGTCTCACAGCGAACTTGCCATGGTGAGCTACTTTAGCTACGATGATAATAATGTCTATGAGTCTGCAAATGGAGGCTTCTCTTGCGACAGACAAACAACAAACAGAGTTCGCGCTTCATCATTTTGTTGTTTTTGGTTTTTATGGCAGTTGCTTGACCAACTTGCGTTAGTTTTTTTTTTTATGGCCATTGCACTTTCGCAAGTTAGTACTAACGTTAGTGTGTTGCATTCTCTCTCGTAGAGTTAACATTCGACATTAGACACGAAATGGAAAGCAATGCGGGCGATGTGGTGCTCATCACGGGCGGCAGCGGTTTCTTGGGGCAGCACATTATCAAGCTGCTGCTGGAACAGCGCAAGGAGCTGAACATCAAAGAGATACGTTCGCTGGACATTGTGCCGTATGAGAATAAGATTGGACACTTGGAGTTGCCACAAATGCTGCACACATTTGTGGCCGACATTGGCGACGAACGTGAGAGTTTAAACAAGATCTTCGAAGGAGTTAATAGCGTCTTCCATTGCGCTGCCTCCGTGAAAATTGAATATCCGCCAAACTATGAGGAACTGGAACGTGTGAATATCACGGGTGAGTGTACTCAACTAGTCAAAGCTCATGAGAATATAATGCATGTTACTTATCTATTTATAATTTTTAATTATAGGTACTCGTAATGTGGTGGATTTGTGCATACAAAACAATGTGAAGCGTTTGGTTTACAGCAGCTGCACTTCGGTGTGCTTTGTGCCCTTCAAGGGACGCAGCACCTTCTCGGCAATTATCAATTCCACAGAGTCCAAAACGGATACGCCCACGTTGGACAGCTCAAAGCTGTGGGAACAGGATGGTGAGTTCTTAATTGCTGGCTATGCATCCAGTAAGTTGCGTGCCGAGAACATAGTACTTAACTCCAATGGAGCACCACTGAAGAATCAATTGGGTAAGCCTTAAACAATTTGCATTCTCTCTTTTTCTCTTATACTATTAATTTTGTTTACTCGTAGATCATCTGGTCACCAGTGCAATACGTGCACCCTTAACTTATGGCGAGTGTGATTCCCATTTTATAACGAAACACCTTTGATTACCTCTCCACACGCGATTGGATCTTCCCACGAATTGCGGGCGTGGGTGGCAAACAACAGCTAGTTTATGCTGGCAACGTGGCCTGGGGTCACATTTGTGCCTACAAGGCGCTCAAGGTGTCCACCAAGGCGGTGAATGGTTTGCCCGTTTTTGTCACCGATGACACGGGCATTAATGATGTCTCACGTTTTATACAAAAGATGGCGCTGATGGGCGAGCGATTCAAGGTGAAGACCAGCTGGTGGTATATTCCACACTTTATCTACTTCTTTCTGGCCTTTCTGCTGGAGTTTGTCTTGCGTGTAACGTATCCCTATACCAAATATCGTATGCGTTACTCGAGACGCGCTCTTGCCTCGTTTACGTCCTCCATGCTGATGTACAATCGACTGCGTGCCTCCATTCATATGGATTATGTGCCACTCTATGATCCGGACATTAGCGCCGAACGCAGTGCCAAATGGTATGCCAAGTGGTGGGATGACAAACAATTGGCCAAAAAGTCTAAGAAGTCGAGTTGAGATTGATCTTAAGATGTAGATTTTCTATGTTTTTGTTGTTTTATGTAGTCAAAAGTTATAATAAATTTGGGTATGATTGATATTCTGTTGTTTCATTTTGCAATTTTAATTTCTGTTCACCTGGTACCTGATGCTCGAAATCAACAAAAAAAAACCAACATTCAACCAAACATTTCTATTCGACGCAATTCGATTTGGTTGGTTTGGTTGAATGTTCGCTTTTTGGTTGATTTCTAGCCTCAAGCACCAGGCGAAGAGAAATCGTCAGCAAGGTAGCGGACTTTAAAAACAAAAAAAGTATAGTATACTTTATCTCCGGCAAAAGTATGCAACGGAACTTTATCTGCGGATATGCAGTAAAAGTATGCCCCACTATTTTATGCACAAACAATCTGTTGCTTGCTTCTGACATCTTCAGCTGTAAATCGGTCCCTACCAAGCAGGAGATCTCATTCTCTCCAACCCAGACGTTTAAAAAGAGTCCTTCCAATCGATCTAAATGAACGAGTTTTGTAATTAAAATAAAGAATATTCTTAATGCAAGACTTAACTAAATATAATAAGGTAGTTTGTAATTTTTTCTACCCATTTAATGCAAGTTTTTCATAAATAATAACAGTATAATTAAATTTAAATAAAGAGAGAGTATTCTTTCTAAAAAAAAAAAAAATTAAATAAAAAAAAATCTGCTGTAAAATTACTTACCGCCATGGATTTTCTAGTTATAGGCAAAATCTCAAAATAAGAGGGTGCCGGCTGGGCAATGGACACTGTATTGCTTCGGGATAAACGAAGATAGTGTACTTGCTCGCCTATCCCCCGGGAAAAGTTAGTTAAGGAACGACACATTCGACAGCTTCGGCGAATCGGGGGTGTTGAGGTCGTTCCATGGTTTGAAGCCTGCCAGCAGGCCTAAACTGGTAAGGGTGATTCCCGATAAATAACAATCACAATGGAGGTCTCAAAGGATCAAACCGGGGCTGGGATGTCAGCCCAAACGTCGGTGGAAGGCGTGACTGCTACCACCGGCGGGCACGGGGAGCAATCCTCTGCGTGTCGCCAGCGGTCACACCTCTATCCTGGTGGGAACAGGCCAGGCTAGTTGTAACGCGACTGCCACCAACACAACAACAACAACAACAACGACGGCATCGAAGCTTTGGCGCAGTGCTGCAGTGGACTCGGACTGTGAATCCACAGCAACCGATATATCCACTCAACCCCGGTCCTGGGGAGCCAATTCCTCTCGTAAGGAAGGTCCCAAAAGGACTAAGGAGGGCATGCGCGCAAAGGCCCAATATAAAGCGGCGCTGAAGATCAAAGCTCGACTCAGCAGCTCTAGCAACCTGACCCCGAGGAAAGGAGCAAGTTGCAATGGGCCGAGCAGAAGATCAGAGAAGGCCGGGAGCATTTTGCCAACAAGCCGGCGATGGTGGCCACGAGTGGCAAGTTCGCCAACAAGGTTGAGGAGCAGCTGGCCATGAAACGGCAGCGCTCCGATGATACGGAACAGCAGACGAAGGCGGCATTACCAGCGAGCAAGCGGCCACGCCAGCCCACAACGCAGCCGAGGAAGGAGACCGCGAGCGATGTGGCGCGACGACATCTTGTCGTAGCGCTCATCGACCGTAGTGACCCCAACGGCAAATGACGAAAGAGCATTGGAGGCTTGTCGAAACACAACTTCTAAATGCTCTGATGGAGAGGATGCAGGACCCGGAAGCGCAGCCCACGACCTTCGATGGAGCTGGCTGGCTAGGGGGTGAAGATTCTGTCTTGCAAGGACGAACTCACCCTCTCTTGGGTCACGAGCGTCATCGCTGCCCTAAGGGCACCGTGGGAGGGTGCTAGGCTGGAGGTAGTTGACAGAACTATGATTCCGTCGGTACCGAAAGCCAAGGTGCTCTTCCCACGCGTGCTACCGGAGGAGCAGGCGCTGAAACTTCTAAAGTGGCAGAACCCGGACGTGCCAACTGGGGACTGGAAGGTCCTGCATGTGGCCAAGCCGGATGAGAAGGGGCAGCATGTGGTCCTCCAGATCAACAAGGAGGCCGAGGATATACTGTACCCCAGGTTCGGGAAGATGGCATGGGGCCTTGGGTGCGTGTACCTGCGTCTCAAAAAGCGCCACCCCGAAGACAGGAACGAGAACACGCTGCAGGCCGGTGAGGTAGAGCGAGACCTAGGCATCGATGCCATAGTCGACGCGACCCACGGCCTGGAGATTGGAGAAGACGGAGGTGAAGGCGATGGTGACACGACGCTGGTAGTCGCCCCATCGGAGCTGGAGGATGCCAATAGCAGCCATGCAGCTAAGGGTCCTTCAGCTCAACCTTCATAAAAGCAAAGCGGCAACGGCGGAACTCCTGCTAACCTTGGAGAGCGGGCCCGCCGACGTGGCCTTAGTCCAAGAGCCCTGGATAGCGTCGGGCAATAGGGTAGCCGGACTAAGGTCACCTAACTACAACGTTTTCTACCCGACCACCGTAAGTAGAAACAGAACTGCTATTCTAGTAAGAAAAGCATATATGCCTACTTAATGCCTAATTACAGCTCAGACGACCTAACAGTTGTAGCCCTGGAGGGCAGTAGTGACGAGCCAACCCTTATGGCGTCCTGCTACATGGCGCACGATTCGGCAGCACCACCAGCCGAACTGCATCGCCTCACGACGATGGTTAGCTCAAGGAAGCAGCCGCTGGTAGTGGGAGCAGACGCAAACGCGCACCATACGCTCTGGGGATGCAAAGACGTAAACGCAAGGGGTGAGTCAATCTTTGATTTTATCCTAGCAAATAATCTTAATCTAGCTAATGCTGGGGAAGAGCCTACCTACGTAGGTCCAACCTCATCTAACGTCCTCGACATCACTTTCGCGTCGGGATCCAGTACTAAAGTGACGGAATGGAAGGTCCTTAGTAGACCATCCTTCTCGGATCACAAGTACATTCAATTCCGCGTGGATTTCGATTACAAGTGTCCCAAAAGTGCCTACAGGAACCCCCGGAATACCAACTGGGAGGAATTCAAGAGCATCATCAAGGAGCGCCTACCACCGTCAAGGAAATCTCATCGTTAGAGGGAATAGAGGCATCTCTGAAGACGCTGACAACCCACCTAACGAGTGCATTCTCCAAATCGTGCAAAATCACCTACGCCAAGAAGAGAACCAGACCACCGTGGTGGAACAAGGAACTCAAAGGACAACGAAAAGACCTGCAAGAGACGTTCCAGCTAGCCAAACTAGCTGATAGCGAGATAGTGTGGGACGAATACAGGATAAGGCTCCGAAACTTCAAAAAACAAGTACGGACAGCCAAAAGAAACTCGTGGAGATCCTTCTGCTCAGGAATAGAGAAGGTCACAGAAACAGCGAGACTAAGGAAGCTACTCTCTAGCCAACCGGCCATACAGAGTCAGCTCAAAACAGAAAATGGAAGATGGACGGAAAGCAGAAGGAAGCGATAGGCGCCCTTCTAGAGGCACACTTCCCGGCTGCACGGACATTGGAACAATAGTACATATGACGACAAATCACGCCTGTCCGCAGGCCACAGAAACCCTAAGGGAAATTTTTAAACCGAGAGAATCCACTGGCGATAAGCTCATTCAAGGGCTACAAATCACCTGGACTAGATGGTATCTTTCCAGCCATGATGCAGATGACCAAATACGAAGTCACTCCATGGCTGCACGAAATATTTAAGGCATGTATGAGGTACGGCTATATTCCTGTTGGATGGAGGACAGCGCGGGTTGTCTTTATACCCAAAGCAGGCAAATGCAGCCACGTGCAACCCAAAGACTTCAGGCCCATTAGCCTCACCTCATTCCTGCTCAAAACAATGGAAAAATTGCTTGATCTGCAAATAAGAAAGGATACGAATTCTCTCTTGGAACGGAATCAGCACGCATACAACAAAGGAAAATCGGTGGAAACAGCACTTCATTTAGTAGCTACCATCGAGAAAGCACTACACAACCAAGAATACGCACTAGAGCGTTTCTGGACATCTCTGGTGCGTTCAACAACGTATCGACAGAATCAATTATGCGAAGCCTTAGAGCCTTAGCACCTCATGGAGAACTCATGAACTCTTGGATACAGAATCTGTTGAGCTCAGAAGAGTCAGAGCTGAATGGGGAACGACCACTATGGAAAAGAAGCCCACAGAGGCACCCCCGGGGGAGTACTATCCCCCTGCTGTGGAACATAGTGGTAAACGAACTGCTGACGAAATTCAGGAACAAAGCCCAAAGAATAACTGCCTATGCGGACGACATAAGCATAATTATTGTGGGAAAATGTCCATCGACACTCAGCTCGATCATGGACCACGCTCTAAAGGAGATACTGGCTTGGGCAACAGAAACCGGCCTCGTATCAACGCGGACAAGACGGACCTAATCTCTTCACGAAGAGATACAAGGTACCTCGCTGGACTCCGCCTCAAATCAATGGCACCATGCTAACGCCAAGCAAGGCCATCAAATACTTAGGACTAGTACTGGATAGCAAACTGAGCTGGAGACCAAATGTGGAAGAAAGAGTGAAAAGGCCACCAACGCCCTATATGTCTCAAAAAGATGTTGAGCAACACTTGGGGCCTTTCACCCCGACTGACACATTGGATCTTCATATCTGTTGTTAGACCAATACTACTCTATGGAATCATGGTATGGTGGCAAGCCACAGAGAAATCCACCTACTCAAGATTATGGAAAAGTTCGAGAGGTGCACTAGTATGCACAACCGGAGCACTACGCACAACACCCACGAAGGCATTAGAAATTATACTCAATGTCAACCCCATAGATCTCGAAGCACAACTAACTGCGAAGAAAGCAGCACAACGACTTTGTGCAACAGGTAACATGGCGCTGGCAAGCTATGGCCACAGCACAATTGCGCGGGAGTCTTATACTAGCACGGACTATATGACACCGATCACAAACTTCAGGAAAACCACCTCACTGCTTGGACCCAACGATTGGAAAATTGGACAAGACCAGGGTGCAACCAACATATACACGGACGGATCGAAAATGTCCGCTGGGGTTGGAGCGGCGGTCTACTGTGAGGAGCCACCATACAGCTCTCCTTTAGACTACCCAACCACTGCAGCATCTTCCAAGCGGAAACCTTCGCAATAAGGAAGCAGCGGAAGTGGCTATGACAATCCCACTAGCACACAATAAAATAAACATTTTGTCGACAGCCAAGCAGCCATCAAAGCCCTGCAAGCCCCCACCATCTCATCCAGGAATGTCCTGGCAAGCAGGAAGCATTAGACCAACTAAGCACCGCGAGCACGTGCAGATCTACTGGATTCCTAGCCACCAGGGCATCGCTGGAAACGAGATGGCAGATAAACTTGCAAAGGGCGGGGCGGCATTGGCAATCGACAGAGCAGAAAGGGTCAGCATGTCCCTACAGACGGCAAACAGACAAAACGAGCAAGATACTCAGAGGAAAGCACATAGAAGATGGAAAACCACCACCACGTGCTGGAGATCCAAAATTATGTGTCGAGAATACAACGCAAAGCTCACGCAATACATACTGCAACTTCCGAGGAACGACTGCAGGCTATTGGTGGGAATACTAACTGGTCACTGTCTCGTTGCGGCGCATGCCAAAAATGGGACTTACCACGGAAGATGGCTGCAGCAAATGCAAGGAACCGAGCACACCTGAAACTCTGGAACACCTCATCTGTCACTGTCCCGGTTGCAAGGTCGCGGATGACCCACCTTCACGCTACCAGGCTTGCATCACTGAAGATGCAGCCGAGCTCCCCTAACGCACTCCTAGCTTTGCCAAGAGTGCACGAATTACGCGCGACACGATAGATTAAACAAATCTGACGCCTCCATACCCCCCGGCTTCACTAAGGACCATATTTGGTCTATGTGTGCCCCCCGGTCCCCCCCTAGCCTCAAGCACCAGGCGAAGAGAAATCGTCAGCAAGGTAGCGGACTTTAAAAACAAAAAAAGTATAGTATACTTTATCTCCGGCAAAAGTATGCAACGGAACTTTATCTGCGGATATGCAGTAAAAGTATGCCCCACTATTTTATGCACAAACAATCTGTTGCTTGCTTCTGACATCTTCAGCTGTAAATCGGTCCCTACCAAGCAGGAGATCTCATTCTCTCCAACCCAGACGTTTAAAAAGAGTCCTTCCAATCGATCTAAATGAACGAGTTTTGTAATTAAAATAAAGAATATTCTTAATGCAAGACTTAACTAAATATAATAAGGTAGTTTGTAATTTTTTCTACCCATTTAATGCAAGTTTTTCATAAATAATAACAGTATAATTAAATTTAAATAAAGAGAGAGTATTCTTTCTAAAAAAAAAAATTAAATAAAAAAAATCCCCTGTAAAATTACTTACCGCCATTGATTTTCTAGTTATAGATTTTATAACTTCTTCAAGTCATTTCGCCATCGAAGAAAAGGAAAAGACGTTTTTGATTTTTATGTTTTTGAACAATGTTCATATTTGTTTATTAATCATTATGAATTAATTTATTTATTTCTCAGTTATTTCAATATAATTTGTATTATATATGTTTTTTTTGTAGCTCTAGAGCGTTTTTTGTTTGCCATTGTTTTTTAAACTTATGTACCATTATCTTAACTTATAATGCCATTATTTAATTGTTTTTCATTTTGGTTTTTAAAATCATGTTTCATTATAGTTTATATATATATATATATTTATATATTTGCATGCATATCGGATGTTATTTAATGCTTATGCCGATTATAACCAGCTCATTGGAATATCCTTCAGGCCTGCCTTCTCTTTTCAACAACATGCTTTATGTAACACATTGCGAACAAAGTGATTTTTTTTTCATTTTATTTTTTGTTTTTTTTTTGTTGCTTTTTTCGTCATTATCAATTTCAGTTAATGGGGTAGGGTTGTAAGTTGTAAATGTTTGTTGCTAAAGTTTTCAATAATTATTTTTCTTTTGTTGATATTGTGTGTGTGGGGGGGGTGGTGTGTGGGTGTAAGTATGTGTGTGTTAAAAACTTTTACAATTTCCTCTCGTTCGACCGTCTGTCTGTATATGTGTGTGTGTGGATGAAAATAGCGTTAATTGCCATATCTGAATGATCTGATCCAGTTGTTAATATTCTTCTTTGTTTGTTGATGCTTCCCCAAGGGTCCTTATTAATAATTGAATTACTTTAACCAACGGCATGCGCCCCTGTCATGTTTGCTTAACATTATTGAATTTAACTATATGTTTATTTGTTGTTCTTGGTTATATAACTATTATATATATACGTGTATATAGTATATGATATATACATATATATATATTTGTATTCATATGTATATATGTATGGGCATATTTTTTTGAAGATTTCTTTTTTTTTGCCTTTTGGGTGTTCATCATATATACACATATATATGCGTGTTCAATTTGTGTGATTTTTTGTTTTTGGTATTTCTCGTAGTAAATATACAAATTCGTTACCGGATTTTTTTTATAGAAATGAAAAATCTTATTTTTTTTGGAATTTTTTTTTTGTATTTCTTTGTTAAATTCTTGTTATGCTTCTATTTATGTGTATGGCTTTCGCACAGTTTTGTCTTATTACTTGTTCTTGTTGTTGTTTATTATAATTTTACCTTGTATAGTTTGCTGTAAGTGTCGTACTGTACCAGTTTTGTTCTCATACATCCTTACACATATATATACACACATTGGCAACACCTGCTTCTAAAACTGCATTAACTCTGATCCTGAATCACTCGATGCCCAATTGTGTCCTGCTGGGGACTTAATACCTAGACTTATATATTTGTTTTTGCTTTAAAGTATTCGCGCTCGAAAGTGTGCGTGCTCCGCTCTTCATTCTTCATTCGCCTTCTTCCTTCTCGTTTTATAGATACCACACACAGTATACAATACGAGCCAGGTGCGTGTATGTGTATGTGTTGCCTTGTGTGTGTGTATTTAATTGATTTTCCATCCATTGCACGCCTCGACTTAATTACTTTTACTTACATAGTAGAATACTTACAAACTGTACGCTTTATTATCGCGCATTATATATATAAATGTATCTTCATTTCTTTTTTGTTGTTTAAATTTTGGGTTTTTGGGATTTTTTTTTGGGTTTTTTTTATTAAGATTCCTTCGACTTGTATCGTGTATAAAGTATTAAAATGATTTCATTTTGCTGGTTACGCATTTTGTAAATACAATTTCAACGTCATTGCCGCCAACTTTGTCATTAATTTTTATCTTAATCATTTTTTTTTGGTTGTATTTTTATTATTATTAATATTTTTGTTATTTGCGTTTCTTGTATATATTAATATATATTTTTTTTTGGTTTTTTCCGTATAGTATAGTGTAAAATATATAAGAGATATTGTCAATATAGTAAAGGTGTTTTTGTCAGTAGGAGTACCAACTGCAAACTGACATATTCCTGGGGGGAATTTCTTACTTATAGCAAAAATAGTCAAGTGATCGTTCGTATGTATGTATTATGTATGTATGTAGGTTCATCTCTGTATGCATTCTTTACCAAGTGTGCGTGAAAGTGTGTCAGTGTGATGTGTGTGTGCGTGTGCGTGTGCTGTGGTCTGGTGTATGTACATATGTTCGTATGTATGTCTACAAAAAAAATATATAGGCCTAACTGAAGATAGAAAGATGATATTGCTACCATATAAAAGCATGTCAACGTGTGTGTGAAAGGCTAAACAAACTCCTCACGATCCAAGCGTTTCTGCCTCTCTATGCGCTTCTCAACATGTTTGTGTGCTGTGGTGAGTTTGAAGCGTGGTGAAAAGAAAGTTCGTCATTAGCGCCAGACTTTGTATTTTAATGATCGTAATCGTAATTTATTTTTGCTTTTTATCGATATACTCATACACATAATTAGAACTGATATGTTTTATAAGACATAATATTTATATAATAATACGAATAATAATCATATAAGAGAATTAACAAAAAGTAGCTACCAAACTTTTACTCTTTGCTCTGTCTTTGCGTTATCGTCACTTTTTTCTTCATTCCTTTAAAACTATTTTACATATTACTTAACGTCCTTTCGTGTCTTCTATTCTTTCGCTTCTTGCTGCGACCACAAAATTGACTCTTTTTGACTCAAAAACTGGCATTTAGCTTAAAGTATGTGTGTGTATGTGTTTATATATATTTTGTTTTTAAAAAATCTTTTACGGCATTTGTTTATACACGTTTAACCGCCCCACATATATTATATAAAAACGAGGGACATCTTTTGGTTTTTTTTTATTATGTTCAATTTAAAGCTTTTGCGCCTGCGCCGTCAAAATTTCACTTCCGTTCGAAAAATGTTTCGCATTGACGACGCCTTCAGTAGAAAAATAATGAAAAATTGTTCGATTTTTTTATTCTCTTCTTACGTTTCATGTATGTCTTTATGTTGCTCTTTGTGTTTGTTGCTGTAACATTTAATTTTTTGTGTTTTTTTTTTGGTTTTTTGCTTTCTTTCTAATTGACTGAAATTGATTTTGTTACAAGGACGCATATCATTTTGGTTGTTGTTGTTGCTTTTGTTGATCCGGTATACCAATGTTGTTTGCATAAAGTTGTTGTTGCTGTTGTTTCTGTTACTGTTTTTGTTGTTGTTGTAGTTTAGCTGTCTTTTTGAAATTGATTTCTAACAATAGAGCACTACAAAATAAAATGTATAAAGCATGTTTCTTCTACTCATAACGAACGTTAACAGGGAAAATGCTAGAAAAAATTCAACAGTACGCTTAAAGCTGTGTTTTGGTTTTTTGGTTTTCGACTTACTCGTACAACATCATGTTTGACGTATGTGTGTGTACTATAATAACCAATTTGAATCGTTTTCGAAACTAATCGCTTTCTACAACGAGCCCAAAACAAGGCGAACTTGCTTAAAATCGAATCCGCTTTTGGTGCCACATGTAAAAAGCGATTTGCTTCTAAGCCGCTTTTTTTTTGGTTTTGGTTTTCGACTTACAACATAAAAAATTTCCTAGCCGACTGTACTTTGTGCCAGCAAAGTTTACCATACATTTATTTGTTTTATATTATTATTTTTTTTTCTTTTTTTTTTTTTGGGCAAAGCTGCCTAGAAATGATTTGTATTGTTTGGGTCTTTCTCGCTCTCTGAATTCAAGAGAGATTCTACATTTCGTGTGTGTGTTTGTGTGTGTGAGTGTGTTTCTAGACAGTCCAAAAAAATGTTTACAAGTAATTTACAATATGCATAATTTGTTCTGTTAAAGAACGTTTTTTTATTTTCATTTGATTTC
Organism: Scaptomyza pallida; assembly: GCA_018152965.1. Taxonomy (NCBI): domain Eukaryota; kingdom Metazoa; phylum Arthropoda; class Insecta; order Diptera; family Drosophilidae; genus Scaptomyza; species Scaptomyza pallida. The sequence goes on from JAECXP010000107.1 coordinate 5,055,314, forward strand.
TCCACTTTGCTTGCCTTCAATGCAGTTCTTGCTCGATCGTAAGTAATAATATGTATGTATATATATTTGTATATATATTTTAAAGATGTATATATATTTTTAATGTATATTTATATATTGGTGTATATTTAATGTATTTCTTTTTTTTCAATATTTTTATTGTTTTTTTTTTTGTTTTCTTTTCAAACTTACTTGTTCTGGTTGTTGTTTTTAATTATTGCTTTTAGAACGTGTCTTAAAAATATATATTTATTTATATTTGTTTAATTTTATATATATATGTGTATGTATATGCCTTAGATTTAGGTTTCTCATATATATATTTGTATGCAAATATAACATGTTTTTTTCTATTTGTCGAATTTTCATTAATGCTTTTGCTCCAACTAACTTCGGCTGTCACGCTTGATAAGCAGGCAGCTGGAATACGCTTTTGACCTGTTTATATAATGCTTATATAATCGTTTTCCTTTCGTTTTTTGTTATTAACAAATAGTTGTAGTTAGCGTTAAAGTAACCATTGCCTTGACTCCCTTGCAGATGTATTTGTATGCATGATTGCAAACACACATACGTATACGTAATTAAAATGTGTGTCATGTTTGTTTTTCTCTTTCTTTGCTGGACAATCAGCAATCATAAGCCAATAATGCATGATTATCTAGATACTGGATTGCCTCTAGCCGATTTCATTTATCATTAATGTATGTATGTAATTTAGCTGCTTACTTTTGCCTATCTAAAATTTCGTGTCTTTGTTTCTGATTATTTGATATTAGTATATTTATAATTTTTGGGTTTATTTATAATGCTTTGTCCCCGAATGAAGTGCATGTGAAATAAAATCAGCAAATGAAGTTTGATTTAGTGTTGTTATAAACACTATAAGTTATCTATATGTATGTGTATTGTATTTGTTGTTGTTTTTCATCATCATCATTCATATATAAGAAGTTTTGTGTATTTGGTCCGAGACTTGACAGGCAATGTCCTGGAGAGCGTTGGTTTGACAATTTGGCAAAAAAGTTTATGAAAGGAACATTTTCACTGCATCTGTTTCTGCTTCTGCTTCAGTTTTTTGTTTGTTTTTTTTTGTTTTTATAGTTTATAGTTTTTATCTGTTCTTATCTTTGTTGCCTAATGCAAAATTGTCAGACAGAGAGACAAAAAAGCGCATCTTATTGTTGTTCTGTCAATTTTAAAGAACAATACATGTTTTTTTTGTTATTAATTGTTATTTTTTTTTTTGCTTTTCCACTTGCTTTATGTAACAAATGTTGTTTACTTAATTGTCAGATAGTTTTTTTGTTTTGTTCCAATAATTGAATACTTCATATAGTTGTATATAAATATATTTTTCTATTACGCCTTCGAATTGCATCGTCATTCTGTCCATTTCGTCGTCGTCCAGTCGTGTCCTTTGTACAGGACACGAGGCGGCGCGACTAGAAAATTTAATTGCACATAACGTGGCCTGCTTTTCACTTTTGCTTTTTTTTTTTTTACCCATACTTATCTGGCTTTTCTTTTTGTTTATACATACATATTTATATATATATATTTAGTTAATTGTTTAAACATTTGCGTGTTTCAGCGTTTGTCTTTTGTGTGTGTTGGTGTGTTTATAAATATTTTATTTACTTAAATATAATATATATTTATATGCATTTGTTGTATGTATAATAGTTCATTGTTATATTTTTTGCATATGCGCTTAGATTTTAATTTGTTTTAAGTTGTTTTTCTTTTGATTCATCAGTTTTATGTGTGTGTGGGTGTGTGTGTGTTGGGTTGAAAAATGTTTTCTTACTCATATATCTATATGTTTTTTTTTGTTGCTTTTTGCAAATAAATTGATTTATGCCTCGAGCTATGCAATATTGCAAAATCTCTCCTTTCTCTTTTTTTTCATTGCGTTAATGAATGCTTTAACATATTTGTCTAACTATCCATATCCATATGCATTGTTTAATTAGCATTATGCACATTTGTGATTTCAATGTGAACACAAAAGAGTTGCAATTAGTATCTCAAATAATACAGAACTTCAACACATGTAACAAATTAGTTCGCTTTGCTTTGCTTTGCTTTGCTTTTGGCCAATAAACGATTGTTGTACTTTAAATTAAATTCATATAATATACTAATTCATAACTTTTGCATCTAATTGTAAGCACAATTTTGATTGATTTTTGATTCACACATACCATTGAAAACAATACATATAATTCTAGCTGCCAATTGGGCAATATTTTGGGTTCAAGTTGATTGCACTTTTGAACTGAGACGACCCCAAAATTGCGAACTTTAAACATTTTGCAAAATGTTCAACAAATAATTATTTATTTGTTTGCATTTTGATTTGCATGTGTGTGTGTGTAGGTGTGTATTTAATTAGATTTGTTGTATAATATTGCAGTTTTACATAATATGTTTTTGGTTTTTATGTATATCGACTTTAACTTTTAAAGTTACAACTTAGTTATTCAAGAATAATAATAATAATGATAATAATTATTTACTTCCATTTGTTTTTTGTAATAATACGCAATTAAATAATAACATTTTTGCTATTATTGCAACATTCTTCATCATTTGTTAGTTTAAATATTTTTATTTTTATTTATTTTTTTTGGTTTCTCATTACTTAACGTTTGTCATCCTCCAGGCTGGCCTCCTTTTGTGTTTGTGTGTGCCAAAGGCCACGCCCACTTGACGCCTACTTTGCCGCCTCCTTGCTGCTGCTGCTGGTTGCTGCACTTGACGCAGTTTCGTTTAATTTGCATTTTAAACGATTTTTGCTGCACACGTTGCATCTTTTTTTTGGGGCAGCTCTCAGAGTGTGTGTGTTGTGTGTGTGTGGGTGGCTGCTGTGGTTGGTTATTTGATTATTTGGTTATATTGTTGTTGCTGTTAAAGTTGCTGTTATAGTTGTTCTTCTTGTTCTTGTTGTCATTAAATTAAAATTAATTTTTTTCTTCATATATATATATGTTCGCCCTTTAGTTGTTGGTTGCTGAATACATGTATATACATAATTGTATGTATTACGTATACGTTAATTAATTAATTGTTATATGTATGTGTGTAGGTTTATTGGGGTTTTAGCTTGGGCTGCTTAACAGATTTCATTTGCGTTGTAGAAATATATATAAACATACAATACACAATGCATGTATGTAAATATATTTAATTTTTATATATATAGTGTATAAGTATATATGTTATATATTTATATATATCGTCAATATACTTTAAACATTTTTTTCTTCTCGGTGTATGTGTGTGTGTGTGTGGTTGCAGCATTACATTTACTTTTCGTGTCTGTTGTCATTGTTGTTGTTAGTTGTTGTTGTTGCTGTTGCTATTGCAGTTGTTGCTGTTGTGTTGTCATTGCGGTTGTCGGCGCCACCTTTTTTAATGGTATCCATTTGTAAATGCCGCAGGAATTAGTGGTCCCTGTAAATAAATGTTTCGCATTGGAACACAAAGCAAATACACCAAAAAAATTATTCAAATCGAATACAATCTCGAGGCATCTAATGCACACAGACATATAGATAGTTATGAAACATATATAGGGTATACATATACATATATATAATATATATAAGTGAAAAGTATTGAGATAGATTTTAAAACTGGAAATTGTTGTTGGTTTGGCCAGAGACAAAGTGTTGATAAAGTTCGAAATCAAAGAATTTTCCATCAAAGCAAAAACACGTTTTTAATTCTTTATCAAAACTTGCCTCAGGCCTGAATAATAAATGTATGCATGTATGTGTGTTTGTTGTTCATAGTACGTATGATTAATGTATTGTTGGAGCAGCGCTTAAATTTAATATTTATATAATACATTTGTATATATGTATGTATATACTATTGTAAATAAATCATAATTGTTTAATTGAAACGGCCTAGAAAACTGTGCTTTTGACGTGCATACTTTATTTAGATTTAATATTTTTGACTAGTAAATTTTTTGATTAATAATTGAAATTGTTATTTATAAAAAGATACAAGAAGAAAAAAAAGGTAGATAGTTAGAAGGACGCTGTAGTTTTGTTGGTGTGCCTACCTTGTGCAACTGCGTTTGTTATATACTTTTATTTCTTTCTTTTTTTTTGTTTGTTTGTTTTGCTTTTCGTTTATTTATATATTTATGTATATATGTATATATATATATTTTTATTTGTTTTTTTTTAGATTTTTATATATATAATTGTATATACTTTTGCTTTTGTTTGTTTTCTTGTTTTATATTTTGGGTTATCAGTCTTTTTATATATTAGCCATCGCAAAGTTCAACGAATAAATCTGTACGAAATGAAAGAGAAATACATAGTATACAATATATATAGAAGGTCAACGCAATAACTATGTAAACTATATATTAATTATATATTTTTTGTTCATTATAAACGGAGCATTTGGAAACGGACCAGGACTGGGCCTAGAAAACGCGTCCTAGCGCCCCCAAACTACAACTAATTTTCTTTTTTTTTTTTTGGTTTGATCAGGCTGATCTAGTGGACTTACCGGGCTGTAGTTCAATGGGGCACGGCTAACGGCTATGGGAAAGCCCGATGGCTGCGGACTGGTTGCCTGTACGTAGCCCACATTGTCGGCCCCGCCCGAGCTGTACATGTCAATGGTTGGTCCGGGCGAGTTGGTTGACGGAAAGCCCTGTCGTGTGGCCGTAGTGGCTCCACCATGTGGCGAGGCCGACGGGCCATAGCTGTGAGCGGCGGCAGCAGCTGCCTGATAGTTGTTCATCACTGCAAGTAGGAGAGAGATTCGGCTAAGGCTTGGAAGATACTCTTGGCATAAAATGGCATAAAACTTCAAAATCGGTTGAGTTTTGATAGAGTCAAAGTTATCTTACCTGACAGCGCCTGTGTTAGGAGCGGTGTATTGTTGTTGGGAGTCAGCTGCCCATTGGTAAGATCAACTGTAAGTGGCAAAAGATTAAAAGTGTTGGAAAACTTTAATACGCAGCCAATTAGATAACAATGCAACTAGTTAATAAGTTGGGCATTAAATAAATACCTAAGTTATATATATATATGAGAGTATATGAAAGTTAATCAAGACTGAGCTCTAAGTGGTATATATATCATAAAAGAAATTGGTATGATTATAAGTACGCAAGTATGAGTGAGCGTATGAAGGTTAAATAATGAATATAAGCTAAAGTGGAACTAAAACAAAGATAAATCAAAGGCTAACTAACTAACTAACGCTGCATAAGAAACCATAAAGGTAAGGTATATTAAAACTACGACAAAAACAAATCACAGAGAAGAGAGGGAGAGATTGTGCTAACTAGAGTGAAGGCAGGTTATGAAAACACAGGGACACAAAGTGCTCGCTGGTTTATTAAACGAGCGTTGTCGCTTGAAAGCCCCGTTGTCGTCAACTAGGATGATGGGTTTTGGTTTGTAACATTCATATAAAACGGCAAAACGAAACTCAGTTACAACGCTTGGTTTAAAGGACACGGGGCGCACTATCCTTTTGGCGCTTTTTCTGTTATCATTGCCGCCAGTCGCCATTGCTGTTGTTGCTTTTGTTGTTGTTGTTGTTATGGTCACAGCTGCTGCAGCAAGTAAAAATACGCTAGCGCCAATATTGAAATGACAACAGAATGGCAATGCGATTGCAAAAATGGGGGAATAGAGGGAGAGAGAGGGATTGGGCTAAGAAGTAACGGGTTATGGCTAACGTATTATGGGTAGAAGTGTAGGTGGAATGTGTATGTAGCAGTTGCATTTCCTGCGGAAACACAAAAATTGATGTAACGTAACGTGACGTAACGTAACGAGGCGTGGCTGTGGCAGACGTTTGCTTATTGTCGTCCTTGTCGCTTGTGCGTGCGCTTTATATGTATATGTATATGAGTATATGTCTATTGCCATGACTGTACGTGTGTGTGTGTGTATGGCGCCAATCAAGTTTGGCTTACGTTTAGTTTACGCTTTTCGGAAAAGCTCTATGCGCCATGTTGTTTTCATTAGCGACGCAGCAAGCAGAAAGCAACAACTATGTATGTGTATGTGTGTGTGTGGAAAGCTTCTGGCAATAGAAATAGCTAACGGTAACTGCGTTTTTCTAAATAAATAAGTTTTTAGTTTCAGTTTTTAGTTGTAGCGGTAGCTGTAGCTGTTGTTAGAGAATGGGTTTCCGGTTTCTTTTTTCTTTCTATCTATTTTGGTCTAGTTGCAGCTGCAACATTTTAGTTTGTTTTGTTGTCAGACTTGTGGTTTTGTTGCTTGGCAAACAACAGTGTTGTTACCAACACTGCTGTCACTAAGTTTTTTGGTTAAGTTGAGCTGTCAGTCTTTTTTTTTTGTTCTTCTTGTTGTTGATGTTTATCGGGACGAAAAGTTTAAGGCGAAGATCGTTAAGCTCGAACACTAAGTGATTATGGAAGTTTTAAATAGCTACCTATAAATATATATTAGTAAACAAAAAATGTAAGTTTTTATATAAAAATACTTAAAATACGATATGAGCTACACATTTGCTCCGTTTTTCAACACTACACAGTTTATAAGTTTGTTGTGGGTCATTAAATTTGATTCTTTACTATAGCTATTTTTTTTTATAAAACTACATTTTTAGCTTAAATATTAATGGTTTAATGTTCAACAGAAAGTTTTTTATTTTATAATTCCGATTTTTTGTTGTGTTTTAGAGCTACTACTAATGTTGTTTTCTTAGACGTATCATTTTCTAGGTTGTTTTTTTTTTTAACTAAAAATCTTTGGCAGATATATAAAATTTCTATGATTAAAAGAACACTACACATAAATATGTTTATATGAACTACGACTGTCTCTTTCGAGCAGTTTACAATTTGATTTCGATTTGAGTTTTTGTTGCTAAACTTGTATTTCTATAACGAATTACTAACAGTACATAAAATATGTTAACGGCTGTTGGATAATGAGCCCAAAGAACACATATATATAAGTAATAAAGTATTTGTTTATATATATAGAGAATGCTGTAGGGTTATGCATTTGTATATTAAGACGACCATAAGCTGACCTTGTTGGCAGTTGCTGCTGCAGTTTCGGTTTGTTGCTGCTGCTGCTGTTGCTGTCGGGTTTATTACGTATACGCCTCGATGGCCACTTTGTCACTCTTGGCCTGACAATTCCATAAATCTTGGGCTGCTATATATATAGTATTTGAAGAGCGCTCTCAAACGCTAATAACACAAAAAGCTAAAGAGCAAGGAGCAAGAAGCAAGAAGGCTTGCGGCCAAAAAGTATAGACTTTGCTTTTGGTTTTTTTTTTTTGGTTTCGGCTTTTGGAATCCGTTTTTTTGTGCATTTATTTAGTTAATAACTTTTCATGTTGTTTTGCATAAGCAATTTGAATTCTGCGTTTGCTGTTTACTTGTTGTTTTGAAGCGTTTTCTTATAAATCACAGTATATACGTGTAAAATACATAGATATGCGTATGTGTGTGTGTGTATTGGTGTGTGTGAGTTAGCAATATAAGTTTGTATTGATATATATATATAAATAACTCGCAAGCATTTTATATAGTTAAGATACCTTGAAGCACTTTGCTTCTTCTTATTTTTTTCTTTTCTTTTTAGCCTTTGTCCTTGTTTTTGTGTTTTTGCTATACATTTAATTTAATTGCCAAACATTTTTTTTGCGATAACTGCATTCAATTAACTAATTAACAGCTTATCAATTTATAGTCATTGATTTGTGTGTGTGTGTGTCATAAATATTAAAGTAGTATAAGATATATGTATATATATATATAGTATTGTTAGCTAAGTTTTTAAAGTGTGAAACTTACAATTATGCGTAAATGGAAAGGACATAGAAAAATTGCATTTTTCGTAAACTTAAAGACGCTTTTCGAAAATGGATGGACATTAATATTGTATTTTTTTTTTGTATTTTCATTAATATATATTTATAGTACAAATAAAATTGATTTTTTTGTTTTGTATAAAATAAATATTTAAACTTATTTTGTATATTTTGTTATATTAAATATATTTATAGAGTTTATATAGAAATGTCAATAAAAATTTTCGCTCATTTCGGATTTTCTTTTTAGTAAGCTTATTACTGATTCAGTTTGATGCACCGATGAAGGAATTTATGCAGGCTATATATACGATATACGATATACATAGTATGGATATAGAGAACGCCAAAATATGTATTTTGTGGCTATACGTATGTAAACACACAATCAAACATAAAATCCAACTAATTAATGAACTTTTTACTATGCCAAAAAAAAGAGAGCGGAAAAATCTCTGCACATTTGCTTATTATCTAAAACTCATGGGGACCCAAAGGCAACAGAAAAAAATCATAAAATATAAAAATAAAACCAACGAAATTATATTATGCTGGAAATTAATTAAAGGATAATAATAATGATACTAGTAAATGTGACAGGCCTGCTAAAATGTTGTTTTTATCTAAATGGATTTCGTGTGCATTTTGCGCGGTTTTCATTATTGTTGTTGTTGCGCTTTGTTCAACTAATTTATGCAGATGTTGTACTACAAATAAAAATTTGCATTTAAATGCTTACAGTAAAATAGTTTTATAAATAATAGATGTTCCCAACCAATTGGGAGCATAGTTGTTGTTGTTGTTGGTGTGTGTGTTTTTAATGAGAATTGATGAGGTATAACGAAATATGTGAAATAATAAAATGTTGTGAAGCATATATCGAGTTTTTACTGTGTACGAATATATTAAGTATATGTATTGTGTCATACCTCTACGTTTCTAATAAAGTTTTAAATGTGTGATTATGCGATTATGTTGTCCTAAACACTACAAATTGTTCTTTTGCGTATTAAAGATAATCAACTACACGAACTGTTCTATAGATAGAATCGTAATACAGGGTGCTGGCTGCCGTTATACATGGTGCACAGCGCTAAAGATATATATATTAAGTATACTACGCATGTAGCTAGGGTTTCAGCTAATATTGATTCAAGCTAACTTGTCCAAAATGGTTTTCAACGCGTCTAATACATATATGTAGCTAAGTATCTGTATGTGTGTGTGTGTGTGTGTTGAGCTATATAAGTTGTAGAAAGGAAGGAGACTAAGTGTCAACTATATAGAGCAGCAGCTCTAAATGTGATTACATGGTTCTGCAATTAATACAAATACTTGTTGTAGTAAATACTTTTATTTCGATTGATCAACAACTAACGAGTATTTGTTGTTGTTGTTTGTTATGTTGTTGTTACCATTCACCGTTGAAACAATCTAAGCTAATAAATTTTTATTTGTGTGTTTTTTTTTTGCTGTTTGTTGTTGGTTGGTTTAGTTGGTTTGGTTTGTTTGTTGTACCTACTTGTCACAGTACAAATGATTTATTTTGGATTGCGTATTGTCGAAAAAAGAGACAAAATGGCAATGAAATATTAAATACAATTTGCACAGGCCTCTCGTAAATATATGTATATTTGTTTTTATGCTTGCTTGTAACGTTTTTAGTTTTTATCGTGTTTCCCGTTCTCTCTCAGACTTTGCTTTTTTTCGGCTTAGATTTGGGGCCTGTAAACGTTTGTTTTTTTTTTTTAGAAATTTATGTTGCCCAGAAATTGCGATTTGATTGCCGCGGTGCGCGCTGTTATCGCCGTTGCCAGCGGCAAAGTCAGCGCCTGATGGTGTTGATATCCCGACTGGGTTTGATTGTGGATAGCCGCTGCAGCAGCAGCAGCAGCCGCACCACTGCCAGCTGGGGCAGTGGTGGCAGCTCTGCTGCGGCCGGCATTCGTGCTACACGTTGTGGTACCATAACTTCTACCGATGCCACAAATAGTCAAGCCTACAAAATCACACGAGATAGTAGATTGCAATGTAGAAAGACAGTGAGACAACGAAAGGGAGAGAGAGAGAGAGGCGGGTAGAAGCTAGGGTTGGGACGAAAGCTTATTCGCATTCGTGCAACACAGACTCAGACGAATTTTATGTTTTGTTTGTGTCTAATAAAATTCCTACTCTAACGGGATTTGAGTACTTAATCAATGCATTTCGACATCCGTTCCAACCCTAGCCAAAAAAAAAAAAATAAGAGTCAAAAGTACATGAGGTTGGCAAAGATAAATTCTACTAGCGAAATGTTTGATTGGATTGTGTGTGTGTGAGTGTGTGTGTTTCTTTTTGGTGCAAATGATATTTAACACAAGACCAAGCAGCATTAATAAAAATAAAAGAAATATTTATGCTTATGCGTTGATTTATGTAAATTTCTAGATTTTCATAAGCTGCTTTTGTTTTTTTGAGTAAGAGTATTTGTGCATTGATATGACGAACGCTGAGAAGTTCTTTAGAGATAATGCTTGTTTTTATTCGTAATTTTTTGGCAGCGGCCACAAACATATATTCTGTATAATACTCGATTGAAAGTCAGGTTTTCTATTTGGTTTTTGCCATCAGTTAGTTCTGTTCCTAGGCCGTGGTGCTGGTCGTTGGCGCAACCATGTAATCACCGATGAGTATACGATTTTCGGGCAACACGCTCAATACACCAGCTATAATTCAAAACGAAGAAAGAAAACAAATAAGAAGGAAAATCATAAAAAGCAGAAAGAAATCGTTTTCTTGACACGTATTAAATACAAATTATCGAGCATGAAGTTAGTATGCAATGCTAATGCTTAATACACATACAATACGAATATAGTTTAGACATTTGAACTAGTTTTTTTTTATTATTTTATTCGCCTTTCGTCATATCAACTAACACAAATTGCAACGGGTTTTGGAGGAGGTTTGTGTGGTATTTTAAAGGGTTTCGTTTTTGAGTAGTCACAAAAACTCAAAATGCACACAGATACACACACATTCACATTCTCACTCACGCATACAAACAAGTGGTTTGGTTTTTTGGGAACGTACGACAAATGCAGAGGATTTTAGATATTGTTTTAATAATATTTAAGTAGGTTGTAGGTGCTTATGTGTGTGTGTATGGGAGATACAGAGAGATAGAGAGTAGATTGATGGAACTTACCAGTTGGATAGGGTAGTCCAAAGCTAGGGTAGCCAGAGTAACCGCGACCAGCGGCATAAGCAGCATACGCAGCTGCAGGAAAACCTAAGAGATAAGAAAGATAACCATGAAGTACATTTAACAACAGACTTCAAAAACTTAAATCCAGATCAACTAATTGCTGTACATTGTTTCGTTCTTACCTTCAGGCAATGTCCCCAGACCCCACATGATGTTATCTAGAATTGAAGAGAGCACATAAAAGAAAGAAAGGCAAGAAAAAGAACATAAATCAATTACTAAACATTCACAAGTGCGCATCTTTTAGAGCTAAGTACTCGTAGTAAACAAAGAGATCATTTGTAAAAAGAAATATATATATCAATATAATAAATGTATATATAATATCTAGTTATATAGTTTGGAAAGACTGATTTACTATATATGTATGTGTGGCATTGTATATGTATGTGTACTTAAAAATCTAATTGTGTGTGTGTGTGTTAGGCTATGAAACTAAGAAAACAATCGATGTTCGTTTATCGATTATTTTACTATATACTAATTGTTTAGTACGGAGAGAGAAAGAATTTCTAGATAATGTTTGCACTTAGTTTAGTTTTTCGTAAACAGCCTCGATTTTCTGAGCTATTTGTTATTAATATATAGTGTGTTACATATTGGATACAGTTGTAGTACCATCGATATATAAATATAGATATGACACAATTCTAAACACTTATTAAATATAGTATATATGTTGATACGTAGACATTGTTGACTATATATATATTGTTGACTAAAACATTTAAGAGCTATGCTAAAATGTAAATACTAAAATTAATTGCATTTGTTATCTAATGTTCATATTATTGTTTTTTTTTAGATTTCAAAGGGACGGGACGCAATTCTAATAAAAAGCCACGCTGCGCATTTCTACAAAAATGTCACAACTTTAATTTCCGGCTTTTGCATCCCGCCCTCTCGTTTGTAACTAAGTTCAAGAGTTAAACAAATAACGAATCGTGTTTACAAACACACTCACAAATGGGCTAATAGAAAAAACACAAAACACTACAACACAAAAGGGTTAATCAAAAAAAAGAATACAAAAGAGAGGAGAAAAAATGAGAAAGTGGCAACAATTTGACAGCTAGTTAATAATATTAAATGTATTATAAGTTTTTTGAAATAATTTTGGTTTTTGATCCATGGGATTTTTCGAACCCATTGTCGACGACTTGGCTGTCATCATGTGCAATCAATCATTCATTCATTCGTTCATCTTTGGCATCAATTTTGGTTGACGGCTGATTTCCTGTGTTGTTGGCTTATATAAGTACGCTATTACAATATATGTATAAATGGTATGTGGATAACATTCAAGTATAAACTAGAAATTTAAAGCACTTAATGCGCTTATCATAAGTAGGTAAGTATGTATGTATGTACGTTTGTATTAATGCATTTGTTAGGTATGTAGGTATAATCGATAGCTAAAGTTCATGTTTAGTCAAATATTAATGGCTATATGCAAACATGTATTAGTAATTAAGTGGCCGGCCTGTTATTATGGCCATCAACTGTCCACGTTGTAATTTTGTAAACGCATCGACCTTCTGCCGTCTACTCATCCTTCTCCTTTCATCGTCGTCATCGAATTGACATTATCAATTAACCAGTGTCTGTTTACTTTAACTTACAAAATAACGAGCAGACAGCTGCCATTCTAATGCCACTCAACAAAAGGCCTTTTCTACTTGCGACTTGCCACTAAAATTGTTTTACATACACACTCATGCACAATAAGTGCATAAGTGCATATGTATGTTAGTAGTGTGTGTGTGTGTGTGTGTGTTTAAATACACTCTAAGCTTATCAGTTGAGCTTAAATGCGCCATTTACTTAAAACCTAAGTCGTTACATTTTGCTAGTCATTATTAATCATTATTATTGTAAGTAGAAGAACATATTGTTATTTGTTGTCATTGTTATTGTTGTTGGGACTACAAGAAAATCATTTTTGAAGAGCTATTGTTATGAGCTGAAGTACGTAAGTATGTATGTATGTAAGGTTATTAAATAGTATGCATTGTATACAAGAATATGCAGTTTACACATCAATATTAATGATTTAATATTAATTGGATTTTTGACAATTTCGTTTAATTGGTTTTGCTCGGTTCTCGGTTTCACATAATTCATATCGAATTTCTTAAGTTCTAGTGTTGCACAATGTGTCTAAGACTTACACGCAGCATTGTTATACACAGTTACTTTTACTGTTTACTGTTACATGAATTACGATCGCCGCTAAGTAGTTATATCGCTAGGTATCGATTGCGCCAAATGTTCCTATGCCCATTTATCGATCAATCGACACAAAAACACTTTTTGAGCCGAAATCTAAGCGGCTCTCACTAGGATCTGGCTTTAGTAAGTATTTAACCTAGATATCTTAAACGAATCTCTTAAGTTCTATGGTAAAACAAAAACAAATGCGTCCACTAGTTAGTTATATAAGTAAGTTAATTTATATGTTAAGTAAATTTATAGCGCATACGCCGCGTTGCCTAAACGCTGATCCGATTAGACACAGAATACAATTAAATTTGAGTTTTCTTTTGTTATATATAAAATAATTAAGATATGTATATACATATGTATATATATGCATATGTATGGCATACATGGCTAGGGAGAATCGTACAAGTTAACCTAAGACCTATGAGTAAATGCGATAAATACGCGCTTTGGACATTGAGACGGATTGAGAGTAGTGTGTGTCTGTGTGTGTGTGTGTATTGTGTGTGTTTTCGTTCAGTGTATAATGTGTGTAATGAGCCATGAATCTCAAAAACACTTTAATTTGTATTGAAACAAAAAAAGGTTTGAAAAGTTTAGCTTAGCAAATGCTGGCGTCGGCTCACTGCGGCCTTGGCGGTCAGATGCCAGGCAACTGATATAGAGAGGCTGCCGCTGCCGCAGCCGATGCCGCTCCGGGCATTTCCAGTCCCCCCGGCATGCCCAGCAGCTCGCTGAGCGGATAATGTGCGGCAGCAAGTGCCGCATTTTGACGCAGTTGCGCCTGCTGGGCAGCGGCTGCGGCTGCTGCCGCTGGCGCTGAGGCCGCAGCCGTGAGGGCGCCCAAAGTGGCCGCCGTGGGCGTGGCTCTGAGCCCGCTGCTAACTGCAGCGGCGGCCAAAAGGCGTTTATAGCCCATGACGGCAGCAGCGTCGGCATAAAGTGAATTCGCCAGGGCAACATTATTCTGGGTGGCATTTGCAGCAGCCGCATATTGTAGCAGCGAGGGGCCCGTGGACTGGGCCGGACTGGAGAGGGGCAGAAGTGAGGGAGCGCCCGCAGCAGCGGCCACAGCATTGGCAAGGTTCTGTTGTTGCTGTTGCTGCTGCTGATGTTGCTGATGGGCGGCAACAGCAACGGCTTGCTGCTGTTGTTGGTGTTGATGCTGCTGCTGTTGCTGATTGGCGGCAGCGGCTGCTGCGGCGGCCACAGCAGCGGCCGAAATGTGTGTGGGCAGCGGATAGGGTGTATAACGCAATGAGGCAGCTGCTGCAGCTGCCCCAAGCAACTGATGATGATGGTGATGTGTGTGCTGTTGGTGGTGTTGTTGTTGTTGTTGGTGGTGGTGATGGTGTGAATGTTGCTGTTGTTGTTGTTGTTGCTGCTGCTGATGCAACGCTGTGGCGGCAGCGGCTAAACTACTTGGCAGCAGGCCAGCGGCGGTGGGGGCCGCTGATGCCGCCTGATTGGCGTGGCTGCCCCAGACTACCAACTCACCGTAAGCGGAGCGACCAGCGGCACGGGTCTTGGCCAGATTTGCCGGCAGCATTACCTCCTTCGGCTGCGCCTTCTTGCACTCCACCTGCAATTGCGAGAGGAGGGAAGAGGGGAAAGAGGGTAAGCGGATGGTTTAGTAAAGTTGGTGCGTTTCGTTTCATTTGGTTTCGCTTGACTTACCATTTTGTTGTTTATCTCATGGAAATGAATTTCACAAACTTTGTCTACCACATCTTCGCTTTGAAATGTAACGAAGCCAAAACCTGCAAAAAGAAAAAAAAAATCAGAACAGGGGTTAGAGAGAAGTACGAAAATAACAAACATGAAGTGAAAAACGTAGTGAACAAAGTCCGAGTCAGAGAGAGACAAGGAGACAAGGAATGAGAGAGAGCAAGAGTTAAAGAGTGGGCAAACAAGTTTAAGAGCTGCAAAAATTGAACGAAATATGCTTTTGTGCGAGCGGCTAAATAATTTACTCAAGTGTCGAGACCGAGACGTACCCAGACAGCCGACCCACTGTCCATACCATTACCTCCAACCCCCTGTTCCCCCTTCCCTCTTTCACCAAGCTGACCTCAATATGCGGCCGGGCGCCTGCCTGGTTACCCTGCAGGGACCTCAAGTGCCAGCCAGGCCGAGTAATTCAAACACTGCCCAGCCTGCCAGCCTGCCAGCTTGCCAGCCTGGCTGTGAGTTTACATAGCAAACTTTGCCCAGCGCTGAAAATAACCCAGCCGAGTGCATAATAAGTTTGTCATGAAGTTTTCACTCGCAAGGCAAAAAAAGCAAGCATAGAAATGCTGGATCAGCTCTTTTTGGTCTTTGCTGTTGCTGAAACTGCTGCTGTAGCTGCTGCTGCCGTTGCCCAATTTCTATAGTCAAATTTTGTTAATTTCTCAAAAAATATGCAATCTTTTAAAATCGTGCTTATATTATATTATTTGGTATACCGCAAAGCTGCATGGCCAGCACTTTCCAAATTGTATTTTTAATTTATCTGCAATTTATTGGTTATAAATTTTGTGACATTTTACAGAAGGCCTTGAATAGCCGAACAACAGCAACAGCACAGATTTTGTTTAAATTTATTTCAGGCAAGTCAAGAAAGGGTGTTGTCGATGTGTTGACATATTAGTACTTTCGTATTAACAAAGATTGTTTAGTCGATTGGTAAACGGCAATAGCTCAAGCTACACAAATTAGTTTCGAAACACTTTATCGGCTATAAAAGATGCTTAAGAAAACCCTACTCCACATCTAACTGATGCGATTTTATGCTTAAACTATTAAACATCTTCAAGAAACATCATCAATACTTTATATACTTATCGTCCATGCTTCCTCAACATTAATCTTTTCTTCCAGCTTAACATTTTTGTAATGCCTCTAACTTCTAATGCATATTTATTTGCCAAACGGAAATGGCAAGGACAAAAAAACCAAAGCCCCTTTAAGAAATCTTTTACTTTTGTATGTTTGTCTTGGTCTCAATTTTGTTGGCTGCGCTTTGGTCTTATCGAGGTTTTATTTTTTTCAATTAGCGCAATTGTCTGAGATTTGGCTTGGCCAAAAGGGCTGTGCAATTAGCAAGGCCAAGTGCAGACACCTGACGCCACGCCCCCAAACGGAAACATCGTTTCGCTCAGTGTGTGTGTTTGTTTGTGTTTGTCTTGGCATGCGGGCGTTGGGCGTAGCTGACAAATTAGTTGAAACAACTAACAGTAAACACGCAGGCTTATTAGCGACATGTGCTGAGCAGCAGCGACAGCAGCTCCTTTCACCTGGCTGCTCCTTGCTCTTGCTCCTTGCACTATGACAACAACATTGTGGGCGTTCAAGAGTCGCCATGTTTCTTTCCCTCTCCCCTTTACCCACAACCCTTACCACACTGCAATAGTTGGCTAGCTCCACGTGCGCTGTGTTTGTGTTTGTTTTAATTATATAAAATTAGCGCACGTTGCAAGTTGCACGTAGTTGTTGCCACTTTTGTAGCTGCCATTGCCGTTGGCCACTCATAAATCAGCCCAAGAGCGCCAGCCAGCGTGGCCAGCGCCAGCAAATGAAGCTAGCAATTTCTTCTTCCTATTTTTTTTTGGACTGCCCACCAGCCTCTCCAACCAACCCAGTTGGCCATCCCCTGCCCTAAAGCACTCAGTGCACGTAACTCAATCAAAAATGTATCTGCTAGCTACAAATGCGCCAAAAGCAG
This sequence comes from Scaptomyza pallida, assembly GCA_018152965.1. Classification (NCBI taxonomy): domain Eukaryota; kingdom Metazoa; phylum Arthropoda; class Insecta; order Diptera; family Drosophilidae; genus Scaptomyza; species Scaptomyza pallida. Next base: position 5,072,332 of record JAECXP010000107.1, read on the forward strand.
CATGAAAAATGCCCGGCAGGAGTCGCTTGCTAGTTAATTCTGCGGCTGCTTTTGCTGCCATTTTTACCTGTCGAAAATTTCCCGCAGGACGAAGAGCAAAACGATGTGCCTTGAGAGCAACCGAGTGGGAAGAGAACGGAGGAGAGAGAGAGGTAGAGAGAGCGAGTGTTTGGAGATGCTTTTGCCAACTGCAAAAATTGCACACTCATGCATGTTATTGCCAAGTAACGGCCACAGATATGGGCATACATATCCTCCTCCTAACAAGCAATAGAGACAGCAAAACGAGCAGTTCGAGGTTTGGGTTTGGATGGTAGCCCTGCCAGCTGTTATGACTGCGCTGCGCCGGCTTGCCAAAAAAAAGAAAAGCGGAGAAGAAAAATTACAAAATTTTCAATTTTAATATTAGTGGCGGCTGGCGACGCCAACTGCCAAGCAAGTTTTGCCACCGAACACCAAAAGAGCCCCAAACCAGGCATACGCCCCCGCTAACTGTATCTGAGCCAACACCTCAGTGTGCTGGTGCCACCCCCATCTGGGCCCGACAAGCCGGCTTTTTAGGCGCACGTTGTGCATGTCCTTGGCTTGCCAAATGAAATTCATAGCATAGTTTAGGGCGCCGCTGTTGTATATCCCACATATAAGCTACAGTAGTAAACATTGAGGTGCATCAAAGTTTACGAGCATTCAAAACTGTTGCTTATGAATTGATAGATGAATGGCAAATATGAAAGGTTTAATTAAATGTTGTGTTTTCTGAATCTTTATTATCCTAACTTTGAGCATATATTTTGGTATTCATTGTCCTTTTTCCACTTGAAGATTCATAGTTATGAAACCAAAAACCCTCAAAGCAAAACTCTTAAAAATACTTAAGAGCTTTGAGATCGTTACCTACGCTATAAATTTATGGTTTCATCTAGCAAAGTTCACCTATAAACTTTGCTTTGGGGTAATAACTTCTTGGTACAATTTCATTTATTCAATTACTACTGTAGCTTCAGCTGTTATTGTTGTTGTCACTGCTGTTATTGTTATTATTGTTGTTGCTGCAGATGTTAGTATGCCAGCCTATATTGTTTTATGGCATATTCATATAGTTTTCGTTTTGTGTCTTCCCCTTTGCCACCGTTCAGCTATACTTGTAGATAAAATGCTTCGCTTACTTTTTTGTTTTTGGGGCCAACTGCAGCCGTTAGTTGGAGAAACGTCGCTGCATGTTTCAGTGACCAGGCTTCCATTTCACAGTAACTATGTATGTGTGTGTCTGTCTGTATGTCTGTCTGTCTGTCTGTCGTTGCACACATGATTTATGAATGAGTAACAAACTTGCTGCCGTGTAGCCCGAGCAACGAACAGCGACGTCTTTTGCTCGCCTTTTTTTCGCTTCTTTATTATAGTTGGTGTCCCCTTTGTGTGTGTTGGTGTGTGTAAGTGTGCGCTGGCAATTGCCACATGTACGCTGGGAAACCTTCTTCTCTTGGATCGATAAAATGCAATTACAGGCATATCGCAAGTGCCAGTAGGCAGGCATGAAGGCAGGCAGGCAGGCAGTCAGTCAGTGAGGACAAGAAGGGGGCAAGAAGAAGGTGGGCATTTGGGGCCCTGGAGCGTCGGTTAGTCCAACTCATGGCAAAAGGTCGTACATCGTCCAATGCTGTATGAAAAAAAAAGAAAAGAGTCGCCCTGGTCGCCATCGTTGTGGCAATGAAGGCTACCAAGCTACAACTAATACCCTTTGATTAACGACACACATTTTCTATTGACTCGCAAACGAAAAGCGTTGCTCGTCGCGTTAACGTTGCTCTCCTTGAAGCGAGTGGCTTGAGTGGTTTGGGTGGTTTGGGTGGTTGGATGATTGGGTTTGCTGTAGCAGCAAAACGGTGTGAAGTTGGGCAGTTGGTCTTGGCTTCTTGGTAGTTGTAGCTGACGTTCGACTAACAACTATTGCATATTTCATTATATGTATGTATTTTGGATCGACCCAGGCAATTGTAATTTGCAAAATTGACGTGTCCTGCGCCAAGGCAAGGAGGGGGAAGTCAGTCATGTCAATAGCAGTAAACGTCTTACATGTCATATTCATAGGGAAAATCACAGAAATAAGGCTAAAGCCTTAAATGCGATACATGTCAATTGCATAATCGATGCCAATAACTACTCGTATACTTTGCCTTAAAAATAGGTAGCATCGTGCATTATTCATATGAAAATCGATGCCGTAGATAATGACGATTTGAAAAGTTGACTTTTCGAATCAAACTAAAAAATTTAATACGTTCATTGCTTCTTGAATAAATCTGTATGCTGGCAAATTTGCAGTTTAAATTTTCCTTCTTCGTTTTGCTCATGCATTATAGCTGAGCAGTTGTTTCCGCTCACTCTCTCTCTCTCATTCGTTCGCTTTTCGTTCATCTTTCAATGGCAGCGCAGCACATAATTTTTAAATGGGGGCGCTGCTTGTTTTTATTGCCATTTGCTGAGCAAAAGGCTTCTCGGGATGCTTCTGGTTGAGTTTGTGTTTTCTGTTTTCTGTTTCTGTTTTCATATGACTGCATCATGATGCAGCGTTCAGTACTCCAGCGTCCAATTAAACGAAATGTTCTGTGGCTCGCTGCTTATCTCAGTTGCAATGCGGCGACGGCGGCGGCAGCGGCGGCGCTGAGAAGTATGCAACAATTTTTTATGGTGCCCCGGCATACAAGCAAAAATCATGTTTCCTTATTCCCGTGTGCGTAATTTGGTTGGACATTGGACAGCACCGACCCCCGCATGCCCCCTCAAAATATACATGAGGCCACCAAAGTTAACAAGGCCAGCATGTGTAGTCTGCACATATGTGTAACTATTGATGCATGCTTCTGTGAGTGTGTGTGTGTGTGAGAGTGGGCAGCTAATTACTTTTGGGGCACAGACATTGTTAGCTGCCTGCAGCTCTATGTGTGCATGTGTGCGGGTGTGCTTGCTGCCTCTGGTGCGGCTTTAGCGGCAAAATGGGCACATCAATCTTAATGTGCCGTGTGTCTCAGGTGGAACTACTGCTCCTCCAACTGCTGCTGCTCGTTCAACTGCTGCTGCTGCTGCGCGTCTCCTGTCACATGTCAATGGGCGTTGGAACTCGAATCGCAATGCGAATTTTCGGCGCGTCATTTAAAACTTTAATAAGCAGAATTGACAACGACAACGACTCAACGGAGACGACGGCAACAGCAGCAGCAGGTCGCAGGTCGCAGAGTTCTCACAGTTCGCGTAGGTCGTCCTTACCTTACCCTACCGTATGTACATGCAGGGATAACATGCCAGCCCAAAACGGGCCAAATGGGCTCACTCGTGCGGCTACAAGTTCGTGTAGCGGATGTACGCTGGAGATTTAAGCCTTTCGCCGGACAACAGCAGCTAACTGAACTCAACCCAGCATCATACCATCGCATTCCACCCGTTGAGCCAAAACAGTCATCCATATCTGACTGAATGTGTATATACTCGTACGCCCGGTTATATCCGGTTGCATTGGCAGGTAATCTTTTCGGGGTCACTCTAGCCCCCAACCGTCCGCTGCCTCTCTATCTCTATCTGAGTCGTTGCTTCCTGTTGTTGGCCCCGGCCATTTTAATGCCCTGCCCGCTAACGTTTTAAAACTGTATTAGCCAGTATTTGAGTACGTTTGTGTGTGTGTGTGTACTCGTATGCAATGGCAACGTTTTCATATCTGTCATGCATTGACAGAGCGAAAGCGAGAGAGAGAGAACATTGCGCAAAACGCTCGCACTTCCGGCTCCGTCTTCTGCATCGTTAAAGCCAGGAAACGGAGCTAGTTGTAACGGCAACAACAAATCGTCCGATGTGCACGAGTTGAAAGCATTACTATTATTATTATTATTATTGTAACGAATATTTTACGTTAGCAGCAGCATTGTTGCTATGTATTATTGTTGTTGGTATTATACGATTATTGTTAGGAGTATTATTGTTAGCTTACCTCTGTGCCGATTGGTTTGCTTGTCAAACATCAGCATGGCGTCCTCGATCTGCAAATAAAAGAGAGAAATGGCGCTTTGTTAGATGAAGTTCGTTCCTTTTTGCTTTTTGTGTGTAAGTTTTAAGTTTTCACTGAACGCGCAACTCAATTAATGGCCAAATAAAAGCACTGTGCAGACAAAACTGTTGCTAATTGCAAAACTGAGCGCACAGCGACCGCCAACAATGGCCAACACACACACACACAAAGGAAGAGAGAGCGAAGGAAAGAGCGAAAAAGCACACGCACATACCAATAACAGGGCCGAAGTAAAAGTTTTTTGGCCATTATGACGCAAAAGGGAACTTATAATGATAGTTGACTGACAAACCGGGCCAAAAACTATGCAACTAACTAACCGAAACAGACTTTCGCTGCGAGTTAGATAGCCGGTAATGAGGCCGCTAACTGCCATGCAATGATGAACTTACTAACTAACTAACTGACTGACATTTTGAGCTGCTTTTTGGGTTTTTCTTTTCTCTTCTTTGCTACTCTCATATGCTAATTGATAGGTTTTCTTCATGGAATTAGTTGGGCAGCTTAACAAAATGGTTTCGTTTTATAATCGCTTTGACGACTTAAATAAACTTATGAAGATTTTAAGGTAATATGTTGTGAGGAACTTAAAATGAAAGTTTTGATTACTTTGACAACTTTGACGAATCAAAATCGAGTAAAAAATTTAAACGAAGTATTATTTAAGAGCCTAAGCAAGACTTTTAAAGTATTGTATTTGAAAACGTTTTGTCCAACTCTCAAGTCGACTTTTTATCACATATCGGATTTTAAGTATGAATTTCCCGTAAGTTTAAGATGATAAGACTTTAAATACTGTAACAAAAAGATTGATTCGATATTCCCACATTCTGATTTTATCTAGCTTCTTTAAAGCTTCGCTTCCTCTTTCATCTTTTGTGCCTTTCTTGGTATATCAACTCGCTTCACCTTTGTTGTATTAATTACTGATTAAAATGTGATGGTCATTATTTGTACAGTATCAAACACATTCTTTTGTCTTTGGCGGCGTGTTTGAGTTTGTCTTGCCAACGGTTTTACTCTCGATTACACTTTTCTTCGTATCTATCTTTTTGTTTCATCTTGTTGCTTGCTGCTATTCAATATTTTAATATGACAAGTTTTCGCTTTGGCCCTGACGCTAATTGCACTTTGGCTGTCAAAGTTGTAAGCGTGAGAAAGAGACGGAGACATTGAGAGAGGAAGCATTAATGAGCTGCCTGCAGTCTGAGTTTTCCTGTGCCCTGTGATCCTCTATACTGCCACTGCTGCTGCTGTTGCTGCTGCTTATGGCCATTGATTAAGTTTAATCAATGGGCTTAAGGCAACTTCAGTGCATTGTAATTAAAGTGCAGTAGCAGCAACTACGCAACAACAACAACAACAACGATGACGACGACGACGACGACGACGACGGCGATAACAACAGCCTTATAAAAATTAATTAAGCCTCGCGCCACATTTCAGTTGAACCTCGAACTCGAATCCAGTCGACTCGACTCAGAGATGGGTTCGGGTCGGGGGTTTTTTGGTTTTTGGTGTTGTTTCACAGCTCTTTAAGTGCAACTGGCGACGTAAGAGTGTGTGCAACATTGTTTTTCAATTAACAATCAACAACAATGCCACAAACAATGCGCGTACAAAACCATCAGCTGAAGGTTGCACGCGCCAAATGAGACAAAAATTACCTGCCACAAGGGAGAGTGAAAGGGAGAGCGAGAAAGCGAAAATTGCAATTGCAATTGTTGTTGTTAATTAAGCGGGCAACAGTTGCATCAGCGGGTTACCCCCCCCCACCCCTCTCAATAGGCGCTATCATTGCAGCTTTGGCACGCCCACATTGACGCCCTACTTTTCAGTCATAATTACGCAAGGCTTTGCCGTTGCTCATTATGTTTTTTTTTGGACGAGCTTCCGCACAAAACCGCAAACTTTAATTCTATTAGCAAACGTTAAATACTACCCCGACCACCACCATCTGCACCACCCACAAGCTGGGCGTGGCACTAACAAGCAGGCGCTGCGTAATTTTATTTAAATCTGAATTCATTAATTCGTCATAATCCCCCAATCATTGCGCCGCCTGCGTTGAGAACTTCAAAAAGCCATCAACGACAGACGTCGCTACACCAGACCAGACTCCTATCGTACAATGTAGATCCTCGAGAGTGCCGCCTGCCACAGCTCTGCCCAGCTAGTGGCAGCCATTCATTTGGCTCATTTTGTGTGTCTGTGTGTGTGTACAAAAATGCTGCGCCCGCTGGAAAAGCCGTCGCTTCATTATCGTAATCGTTATATAAAACAGCGGGTAGACGACCACAACGGCGACGTCGACAAAGACACTTTGCTAATGTATGTGTGTGTGTGTGTGTGTTTTATGCGTTTTGTGGCACATAATGTGGCTGTGTCCTAGACGAAGTCGCTGCTGCCACTGCTGCTGTTCCTGACATTAATGAATGTTGCGGAACGTCGAAAGCAGAACCAACAAAAAAAAAACCTTCAGCTGCGGGTGAATTTTATTTTTAGGTAAAAAAATTTGCCAACAACGAAAAACTTAAAAGCGGCAGCTGAAAGGAAATTGCCTCACATGTGTTCGAGTGGCAGCCATGTCAAGTGTTTCAAAAATCACTTTCTAAACAAATTTTTGAGCACAAAACTTTTTCCCAAACATATTTGCTGTGGCTGCGTTTTATATTAGTTGGCTTAAGTGCTTGAGCAGCAAAACTGATTTAAAGTGATTGCAAAATTAATATAGACAATTTAGAAAGCTTTGGAAAGATAATTTTTGATCACAAAATATATTTCCACGAACTAAAGCTGTTTGTGTTAACTATAGCTTTAAATTTCTGTTAAATAGATTGTGTGTATTTGTAATTTCTTTTTTTTGCCTTTTCGTCTCGTTAACCGAACAACTGTCTGGTATTTTTTTTCTGTATTTGACGCTAAAAACTTTTAACTGGATAATTTGCAGTAATTCATCTTTCTGTCGGTTTTGCAGGACTCGTCTTCTATTCTTTTTTCATTCTTTCTATTATTCGTTGGACGTTTTATGCGGTCGCTTGATTGCGACAATTTATACAGCGTCGGTCTTTGGGTTTTTGGGCATAAAGAGAGAAATTTTTAAAGCTGCAGTCGCATTTAATGAAAGCTTAACTGCGTGAATGAAGGAGCCGCTTCTTTAAAGTACTTACACTCTACCCCACTCCACACACTTACTTATCTTTCCTTATTTTTAAGTCGTGGTGTGTTTGGGATATATAGAAATGGAAAAAAAAGAGGAAGCGAAATGAACTTTTTGGTATGGCTACTGGACGTGCGAGTTGTCTAAGTGCCGGATTGGGGGATGGCACATCTTTCAAAAACTTTTTCGGGGCGACAGCAAAAAAACAGGCGCTTCTTCTTCTTTTTCTTTTCTATATATGCCAAATATCACAGACGGTATGCGTGTGTGTGAGTGTGTGTGTGTGTGAGAGCACATGACTGCGTGCGGTTGAAATATAGATAAACTTTTTTAAGCTCGTATTTATTACATATTTGGCTGTAAGTAGAATTTAAGTTGCTTTTTGCTCTGACGACGAGAGGAGGACCCCACACGGCGTATGAGTAATGCACATATAAAGCGCGTGGAGAGTCACAGCCAGAGACTACTTCCCCTTCCTCACTCTTTGTGTGCCACTGTATGTCGGTGCACTCGAGCGAAATGTTTGCGACAAATTTGCAATCAAAAACGCATCAATTGAAATTGTAGCATTAATGAGCGAGCTCCACACACACAGCACGGTTTATACAAATGTGTGCGAGTATATTTCAATTAAAAAAGGATTCGGTTTTGTAATCCGCAACTTGATTTGTTGTTGTTGCTTTTGCTGTTGCTGTTCTTGCTGCTGTTGTTGTTGTTATGCCATCCATGAATCCGAACGGACCCTAACATTAGTAGCAACAGCATGGAATGGAATGGAAACGCAAGTATGAATATTAAATTGTGTATGGAGATTTGAGCAATTAAGTGAAACAGAGATAGCAATACTCACAAGAGACAGAGAGAGGGTGGAGGAGTCTACGCTTGCACTGAATGGCAAATGGCAATGATGGAAAAGCTTTTGCATAGTTTATGCCCTTGGCTTAGTAGATCAACTATTAATGGAAGAAAGAGTGAAATTTTATGGCACCGCAAGCAGCACTGAATGGAGAGAGAGAGAGAGAGAGAGAGATGTGGTGCTGAGGTGGGGCAATCGGTACACAAAGCTGCCCTTAGTTTAGCAAAGGTCACAGATGCGCACAAAGAGCAAACAATATTTACATATGAATGTTGCTGTGTAAACATATATAGTAAATATATATTTGTTTGTTCGTTTGCGTGAGTGTGTGTGTGCGTGTCACGGAAATGAAGCAGAGTTTTTAATGCGGTTGACTGATTTGGGTCCTCAATTGAATATAAAGATGTTGCGCCAAACTTGTGGCATATAAGCAAAATGCTCTCAACTACTCAAATATAGAGACTTATAACTAAGTTATTCCCTTTGTGTATTGAGTACAATGCAGGATATTAGATGTCATGGGTCAACGTTTATGATAGCATTAATAATTATGTATTCGATTTTGTGGGTCAAAAAGTTCAACTCAAACTCTGCGAAAGATTCTAATCGAATTCAGTTTCCATCTGCTTTTAGTTAAGTGTAAAATCTTAAACAATTATTGGGAACGTATTAGTAATATTGAGAGGAGCTCAGTGCTTAAGCCTGGCAACTTGTCATCACTTTTAATGAGATGGCCACAGCAAAAGAAAAGTTTGGCACCTTTTCTTTGAAAGAGGAAGAGAGAGAGAGATGCTTAAGCTTTTGCATTTGGGGCACACGCAAAGTCCACAGATTCGCGTTAGCTACTAAAATTTAATTAATATCGATTTCGGATTTGAAAAGGTTCACTCTCCGCTGGGGTCGGCACGGCTTTTGTGAGATACCCCCACACACACACATACACATTGAGATACACACACGCAGGGGCAGATTTTGTGGCAGGCCGACAACTTGAGAGGGTTATGTACAACAAGAACAACAACAACAACACCAATGAAAAACCGTATTAAGACGAGCACACACAAAAAGGCGGCCCAGAATACGAAAGTCATGGACAGGGGTCGTGAGGAGAGGGGAGAGGGGGGAAGTGGCACACAAAGATGTTACAGCTTAGGCAAGAACTTGCATGCCTCGGCAGTGAAAAACTTTTAATCTTTGCGAGCATAAGTAAGATATATGTACTTTGTGGACTGCGATTTCACATGAGATCTTACAAAGCATGAAGTTTATATACACACACACACACATACTTATAAAAATACTAAAGCATGTGAGTGTGTGTGTGTGTGTGTGTGTGATGTTATGATTCAAACGAAAAAGCAGCTGCTCAATATTTTTGCAAGGACTTGGACTTTGCCGTCTTTGCCGAGAAGTAGAATTGAGATTTCTAATGGGATTGGATTTTTCTCTTTTCGAGCTGGCCCCCAAAAACTTCGGGCAGGGTCTTATATATACACTTATATATGTGTGTGTGTATATAAAACAACTTGCTGAACAATTTTCGTTAATTAAAATATTTTCAATGTGTAGTTATATATGCTTGTTACGGCGCCTGCCACAGCTGGTCTCTGCTCGACTGTGGCGCTGCCTTCCCTAGGTCTGGCCTGCCAAAGCCCAACCAGTCAGCCTGCCTGCCAGCCTGCGCTTGCCTTCCTGCTAAGGATGCTCGAATTACAAAGCAAATTATAATTTCATGAAAGTTAAACGAGCAACTCTCTGCTCAGTTCAGCTCAGCTCTCGCTGCTGCTGCTGCTGCTGAGGGTCACAAGTGGGCAAGTGCAGTTAGAGTGGGCGAAGGGAATGAAGTTTTGAATGGAGGGGATTGGGGCTGAATGCGCACTTGAGTGCAAAGGTGGCACCGGGTCGCACCGCTGTGCCCGAGATTGTGAATTAAACATGCTGAGATAGCTAGCAATGGAGCAGGAGATATACATAGAGAGTGGTAGAAGGGGAGGGCGAGTGGTGGGTGGGCATTAAAAGCGAATGGCGGTAGGTTGACCGGAAGCATTGGATGCTGCGCCAAAAAAATGAAACTAACCAAAACTCGGAACAAGCGAATAATAATAGTAATAACAACAAATGAAAACTAGTGAGAATTGAGAGATACCCTGTATTATATCTAGGACAAGTATACTCATGAAACATATTTTTCATACCCATTTGATAGTTACAGGGTATAAAAAAAAGGGAACAAAGTAACACAATGGAACTTTTTTTTGCGCGCAAGTGCGAATTTATGTCTTCAATTATTCAACGCCTCATTTGTATGCCCCAACAACGCCCCCGCACTGCTCAAGCAATGCTGTATGCCAATGTGTGCATGTGTGTGTGTGTGAGCCATGCTAAAATGCCAGCATGCATTTCCGTTTCCGGCCAGTGCAATGTGCCGACGCCGCCACCATTGCATATGGCTGCACATGTGCGTCGAGTCGTCCACGTTTGTCCTTGCCTCTCTCTTGGCTTTTGTGTTGCACACAGCCCCTCCGCCTGCCCTGCCCAACCCGTCCGCCTGCCAGTCCGCCCGGGCAATTGAAATTTCAACTGGCGCAAAAGTAATTCAATTCAACGCCAGCCCCGGAGACGTAGACCAGCCGCCAGCCAACAGCAGCGAGGCATCCTGGGCCAACTCAGTTGAGAGCGGCGCCTTCCTTGCATATCCTTACGTACATAGCTCTGTGGGATGAAGATTCCTTTTTGCCTGATGGCAACAACGCATTTAAGAAGTTATTGTCATAAATGTTTGAGTTTGTTTGTTGTTGTTGTTGTCGCCCCCTTCACCTGCCCCGCCCCGCCCCAACCCTGCCCAAATCAAATTCTGTTTGCTGTTGCTGCGGCGCAAAAAAAGACACAAACTTTTTATTTAGCCATGTTTGAATGCCCCTCCGAAAGCCGATGCCAGTGCCGCCTGCCAATTTGCAATTCTAATGTAATTTTTTCGCGAATCATAAGTTAGGAAAATGCCTCATACTCCAAAAGATTGCGCGTGTGTGTGTGTGTGTCGCCTCTGTGTCTCTCCATCTCTCTCTCTCTCTCTCAGCCTGAAGAAAGAACGCCCTTTAAAATGCCCCAGCGCATGACGTTCTTTGACCAATTGTAAAATGCCCCTGAATTGAACTTTTTCTTTTCTTTACATTTTTTGCGGGCATTATTTGGGTCTGACTCGTTAGTCCCCCAAATCGATCACACACACATACACATACACACAGACACACAAAAAATATGCTAATTTCTTGCATGTTCATTGCGGCCGATGCGTAAGAAAATTAAAACAATATTCAAAAAACAAACCAACTCCATTTTGAACAGAGTCGAAGTTTTGAATACTCTCAATGAAAAAAATATACATTAAGGGTAGTATGGCAAATGAAAAAGTTTGACAAGCACTTAAACTAATGAAATTTAAATAGTTGCATTCTTAACATCATTATAAGCCAACAGATTTTTAAGACCTTTCCCAAACACCTTTGACATTTGTTAAGCTCTTAGCCAACATGCCCTTACACTTGTGTTAGAGTACATTTGGAAAAGGGCTTGCAAGAATTACCAGAGCAAAAGGCTAAAAGAAAAACAACAACACAACAAATATAAAGCCAAACAATGCGTCGCATTTACATTTGCATTATTTAGCATTTAAGCGTCACGCGTTGCGTAAACAAATTGTATAAACAACAACAAAGACCCCAACAAAAAAAAAAAAAATCAAACACAAGCGCGTAATTCATTAAACAATTTTTTCATTTGCGCCCCCGGCAAATAAAATACAAAAATCCCCTGCTGCTGCTGGGCGGAACAACAACAAAGATGAGAAGAAATTGAAATTGAAATGGAAAAAAATCCGCCAGCCTCTTTAGTTCTAATAAGTATTAGCTAGGATCCTAAGAATTTATTCAAGAATCAATTACAGCTTAGCTTAGTTTTAAGATTTACGAACTGGAAGGAGACAAAGTTCTTGAAAGGCGAATGCTTAGCGCTGATTTTAATGAGAGTTCTGTGCGAACCTATTAATTAAGGTTTATTTGCTTCCGGGGAAATATATGTAAATCAATTCAGTTTTAGTAGAATCAGCAATAATGACTATTCAAAGCTCTATAAGGAAACATAAGAACACTTTTAAATCAATCTGTCTGTGTTTTATGAATAATAGAATCGAAATTTACCACAGAGTCTTAGTATACAGAGAAACCTTAGTAAGGAAAATGCATCTCACCTTGTTTGGTGCAATCAAAATGTTGAATTTGTCTGAGATTCTTTTCAAGTGCTGTATGAGGCTGCTGGACACTTTTGCCCATTCTCTCTCTACACACACACACACATACTTACACATAGTTGCACTTATTGGTTTACTTGTTTACATGACAAGCTGCTCGTTTTCACACTCTTTCTTATTTGCTTTAACATTTTCGCATGCATATGCAAGCAGCCCAAGAGCATACAGGGCGAGAGAGGAGGAGGAGAGTTGTAGTTGTGCTAAAAGGACGCCTGTCCAGCCAAGCTCTCATTCTATCGTTGTAGTTGTTCCTGTTAAGTCCTGCGGTGGCATTTTGTTCATATACATATTATGTGTGTGTGTGTGCACTTTAAGTGCGCTTGTATGCGTTGCACTTGTTTGCAGTGTTTTTACATCGAATGTTGATTGTACAAAACCACTGAACAAGAAAAATTAATTATACAAAAACGTCACCGCCAAACAGCTACCGAAACTGTTGACCCAACCCCACTCTCACACCCCCACTCCCTCCACCCCACAAAAAGCTTGTTGTTGTTGTTGTTGCTATTGTTATGGCACCTACGCTGACGTGGGTAGAACATTTTTGGCATACGTTGCAGCAGATAAACGAGTTTATGCCTAACCAAACCGACAACAACAGAGAGAGAGACAGAGAGACAGACAGACAGATAGACAGATAAAGCCGACAGATGAGCATGTGAAGATACAAGATACATTGTTCTGCATATATTTCATTATGTTTATTTATTATTTAACGCATTTGGCATTAGCAGGCACCGCACAGCATACTGAACACTGTACGCAAGATCCAAATAAAACATTTGTAGTTTTGTATGTATATGTATGTATATGTGTGCATAAATGGGCATGGGAAATGTCGAGTCAACCGCAATGTTTAAAACGAAACTAATAAATCAAACGACAAGCAGACAAATAACCAGAGATAAAGGGGGAGACAGAGGGAGAGAGAGTGGAAGAGCTAGACTGAAATAATGCAGGCGGCAGCAGATGCTGACTGCATTTCTATTCAATTTCTCAACGAAATAAATCAATTTATGCAAGCGCCTTAAATACGCATCAAAATGTTTAAAGAAACGAATAAGCAGAATTGCAAGCAATGAAGAAAACATTTCAGTGTTAAATACATATACATACACATACAAAGATATACATATAATATGAATGTTATGTGGCAAATGCCGTTTTAGCAACCAAATTGGTTCGAACGAGACCCAAACGGGGCTTTTAAGCAAATGCAAAAACTTGTAGCATACTTTTAAGCTTGTGTGCTTAAAACGCAGCTACGCAGCAATGAGGATGAAAAAAAAGGGTGGTGGCTGGGCCAAACGCCGCGGGCTGCTACGTGTTCAAGTGTGAAGCTGGCATTGCCACGCCCCCCAACAAACAGCAGCAGCATCTGAAGTGGGCGTGGTAGTCGCCTTCTCTTCTTGTGGGCGGCACAAATCGACGTTGCTAGCGCTTAAGTTTTTTTTTTATTTTTTTTTTTTTTTATGCACACACACACATACACACTCACTCTTTTTTTTCGCTTTTGCTGCTGCTTTTTGTTTTTGCTTGTTCGCCGCACGGAAACTGCGTTTTTTTTATATATTTTTTCTATGGCATTGCATTTAGATGTTGATGTTGTGCTGAGCTTTTGTTGCGGTGCTTAGAATTGCTTGCTGGGCGCGAATGCACGACCACACCCCCTTGCCTCATCCTCACACTCTGCAGTCACCACAGAGAATCAAGTTTTTATTTCAAGCAGCTAACGGAAGTGTTGCTCCGCTTGCTGTTGTTGTTGCTGTTCTTGCTGCTATTATTGTTGCTGTTGTTGTGTGTATGCGAAATTGCAGCTAAGAAGTAAGTAGCGCGTAGGCGGCATGTGACAGTGTGTGGGGGGGGGGGGAGGGAGGAGAGAGTTTGTCGCAGTTGCCTGAAGGAACTTGAAGTTTTATGCTCTGCCCAGTTGTGGCACATCGCACCCAGGAGCTGATGACAACGACAATAACTGTAATGAAACTGAGATAAGCTGCTCGTGGTACTACTTGGAAGGGGGCTAGAGGGCAAGGGACATTGCCGCAGGAGCAAATCGCATGCTCATTTGTTGCGCCATTGTCTTTTTTTGGCTTACCGCACACAGAATTGTTTGAAATGAAGTTTTCTACGACTCCTTGCGATGATTATCACAAAGGGCCAACTTGAAATTGAGACTCGATGCCCAAAAGTCCCATAAGAAGTTCAAAGCGACATTTTTGATTTCACAATAATTATGAAAAGTTGTTATAAAAGTGTTTACTTAGCTCTTCCTTGTTAAAGCAAAGACACAAAATTAAAGCACATGTGACATGATTCTTAGAGCATTTTCTGTACACTTAAAACTCACAGAAGATGGATTGCATTATCCACTTTGACAGCTAACATTTTTCCATTTCGCAATTCACTTTTGCAGCAGCGTTTTCAATCAGCTTTCAGCTGCTTGCAAAGTCTTGAAATAATTAATACGTTACTTAGCAGTGATTAGCTGACCTTTTCCCATTTCACAAAACTTTCTGCTGACAAACTTAAAAACAAAAAATAAAAAGAAAACGAAAAACAAAAAGAAAACCACTTTTCGTATATATATATATAAGTCTAACGACTGCATAATTAAAAAAATTTGTTGGCAAAATGTAACAACCCCCGAAAATATATACTATATATTTCCAGCGACAGTGAGAGCCACAATGCCATTCATTCTGGCACACGAAGTGGACGAACAAAGTGACAGCCTCAGCCGCATCCTCCCACATCAGTCGACGCCTTCTCTGTTGCCACAGTCGTTCACGCTGTCAGCTTCAACTATGCTCCACACACACACACACACTTACAAGAAGCGAAAGAAAGCAGACAAACGGTTTGTTTTTTGGGGGGAAGTCTTGTCGTTGACATTGTCAGCGTGCAAAAGGCCCAAAAATATATATATATTTTGCGTGCTTCTGTCAAGTCGCATTGCGTGCAGGGGGGAGAAAGATGCGGAAAAGGTTCCGCCCATTCCTCATGTTTGAGTCGAGTGATTTATTTGACTGACACTTTTTTCTGCGTTGATTGCATCGTAATCCCAACATAATGAGTACTGTTATATTTCATGGCCATTTTGCCCATTGCCGAGGCCCAAATGAAGTAGACAATTTTTCAAAACACACACAAAACAAAGACGATATCTAATGGGGCGACCCTGTAGTGTGGGTACCACTGCTGCTACTTCCAAGACGGAAATGCTTGCCACATTGTGCATGTGACACACGTAGGCCACTTGAGAGGAACCAAACCGAATATATATATAGAAATGGACATGGTCACGGCGCGCAGATGGACTTGTACTTGGCACAATTTTACGCTCAAATTTCCATCATTTGTTCGCGTCGTCAAGTTTTGCGCAATTTTGCAGTTACAATTTGTTGTTGCTGCTGCTGTTGTACGGAGCAAAACTATTTGTAATGCTTCACTTTCAACTATTGCAAATGGTCATACAAATTGTTTTGTACACTGAGCGAAAAGGTTTGTGAGAAGTGTGATAAATATGATAAAAAAGTTGAAGTTATTCAAAGACTTCTGATTTATTTTACAGACTTTCCTTTGCGTTTCCCAGCAGCTTATAACTCTTTATTATAGATCCCGCTGTCAAATTTTATTTTAAAGTATGACTCGCATTGTGGTTAAACCAAAAAATATATAGAAAGCTGTGCATGAAAAATGCATTTTGGCAAACCGCAGTTTCGTATTTGCTTTGGAGCTCTGTGGCATTTTTTCCTATGGTTTTTTGGGGTAAACATTGCCAGACAAAATTTACGACCTGAGATTACACTATGCAGCCGGCTGAGTGTACAGTGTTGGGCTACTGTGTATATGATGAAATTGGCTCAGACGGGGGCTAATTTCTAGATCTACTACGGGTACTCGGCGCATGCTTGTCCTTTGCCGTCCTGTCGCAGCTGTGTGCGATGGCAATAAAAACTTTTATTATTGTCACACGTAGCTGGAGCAGCAGCAGCAACAGCAACAGCTACAACAGCAACAGCTACTAGTACTATGGTAAAGTCCAGCTTTGGCTATGGCTTCCAGAGCTCCTGCATAACCTGCGTACACACTTCCGTTTTCCGCTTTTGCGTTTGTCCTTTTGTGTTCAGTTGTTGCTGCTGCTGCTGTTGTTGTTGTGTACGCGGAGGAGCGGTGGGTATGGGGCACAACAAAATTGAATAAAATGGCCTCAGTTAATGGTTGTCGGGGCTGATTCAGTTAGCGCATAAAATGAGCAGGCACCACCCCTACCCCCTCCTCACTCCACCAAACCAAGCACAAAAGTCTTTTGCTTCTGGTCCTAGCTCCTCTTTTCTCTCTCATCCTGTATGCTTCCTGTGACTGGTGTGTGTGTGTGTGTGCTACTCTCTCTATGTCTGTGTATTTTTTGGTCACAAATGTGGCACGGCCTAAATCTCGGTTTTACGAGCGAATTCTTTTGTGCTGTTTGTATTGTTGTTGCCCTTCGCCATTGTTTTGTTTATTATGTATTTGTTTCATTTTTACATACTTTCTATTGCCTCTTTCTCTTTCACACACACACACACACACACTCTGCTCTCTTTGGCAGTCAGTCTTTAGTTGGCCCATTATATGAAAGTCTCGATGTGTGTAGCGAGTGGGTAGCGGGGTTGGGGGGTTGTTGATGTATGCGCCGGGTATTAAAATGAAGCTATGCCATCCATGCATATTTCTGCCTGAGATTACATGTACATATACATATAATAGTAGCACAGTATTGTAGAACTGTCATGCGTATAACAGTTGGCGAAAATGTAACAAATTGCAGTTGCGCCACATGAATAAATGCATTGCAAATTCACCAACAAAAGAAGCCAGGAAGTAACGGTGATGGGCGTGTGTGTGTGTATGTATGTGTGTGTGTGGGTTAAAAGATTGGTAAAACGCACGAAAATTGCATAGAGTAGGAGAATATTTTAGTCGGCAGCCTCCAAAAGCCGCATTTAAATGAACGACGGCAAGTGCAGACAGTTGGACATGCAAATGTCAGTGACGAGAAGGGATAAGAGTAAGTATGAGGGGGTGTATGTATGTGGAATGACGAAATGGCCGCTTGCTCGTTCCATGGCAATCGCTGGCAGTCGCTGGTTTCGCTGGTTCGTTGGTTGGTTGAGTGTTTAAAACGGCTATTGTGCAGCTTGTGGTTGCTTTGCAAATTGAATAAAAGTTCATTCGAGTGTAAGAGAACCGATAGCAGTACACCAACACACACACACACATGGGTAGCAAAATATGTATAAAGAAGGGGGAAAAAAATAAACTGCAAACCCAACGAACATTGAATGAATGTGAATGTAATCGTTTTGCAAATGAAAATTGATTTTTGAATTGTGGGCACGGTCCGAGCGTTCATTTTTTTTCTCTTTCACTCTCTATCACTCGACTCAACTCAACTAAATGAAATCAGCGTCAGGCAAAAAGGCAACAACAACAACAGCAAAAAAAAAGTGACCGTTAACCGATTGCCGATGCGCAATTTTGGGGGTTTTGTAATTTAAATCTGTAAAATTTAAATATTATACATTTAAATCCCATTCAAACACACGCAAAAAACGCGATAAAACCTTGCCATAAATAATGCAGAGCTTAAATATTTGAATGCGTTGCCTGCCTAATAATAGTGCCAAGCTCTAATTGTATATATGTGTGTGTGTGTGTGTGTGTGCGTGGGTGCGATGCGAAACGCAAAAAACTATGCTATACATTTTTTATGCTACCCCAAACAATAAAAGCAAGAAGAGGAAGAAACTAAAAAAAATATACATGCGGCAAAAATGCGCTTGCCAGTTGACGGCTCTGGTTCTCGGTCTCCAGTTGGAAGCTGGGAGTTGAGCGAGCTTCTTTTACTTATGCCACAGCGTTTTGCTTGCGATTCAAAGAAAGAACAAAACGGTTGGGTAACAGAGACAGAAACGCTGGGACGGACAATCAGACAAGGCTGAAGCGGAGGCGAAGGCAGGCAACAAAGTGGATTTGAATTATTCAAAAAATGCGATTGTTATTTGCAAAATGTGCAGTGAATTGAGACGCGCACAGACAAGCGACGAGCAAAGAAAAAGACGTCGACAATGCTTGCTGCGATTTACGTTAGAATATAATGTTGTATTTATGAGTCGAACAGTTGCCTTAAAAGATAGAAAGGGGAAAGAAACTCCATCCAAATTGGATGCAATGATAGCGTTAAATGCTGCAAATTGTGTTGTTAAATGTTTGCATTTTATGCAGCAAGAAAACCAATTAAGTACAACTTGCAAGTTCAAGTTGTTAAACTTGTGAAGCAGAAAGTCTAGTCAAACACATTTGATGACGTGCCATAAAAATAAAGATTAAATGACAGTTTACAGGTGATCTGGAAAAGCAGCTATGAAAAAGAGATAGCTGACGTTTAAGTAAAACAGCTAATAAAGCTAAAGCGCTAAGAGCAACGGATCTGTTTAAGTGCAGTTAAGGTTAAGTTAGTTGCAGTTAATTTGATATACTTAGTTAAGGGATATTAAACACAACTCTAGTTTGAGTCTATTTATCATAATGTCCTTGCTGCTCACACACACACACACACACACTTACAATATAAGTGCATTAACTGGCCTTGCCATAATTGACACTCGCATCATCACTCTTCTCTCCCCCTCTCACTGTGTGTTGGGCTGTACAGTTTCATTTCGTTTGACAATTTCTATCTATATAAAAACAGCTATTTATCATCACAGCCAAGCCACAATAGCAAAGTAATTCAAGCACCTTACCAACCACCCACCAACACCCCCCCCTCCCCTCACCCCTCCCCACTCATTGCTGCTGACATTGCACTTCCACTTCTGTCCAGGCGCAAGTCATTTAAAATGAAAGCGCAGCACAGTCAGCGTTAGCTATGCACCACACCAAGCGAACCATGGACTCATTGCCGGCAAGAAAAGAACCAAAAAGGTTTTAATCAGTTATTCATGAGGCCGAGAGCACGACGTCAAACAAAAGCCGCTGTGCCCGGTTGACATTGAAAGCCCGGCCGACAGAGCGGGAGAGAGTGAGAGATATGCAGCAATACAAGCAATGGCGAATAATATGCAAGCAGCAAAAAAGATTTATGAGCTGGAAAAAGAGGCTGCACAACACTGCTTCGTAATAACAATTGGCTGCAACTTAAAAGGCGCAAAAAAAAGAAGGAAAGAAGAAGGGTTTGTTTATTTTTCGACAGCATGTAGACAGACAGATAGACTGACAAATAGACAAAAAAAAGAAAGAAAGAAAGCGAGCAGGGATTGAAGAATGATGATGAACACTGACTGCCTGGATGGCTGACTGACATGTCGACAACTAGATGATGGGTGGAAGGGTTGCGTTTGCGTTTACGTTTGGGTTTGGGTGTTGCGTCTTATGTTGACGGAAC
Organism: Scaptomyza pallida; assembly: GCA_018152965.1. Classification (NCBI taxonomy): domain Eukaryota; kingdom Metazoa; phylum Arthropoda; class Insecta; order Diptera; family Drosophilidae; genus Scaptomyza; species Scaptomyza pallida. The sequence goes on from JAECXP010000107.1 coordinate 5,092,140, forward strand.
CACTCCAAACTAATGAGTATGCATATTGTATGCATATGTGTGTGTGTGTTTGAAAGCAGGAAGCAGGAAGACGAAAGGCTCGCGCGCGCGCTTCTGTTTGCCTTTGTTGCAACAACTCAAAATGCACTTGGACGCCTACACGCAGGTAGAGCGCGACAAAACAGTCAAGGGAGAGCATAAGGATGCAACATCGTCTGATTTTGTTTTGTATTGCGCTGACAACAGCAACAACAACAGCAACAACAACAACAGTGCCTGCAAATTAGTTGTACTACATAGCACAAAACATAAATGCAAATGAATGCATGTACTTCACACAGAGAGAGAGAGAGAGAGTGTAGAAAAGGGTTTTTCCCCACACTTTGGCTCATTAATGCAAGGCTGATTGGACTTTTTGTTTGTGCTGTTGGCAATGCTGTGTGCATAATTTCTATAGGCAGGGCGCATTGCACTTAAGTAGCTTGGTTTTAAACAATTACATTGGACGCCTTTGCACATTACCCCTGCCCCTCCTGTTCACTGTGTGTGTGTCTGTGTGAATGCCGCTGCTGATTGAAAATTCTTGTGCAAAAATGTTGACGTCGACATTGCTGTCTGACATGGCGGCTGCCGCTGCTGCTGCCACTGCTGCCTCTGCTGCTGCTCATTACATTAATTGCTTTGGCTTGTCTTTTTGCGACAGGCAGAGCATACTCGGTGCCACAACTGCACACACATACACGCGCACACGGTGCGTATGCGTATTATGCATGCGTATCTGTGTGTGTATGTCTCACTCAGTCTGTGTCTGTATCTGTATCTGTATCTGTATGCGTATGTGTATCTCAGTCGTAACAGCATTCGCATTTCAATTTCAATTTTGCAATTTTGGCAGCTGCCAGGTGGCGCTGTCGCTCCAACTGTCTGTTTTTGGCCCATATCATGGCTAACACACACACAAACTCACATACAGCAATCCCGACCCAAACTGTACTGAACCCAAGCGAACTTTGGGGGCAATTCGCAAGCCTTTTTATCGCTTCTGCCCCTTCATCAATTCACATGGCTAACAGATTTTGCGCAGCTGTTTCTCTCCATCTCTTTCTCTCTCTCTTGTTCTCTCTGTCTCTTACATATCTATCTCTGTCCAGCTGTCCAACTCACTGACTGTCTGTCGGACTATCTGTCTGTTTCTCTGTGTGCAGCACGTGAAATGTATGTCGCCTGTCAAATTACTTGAATCTGTGCGCTACTCTGCTCACATCTCTTTCTATCTCACTCTCTCTCGCTCTCTCTCTCTCTGTCTGTCTATGTGTCTGTTTCTTAGTGCTCAATGCAGTTGGACCCACATTTGTGCGCTTGGTTTGTCGTGCCAGTCAAGCATAATATGATTATGTAGATGCTGCTCCCTCTACACACACACACTCGAACACATACATATATCCGGGCTTGGCAGGGCCATGGCGCATTATCCCGTTTCCCTTAGTAGTCGAAACTACAAGTCTATATCTATCCATATATATCGACAATTGTGCGCTGTCAAATCGTATTTATTATTTTATGTTTTCATTTTGTAAATTGCCATTGCTACTGTGCTGTGATTACACACACACACACTCACTTACAGCACTATCTGTCGATATTCGTATGTATGTGTCTCCTTCGAGTCTCTCTTCAACCCCTCCTCTCCCCTTGGGCTGTCTATTGGTCTGTGTAACTAATCGACTGTTGCCGGCGCGCGTCAAGTGCCAAGCGTCGCCTTCTCTCACCCCAATGCCCGCCCCCTTGTCGATTTTCATTGTGTGTGACGGCCAAAACAGAAACAGAAAATACTGAAAATACAGTAAAAACCAAAACCTACTACTCACATGACTTTTAGTCGCTGCCGTCTCAAAGTCCCCTAGCAATCAGAATTTGGTATGCAAATTTGTAAAATGGAATTGCATCAATATTAGAAATCAATATTTTGGCTTCGACAACGATTAAAAGTCAACTCAACCGGAAACATAAAAAAGAAGCGGCAACCGTGCAATGGCAGCTCTCAACATTGACAAAATGCTTTCAGTGTCAATTTGGCTTAATGCGACGCGAAAAGTTGTTAGACACCTTTGCTGCCTGGCTAAAAGGCAAAGTGCTGGGCGTTGCGGGCAGGTTGAGGCACACGACAAGTGCTACAGATCCATCTATGCCTTGACCTGCTGTCGCCTCATGTGTGTACATGTGTGTGTATGTGTGTGTTTGTGGCAGCTATGATGGAAACAGTTTGCAACTAATTAAGCAGCACGCACAATCTAACATGCAAGTTAACACCACCACCAGCAAGCAGTTAGCAGGGGTTGTGTAAGTGTTTAGCAGTTGCATAGTGGTGCAAAAAGGGGATGTGATTGTGTGTGTGTGTTTGTGTGTTCAACTCTACCAGATACTTATCACAGTTCTTAGGCAATCAATTAAGGCACACTGCATGCAATACACATACTTTCAAACAGGACACGTTAAGGAACTTGGGTGATTATTTTGTGCAAAACTTTCTTACTACATATTTTTTTGCTCCTTTGCCTCTTCCTGAACTAATTTCCTGAAACAATTTGCTAATCTTCATGGAACTCGAACTTACTCAGCAATAACTTAATTATGTTCATAGGTGCTTTTTGGTCATTATTAAAAACTAATATTTACGAACTTGTTGCAGAGACTAAACTTGAAGCAGTACTAAGAAAATGAGTCAACTCTACCAGGAATTAAGTACATCCTGAAGATTCTATGAACTTCCTTACTCATTTACATCTCATTTGCAAAACATTTGCTTAACATTTTCTATTAGTACTTGCCCCACTGTGCCCTCCCATTGGTGCTAGTCTCTGTTGTGAGTCGGTAATATGCAATAAAAGCGATATGCTGCCACACACCGCCCCTCAATCGACGGCGATATGCTCGCCACATTTGACCGCAGTTAACAAAGTCACACACACACACACACACTCGCTGATGTAGTAGTAGGCCTGGTCTCGTTGGTATGTATGTGGGGGTCCCGGGCACACAATAATAAGTGACGCATTTAATCTGATTTGCTTTATGACATGTTCATGACGAGAACAATTAAAATGTGCGGTTGGTTGGCTAGGCAGCAGGCCATACACTAGACACAGGACCTCGAGGGTAGCTTTTGCAAACTGGTACAACGATGATGATGTTTCTCGTTGTTGTTGTTGTTGTTGTTGTCCGTTATTGGCCGGCGTAAAAAGCAAATTGTTTAATGTGCTGTGAATAAGTGACAAAACAGCTGAACTTTGCGTAGGCATCGCAACCATCTCTCCCATCCCTCATATATTCCCCCAACTCCCCAGTGGCTAGCCAAGCACGCTTCATGTTGACTTTATCGATGCGTTAGGTGTGGGTAGGTATTAGGTATATACGTGTATATGTGTGTGTGTGCGTTCTTATCGCACGTAAAGGCTGCTGTTGATTCTTGAGCCTTGAGTTTGACTGCGGCTGACATTGTTGATTAGCTAGTTGAGAGTTGTGTTTGCACAGTGTGTGTGTGTTTTATTAATGGCACTGAGCCCAAAATGTCAAGCGGTATATACACATAAACTATGTACATATACATATGCACAAGACACTGGCAAATCGCCTTGGCTCAAAAGTAGCGCCAAAACTGACAATTGTCTGGCCATAATTGCGACAATAATTGCACATAATGCGACAATGTGCTCATGCAGCAAAAGCTTTCTGTCTGTTTTCTACTGTCTTACTTACACACGCTTCACTGGCTTAACCCCTCTCTTACTCTCTCTCTATTTCGCTCTCTTTCACTCCGTTTTCGTCGACTTTGACTGTAAACTTTGTTGCAGTTTGTTTTTACTATTGTTTTGTAATGGCAAAATTATAGACCTCCCAGCGACGACCCTTAAGCTTCATTTCTTCCAGTTTCACTCACTTGCTGAGAGTCTCTTTACTCACACTCTCTATCTCTCTCTCGCTTGCTGGCTGTGTGACTGGCATTGCCAAGCAGCTAGTAGTAGTCTCAGCAGCATCTTTGCCTTCGCCTTCGCCTTGTTCATCTTTGGCATTATCTACTTCCGCCATAAACAGCAACAACTTTTCATCTTTGTGCCAAGGCAACATTTTTGTCTTTGTCTGCGACGCTTCCCTACGCTTGACTCTTTCTCTCTTTGGACGGCAGTTTAACAAACGCGCGGCACGTTGTGCATTTTTATGATTTTTATTTTGATTTCCTTTAAACTAACTTTGCTGCCTGCCACAACAGCAACAGCAACAACAACAACATTGGACACAACAACAACGAGTAAGAAATCGTTGCTATTTTTGCAAATTGCCTACAATGATGGCCACAAGTTCATCTTTACCATCTTCTCCTCTGCTTCTAAGCAGCCCTGCAGTCTCCTTCTCCTATTCTTTTTGCACTGTTACGCTTGAAATCATGAGGTTTGGGCTTGGGCAGCCAATTCCTGTTTCTTTTGCCTTTGCCTGTTACCCGGAAAATATTATTTCGCTTGACTTTTACAACAGCCCAAAATGGGGCAGCCCCCCTTACTCCACTCCACTTTTATTTATTTTTTTTTTTGGTTATTTTGTTGTTATTGTTTTGTGTCAATGTCGCCTGTCGCCGTCCAAACTATTTTGCTATTTGTTTTGCCTAACTCGATTTTTCACTGGTTGCCTTTTTTTTTTGCGTCGTGTGTCCATGTCTGCTTGACTGCCCCGCTCGACTGGCCAGGATACTCTCGCAGGACAGCGCCTGACTCTGACACATCTCTGAGACAAACACACACACACACAACACCAAAACACATTTGACAAAGCAATGGCCGAGAATTTTTCTATTTTCAGAAGTCCTCCGCCTGTCATTTTCGTTTTTTTTTCGTTTTTCGCCAGCTTTCTCCATCCCCTCATATATTTTGGTTGTAGTTGCTTTTGTGATTTGCCATTCATTTTGTGCTTGTAATGATTTTCATGCTAATCACAGCAATTGACGCGTATGCGACAGACATTCAGACATCCAAGTCAGTTCGTCAGTTTGTCAGTTTGTCAGCTAGTCTAAATAATCGAAGTTCGTTTGGTTTGTGTGTGTCCGTTGTCCTTGCTCGTAATCGCAGTCAAATCACAATTTGATATTCTTTTTATGCGCTCTAACATAATAAGTTTGTCAGTGTCCACAAATGAATTCTGATTAGCATAAATAAGTTTGAATATTGATTCAAACTGAACGCATATCATTGCGCCCCCCTCGCAAAGTTGAGTTTTCTATTAGTTCTTCGATTATTTTTCACAAAAGTTTGTTTCTGATATAAAGATATAGTATTTATGAAAAGCTGCATGCAGCGCTTATAATATTAAATTGAATGCAATTACTGACAGTGTTGAATCAGTTTCTGGGAATTATGGGTTTTGCACTTTCAACAGCTATAGGTATAAATTGAGTTTATGTATTGTTAATATGCACTCAGCTCTTTTAAAGCCACAAACGTGCTTCCACGAACATCAATGCAATTAATCTCACTTTGTGGCTTTGCTTTAGTTTAATTGTGATTTCGTTTTTTGTATTCCAAAGAATCACTTGAATGCAAGTTAATTTGCATTTAATACCTGGAATGTTTCATTAAATACGTGGAATTTTTCTAAGTTTTGTGCGTGATGAAAGGGAGTTTATCAAGAAGTCATTGATAAAATGGTTAGTTAGTTATTTTAATCATAGAGAGCTTTTGTTATTTATTTGTAGCACTTTGTTAAAAGTTCAAATAGATTATTTTGTTGTTGTTGTTGTTGCTGTGCTCTCTCGCTTTATTGACAGTTGGGCCATTGATCTATTTTAATGACAGGGCATTACGTTATCATTTATTGAAAGGAAAATTGAAAGTATTTATCACGTTGCTAATAAATGAATGCCTCGATGGCTTCTCCGTTGCTCAAGCTAAGCCATTGCACAATTTTTCAAAGTTGAAATTAATAACATTTTTTTTTGCCGTTCGTTCGCTTTCGCTTTGTTGTTTTTCTTATTATTTTTTTTCGGTTGGTTCTTCTTCATCGACGACGACGACGAGGACGACGTCGTTGTCGACTTTCATTTTGCTTGCCTTTAATTTTTCTTTTATCTGCCATTGAACAATGGCCAGCACAATTTGGGTGATGAGCAGCAACAGCAGCAGCAGCAGCAGTAGGAGAAGAATAAGGATATATGGGAGATTGGGGGTGGCAGGCAGCATAATAAATTAAGCGCTGCCTGGCCGTTGGCTGCCACTTGGCCAAAATAAATTGCACTAAGCGAAAAATAACAACTCAATTCCATGGAACGAGCATTGGACAAGCGACAAAAACTGCCTGGCCAGAAAATTGAAGCAGCTCCAAGCGACAACCAAACGACAAATGGAAAAAGTGCGCAACACAATGGCCAAAAAAAAAAAAAACATCCAACGACATGAACGAAAAAGCGAAACGAACCCAGGCACAGCCAGAAGACAGAGAAAGGCAGCAACAAAAAAAAAGGGATATAAACAGATTACGTCGTTATTGGCGCTGACCAGCACGTGCCCACACATGAACACGGACAGGGACATGGCCAGCGGAATAGAGAAATGGATGAGCGAGCGAACGTATCCCAGTTAGCGGGCAGGACATTCCACTTTCTAGATACCACTTCTACTCCTCTCTATGCTTTGACCATGGATTTCTCGATTGATTTTGCGTCGTCGCTCGCATCACCTGCAGGCTAAGCTGCTTTTGAGCTCAGTCCGCAGCAAATAGAGATAGATAGCAAAGTGGAGATAGTCAGAGAGAGAATGGGAGAGAGACTTGACTACCTGGATGCAGTGAAGCGTTAACGTTAACGTTTCGTATCGCCTTTTGTGCTGCTTTGCTGCTGCTGCTGCTGTTGGACCAAGTTGACAGTGCTGCATTAATTTCATGTCTCATGTCGTCGTCGCCGTTGCCTTCGTTGACACTTGCCCCCACGCCAACACCCACCGTCGACGCCGTCAGGTTGCAGTCACCTGTCCAGTTTAGCTAGTGGCAATCGTGCAACAATTCACGACGCTACTACACTTCTTAATTAATTTGTTCATTTATTGCAGGACACCCGGAGACACACGTGGACGCAAGGACGCAGGGACGCACGGACACGCCACTTGGCAACGGCCAGAAGCTGCTTAGAAGCCAACCACCACGTTGATTGAGTCTTCAGCTTCTGTCTCTACTTCTACTTTCTCTTCACACGCAGTCTTTTGGCTTTATCTTTACTGTGCAGCAAGGTTTTTCCTTTTTGTCTAGTGGCTCTCTTATTTTACATTCGCTTCGCTTAGCGAAACCGCCGGCTTTATGGAAAACAATAACAAAAACATAAATCACAAGCAAGTCGGATAATTTCTGTGTTTTTTTCTGTTCTATTTTAGGGGATCTACTTCTACTCGGTTGTTTTTTATTTCTGCTGACCAAACGTGAAAAACAAACGCCGACAAAAGCAGAAAATGTTTTCAGCAGCAGCTGCATTTTTCATGGCCCGCTTGCTCGCCTAGCCTCGCCCATTGGCAGCCACATGAATGGGCGGATTGTGAGAGCCATAAGCCATAAGCTTTAAAGCACCTTCAGATAGGAACAGAAGCATTGTTCAATGGATCCAGCTCAAGAGCGCTAAAAAGACGATGATTTTGTCACTGATTGCCATCACGCAAAATACAAAAAATAAAAAAAAAAGGAAAAGGAAAACAAACAAACGCATTTCTTTTTCGCTCAACTGAGATTCAATGAGGTTTTCATTAGTATATTTTTTTTTCCATATCTGCTTTGAAATTCTTTTTAAGCTTCTTTCTATTAAGCTATTGTTCAGTTTGAATTGAGCTAAGCTGCAATTGTAGTCGAGTATCATTTAAATTCAGTAAATAATTTTGCATGATGAAGATTATTCGATACCTAAGGAGTTTTGAGCCGAAAACCAAGTCAACCTCTTACCTTTTCACACTCATTAGTATAAAATAGGTAACAGTTGTATGGATATAGTTGGACCCAACTGGCGCTAATCGCTGTCGCATCCTGTGCAAATCACTTGAGCATCTTAACCCCGTTTTCGCTAAAGCCCATCTCTATCCGTCTATTCGTTTTCCCCCGTTGCACTTAACGCTCCCATGGCCACTAATTTAGCATTATGCAAGTCAGTTGCAGTTTACGCTTTCAGGGCTCAAGACGTCGTTCATTATGCGTCCATTCTGTTCAGGTTGAGGTTGCAGCCAGAGCAGACTCTGTTGCAGCAACGACGGCTGCTGCTGCCGTTGCTACTGGTACTTATTATTTATTGCGCCTTAGGTAATGCCCAAGTTCCAAGTGCCAAGTTCTTTCAGTCAACTTGCAATTTTTCATGCACGTTCATTATTATCATTGCCCCATAGAACCCCGAGCCCAGCTCAGTCCAACCGAACCCAACCCATCCCCACTTCATTCATCCACTCGAGTTTAACTGCAGCAGCCGTTGCTGATAAGCGACGAAAATGTGTAGAAAGCTGAAAGTTTTGCACAATTTTTTATATGCCGCACGCCAGCAGCGGATGCCAAGAGTGAGTGGGCGAAAATTGTGTTGCATGAGAGAGAGGGAGAGGCAGAGAAACGAAGGGAGAATGAAAGAAAGTGTAATGCAAGAATTTATCATTGCACAGGACGCAGGCAGTGAAAGGCAAAGCTGCAGCTGCAACGGCAACAGCAACACCAAAAGCAACAACATCAGAAGCAGCATCAGCCTGGGCAAATAATAAAAGGGCGAACTGAAAACTGCAACGCGCCATTCAATTTGATTACTTGCGTCATAAATACCGGAAGCGTCAGAGTATTGAGGCGCCAAGCTACCCTCAAGTATCCACCACACACTACACACCCACACACACACACACACATGCATACATGCAACTGGCAGATATGTGCGTGAATGCAGAGCATCCCACAGCAGCGAGTTGCATGAATGACGGCGGTAATATCCTGTGACGCATTGACGCAGTGACGCAGCAGCTTGGTGGATAGCTTCAAGCAGCTCCTTAGCTGCTGCCTTTATGCACTCGAAAAAGAATCTGCTGCTGCTGCATGAAAGGCATTAAAATGGCAGCAGCGGCAGCAGCAGCAACACTGTGCACAAAAACGTATTAGTAACAGACTATTGAGACGCTAAAGTGATGCAGCGGCGGCGGCGCAGGATGTGGCAGAATGCACATGTGTATGTGTGTGTGTGTGTGAATTCTTACAAGTGCGAGAGCTGCAAAATGACTTATGTGCTGCAGGCGAGTAACTGCGATGCAGGGGAAGGAAGTGAAGGCAAGGACGACAAGGACGACACTATCGCCAAATCAGCAGCGCAGCTTGCATAAAAAATTTAAAGCGCTGGCGATAAAAATGAAAAAAGGGGACGCAAAATGACTTTGGTGGCATACACACACACACAAACACAGAGCTGCATGCCACATAAGTGCTTATGCAATATAACAGGATGTGTGTGCATGTGTGTGTGTATGTGTGTATGTAATGAGTGATCGTGTGATTTTTTATGCCCGCAGTTGTGTTGAAAGGCGATTTATCTTGAACTGGCTGGTTGACTTCTTGCTGGCACAAATCAAACACACTCCTCCGTTCACACACACACACACTTGTGTACACATAACTGTAAGCTGAGCATAAAAAGTGGCAGCAGCAAAACAAAAAACCCAACAACAAACAAACAAACAAACAAAACGCGTCTCTGTAAAAATGTAAGTTGTGGTTAGGGCCAAAACACAAGCTGAATAAAAAGAAAAACATGGCAAAAATATCTAACTAGCTAAGAGCGAGACAGAGCGAATGTAATAGAGAAAGCTGAGGGTGGTGTGGCTTGGGTGGTAAGGTTGAGTTTGCCTGGTCAGCGGTTGGCAGAGATTAACTTTTGGGTCGCTCAAAGCGACCACAGCAAGTGCTTTACATTTAAAACACGGCAACAACAACAACAACAATAACAGCAGCAGCAGCAGCTACAACAACAAGGGGCGTGGTCAGCTCAACTGAGCTTGTTAGTGGCCATAGACACAGCAGTGCTGCATGGTTGACAGAAAACAGAAAATAGCAGCAGAAGCAGCAGCAGACAGCAGCAGCAGCAGCAGCGAAAGCATTGTTGTTGACAAAAGCGCATATGGCAAAGCCGCAAGCCGCACAGATTAACAATTAGTTTGTTTTTTAATTTTATTTAATATTTATAAGCGCGCTCACAGCATGATGTTGCAAGAGGAGCGCACACTGTAAAATGTTGTTCTATGCAAATGTTTTCAACTGATTAATTTATTACAATGCCATATTTTGGCTAGCTAATTAAAAACCAGAAACAGTCAGAGCGAAAAACAGACAGCAAGAGTTGAAGGCAAAGCGAGGACTTAATGCTCAAAGCAAAGCGTAATAAGAATACTTGAAGAGCGACAAAATTGAAGAATGACAGAAACTACTATATAGTTATTTCAATTCAACCGACTTTATCATAAAAACATTAGTGACACGAAAAACATAAAATATATTTGCGTTTTTAACACTAAAAGTTCAACCAGTTGATTTTGGTGCGCTTTAAAGTATGCTACGGTTTTGGCTGGCACAAATGAGCATTGAGCATACGAAACGTTGGCTTGTCAATGGATCTTAATTGCTATTGCCGCACCACATATGTGGCAGAAGAGATACCATTGGAGTTCTATATGTGAAAATATATAAAGTATAACGCAGATAGGGCGATGCACGCAACAACGCATATTGTGAATGCTTTTTGGGGTTGCATAACATATTTGCCACGTATGCCAATTATTTGAATGTTGTTTGCTTGTCGCATGTTGTTGTTGTTATTGTTGTTGGTGGTGCTGGTGCTGTTAGCTATTATTGTTAGCTGTTAGCTGTTGTTTTGATATGTATTTATGTTAGCACGCAGCAGCCAAACACAACAAATAAACGAGTGCCGACTACGACAACGACAACGACGACAGCAAAAGACAGAGAGACAAAGCGACAGCCAACTGCAGTTAAAATGAAATAAAACATGAAAATGAATTATGATACATGTGTTGCTTGCTTGGCTTTGGCCAACAAAACAGCAACAATAACAGCACCCAAAAAAAAAAAGAAACCCTAGCTGCGAAACTGGCAGCAAGTGGCAGCAGCAGCAGCAGCAGTTGCTCTGGCAGCAGCCACTCATTCATTTAAATGCCATTTTAAACTTAAATGAAAGTTTATGGCTTTTTATTTGCATTGTGCGAACAACGGTGGCTGTCGTGCTACTCTCTTTGTTGTTTTATACCTGCAACGCATTTGCTATATACATACAAAATATATATACATGTAGTCTATGTGGGGTTTGTGGCAGGCAATTTAAAATCCAAATTCCATTTCTACACACTGCAAATAAGTCTTCATCAAGCAATAACTCCAGACAGAATATGCTTAAACTTCTACTCGAATAGGAGATTAAATTTTGCAAAATGCAACCACTTTAACTATTCAAAGCCACAACTGTTTGTTGTTCAACTTGATGCTTTAGTTTAAAGCCGTTTGGTGCTGTGGCGACCAAAAATTAAATTTAAGTGCACGTAGGAGATTTATGTGCAGGTTGCAACTTACATGTTTCAACCGCATAAAAATGAAATTAAAATGCCAGTAACAGATTTTAACTTTAGTCAATAAAATAATATGGCTTTTAAAACGAGTAATGCTTTTACAGCATACTATAATCGTTGGACATGGCCAAAATGGTTTTTTCCATTTTACTTTGAGGTAACATTTTATATATGAATTTATTATTTATCTGAATTTAATGCACGTTCACTTTTAAGCCTTTAAGCTTTAAGTTTGTCAAAATCAAAGGTTCCAACTGTTGCACGTAAAGTCCAAATAATATCCTTAAATTTTGTATTTATGTCAGTGTTAATATAAATATTAGGCACGGTTATCTCTAAGTTGTTCGTTTTTATTACATACATGAGAATATATAAATTTTGTGTTTGTTGCCAGTTGTACCTGTTTGTCCCATATGTGTGTTTGCCATTTGTTAGGGCTGCTTTGCATGTCAGACTCGTGAAGGGGGAGGGGGGCAATGAATGACAGAATACAATACAAGCACTGTAGATCAACACCCCAAAAAATGGCAACAACAGCAATGCTCATGTTTTCTGTTGTTGTTTTATTGCAAAGACGTGAACACACACACACAAATACACAAATACATGTACATGTGCCACGTAAAAGTCGACACTTTACATTCGCCCGGGCAATATATTATTTTTATTTGCCGTTGTTAGCCAGAGCGAAAGAGAGAGAAATTTGTTACCTGACCTGAACAGGCAACAAACCAGTCAGCCACTGTCAGCAGCAACAATACCAAAAACAACCAAAAACACTCACACACACACACACATGTGTGCAAAGAGACGCACAACAAAACAGCTAGCAGCATAAATCAAATTAATTTTGTAGGCGGGCAACATGCGCCATTTTGTAGCTCTGCCCTCATTTTGAGCTCCTTCCTTTTGTGTATGTATGTTTTTCTTTCCTTTATTTTGCCAGTCACATACACATACACACACATACTTTAACGCCCGCTACCTCCTACCCTTTGCACGTTCTTCACATGAAAAGTGCGTTTTAATTGCAAAGATGCTGCCGCTTGTGCTGTTGCTGCTGCCGCTGCTGTTGCCTCTGTGTTCGCGTTTGCGATTCGACGCTAATTAGGCGCACAATTGCCACGAAATAAAAAGTCAGAAAAACAAAGGCGAGTACGTGACTATCTCAAGCTGTCGATCCCACAACGAACCAACCAGCAAGTGGCTCCACTCCATGTGGTGTAACCCAACCCCCACCCCCCACCACACCCTGCACAAGCCTCTGTCGCCTGACTGTCAGTTGCGATAAAAACGTACTTTTAAATTGTCGTCGCTGGGACACACGTGCAACACAGCAGTAACAGCCGCCACCACACTTGTATTCCGTATACGTATAGCGTATACGTATCATCAAATGAATATTCGCTTATTTGCATCTCCCGCGAGCTGCCTAAAGATACACACACACACAGACAGAGGTAGAGAAAGAGGAAGAGTAATGCTGCGGCTTGTTAAGATGTATGTGTGTGATTGAGGTGTGGCTGGAATTTGGCATGAAGATGAGTCTTCAGCCTGACAAAATGAGTTTTATAGCATCTGTGTGTTTGTGTAAAAGGGCTGGCTGGTTGAAAGGTTTTAACCTTTGATTCAACAGCTGGGCTTTTAAATTAAGATTTCGCACACACACACACACACAGCTACAAGAGCATGAACGTTGAGGAAGACGAATTTTCATTGAAAATGAGAAAAGTTGGCGTAACAGCAACAACAAGTTGCGTTTGTTTGCCCAGCGACTTGAGCAATGATTTCAAGAAGTTTTACTTTACTCTTTCGCTTTTTCACTTTTTTGAGTGGGGCAGGGCACAAGTCAGATACAATTTTGGTTTGCTTGTGGGCGCTTTAACAGATTTGTTTTGACTGCCAGACACTTTTGCAACAAAAACTCTCAACGCAGCTCAACTTGGCGAAAAACTAATTTGCTTAGCTTTGACCTTTTCCCCATGTGCAGCATATGAGAATGCAAAGATTGTTTCGATTGCAGTTTGCAGTTAACAGTTTATATGCAGAACTAACAATACAACATGCTACAACATATGGCATTTATAGCTACCTCATCCACATCTAATGATATTGAATAAGCACTTGAAAAACTCATATAAAGTAAACAATTGATTTCCATTACGTACGTGGCCAGACTCCACTATGCAATGCTCTCTATACACACAGCTGCCTCAGACAGCCCACTGGGACGACCATGGGGTTCATGTTGTTGTTGCTGCTGTGGGGGCATGCTGACATGGGGGAAATAGAGAAGCCACAAACTTTACAACTTGCCATTTGCTTACCCACCGTTTACTTGCAAATTTCTTTTGGCTCTCGCTCTATCTGCAGATTTTTGCATTTTTCTTGCCCATTTCAACACACAGACATGTGTGTGAGTCAGTGTGCGAGGTGTGTGTGTGTGTATTTGTAAGCTTCTTGCGAGTTATTTTCATATTTGTTTAAAGTCTATTTACCGCAAGTTGACAGTGAAATATGCGAAACTAGCGCGTAGCCAAATAAGTGCGACAGTTTCCGGTTACAACTGTGGCAATGCCAATGGGCCAGCCAGGCTACAAAAAAAAAAAAACAGAGTGCAGGGGGGGTGCAGGATTTTGTGGCAGGATGAGCAGCAGGAGATACAGCCTGTGCTTTGCCTGCATGTCATTGCGGTTTGTTTGTTTGCTTGACTTGCGCCTGGGTAAGGATTTCATGTGCTTGAGCAGTAAGAGATAGAGATGGTGAAAAGGAGCAAGAGCGTATGCCGAAAGGGGGGGAGCAGACCAACCGCAGCGCTGGATGTCTGTGGATATGTTTGTGTGTGTGTGTGTGGGCTGCCTGCCTGTCCGCATGACAATTTGTTGTGCATGAAATCTGCTGCTGTTGATGTTGTTGTTGCTGTTGCTGTTGCAGTCGCTGCTTTTGCAATGTTTTTTGCGCAATTTGCTAAAGCCATGCAAGGCACGAAGCAGATAGCAGCAGCAGCAGCAGCAATAGCAGTAGCCGTATGCAGAAAAGCAGCATGAGACGCATAAAAATCGAGCTGAGCCAAAACCTGCACTCACAAAAATAAAAAGCAAAATCAAAAAACATATTTATTTTGAAACTCGAACTGATAACAAGAAATGATTTTTAGTTTCTTAGAAATGCAAATTTTGTTTAAAATACTTTTAAAGTTATACTTTTTGGGAAATACATTACATTATATTGGAACATTGTCTTTTTTAACACAGAAATCCAAACTTTACGTCAAAACTATTTCAAACTATTTTATTTATAAGGTTAAATTCGTAACGAGAAATGTTAAATGGTTTCTGGGAAATGCTTAATGCATATCATTTTTTATGTTTTCTTTGGAAGAAGAAAATATATTTATATGAAATAACTGAAAATGATTTGTTGTTCTTGGCATTTATATAACAAATGATAGGAATTGAAATTGGTTTGTTGTTTGCTTCTAAGTTTTAAACTTATTTACTGTGATTTTGAGTGGGACTTTCAATATTTGAAGCATTTTATGTAAGTTTTTTTAAGTGTTTGAAAGCAAAGCCCGGACTCTGACATAGACCCAGACCTAGTTTTAGCCTTAAGCTAGGCATAAAACGTAGAGACAGAGAGAGCGAGAAAGAGCGAGAGCGAAAGGCCACATTACACACAAACATTCGAGTCGTTGTCGGGCTGTGTAAACAAACAGTTATCCCTCGCTTGGCAACACGTATTAGATTTCTGCCTGCTTGCTTGCTGAGCTGAGCTGAGCTGAGCTGGTGGTGTTGGTGGTGCTGCTGCTGTTGCAGCCTAACCACTGAGACGGAAGTAATGTGTCTATCAAAGCATTAACAACGAACGTCTTCGTCTGCATTGGGGAGGCCGTCTCTCTGCGTTCGTTATTTTTGCAGTCTGTCTACATTATATGAAAAATCCATATATATATATGTATCACACATACATACTTATGTGGCACGTATGCTGTTGCCATTAAACGCCTTTATGCCAAATTGAACACAATTAAATTAGTTGCGGCCAAGGCGGGGATTAAGCTACAAAATTGTCAGCGTAGAACGTCGAAGCTCAGGTGTTGCTGTTGTTGTTTTTGTTGCTTATGTACAACTAATTGGCTATGTAAATGACAGCTGCTAGTGCAGGCTTTAAGTGTGTGTGTGTGTATATACTCATATACGAACATATATGTATGCTGTTAATTACAAGCTTAGGTGTAGGTGCTGAAGTATTTGTGGCTTGTCAGATGCCCCCTCTCTCTCTCTCTCTCTCTTTCCCTCTCTTGATAAACAAATCCATCCCACAATGCACCCACATTGACATTTTGAGCAGCATCAGCAACAGCAGCAGCGTTGTCATGAGACCTTTTGCTAAGGATTATGCAAATCTGCCACTCATCATGCACACACACACACACACAAGCACACAGATGCATAGGCACAAAGCCTTCATTTACATTTACATACGGCTAACTGAAGATTTGCGCTTCATCATAATTTATGCAGCTGGAAAGAGGCACTTCACATTCGCAATACCTCAAAAATTGCCCACAGTTATGGCACACACACACACACACACATACAGTCGGTGGGGGCCACAAGGACAAACACAAACACAGGACTAACTGACTAACTGACAAAGTGACTGACTGAATGACTGATACGTGAGGCAGGTAAGCAAACAAACAGAATTGAAACTCTATCTGCGCCACGAACACACACAAACACAGAGCACACCATATACCCTTCTTTATTTTTCGGGGTATAAGCATAAAAGGTTGAAATTTATATGGGCTATAGAAATGGATAGGTATAGGAACGAACAAACTTTCAATGTCAAGTCGAAATAAATATTAAACAGTTGAAATGAAAAATAAATAATGTAGCAGCAGCAAAAACAGAAAAAAAAACTTTATTTGCACAATCACGTTAACCCCCTCACCCTCTCGCTGCCCGCCTTTATGCTCCATCCAACCGTTGCGCAACCCTTCTCACATACCCTATCTATAGCCTTCTAATTAAATGATTAAACTCGCTTTTAATGAAAAAGTTCTTTTATGTTTTCCGCTTTTTTTCTCTCTCGTTTTTTTTTTTATTTTTGTTACAATTTGTTTTGCATGATTTGTCATAATTAATGGCCCCGAGGGGGGGCCAACAGCTGCTACGGCAAAGTCCGCCACTTCAGCTCCAAGTGCTTGGGGTGATGGGATAGGATGAAGGATTTGAAGGCCCATCGTCCGTTTTGGGTCGAACATTTGGCAGCTTTGGCTGCACTTTTGCCACTTGCTGCTGCCACTTGGCCTGCTGGATCCGTTCTAGCCCATAAAATGCTTATGAAAAGCGCTTAAATTAACTAACCCTTCGGGCCATGGCAAAAGCAAACACCGTAAACACCTTTAAAAGCCACAGGGCGATGTCTGCTAGCTGCCTGATAGTTGTTGCCACTGCAATTTTGCATACTACCAAGCCATAGTTCAGGCTTGAGAGTAGGGAGGGGAGGGGGCTCCATCGTGTTGAGGTTTTTGGGGCAGGGCTTGCAAAATGTGTAGTTTATTTGCAATTTTTTAGCCAAAGAGCTTTGCATTTTTGTTGGTTTTTTGTTGCCATCTCTTTTTATTTTTTGTGGCTCTCTGTTTTTGAATCTCACTTTCGGCTTGCCCCCTCTTGCTGCATGTGAAATTTGTGTTATCGCAGCCCTTGCAGCAGCAACAGCAGCAGCAGCAGCAGAGGCAGTAACTGCAGCAGCTGCAATAAAATCAGTGGCAAAGGTTGCAGCAGCTGAGGTCAGTTTTTGGGTTCCATTTCCCAATGTGAATATACGTGCGTGTTTCTGTGTGTGTGTGTTGTTGGTTTTGGTGTGCCAGTTAAATGTGAAGCATTCGCACTAAAAACTTGCATACTGCAAATTTTGAAATTTGCCATTTGTTTTGTTGGTTTGCGTTTGGCTGGGTTTTTGGTTTTGTTTTCTATTTCAAAAGGGGCGTTTAGAGAAGGAGGAGGCAGCAGCAGGGCAGGGCAGGGGGCTGCAACAGAAAAACATTTTCTCTGATTTGCATTTAAAAGGTGTGGCAAACTATCAGGCTTATGTATATATGTCTGAATGTTTGTATGTGCGGGCTCGGGTTATATCTGAGGGTCGTCAGGTTGATACTGGTTGAACTCTTCTGCTTCCACGCCACCTCTTCAATGTATCTGTTTGCAAATGAGCACAAACATAGTCAGAGTGTAACAGAGAGGAGGGAAGGGGAAAAGTGCGAGCATGGTAGATTGAAAATAGTTTTTATTGCCTGCCTCACAGTGGGGCATTAAAACTTTGCCATTAAGCAAGTAACGCACATAAAAGGCTAAGCTCTTAGGCTATTTATGCAATATCTATGTATATTACATTCAAACAAAGTCTTTATATAAAACGTATTTTGGCATTTTGTGATTAGAGCCAAAATGATTCGCATATTTATTTCAACATTTTACTTATTCATTATGTTGCAACGAGAATTAAACTATTATTTTAACTAAATAACATGTTCAGCTTGATTAAAATGCATATATTTTTTGTTCCTTGTTTTGACTATTCGGTGTCATGTAATTTATTGTCTTTGGTTTCTAACAAAAAACAGAGAAAAATAGTCCAAATAACAAGAGTATTGCGTTATTTGTTTTTTGCCATTTATTAGTCAAATCCCAAATACAAAAAAAAAAAAGAATAGAGAATTGCAGAACAATGCAATGCAACATTTAAAAACATACAACAATAAAATGAAATGCAAATAAAAATGTGCCTCCGACATGAGAGAGAAAACGAAATATACTATATAATATATATGAAACCGGGACGGAAAAAAACACAAACAGAGAAAGTAAAAAAAAATATACAACACATACATAAAAGAGAAAATTGTGCTGGCAACATGAAATTGGCTGGTTGCTCGGGTCATAAATTTCTATATAGACAATCTCGCTGTTGTTTGCGCTATTTCGCTATTGTTCAGTTCAGTTCTGTTTGAAGCGATAGGAGGGGGAAGGCCCTCAGTTGTGATTGTCGCCATTCTACGCAACATGCAACAACTATTAATCATATTGAATGGTTGCTGCCACTGCCACTGTTTCTGTTTCTGTTACAGCCTGACTGTGCCTGACTGTGTCATCCTGGCTAATCAATCTTTACCGTGTGCCATCGTCTCTCTAATGGCAATGACAACGACAAAGGCAATCTCACTCTCCTTCTCCTTCTCCTTCACTCTCTGACCATCTTTTTGTGCCTGCTGAAGAAAAATGGCCGATAAAGTCATTAACGCCTGACTGGCCACCTGCCTGCCTTTGGCCACGGTTGTTCTGATCCGGACACGGATACGGGCCAGAAAAACAACAAACAACAACAACTACAGCAACAAAACACAAGAAGCTAGCTTTGGTCTTAGCATTATTTTTGCTATTTTGTTTATGGGCGCAAATCTCGCTCCCTTGCCGCTGCCGCTGCTGCTGCTGCTCAATGAGGCGGCAGGCAAAAGCCAAAAGGGGATTAGTTGTAATCAATAACTTGGCCAAGTAGCTAGTATAAGGTAGTATGTGAAGCGTATGGACGGAGGGGGTCGTCTGCTGTTGTTTTGCCTGTCGAAAGTTTTAGCCAAGCTTATACCTTGGCGCAATTTACTACCCTCAAGTTGAGCGCCTTTTGTGCGCCGCCAAGTTATTATTATAATTTTCTTTTGGCCAAATGCGGATTAATTGAAAAGTTTGCCATTAGGCATTCGCGCTTGGTTAAGTTGCCTGGGCCATGCCTTTTTTTTTTTTTGTTGGCCAAAGAATTATGCATGGCAGAGCAAACCACCCATCAACCCACCCACCTATGAAATATCATTTTGTAGGTGTTTCAACTATTTGATCGTTATAGATTTTGACAGCTTCATTCGCAGTTATGATGAAAATTACTTAAAAGCATTTTCGCACAGCGCTGATTTGATTGATGGGCGTTTATGTGCCATGGCATAACACAGAGGGAGCTTAGAGTTGCGGTGAGGTGTGGCAGGGTGTTAGCGAGAGAGAATGGCGTCGTCATTATATTCGCATTATCGACTGTCGTCGGGCGCGGGCGCAATGAGCCAGAGCAAATGCCAGTTGACGTTGCGGCGCGGTTGAAGAGCTGACAAAAAGTTGCGCCAATTTGTGTCAATTATCAGGAGGCGACCGAACCATGCTCCAAATCCTAAGCACCACTCCCTTACTCACTCACACTCTTATCACCTGCGAACTTTGGAAATCCGTTGAGTGAAGAGTGTTTTGGCAAAATGTTTTTGTAAGGGCAATATTAAATGACATAACGATGAATGTATATATATATATATATATGTATTTATAAAACAAAGCTGAAAATAAGTGCGGCTTTTTGAAGCTGTCACTTTTCACATACACACACACACACACACACATAAACAGATAAAATTTAACTTGAGCTGAGATAGAAAACAGGCAATTTACAGAAACTTTAAAGCAATTATGAAAGTTAACAAAAAGTTTTAATGACACCAGGGAACTGAGCAAAGCCCTAGAAAAGCACATATGTGTGAGTGTGTTGGTGTGTGCTTTAAGCTGTAGTTTTTGTTTTGGTTAACACTTTGTTAGATATATGTATATTATTATGATATCTTAAGTGTATCTCAAATGTAAGCAAAGTTGCAGCCTTGAAGACTGATATTTTGCATATCGTTAATGAAATCCTTAAGGCTGAAGGATCTAGTCGCTCATTAAAATCGAAGAGCGTCAAACAAATCGATTTTCGTTTAGTATCGTAATCAAGAGCATAACAGCAACAACAACAACAACAGCAACAACAACAATTTTGTTCTCGTGCTAAAAATTTGTTTTGTGCGCTATAACAAGTCTGCCCTGTGCACCCCTCCCCTCCCGCACTCTCTCATCTATGTACCACCCTGTCCCGCATGTCGAACATGCCTCAATGGAGAACTTAAAGAGCACTCGAACAGCACTCAGCCGCAAACACACACACACACACACCAACACACACATACTTGATATGCATGTGTGTAATGCCTGATGTTTAAGTGGAGTTTGCTTTTGCTGCAGGTAGGCAGGCATCACAGAAACATTTTTTTTTTTTGGTAAAAATGATGAGTGAAGGGGTAGACACAATGGCAATGCCACAGCGGGCAGGGGGTGAGTGGGGCGTAGGTAGACGACGTGTCGGGCCAAACGTCTGTGCTTTGCAGTACTTGTCAAGATTGAATTTGCAACGGATATATGTATATTCCCTTTACTTTTTTTCTCCTTTCGTTTCGTATATTTTTTGCCAATTTTATTTTTGTTGTTGTTGGCGCGTTTTTTGGCGTTTTTATTGATCAAACAAAATGTAGTCGCAAGTGGCTGCCAGTGAAGGTGTCATTGCTCAGCAATATACAGTATACCCTACCATACCATATAGATAAATAAATATATATATATGTATATATCTTAAGCTGGAACACGCGCAGTGCGCATAAATTGCATGATTTGTTCGGCAACTGTCATTCTGATTTCTTGTTTCTTTTTTCATTTTTTGTTCATTATTATTATTGCTAGTATTTTGCAAGTTGGCAGACAACTCTTTATGTCTGGTAATACAAATGGTTAGACATTTTTTGCTTCTTCTACTTACCGGACCAAACTGTTCAAAGTAGCTTTTGACATCCTCGAGCGTGGTGGGCGCCGAGAGGCCACCCACAAAGATTTTCTTCGTTCTCGTCACCATCTGCAAAACAAAATGTAGAAAAAAAAAAGACGAAAATTCTTAGTAAAAGTATCAGCATAAATGAACGAATGAGCGCGTAAAGCGCAAGTGGCAAATGCTGCTTAATTTAGCTGTAGCTTGGCATTTAAAAATGCATTTATGGTAAGTCGCAGAGGGGGGGGGGTAAGGGTTGGGTTGCCCAAAGTAATGGCTTGCCAGACTGCGCGGAGCCCGTAAGAGTTTTGCTCAGTGTTCTGCCGCGTTGCAGTAACTTACGACACCAACTTTTGCTATGCGTCGACCATTTTGTGCACTTTATGTAGTAGCCGCACATGTGTGTATAAGTGTGCAAGCGCGCGAGTGTGTGTGTGTGTGTGTATGTGTGCATCTGGCATATTTAAGCTGACAGTTTCAAGTGCCAACTTTACGCAGTTAGCGCAACAGCAGCAGCAGCAGCAGCAGCACCAAAAATGATGGCGAGGCAAAAGACGAGTGCAAAGAGAAAGAAAGAGAGAGTGTGTGTGTGTGTGTGTGTGCGACTATGCAAGTGTGTGTGTATTGCAACGCCAGCCTTTTTAGCCCGCAGGCAAGCGTAAACTGTTAACGTTAAGTGACGGCAGTTAAGCGACAGTGGGCCAAACAAATATCTGCTCCATATAAAGTCGAACAGAAAAATTGAATAATTTTTGGTACAGCAAAGTTTCAAAGTTGGTTCATAAATAAATAACTTTAGATTAGGTTAAGAACTGGCTTAAGATATTGAAAATAAGAACACATAAAACTTTTCATTTGTTAAAAAAAATCTAGAGGAAGTCACACCTAAAAATTCTTTTTACATATTTAGTATCAAAGCTAGGTTCATTAAACAATATTTCTGTAGTTTTTTGATTTTGTGGGTTTTTAGCAAAAGTATAATTTTCGTACTTCTTGTTTTTGGCCCCATTGTCCGGGGTCTAGCTGTAGGGGCCGGATGAAGCTGATGACGCTGATTGCACTGAAGCTTGCAAGCTGCAATTTATGAGCATGGCACAGCACACAGACAACAGGCAGGCACTACAGTACGGGGAGGAGTGCTAGGAAGAGAGAGACAACAGCAGACTGGGCTATATAGAAGATGTGGGATACGTCCGTTAAGGAAGCTAACGATATGTAACAGCGGTGCTGATGTTTCTGCTGTGCCAGCAGTAAAATTCATACAATGTCGTAAAATTAAAACACTTGTGTTGTCGCACCAACTCTCTCACACACACACACACTCGCACACACACTTCTACTACTACAACTACAAAGTTAGTCATGCAGCTTTTGGCAAGGCAAATCGCTTTGGCCCAAGTCCCAAACTCCCCTACTCTATCTCTCTCTCGCTCGTAGAGTGTGTTAGTTTGTGTGTTTGGCTGCACTTTACACAGGTTGGGCAAATACATTGCAGAGGTCTGGGTCTAGGTTCTGAGTCTAGGCTGGCTTTGGGCCTGGTCGCTGCGGGCGAGCTGCTAACAATTTGCAAAAAGTAACCAAAAAAAAAAAAACAGCAAACAACTACAGCACCATCAAGTTGAGTGCGCTGCAAGAAAGTAGCAACATGACGTCCAAGACAAACGTTGAACTCGACTCTCCTGCCACTGCCCCTGCCACTGCTGCCGGTCATCAGACATGACGCACGAAAATTGCAGCGTTGTTAAAAAGCGATTCGGAACAGCGGCTGCCAGCACTTTGTTTCCTTTCCTTTCATTTCATATCGTTCGTTCGTTCATTTTTGTTGGGTTCAAGTCGTCTGTCGCTAATCACTGCCAATGAGGCAGCTACTTAAACTAATAAACTGGCAACCAAACCAAACCAAAACGCACAACATTCAAGTCAGTCTCTTAGTCGTTTGCTGGCTTCGCAATGTCATCATCAAATCTATGTATATACTAAACAATATATATGTTTATATACGATATATGTATATAATAAATGTGCGGGCTAGCTAGGAGTTTGGCTTGGAACACGCCCAGCGCTGATAGCAAAGCATGAATCAAAAACAAAACACACCCAAAAAGCAAAAAAAAAAAAAAGAAATAGAAATAAAATTAAAGAGAAGAATGATAATACATGTCAGGTCGAATGTTGTATACTCTAAGCTGACTTTTGGATATTCATTTTACTTCCTAAAGATACATGTTTCCAAAACTACACATGGCACATTTCGTGGCACAGAAAGGTTGACTAGCGATTGCGACCTAGACACCAAACACGGAACTAGTTGTGACAGACCGATGGATGATGATGGTGATCGAGCCAAGGCGAATCCACGAATGGTGGCACACACACACGCACACACATACTAACGAAGTGACATGGCATTTTAACGGCCACCGCACAGCGTTGCACAGATTAGGAATGTCAATATTAGCCACACCGACTACCGACAACCAACTAGAACGACTCGCAGCGATGGTGTGGCTATTGCCTACAGCTTGGATTGAGGGTTGGGGATGACATATGGGGCCATGCCAACTCAGCCCCCTGGCTCTGACTGCCCTAATGCCAAATTTTGACAAATGACGTCAGGAATGGGCGGTCGGTCGTTGTTGGTGCAGGAAAAGTGTAACCAAGCTGAAGGCGTGCTCCACGACAGGTTACACTGAAGCTAACAAGACACTCCACGCACAGTGCACATATAGATTAAGTCGGGGGCAGATAGCCTCAAAAAATGTGTTGTCGTCGAGCAGAAAGAGCAACATATCAGCTGCAGTTTTGTGATTACAAAAAGGTGTTGCTGACAAGCTATGATGTCGAAAGATAGAGTTCAGATCTTTTCTCTACAGTTTGGGGTGCCTTAAAGTTCAATTACATTTTAAACAAGCACTTAAATTTGAACAGCTTAGCTGGCAAGTCAAATAAAACGAGTAAAGCCTCAAATTACTTGACAGTGCCTAACAAAATTAAGCTCCACTCTACCTCCCTGCACTGCCACCACCACCACTAAAATAGTTTAAGTAGCTCTATGACAAGGGTGTAACTGCCCAAAATTTAAGAGTCTTCTCTGTCTCTATCTCCGTCCCTGTGTGTGTGTAATAATTCTCTCAAAAATATATAGTTGCTGTCATTTCAGACCAGTCCCCGCAAGCCTTAAGCTCGTTTTAATGGCCTGCCAGGTGGGTTGTTGTGGTTGTTTAGGGTTGGCATGGCATGATGTTATCAGGGGGGTTGGGGGTTGGGCCAGAGGAAATGCCCATCAAGCTACAGCATTGCCATCATCATCTCTGCGACGTGAGGTTGTGTAGTGAAAGGGCAAAATCAATTTAACACTTTCAACTAAATTATTCATTTTGCATAATAATTTTCAAATCTGTCAAAATTCGCACACACACACACAAACACATACAAGACTCTTATTTGATACATTCAGCGGTTGTGGGGCGTCTGCACTTTCACACGCTTAGGATCGCGTTATGCGAAGGAGGAGGAGAAGAGATGTTTTGTGTATGTTTTCCTGCAAAAAGCACTCAAATAATTCCCAGGCGTAAGCTAAACCAGCGCAAAAGTTGCCACGCTGCGCACAACAATAGCAGCAGCAGCAGCAGGCAGGATGAGGGGCTGGGAAAAGTGAAAAGTGGAACTGAGACTAAAAAGTAAAACCCTTTAACCGAGCGTAGGCAACGGCGCCACGAAGCGAAGCGTCACAAATTCTGTTAAGCGAAAATTTCATCAACGGCATAAGAAAATTTTCCTTTCTCGCCATTCAGACGTGCCGCATGCCCCCGTCTCGTCTCGTCTCGCCTCGTCTCTGCCTGTCCGTTCCGTTCCGTCCGGTTCCGTCGTTGCGTCCTTTTTGGCGTTGTCAAAATGAAAGGAAAATGTCTCATAAATCCTTTTAATATTAAATGAGCTCGTTCTGCAACCCACAACTTTCCTCTCCCCCCACCGCTCTCCGCCCGCCACATTTCGCGCCACGCACACACTTAAAATTATGTGGCTAATGGGAGCAACTTGGCTGGAAATTGCGCGAACCTGTCGTGAATTGACATTGCCATTGCCATTGCCAGCCAACTTTCCTACACATGCTCCGCGAACAAAGCATCCCCCTTCGTCCCCCCACCCACAGCCGTCTATCCACAAATTTGTATAACTGATTGTGGCCAGGGTAGCCTGGTTATATTTTTGGGATAATATTCCCGTTCGACGGTTTTCATTTTTCGTTTTCGTTTTCGGGGTTTTGTGCAATTGTCATTAAATGTAATTTTTAAACCTGTTAGAACGCATGTGTGCCGTAAAAAGAAAGGGTTGCCGGGTTGGAAAGGTAGGCCAGATCCTTTTTGGCCTTTATTCCTTTATACTTTTTTCCATTATTTACGCTCGTGTCCCCAAACATTTGGTTTTTATTGTCAAATTAGTCGGCAAAAGCGGGTTTATTAAAGTTGTTTTTCGACAAAACTCTTCATGTTCCTATTATGTTATGTTATGTATGCTGCATGTGTATTAGTGTGCAGTAGTATGTGTGTTTGTGTGTGTGTGTGTTACCAAAATTTGATGCGACACAAGGCATTTACACGCCCAACTCCATTACCGACCTCGGGCGTCAGCAGCACCAATCCTTTTCCCTTCCCTCTCTCTCTCCCCCACACCACTGTGTTTGCTGTCAGGCAACGACAACAATTTGTAACATTTGCCGCACTTCCCGCAAGCATTTTTGAATGCGTCAGGCTACGGGGGGGTTGGTGGGATGCCAAAGAGGTGGGGTGGGGAGCTACTCGTCTAACCCACTCAGAAAAGCTTCAACATCATTCAAAGTGACAAATTATCCATGCAAATTTTACAAAATGGCCGACGGTGGGAACGGGGAATGGCTCGTGGGAAAAAAGTGTTGCATACTTATGAGCGCGAGGCGCCATTTGAAATATGAGCATTGAATGAATGGAAAGAAAAACTTTGACAAACACACACACTTATGTTTGCGTAATGTAATGCACAACAATGCTTAAAAGGCCTGCTATATATTGTATGTATGTAAAATCGAACAAAGATATGTTCTGTGTTAAGGACACGGTTCAAATGTCTCTCTAACTGTCTAGCATGTCTGCTCCTGTTACAGTTTTCTCTCTCTTTCTCTGTCGCCTCTCTCTCTCTCTCTATGTGTGTGTCTGTTGTTGTCTATGCATATTCGATATGCTCCATCAATGCCATTGTGCTTTTGTCTTGCTTTCAATTAAAATGACCACACAGCGAGATAGAGAAGCTGTCCCCCACAGACTTGTCCCATACCTCCCCTCAAATATGTATCCCTGGGTTGCTTGACCGAAAATTTGTGCAATTTCCGTTACTAATACTTTTTGGTCAATTTCCTTCACACACACACACACACACGCACACACGTTGAGGAGACACATCTACACACTGTTGATTTATTGCCTTGGCAAATATTTTGCGCCTTAATTTCGTTGATATTTATGCGCCAATGTGTCCTTGTGTGTGTGTTTGATGTGCAGGAGCCAATAAACACGTTTGTGCCACTGACAAGGGATAATGGGCTTCCTGCCATACATATATATTCGTAGTGGGGCAAATCAGCATTTGAATATGCCCCAGGGAGTTGAAAGTTCTCAACAACAACAACCAGCAGCAGCAGACAGCAGCCAGCAGCAACAGCAGCCGCATCAAAAGGAATGCAAATCGTGTGTCCTGTCAGTCCTGTCCGGCTGCTGCCTCGGACAGAGCTTGTAAATCAAATGAAATATATTACGAGAGCCGCATAAATACATTTGAAGATTGATGTGTAGCAACGACGACTAAAACGAAGAAGAAGCAGCAGCAAAAAAAGAGTTGAGAAGTGGAATTCAAGTGGGGTAAATAAGGCTGGGGTGGAGCAAAGTGGTGGAGTGCTGAGTGACAAGCTTAGCTTTGCTGGCATTTTAATGAGCTGCCGAGCAACGTAAAACTAACAAACGCAAATGGCGCATCCTTTGCAAATTGACTGCCACAAAAGACAGATATGCTGGACTAAAGAAGAGCAGGGGAGATAGGGGAGAGACGAAGCTTCGCCTTATTTATGCATAACAATAATGAATATTATACAACAAGCCCGAAATGTAATTCTGTGTAATTAATTATTAATTTATGCGCATACATTTAACTCACACGCATTGTCGTCGACAGCAACATGCGAGCAGCAGCATGTGTGTATAATGTGTGTGTGTGTGTTGTGTATGTGTGCATGGCATTGGCATCCTGGCACAATGGCGGCCTGGCGGATGCGGAAACTGTTTTGCTGCCGTTGATGCTGCCAAGTCATTGTTGTTGCTGTTGCTGTTGCTGCTGCTGTTGTTGCAACGACTAACGACCAGCAAAGTCTGCGCTTGTTGTTGCTGCTGATGCTGATGCTGCTGCTGCTGGTCGCATGTCGACATTGTTGTTGTCGTTCTAATGTTAAGTTGAATTGTCATTAAAATTGTCGTCCATAATTTCGACATTAAATACACACACACACACACACACACACACATGCATACATCGAGCGATGTATGTAAATTGTGTGAGACTTTTGCGACAACAGCATAAATGCTGCTGCTGCATGTTGTGCCAGTGTCTAAGTGTGTGTGTGTGTGTGTGTGTGGCGCGTGGTTAAAAAGTGCCAACGCAGCATGTTTTCAACATTGTTTAAATTTATATGGCAGACAGGGACTCACACACAGGACATACAGAGGACGACAGCAGCAACAACTTGTGCTTAAAGTTTTAAATTTACATAACTGAGTGCAGAGCAAAGCAGAAGACAAACACAGCCAAAGGCAAACAGCAGCGAGAGACAAAGACGGACAGACAGACAGAGAGGGACAGATGCAATAAGAGGGAAGGGTATAGGGAGAGTTGGTGAGTTTTTGGGGGGCAGTTACACTTATGGCAATTACTGTGCTCATAAACTTCAGTGCTGCCCGGACTCCCCAATCATCATTAGGCAGTGGCCATTACGTAATTATCGCAATCATAGCCAGAGCCAGGGTCAAAAAGGTGGCCATACATATATATATATACGTACGTATATATAATTGAAATTTGTGACCCAAGACAATCAAAGAGCAAGATGGTGAGAGGGAAAGAAAACAATTTGGAGTCAATTTCGATAAAGTTTTAGTGCACAACGACGCTCGACGCTCGACTCTCGACTTTCATTTAACGCTAATCACTTGCAGTAACGAAAACGTAAAACGTTAACGTAAATGTAAACGTAACGAACGGAATGAGAATTCCGGGACGACTTGGCCAAAAGCAAAATAATTTGTCTTCTTGTGGAACAAAAGCCAAAACACATTGATATAGTTTTGTATATTTGTGGGTTTTTTTGTGGAGGGGGTAGGGAATTTTGTTTTTGGCCAAGGTCAAATGGCAGCTGAGCGAGCTTAGGTGACGGTTTTGCTTAATTAGAACATTCATTAATCAAATCAAAACCATTTGCCGCCCCGTGGCAGCTAACAATATATACACAAAAGCTTTGTAGCAAAACAGACTCGACTCGACTCGAGAAATGGTGCTTGGGAAAAAAAGGCGGCCAGGAAACTTTTGGCGAATGGCAGCTAAACACGCACAAAGATATATAAGGAGAGCATAAGAGGGAGAGAGGGAGGAGGAGGAGAAAGCGAGTATAACCAAATAAATTCAGTCACATAGAAAAACGACAGACGGCATAACAAAGCGCCGAGATTGGGAGACGCAATGCGAAGGACGAGGCGAAAGCGAAAACGCGAGCAAAAAGCGACCATTAAAACACATTTGTGTATCTATTTTTAGGGTAAAAGCGAGCAAAAGCGAGCAAAGCAACTCCAAAAACTCAAACAGCGGGCGGTAACCAGAATTGCTAAAAACCCCAAACCGAACTGAACCAAAAAACGAAAACGAACCAAACCAGTCCAGCGAAACCCAAAACCATCAACAACAGCAACAACAATAAAGACCAACTGAAATGGCCAAAACAACAACAACAACAACAGCAACAGAAAGATAGAATACAACAGCAGCAACAACAACAAAAAAGGAGAGAAGAAAAAGACTTAAAACTACTTTAATTTATGGCGCACGCATTTCTGTGTTTAGTTTGAGTCCTGAGTTTTGTGTGTGTTTCCTTTTTTTTCTATTTTCTGTTTTTTTTTTTTGTCTTGGGCGCCGCCAAAGCAATCAGTCAACAACATGAGCAGGCAATCCAATTTAAAGACCCAACCGAACTCTACAGATTGTAATTCGTTTGTACTTTAAGAAAATACTTTTACTAATCACCCAGAAACACGACAACCCAGCAAATACTGCCAGCCAACAAAGAGAGTCATAGGAATGCCTAGAAAAAAAGTTAGTTACTCTTTAGTAATGCAAGCTTATCAATATTTTACAGTATTTCTGGACATAGCAAACTAAATGCCAACAATAAATATAAACAAAACCTATAAAATTAATATTTTTATAGTATTTCAAAGAAGTTAATGGGTTTTTAATGGCTACACTCGATAATAAAAAATTCATAAAGCTTAACCATTAAATGCAGAAAACAAAAAGGAAAGTAGGTAAAGCTTTGGTGCTTAAAGATTTATTTTAAAGTATCTTGAGCTGCTTAAGAGCAATGTTAAACCAACTTAAAATGAAATTCTTAGCTGAAATATTTTTCTCAAAATAACTTTTCTGTTTGGGTGGAAGCTAACCGAAGCGTTTTGGAACTGAATGTAGAACTAAATTGGAAGTTTTTTTATTTGTAGGTTCGACTGTAGTTTGTCACGGTACTCAAGTTAAATCTACATTAACAATTTATCTACCTGTTTACATGGTAAGGTGCATTGCTTTTTAAGACCTTTTTCAAACTCTCACATAACCTTTAAAATCCCTGAGCTTTATCAAAACTTAACGGATTTGCACATTCAGGGTTCTGGAATATTAAAATTTAAGTTTTCGTTAACAAGAAACATTTTTAAACAACATAAACATATTTTCTTCTAATATTTGTTACGTGTTTATCTATGCATCTCGCATTTAAATAACATTATGTTTTTGTTCTTTCATTTGCCAGATGTATTAGTGTTGTTTTATTTTATTTTTTTGTTGCTGATGTTGAAATGTAAACTTGTGAACTTGACTATAACCTGGAACTTGTGGTATGGGTAGAGAGACATTGAGGTCTGTCGCTCTATAATGAACGAAAAGTCAAAGTGAACTTCCCAAAGCGATTGTGTGTGTGTGTGGCTGTGACTTTTGCCTAGGCTTTATAGCTCGCTGACATATCTCTAGCTTTTTACCTCACAATCCCCCTCACCGTTCTCTCTCTCTTTCTCGCTTGTGTTCGCTTGCTGCGGCTCATTCTGTGCCCTGACAAGCGGGTAAATTATGCATAAGCGCACTACCCGCCACATTATATGACGAGGCAGAGACGTAGATATATATATATACGGCTGATGCAGCAGGCGGCTGCCAGGATTATGCATGACAGGCGGGGGTGGGTGATGCCCATACGAGTGTGTGTGTGTGTGTTTGTGTGTTTGGCGGTTAGGCAGCTCTCTTGTCAACGTACTCATCACATTTCTTCCGCACTTCAGTGTTTCCCCGACGCTACCCCCATGCCCAACACTCAACCTCTCCTCTATATATTTATGCGCACTAAAGCAAACAAACAGCAAAATATTTGTATGCTAAGCCAACACATGCGACGGCAGCTGCCACACGCCACCCAAAGCCCACAGCCCCCCCCGCCGCGTCTATTGCGGCTCAAGTATTTTGCATTGCTAAGCAGAAATTATAAATCAGGGCAATTGTTGAAGATTTGCAGCCGCATAACAAAATTTGCGCAGCACAGAAAAAAGAAGAGAACGAGAGAGAGATTGGGATACCAGATTCCAGGAATCCGTATGCCCGACACCCAACACAGCAACAACACTAACGGCACGCACACGCCTCGCTGCGGTTCTTTCAAGCTGGCTGCTTGTTGACTAACTGACTGACTAAGTGACTGACGGACAGACGGACGGATGGACGGACAATTGGAGGAACGCGGAACGTGCACAGGCAGGCAAATACTTTGGCGCGAAAGGACCAAAGTGAAAATAAAAATAATACAAATGTACGTGAAACGAAAGCGTACAAAAAAAATAAATATATATACGAATTTAACGAATATGAAAACAGAATGTGTGGAGGGAGAGAGATGAGAGATGAGATGCGAGTCGACGACTCGAAATCATAATTTAATTTAACGTATTTCTCGTTTACCCAAAAGAAGACAAGAAGACAAAAAATCACACTGAGTGGGATTTGCAGAAGGATCAAGGAGGGGAAGGGCGACAGCAGACCAGACCAGACAGACTAAGAGCAGCGGAAATAATGCGACGTTTAAAAGTGTAAAAGCCGTCAAGAAGAAGCAGCAGCAGCAGCAGCAACAGAAATAGTAACAGCAAGCAGCAAAGAAATATGTTGAAGTCAATCTTTTTTCTGGTGTTTTTTTTTTCGTTTTCGTTTTTCGGTGTGAGTCACTTTTGGTAATAGAATCGCGAAACGCTTTTCGCCAGCGATTTTAATTTTAGTAATGGAAGACAAAGGAAAGACGGCGATGCCCGACAACGAGACAGACAGTCGGACAAATAAGCTGCAGCTGCAGAGCAGAAGAACAAGAAGAAGACGACGACGAAGAAGGAGATAAACAGGAGATGAGCAAGAGAGTGAGGGGATTGGGATGTGTGTGTGTGTGTGTTTGTTGCCTCTTGAAGCTGAGATTTATTACGCCACGTTGCAGTTTGAAGTTGTCGGGCCACATAAATCTGTCAGGACAGCAAGCGCGGCGTCGACACTGGCTGCATGGGATGCGGAGGTTAAAGGGGAGGCAGATAAACGGGGTGGCGGCGATGGGTTTGCTCATGTTGTGGGATGCACAGCAAAAATTTACACATGATTGTTATTATTTAACGTTGTTGCTGCTGCAGTTGCAGTTGCTGTCATGCGGTTTTTTAAACGATTTTTATTAGTGGCAGCGCGTAAAGCGGAAATAACGGCCACGCGCTGTAAAAGTAGACAACACACACACACACGGACTCACACATGGACATACTGAATGCATTTTGCATGGCGTGCACGTAAATGACCGCCAACGATTTAAATTGTTATCCACCCTCTCGGTTTATTTTTTAATTCGTGAGCGTGTGTGTGTATGTGTGTGCGCCTTTGCGTGTATGTTGTCTGAAATCAAAATGCATTACGTATACGCAATAAAAATTACGTATACGTAATGTGTGACGCACATAACACAACACACAACAGTGAACAGAACACACACAACAACAACAACAACAACAACAACAAACTGGCGACTGCATTTTATGCGTGCCACGCATTATCATTTAACATTTCCTGTGCACAAAACGGGCCAAGCAGGATGTGGCAGGATGAGGCCAGGTCGCAGCCAACAGCATTCACAATCGCATTGCGAATGAGCAATGGTGAATGGTGAATGCAGTATGCGGGATGGCCAGGAGGCAGGGCGGGATAAGGCAACACTATTGATTGGCGATTGAGGCTAGATATATACACTGCCCCCATGGCCAGTGGCATTGTAAAAGCTGCCAAAGGGGATTTTTTGGCTCCCTCTTCTTTTTGTGTGTTTGGCTTGCAATCAAATTAGAATTTCAACAGAATATTGGCAAGTTTTATTTGGTAAATAAGCAAAGAAAATGGCTCAAAATGTTTATTAAAAGTGCGAGAAATCATAAAACAGCAAGTCATTGATGAAGAAAACGAAGCAAGTATCGAACTCAGTTTGCACAGTCGTATAAAAACAATCCGTTGTTAACGAAAGCTTTTTACGATCCAATACGCAGCTGACTTGACAGCAGTAAAACTTGATCTATCGTAATAGACAACAAACTGAGGAACTACAAGAAATGCACTTAAAGCTATGTTTATTTTGCTTTTGCTTAAGATTCACAAAAACTTAAACATTTAACATTTTTAGTTTATTCAAGACGTTTCCCCTGTTTACCTTGAAGTTGAAGGTAACTTACAATCTGTTCTCAGATTTACGCAAAAGCATTATTCTTCTTTGTTTTGCTCAAAAGCAAACGTTTTATTTTTTAATGCATTTCCCCAGTTGTTTCCGTAAGTCAAACGATTGTTTATTATTATTATTGTTGTTGGCATTACACACACATTGTTAATGCACTTTTCGTCTCTCTCGCTCGCTCTCTCTCTCTCTCGCACTTTCTGTGCATATATGTGTTTGCTTTTTGCCCCTCGCCTTAAGAACATCAAATATTTGCCTGCTTCTGGCAATTTTGCTTGCTTATGTTTTCCATTTTTCTTCTTTTTGGCTCGACGTATTTTCATATTTTTCATTTTTTTTTTTCGGTCTTTTCTCTTTTGCTCTGTCAACTAATCATATAGAAAGCACTCCCCGCTGTCAATCTGCTGCAGCAGCGACGGCCCGTCCCGTTTGCTTGCTTTGTTAACAATTTGGCACAATAATTTTGTAAATTATTGCGCATACGCCGCGTGTGTTTTGTCAACTTGAAGATTTTTGTGTGGTTGTCTTGTTTTCTGCAGAGAGACTTTGCACTTTGGGGGCCAAAAGATTGCCCTGGCCAGCCAGCTCATTTCCAGCGCAAATAAGCGTAAGTAAATTTATAAGACAAACAAACAAACAACAATAACAACAACGACACAAAACACAAAAAAAAAGTATAAGAAACTTGCAGCACCAGGACAGGTGGTCGCCAGGAGCAAAGAGAGAGGGGGGAGTGTGTGTTAGCTCCTGTCGTCACCGAGTCTAAAGCCAGGCCAAAGCCAAACAGCTTTAGGGGCTGACAGAGGCAGGCGGAGCAGCAACTTGGGCAATATTCATTCTGGTGGCAAACAAACACGCAGCAACAGCAACAGCAACAACTACAACTACAACACGTATAATAACGCTTTGGACGCTGCCATTTGTGGGCAAGCAGCTGCCCCACTTTTCACCTACCCCCACCATCCCCAAAACCTGCTACTGGCAACGCTAGTTGATGAACTTCGTGTTCAAGTTGTGTAGCACAAGAGTTGACGCCTGCTGCTGCTCTGTTGTTGTTGTTGCTGCTGCTTCTATCCCAATGCCGCCGCCAGCTGTAACACTGATAGCAATTCCAAGAGACAACAAGAGTTGAGAGTGGAGCGGCGGGGTAAAGAGGTGGGTGGAGAGGACAGCGTCGCCTCAGCGCTTTTCGTGAGTTTTTTTTTTGTTTTTTTGTTTTTCTTTCAGTTTATTTTACTTTCGTGTGACGGCAACAACAACAGTAGCAGCAGTCGCCGCAGTTTCACTTGGTTTGATTTTATTATGTTTTTCTTTTGGCACCACCAACACTCCCAACACCAACCCCAACCACACACACACACACACACATAGAGTCTATGAGTTTGCGAGTGCAAAAAGTAAAGAAGATTGCTCTGCTTTTTGGCCACATGCTGCCAAGTTCCTTCTTTATTTTATTTTATATATTTTTTGCTTATTTTCATGGTGCTGGTGCTGCCTTCTTTGTTATTTGACTACACATCGACAAGGCAAGCAGCCGCTGCTCTACTCTGACCTTTCTTGAGAAGATGGGGAGGGTTTGGGGTGCTACTCGTTTCCCCCCTTTTACAAAAGCCGTTACAATATCAAGTTAATTGTTTGAAATAAGTGCCGCCCAGCCGCCAGTTCCTAGGCTCTTGGGAGCCACGCCTATACACCCATCAAAGGGCCTTTTCTGCTGATGCTGCGGTTTCTTTTGTGTGCCCCTCGGTTTCTTGTGAGGCAACAACTACCCACATTTATAGTGTTGCGGTCTCTGTGTGTGTTCAAACCCCCTTCGTTTTATTATCAACTGTTGTGTTGTCAACGCCAGCTGCCCCCAGTTTTCAATTTGTTTTTTTTTGCCTCTTCTTTTCGCATTTTTTTCTTCTAGCCTGCCCCCAACATTCCACAAAATTGTTACTTTGACTGACTTTCGCCAGCGTCTGCTTCGTTTTCCATTTCTTCGTGTATTTGAAGTGCACTTTTCCGTACAACTTGAAATGAATCTAATAACTTGACTCTCTACACACAGACACAAACAAAGAAGCAGAGATAGAAACAGAACACACGCCAAAAACAATAGTTTTGACCATGCCGCAAGTTGCGTTGCAAAAGTTGCAAAAGCGGATTGTTGTCTTCGTTTTTCGCTAGTTTGTTGTCGAGTGCATATTTTTTTCCTTTTCTTTTTCTTCTTGTTTTCGTTCTGCCTTCCTTCTTTTGCACTTTTCTAGTTTCTTGCACTCAATTCAAATATATTTTTTTGTTTTGTGTTCTTTTTTTTTGCTTAGTTTTTAAGTTGGTAAAGCAAAAACGTTAACAGCTCCATTAGTGCAATTTATTTGTCTGACGTTGCCACTTTTAACCCACTCACACACACACACACACACTTGCGTTTTTTTGGCTTTTAAAGACAAAGGCTAAGGACAAAAGGCGGCTTTTGCTTTGCTTGTCAACTTGATTGTGTTTGCAATTTCATAAAATAACAAATTCTCAGGCCGACTTTTCTTTTGATTCCTTACTCTGTTGTGTTTTGTCTTGTCTTCTCTTGTCTTGGTGCCTTGTTGTTATTTTGTTGATTGCCGCCGGTGGTTGTCACTTGGCGCCTGCTTCCTCTGCTAAGTAACTCAAATGGAATGCGTTTGCAAATAATAGGTGTGAGTGTGAGTGTGTGAGGGGAGAGAAGATGCCACGTTTTCCATATAGATTGCCATATAAGAGTTGAGAACCTCATCATCCAGACTGCCTGCCTGCCTGCCTGCCTGCTGGCATGCCAAATTAAATTCACACTCACACAGACACACACGCATAAAATACCCGTAATTCAACACCCCGACAGCAAAGCTACTCCGCTGACTGATTGGTTTTGCCAGCAATCTTCCGTCTACACCCGGTTTCCTCACTTTTCCCTAGGCACATTGAAATGAGCTAAAAACCGTAGAACTTCTTCTGGGGAAACTTTCTCTCTCTGTCTCTGTCTCGCACGCTTTCTCTGAGATTTTGTAGCCCGTTGTCGACGTCGACATCTCAAGCGGCTCGTTGACATATTTGTATTGTATTCAATCGATGAATTTCTGCCAAGCTAGCGCGAAGTCAAGGCTGCTTTGGTTTGCTCCTGCTGCTCCTGCTGCTGCTGCTTTTACCCTTAAGGGAAAATGACTTATTTTCTTACGCACACATTTGTGAGGCAGCTCAACGCTTTCTGTCGACGCTCAAGCAGCTGTCCCGGCATGCTGCCTGCCTGCCTGCCTGCCTTCCTTGGGCTCCAGCTTGATTGCTTGTGCGTCGACATTCGTCCTGGCAAAATGATGTAAAAAAAAAAACGTGAAGAAGAAAACAAAAAGCAACAGCAGAGCGCAACAAAAAAACGAAGAAGAAAACTTTTCGCCGCACACATTTTTTACTTGGCTGCCTGTCGACGTTTTCCCGTTGATATTAAAATTTTAATAAACCCACGCACGCTGACTGCCTGACTGTGTTCCCCTCCCCCGCCTTACTGCCTGCCATCTGCTCATCTTCTGCTTGTTGCACTTGACGGAAACGCGTCAGTTGTGCTTCCCAACCAGTTCTTCCAGCTTTCATTCCCGTGTTATGCTTGTGTGTGTTTGTGTGTGTGGCACGCACATTTCGATGCGGCGACGCGTAAAACGAATACGTCGTATTTTGTGTGATTGCCACAACCCCGACCTCATGCCCTTACCCTTCCCACACACACTGTGTACTCATTGCGCCTTTGTGCCTGTGCTTGTGCTTGTGCTTCTTGAGTCCCCAGCTGGGGGAGCACTGACAATGCCAGCGATTTTTGTGTCGCACGTGAAACATGTTGATAAATCAAATCTCAACACAGTCAATGCCAATGCCAATTTGGCTGACAATTGCTTTTGGTTTTTGCTTTTGATTTGCGGCTTTCCTCCTTCGGGTTTTTTTTCTCCCTCTTCTTTTTCCATCTTTTTGTCATTGTTGATTCTCTGAGTGCTTCGCATCTGCATGGTAGCTAATTGCTTGTGGCTACCCGCTCATTCACTCATCCACTTTACTACCACACACACACACACCAGCAACCACCACCACCACCCCCACCCACACCCATGCCAACCACCCACACATGATGCCTGAGCTTCATTGTGACAGTTTTATGGGGAAAGGAAGGCGTTGCCTAAGCCCCTCAAGCAGCGCTTAACGCCAGCTGCAAAAAGGACCAACCAACAAGGAACTCCTGGACCCGCTGGCTTTCCCTCCATTATTATGGACTGACTTCCAGACTTGTTGTTGCCACTGTGTGTATGTGTGTAAGCAGTCGGATGAGCTGTGTTATACGCCAGCTGATCCACTCGCAAATACGCCAAAGTCAACGAAATAGCAAAGTACCTAACACCATACCGAAGTGGCAGCGGCAGTGGCAGTGGGGGCAAAGTGAAAGAAATACAAACGTAGGCGCCACTTGAGGCTATTATTGTTATTCAATTAGCAAGTGTGAGCTCTGGGTAAATGCAATAATATTTAAATGCATAATGTAATAGCTAAGAAAA
This sequence comes from Scaptomyza pallida, assembly GCA_018152965.1. Taxonomy (NCBI): domain Eukaryota; kingdom Metazoa; phylum Arthropoda; class Insecta; order Diptera; family Drosophilidae; genus Scaptomyza; species Scaptomyza pallida. Next base: position 5,130,008 of record JAECXP010000107.1, read on the forward strand.
TTGAATTTCAAGTTGAAAATACTTTCAATTATTAATAGCAAGCAAGGCTTTAATTTTGCCAACATTTCAACTTGAGAATATTTGAGCATTTTACTGTCAACCCACTTAAGCCTTGTAAAATCCATTATAACAACTATTTCACTTTGACTTTTTTTTGTGTCTGTGTGCTGTTGGTAAGCTACGACATTTGATAATCCTACTGCTACTGCTGCTTAGGGTTTTGTCACTATAAATTGGCTTTGCGGTTCGTTTGGCCAGTCAGACCCAGATGCGAATAAGACCTTAAGGCCTTTAAAAACAACAAGCGGTTAAGGCTAAGAAAACGAACAAACGAACGAACGAACGAATGGCAGCAAACTGCCAAAATTAAATCAAATCAAATAAAATAGTTAGTAAATAATAAAACAGTCGAGAGTCGAGTGCTGAAGTGGATGGCAGTTTAATGCTCGTTTACGTTTCGCCCAGGCTTTTATGGCCCCAGCCATAGTACAGAATTTTATTATACTTCTCGTCTTTTTAGATCTGACTGCTTTTCTTTCAACTTGAGCAAGGCGGCTCGGCACGGTTCGACTTGGAGCAGTCAACAAACCATTAAACTCAAGTGTTTACCACAAGCCCAAACTCACTACTAGACACAAATCTAAACTGGCAGTTAGACAAGCACCAAAGACGACGCCCAATGCTCCAGCTTCTAGCATCAGCTAATGTGGCTTACGACTTATACGAATGTTACGCCAACACTACGACTACCACTTACAAACAGACATCATCAATAGGTGTGTATGTAGGTGGTGGCCTGACATTTACAGTGCACACACACACACACACACACACATACACATATATATTGCACCACTTGAGAAAGCGAGCGAGTTACTCAGGCCATGGTGGTGGTGGGTTACTGGATATTTATGGGGCAGGCATCGTTGTTGGAATATTTGATGAAGATTTGGCAGTTAAATTTAACTGACAACTTAAGCAATGCTTAACTCTAAGCTCTGCTGATAACATATGAGCGGATTTTGCCGAGCGTTGCAAATAAAATATATCTTAAGATAAAGTGGAAAAAAGGAGTTGATAAGGCATAAAATAGGGAGAGAGCTGCGTACCAAAACTAATTTCATATCCTTAAAACTTCAACTACAAGTTGATTAACTTTATTTTTACGGAGGGTCTGGCAACAAACAGCAATGAAACAACACTTCAAGTTGTTTCAACTTTTTTGATATAATTTTACAAATTTTGACCTACACTCGAGATTGAGCAAGTTGCGTTAACGTTAACTTGCTTGCGTTCAGTTTGATGGCTTAAATAGAGTCATAATGCCGCACATTTATCAGACAACAGCTGTAGGCTGCTATCTAGGCTATATCTGTTGTGAGTTGAGTTTAGAGGACGTAAAAGTAAACCGCACTATAAATACTAACATTGATATTTCAACTTATTTATGGCCACTTTTCGATGAGCCTTTATTCGTGTTTACAGCTGTGCTATAAAGTTTATGGCTAGCCCGAGAGTGAGAAAGTCCTGCGGGTAGAAGGTGCCAGGAGCAGGAAAGTTGCGTTTGAGACACGCGAATTGTGAACGCGCGGTGCGTAATTATTTTTATGACATTTTTCTTGTGTTTGTATTGGTTGTAAGTGTAGAGCAGGTGTGTGTGTGTGTGTGTGCGTGTGTTGCCAGTGCTTTGTCCTTTTTGTCCGAGGCGTCGACATCGTCGTCGTTGTAGTCGTCCGTGTTGAAGTGTTGGCGTTTGCCAAACAAATTAAAAGCAAATTATAAGCAACGATATTATAAACAAGCAACACGAGGCAAAGCGTTGCACAACAGTTTTAGATCCTGCTGGATAGCAAGGATAGCTGGAATTTTAATTTCTGTGTTGCTCGGTGTGCCCCCTGGCTGCCACTTAAAACGATTTACTTGCCAAATCTTATAAACGACACGGTTGTAATGAATGAATGAATGGGCACAGGTGAGAAACGTGTGGCACCCCAAGCAATGCCAAGGGATGCAAGCAAGCAGCGATGCCTTCAATTTTTTATTTTTTTGTTTTTTTTTTAGAGCTGGGTGCGAAACGTGCCTGACGTTGGACATAAATTAATTTATTGCGTGCGAAGCAAAATATGTAAAAATAATTGCCAAAGGAGAAACAAAGACGACGACGAAAAAACAAATGGTACAAAAATAATTCATATTGCATACTTTTGAGGGCAAAAGGAGCCAAAGCAAAACTTTCACATTCACATTAAGTCGCCCAGAAAAACAAAATAACATTAATAATTAAGCAATGTCTTGAGTTTTGGGCACGGATTGAGTTAGGGATTTTTTGGGGTACTTACAACGAGTTTCTTTGTTGGAATTGTGGCGGTTTGCGCGGACAGCGGCGTCGGCGTCAGTGGCGGCGCTGCAACGGCGGCTGCTGTCACTGGCGGACTAATCGCTTTAATTGTCGCCGGCGCTGGCAGCGTTTGCAACGGCGGAAGCGGCGGCGGCTGCTGAAATAACTCCGCTGGCTGCTTCACGTAAAACAGATTTACTCCAAAGTGTGAAATTTTGATTGAATTTATAGCAACACTGTCGACAGGAAAATGTGTTTGGAAGCGCCGAACAAACCGTCGGCCAAAATCAAAGTTGCACGCTTACGTTTCTCTGCTTGTATGCTTCAAATGTTTGTTGTTGCTTGCCGCTTCAAGTGTTTGATAGCTTGTTTGTTATTGTTTCTTGCGTTTGTTTTTGGGTTCGTTGTTGTTGATTTTTTATGTACTTTTTAATCGCTATGTTTCACAACTAATTGAGAAGCTCTTGAAATTGCCGTTTAACTAATTGCATTTGTTTATGTTTATGTTTTTAATTTGTAATAATTCCTTTACACTACTAAAGCTCAACGTAAGACAGCGGGGTTTTATGTTTTTGTTTTGTTTTTGTTATTTATAAATTTGGTGTCCTGCAAAGTGATTCTGCTGCTGCCTCTTTCTTATTGCGTATCTGATTTGATTTGTATGTTTTGTTGATTGCACTTGAACGCGTTGCGAATCACGTGAATAAAAATCTCGCTACTGTGTTAAACGCGTCGTTGTCGTCTACCGAAAAGATTCGCCGCTATTGACAATAAATTGAACTCGGTTCTGTGTGTGCTTGTTGAGAATTCGAGAATTGATTTCCTTCTTGTTGTTGTTGTTGTTGTGATTTCTTTTTTTGGGGGAGAACTTGACTACAATTGCTGTTTGCTGTTGCTTTGCGCTTGTTGGTTTTGCTTTGTTTTCACTAGGCTACTTTTGCACGGCTAAGGAACAGAACGCAACGACTGCTGGACTCGCTTGTCTGATAACGACTGAAGGACTCTCGCGAATTGCGTAGGATTTTTAGCAAAAGCAAAAACTCTGCCACCAACACCAGCCGCAGTAGCAACAGCGGCGGCAGCAGCAGCAACGTTGACGTCAGCAGCGGCAGCGTCCTGGCAGCGGCAGAAGCGCAGAAGCATTACAACAACGGAAGCGACTAACAGCAGCGCCACAGGCAGCACGAGAGCGTGAGCACGCCAGAGCGGGAGAGCAATATGGTGTGTGAGCGAGTAAGCATGAGGTTGAGAGAAACATCGTTGACTATGAGAGAGAGAGCGAACGAAAAAGGCTTGCACTCGTGTGCACCCCCGCATATAGTGTTTACGAACGAAACGAAGACTGTTAAAAACTGTTTGTTGTAGCCGTACTATATGCGGGCCAGTTGGCCAGGGTTGTCAGGTTTGTGTTATGTATGCTATGTTAGCTTAAGCTCTGTTAAACTTAGAAGAAGATCATATAGGGCAAATGGAATACGTTTTGGCATTGTTTTTAAGTAATGTTTTAACTGTCAATCTTATGCTAAGCAAGTAGTTTTGTTTAATTTAATTTTTTTTTGCTTAATTTAAGATTTTTGTTATGGATTCAAGACGTAACTTTTATGTGATTTTTTCAATCGTTTTCCATCAATCGAAATCAAAAATGTACATTGCGCCTTTTAGGTATGCAACACTTTTCATGCAAAGTGTCAGCATCGATCGATGCTGTTAGCTCTGTTAGTGGGATGCTGTTAGCCAAACGCAGTTTGTCTTTAACAGCTACCCCTACCCCAAGCACAAGCAGCCCCTTCAAAACAGTCCCCGGCTGCCCTCTCCTTGCCTAGACGGTCGCACAATGTTGCAATCACACACAAAACAGTCTCTAAAAATTCACTTTCACAAGCTGAAATGACTTAACAGAGAGAGCGCTAATTGCAACAGGAGAGCCAGCTACCAGCACATACATACATACACATACTATGTGTGTGTGTGTGTAGAAAGAGAGATGGGGCAAGAGCGAGAGAGCAAGCTTCTGCTGTTGCTGCCACAGCTACTGCTGCTGCTTGGAGAGTTGAAAAATCTACGCGCGTCATTGTTGCACCTTTATGTTTGTTTTCGTGGGTGGCCCGAGCGCACCGCACGGCAGTTGAAAAGAGATGCGAGATGGATGATGGGAATGGCGCAAACAAACAACAATAGCAAAATTGTAACCTCTATAGAGGGTGTCCACTGCCCGCCTCTTGTTGTTGTTGTTGTTGTTGTTGCTATTGATGTTGCTGTTGTAGCTTGTAGGCCTGAAGGCGGCCTCCTTAATGATGTTGAATGTTGCATGTTGCCTGTTTTAGTTGTTGTTGTTGTTGTTGTACCTTTGGCAAGGTGAGGCAGCCCTTTTGTGCGTGGCAGTTATGAATGCTGCTTTGCATAGTTAATAATTAATAGTGCGTCATTATCAACAATGATGATGATTATCATCAAAGGCAACATCATAATTGCCTTGCGCCATCGTCCCTAAAAACACACACACACACACTCGCACACACACACACACACACACACTGTTGGTGAAAGTGTCAACTTGACATTGCCTGGAGTGCACGCGGCACCGCTCACACATAGCAGCACACTCACACACAAACACACACACACATACATACATATGCGGCGCGGCACTTGCGTCAAATATTTTGTTGCCTACCGCCCCGGGGGCAGAGCCTTTTGTTATTGTTGTTGTTGTTGCCTACGTTTGCTGACAACGCCAAAATCGAAAAAAACAAAAACGCTCGCAGCGTCACTTGTCTGAGCAAAATTTCCCTCGAAAAATGTGCCACACGGCAACTCTCTGGCTCTCGCTCTCGCTGCGTCGGCGCCGTTGCCAGCTTTACCCCAGTTTCGCAGTCAGCGGCAACAGCGCTGTCAACGTCGACAGCGACTGCAGCAGCGGCTGCTGGCTGCCATGGCAGCTTTATCAGTGCCATGAAATGTTGTTCCCGGAAAATAACCCAAAGGAAATGCTTCACACACACAAACACACACGCACACACAAGCATACACATATGTGTGTGAGCAGTAGTAGTAGTAGCAGCAGCAATAACTGTGTAGATGTAAATCCTGGTTTGTTTCATTTGCCGATTTTGAAGCTGCTGCCGCTTGCTGCTTGCCGCTCGCCGCATGCCCCATGCCGTTGCTCTGGCGAACTCTGCAGCCGGCGGCACTAACTTTGTACGCTTGATGATGATAATAATGTTGCCCCTTTTGGCTTTTGCCAGGAACCAGGAGCCAGCCAACCAACCAGCCAGCCAGCCACAAAAGCCAGACATCGTCTATGGAAATTCGTACGCCGATTTTCGAGCGATTGCAATTGATTTGTAATGTATTTCATTGTTGTGTGTACGAATGAGAGTGTGTGTGTGTGTGTGTGTGTGTGTGCGGGTGAGGTTATAAAATTTGTATTGATTATTTCGATTGGCTTTGTTCGCTGGCTGCGCTTTGTTCGCCTCATCTAATGATAGCTATGGGGGCATTAAAAATGTCAAAGCTGACATTTCTGCACACTACAACTGTTTGGGTAATATTGCTAAAGGGAGCGGGAGGGGGGGGGGGGCTGTTGTGGAGGGTGCTTAGGATTAGTACTAGTGTACAAATAAATAAATATGTATATATGTATAAATATAAATGTAGACGTTTGTGTGTGTGCAAGACTAACGCCGCCTAGACACGCATCTTAACTGAAGTAGGATATAGGAGAAGGACCTCGACTCGACGACTGGGGAGTTGGCATGTGTACAAGTCAATTATGGGTCAAAATCCACACAGGAGTTGTGGGCACAGCCAAAACACTTGACGCTCTCGCGCTGCTCGCACAATTTTATGAGGCTCCTTGGCCATTGTAAGATGAGAGATGTGTGCAAAGGGGACCCAAACAAGAAAAGAAAATGCTAAGGATCCTTTATATGTGTGTGTGTGTTGCAAATGAAACATGTTTGGTTTTATCGCATTTATTGACGACTCCATGGGGACGCTTTCGTTCGTTCGCTCGCCTGAATGTCAGTCCGTCAGTTCGACAAGATCAAACAATGGATATGCTGCCGCTCCAGATGCTGCTGCTGCCCTTTCCGTTTGCCTTCCCCGCTCAAATTGCGCTATCGAGCAGCTCAAAACAGCCACATAAAAAGATTATTTTATGCATGTATGTGTTTTTGTGTGTGTGTTGATATGGGAAATCTAGGCTAGGTTATTGTATATATGGTTTGTGAGTGGGTAGGGGGCGTAGCGGGGCAATTCGTATGCGAGTGTGTTGCATGGAAAATTGAAATGTATGTGAACAACTTTGGTATTCTTGCGAATATTTGTAGAATGTATCAACGATAAATACCAACATGAATGGAAAATAGCATTTCGCAACAATTGCGAAATCGGATTTTCATTGAAATTCTTTGCTCAGTTCTACAGTAGCCCACTTGTTGACGTATACTCAATATTAATTAGAGTTTGCAAAAGATTTTCACAGAAAACTTAGATAAACCGGAAGAGTTAAGTGCCAGTTGGTTGAATACTTAAAAGTATGAAATCATTTTGAATTGTTTGCCATATTTTTCGGTGCATTCGCATTTAAATGAAAATAATCATCACTATTTTAACCAAAAAAATGTGTATGTTGCTTTCTCACATTTTATGGCTTAAACGAAATCTAAAAGCACTCAAGTTGCGTTAAGCCACAAAACAATACTTGATATGAATAACTTATTTAGTCATTCCACAGGCTAGACATCTACATGACTACTTAACATTCTCGCATACACTTGTGCAATGCACACACACACCCACCCACCCGATCCTTCCTCTCTCTTTCGCACTCTTTCGCACTCACTTTAAGCCAGTCAGGCAAGTAACTGCTTCAATCCCCCTTCGCCTTCGCACACACTCTGTTGGTTTGTCCAGCAGCAACATTTAAGCAATTTCGCTTGTTAAAAGCTTACGCCGCGCACTTTACTTTAAACCACACTAACAAATGCCACTTCATTCAGCAGATATTTGCGGCCAACAACAGCAGCAGCAGCACTAGTGGCAAAAACATAGCGCCACACACATACACATACACACAGACACATATGCGAAATCACACACATCCTTTTGCCATCAATTCTCTAAGCACAAACAAACAGGCGAGCCACACACTCGTACACACACATACGTAGAGAGATACTCACACACGCATGCAGCAACACGCAAAGCTCTTTTCACTACAAAACGGAAGTACATAGAAGCAGCAGCAGCAGCAGCCAGCCAAAAACACAAAAAAAAAAAAAATATATATAGTGGAGAAAAACTCACACACAGACAATGCATAGAGGGAGAGAATAGAGAGCTAGGAAAAACCTGCGAGCTTATAGAAAAATACTGTGGCACAAACTACACACACACAGAGAAGCTCACACACGAGCAAAAGCAAAGCAAGATATTCATTCTATCGTAAAATAGGTAAGCAACAGCATTTGTATATGTGTATGTGTGTGTGTGTAAAAAACAAGCGCCAACGCTCTGGTCAACGGATAACAAAACATAAATAATAACGACAGGAGCAGAGGTAAGAAAGGGAATCAGCACACACACACACACAAGGTAATGGCAGCCAAGGCTGCTGGGAACTGCCACAGGGGCAACAACAACAACAACTAGCTTCAGATACAGTTTCCAGGAAAGCATAACCATAGCCCAAAGCAACAGAAACAAACACCTACCAAAAAAAAAAAAGAATGGCAGAAGGCTACAGGTAACTGAAAACTAAATGAGATCAGTCGAGTTAAGACTGCAAAAATATCTGTTACTAATCACAAAAGCAACGAACACAACAACAACGACAAAAAAATGTTAAAGTTATAAAGCAACAAGTGTTGAAAAAACTTGCAGGAAAAAATTGCTTCGAAAAAAATGGTTCGAAGAAAAGTGTTAAAACTTTTTCATTTTAAGGTGAAAACATTCAAAAAAAATTCCTTAAGTAATGTATCTATGTTTATTTTTATTACTAAAGCAATGCATAAAGAAAAAAGTTGAAATTTTTTTGGTATTTCCAAAGCACTTAACTAGTTTTAGCTTTGCCCATTTAAAGAACTCTTGAAAAACTCAAACCTTAGTTCTTTAAACTTAATCAAAAATTATATAAAAAATATTTCTCTTGGCAATAGCATTTTTCTTTCTTTTTTTTTTTTGTTGTTGCTGCTGTTGCTCTTGGACATTTATAATGCATAGTGGGCCAATTTCAGTTCAATTTATTTCTGTTTGCCCGAGCCTTAACTCACTTCCTGGATCCTGCTGGGTGACTTACTTACTAACAGGCCATCGCAGCCATAATGGCCACGTCGTATCGGTTTCCTGAAAGATGAAAAAAAAAGAACCGAAACACAACACGCGCCCGGCCAATGCCAAAAACTGCCAACCTCAGTACAGGAAAGCGCCAATGCCATGGAGAATAATGTGAATGCGAACAACGCGCATATAACTCATTTATTTATTTACTATATACACACACACACACACATACATAAGCATATGCGATACACACACACACACACAGACATATCGCTGTGCTTGCGTGCAGTGAAGCTTGAGTTTGATTTAATAGTTTATTAAGATACGCGCAGCAAGTGAAGATTAAGGCGATGCGGATTCGCTCGAACGGTGGTTGTTTTGGCGCACTTAAATGTGACGACCACTGGATTTTGGCCTGTGGTTTATGGGCTTTAAGCAGTCGGCATAAATAGATTTTGCTGTTGTTGTTGTTGTTGCTGGTTTGTTGGTTGGTTTGTTGCTCTGGTTTGGTTTGGTTGTTGTTGCTTGTGAATTGCGAGCATTTTGGAATGTTTGCAGAGATTGGAATTAAAGAGTCATGGCGTATAGATCTCATTAGTCGTCTGAGATAACCATAATAATTTAGCTTATCCAAACAATTGGTGAAATGGTGTGGAACATTGGAAATGCTAGATTGAACATGGCCTCAAGAAATAATTGCATATGAATTACATTCACAAAAGCAATCAAAATGCTTTGATTAAGCCAAGAAATTGTTTGAAAAAATGATTATTGTTTCACACTTAAACATGAAATTCTTGTTATGAGCGAAAAAATGATTAACAATTTGAACAATAAAATAATTTAATTAAATCACATGCTGTTATTTATGGTGTCTGCAACTATTAATAAAAAATGTATATATAAAACTGGCATTTATTTTTAGGCAATAATATGGTATTTATATGAAATTTATGGTATATTTGATTGAGTATTTATCGCTTCATACAATTTGGTATTTAACATTGAATATTTTTAGCTATTTATTTGCACACACACACACATAATACGAACACGCATATCACATATCACACAGCACATTTATTGCGCAATTTTCATTGCCGTCGCATTTGCTGCCGACTCATTTTAAAAGCCCATAAATTAATATTTTCACGCTTTAAATGCCGTGAACACACACATACACACACACAGACACGCACACCCGTCTAAGATATGTATGTGTGTGTGTGAGTGAGAGTTGGCAGCGATTAAAATTGCTGTTAATGACAAGCGAATGTTATAAATTACAGCAATGAAGCAATTTTTTGCTGTCTGCCTGACATGGCACCGGGGCCAAAGTTGATGACTGTCTGTGTGTGTCTGTTTGTATGTGTGTGTGTGTGTGTTTGACTGCCTGTAGCAGACACAAAGTTTGCCTAATTATTTAAGATCAACGCTGCTACAGCTGCCATTTCAAGTCAACGACAAGAAAGCAACAGCAACAACAACAGCAGCAGCAGCAGCTAAATGCGGAAAGATGAAAAACCAAACAATGAAAATTGAACTCCGTTGTCGCTGATGAGGCATCCAGCATCAATGGATGGTGAAACCAGGAGGCCGGCTCTTTGATAATGATGTTGTCTCTGTTTCAGCTGTTATTAATGATGCCCCATATGAGGCAGAGGCAGAGGCAAAGCAAACACTCACACACATACATACGCAGGCACACGGACATACACCTAAAAGCTTGGGGTCTAAATTGAGGTTGAGGTTGTGCCAAAGCGAGATAGGAATGAGACAGAGAGAGAGAGAGAGAAAAAGGAGTCGAGTCGAGTGGTTTGAGTGTATCCATTGCCTTAAAATTATGCGCCATATTTTCTGTCAGCATTTTGGCTCGTCGCTTAGGCGGATGTCGGATGTGGTGGCCACCAGCTGAGCGAGTGGGTTGCAGTCTAAGTGGGTGGTGGTGGGTGGTGGCAGATGGCAGGTGGGTTTTGATGTAGGTGCTGTGGTTAACGTACGCTAGCGCCAGAAATGAACGATTGAACCCACAACACGGCATACAACGACAACACACACACACATACGCACTGAGAAATCAATGTGTGTGATTTGCCAATTATGTGGGTTATACATGTACGTCACTCGATGTATATGTGCGAGTGTGTGTGTGTGTGTGTGTCTGTGGCTGCGTTTGGCTCGTCATTAGCGCGTTTCCATTTCCGGCAGACGGTAGAAGGCAACAGCAAACGGCAGCAAAAGGAGGCTTCATCCGAAGAGTTTGGTGGCATTGGTTGTCAATTTCATAAGCAATTTACGCAGCGACAGAGTTCGATTTGCCAACTGTTGATGCCGCCTCGCGTCAAATGGCAAATAGGCTGAATAGGTAAAGAGGGTGGGGTCGGAGGCAAATGGTAATGGGCAACTTCAAACTGTAGATGCTTTGAATATTTGACTGTTTACCCATCAACGCCGGCGCCTAATTAACTAATTTTGTGTCGAGCCCATTGGAAGCAGCCAAAATTTGGAGAAGCGAGGTCGCGAAGCAGGGGTCAACTCCATCGTTATTGCCAACATTCCTATTCCTATTCTTTGTTGTTGTTGTTGCTGTTGCTGTTTGAAACTGATGCGTTGCGCCATTGTCCTAATTATTGTCCTGCCATAAACAACTAACAGACGCAGAGCAGAGTAGCAGCAAAGCAAAAGCAACAGCAACAGCAACAACATTGTCGAACGATTCACCCTCACAAGCCGAAGCAAGACAAAAGTAATGGCCGCTATAATTCACAGTTACTTATTGTTTATCTGTTCGTTTGCTCAGCTCGATGTGCTCCATAACTTAAATGGTCGCAACAGCAACACCAACAACTAACTAGAGATGAGTGCAGCACGAATCACGAATTAATTAGACAAAGGATGATATAAATTAGGAAGAAGAAGCACATAAGATGTCTTAGAGTGCGTTAAGCTTTAGAGAATCAGGTTTATACTTATACTCTTTCGGAAATTGCATCACTGAAGCGATTTTCAACACGCTGCCATCGCTAGCCTAACAAGGAATTCCTCTGCCTCAGTGTTTTGTGTCCTTTTGGCTGGTTCGATTTTATGGTTTTGCAAAGGGTGGCAAGATATTTGCTACGTTTGAGATCTCAGTGTGCCTGCATGTTGGGGCTCTGTCTCTGTGATTTAAATGATGCGAATTAATTTGAAAATTTCTCAATGTTTCCTTGCACAACCTGGCCAGGACGAACGAACAAACGAACAAGGAAACGAACGAACGGCAGTTGTAAATGTTTAAAGCGGCAAACAGGGCCAAGGAAAATCACTGCACACATTCATACATACAAATAACCGAAAAACACAAAAACAAAATGAAAAAAGATGAAGAGGAGAATGAGAAGAAAAAAAAAACGTTACCATAACTATGTGCGGCCAGCAAAAGGAAACGAACAACAATGCAACAACCAAAAAAAGCTGAGGCCGGGACTCACGAGCAGATTGCGCAGCAACAAAAAGAAAAAAAAACACATCATAGTTGAAGAGCTGAAAAGGGAGTGGTGTAGAGGGGGGCAACAATGAGCAGCAACCACATTGGTGGCAAACTGGCTGTTGGGGCATTGGGCAAAAGTTTAAACAACTATTTATTATGAAATACAACAAAAAAGCAACAAATAACGAGCCGGAAAAAAAAGAAAGAACTATTTAACACACATTCAAACACACACACACACATACACAACAGACAACAGTTGAATGCGAAGGCGGGGTGGCATCCATCGGTGGCGACTCTCTCTCTGCGGCAAGCCTTTGAAGCAGCAGCGCCAGGAATTGAATGGGTCTGAAACCATCCATATCAGCATCCATCCCACATCCACATACATATCCAGTTGGCGGGCAAAGCCGCCAGCGTTGTTGGAGTTTGGAGCTGTGGCATTTGGAGAGGCGGGGGGATGAGCGCGCGCTCTCTGAAGAACCAAAGGAGCAACTTTTACGTGAAAATGTTCAAAATTTAATCAAATTAAAGTGAATGCGCCGCAGGCGAACATATTTCGCACGCGCCTGGCGAGAGAAACGCTGCAGCCGCCGCCGACGCCGTCGCCGCCGCCGCCAAAGCCTGGCCAGGATGTGGCATGAGGCAGAGGCTCAAAACAAGTGAAAGAAGATGAGGCGGATGGCAGACGTTTTTCAGGCAGCAAGTTTAATATGTAAATTGTTTTTGTTGCTTGATGTTGTTGCTGTTGTTGTTGGTGGTGGTGGTGGTGGGGCAGTGTGGGGTGGGGTTGGGCTGCTATAGCTCGACATTAAGTGGTTATCATAGCCATTTATGAGGCTGTTAAAAAGTATCTCATTAAACATAAATGGGCAAAAGCGGCAAGCGGAACGGAAAACGGCAAACGCGCAAAACAACACTCAACTAGAACGGGATAATAGATACTCAAGCGTGTGACAGAGACAGAAGAGAGAAAGAGAAAGAGAGAGCGGATGATGCGTGGTGCAACAAATTAAAGCACAAACTATTTTACGTTGCGACAACAAGCCACAATCGAGATTGCAAAGCCACCCACAGCTAACTCTCCTCTCTCTCTCTCTCTTTCTCTCGCTCTCTTTCTCTCCATATATATAACAAAAAAGGACCCGGCACACATATTCTACCAAAATTCCGTTTACCTGTCAAACTTTTGCCATTTGTGGCCAACATATTTTGAAGTTAGCCCCAGCGTGCCACACACCATCCAGTTTAGCAACAACAACAACAACATATTTGTTGCGCCCCAATTCAAGTTAGAGACAGAGCCACGTTTATGCCTAAACTTTGTCAATTATTTGCGGATTTAACATTTGTTGCTTGTGCGGATTTTGATTTTTGATTTGAGTTTAAAAAGGCATTGAGAACAACAACAACAACAACAACAACAACCACCAACAACAGCAATTTGCATTGGACAACAACATTAGAATTCTCATTTAATGCCATCATGCGACAGCAAATTGTTAAAATGGAATTTCATGAAACTTTAACATAAGCTTTAGTTTCTAATGAACAGCTCAATTCTCTCCAAAAATAAATATGTAGTGTATTATGGGAGTACTAAAGCTTTGGATTTAAAACTTAAAACTTAACTTTTGTTGTTGTTGAAAGTCTGCATTTAGCATTCATTTAAATGAGACAATATCGTAATTTTATATATTTATAACCATAGTTATTCTCTTTGCAAACTGTCCATTATAGCACTTTTCCATAGCAAGGCAATATAATCATTATTGTTATATCCTGTACTTGAATGTAGATGGGGCATAAATGTTTTAAAAACTATTTAGTTGGACTTAGTCATGTCTATCTTAAAAGTTATGAATGTAGAAGATGCCGTTCTATTTTTATATTTTTAATCTTGGAACTTTGATTTAATTTCGAACATGACAAGAATTTATTCCTTAAAATGTTCAATTTCATCTCTAAGTTCCAAAGTATCTTACAGTCTAACAAAACAGAGTCTTCACATTTTTTTGGACCTGTTCTGCATTTACAAGAATTTCAATATTGTTTTTATGATTTTTCGTCAATATATGCATATCAAATAACTATCAATGCCACTCCCAGATGTCAAAATCTCGCAACAAATTATCAGCAGCAACGTCAATAGCACCTGCTGCCCAGGAAAAACCAGCTACCCTATCAACACAAAAAAAGACGCAAAAATAAAACAGACAGCGTATATTGGCAGAAAAAATATGATAGTTGACGCTGACGACAATGACAAGGACGAGCAGAAGGTGGAGATGGAGGCTGACAACAAGCAAACGCTGCAATTTTGCAATTTGATTATTTTGCAAAGCAAAATATATATATAGAAATATAGAAAGTGTAGGTTGAATGGCAAGGGTCAGGTGCAAGAGACAAGAAGAGCCGAGGGGTAGAGGGGCAGGGAGCATGGTTCATAGTTCAAGGGGGCAAAACAGCACCTGGCAATCTCTCTCTAAAAAATATAAAAACGGGTGACATTGTTGGCTGCCGTTTATTATGCGTAGCTCTGAACAAGTTTGCGAAAGTAATAAAGCCACAAAAGTTCAACTTCAATTGAAATAAATTAATTTCAACATTCGGACTGACAGCGCCAACTAACTGACAATTACACACACCCTCGCACACCCCCACCCCCACACACACACACACACATACAGTGTAGAGTGGCAGTCACATGCTCAGCGGTTGGCCCCGCTGCCTGAAATAGTTGAGTAACTTTTCACTTTTATACTTCACTTTATATTATTTTTTTTTTTCGTTTTCATTGTATATTTTTGGTTTGGCTTTTACTTGCTTTGCTGCCACAGTGAGCCAGCCTGCCGTGCCTTTTGTTGTAAATGTAAAATAATAACGACAAAATTGCACTTTCAACTTTTGAGTTTTTTTTTTGCGTTCTCTCCTTTGTGTAGCGCTCTCACTCTTGCATTCTTGCTGTCTCTATCTGTGTCTCTGGTGTGTTAGTTTGGGGCAGCAAGCAAGCGAGCGCGCGCTCCATTGTCTGTGTGCAAAAGTTGAATTAATCGCCACGTTGCTCGCCCGCCCCGCCTCCCCGCCGCATACTCGAAGAATACCTATTGGGCATTCTCACTCTCTCTTTTTCTCTCTGTCTTGTCTGCAACTGCAGTCAGACGCATACTTTCCACATAGTTTGGCTGCCTCAACGACTGTTTCATCTTGATTGATTACATATTTTACAAGTTATTGCACACTCGGTGAGTGAGGGGCGGAGCGGGGCGGGGCGGGTGTGGTTGGGTGTGGGACTGACTAGGCGAGAAACACACGTATTTATTAGATTTATGGCTTGCTTTTCAACATCTCTCTCCCTCTGTGTACATGTGTTTGTGTGTGTATTGTAATGGATTCTGGCAAGTGTATTCACACAACTTTTAATGTATTGGAAATAACTGATATCTATCTGCGCTCCTCACATGCGCACTCTCTCAGTCTCTCCCATTCTCTGGTGTGTGCTGTGTTGAAATGCGTCAGTGTGTCTGAAGGTAGTAAAAAGTAAAACTCATGTCGAAAGCGGTAAGCTGTGGCAATTGACTGAAACTGCCGGTTTAAATTAGAAAAGTTTGCACAATGTACACAAGAAACACACACACACACACACACACATGCACACACGTACACAGACAGGAGCAGACATTCGAGCGTGTTAATTTAATGGCAACATGAGTGGAAGCTCTTTTCTTCATGCGTCTCGTCTCGCTTCTTCTATGCCTGGATATCTGTCATTTAGCTCAGGAGCCCCAAAATGTGCTTCATTATGACATGGTCATGCAATCGAAGCCACATTGTTTTCCACACACACCGCATACTCAATCACACACACACACACACACCGACTGGATTTGTGGCTTAATTGCATACATACTTTACTTCTTGCATACTTATGTGGCCGAAAAGTTTGCAGTTTGCCTCTGTTGTGTAATCTATTTTGAATTTTAAGCCCAATAGGCTTACAGATTCCATCACAATCGATAATTTGACAGCTCCGTTTGCCCGTATTTTAACACATTCACATCTTCTGCCCAGTTCGGTTGTTGTTACCAGATTTTCAACAACAACAAAAAAATGAAATTGTTTCATAGTTACAAAATTGCAATTTTTGGGGAATGTTACAAGCAATAGAAAAAGAAATAGACGAAGAAGAAGTCCTAGATGTGTTCAAATAATCTGCACTTGCATTGAAACGTGTCTGGAAATTTCAAACGAAATATGCTGAGCAAATATTACAGATTATGGAAAGTCAACTGCAAAGGTGCACACACTAAAACACACACACTCAAACACACATACATACAAGCCAAAAACAATTAACAATTAGACTATTGGTTTTTTCGACAATCATTTTCAAACAATTCGAACAGCTTTTGAATGTTTTCTATCCCAAAAACAAATATGTTTTTAATTTACTTTCCATTTGCATTTGTTGAAGTCAATTTAAATAATAAGACAAATACCAGAAAAGATATTGCAAATGATGTTTGGACTCAGGTTTTAAGCAACAACAATTCTATCAAAATAAAATTGTATATTAGTAAGAAACATTTTTCAGTATTTGTCAGAAACATGGCGGGCTATTTTAAAATTAAATGTTCATTTTAAGAAAAACTTGAAATAGTTGTACATTTCCGCATCATATTGCTCACTTGTCGTATACGTAATACGAAAAGAATATTGCTTCAAGCAGTTACAACTTATTTAAACTAAAAACTCAATAACTGCGCTTTGCCTTGCACTTTAAAGCGTTTAAGAAAAATAGCAGCGCCATAAAACATATTTGATTTCAAGATTTCTGAATACCGCTTTTAAGCAAACACAAATCTCACATTAAGTTCAACTGCTTTTACTGTGCTGTCTTCACAGATACCGCTAAAATAGTTTTGTAGCCTTTGTTGTTGTTGTTGGTGTTTTTTCTTCGTTCATACAGCTTTTATAGCATACTTATGTGGGACAAGCCGAGAGAGAGAAATCCATTTCACTTATCCCATGCACTTTTATGGCTTTGGCCACCAAAAATTTTGCACATTAAAGCGAACTTTTTGCACATGACATATGTAAGCTAGCCCCACTTCCTACATCCCCTTTGCACCGCGAGCGTGCAATTGTGAGGACAGCCATTGGCCAAACACAAGTTGCACAAATACACATTTCATATTCATAGTCTGAGAGCTTAAAAGCAAAGAAATTAACTTCACAAAAGTTTGCACAAACGTTAGAAAACGAGTCGCATCGACAACTCGACGAAACGACAAGCGACAAACGACGACGACGACGACACACACGGCGTATGTGTAATGTGTATTATGTAAGAAGTGTGTGTAAACCAAGCTGGTTGCGAATTTTATTTAAATTTTTTTTTTTAACCACACAGCCTACTCGAAATGTGCTTCTACTCAGCTCCTTTTCATATACGTATATTTTTTGGTCCTTCTTCAGCACAACACTATTTTTGTGCTTAGTCGGCTCATCTGCATTTTATGGTCCAAAAATATCATCATCATTTTTTCGCATTTCATTATGCTGCTCTCGCTATGGGTGTGCACACACAGCAACGGCAGCAGCAGCAGCAGCATTTCAGCCCGCCTCAAAACTTAGCAGCCTCATTTAGTATGCTTCATTTCATTATATGGCTCAGAGTCCACCATTCCCCCGCTGTACTCTTCAACTGCCTGCCTATACACATATACAACTATACTACTTTAAAAATAAAATATCAAAAAAGCGAAAAAAAAAGATAGGAAGAGAGAAAAGCAAAACTCTTAACTTTCGCTGCAACCGCAAGCATTTTGGGCCACATTTTGTGGGCAATCCTTCTGTGCCTGCCTGGGCCGACATTTGTGCCTGCCTGCCTGACAAACGGTGCGAGAAATTGTCCTCTCGTCAGTTTTGCTTCTTTTTTCACTCTTCTTCTTCTCTTCTTCTTCTTTTTATGTGCGCTTCTGATGTCGCATGCAATTTTTTTCTTTGCTTTTTTTTTTGTGTCCTGCGTAGCAACTCCTTTGGGGCAATGCCTCGTCCTGCCTGGCAGTTAAGTTCGTCTACAGCCTTCCACCTCGTTCTTGGCCCTACAAGCTGCGTTTGTCCCCTCTTTTGCACCCCCCTGCATCATTCATTTTTTTCTCGTAATTTTCATAAGCAGCCGTTAGACGTTGGATTTATGTTTTTAAACGCCTTTTAATATGCGAGAGGATCTTCGCGCGCCCCAACAGAAAACTGAACACAGAACACAAAGCCACTCGCAAATGCCGCGTAGCCATCGTCGTCGTCGCTGTCGTTGTCCTAGTCGTCCTTTTTTTG
This sequence comes from Scaptomyza pallida, assembly GCA_018152965.1. Classification (NCBI taxonomy): domain Eukaryota; kingdom Metazoa; phylum Arthropoda; class Insecta; order Diptera; family Drosophilidae; genus Scaptomyza; species Scaptomyza pallida. The sequence continues at coordinate 5,148,439 of JAECXP010000107.1, forward strand.
CGCGTTGCGTTGCTCTGCGTTTGGTGTGGCAGGGCGCAAATCCAGTGAGAATGCGTTTAAAAAAATATTATAATAATAACATTACGTAAATAATTGTTGGGTGCTGCCGTTGCCACTGCCATCGGGTAGCTCGGCAAGGGGAATGGCAATGGCAACACGCGCCGCAGGAATAGCAACGGAAATCAGCTGCGTGTTGATAAGCGAAAGCAATGGTTCGCTCGGCGAGCGCAGAGACGTAACGAAGAGACACTAAGAAGATGGAGCTGGAGCTGCCTTGCGGGTTTTGGTCTTGTTCTGCTCAAGGCTTTCGCACTTTCGTGTGCGTGCGTGTGTGTCTGTGTGTGTCGTTTTGGGTGCGTATTATGGTGTGCTTTGCGGTTAGTCGCTGTATCGCTGCGACCAAATCAAAAGCATACAGCAAAAGCCGCATTAAAGAATACTCTAAACATAATAAGAGATAAGCTGCCTGGCATTTTAAGAATTTCTTTTTTGCTTTTCTTTATGGGTATAAAAAGCTTACAAAAATGATTAAGACTTTATGTGTTTTTATTTGGAGTTTAGTTTGGGTAAAAAATAAAGTTTAATTCTAGTTGAAACTTAAGCGATGTTGGTTTATTGTTCGTACTATAAAATAAGTTTAAAAATAGGGTTTTAAATGACAAAATATTCACCTGAGGGCTCCTGCGTTCGACGTTAGTAAGGTGATTTTCATAAGGATATTCCTTATATTCTTCTATCAAAGCGAACAGAAATTTTTTATTCGATCAAAATAATTGCAGAATTTCGATAACTTATTTGTATGCTAGAGTATTTTTTCGTGAAAAAAAAGAATGAAACTCAACAGAGATGGGCACATTTGTAACTCTGTCTAACCGAGCGCAGCGGCAGCGGCAGCGAAATGTGCGTGTGGCATTTAGTAGGCAGTGGGGCAAAAGATAAAGATAGAGATAGAGAGATGGTGGCAGAAAGAGGCCCCGAAAAAAACAAACGGTAGGACGACAAGCACCCAAATACACACACACACAACAAACTCATTGCTGTCGAAATTTTGTTGTCATCATCACTTTGTACACCGAAGAAGGAGGCGTACGAAACAACTGTAACTGATGGCAGTGGCAAGGGGATGGGAGTCGGTTGAAGTTGAAGCTGACTGTCAGCCACAAAAGTTATCTGCCTGGCACATTTTTTTTTTCTTCTGTGTTATTGTTGTTGTTGTTGTCATCTTCCGTTTTTAATTTCATCTGCCATTTGCTGCTACTTATGACACATCCTTTATGCCCAACCACGCAAGCCATTCAAAAGGCAGCACCCAACGCCAACCTCAACCCACTCCACTCCACTCAATATTGCCACAGCATTTTTCTCAACATTTTTTTTGGTAATAATTCTGTGGGTACTTACCTTGGGATGTGCACGTCGCGGAAAAGCTACTTTCGGGTCCACCTGCAAGAAAGAAAGAGACACAGTTAGTAAAAGACAGAGAGAGTGAGAGACAGAATGAGAGAGTGCGATGAAAGTATGCGTAGTGTGGTAGAGTAAATCGTATGCTTAATGACATTTAAATGAAAAAGCATTTCGAGCAACTCTTCATATTAATAGCCGAACATAAATCTTGCATAAGCCTGCATTGCGCATTAAGCGAGAATTACTCCTACTGGATAAAAGACGGAGCAGGCGGGACAGAGGGGGTCTGCGGTATTGGCCCGCAACTTGGAGCTGAGCACGCACGAATTAACGAGTAACAAATTGCACGACCAGCGGGCAGATGGAGATGACTCCACACCCCAAACTCTCTCGCTTTGGCTATCCAATAAGCAGCGTCATTAAAAATAATTAAAAATCATAAAAATTCAATTTTAAGTGCCTTGCTTTTGGTGCTTCTTCTTTGCAGCTCCCACACACACACACACACACACACACACACATACAAGCACTGACAGCTTTCAAGCAACTCGACAGCTAACGGTAAACCTCAAAGAGAGCGGTCGGAATGGAAGCGATTGCGTCGTTGGAGAGTTTTTTTTTATTCTTCATCCTTCTCTGTGCACAGCACAAATCTTTTTTGAAGTGACTTTTGTGCTGCATTTAGCTGCAAGTGCACAAGATAGAAGCTAGACAGTGAGAGAGAGGGAAAGGGGGAATGAATGTAACTTAAGCCAATGCCACAAAATAAAATGGCAAATAAAATGTTGAGATATTGGCAAAAGATACGCAAAAGGAGCAAAGCAAAAGGGGAATTCCAGAGAGGGAGAGAGAGAGAAACCAACGCAATATCCTCTGGCGATAATAATTCGCACAAAAATTGTCAGAGGACAGCAGCGGCAGCAGCAAATGGTGACAGGACGGCAGTTTGCCGTGTTGATTTCCTGTGTGCAGCTAACGAATATATAAAAACAACAACAACAACCGAAAACAACCAACAAAAATGAGCAACATTGTACTGGGGGGCAGATGAATGGCAGCCCGCTTTGGCGGGAAATTGATTTTTAGATTAAAATTAAAACTAATCAGCGCTGAGTGGCAGGCAACGACGACGACGACGTCGACTTTTTCAAAATACACATCAGAGCAGAAAAAAGCGTAACGTAAAATGAAATGAAATGAATTCGCATCGTTTTCAGTTTTCAGTTTACAGTTTTCCAGTTGCCATTTTGTGCAGCCAAACGGAAACACGAAAACTGCACACGACTGAGCTACACACACACACACACATGCTCTTACTGCAGTTGGTTAACAAACAAAAACAACAACAACAACAAAAAAATGGATAGCAAATGATATACATATAAATGATGGCTGCGCATTTTATTTACAGTTGGCCAGCTGTGTTGCCATAAAAGAATGACCAACAAACAGAGACAGACAGATAGACAGACAGACAAACAAACTGATGGACAAACAGTCCGTCAAACAGACGAAACAGACACACTCAAACCAGCTTTTCAGCTAATTAAGCTAATGCCAATGCGGCGTATGCGTAATGCTAGTGAAACTACGTCTTCAACAGTTTTTGGGAAGCTGGCCATCAATCTAATCAAACAGTATTCATCAATCACATGCATTTAACAGCGTTAAGAGCTGCACATTAGATGTGTAACACACGTTACGTATTCTACGAATTTTCTCAAAACACTAAGCTGAATTTCATGTGAAATACCTTTTCGGTTTGCTTTTGTTGTTCTTGATAATATCAATTTGTTAGTTGACATTTCTTGGAATTTCTCGCTCTGATTAGTTATTAGTATATTTGCTTGATTAAGGTGTATGAAGCATAATAATAACGGCGTGACGCTCGCAAATTCTTCGTTTGATAATTGCAATTTAACAGGAACTTGAATTATCAAGAATTTGCTAACACGATAACAGGAAATACTAAAATATCAAACGTGTCAAGTAACTAGTTGAAAGCTTCTAAATGTCAACGAAAATTCCTTTAGAAAGTCTCTCACAGTTTGTGTTACGTATACGTAAATCAGGTAAAAAAAAATGCTTTTTAATCTAAAATGTTTGATTATTGGCACTACAAAAGCATTAAACGTTGCGATAAAACTGATTATCAGAAACGTGAAAAAAATCGCTTTGAACAGGTTTAGCAGCTCATTTGATGATGGCATCGCACCCACCTTTCTGCACCACCTACACCACCATACATTGCCTACACGTAATTAAAAATTGTTTGGGCCTTTTCACAAAAATTTTGCACGTTTTTCCGACAAAAAAAAGGACAGGTTATTGTTTTCTTTACTGCCCATACGAGCTTTTTCTGAACTCTGTTACTGATTTGCTGTCGCTTTTTTGTTTTTTTTTTTTTTTGTTAGTTGGCTGTCATTGCTTTGAGTTTCTAATTGCTGTCAATAGTGAGAAACAACGACGATGGTGACGATGAGAACGATGAGGACCAGGCAATTTATGAGAAGAGAGTGTGTGCCGCGCTTTGTGCAAATATTTTGCATAGCTGGTGAAGTTTTTTGTTTGCATCAGGTTCGAGTTACGATTTGAGTTTGAGTTTTTAGCCACCCCACATAAATTTCGTTAGTCGCGCAGGCTTTATGTGTATAGTATATATATATGGATATTTTTTTTTGTTTGTTACCTTTTTGCCATCCAGCTCATGTGTGCCTTGGGTGAGTACCTTATCTACGCTATTTGGATCGCTGAATGTGACAAAGCCAAAGCCTCTGCAATAGATAGAAAAAGAAAAAGAGTATGAGTGTGAGTATGAGTGGGATGGAGATAAAAGTAAATATCAACACACGGTTGGAGGAGACAAGTTGCTTAAATATTTGACAAGGAGCCGGCGAATAAACCTGAACTCACAACTTGGCAGCACGTGCGCCAATTAGAAGCTCAAATTACATCAAAATATTGGCTAGCAGCAGCTCTCTCTCTCATAGCGACTTGACTTGGGTTTAACTTTTTTGCCTACAACCCAATTGCTTTGGCACGAAACGAGCTATCTAATGCTCGACCTGACAGACGCTTACAAGCCATTACACACACTGTAGAAAGAGTGAGAGCGAGAGTGGAAGAGAGAGATAGCAACCATGCACGTAACAGCGTTCTCCCCCCGTGTCGTGTTGTGATAAACTTATTCTTGTTAAATATTTAATTAAAATGCTTATTATCTCGCACTGCATTTTAATGAGTCTCCCATGCCCATGGAGCCAGGGATAAGACGAGCAGCGATGAGCAAGGGAAAGGCTGAAGTATATGTATACAGACAGCTAAAGACAACAGAACCAAGCTCACAGATTTTGGCTGTATGTGTGCGTTGCCCCCCTCTCTCCTCTCCCTCTCGCTGCCTGTGTGCACGTTTATGTTTATTTGAGTTTTGCCACTTGGCAGCGACGCTTAACGATGCGCCAGGCGTTCAGTACTCTGAACTTCTTTGCTTCCAGACGAAGCAGAAGCAGCAGCAGCAGCTAAAGCAGCCACAAAAAACTCTCTCTCTCTCTTCTTCTGTGTTTGTCTTGCTCTTTTAGGCGCTTTGCACACACACACACACACCAAACACACACAGAGAGACAACAACAAGAACAACCGCAAGCACAGACAGTAATTAACGACGATTCTATTGCAATTGTGGCGATTGTTACGGTTTTGATTATACCACTCGCTCGCTCCTTTTCTTTATCTATATATATATATACGCATATATATATTCGAATGGGGCAGCTGCTCCTTGTCCACTTGGCTTTTTATTGCACCAACTTTGTGTACACAAATTGCTATGCAATAGCAACAACAATAACAATGAATGCTTGTTGCAAATTTTATAAAAACAATTTGCATATGGAAAAAGGTTGCCGCACAATCGGATTCCGTTGCATCTAAGCTTTCGAAAAATACAAAAAGGAGGAGATAGATAGTGAGAGAGAGAGAATTGTGAGTGGATGTGGGTGGCTTTGAAAATCGGTTCTCGGCACCGCCTGGCACATATTAAATAAACATTTCAGCCGTATTTATAGACGAAGCAATTTGTGCAAAATGCAATTGCGAACGAACCAAAAGCAGGCCTACGCTATTAATATTGATTTAAATGTGGGCGTTGGGCACCACACCAAACAACAAATCTAACCTTAAGGCCTATGTAGGATGACAGGCACGTGGGTGTATCTATCTCTCTCTCACTCTCACCCTGTCTCTTTCTCAAGTGGGTCACACAAAATTGCCAAACGCAATGTGACACAAAGTTGAAGCTCAGAGACTGTTGCAATGCCTGCATTGCTCTATCTCTCTCTCTCTCTCCGTCTCTCTCTCTCTCTCTCTCTCTCTCTTGGTGTGTCGCTCGCAAAGTGAAAAGCCACAAATTTAAAAGGCAAAACTCAAAAATAATGTGTCTCCTGTGTGCAATTTACTCACAAATTCAGATTCAATTTATGCAACTCGAGGCTGGGCAAAGGCTGTGGCAGGCAGGCAAAAGAGAGCAACAACAATAATAGCAAGAAGAAAAAACACGCCCAGCTACAGCAGACAGGACCAGGATAACAACAGAATAAGAATGTGCATGTGTGCGTGTATATATATATGTGTGTGTGTGTGTGTTTTATGCACAATAAAAAGCAAAAACTACAACAAACAAAAGGGCTTTCTTGAAACGACTTAAACATACGCTGCACCAGAACAGGCAGCTGCTAAACTCATTTCGAAGTTTCAACTGGTGACATTATTTTTAACGCGTGAGTTTGTCTTTTATCTTATGTAGATTCGATAATAGTAACGAAAGATGTAAGATACTTTAGTTTTCAGATGCAGTTCTTTCAAATGCCTAAGAAATATTAATTCTTTGTTTTGTATCATTAGTTGACGTAGTTTTTCATTTTAACAGTTTTATATTAACAGAATTTTAATACTTTTAGTTTGGATAAACTCTGTGAATATCATCAACAAAAAAATTCTTTGTATGTTTTACTTATTAAAGTTTGAATAAACATTAATCGATCATCAGAGTCCAATATATGGTAATTATCAAGCATCAAAGGCTAAGAACAAATTGTCGATATTCAACTTAATTGCAAACATAGTTGTTTTTCAACTTTAAGTACTTGATTTATTCGTTTACAGCGTGTATTCCCGTTTAAGCATAATTCTACATATTGAATACAATTTTGTGTAAATACTCAATATTTACATTCAATTTAACATATCTCAAAAAAACGAGTTTCAAAAGTCAATCGAAATATATAAACTTTTACCAAAACTTCACTTTCTTATTTCAATTGAACTTTACATTCAAAATACTTGTTTTAATAACAAACCGAACCAATCAAAGAGAACCAAAGAAACTGTTCACTGTTTTTTACACTTTAATATTTTTACTTTAAGAAATTCGTTATCCTGAACAATGACTGTAGATATTTTTAAAGACAATGTTAAGATGACCCTATACTGTTTCTTGTCAGTTTACCCTATTCACTTGTGCCTACAGGGTGTTTAGTATAACAAACACACAAAGAGACACATGCAGACTAGGGGGGAAATCTAAAACATGCAGCCAGGCACTAGCCAGGTGAACGAGGTGAAGGGGTTGCAAGTGGGCTGGTCTGGTATATATGGTTCGGTTTGGTTCGGTTTGGTTTGGTTTGCTTTTGCTCTTGCTGTAGCTGTAGCTATTGCCATTGCTGTTGCTGTTGTTGGTTGGTTGGTTCGTTGGATTGTTGCTTGTTGAATTTTATAAAGCCGTTTCAGAATGCTAATGAGCGCACGCACAAGCTGCCAAGGTAAGCAGCAGCTGGATGTGGGCAAACTAAAGGCCGGATTGCAGAGCGGCAATGCGGTAGGAGGTAGAAGCGGGGGAAGCGGGGCGTGGCAATCATGTAACACACACACGCCGCAAACACGTAGCAGCAACTACGAGGCAGAAGCAGCAGCAGCAGCCTCAAGAGTCGCCATTGCCGCAGTGTTGCAAGAGGAAGCAACATAAAAGTCTTATTTGAATTGCCTTGCAGAGCTTGAGAAAGTTTCCTAGTCAAGCAAGCCAGCAGATCCTTGTTGCTGGTTACATTTGTTGTTTGCATTTGCTTTACTCTTCTTCTTCTTTGTCCGCTTGTTGTTGTTGTTGCTATTGCTGGCTTACGCACAATTTAGCAAAACAACTTGCATGTATTTAGCCTATGGGCTGGTTGTTTGCTGTTGCCTTGCTTCTTCGTTGATGCCCCCGGAGTAAAACCAAAGAGAATCGCCATCTGAGTATGTTGTGCAGTTATCCAGCTACTTGCTCTGTGTGTTGGTTGTGTGTGTGTGTGTGTGGCTGGCAGGCAGCTTGCGTCTTGGATTACCGTAAATAATCTAACTAAATGAGTTACCAAACGGTCAAAGTTCACTCAGAGGTGTTGCCAAGAGGCAACATGTGTGTGCGTCTGTCTGTGTGTGAATATGTTGCAAAACTAAACGCCAACGGCCAAGTACAAAACTTGAGATAAGCGCCAAATGCCAACCCAAACCACCGCTCAACCCATATGCACAAACAAAAGCTCTGGCAGTCGAGATATACTCCGCATAGTTAATGCTCGCTTACGTTTTTGGCTGGCAGGCACTCACTGAATATGATATTGGTAGCATGCTACCCACACACACACACCCCTTACAACAAACACTAAGCAGTAAGATAATGTGCCCAAAAGACTGGACGCACGGTAAGCACATTTGCCATACTGATACTAGATTAGCCACACAAATGTCCCAAAGGACTCTTAACTCCTACAGTAATTGCATGACCATGCACGATAAGTATTGAATGCAAATGAAAAAGCGTATAAACATATATATTTTAAAGGACGATTGAGGATTATTGAATATACTTTAGAGTAATCAATAAGTATTTTACAAGTTTTGTAGAACTTTTGGTATTAAAGATTTATTTTGACACAGATTTCTCTTAAACGAAACTCTCTTCCCCATCCTGTTGAACACATACTAATAACCCAAATGCTCATAATTCAACTGACCCTGCCCAAAAATGCAATCTAGTCCGAGCAAATTACCAGGGAAAAGTCGTAAGTGACGCCTTTGTACAGGCAAGTGGAGGGTGAAGGCAAAGAGTGTGTTCCAATGTACAATGTAGTGTGTGTTTATTGTCGCCATTTGTTGCAGCCGTCGCCTTGTCAAGGCTGCGAGCGCACTGAGAGAACATTAATGGCAGCCGCAAGTCATGCCCTCAACCTTAACTAAAACTTGCAACTTGCTGCTGTTGCTGTAAGCACGACGACAACGACAACGACGACGAGGCAGCAAAGTAGCTGACGGCTAACAAAACTTTCAATCCACAGCGCGTGAGTGCCAAAGCGGGGAGTAGGGCGGAGGAAGGTTAGGCTGATGGAGGCAGGAAGAACGAAAGGCAGTCGAGTGGGCGACGACGACGACGCATATTCAAATGACTTTTTCGTGTAAAAATTCAGAACAAAACAAAAGCGCCCAAACAATTGCCAAGGAATGCAGCTCAAGATGCAGACGAAACAGTGGATGGATGGGAGGAGGGATTTGGCTGGTGACTGACTCTCTGGTGGCACTTCTAAGCTTTGGCTACAGTCAACGTCAATCCCGAAGCGCACTAACAAGCAGCACTTGCAGCTGCCTCTTCCAAGACGCTTCTTTCATTCTTTTACTTGCTTTATTTTTTTTTTCACTCATTGCGACGATGCTTTTGTGGTGCTTCCTACACAGTGTTTTGTTGTTGTTTTCTTTTTTTTTCGTTCGTACAACAAGCCCTTGCAGCAGGCCCCCGGTAGGTTCGTCCAGCTAGCTGTCGTGTGAAGTGGGGCCGCGTGCATGAAACTTTCACAAGTGGCTTCCTGCCTTGGATGTCCTCTCGTTTACCCAACGCCCCCTCCCCTCCCACTCCCCCTCCCACTCATTCTCACATTCACATCGCACTTTATAAGCCTATGGACGCCCACGCCCATTTTTGCACGTTTTTATGCCTTTGTCTTGTTTCGTTGTCGCTGCGACGGCAACTGCGACGGCGACGGCGACTGCCTGCTGCCTGCCTGGGCACCAAAATGCATCCTTGAACACGCACACTTAACTGGGCCTGCGTGAGTGCCAAGCTGCTCTGGCAGTTGAGCTACTCAACAAGAAAAGCCGACCTGCTTCTCCAGCTCCAGCTCCTTGAAGAAGAACAGTCGGTGTAACGTTGTTGTCGTCGTCCTTAAGAAGCCGCTTGGTGCGTGCCCTTGCGTTGATATGACCCCACCAGCAATACCCCAACCCCAAGGATCTCATACCATTCTTAGAGTCTGGCTATCTATGCGGGTCGTTGGTAATTTGATTAATCCAGCGCAAAAAGAAGACAGCCAAACCCATTGGCCAAGAACGGGGTATTCTTTTGGCATGGCCTGGCCTGGCTCAGCTCGGCTCGTCTTGTCTTGTCTTCCTGGCTAAATATTTAAATGGCCCGGCCATTATGAAAATTTATCGATTTAGTGACAGTTTAAGGACACACATTATGGTCGCCCATTTGTTATGTTTTTATGGTTTTGCGTTGCGTTTCGTTTCGTTACGTTTCGTTTCTCGTACTATGCCTGCTGCTAATGTCAATTTTGAGTGTTGCCTTTCTTTTGTGACGCGACGCAGACATTAAATTCTTCTTCTCAGCTCTCGTCTTTTTGATTTTTTATTATGCTTTGTTGTTGTGTTTTTTGAGGGGGGGATGTAGGGTTGGAGGGTGTCACATCATTTAGTTGGCCCTTGACGAAAAAAGGTAACTTTATTTTATAATTCATTTTATTATTATTATTATGTAAAAGTGCTGCGGCAAAGCAATTACAATGGTGTGAGGGCGGGGCAGAGAGGGGGTCATAAAAATATATGTATATATAACAAGTAACAGCACTATTAAAGTGTTGAGCACGACTATTAAATACCCTGTATCTTGAGGTGTTCCGAAACGAATGTGATAAAAAGTTAAGTCTTAAAAAGTTCGAAAATACATATTTTTAGTAATTTTCAATATATTTTAACTCTTAATTTATTATATTTTCAGTTTTCGGAATTATACATGTTTGAAGTAATGTTTTTTTTCATCACAAATATTATTTTTGAATATATATTTCAATGTCCAATAAACCCTCCCACAGCTAATTGCGAACCTTATCGTACTCTACCTGAGTACGCGAATTTCTGTTATCTCTACGATATGACAAAACGATGCATGCCCCTTACCGCTCAATGGGCATAAAAATGAATCGCTGGGCATACGAGTATTTTACTTTTTCGGAAAGATTTCTTTATAAAACGCTCACCTCTCTCACTCTCTCCCACACTATCTTGCTCGCTTGCGTTGGCCAAAAATACAAACATAAAATGCGCATAAAAACGCGCAGAAAGCGCATGAAATAATCAACAGTAACAATGCTGCCAAGCTGAAATGGCAGCAAGGGTGACCAGGGACACCAGACAAAGAGGGTTGCAGGGGTACAGGGGGGTTAGCAGGTTATGCTGTGATGCTGTATGAGAACATGCACACACACACACACACACACACACACACACGAGTTGACAACATCCGAGTGTGCGACTGACATCTCAACAAGAGCGGCAACAAACAAGAGGCAAGGCAGCCAGTGGAAGAGAGCGGGGTCGGGAGGGTGTAGTGTGGGGCGAGTTAAGGTGGGGTTGGTTTGGGGGCAGATCCTAATGGTCTTCGTTTGTTGCTACTGCTGCTTGTGCTGGTGCTGCTGCCACTGTGCGGCTGACTGATGTTTGCCACAGCCAACGCCATAATTAATGATGAAAAATTGCTACACACACATACGCAGAAAACATATGCAGCTGAGTTTCTGTGACCGAGGAATGGGCTAAAACAAAAAAAAATGAACGAGAGGAAAAAACAAAAAAAATTATATATATATATGTTTGTATATGTATAAGCCCATTTGGTATTGTGCTGCAAATTAACATGAAAAGGGCAAAGCGGCGTTGCCAAAACAGCCGTTGACCAATCGTCGACTGGTCAAGTGTGTGAGAGAATGGGCCAAGAGATGGAGGCTGTATGAGCCTGATGAAGGTCAGCAATTGCCGGTTTCGGGGTGTGAGTTGTGAAAGGATGCATGACAAACACAAGTGAGCCACTAAAGCGGAGCAGGCGAGGACGATTAAATTGAGTTAATTATGGCCACGTTTTTGGATTGCTGTGGTAAGTGTAATGAGTGATTTGAAGCTGACAGGCAGAAAGGATAAGGGCGCATTGCCAAAGGCTCTGATGTGAAACAGAGCAACTTATGGCACATAAATAACATGAAAGTGGTTTGTGCAAGATTCCGACTGCCGACATTAAACTTATCCTAATGGCAAATTGCAATATGCTTAACAAAAAGTGAAACTTAATACAGCATAAATTGCAATATTGTGTTGCATTCGGTAATTGCAAAACGATTCAAACTGTTGGCATTGATTGACACCAACTGAAAGCGATTATTAAATGGAAACTTAATCTTGTGGCACAACAAAACAACACAACTCCAAGCAAATATTAATTAAATTTGAGCTAGAACTATGCAACATACTTGTTCTTAACTTATTTTGTATCAAACTGATTCCTTGGCTTCAAAGTCATATATTCATACTGTATGTAAAACATAAACAAAAACACACAAATTTATAAGAGACGACCTTCCACAAAGCATTGCCAGACGATAAATGTTTATAGATTCTAAACAGAGTTAATGGTTTTCAAAGTGTTTTTGTATGTGTGTACGTGTGTATGCGTGTGTGTGTTTACTCTTCGACAAGCACTTCTTATCTAAGACCCCCCCTTGTTTGAAAATTTATGTGCAGCATGGCATTGTGCACCAAATGTGGTTCTGAGTTATAACGCCGCCTCGATACAGATCCAGGTAAAATTTATACACATATAAAACATTCGTTGAGCGTCCAGCATATAAATAAAAAATAAAAAAACAAATACCAAAATTTTTGGCGCGCGTGTAAGCAAAAAAGCAGAAAACCAGGAAAAAACAGCATGCGGAAAACAAAAGCGGAAAAATGTGAAAGGTTTTTAAAACTTGAGACGAAAGTTGAATACTCTATTGAAGTAGGAGTTTTGTAACAGAGTTTCATTTAAAAAAATAAAACACTTAAGATTTGAGTATCTTTTTTGACATGCAAGTACATAAGAATACAAATATATTCTTCAAATCATTAATAAAACCCCTTTTACACAATTAAACACATATTAAAACGGTTCAAAGTTTAAAACAATAATTTATTTTAAATTTTTAAGTTATTTACTAAACTTTAACATTATAACTCATAATCTTTGTACTAGACTACGACACTGAAACACTTAAAAACAAACTTTTATTCACACGCATTTCAGTTTTCATTATACTACTTTTAAAAGGCAACTAGAAACTTTTCGTTCTTTTCAGTTTTTTTTTTATTTTGTGCCCAAGTTCCTACGTTGCAAGCTGCATGACAAATGTTATGAGTCTTTGGCCTCACCCTTAAGCAACAAAAAACAAGTAAGAGGGCTCTAGTCGAGAAAAACCGACTAAGAGATACCCTAAAAACATTAAAAAAAAATTTTAGGAAAATTCAATTGTGGGTTGGCCGTTCGATTGAGATAACTTTATAAATTTTTATCAGATTTTCAAATGCAATGCCTTAAAAGTTTTAGTTTTAAGCTCAACAACAATACTGTATATAAATCTAGAAATGCGATATTTTGTTTTTCTCAAAGATCGTCGCGTTCTTACCTACAGCCGGACATAAATATATCGGATAGACTGTTGAAACTGATCAGGAGCAAACACATATAGTTCATGGGGTCTGTAACATAATCTTTTACAAAAGCATTAGACCTCTTTTTAACCATTTCATGGATTCAGGGTGAAAAGCAAAAAAATGGAAGCAGTTAGGGCATCATAAAACATTAACAAGAGCAAGAAAAATTTAACTTAATTGCCATGCACAAAAATGCGTGAGGTAGCAGCAACACTCGCCCATTACCAACACCCTACCCCCCTGGACTTCGCGCACAACCTTGCAGCCATAAAGGGGTGTTGCTGTTGCTGTTTGTGTTGCTTTCGTTGCTGCTACAGGCGTATTTGTGGGTTTGGCTTGTGGTTGTTGTCCTGTGTTTGGTCTCCAGTTTGGGGTCTTGGTGTTCTTCTTTCTTCTCTTCTCTTCACTGTGCTGTGCTGTGCTTGGCGTGCGTGCGCCGTGCGATATAATTTATGTTTCAATAACTTTCGAAACTCATTGAAAAGTCGCTTATGTTTGCTTCAATGGTGGCAGGCAACAACAACAACAGCAACAAAACGACAGCAACAAAAGCGCATGAGAAGAATGTTAAAAGTACAACAATAAATTGTTTGGATTTACTTATGGTGCTGTTAGGAGACTGAAATGAAGGCAGTGGCGCGCCCTTGCCCCCACTCTCGCCCCCGCCCTCTGCTTCATCTAACGTTTCTACAGCTGCCATTTGCCATTTTACTCAATTTTTATTGTTGTTGCACTTCAGCGACCCGCTTTGTCTCTGCCGCTGCGACAACAGCAACAACAACAACACAACAGCTATACACAAAAAAAAGCTCGCTTAAGTTGCAAAAGTTTTGCTATTTTTTGTTCACAATTTCCCTGCGACCTACCCCCCCCCCCACACTCACGCTCATCTAACATTGTGCTGAATGTGTTTTGTTTGCCATTTGCTGTGCCCTGCAGGGAACGAAGGGGGGAAGGGAGTGTAAAGGTTGATGTTGTTGCTGTGTATTTATTCTATTTTTGTGCTGTGTTTTCATTTTGTGCTTTTAAATTTATTTGCAAGTTTTCTAATTTGTACTTCACTCCATTTTATTGTAATATACAATCTCATTTGCAAGCAGAGACACTCGAAGAGAAAGGGAGAGAGGGAGGGAGCAAAAGGGAATAGAAGTGATGCCATATCGTTGGACCATGTATCTCAATCTATCCTGGCGTTCTATCTCTAAGCATAACAACAACAGCAACAGGCGCAAACACAAGAGCTCGTCGTAGGTGTCGCCTAGAAGTATGCAATGCTTTCTTTGCCAGCGGTAAAATGTCTGCCCTGGTGCGCATATTTATTAACCGCACTGTTGACTCTCGCTGCGGCGGCGGCAAAAACAACAACAACAACTACAACTTTGTGTGCAGCTTGTTGCTGCTGCTGCTGCCTGGTGCTGTTACACTCAGTTTGAATTTTGTTGTCGCACCTTTTCAGGAATTCTGTTTACATTTATTACTTTGCGCAAGTTTAAGTGAAAAATTTCCATAAACATTCTTTTAAGCGACATAAAGTTTTTATTAAATTTTGCTAGAAATCCCTGACACGATGATATCAGCAGCGACATCAAGCGACAACGGCAACAAATAGAGCTGCGGAATTTACAACTACAACAGGGTACCTTAGATTTTTCCATACACACACACACACACACACACACACACGCTGTCGACTGTTGTCCTTGTTGTCGTTAAGACAGCAGCCATTGGCGCTGTTGGCTGTTGAATCAGTGGAGTTGTTACTGTTGCCAGTTGTTGTTGCTGCTGTCGCTGATGTTGCACGCAGTTCATAAAAATTTTGCCAGCCAACGTGACATGCACAAAGGCAAAAGGACACATGGCAGCAGCAATAGCAGCGGCAGCTGTAGCTGTAGCTAGAGAATGTGGCATAAAGTTTGCCAGCATCGAGGCGCTTGTTAACCTGAGCCCTGAGTTCGGGCTCTGTAAAAGTCGAGCACAGGACATTAGACGAAATTCAATTAAAACAAGGATATATTTCGCTCTGGCATGCCAGGGCCCCTCCCCCTTTCCCATTCCCATTTCTTAAGCGAGTGAAAAAAAAATGCGCTTAACTTTCGCACGCGCGTTCGCTTAGCGGTGTATGTGCATGTGTTGACATTGCGCATTCGCCGCTTGTGCCCTGCCATAAAACGCTTAATTTGAGTGGCAGGCACACTCACACACACTTACACATTCTCATACACTCGTTAAGTAACATGCTAGTTTATAAGCTGTCAGTGTCGCAGCAGCAGTTTAATACTTTGTGTTATATTTTTTTGCAGATCAAATTCAATTGCAATTGACTCATTAAATGCCGGCTCATTATTCATGTCTATCCGCAGAAACCAGCTAATTTGCGTTAAGCATTTTTGAATAAGGTCAAAAGAGGTGGAAAATGGGATAAAAAAAATAAAAATGTGTGGCAGCTGCAGCTGGCTTGGTGCAGTCAACCAAAAGCTGATCGAAACCGCAACAAATGACAAACGATTCGAATAAATACAACACACACACACACACACACGCACAGGAGCAAAGGTATGTAAGAAGGAGACAGGTGGAGAGAGAGAGAGAGAGAGAGAGAGAGAGAGAGAAAGAGTGCAGCTGATATACAAAACAAACATTCCTACACTTATACATATACACATATATCATGTGGCATCGGGCATCGGGCACAATGTAAAAGTCGAAAGAAGGCAGCCAGCAAAAAAAAAAATGCGAAATAAAATCAATGAAAATGAAAACCAATTAGCGGTTAACCAAACTGTTCAAATTTGGAAATGGATGCAGTCGCGCATGGCCATAAACAACAACAACATAAAGTGGGGGGATAAATGGAATATTGGGTAGTCGAAAGAGCAACGCAGCTAACAAGGGTCAATAGTACAAACTGAAAGCTGGAAAGGTAATATTGCGGTCGCCGAGATTTACCAGAATAATAATCAATGTCTGGTTAGAGCCCGAACGAACGAAAAAAAGGAGCATGCAAAGAGTTGGCTAAATGATTTTTAATTGAATACATACAGATATACGCGTGAATGAATTTCGTAAATATAATGTGCAGATAAGCTAAACTGATTTGTAGATTTTTAATTATTTTATATTTTGTGGCTTGATTTAACTTTTGAATGTATTTGATTTTAAAAATCACAGTTTAAACTTCAAACTTGAATAGTTTTGAATGTGTTTTTGATATTGTTCCAAACAAAAGTCTTCAACATCTATTAAACTCAATCAATTTAATACTCTCTGATTAACTATTGCATTAAATTTTCTTCAACTTCTCCCCGACTAACATCATCAACAATTTTTGTGTTGCCAGCTTAGCATCCTTTAGACATTATCCTTGCAGCTTAACTCACAAACTGAACAGAGCCTTAAGCGTGTCTGGACGCCGACATTTTGATTTCGCAACTTGCAACTTAACAGCGACACTTTGATTTAGTTAAGCTTTATATATATTGTGAAAACTTACCTGGATCTGCGCGTCGTGGGATCCTTCATGACCATTGCCTCAGAGATATCGCCATAGCGGCCAAAGTAATCGCGTAAGCTCTCTGCAAATAAACAGGAATAACAACAAGTTGAAAAATAAAAGTCAGAGTATTTTCTGGTGCATGCTAAGTAATCAATAAGTTGGAGCTTTATGAAATGTCAGGGAACAGTCATCAAATATATTTTTGCTGCTAAACAACAAAAATCACCGCGAAACGAAAGTTATTTTGTTGTTGTTGTTGGTTACGGTCTTCATAAAAATTCGCGTACCATAAATAAATGACGTCGTCTGTGGAGCACACAAAATTCAAGCTTTGCCCGCACTCCAACTCCAAAGCCAATTGCTGGACATTATTCACATGCACACGCTTCAGGGCTCAACGCAAAAAAAAACAGCCGAAACCATTTCGTGCCGCCTCTTTGGCACTTGCAGAGCCCATCCCAACCCCTCTCATTCTCTCTCTGTTTCAGTTCTTGATACGGCAGCTGTTGTCTGCGGCTTTTGTCGAGGCTAATCTGGCAGCCAGAGCGAGGCGCACTTCACAGTGGCACGTACGCACACAAACGCAAAACTGAAGTTATTTCAACAAAATTGCCAGACAAACAGCGAACAGGGGTTGGAGGGGGGGCGGTGTGTTGCTGTTGCTGACGATGCTTGGGCCCAGTTACCCCGATTTAATGCAGCAAAAAGCCGATAAAGTCATCTCCACCAGCAGCAGCAGCAAGCGGCAGCGGCAGCAGCAAAGAAAACCCTAATCCAGTCGACTGGATGCGCAGCAGTCGCGTCATAAATTCAAACTACAATAAAAATTCAATAAAACAAACGATTTTTTGCCACACCACAGAAACATACACACACACACACACACTTACACACGCACGCAGTGGCAACAGCAACTAGTTGCGCTTGTTTGTGGCATGGTGTCGGTGGGTGGCATGCAACGAATAGCAAAACAGGGAAGGGGAATGCGTTTGCGTGATTTACATAAGTATGCACAATAATTATGAACAATAAAAAACAATTTGTTTGCTTATGACAGTTTCGGTGGCCATAAATAACAGCCAGCAACTGGCGCAACTGCAGCAACAACAACAACAACAAAAGCACAAAAGGAGGCAGGCAACATGAAAGTGGCTTTGATTCGGTGCTGCTGTCCTCGCTATGCGTGTGTGGCATGCAAATTGATGGCAACACAGCCCCGCCGCCCCGGTACACGCTGTCGTATGTGTAATGTGCAGCTCGCTACACTTTAAGTTTTTAATGGAGGCGGCTCGCTCGACATTTTCAAATGAATTGTATGACCTGCCAATTAGCTGCAGGTACAGCTCAACTTTTTAGCCCTTTTTAACATTGTGCATAACCAAAAAATAAGTCTGATTTATGAGCTGTCGCTGACAGTTTTTCGCCTTGTTTAGGCATATTATTTAGTGATATGCAGTCTGCCTTTTTGTTTTTCTGGGTTTCTTACAATTACTTTTCAAATATTTACGAGTTTGTCAAAAGTTATTCAAGGCTTTAACGCCTTTCGCATTGAAAATGCTGAAAACTGGCACAAAAGTTGTTTGAAAACACGAAATTGAATGTCGCTTGGTATTCAACATTTATGGTTGTGTGCAGCTGTGTGTGCAACATTTTGGCATACTTTTTACTACACTTGCGAATTTTATGAGTGTTTGCAGGTGAAACTTGTAAAAGAGCTTAAAGTTCTTAAAGGAAGTTTCAATCATTTTAACTTTAACTTTTTCACCACTTTGAGCCAAACATAACCTTGTCATTAGATTTGCATTCGAATGTGTATTAAAAATACATATTTGTACTTCTTTTGCAACTCAATCAAAACTGATTTGTGGCAGCCAAGCTACTCTAAAACTACTCACCTGCCTCAAACATGTGTCACATCAACGCATAACTCTTCACACTTTCCCTCTCTCTACACACCCATTTTGTATGTGACAAAATGAAAATCGTGTATCCACAAACAGTACCTTTTACCTCCTCCCTGTTGCTCTCTCAGTGTTTGTGCACAGCTCATAACTCAATCAACTGCCCGAAATTAACTGTCCGTCAACCTTTCATTTACCTTTCTAACCCACTGTTGCTGCTGCTTTTGCCGTTGCGAAACTATTCGTTTCATAGAGAGAACGAGCCAAATACCATTCCACCCAATTAACCATTTCACCATTTCTCTCAGTGCACACACACACTCACTCACACACCCATCCTTGCCAGTGTTGTATCAGCACTTGGCATGTCCATTGCATCGCTTTGTTCGCTGCTGCCGCTGCTGTTGCGACGCTCATTTTTGAGTGACAGCTGCAAAGTTTGTTTTGCATTTCATATTTGCTCGCGCTGTCCATCTCTTTTCCCATCTCCCTCTCCTCTTCTGTGTGTGTGTGTGTTCAGCGGCAAATGTCACTTGACCGGCTGTCAGCGGCCACCCTTAGCCCTTAGCCTCATCCTAACGCCCCTCGCGCCCACCCGCATCAGGGCCAATAGAAATGCTAGCAAACAAAATAAATGCGCACATGCATAAAGTGCAAATGCGAATAAAAACACAGAGAAATAAAAACAAAAAAAAAACGTGGACAACAAATTAAAACGCGGCACAACAAAATTAAAATTTATTTGCTACAGCAACAAAAGTGAGCAAAAAAAAAGAGAGAGAGAGAGAGGGGCATAAAGAGGTCAACAAAAATACATATATATTGTTGTAACGAAGGCAGAAGCCAAACTTGGATTTAATTAAAATGTTTACCACAGTCATTTCATTTTCATAGCCAGCAAACATAAATTTTGAAACGCACAGCCACAACAGCAACGGCAACAGCAACAACAACATTGCTGGCAACCACAAAGCGAAACAGCTGCAAGAAAATGCCCCAAAAAACCATTAAACTTGGCCCACACACACACACATCCGCCCATACTAACTGTATATAAATATCGTTATGGAAGTCCTCCCCCGCCGGCCAAAAAAAAACCTCACAAATCGGCCAATTTTGATTGTTGCATGCTCAAATTTGCGTTCTAAACAAAATACAATATAAATTTGCAGGTAATTAGTTCAAGCAGCTACCACACACACACTCACACTCACACACACCATAAATATGCAGACTCACGCACACATGCTTAATGTCAGCATTTATACAAAATCCATTTAGTAAAATTATTTATAAGAAAAGTCAACTTGTAGTCAACTCGCTTTCTCTGTCATGCCAGCTCAACCCAAATCCGAATCCCGTTTTGCGGTTGCAGGCATATTAACCCTTTAACGTTAGACCCAATCCCCTCCCCCATTCACATTTGCTGTGTGTGTGTGTGTGTCAAAAGCACAATGCTGAAACCATAAATTTATGTGCTTTCTATTGTTTTTGCCAAAGAAAGCGGAAGTTCTGTGTTTCTCTCTGTGGCGCAGCTAAGCCAGCCAGCAACAACTACTACAACAACAGAGCAACACACAAAAAACATTGGCTAGATGAGGAAAAAAGGTGTGCGCTAAGGGATTTCAATCAATTGTGAACCAAGGCAAAAGGCAAAAGCAACACAGCAACAAAAAACAAACCAAACCAAAGCAAAGCGCTGCTCTCGTCTCTTGTTTTGTTTGAAAACGCAAATTGCTATTTTGTCTGAACACACACACATACACAAACACACGAAGAGTGCAGAGTATGTGTGTGCGAAAGAGAGAGAGAGAGTGAGAGTTAGTTCTGTTGTAACACATCCCGTGCCGTGTGGCATCATTTTTCATGCGCTCCAACAACTTTTGACAAAGGTCGGTCAAGCAAGTCTTAAAAACTTTGCGACAAGACACAACGCACGTTTCATCTTCAGCACTTTCCGCAACCCCTCCCGCACCCCACACTCTCCCCCACACTACCACTCTCTCTGTTGCCTCAGTGGCATCTGCATCTGGGTCTTTCTGCTTTTTCGCTTAGTGAATTACGTCGACTTTAAGGGGTTAAAGTTCAGGCCCGGTGAGCAGAGCAACCAGGGTAACAGTTGTCGCTGCTGGCTCTTGGCCCTAAGCCGTAAATAATAATATTTAGACAAAGGCCTCCCGCAAAATGTTTAACTCAACCAACTTTTGCTTTGCCGCACTGACATTTTGATGCCCTAAATCCATTACGAAAATTTGCTGAAATCGCCTCAAACACACTTGATAAGGATAAACGTTAATATTATATTATGGAGTGTTATTCGATAAAAACTAAAATGAAATTTAAATACAATTGAAGTTAAGCTTAAGGTTGCCAAGGAATAAAGGTAATAAACAGATTCGGGTTTTTAAAGTTTTGGAGCTTACAAACATTTTATTCATATGTATAAAAAGATTATACAAACTTTTCAATAGTCTTAGATCCCCAGAGTTATTTTTGCTTTTCACAATTTATAGGCCCCAATGGAACTAACAAAAGTAAAATAAAAAGGTTGCTGTCAAATGTTTTTTTTTTTTGTATAAGTGTTAAGGCAAAACAAAATTAAAATGTAAAAAAAAATCAATCTGCTTACCAAAACGCTCCCATTCTGTCAAGATCTACAGATAACTCTGACACAAACTCGCAAAAAGTTAATTACTTTATGTTTTAACGAAATAACTTCAAATGCAACGATGTAAAAATATAATAAACTTAACGCTTAGACAATGGCACATCTACATTAGGATTAGTTCACAAACACCTTGAGCCCCACCTGAACAGAGTCCTGAGGAATGACAGATGAACAAATATATGTATAAAAGAACCTTAAAAGTTGTTTACATGCGTCGGCATTTTTACCTTTCTTCTTTTTTTTTTTTTGGTGCGCAAGAGTTAAGAAAGTTGTGAGCTGCACAAATTTGCCTAAGTTTGCGCGATTTATGGATAGAAAAGTCATAAACTTATGGATTTACCTTGACTTATGTAGCACTTACGATAATTGCATTGAATGAGAATCGCCGAGAAAGGCGACGCGTGGGTAACTTTTTGCATAATTTATGTGAGACGCCGTTCAAAGTTGAAACGAACGCACAAATTAAAATCAACGCACACAAAATGATTGATGAATGGGTGGGAGAATCGAGGGAAAAGTGAAACGGATGCAGAACGAGGGGCCCGGATGGATAAACAACTCCTGACAGAGACCTGGGGGAAACCTTGTGGACTGGAAATGTGAAGACCTTTTGTTTTTTTTTTTTTCGATTGGGTTGGGGGGAGAGGGGGCAAAGTCATTTAAATAGTTTATATGGGAATTGGAGACACAGCAGAGACTTGAGACTTTGAGAAGGCTGGCAGTTTGCTGGTCTCCGATAACCGATAGTGAGCTTTGAGCCCAAACAATAGGCCAACATTGTGTGTGTGTGCGTATATACTTATGCGTATAAATAGCACAAGGTAAACGGGGCCACAACCAAATAGAATGTCAAAAATCAAAGTCCAAGAGCTAAAGTGCTTGCGAAAACAAAAGCCAAAGTCGTCGTCGTCGTCGCCGCCGCTTGGCCAAAAAACACAAAAGGCGGCCAAAAACTTTTCGCACAAAGCGGGCCGCACACTCACACACACACACACTAAAAGCTAAAACTTTCCGTCAAGTAAGCGAAGTGGCTGTAGCTCTTTCTCGCTCCTCTGCTTATCTACCAAATACCCGAGTGGCCAGACACCAACAGTTCCAAGACGTGGGCGCATCAAAAGCATGCTAATGTCCAGCCATGGCCGCAACGCCTTCCAAATGCGTATGGAGAATGTGGGCAAGTTTTACGGCGAAGTCAAGCACGAAAAAGGGTCAAGAAATGAAAGCTTAGAGCAGCTCTCTGATATGCGAATCAATTGATTTTGAGCCGTAACCAGAGAGAGAACCAGAAAGGTTGAAAGGCTGAGAAATGCAAAGTTTGTTTTTGCGAATGCATTCGAACGGAATAAATTTTTGCGCAACGCAGGTAAATCGTCCTCGTCGTTGTCGTCCTAGAATCACTGAAGGCAAATTAAAAAGAAAAGAAAAATAATAATAAAAGTAACTGACAAACACGATAGAAAGAACGAGAAGAATGCAAAGGGCAGATAGAAAACAAAGTCAAGTCAGCTATGTAGCCGATATGAAAAAGAGGACACACAACGAGTGCGAAGTTCCTGTGTGTTCATTCAACGCCAGGGCTGGAGGGTGGAGAGTGGGTGGAGCAGACAGTCGAAGTCAATAATCGGCATAAGTCACAAAAGGAACAAAAGGGTCAAGCGTGAGAAGAGAAGGGGCCAAAAAAAAACGCCGCCTTTTGTATTATTACGTTGAAATGATTGTCGGATGGGGTGCATATTGGTGCGTATATGCGTATCAGTGGAACCTGGTGCGAGGCTTCTAAGGATTTCCTTATAAATTATTGTGAATTTATGCGAATCATTTCCAGTCGGATTGCGCCAGCAACAGCACCGGGCAACGGGCAAACGGGCAAACGAAAGCCGCCATGGATTTTAACTTTATAATTGAATCCATTACTTAAGGAACGTGCAGCAGGCAGAGCAGAGCAGTGTGGCAGTGAGGCAGAGCAGCGGCTTGCCAAGATTTCGATGTATTAAAGTGTTTTTTTGGCAGGCGCAGTCTAAAAGGCAACAAACCACCACCAACAATAATAACAAGAACAACACCAACAGTAAACCCAACACTGATTGCTAGCTAAAGAACGAAAGGAAGGGTGTGGGGGTGCTGGCGAAAAGGGTGTTTGGTATGGGTTGAGCGGCGAATTAAGTTTTTGGTTTGTTGGCTACACAAAAACCTCGAAATAAGTTTTAATTACGGGCATATGATGGTGCCCGATAATACAACGATGAGCGAGAGCGAGGGCGGGGGGAAGAAAACGGAAAAAAAAAGTTTGCAACCAAGGCAACCGGCGGCGTCGAAGCCGTTGACTGACTGAAAAATTCTATTATAATTAATAGCAGAAAATTATGAAATTAATGCAAGACGCACACACCAAATTGGATTCATTAAAAATTGAAGTGGGTTTTTTTTTTCGACTCTTTGCGCATTTTTTATTTCGGTTTTGTTGCTTCTTTTGCGGCTTAACCCAAACAAATTAGAAATGCTGCAAAACAACAACAACACCAACATCAGGGCCATGGCAAAGTCAAAGGTTTGTTTCAATGGGTTACAGTCTGCAAAAAAAGAAGATGGAAGGATTGTTTCATTGCAAGTGCTAACAATGGTAATAATAATTGAAAACCAAATGATGCTAAGCTAAACTGATGAGGGGCCTGGGATTAGAAACTGCTTTAAAGATAACAAAATGTGATTGCAGTTAGGAAAAGTCTTCAAAAGGGTGCAGGGTTTTCTAGGGGCCTTAGAGAGGAGAGCTTGGATGACAGACTAAAGAAACGTAAGGACATAAGGATAGGCTTAAACTTATTAAGATGTTTTTATATGGAAACAACGTAGTAGTAGTATAATTTGCAGTACGTCTTGCAACAAAGTTTCCTCTCCTAAAGAATTCTTTTCGAGTTCAATCTTTTGCAAAATCTTTAAATTCTGTTCTTAAACTACATCCACACATATATTATCCACTAAACCACTGTCTACTTATATGCGCCTGGGCTTGCCACTTGCCACACAGCTCCCCCTCGTCGCTATCATAATCGTCCAGTC
This sequence comes from Scaptomyza pallida, assembly GCA_018152965.1. Classification (NCBI taxonomy): domain Eukaryota; kingdom Metazoa; phylum Arthropoda; class Insecta; order Diptera; family Drosophilidae; genus Scaptomyza; species Scaptomyza pallida. Next base: position 5,172,779 of record JAECXP010000107.1, read on the forward strand.
ATCCGTACATATTAGCGCTGCTTTTCAAGTTTTCACGCAATTTTTCATACTAATTACCAAGCAATTTACTTTAGTGTTTATACCAAGAGCTCACAGTCGGAGAGAAGAGACATCTTTAGCGAACTGGTGGCAGTTGATTGGCATTGGCAGCGGCAGGTGGCCGCCTCATTAGTGGCTTAGCTGGCTGTACAAAATGCCGCACTTATGGCAAACATGAAGAAGAAAAAAAAAACAGAACAACAAGCAGCATCAAATTGACACTTAACCGAAAGCACAAAGTGTGTAAGAGCAAGAGGGCGAGTGTGTGAGGAGATCAACCAGAGACAGGCAACAATAAGCAGCCACACGTTTGACCAGCAGCAGCAGCAGCAGCAGCCAGTTGCAGCAGCAACAACCGGGAAGCAAAGGGAACAACATTGGCCAAACTGTGTAAACAAAGACGAGAACAACGTTGAAGCAACAGAAGGAGGAGGAGAACAACAACACACACACACACGAGCCAGCGAGAGTGACAAGCAACGAGGCTGCATGCCACACACACACACACACACACACATATCAGTCATGAGAGCAAGTGTCCAAAGCCAAAAGGGAGCCTTTAAAGTCCTGTTAGATGTAGAGGGGGAGGGGGTGGGGGAGGCACTTGTTGGTGTCCATAAGCTGGGCTAGGCAAACAAGCCAAGGCAAGGCTGGCAAACAAAACCCAACTAACAAGCCATAAGATGACAGCCTGCCTCTGCCAGTGACAAATTGTGCCAAATCGAAATGGTAAACAAAATGCCCAGGACAACAAGGACAGACAGACAAGCCAAGGATCACTCACGCCCACCCTCACATCCCTCACGCCTCCTCACTGATATGCAAATATTGCGCACAGCTGTTAATTTGCTAAGCGAACGAGAACAAAAAATCACAAAAAATATATATTGTATATGAGCAACAATTGAGGCAGACAGCCAGAAAGAAGAAAAAGTAGAGGGAAGAGCATAGGAGGCGGTGAAAATGTGTGCTTGCAACTGTAGACCTAAATCGATAGCATTACATTATTTATGCACAGCAATCAAATGTGCCACGGGGCGTATGCGCAATGCTTGGCGGTGGACCTTGTCCAGGCGAATGTAGCAAGGCACACACACACACACAACCACACCATGCCGGCCACTTTGTGCGGCATTAGCTAAACAAATAATCATTACTTTTTCCATTTGTTTTTGAATGCTTGATGTCTCGAGTTGCTTCTCACTGTCTTCCACTCCCCCCAAACACACCCGCCAGCGCACACACACACATATTTGAATATGTGTTTTTGTGTTTTTTCTCTTAGTGTATCGATAGCCTCGACTGGCAGGCAAATAAAAATCTCTCACGCATTCGCAGCACGTAGCAAACGCTTCATACACCCCCTCAGCGCTTACCCCGTCAGCAGCAGTTAACTCCACACACCCCCCTACCCCAACCACTGAGTCTTATTTAAAAAATACAAAAACGAAGCAAATATATATAAAAAGAAAGTATCAATTTCATTGTTACGCGCACTCGATTCTTTTTCCTTTTTGCTTTTGCTTTCTTTCTTCCGCTTCCCTTTCTCTGGCATGGGGTATATTCGTATATTATGACATTAAAAGCTGCACATTTTGCAACACTTGAACGGAAGTTGATAAGAATCTCAACTCTTGATTTATGCTATTAACCAGTTAAGCGTTCTCTATTCAAAGACTTGCAAAAGGAAGTTATTATTTTGGGCAAAATGAAATTTATTTTTTAGTTTTTGCGACATTTATTTTATGATTTTAGTAGAAAAAAAAATGTTTTAAGAGTTTTAGTAGCTAACTTCTAGGCCCACTTTCTAACATATTATCTCTAGCAAAAATATAACTAACTTCAAAATGGTACAAGTATTCTCTTAAACTTATGCCAAATAACAAAAACTTTCAATTTTATTTCCTTCAAAATTCATCAAAATAACTTTGATACCTTATCTTTTTTCAACACTTTTTCATATCAAACATATTATAAATACTATAACTTTTCATCACTCAACATTTTCCCCACAATAGTGCATTCACAATTCGTTATTCGTATTCTCTGCTTTTTTGATGCCATTTGCTTTATTTTTATTTTGCACAGTGCAAAGTGAAATAAATTTTGAACGCCAATTGCAGGGGCCGTGAGGCAATATTGAAAAGAAAAGAACGAAGGCGAAAAATACAAAAAAAAATGTTGCTCAGGCGTCCAGCATGAAAATTATTGGCCAGTCATGACGTGAGTTTCAGAGTTTTTCATTTTCTTCGTTTCATTTCGTTTTCAGTTGGCTTTTTGTTCGTTTTGCTGTAATGTTGCGTAGCGTAACGCTTACATTACGTTGGACATTACGTTACGTCTTTCAGAGTTTTGCATAAAAATTCAATAAGAGCAGAAGCTACTGACGTCGACGATGGAAACGATGGGAATGAGGACGACTAGAGCTAGAGCAAATGAGTTTTTGCCCAAATTGTTTGCCATAGATTACAAATAGTTTGGAGTTTTTTTCATTTTTGGATGCCTTTTTGTTTGTTTGTTGTTTGTCCCTGGAGTGATATTTGAAGCTAATCCAGCTGAACATTTGGGTACTGGCATATAATGCATCATTTGTGGTCAAAATGGTCAAACGCGTTAAGTTTTTATGGCCAGCGACTTTTTGGATCTAGACCAACAAAATCAACTCTTGCTTCACAGCTCGAATGTGTGTGTGTGTGTGTGTTTGTGAGTTTTTGGTCTGCTCGTTTGCTTTGGTACTTTATTTTATCGCTGTTGGCAGCCACACCAAAAACCAAAAGCAAAACAACAACAACAACAACAACTACAATAAAAACAGTCAAAAAGCACTCGAAATGCCAAATGAGCTGCTGCACGCTTTACGCTCTCTCTCCCCTTGAGCCTCCCGCCGCACTACTTGATCCTAGCTACGCCTCCTATTTGCCTAATGGGCCCCTAAAGTGTATGGGCCACCACCTTCTCCTTCTGCCCCTTCGAACCAACACTCTCAGCCTGCCTCAGCGCACCTTTGCAATTAATCCGCGCCCTCAGCCACGCCCACAGTTTTTGGCTGCGGCTAAGGAATGCTTGGCGCAAAAGAGAGCTTTGTATCCGCATATTATACCACCCCGCCCCCGCCCGCAATCTCTTCGCCTATGAGTTTTTCATAAACAAAAACCCCGGAAAATCTGCTGGCTGCCAGCAGCAGAAGCAGCAACGAAACATTTCAAGCTCTCCTTCCATACCATGGCCAAAATACAAAAAAAAAACAACAACACTGCAATTTGGCAGCGATTTCGGTTGTGAACTCTCTGGGGGGAGGTGAGCAGGGTGCAGGGTGGGGCGGGGTGGCACGCTGCTATTTTCGGTCTCAAGTGACAAATATTAGAGCAGTCTTTATCGCTAATTAGACTTTGTAGCCGTAAATCTGTTGTCATTTCTTGTTGCGCGCTATCTCTTTCTCGCTCCAACTCTCTATTGTGCTATTTGTTGCTATTGTTGTTGTTGTAATTGTCGTGGCCAAAGCCAACAGACCACGGCAGCCCCGCCCCCCCTGCCATGCCCCAAACATATACGCATTGACTGAGGCATGGCAAATGCGTTTCAAAGTTTGCCAAGTTGCAAGAAACGGATGCCGGAAGCATTCGAGCGGAGGACGAGGGGGGACTCTTGAGACTTGAAATTGAAGCAGCGATGCGACGCCAAAATAGCGCGAAACGTATGTGAAAAGGACATGAATACACACACACACACACACACACATATATCTGTAGATGAGCTAAATGAGCCGAGTGTTGTGTGCACTTATGGAAATTTGTATGCACTGATTGCAGACAAGACTCAAGTGATAAAAAGAAATTAATGAAAGCAACACCCACAACTTGGCTAAATAAGAAACTAATTAAGCGAAATTAATAGAGCTTATGCGTATTGTATGATATGCCAAATAGAAAGTTCTTAATGATTATTTCGTAAGCATTATGTGAATAGGATACATTTATGGAGGAGTTTATAATTGCAAAGAAAGCTTGCAAGAATTTTTGTAAGCATTTTTGGTACTAAAGTTACGAAATATCATACAACGAATCTTAAAGGGGACAACGAAAACTTCGTCATAGGAAAAATTCAGTTTATGGTTGCAACTTGTAGCTTTTGGTAAGTAAATTCGTTGTAAAGAAGTCTTCGTTATATGAAAATTCGTTTGTAATATAAAAAGAAAAAGCACAAAATTATTAACAAGGATATTGATGGAGCTTTCAAACTATTATATAAAGCCTCTCATAATATTTATAGAGATTACTGCTTAAATTTATAGTAGAAATACTGGTGCACTTAGCATCCTGAATGAATAAACAAACAAAGAAAGAGTATTTATTTCTCTGACCATAATATACAAAAAAAAAAAAAAATCACGTTTTGAACACTAAATATATTGCATTTCGATCTGTAAATAGGTCCACGAAGTTTTGCAAACCTCAAACTTTTTCCAACATAACCTAAAGATATTTTTACTTTACTTTCGTATACCACAAAATAGTAATGCATATATAGTTTTACAATATGGTTTGCTTTAACTCGTTGTATTTTCTGCATACAAATTTAATTTTTCACAAATATTTTAATTATTCAAAAAATGCTAGACAGAAAATGAGCAGCATCAGGATTACCCATAGCATTTGTCCCTATACAAAAAAAAAAGGTCGCTTTGAACATGGAAATCACAGTTGATTAAGGATGCACTTGTAAGCAGCACTTCAGACTACAAACACATGCCATAATATCAATTAAATGCAAAAAGCCATGCCCTCAAATCTGGCCCAAAGCGGCAATTAGTTGTGTGTGCAAAAGAGAGAGAGATATAAAGATTACCACTCAATTTGAATAGCATTTGGCTGGGGCTAGCGCATATTATTTCCGCTTTCAAGTGCACACACACAAACACTTGCACAATTCATTACAATATACAATTTTCATTATTCTTTTGGCCGCACAACAACAACAACGTAGAACAACATTAAGTACAGTTATTGCGCCACATGCGACTGCAACAATGGCAGCTAACTATATAAAAAAATATAAATATATATACAAAAAACAATGTCCTTGGATGGCATCCAGCTGCCATTCGAGTTGGAGAAACACAACTCGGATTCGATGGCATTAAAAAAAAAAAGAAAAAACCAACAAGAAGTTAAACTCGTGCCGATTATACGAATTTTTTATGGCCCATATGAGACTCATAGACAAATGGTGGCCGGGCTTTGCCAAGAAAATTATTTTTTGCTTTTTTCGTGGCAATTTATGCGGCGCAGTGTTGCATTAAATGCTACAGTCAAATGCTTGAGTTAATAATAAAGTATAAAAAACAGAGCCTAGCAAATCCTTCAACTTGAAGTGTGGCCTTAAATGAAGCATGCCACACGGGCTTCGGCCTGGTAATAAGCGCTGAGCATTTCTGCTTCTTCTTTTTTTTTGAATGGCCAAGTCAAGCGCAACCAAAAACTTAGTTAACGGTGGCTGTAACTCCCACACACACACACACATACATATATATACATAACACTTGTATATGTATGATAAATAGCTTTCAATTTATATGCCTCGAGGGCGGCCCAAAGTTGGTTTCAGTCGGGCTGTGGCATAGGGAGGTATCCTTAAAGGTGTTCAAGGGTCATTTATCAGACAGAGCGGCAACATTTAGCGCCAGCTACATAGGTGTGTAAGTGCGTGTGTATATGTGTGTGTGTGTGTGTGCAAGTAAAATTTATGCGCACTGGATATGGATACGCAGATGGAGTCGAGGAGTTTGTGTCAGAGTCAGAGTCAGAGTCAGAGAGAAGACCTCTTTCTAACTAGTGGCGCATTCATTTCGATCTGAAAGTGAAAATCATTTGCAATTGTGGCAGGCAGCCAGGTAGCATGAGGCAAGTTATATGTAATGGCTGCCATAGAGCGGTCGAAATTACTTAAACCCAGCAGCTGAGCTCTGCAAAACTAACGAATCCCCAGAGACAGAGAGAGTAAGAGGGGAGGAGAGGAGAGAAGGGGGTGGCAAGCATACACACTATACCCGTTAAATGAGTGAGTAAATGTGTAGCTGTCGACAGGTGTGCAAGTAATTACACACATACACACACCAACACACACACACACACAACCTTGCAAGAAACCTTTGCATACGGGCCCACACAATTTATATTTGCCAAAGTTTCGTCTGTTCAACGGTATGGAGGGGTTTGGTGAGGAAAAATGGTTTAGACATCCATTGCCGCGTCAAAGTTAATTAATTTGCAGCCCCACAAGCAGCACTGGGGAGCAGCAGCAGCAGCAACAGCAGCAACAGCGACAAGTGGCGAATGTCTCGCTTACCAATCTAAAATACACAAACTGAAATTCAAGGCTTCGTGCTTCGCAGATTCTTGTAGATGTTTGCTGATTTAGTGTGTGTGTGTGTGTGCGTGCCACGCCCACAAATCTGCGGTGGCAGCCAACAGGTATTTATGAACCATAAACCTTAAATAAATTATTTATCAAATTATTTTCAAGCTGTTTCTGAAGCTCCTGACGTTGCAAGTAACTAAATACATACATATATTGAGAAGTGAACTTGAAGGGAATAGTTTGTACCTTTCTTTGGGTTTATTGCTTAGGGTCTGGTTCTTATAAGGATATAAATTTAAGGAAAAATACTTTTTTTGTGCCTTAAAAATTTAATTTTTTGTGCCTTTTTAACTTTTTTTTCCACTAATTAACTTTTTTCATACTTTTCTTAAATATTTTAACACTTCATTCATTCATCACATTTTATTTCCATAGTTCATTTCACGTTTGAACTTCCTTAAAACATTTCATAGGCTGGATAAACATCATAAAAAACTTTTTACCTTAAGTAAACCTTCAAAAGCAGGCAACATTTTTTCCTTTCGCAACTAATCTTTTAAAAGCATACTTTGTATTTGATCGCACATCAATCTTTGTTTGAAAAAAAAAACTACAAATGTAGTTGGCATTTTTAATGAAATCAAGCGTCTAAATTTGTTGCACAGTGTGTGTTGCAGCGGTGTGCTCTGTAAATGCGCCAATTGAATTGAATTTGTGCTACAAATCAAGTAAGCAACTTAAGAGCTAAACAATAGCCCCAAAGCAACGCACAATAGCAAAGCCCAGCCTCAACCTCAATCCGAGCCAACACACACCAGACCCCAAATCCCAAAAACACAACCATCAAGAATGGCTCTGACCCCAATCAGTGTGTGTTGCGGACAATGCATATACACACATATTCACACACATACGCACACACACACACATCGCTCGTTCACATCCTTGCGAAACGGAGGCAATCAATTGCAAGGAATGCGAGGCACAAGAGCACAAAAAATGCACAAGCTTCACTCTCTCTCTCTACATCGCCTTTTTGTGCCCTTTGTGCGTTGAAACACCTTCCAGAACGGGATCCACGGAGATGGCCTCCACATCCGTATGGCTGCCCCACCGTCGACCGACCGACCGACTGCCTGCTGCTGAAGTGCAGCTATAAAATACTAATCCGCATCAAATGAATGCTACATCAATCTTGTGTCGAGCGCAGGAGGCAACTGCGACTGCGGCAGGTGCGTTGGAAGACATGAAGGGTTTTTTTGTGGGGCCTCTGAACTGGTATGGCGGCACTTTAATTTTGTTACTAAGCCCGGGCCACAGTTGACAGGCAGGCAGGCACTAGCAGGCAGTCCGTCCATCCGTCAGTTTGTCCATCCGTCCGCTGTTAGCTGCGGCATATGCCGAGGAGCCCGCTCAAAAGTCATTTCCGCAAACGTTTTCAGCTGCGGCGACACACACACACAGAGAACGAAAGAAAGAGAAAGAGATTGAGGCAGACAAGAACAAACAGGCAGCAAAAACTAGGGATTAGGGATTTGCGTGCACATAAATGAATTTTGTGTACGCAGTCGCGACAAGAGCCCAGGATGTGGGAGATGCGAGCATAAGCTCAAAGTAGCTGCGACTACTGCTACTATTGGAGTTGTTGGCGTTGTTGTTGCCAGTAGCAGCTGGTGCCACCTGCCGCCAGCTCCTCTTCATCACATACAGTGTTATCTGCACACACTCGTGCAACATACAAGCAATGAGTTAACTTGCCCCACCATTCGTCCGCACATGTTTGCATTGGTGAGCACTACAGCAATTGTTGGCATTACGTGCCACTCTCGATTGCCATTCAATGCCAGGAGCAGAAGCACCAGCAGCCGGAGTAGAAGCCGCCAACTATTGAATTACTTTCAAACCTGCAACTGCGAATGCTGCTGCTGCTGCTGCGACTGAAGATTGCACTTGAAATAGGATTCACAGCTCACTCGCTCTCCGAAAAGCTTCAGATTTTCAATTTCCGTTTCCCTTTTGCTCGCTGCGCTTTTTTACAGCCATCGTCACTTTTCTTCTTCTTTTTTTTGCAATCTCTCGTTGTTGTTGCGGTTGTTTTGTTCGTGTCTAAGCAAATGGAATAAGCGCGCTCATTGCTTGGGCTTGTTACTGAAAGATGGATATATGGATTGCTGACGGGCTGGAATGGGCTGACTAGCTGGATGGATGTGTTGGGATTGCCAATGCCATGAGGATGTGGGCGATTACGGATATGCGCTACAATGGGTAAACTTGCAACCGAAAAAGAATGCAGACAAAGAGAGAGGAAAAGGAAAAGTGAAAGCTTATGCCAAAAAGAGTGAAAGTGCGTCAAAATGATCGATGTTGTGGGTAACATAATCGTTTAATCGTTGAAGAAGACGAAGAAGAAACAGTTCCTAAAAGTGTTGTCAATGAGCTGAAACTTCAATAAAAATTGTAATTTATTCAGTTGGAAACTTAAACACAACAAAAATCTGCAGCTTTAACCTTAGTTTAAACCTAAGAATGTTCCTGGAATATACATATACAGTAAATAATACCATTATTGTATAATGATTATCCTCCTGAAATACTTTATATTGTAAACGATTTAACCATTAGCTATTAAAGAGAAGAACAATTCTTGCTGCATAATATTTATAAAAGTGGTTTATGCCGTCTGCAGCAACAAGCATAAATACCACTTAGTATAACATTTGAGACGCTTGCTAACTGCTTACACCTGTCAGCATGGCCAGCACTTATACACACACACACATGTGTGTCTAACGGTATAATAAATGTGCTTGGTAATAATGTGCACCTGCAGATGATTGCAGGGCATTTGCAACCAGGAGCAACCAGAAGAAGTTGCAACAGCAACAGCAGCAGCAGTAGCACGTGCATCATTGATGTTGTCCATGGCAGCATAATAGTAGTAGTAATAGTTGTGTGCCACGCCCACGCACCTCTCTCCACACATACATACACACGGTTTCGTTGCCCGGAGCAGAAGTACGAGCAGTACATCAATCCTTTAAGACGCAGCAACATTCAGTGCCAATCAACAAGTGCGTTCCATCTTGAGAGCTGAGAGGTAAGTAAGGGAGTCCTGCTTCTTCTCACCCCCCATACATACATACATATATGCAACAGTGCGCTGAACGCTTTTATTGCTAACCATTTCTTTCGTTCTTTCTTTCTGCTACTTGCCCTGCCTTGTCCTTTTTGTGCGCTAGCAAGGATTTGTTGTATGTACATACGGGCAGGGGGGAACGAAACGGCACACGGATTGAAAAGAACTCGGCACGTATTTGTCACGTATTATATATTTATAGCAACCAATGAACCGTTGAATGCACGAACCGGACGAAGCCGAGAGGCAGGGTTGTTGCCAGTGACTGGGACTGGGACTGGGAATGCATAAAACGGATAGAATTTGCTCATTGCTCATACGCCGCGTGTGCACGCTAGTTGGAGCTTAGCTCAAATTGAATACTTATTGCGAGCAGTGAGAAAAAAAAAAGGGAGCAAGGAGTTGAACAGCAAATATCTATATACGATGCATATATGTATATATATGGAGAAGATAAAACTCTATCAGCTGCTGGCTGCTGCTGCTGCTGCTGCCGTCACAGTTTAATTATAATTTTAATCACTTTTGCAGCAGCGCGGCGCGGAAATGAATTTTATGAAGCGTACGCCGAACTGTCGTACCCAACATAAACTGTTGTCAGTCCGAAAAAAGGGATGCTGAGACGACGATGCCACGACTACTACGAAAGGTAGAAACGAACGGACGATGGGACGAACGGACGGACGGACGAACTGACTGTCATGTCAATTCAATTTTCGTGCTTCCGTGCGCGGCGACAAGTTTTAGCCAGAGTTTTCATCTACCTTTGCTGCTTTATCTTCTCCCCTCCGCCCCTGGCGTTCTCTGGAATGCCAGTGCTGGGATTGTCAGCCCAACGGCACTTTATGTACATCATCATCATCGTCATCATCAACACCTTTTTGCCAGGCGCCATTTACACGCCGTCGTCTATCCTCGTCTCCAGGTCTAATCAGCACAGACAGCCAAGACATTCAAGGCGAGCGGAGCTAGGTGAAGGTGAAGGATGTAGCAGCTTCTCAATCTCCTTTGCCCACACCACATAACGACACTTCCCCTTCACAGCAACAGCAGCATGGATAAGCGAATCAGTTTAAATGCCACATTTGTTGCATAGATTTGTGGAAGCCCCCCAAAAAATATGAGAAATGTCTGAACACAAGTAATAATTTTATAGTTCTCACAAGTTTTGATTGCTTCTGCACACATTCATATATGGCACAAAAAAAGTAAAGGATGCAAGTTAAATAATGGCATTTTTCTGCTGAAACTTCAGTTTGAAAAAAGTCTGTGTTCCATTGAAATAAGGATTTAAACGCGTATTTATTACTTAATTTAATTAAGGTTTCATAAGCTGAAGGATTTCATACAGTTTCATTATTCGCTTTAAATCTTTCAGAGTTTTACGTTTAACAGGAATTATAATGTAAACAGATTTCACGCTAAACAGGTAGAAAAAGTGGCGCGAAAAAAAGTTTTAATTATGAAGAACTTTTTATGCAGGAAAGCAGAATCAAAATGTACATAATTTATTTACAAGTAAAAAAAAAAATGTTTAATTTACCAAGCAATTGAATGGTTAAATATAAAATGAAAAGGAATTTATAAAAATGATTATACGAGTTTCAAGGTGATGAAAAACACTTTGATATGGGAAATATTCAAAATTCAGAATGATTTTTCGCTGGAAATGTTTTGTTATGTCGAAAACTTCGTTTCATAAAAGTTGTTGCTTTATATTACATATTCATAAATTCAACAAATAATTAATCTTTAATCAACTTTGACCTATTCTGATGTTTAAACCTTATTCTTAAGTTTCATATACCCCACTATCGGTTTATTATTGGGTATTTAATTTAAATCTTTTGCGCTACCCTTAGGCCAAATAAATTGAATCATATTTTTAACACACCGAAAAACGAAAACGAAAATTAAAATGAAAATTGAAAATTATAATTGCCAGCTGAACATTTGCTGGCTTGCCAGCCCCAAAAAGACAAAGTAGTTGTTGTTGCCGCACAGTCCGGACCATTCTTCATTTCTACACGCAGTGCCCCATTCATGGGTTCATCATCCATTTTTCGTTATGAATTAAAACCGATGGCAAAGACTGGCCGAGGCGAGGCTGATGACATGTTTTGTCCACAGGCACGCATTCTCTTGCGGCTGTATATGCTTTGGTCTCCACTCTGTCTCCGCTCTGCACTGCTCCGACTATCTGGCAAGTTTCCCAACGGCACGCGTTGCCTGATGACTGCTGGGCTGACTGTTGCCGCCTGTTACCCCATTCCATGTTTAGCTGTTGCTATTTTGCCGACAAGTCAGCCTGGCTGTGTCACTCATATGCGCCACAAATATCCAACCCACCCCTTTGCCCCACCCCACCCCCCAACCCAACATTCATTCCTTACTTCCTCTTTGGTGCTCAAGCCAAAAAATTGTACGTTGCTGCCACGCACGAACGCTTACTTTGTCGCATGCACAACTTTTGGCTATTAAGTCATTTTTTGGCTTTTTAGATTTGCGACAAATTCTCTGGCAGCAACAGCAACAGCAGCAGCAACAGCAACTGGCAGCTTCTCACTAATTGCCCGCACTCTTGCGGCATTTTTACATAAATGTGTCGTGCGGCAGAGCTTTAAAACAGTTTAATATTTAGCCAAAAAATAAAGAAAAAGCAAAAGCAGAACAAAAAAACACTTTATCATCGAAGCGTACCAAGTGCCGGACACTGTACAAGACACAATCGAAGATGATGTTGTTGCCTGCTGTTGCTGCCAGTTGGGTGGCACTCCGCCACCAGCACTTCTGCTTCTTCTTCGTCTTCTTCATACTTCTGAGCACACAAACTTCAACTCTTTCATAAGAATTTAGTTGAATGAAGCTTCAAGTGGCTGTGTGACAAGAAATATTTGGGGTTTGGGGCAGACAGACAGCGGGGCAGCAAAAACCTTTCATAACAATGACAGGATAATAGAATGGATACAGCATCAAGTGCTCCAACTTTAGAATGCTCTCTATGAGCACTCAATTTTAACGATTAATATGGATAAGAATCAAGACGAAAAAAATAAAAACTTTATTAACTGACAAGTTGGGAAAAACTTTAACTAGCGGATTTCCTTTGGTGACACAAAGAAGAGCTAAAAGTTAAAGCGATCTCATAACATTTGCATAAATGAAACATAACATGCATATGTTAGGCAGCTGTTAAAGATTTAACAGACAGTTAAGGGGAATAACTGTTGGTTAAAGGTTAAGCACTTCAGTTGTGAACTTAAACTTGGTATAAGTGTGAATGTATAGTTGAGTTTTGAATATTTTTTGATTCTGTGAAATAAATTCAAGGCTTGATAACATTTTTAAGAGCGTAATGGACAAACCTTTATGTTAACACATGAGTTTCAATTCAAGTTGTAGTTCTTACAGATTTTCTATAGTTTTGTAATCTTTTTCCTTAAGTAAATCCTTCTATTATCTTGCTTGTAACATTTTCTAAGCAACATGACTTCAAAGCATCTTATCAATAACTATGAAAAGTCAATCCTTTTTTCAAGCATATACTAGATTCAAAGACAAATTTCTTGGCTCAAGAGATAATAAATTGGTCTAATTAGCATAAGTTCAAAGCAAAGCCCACATACGCGCTGATAAAGTGAAAGAACCCTTTTCTTGGGCATTTGTTTTATTGAAAGTGTATGGGGCGAAAAACTTGGCTCAACATTTTGAGTGACAAGACAAACAATAGCCAAAACAGGACTAAAGAGATCTGTCGTTGTCGCTGCTTCTGCTGCTGGTCCTTGGTCCGTTCTGCCGCACCACTGCACTCGAAATCCCCACCACCACCACCAGTAGCACCAGGGCCTTCATCCATTGCCCTGACCAGAGTGAAAAGTGAAAAGCAAGATTTGTCACGCACTGATGCGTCTTTAAGCGTTTTAATTACCCACGAACGAACCGAGAGCGAAAGAGATAGAGAGCGAGAGAGAGAATGAACGTTTGGGAACAAATGAAAACTTTAGCATAATATGCAAACCAGGACAATAATTCACTTTGGCAGTTGACTAACTTGGACTGCCTGCCCGACTGCCTGCCTGACTGCCATGTCCTTTTGCAACATTCCGAGTCACACACCCGTTACCACCCCGCCCCCACATTTGTGTCTGACTGGACATTTGCAGTTGCATTTGCAATTTGCATTTTGGTGCTGTGGCAATTAATAGCGCAGACGTAAACAAAACAAGCAGCAAGGACGAAACACACAGAGAGAGCGAGAGAAAGAGAGAGAGAGCGTTGCGAATACAATGCTGTGGCTATCAAAATGCAAAGCAGCCCCAGTCAGGTAATGAAAATGCTTAATGGCTTGCAAAGTGTCACAGTGGCTGCGCCTCTGGATAGGCAAAATGCAAATGCAAATCGCCCTCAGAAATACACAAGTTGCAACCAAAAACTTAAAGCGCGTTCAAATTCAAAACTCACAGCACAGTGAGTGGCTCCACTCGGTGGGTGGTTGGGTGGTGCGTGCAATTGGTTAGTTGGAATTGGCAGTGGAAGTGAGTGAAGTGCGCAGCTCAGCGCATAAAAAGTCAATTAAAAGCGATACCAGTTGCTATTGCAGCTGGCGCTTACACACAGTTTCGAGTTTTTCCTTCGTATATCTAACGGTTTCTATCTATCTTTCTATGTATGTATGTATGTGTCTGTCTGCCCACTCAGCTTTGTGTGTGTGTTGGGCTTCAAGTGCATGAGAGTGTTGGCCAGCGCTTTTAGCAGAATAAACAGTGAAAGTTGCGCAAAAAGGACAAGCCAAGAAAGCGAAACAGAAAGAGAGAGAGAGAAAGACAGGGAGAAGCGCATGTTTGGACCTTTTGAACGTGTTGAACTTTCAAATGGCTTTGCGCGCGGCTGGCAGCTAATGGCATTACACTAACCATAAACCCTTTGCCACGCCCACTCAACCCCTTCACCCTACACCCCCTCTTGCATACAAAGAGTCTAAAGTCTAAACTGCAATAAGTCCGTGCGTGTGTGTGTGCTTGTGTGCAATTAAAGTGACGTACGCTTTATTGATGCGAACGCCATTTGGCATGCATTAGAAGTAGTCTCACACACACACACACATGCATACACATGTCGAAGGTAAAATATCAAAGTTGATGGGCTATTTTTATGACACGAAGGAGAGAGTATTTGCACTATGTCTTGAATTTCATCTGTGTGCAGAAGAAAAATGAAAAAATTCAAGAGATGACTTGATTTAAAGTCTCAAAATCATTTATAAACACCTAAACATAAAATTGGCTTAACAAATAAAACACAAACAACATTAAATTTAGTTTCAATTGCAATAGCTTTCATCTCATATTACCCAAAAGCACTTAAAAAAACAATTAGCCAATTTATACACTTGTATTATTTAATACTTCTTAAGATAAACCTAACTTAAAAGGGTATTTGGGTCTGTGTATCGTATTTCTACACATGTTTGTCATGTTACGTCCATAAATTATTTCTTATGATAATTGCAACTAGCTTAATACGATTCGTGGGCGTCTCAAACAACTACAACAACAACAAGCTATATCGTTAAAACAACTACTAAAGCGAAGCTCTGTCAAATGTCAACTGGGCCATAGAAAGTTAAGCAACAACAACAACAACTGTAATCAATTGTTGTTCGAGCAAAAATCACAAACACACACATAGACACTCCGCCCGCCCCCCACAACGTAATTACCTTACCTAGATGTGAGTTAAAAACTTTTTGCCAAGCAAAATAACAACAAATGTTTGGCATGAGTTCAACGAAGTTTCTAATACCCTAACGCATACACTAGACAAAAGGAAAACATATAAAGGAAAAAAAATTATAAGAGTAAAGCCTTTTCTACATTTTATGATAGCAAAATAGAAGCCCATCAAAACTCCCAACAAAATCAAAGTACTTTTCGCAAAAAGAGCAATCAAAACAAGCAAAACAGTTAAACGGACGACAAACCAAGTTAAAAAGAGAAAGAGAGAGCGCGAATAGAAAGAGTGAAATAGCAACAGAGGGAAAAAAGGTAGCAGAGATGGCAGCCGCATCTAATCGCTGCACTTCACGTAAATGACACGAAAATGTTTTCAAATTAAATACGTTGACGACGACGACGACGACGATGACGATGGGGACGAGGATGAGAATGACGTTGACGATGGCGAAACAGGTAGCCAGTAACAGTCGACAGCCGGCAGCAGCAGGTTAGCCTCTGGCTATGGAATTGTAGAACTCTAGAAAGAGAGAGACAGAGAGTTGACAGTTCGCTGGGTTACGTATGGGTAACGCTAACGGACCCAAAATGTGGCAGCTCAACAGCGCGACACATTTAAGGGCACTTTTGTTAACTGTTAAAGCCGCTGGCGGGCACATTTATTGTTGTTGTTGTTGCTGCTGTTGTTATATCTGTTTGTGTGCTTTTTGCTATTGCTATTGCTGTTGTTGTTGTTTTTGCTGTTACCAGCCAATTGGACTCATGCGGCGTATGAGCAATAAAATGCAGGTTTTAATGGGCATGGCAAAACAGATACAGTTAATACGCACACCAATATCATTGACAATGGGGCATATTATTAGGAAAGTCATAGGCACATGCCGAAAAATGGGTTTAGAATATGTAGAGGTATTTTTGGGGTTAGTTAAGATATAAAAAACTCAATTAAAGCTTAAGTTTTTTCATCAAAGTTTTAATCTAAAAGTTTTTCATACTTTTTTGGGTAAAAATATGTGAAGTTTTCTTAAAAGTCCAGCTAAAATTTCATTGTTTCATTCAAGACTAGACTCTTAACAACCTATATCTTTATCTATCTATCTTTATAAAGCTCCAACAGATAATCAAACTTTATACATTTCTTATTATGATAAATATATCTAAAACATAAAACATCTAAATTTTAATCATTTTTTCTACATAAAATATTTTCCAAATTTCCTAACAAAATTTATTAAACTTTTTCACCATCTAATTTCGTTTGTTTTATGATTATTTATGACCACAAAAAAAAGAAGTGCAGGTATTTTCATAGCCAGTAACATTGAACATTTAGAGTGTGGCACATTTACAATTGCTTTTAGATTGCCATGAAATGCAAACAGTATTTTGTGCCGAGTATTTGCTATGCATGGTTAGTGTTGTCCTACTTGTTTTTTGGGGGGTGCTGCTTGTGCCCCATGCAACACAGTTGATTGAAATAATGTTGCAGCAATAAAAGTTTGCAATAATTGAACAATAAACATATAACCATATTTGAAAAGAATTTATTGCCGCAAAAGTCTCAAATAAAATGAAAAGTTTTGCCAAAGGAAATACAAAAAAAGAATTAAAGATCATTAAAAGTATGCGTATAAAATACGAAATAAATTTTTATAAAAATATTTCACTAGCTGTGGACAAATATTTGTTATATAATTTCCATTTGAAATCTGTTTCCCAATGAATGTGCTCTAATGAATATAATATTTATCGAGAAAAGCCACAAATTAGCTGCAATTCTTAGAAATGAACAAATTATATTTGTACTCTGTTTTAGTTTTGGGTCAAAAGGTAATAAAGTATATAGAAATTTTTATATATATCCATTTGATCTATGACTTTTATACAAATTTGCTATGCAAATTTCGTCATATTTGCAACAGAGCAAATTTCATTAGAAAGTTTTGTGGAAAAATAGAAATTTTAAGTTCGTGCAACATCTGCTCTGTCTGCATATTAAATAACTTGATTTATGCCAAACAAAAAAAGAAAGAGAAAATACGATTCGTATATTATGCTACTTATATAATCGCTCTTTGTTGTTGTTTTGGGGTTAAATAGTATTTGAATATTAATTGTTTGTTCTGAGAAACTTTTGCTTTTTAATTGGAATTATTTTTGTTGTTTCATTGTGCCACGCCCACATGATGTACATGTATGTATGTGTGCAACGCCCACACACATAGTCGAAATGCATATGCAAAACACTTGACTGCAGCTGCACACAGCTACTGTATCTCATAGATACGCATGCAATTCATATGCCATGAAAGTGTGTGTGCTTAATTTAACTGCTGCTGCTACTGTTGGAGAGACGTCCTTCTCTGTGTTGCTGTTGTCGCTTGCGTAGATGATTTAAAATGTGCATAATAAGCGGCACTTGGAAAATAACAGAAACGAAAAAAATCCAAAAAAAAAATACGAAACTGAAAAGGAAACCAAATATGTAGAAGATTTTGAGTGGCAAAAGCGGTAGGGGGGTGGACGAGTTGAATACATTTGAATCACAAAACTAACAAATAAATAACACAACGAGAATGTGTAAGACAAACAGAGACGCCGAGGGGTAGGGTAGAGTTGCTGCAAAGGCAGACAAATGGGCAAAAGGCATCATCGGACAGCAAAATCTCTTTCTCAAGCGCGAAATGCTTCAAGAAAAACATATTCAAATTCAAAATAAAAATATCTCTGCGTCTGATTTTCTTCTTTCACTTTTTGCAACGTGCTACAGCAACAATAGCGTTCAAACTGAACGCCCGCCCACCCACTCGGCAACCCTGCGGCTCCTCATTGTTGTCGTCGTTTGCATTTTGGCAAAACAGCGCAACGTGGAACTTTTCACACATGCGAGGGAGTTGCGAGCAGCAGCGTAGTGTAGTAGGGTGACTGAATATCTGCTATACGTATACGTAATATACATACATATGTATGTGTTTACAGTTAGCGGGCGCCAAACCAAGGTGTCGCCGTGCACCCAAAATCGTTTCAGCGTGAATACATTTACGCCACCCCGAGACCCCTGAACTTTACCCCTCCCTCCACTCTTACACTCTCTCCCTCCACAGTGTATCTGTATCTGCAGCATACTCCCTTCTCCCTTTCTCTCTCTCTGTCTCACATTCTGTGTGTGTGTTACACTCGCACTGGCAAAATGGCGAAATGTATTCGCATTTTCGCAAACGCGCTGCATTAATTACCGCAGCAGCAGCCTTCTCGACACGTATGCGAGTGTATGTGTGTCTGGGCAGGCCTGGGCAGGTGCTTTGGGGCATCGTCGTGAATGCTGGCAACCAAAGCCAGAACCAGAACCAAGTCCATTGCTGTTGAAGCTGGGAAGCCCGTGGCTTGGTCAGCAGTTCGCTTTCGTTTCGTTTCGCTTCTTTTTGCTTTTTTTTTTTTTTTTTGTTGGCGCCCTGATATGTTAAGCTGCATTTTGGCTTACAAAAATATGGCAAGAAGAAGTAGGAGCAGCAGGAAAAATGTTCACCCTGCCTCCACTCCACCCCCTCTCTTTCACGCAGTGGCAATGGCAATGAGTTTGGCGATGCCATGGAAATCCTTTTTACCTTGTTTGGACATTTTGTGATGTATTACGTAAGTGCGGCTTTTGTGGTGTACTTTTGTGTGTACGTATTACTCTCTCTGTGTGTGTGTGCAATTTTCTATATAGTGTAGCAAGAAGAGCGAGAAAGTGTTGCGAAATGGCCCAAACAAGAACTTTGCATGGAGGATAACGGTATGCGTAAAATTGGAATGCTTAAATGATGAAGCGAAAGGTTTGTTGTTGTTGCTGTTGCGTTTTAAGTTGCCAACGAAAATATTTTTGCATAATGGTATTGGGATAAGTGCTACAGAGATAAATATATAGTATATATACGCTTCATACCACTTTATACAACAAGAGCAATGGCAATGATGAATGTGCAAATCGGTTGGGAGTTATATAGACGAACTTTTTTGAAGTTGTTAACTTAAAGACGGAAGGAGTAAGGCGACAAAGTGATTGAATACGTTTATTGAAAAGTAGTTAGCTTGAAAGAGTTTTATGACATTAATCAACACTTAAAGTAGTATAATGGTTGCTGTAGACAAACTTTTAATACTAAAATTGGATGCTCGTT
Organism: Scaptomyza pallida; assembly: GCA_018152965.1. Classification (NCBI taxonomy): domain Eukaryota; kingdom Metazoa; phylum Arthropoda; class Insecta; order Diptera; family Drosophilidae; genus Scaptomyza; species Scaptomyza pallida. The sequence goes on from JAECXP010000107.1 coordinate 5,192,203, forward strand.
GGAGAAGCCAAGCTTTAAGGTCCTGAAAAACATACATTTAAGTACTTTAAATACTTAAAGCTACTTATTTCACTTGTAGAAAAGTCATATTTACTAGTTATACAACACTGTATACACACTTTAAAGCTTTAAACAATAGAAATGTCCTAAAAGCATGAAGTTAAATGTCGGAAAAAATCTTCGAAGTCCCAAAACACATTTATTTTACTTTTAAAGAAACTTAAAGCCACAATTTTAGATCTACTTAAATAAGTATACAAATTTTAACAGCAATACAACTTATAGCTTTCAGCTACAGAAATATCTTGAAAGCATGAAATAAATATTTATAACCATAAATAATCATATTCATATTTAAATTAATTATCAATAAGCATTTCTATTAATAATTTTGATCAGCATTAACTTAACTTTGTCTCTCTCCGTGTTCAATGCATTTAGTTATTTATTGTTAGTGTCGAAATGACAACTTAAGCGCTTGCTGGTAAGCATATTTATGTATGTGCCCTATACGGCGATGGCTATATAAATCAAAAGCTTTTCCAACTCCATCTATCATGGTGGGTTACGACTACAACAACTGGAAGTGTACTCCTACTCGGTTTTTGCATGCGCACGAAAAACGAATTAAATGTGCATTTGCAGACGCTCAATTGCAGACACACTTCACACCACCGAACCCGCACCACGTTGCTTTGGCCAAGTTTTTGGGTTGCATTTCACATCCAATTACAGTGGCCCGCAAGGATGCAAGCGACGCCCGTCGCTTTTGGTCGCTTTGGGCATTGTTATGTTACCATAATCCCAAGGATAAACGATTAAGGAAACCAAAGCGTGAAACTAGGCGAACAAACTAGAAGAAGAAGCAACCATGAGCAAAAGCAAGCAAAGCAAGCCAGCTGGAACCAGCTGCGTTAACTTCAACATTACCCATCCAACTCCAACTCCAGCTCCAGCTCCATCTCTGGCTAGCTTCTACCTGTTATAGTTATAGCAGGAGTTGAAGGCTGACGCTGTAGTTGAAGTTGAAGTTGAAGTTGGCGCCTGCAGCTGCCAGTTTGGGCAAATTGAAGGCAGCGACGATGCAAATTGGAAATAAAAATTGAAGAAAAGTACAAGCAAGAAAAGAGAAAGAGAAAACCCTGAAAAGGTGAGAAACGAACGCAACGCAGCCATTTTCACAGGCAACGCATCCGCCTCGGCCTGTCGGCAAATTCAATTCAAATTTTGTTGAGCATTAAAATGCTGCTGCAGAAAACTTGAGCATGCCAGCGAACGAACGAGCGAAAAAAAATTCAAGTAAGTTCGAAAAGTTGAGAATAGCAGGTCGAAGATTAGATACTCTAGCTGAGGATATAGTGGAGAAGGAGTTAAATATGGTTTGGTTGATAGGTTTAAAGTTAATAGAAAAGAAAATAATGAAAGAAAAAGTTGTATTCTTGGGTGATATTAACCTACAAACGATAGATCTTATTTTTTATATTGATACAGTAAAGAAATCTCAACGATTTTAATTAAGGAATAAACTATTCTTTAACGATAACTTCAAAGTTTGGTTGAATACAAATAGACTTGTATAATTCTTGAAATATTTATACTAGAAATTTTTCATAAGCCTTCAACTCATTTCATCTTTAAGCAAACTCCAAGCCTAATGCTTTATACCCCATCGCCATAGAGTATCTCACACAAAAAATAAAGTTGCTGAAGGAAACAGCGCCGCGAAATAAAAGTGATTGTAAGTGGCACAGGTTGGCAGGCCGGGACGGGGGGGAAGAGACATGGGCGTGGCACAAAAAAGCAAAAAAAAAAAAAGAATTTATGAAAAGATAAAAGACGCAGGCGTTCATTCAAAACATAACACAGGTGAGGACAAGCGCCAAAGCCAAGCAATTTTAAATGGCAATGGGAATGGCGAGGCATAAGCATCCCAACTCCCCCCCACTCCATGCCACTCATACAGGCACCATGCAGAGCGTGCGGCAAGGACGAGTGCCACATACACGTTGTGGGCTGCCTGCCACTTGAGGCCGCATTACTTCAACTTTGAAGATGCTCGAACGCGTCTCGGCTGTGTTTTCTGGCTGGCGCCGTTGCACGCTGGCGACACCTAGCGTGCGCAGCGGGAAACGTCAGCTTGCCTCCTACAACCTCCCCCACAAAACAGTGTAATATGCAAACTGATTTTTTTTTGTTGTTCCTTCACTTTCACTGGGGGGGTTGACGACAGATTGTTGTTGTTGTTGTTGCTGTTGCTGTTTGCGGCAAACACAGCAAGCAAAACCAATCCCAAACCAATTCAGAGTCCTTTTGCCCCAGCCCCCTGCTTAGACCGCAAAAACCGTTTGTTGAAAAGAAGTTTTTTAGCAACTCAGCAGAAAAAAAAAGGAAAGAAACGAAGAGCAAAAAAATATAAAAGCCTCAAGTGGGGCGGTTTTGAGGGCTTGCTTTGTCCTTTCTGGAATATGGCTTCACTGTAGTAGTTGTCTAATGTCTCATGTGCATGGTGTATCTGTATCTGTATGCATTGCGTTTGTATCTTTGTTGGCAACAAGCAACAAAAGCTGGCCAACATGCTAGGAGAACATTTAATCACACTTTTTGGCAAACTGCTGCAATGCAGCTCAATGCTATCTGGAGGGAGAGGGTAAGGGTGGGTTGAAAAGGAAGTTAAGCAATTGGCAAATTAGCTTTCATTGCAATTTAACTGTTGTTAGGGTGGAGAGAGAGAGAGAGAGAGAGAGGGGGGAGAGCATAGAAAGATACATTAACACCTGCTATTCAAGCATTGAATAGCTCTGCAGTGAGGGTGGCAACTCTATTTCGCCCACTAAGCAGCCCCAAAGCTGTCAACAGTTGTTGTTGCCTTCTGATTGGGTTCGCATGAACTTTACGACATTTTCGAAATTTGGTTCTTTTCATCATCATTTTTTCTCTTCTTTTTTTTTTCGATTTTCGTATTTGAAAAGGTTAATCGAATCAATTCTCTTTCGTTTTTTGGCTGATAGTTTTTTATACCCATTTGTTGGCATTTGCATTTTGGCCAATTGGTGGCAATTTCGTGCTAAGCGGGTTTGAAAGTGCGAGCAGGAGGGAGGAGGGGAAGAGGTTAAATGAGTTAGCGAATTAGGAATTGAATTTAACATAAATTTCAAGTCAAGCGGATTTTATTTCGTTCAATTTTATTGATTAACTTTTATTTATTAGTTCAACTTAAAATCAAAATTGATTTTTGCTCTGATAAAAACTTTTTTAAAATACAATTTTAAAGCGAAAATTTAATGCTTTTGTTTAGAAAAATGAAATTTATATAGCCATGAAGAGTTTTTCGACGTTTTAGGTAGAATTTGTGAAAGCTAATTGAAAGCATGCTGTGAAATGGTTTTTAGACAATATTTAATGTGTTTAATGCGAAATATTTGAAATAAATTTAACAATAATAGTAATAATAATAAAATACAGCATCAAAACAAGTAAAAAAGCTCTAATCGAGAAATGCGAACTAGTAAAAAACCCTTTACCCATGGCGTTAATTTGTGAAGAAAAATCAATTTCGGAGTTAGACAGGACTTTGGATAACCATAACTTAGTAAAAACTTTACCGATTTTCCAATGCAATGCATTGAAAGTTTTGGTTTGAGCTCTTAAAAAATATTGCATTTAAATCTAGAAACACGATTTTCATCTCCGAAATTTTTAACAAAAATTCGACACTGGAGATGAATTAAACTTTCGAAAGCCATAACTTCGTCAAAATTGATCAGATTAAAAAAAACACCTTTAAAGCTTTGGTGTAAGCTCAGATATAACACTACATTTAAATCAAGAAACGAAACGAACTGAAAAAAAATGTTACTTGATTTTCATACCCGAAATTTGTGAGAAAAAATCGACTTGGGAGTTGGACAAAACTTTCGAAAACCATAACTTCCTTAAAACTCGATCGATTTTCAAATGTTATACCTTTAAAGTTTTGATTTGAGCTCTTTATTAATATTGCATTTAAATAAATACAAAATAAAAAAACTTAATTTTAAGTCGATTTTCATGTCAATTTTTTATTACCGATAACCGACTTAGGCGAGGAACGGAACTTCCGATTGCCATAACTTCATCAAAATAAGCTCAATTTTTATATGCAATACATCAAAAGTTTTTTTTTACGCTCAAGATTAATTCTGCATTTAAATAAATACAAAATAAAGAAATAATTTTTTGGTGATTTTCATAACCAAAAATTTGTGACAAAAATTGGACTTGGGAGTTGGTCAAAACTTTCGATTGCCATAACTTCGTCAAATTTAGCCCGATTTTCAAATGTTATACCTCATAAGTCTTGTTTTACGCTCTAGATTAATTCTGCATTTAAATAAATATAAAATAAAGAAACATTATTTTTAGTCGATTTTCATGTCAATTCTTTATGACCGATAACCGACTTGGGCGTGGAACGGAATTTCCGATTGTCATAACTTTGTCAAAATTTCATATGCAATACATCAAAAGTCTTGTTTTACGCTCAAGATTAATTCTGCATTTAAATAAATACAAAATAAAGAAATAATTTTTGTGATTTTTAACCAAATTTGTGAAAAATTGGACTTGGGGTTGGTAAAACTTTCAATTACCATATTTTCATTTGCCGTTTTCAAATGTTTACCTCTGTCTTGTTTTCGCTTATTAATTCTGCATTTAAATAAATATAAAATAAAGAAACATTATTTTTAGTCGATTTTCATGTCAATTTTTTTATGACCGATAACCGATTTGGGCGTGGAACGGAACTTCCGATTGCCATAACTTCATCGATTTTGTCCCGATTTTCAAATGTTATACATCAAAAGTCTTTTTTTACGCTCGAGATTAATACTGCATTTTAATAAATACAAAATAAAGAAACTTAATTTTTTGTCGATTTTCATCCCGAAACTTGGTGACGGTAAGTCTTGGGAGCTTCACAAGTTTAATGAACCTTTTGATTACTACAGCGTTGCTCAAACTCAATCGATTTTGAAATGCAATACCTTTTAAATTTTGCCTAACTTTCATCACAAAAACTTTATTATTAACATATGTTAACCAATTCAATAGTTCCACATTTAATTCAATCGATTTCAACTATTCTCTTTACTCATAACATAACTGCCGTCAAAAAAAAAATAAGTAAGTTGGACGAACTTTGTGTGTGTTATTACACAATATTCATGTTATATGTAGACGGTGTGTGTTTTTGGTTCTTATCAGCAGCCAAACACTAAATCAACTTTTGCTTCAATGCTCGCTTTGAACCCACAAATACCCTCCAACCGCCTGTACAAAGGATAATACTGAAAGTTGCCGGGGCTCATACCCATTTTATGGTCTACACCTTTTATGCGATGTCACCGCAGACTTTTAGCCAAGCTAAGAGATAAACCCAAGCCAACAACAAATCCTCAACAAAATCCACAGCACAACAAAAAAAATTCGTCGCACTTAAGCCAGATCCAGAGCCTTTGCCTTTGCCATTGCCATTGCCCTTTTTTGCAAAAGGCTCAAAGGACAACAACTACAACAACAAACGAGCAAAAAGACGAAGAAGCAAGCGAAGCTGTAGCAAAAAAAAAAAAACCGAAATGAATAATTGCCAATATGCCACAAATTATTTCAAATGAAATGTGAGTGTATTTATGATTTATACCAAAAAAGACGAGAAAAAAAACAGCAGCCACAAATAAAACATAAACCCCAAAAGGAAGATAAAACTTTTTGGCCAGATTTGAAGGCGTACACCATCATTTGCAATGGCAGCGAGTATTAGCTATCTCACTTTCTCACCCCTCTCTCTCACTCACACTCTCTGTAAAATGCAAGTCGTGAAATTTGAAACTTGGCACGCGGCTTGATGGATTTTTTGCGATATATACAATATTTTTTTTGTTAGGAGCCAGGATGGGGCCACTTAAGCGACGATGCTGCTGATCAGGCGACGCAGATTGGCGACACAACGAAAGGTAAAAAATAGAGAGAAGAGGAAGAGCACATACACACACATATACCATACCGTTATTGCCATTGCAAATGTCTGCGTTGCGTTTCCGTTGGGGCGTACAAATGTAACTGTTGTAACTTGAAAGCAAGCCAACAATTTTGGCCCCAGCAACAAAAAAGGGGCAATGATAATAAGTTGTTTACGGCGCGTGAGCTTGCATCAAAACAAGCACTGACATTAGGGGCGGACATGAATATCTCTCTCAATGCAGGACAGGACACACAAGACAGGATGCACAAGACTTTTCAATGCAGTTGAAATCTGTCCGTTTTTTTTGCGACTGCTGCTACAGCTGCCAGCTTAGTGGCGCCAACTGTCGTCAATTTTGGGCAACAGCCGGCAACAAGCACAAAAAAATAAAAGCTTGTCAGCCATTTTTATGAATGAAAAGCGCTTTTGCCAAAGCTCGCGCCGAGAGAGTGCTGGCAGCGTAAGAGAGCGAACCCAAAGAGAACGCAACAGAGCTTAAGAGAGCGTGAGAGTGAGAGAGCAGCAGCAGCAGCAGAGACGGCCACTGTTAAACTTAACAGACTTCCTTTAACAGCTGTGGAGTTTGCAAAAGTTGCATTGTTATTGCCGCTGCTGTTGCAACTTCGTATTGTATTGTTGTTGCTGCTGCCTGCCGCTGGCGGGGTCATGCAACTTTAATATGTAAACAAGACCGCGTGTCTGTCTGCTCTAACTGCTCTATTGCAAGGCATGTTACTCTCTTTATGAGTGTATATGTGTGTCTGTGTGTGTTTTGTGCACCGGAAGCAGACATGTTGTGACACTCTTTGACTTGACCTCGCCTCGCCTCGCCCCTCTCAGACAGAGACAGAGACAGAAAGCTACGAAATGTGCACGCGTGTCAATCAGACAGACCAGCTGACATAATAACAAAACACAAAGACAACAACAACAAGGATCAGGGGGAGAGTAGGTAGTCGCCTCTTCATCATCAGGTAAACAAAAATTGTCTGCAGCAATACAAAACAACATTTTTTTGTTGTCGTTGTTGTTTTTTCGGTTATGCAAAAGCAGCGAGTACGAAAATTTGGTGACCCAGTTAAAGGCTAAGGCAAAAATTACGTGAGTCCTGTGCGATATGCGGGTGGCGGACTGCAAGGACTCAGACGCAGACAAGCTCACAAACACAATAACACGCATACGTACATAAATAGGCGCAGTGTCTGTCTGTGTGCGTGTGTTAGTGTCTTTGTGTGTGTGTGTGTTGCGAAGAAGACGCTGCACGTAGCGTACATTTCGTAATAACTTAATCGATGTCTAGAGCCGGCTCTAGCATTTTTTAGTATATTTGAAATACCCTGTAAAGTTGGGAGTAGAGGTGGGGTTAATGAGTGAGTTGGGGTTAGGCTAAGAAGAGATTGTTTAGTGTAGGATTGTGGCAAAATTTGTTAACTTCGATTTATTTAACTATATTTAATACTAAATTTTTTAATAAATATTTTTTATAGTATACATTTTGGCGTATGTTTCTAGGCCGTTATGCTTAAAGGAGCAGAAATTATTATATAATTATGTCTTAAGAGCTTTTGAAACATATCTTAGGATACTCTGTAAAGCCAACTTAAGCTTAATGCTTGGGATAATACTATTGGAAGCATATGTCTATGGACTTTTTTAGGTAAAAATATCTATTTCCTTACTTAGATATTCCTTATAAATCGATCGACCAATATTTTTAAATAAATCAGTCTCTACCCAACAAACTTTTCAAAGTGCAAACAATCTACAAATGACTTTTAACATATTTGCATTCATAATTTTAAGTATTTGGGTCAAAACAAAAATAACTTTTAAACTTTTATCCATTATCAAGCATAATTTATGCAGTTTATGAGCTGCTGTGCGTGGTATATGCAAGTTAAACTCTTTTTTGACAAACCCAAACTGAATGTATTTGTCGTTGTCACAGAAAAAAAGGCCTATCAGAAGAAGGTGGCGGCTGTGTTTGGGCTCCCGACTGGTTTGCCCGGTGCTCTGCCAGGAAGTTGGCAATATATTTGACTCCACTGCAAGCGGAAGCGCGACTAAAGCACAGGTCTGTCTTTGCACTCTGTCTGGCTGTCTGTACGTCTGTTCCCTGGTGACAAAAAGCCTTAAGAGAGAGAGAGACGAACCCGAGTCGAGCGGCAGCAACATGCAACGAACTGGAAGCAATGAAGGCTAAGTTGTTGCCGAAGTTCGGTCGGAAAGTCGAGCGCTGATAAGCCAGCAACTAAGTAGTCGGCACTGTGCCTTGAGTGTCACAAACACACACACACCCACACCCACACATACTTGCAAAATGCCACAAAAGTCTGTTGAAAGCAACTAACAAAACTATACACTGAATGCGACCATAAAATCAAGAAAGCTGCTGCTGCAACTGAAGCCACTTGTAGTGGGCCTTTTAACGTTTTTGGTGATAAATTTCAACCAAACTCTTAAATATATATATGCCGTGTGACATATTTAGTTGTACTATTAAATGCTAAGACATATTAGGAGAAAGCACGCAGGCTAAGCGATATATTAATGTTAAAGAAGATTAAAAGCCTAGACGGAGTTTAATATGTAAGAGTTGTTGATAAGTATAATGATTATAATGAGAGTTTAACCTACCAATAACGCATAGAATGATCGATAACTCATACCTTTCTCCAGTTTCTAAAGTTTCAGAAGGATATAAAATACTTTGTTAAAGCTTTTCTTTGCTCTCCTTTTACCTTCGCCTCTTTCTAACTTTGCTTTAATCTTAAAATTTGTTTATTTTGCTTGCCAATCTACTTTTCCTCTTTCACGCACCTGAGTTTAAGAGCTATAGTCTTCAGCTTCTACTGAATGTAATATTAAAAAAATTGCATCTCGCTCAGGAGAAGAAGAAAAAAGCGAAGAAAATGAAATTTGCACTTCACAGCATTTGCGTGCAGCTAAAGGCCGAATAACTTGTAGCCAAATCAATGCAGTCAGTTTGGCGAAGACGAAGGGTAATATAAGGTTGAGGGGGGTAGACAGGATACAGAGCACCTACAACAGCAGAGGACAGAGCCCAAAAAAGCAGCCAACAAAAGCAGGCAATATCAAGCAGAAAACTGGCAGCCAACTGCAGCTGCAGCAGCAGCAGCAGCAAAAGCAGCAACAGCAACGTCTGCAATTGAAAAGGGGGCCCCAAAAGACAAGGAAGCGGCGCCTGGGACCGAAAACAACAAACACATAAAGTCGATAACCCGGTTGGGTGCCACCGGCAACAACCAAAATCCCCAACGCCAATGACGATGTGTGTATGTGGGTGTATGTGTGTGTGTGTGTGTGTGTGTGGCAGACGAGCTTGCTGCAGCCTTTTGTGACTGTGCCTCTCTGCTGCCTGCCTGTGCTTCATATTTGCTCTACTGCTTTGCCTATTTTAGTTTTTAGACTTATGACTTGCCCGTAACACCCATCCGTAACATCGCCCCCAAAACAAGCCATCCTACAACAACCATTTACAGAGATTTTTTTTTTTTTTTTTTTTTTTGTTAGATTGGACTCGGTGGGTGTTGACATTCACAGCACTCATTAAACAGCAGCTACATGGACCTAAGCTAAAAATAGACTTGGCTTGAAACATTTCTCTTAACTTTTTGGGAGTGCTTTTTTTGCGTTTTGGGTTTTTGTATGAAAGACTTGTTTGTTGTCCAAGATATCATAAATAAGCTAAGGTTTATAGAAGGCTTGATCAATAATTGTCGTCAGAAAAAAATCTTAAAGTAGTTTTCTTATGAATGAAGGAATATTTTTTATATATTTTCTAGACACTTTTTTTAAGTTAAATATACTTATTTTGAGCATTACTATTCTAACTTTCTGTTCGACTTTTGTTGATAAACCAATATTTCTTTTTAGCTCTTAACAGAAAGTTTTTTCTAGATTATCTTAACTATCAAACAAACCCAAAATCTTTTAACTAATCCAATATTTATGATGCAAAAAATCTTTAAAAACCAAACTTAAACCTTTTCTTGTTTTTGTACCTATACCCACTTAAAACTTAACTACAATTTAGCTTCATCCTCTCTCTCCTTCTCTATCTATCTGCTCCCTCTCTCTCGCTCTCTCATAATAATAATAGCTGTTGTTATTGCATAATTTTAATGTGTCGTCCTTAATTTAAATGCTTCCGCTGCATACACGTCAAAGAGCGCACAAGCCGCCAATTCGTTACCCCTTTGCCCCCACCGCCCCCTCCCCGTTTCGGGTATCCTTGGCAACGTCACGAGATCCCTCGACATGGTTTTGTGGAGTTTGTGTGTTGTTGCCCATTTCCAACGACTACTTGCTACTTGCTGCTGCTGCTGCTGTTGCACGTCCTGCAGCACGTTCATTCCAGTTATTCGGTTGCCAAAAAATTGTCTATTAGTTTGGTGCGCCCCAGAATGAACGAACATACCATGATAATGGCATATGACAAGCGCCACATGCGGCGGCAATCGAGGTTCGAAGCTTGACTTGAAGAGAGAGAGCAACCAGCGGCGGCGACAGCACTGGCAACACCAACCGGAGGCCGTTTATGCGCAATGCTTATTAATTTAAAATTTACGTAGCATGCATTTAGGCGGCCCAGCTTGAAATTGCAAAATGTCACCAAAGGCACCGACAACAACGACGACGACGTTTGATACTTGGTACAAGTTAATTAATTGTTGCCCAGCACCCAAGACACATTCCACACACACACACACACGCCCACATGTGTATGTGTGAAGAGTTGTGTATATGCAGTGACACTTATGTAAATATTCAAACACCAAACTGTAGTCAGACGCCCCCTAAACTTGAAAGCCAACAAAAATAACACAAAATAAACGAAAAAACGGTAGAATGCAAGTAGGAAAGTTTTGGAAGTAAACGAGTTTAAGATATCCTGTTAATGAGTTTTAAATCGAATAGATTATGAAGATTAGAAGAGATAATGATGTATATAGTTTTTGTGTTTAGATATTAAACAACTGTTCCCTTCGGAATAATCTCACAAATAAAGTCTTTAAAACATATATTTTTTCAACGTACGCTGGGAAAAATGAATAAATTAACGCTTCTTCTTTCTCAATAAACTCCCTCACGCTTTTTTATACCCCTTCCAGACGATCTATTTTTAGCGCCAAGTAAGGAGTATAAAAACAAGAACGAGGCTAGTGCCAAAGGCGCAACAACATGACCAGGACATTCACACATGAGAATATATGTATGTATGTGGAGAAAGAAGGATATATATATGTGCATATATGCATGTGGTGGGCGTGGCTGCAAAGCGTGGGCGTGCGGCATGTGTGAACTTTTTTAACCAAACTCGTGCCAAAGTCAACAAAACAGCGTACAAGGAGCCAGCTGCTGGTAGTAGGACTTCTTGTTGTTGTTGTCGTCGCCGGTAGCCACTTGGACAAGTGCAAGGGACATTAAATGCAAACGCAAAAGTCGCATGGAGTAAGAAGAGGAAAGGATAGGAAGCAAGGCGACCATCTATCAAAGTGAAAGAAGTAGTTGCGACATTGCGCCGTTGCCCACTGCCTTAGGATAATCACATTCAAAAGGAAAATGAAGCGAGCTGCAAAAACATGACCAAAGATTGGCAGCAGGAGCAGCAGCAGCAGCATCCAAACGCAGCCGTGGCAGACAGGAAATGTTGCAAGGCAAGGTGTGGCAAGGCTGGATGGCTGTGAACTTTTGACTGATGGACACACACCAAAGTCGTTGACGGGCGGGACTGATTGACTGACGGATTGACGAACTGGCAGACTGCGTTGACAGTCGTTCGCTTATTTTATTGACATTTTTTTTTTTTTTTGCTAGCAGCTTTCAATTTTAACGAAGCTTGCGGCAAATTGTTGTTAACTGGCTGCCAGCGTCGCCGTCGACTGCATAAATTAATCAGGAAATCGAAGCAGCACGAAGCCTCCACTCCTCTCCCCTCTTAGTACACCTTTCTATTGCTCCAGTGTCTTTGTCACCTGCCTGTCTGCATCCTGAAGTGTGCTTAGTGGCAACAACACGCCCAGGATATTTCAACACACAATTTTTTAGACGCATAGATATTTTTTTTTGGTATTTTTTTTAAATCGTCACGCAAATATTTTCATCATCGTTTCGTTTCCTGATTGAATTCCGCTTGCACGATTGCCCGTTTCCGGGTTTACCCATCCATTGCATCAATAGAAATTGCAATAGAACAAAAAATGAACATTCCAAATAAAAAGCTTAGAGTTTCAAAGATTACACAGTTAGCAAGATTTTAATCAAGTTAGATTTGGTTATTTTTGGAAGCAGAGAAAAACTAATGAATGGTGAAATATTAGACGGATTTTTTGTGATTTTTGTGCATAAATGGATTAAAATGGATAATGGAAAATCTATTGAGAACAGTTTTGAAGAAATTAAAGAATAAATTCGATTTTGCAAGAGTGAAAAGATTAACAAAAAAATTCAAAGTAGTTTTTTTTTAAATTTTAAAGTATATTTTTGATCATAAAATGCTTTTGGGCTGTAAAAAAAATATTTAAAAAATATTTCCACAATCTCCATAGCTAAATCCAACTGAAAATAAAGTATTATTCCATCCGTCGAGCCCAAAAAATATATTTGTCGTCATTTCCAAAAAACCGTTTGAAAGTTAATGACAGTCAAAAAATCGAGATGCAAAGTAAATACAAGACACACGAAGGAAAAAAAGGCGAGCCAGGTAATGCCTTGGGCAAATAAAGCAGCTGCTTTACAAGCAGTCTCCATTTTCATTTGCATTGGGACACGGACAAACCGACAAACAAACAAACAAAAGTAAATAGCGATTGGAGAATGAAGAGAATCTGAGCATCAGGTGCATATATTTATTTGCTCAAAGTATCTGTATCTGTATCTGAGTCGCAGTTGCTTGACTTTATCGCTAAGCGGCATCGAAATGTGAGCGATATATGCATGTGAATAGATATTCCATTTGTTGTTTTTTTTTGTGGATGCCTTTGATTTAACTTCTTACTTTTTTACACGCTTTTTGTTGTTCTACCGATTGTGTGTGTGTGTGTATGCTGGCTGCATGAGTAATGGGCGTCTGTTGCAGTTGCAAATGTATCTGCGTATCTTTGAAGCGCATGTATAAATAGTATTTCAGTTGAACGCACAGCCAAAATAGCGTAAAGCCAAGCAAGGGAGGGGCTGCAGGAAAAGGCGTTTGCCTTTTTGCTCCACTCTCTTTCACTCTCGCTCAAGTATTGTATTTCAACGAAAATATGTTTTGTGTGACATAAAACTGCGAGGGGGCTGGGCGGGGGGAGGTAGTATTTCTATGAATTGAGCAACGGTCTGGCCGTCTGTCTGGATGACTTGAACTCATCAACAGCATTGTCGCCGAGCAGCGTGTGTTTTCCAGCGATAGCAGCCGAAATACATATTCAATGCATTTACAATTACATTAGAGAGTAAACTGCTTGAGAAATTAAAATTAAATTACCGCGCAGAGTGAAGCAAGAGTTCATTAAGTTATGTATATGCAAAGGAGAGGCAAGAACAAAAAGTCCACTTCTCGGTAGTTGACACGAAAATAGTCCTGGTTAGAGACGCACTTGGGCACATCATTAAGTAGCTAAGACAATCGTGCCAATCATTAAAAATCTACAGCTGGAGAGAGAGAGCGAGAGAGGGAGAGTGAGAGAGGGCGCGTCACCCACTGCAATGCGGATGCCAGCTTTTCATCTAGGCAGTTTCAGTTATCAACACGTACATTTAGACGATGATGACGACGACGACGACCTGTCTGAGACAGTCAGGCCAAGCCTCTCGCAACTAGTTAGATGTTAGGCATATGGGGCATTGTGGGCGTTTGGCTTGCAACATGTTTATAGACGCCCTAGATTAGGTCTTTGTCAGCACTTTTTCGAGTATCCACTGGCAAATACATGTGTGTGTGTGTGTGTGTGTGTGTGCTTGAGTGGCGATAGCTGGCATAAAAAAAAGAAGAAGCAGAAGAAGAAGAGGCATCCGAAAAGCATAAGCTTTTTGGCGCGAGTGGTTTCGCCACTTGAGTATGCGAGCCGCTGCTGAGCCGACGCAGCTTGTTTCCGGGAGGCCACAAGAGACTCAAGCTTCTTCAGGCGCCTCTAAGCCTGGCAAAGAAACGGAAACAGCTGAAGTTACACACACACACACACACACACAAACAGAAAGCGATCACAGATTGTGCAAGAAGAAAAGAGAGTGCAAGAGTGTGTTTGGTTTGAAGTGTTGCAGTGTGCTGGTGCTTGAACCGTTCAGTAAGGACATAATCGTTGAATAACCGGTTCACAAACGTTCCGCATTCACTATACTGCACTTTGAGTCTATTGTTTAAATAATCGTTTAAACAAAAAAAACCAAATAATCATTTTCATCAACCATAATTCATACACTGTATTAAAAAATGACAAAAATTTAATTACTTTTTACATTATACAACGTGGGCATATCTTTAATTTAACACAAGATATTTCAGACTTTGGCTAATTTACCAAGCCAACCAACCAACGAATGCCAGAAAGCAAGAAAAAAAAACAATAAAAATTAAAAAAAAAAAGGAAAAGATTGAAGACACACCAAAATGGGCAAAGATAACACAAAGCACAGTGGCAGAAGGGGCAGGGAGTGTGGTGCAACACACGAAAAAAAGCACATTCGCCAAATTTCAAGTTGGGGCCACACCACACTAGTATTGAAGAAGCCATTTGAAAATTTGAAAAAACATTTTCTGGCTTTTTTTTTTGGCACAGGTACAAAAAACGTGAAACGAACGAAAGGCAAAAATAAAGAGACAAAAAAAAAACAACCAAAGACCGCATTGACTCTTCAACTATTGCGGCATATATGAACAAGAGACACATGAGTGTGTGTGTATATGTGTGTGTGTGTGTATGTGTGTGTGTGTTGTTATGTGCTATAGGTTATAATATGTTAGCGTAATGCCGAGTGCCATTCTGATGATGGGCGGAGCCAACAATTTTGCTAAACAAAAACACAAACGACACAAACAAAAAAAGAAGGCAATGCGGCTCTGACTGTAACTATGTAAGTGTGTAAGTGTGTGTGTGTGTGTGTGTGTGTCTGTTGAATGTGTTGGCGGCAGCAACAGCAACAACAACTCAGACTGCAACACTCCAAGTTTTTGGCCACAGACTGGGCCATCAAAAGGCATCTTGCAGTTTGTTTTTTTGTTCGTTTTTTTTTTTGGCCAACGTTTTGAGTGGGGCAAAGCATCAAATTTGGTTAATATGTGCCCAAGAGTGTAGCCGCCTTTTGATTAGCCTAATGAAACTATGCGCCAAGAGCAAACCGAGCCAAGCCCTCCGCCCCTCTGCTCACTTTCTATATACACATAGTTTGGGCGATATTTCTTTTTCTCACATCTGTGCAACTGCCGCCAATTGACGTCAAATTACGACGCCCTTCGTCTTCGTTGTTGTTGTTGTTGTCTTCGTCATCACTGTGTGTGCGTTTGTTTGTGTGTATGGGTTGAGTTGACGCAGTAAAATCTCAAGCATTTCATCAATTACAATTCTCAATTTAAACAAAAAGCTGCCGTTGTCGTTGGCTTTTTATTCGATCGTCAAATCAACAACAACTCAACTGCATAATGAATCAATTCGTTAGAGCATTCAAATTGAAATGCGTCCCATATAAATATATTTATATATATATATTTCGGTAAAAGATATTCGTTATTGTTGAATAATTCAATTGAAGCACATTTGAAAATACATACAAATATTTACATATATGTTTTTTTCAAGTTTTGTCAAGGCACAGTAAGCATATTCAGATGACAAATGTAAATATTAAGCGAAATTATTTATTTTTCCACAATATTTTAGATAATTAAACTAATGAATGTTTGAAAAACCTTATGAGGTTGACTATTTCTATCAAAGAACATTATTAAAAACTTGAAAAATATTTTCAAACATGAGGTTTAAATAAAGCTTTTTAGATTCTCTTATAACAACATCTAAATTTATCAAATTTTATATAAAACAAAGTTTTTGGGCTTGAAACGTGTTTAGTTGAATGTTTCACGATTTTCCCTTAAAAAAAAAATATTAGAAAAAAATATTTATACTTTTCGCGTTGCTTCAAAAACGTTTTAACATCTTAAATTGTTATGGATTTCGATAAAAATCTATATAAATCGATGTTTTTAGCTTACTTTACAAGTAATCGAAATTTCTCATAGTCCACTTCCAGATAAAAAATCTTTCTATATCGAAAACTCATTTCTAAAACGATTTGATTCCATTCAAAAACTAATTTACGAATTTATCCTAAAACCATGTTTTTTTTAACCCTAAAAATGTGTTTTATAGAAAATCGACTCTAGTTTTCATCTAGTTTCTTTCTTCCCACCAAAAACCCAACAAAGAGAAAACTCTTGCAGATTTTCCATCAAAGATAAAACAATAGTATCGCAGGAAATCATCTTAAAACACGAGCAGCTTTCACTTGAAACCAATCGCGCGTGTTTTCCACAAGCTCATATGAGAAATATAGTGGAAATATATACGATTCGTAGAAGCTTGTTAGCATAGGATTGTGATAGAAAATGAAATACCTTTGACCAAATAAATGCTAATTGCTGTTTTTGGTATTTGCAAATTTAGCACAAGTCGACTAATTTGTTGCGATATGCAACATAGTTTGTGGGGCAAGATGATGATGACTTACCTGGACTGGTCTGCCAGCTGAGGCCGCCAATGAACATTTTGCTGTAACAAGAAACAAATGGGGCATTAGCAATAGATATATATAAAAAACAAATGTTTATATAGATGGAATTGATGGAAAAAAAATCTAAAGCTAAGCAAACAGTGTCTGAGTTATTCTATATCAATGACGTCTCGTCTCGTTTCTCTCACTCTGCCATTGTAATCGACAACATGATTATGATCATGATCATTACAATGTGCAACATCTTTAGCATTATCATCAACAGGCAGCAGTTGAAGGTGGCTCTGGCTGACTGTTGTCTTCGTCATTATTTAAATCATAGAAAATAAGCCGCTTTCCCGGCATTGTTTTCATGCTGGCAAAATCTCCCAGACCAGCCCAAAAGCGACGTCGGCTTATATAAAAAAAAAAAGACGAGAAGAATAAAAGAAAAATGAAGAAGAGTGCAAAAAACAAAAGCAAAAGGGCTGCGACTGCAACAACGACGACGACAACGACGACGACGACGGCGGCGACAATGATTATGAAAACTTCAACAAACTGCAAAAGAGCGCAACAGTGGCAACAATGTTGCATAGGGCAAAAGGGGCAGGGGCAGAGTTTGAGGCATAGTCTCTGTGGGTGGGTAGAGATTTTCATGTTGTTGTTGTTGTTTCTGTTTTTTGGTGGCACAACGACACGAAAACGAATGTAAAACACACACAAAAATGCATAGAAACACAAATTGCAATGAAAAGCAAAATAAAACAAGTGTGTGAGAGAGAGACAGACTGAGAGAGAGAGAGAGAACACGAATGCAACTAAATGAAAATGTTAATAAAATGTGCAGCAACAACAACAACAAACAGAACGCAAAGTAAGCTAAAAGAAAAACTAAACCAGCAAACGGAAGAAGCGTCAACAACAGCGACAGGCACAGGCACAAGTGGGGGGGCGAAGGGGAAGTGGGTGGTGGCGCGTAACGGGTTGCTTAGGTGCGCTGTAGTAGTTTTTGTTATTTACTTTTGTTGTGTAGGCTGAGCAAACGTTGCAAATGACTTGGATGATGGCCAGTGTGGAAATGGATCTAACAATAATCGCAAATGCCGCACAATTTGTCATTAATCAGTGTTGAGCAATTGTCAAAAGAATGGCAAAAGTATGTTGAGACTTTTGGCAATAATGTTTGATGTATATTAAAGCTTGAAATAAGTTGGAGGAGGAAATACTAAGGGTAAGATTTCTGGCTAGACATGAGTCTATTAAACCTAAGCCCAACCCAATCAAAGCTCAAAACCAACTTAATCTAAATGAGGTTACTCGCAATTAATGATTATGCGAGTTTGTTAGAGGTTTAGTGTGAAAAATACGCAAACAAGCAATAAGGAAAGCAAAGGAAGTTGATTTGATTGCAAGCACACAAAAATCTAGGACTAAAGATGATGAAGCACTTAATTTCCAACTTAATTGGACGCTTATGACACACACAGAGAGGGAGAGAGAGAGAGAAATAGAATGAGTACGATTTTAATTGGACAGACGAAAGAGAGAGAGCTTAAGCTTTAAATCAACAAAGTTGTTCTGAGAACGCTAAAACTTATTGATTGGGCAAAAAATAGTTGTCTGTGAATTTGTTTATGACATTATCGAACGGAAACTGAAACTATTTACAACACTAAATTGTAACGGTAACATTCAATGGAAGTGCGCTCAAACATTTCCAGCATTCTTCGTGTCAAACTGTTTGAAAATATTTGCATATTTTTAAGGTTCTTTATCTGCGTTTTGCTTTCTGTTAGATAAAAATATTCATACTAGATGCATTTATTCAATGTTTTTATCTCGAGTTTGACTTATTCATGCGTGTGCTTTCGTATTTTATTAGAATATATTCGTTTTTCGTTTTCGTTTACGTTTTTTGTCGTCAAAGTACTTAGCATTGAGATCATCCATCACATTTGATTTGCACTTTGTCGCCCCATGTTACCCCATTGAAGGCGAAACATACAGCGTGTGTGTTGGTGCAACGCCGTCCCACTGATCCACAAATATTTGTATTCATTTCATAATTTTTTTTTTCAACATTTCTGTCAACGTTTTCGCTCTCTCTCGAACTGCAGGTAACCTTGTATGCACAGCATGGCAATGCCCCCACTTTCCCCCCTCCCTTTCATTTAGCGCACTCCCACGCACCATCTTCCACCGCGTGCCGCCTGCCTCCCGGAATATCCACTGCCCAATTGCGGCTGCACCAAATAAATGCGACCTTGTCCTACACTACACAAATTTGTGTGTGCGTTTGACTGCAGCTCACCGAACGAGCTGCATGCTCGGAACATCAGCTCGGAGCTTCGGTAAATGGCAAACGGCAAACGGCAACCTCTGTGTCGCTTGCAACCCGCGTCCAGCTGCGTGACGCGTAATTGCCGCCTGGCATGGCACACAAAATAGCATAAAAACCGAAAGCTAAACGCAAAGCAAAATAAGTAAGAATGCGAATAAGTTTGGCGACGATAAGTATGAGACTAGATGATACCCTGTAGAAGCTAATCATGTTTCATTTAACTTTCAAAGTTTTCGTATACTTTATATCTTATAGTAAATAATATTCATACCTTAAGTTTAACGTTCCTAACAAACTCTTTGCCTCTGCTCTCACACCCTTTTCATATCAAGTATACGCAACTTGTTTTTGATAACATTTTAGTCCTCTCTTGTCCCCCTTTAGATTGCGCCTGCTAACATATTGTGTTAACCGTTTATTAAACTACATTTTTTAGTGATTGGAAATTATGTCCCTTTCGCTACTCAAGCAATTTTGCAATATTGAATTTTATAAAGCTCAAAAGTGTTTCATTCATTAAAGCATTTTATCATCAAGTTTCAAGTTTAAGCACTGTAAAAAGAGAGAGATAATAATAATAATTCAAAGATTACGCATACGACGCGTGCAACACTAAATCGCAGTCACTGTGATTGTGGTTTAGTGTTGTTGCTGTTGCTGCTGTCTGAGGATATTCCCGTGGGCAATGCAACAAGCAACAACGGGAAACAACAACAACTTTGATGACGAGTGCTTTGTCTCTTGGGCGACGTCGATGGCTTCAAGTTTTTTTTGCAGCTATTTACAGATTTCCCACAAGTTCGCACACACATTACACACACATACGTATGTCTCGAGTGTGTATGTGTGTGTGTGTGAATGTGTTTATGTGCGTGCTAAGCTGGCAGTCATAAACAAGTCAACGCAACATGTCCGATTAGTAGTGCAACCACCGACTGACATTTGTCACCACTGACGTCGCTGATGCACCCCACAGCACCACCACCACCACCACCGCCACCCACGCCCTTACCCCCTCGCCTGCCCTAAGAAGATACTCAGCTGTGGCTAGGGTCTGGGATAGGGGTGTAGCTGTTCCTCCTGGCTTGATTGTTCGGTCACATTTGCTTGCATTACGAAATAATTGTAAAGCGCACGTCACTTTTCTAAAGGCCTGCAAACGAAGCATACACTGAGCGAAAAATGTGATCAAGATACTAAAACTAATGAAAATCTATATGTTTAGGATTTAAAGTCAAGAGTTTAGGGATATAAGAAAAAAAATCTAAATAATTAAAAAAAAAAAAAGGTTTGAATATCAAAGGAATTTAATAATTTAATAAAAGATTTAATTTAATAAAAGATGATCTTTATTTTACTTTAATGTTAACACTTGAATCATTATATCAATATTCAAAATATTATTTTTTTGCTTGTGAAATTTAGTAAAAAAATTTTAAACATTTTTTTTAGACTTTTTTTCATGAATTTAAAACCAATTTCTCGTTTCAGGCCTAGAAACTTTTAATTATATGAAACATTTATTTTAAAAATATCAAACTTGGTTCCTATATAAGATCTCGAACGTAAATTTAATTATGTATATATTTTTTTTTTATTCAAAAAATTTTTAACCACAAAAAGTTTAAAATAAAAAGTTTTTTTTTTCTGCGTGCTGATCTACAAACCCAACCCCAACTATAAATCCACAACCTACACACACGAACCGCACACCCACACAGTCACACACACACACTCATACACTCGTGTCATTCATGCGCAAGTCGTCACCCATTCACGGCCTGACTGACTGGCAGTCGCGGCTGGTTGTGCGGCTCCTCCAGCGCTGACGCAGCGACTCTGTAACTCTGGCCGGGCTTTGGGCTTCTGTGCTTCGGACGGTTTGAGGTGACGCCAAGCTCTGTGTGTGCGCTTTGTAAAGCGTCAGCCACCCCCCGCACCACCCACCACCCAACATTCATCCACCCGCCGTTTGCCGCTTGTTTGCCATTCAAAATCCGTTCAGACTTTCAATGCGCATAGAAAATTTGTTGCCCTCTCGCTTCCACACACACACACACACACACATACATTTGCATGCCCCTTACAATGCTGTTTCCCTAGCGCTAGTTGACGTTTTTCTATTGTGGCTTCATTGTTGAATAGAAAAATGTGCAAAATAGTAACGAAAAAAAGTAGAGAAAAAAGAAAATACACAAATGAGAAGCAAGAAAATAGCAAAACAGCAAGCGCAACACATACTATTCCCCGCTCCCTTGCCCCACTCCCCCACCACAGTCAGCCCCCTTTACTCTTGAGGGCACACGCATGCAGAGAGACGCGAGAGAATCGTCTGTTGCGTGGACTTAACGCTACACACACACTCTCACACACATACATATGTGGAAATAAAAGTGCAGATCTTGTAACTTTAGTAATTTTTCACATGACAAATTATGTGAGCGTCGAATGCGAAGTGCCCCGCACCCCGCCCCCGTGCCCGCAAAACAGCAACAAAAGGCCAGAGCGCGGACTCCCGTCTAAGTCTGGAGTACCCCATACTTGGTGCATCATACAAAACAGTTGTGTGTGTATGGAAGTGAAGTGCAACATGCAACAGAGACAGAGTGAGGAGTCAAGAGGCGCCGAGCTGTGACACAAAAGCAACAAAAGCCACCAAATAGAGGCCAACGTTATGCAAGAGAGGGGGGAAGTGAGGAGAGCGCTGTGGGGTAATGTGGATGGTCAGTTTGGTTGCGGTTTTTAGTTCAACTCGATAGAAGAAACTTATTCCCCAGTTGATGTGCAATTGAGCGATGAAAGTCGTAAGCAATTCAATTATGCATTGATAAATGCTTGCGATAATGATAACCAAATGCGAATCACGAAGAAAAATCTATGACTTTTTTATGGAGTGTTTAGTAGATGAGGTTTAAAGGGCATCGAATTTATAGGAAGAGGTCATAGTTTTTGTATTTTTTGGTGTTTTTATAAGTGAGGCTTAAAAGGAATCGAAGTTTTAGGTACGAGTTCATAGTTGATTTTTAATTTGTGCCCAGAAAAGTCTTACATTGTTATTTTATGTGCTTTTTGGTGTTTTTTTTTTTTAAATTCTCATCCCAACATTAGATCATTTTTATACAACAGACAATAATTTTGTCATGGAATTAAACGCATAGAAGGAAACATGTCCTTCCATAGAAAGTATATTACTTTGGCCAAGGTCTTCTGTTTGTTGCAGATCATTTACCCCAATATTTTACTATGAAAAATATAAAATAGACCTTTCAAGTACCTATATATAGTATTTGGCATTCCGAATATACTCTTCTTTACATGTTCGGTTTAAAATAAATTCATTTAAATTTTAAAATAATTATTTAATATTTTTCTTATTAAAATGTATTCTTAAAAGCCATAAAAAACTTTTAAATTATTTTACCCAAATAAATAGCAACATTCTTCTTAGTTTCTTTAATGTGCTACCTTATCTATCAGAATTTTAAACTTAACATTCTTAATGTCTTTATAAAAATCAATTGATTTCCTATACACAATATCCGTGCGCATTGTGTTTTGTGGCTATTAACATATCGATTCCCATTGCACAATTCATTTGCAACACTAAACAATTTCTATCTGTGCGCCATTCTCTCTCTCTCCTTTCTCTTGTATCTCTTTCTCTGCGTCTGTGGATTTAGTCTTTAAACAAATTATAAAAGGATTTTTTAAGCATATAAACGCCTGACCAGAAACAACAACAAAAACTTAAACCAATGCACAATCTTTTGCTAAACATTTTCAAATGCCCTTATCGAGGGCAAAATATGTTTGTTAGGAAGTTTGTGACACTTACTTAGGAACATAAAATGGAGGGAAAAACCTTTCTTTAAGATCTTTAAATCCTGCACCCTTTCGGTCACAAGCTTGTCGTATTTTTATACTCTTTCTTTTAGAATAAGACATATCTAGCTTAGATATCATATATCTTTAATGTTTTTAAACAAATTTTCATGAAGTTTTCAAGGATGATCAAGAAAAAATGAGAAAGTTTCTAGCAACAAAAAGATTTTTTTTTTTCATTTAAAAGTTTTCAAAACTAGACAGACATCAAAATTGTGAACGAAAATCAAAATTAAAGACAAACTTGCTCATTGCAAAGACAAACAAATCTCTGTAATGAAAAGAATTCATATATGGGCCTAAACTTTTACATTTTATCCAAAAACGCGTTTTCTAGACAAAACTTCAATAAAATTTTTGTTAAAATTTTGAGTTTAGTGTATTTCAACTTCTTTATGATTTTTCTTTTCAGTTTTTTCCTACATACAAAAGCTCTCCTCCGGTAAAAGGAGTCAAAACGTCCGATGACTATCATATGCGGCTATCAACAACATCATCAAAATGCGGCAACAACAATCAGCTGTGCGGATAGCAAAAATGTAAATGTTAAGGGAGAGTTTTTTGGTGTTGATGTTGTTGATGATGAAGAGTTTGCTGCAATTGCAGCGTGGTTACAACCTCTTTTGTGTGTGTGTGTGTGTGTATGTGGCAACATGGACTATAACTAAAAAAAGAGAGAAAACTTGAAGCACTTGAAGCACATGGAGAATGAAACAAGAATGAGAACGAGAATGCTAAAGCATAAATATGTTTGCCCGACAATTGTCTGGAGTAGGCGACACATTCAAGGCGAGTTTAAGAGGGGGGATGAGGGGGTGTCGAGAGTGGTAACACACTGCATAACTCTGAGGTGTGGCAGGGTGGGACACGGGGGTGGTATGGGCAGGCGGCGGGTGCTATGAAAGGTGCCAGACAAAGGCCGAGCCGCAGCGTCTAAATGTTGAGCACAGGCAATGTTTTATATACCCACTACTATGCACAGTTAGATGGCCATGGGAGATGGGCGCTGCACCCAACCACCCACCTCCATAGTATATGTGTGTGTGCGTAATAGAAAAAGAACTTTTTACAGTTGCATCGATTTAATCGTGCGGAAAGCTAAATACACGAACTCAACTGCCACTGAAGTTCGTGTGGTGGGTGGGGAGGGGGAGTGAACCGGCGACTGCGTCTGGAGCGGCTACACCGGGCACCGCAGAGCCTAAAATTGGGATACGCTTCGCTTCGTTTTCGTACCGCGGGCTTTTGGCTCATTTAAAGCAATTCAGCACCGTTTTGTTGTTGTTGTTGTTGCCCTACTTGCAATTTATGTATAATGAATGTATGTATGTGGGTGGCTATGTGGGGGAGGGGGAGGAGGGGTTGCTAACTGTATGCTGCACTTTGCGCTTGAAAGGATGCATTGTGCCAATGTCGACGATACATTTGCTTCTTAGACCACAAAGATACAGCAAAAACTTTCCTCTCTCTCTATCATTTTTTTTATTTTTATTGCGTAATCATACGTCGCCGCGGTTTGTTTTTTCTACTACTCTTCGCCGTGTCCGGCATAGAGCTAGCCGCGTCTAGCGTCTTGTAGGCGGCACATACAGGGCGACCGTCCCCCACCCCCGCACTCACCCCCTCATCATTATCTAATGGCGGCGTGCACTTCCTAAGTTGGAATATCTTTTCTTCTTTCTTTGCTGCTGTTTTTTTTTTTTTTTTTTTTGTGCTGTCGGCTGCTGCCAAAAGTTATGACTGCATTTAGCAGCAAAGGCAAACGGGAAAAGTTTTTTTTTTACTTTCCTTATGCCTTGCATTGATTTGAAAAAAGGGTAGTTGGAAATAAATACACGAACAGATAGAGAGATTTCTATGTGTACATATGTGTGTGTGTGTGTGTATGCTTAGGCTAAGTATTATAGTGCGCAATTCAAGCGATGCCTTCGAATCGAAAGCCTGTCAAGTTGCGCCATTTTAATCGAACTGTTTACCCAAAAGTGCAGCTAAAGCAAATGAAAACTTTCGCAAATGCCGTGTCAGAGTGAATATAAGTTTCAATGCTATCCCAACGCCCTCCCTCTACATCCACCCACTTCCTGATTTTTTACTTTTTTGCTCTTTGTGTGCTGGAGAGAGAGATAGAGATTGTAAATTGAATTTTGATAATGTCAATTGGATAAAATGAAGTTTCTGTTTGCGGTTGAGAAAGTGCAGGGCAAAGTAAAGCCAAGGCAACAACAAAAACAACACAAAAAACTGTAACATAACAGCATCATGTAAATTGTAAGCAAAACAAACATGCACACACACGCACACTAGAGTTAATGCTTTAACAGCAGCTTAAAGACAGAGTTGTTTGGTTGTTTACAAAAAAAAAAAATGAACTTCAACATAACAGAGTCATGTAAAGCACGTGTTAATGCTAAGACAGCAAAAAAAGCAATATTTAACGAACTTTTAAAGCAACTTAAAGACAGAGTGTTTTATTAAAAAAAAAAAAAAAAACGTCATGTAAAGCACGTGTTAATGCTGAGCTTAGAAGGCAAAAACAAAAACACATACACACATATATTAACAGCGAAATGTTAAGTGGCCAACTGTTAAATTGTAATGGGCCATAAAACATTTGTAAACAACCCGACAATCACATATTTAAGTCAAAGCAAATTTATGCACATGACTAACAAACCCATTCAGAAACATACTAAAAGCAAATCACAAATGCGGCACGAAATTTAAATGGCCGCACCAGCAAAAAGCCGGCAGCCAACTTGTGTATATGCACAAACATACAAACATATATATTTGCTAGCACATGTGCAATGATTACTATAAACATACTTAATAAACATATACTATAGGTCAAGCACAGTAGTACACGATAACCAATTTGTAAAAGCCAATCAATCCATGTTAATGAACTATTAATTAAATCACTTGCGGGATTACTTGCATAAAATATGTAAACTTCTCGTTGCCAGCTGTTGCTTAACTGTTAACAATCGATCGATCGTTTGCAGGGCTGCAAACTCAGAGCAGCCAACTGTTGCTTCACTGTTAAGAAAAAACTAATTGCGATCGCCTTACAGGAGAAAATCTGTTTTTTGATTTTTGTGCCGTGTTTTTTTGGGCCTGCCACTTTGCTGCTAATGGCTGACCGACCCTTTGGGGCACAAATTGCCCCTCTGGTCTCATTATGCATACTAAAATGAGAGCTTATTGGGCAGTCAGACAGGCGACGCGACTACGTCAATGACGACAATATGGAATTGCGCATACAGCGACAAACACAAACACAAACACGAAATCATTTGAAAGCAATTACAGCAGCCAATCGCTGAAGGGTGCAATGAGAAGGTGGTGGTGCAGGAGGACGAGAAGGGTGGGTAGCCGTCCGTATACAATGAATCAATTTACGAAACGTAACAAAGCCACAATTACAAGCATATAGCAGCAGCAGCAGCAGCAACGGCAACAGCAAGAACAAAACGAGACAATTACGAAAAAAGAGCAGCGAGTGCAATTGCATTTCCAATTGCAGTTTGTGCTTTGTTTTTTGTTGTTAGATTTCGGCGGACAGCAAGCAACACACGCGCTAAACGATGCCCGGGCTAAGCCGAAACCAACAACAATGAGCACAATGACAAACCGCAATGTTTGCGACAGTGCAGTATGAGAGTGAACAGTGTGTACACATTTTTTTTTTTTTTTTTTTTTTTTTGTGAATCCGCGTGTCAGTTGTAATGGATAATTGTCGAAGTCGCATGCCAGTTGTACCTCATTTTCCAGATACCCTGTAAAAATGGCTTGTGTAAAATGGGGTTGTTTGGCTTGCAAACTAATGTTTATTCAATATATTAACTTTTTTCATAAATTTGAATGTAAAACTTTTAATGGTTTCGAAAACTTTTTTAAAATTATAGCAAATTTAAGTTTTTTATCGGTTACAAGTCTGAGAAAAATTATTTTTCCCTTTTTTCATTTAAATTTAAGCTTATTTCGTATGATTTCTTGAAAAATTTAATTTTATCTATAAAATTTCAAAAAAAAAAAGTTTGTTATCGATAAGAAGTCGTAAAAAATTGGTCAAAGGTGAAAAAAAATTTTTTTTTCCTATTTCATATATATTTTTTAAGCAATTTTTTTATTTAAAACCTTTTCTGCTTATTTCGTATTTTATCTTTTGAAATTCGTTTGATTTCAAGCATTCCGAGAAAACTCTTTAATCAAGCTAAGATTAATTTTTCCATTTCTTCTACATCTTTTCACAACTTTTCTTACAGGGTATTCAACAAGTTCATCATGGATCTAATGCCATTTACTTGCCTCTCACTTGTTGTTTGTTGTATTTGCACTAAAAATACATTGGCAAAGTGAATTGTATTAATAGCTGGGCATTTATTTAGTTATTTCTTTCTATGTTGTTTTTGTTTTATATATACTTAAGCACACACACACATATACATATATATGTATGCTTTCGTTGTTGTTGTTTTTCTTTGCTCATTTCTTTGGTCGTTTGCTTCGCATTTCTGTGTTTATTTACTTTGCCACAATTCGCAGCAAAAACAAAAATCTCAAGTTTTTTTTTTTGTTTTGGCCCTTCAAAAGATTTATCAAGTAGCTGGGTGAGGGAGAGGGGGTTGGGTGGAGCAGGGGGTTAGGAGTGGTGAGGCAGAGTGAATAGGACGTTCAAATTAACTGAGCCGTGAAGCAGCAGCCGGCGATCGCCAAAAAAAAAAAAAAACAACCGAAAAGAGAAACTGTGAATGGAATCGCGAATATATACACGAAGTTGCACAACAAGAGTGTATGTGTGTGTGTGTGTTGTTGCATCTTAGCATCATCATCAAAAGGTATTTTACATTAATTCAAGATTTATGCATTCAACATTTTCTTGACGCTATGTGTTGTTGGTTGCACCCCAATATGTTGTTGCACCTGCCACCGTTTGGCGGCGTTTGGGCTCTGCGTCTGCGTCAACAACATTTGGAGCTGTTGCAAGCAGCAGGTGATCCATTTCTTTTGCCTTTTCTTTGTATCCGGTAGCTTCTCGCCTATTTTGGGTTTTGGCAACTGCTAGAGAATGGGAGCCCAAAGAGGAGGGGGTGGGGGATTGGGGGGTTATACAACGATTCGATAATAGATATATGCATATATGCATGCCACAATGTACAAAGTATATAGATATGGTTGAAGATTGTAGAGTATATTTATATGGAGACTGCATAATTTATAGACATTGCGTGTTCAATGGGTTGCAACGACGACAACGACGACGACGATGATGATGATGATGATGATGATGTTGATGATGATGACAGCGATGTGGCCATATGGCAAACTCAACATTACTTGACATGGAAAGCGGAGCAGTTGCAAAGTTGCAGTTGCACATGCTGATTAACGTGTGCAGCTTGTTGCAACTGCGAATTTTGATGTCAACCTTTGTTTTCTAAATATTTTTCTAAGAAAGATTTCATTTTTATACACTCCCTCATCATTTTAAAGGTGATCTAAAGCAAAATTTTAAGAAATTTCTTATATAACCTTAAATTTTGATCAAAAAAGTGTTTTTATCCTTGAAGGCAGATTTTAACTAGAGGTTAAACCATGCTTTAAAAGTCCTGGCTTACGGAATTCCGACAAGTTTTGTCAAAGTTATTTCTTTGAAAAGTTTATCAACTGAAAATTCAGACGATAAATCGAATCTTATGGGTACAAAGGAAGCTTCGTCATATGGAAAACTTCGTTATATAAAATAGTTTTCGAATGGAACCAAATCGAAAAGTTCTGGCAATGAATTCGTTATAAAGAAAAATTTGTTATATGAAAGAACGGTTTAAGGAAGTTCGACTATATATGGAAAAAGTTGATGTATGGAAGTTAGTTATATGAAGGTTCGACATAAAATAGAAAACTTTGATACATAGAAATTTATTTCATGAAAGTCCGACTTTGAAATTTAAAAGTTCGTAATATGGAAGCTCGACTGTATATAGAAAACTTTGATATGTCAGCCTCTGGGTTCGGATTTTATATAAAAATCATGCTATGGGACTTTAAAAATTCTTACAGCTTCTGGAGATTTCTGCCAGCGGGAGGTGTCCGCGAATAGAGCTTTCACTGTATATGAAAGTTTGTTGTGTAACAGTTCGAGTGTATATAGAAAAGTTCATTACACCGAAGTATTGCTGTAAAGCTTCAAATTTAAAAGTTTAAAGCCCAAACTAACTTATTATACTAGATTTGTATGCGAATTCATCAAAAATGTATTCTCCAAACACTACTCCATTCCCAATACTCCAAAACACACCAAATGCATTTCAAACATTTTAAATGCATTTCAAACATACATACTAACAAATATGTATGTAGTTAGGGCAATTTATTGCACCTGTTCATTTGCATTTCACACTTGACTCTAAAATCAGCCTTCTCGCTCTTGTCACTTTGTTCCATCTCTCTCACACTCGTTTGGAAAATGTTGCAGTTTGCCAATCATTCGGAAGTGTTGTTGTCTGACTTTCTGACAGTTTCTCCCCCCCCCCGCCCCAAAAAAAATTAGTAGCAACAACAAACATTTGGAAATACTGAATGCAAATTATGCAGCAAATGCAGCTTTTGCAATTAATCTGCTGCATATGACACCGCAATCAGAACTTGAGCCCGATAATAAACTGTTGCCACCAAAGTGGAGAATGGACAAGGATGGGATGTTGGGGAGGAAGCCCCCCCGTTAGTGCAGTGGTGCACTAAAGCAGTAAAGTGAATGGCTTTAATTGAATTTTGATGTCCTTAGCAAATTGTTTTCTAATTAGTTTCAGCTGTGGAATATAGGCAGAGCAAACGGTCAGGGCTTTAGGGTTGTCACACCCCACCCCCACCCCTAGGCCGCCACTTAAGTTGGTTGACACAGAAAAAGTTTCTGTCAACACACACTCTGGGCTCCAACTATCGCTTACTCTTTCGCACACTTCAATAATGACAACTTAAAACTAAAACAATTAATGCCACAGCCACGTCCCGACACTTACCCAGGATCATTGGGCACCTCGGAGGGTGAAACGGGTCCCAGCTCTGCCTGCTGCTGTTGTTGTTGTTGCTGCTGCTGCTGTTGCTGCTGCGCCTGTTGCTGTTGTTGCTGCTGCTCAATCTTGATGTCCATGTTGAATGTTGCTGCTCCTTTTCCTTTTTGGGGGGTTTTTTCTATGTATGTTTGGCTACTGCTGTTGTTGTTGTTGTTGTTGCTTAAACTGTTGCTGCATTTGAGTGTGGGTCGGTCGGTCGGTCGAGGGGGGCGGGGGTGTCTACGCTAACTAAAAGATGGCTTTTGCGACGTCTAAAATCAATCTATTGCTGCTTTAATCATTGATGTTTTGCTGCTAAAACGCTACTTGAATCCACTTTCGATGTTCTCTTCACTTCCATTTGAAGTTGTTGTTGTTGTTGTTATTTGTATCTTTGTTGCATTGGAAAACAAAAATATTGTTTGTTGATTAGAAAAGTTTTTGGTTACATTTCGCACATTTGAATCACATTTCTGGTTTTTATTTATTATAATTTTTGCTGCAGGCCACTTTTGGTTTTGTTTTTTGTTTTTTTAGAAACGTTGCGTTAACTGTTGTTGTTTATTTGTTATTATGATTATTGATTGATTGAAGGCAACATATTACTGTAAAAGCAATGCATTTTTCGCTGATTAAGTAGCACAAACCAAATGATTTGGAACGTCTTATCGTAAACATCAAACACAATTGTAATCTTTAAAGCGCCGGGGCCAGAATCACAAAATATATGTACGTAACAATGAGAGCACAAAATCGTGTTGTGTTTGTGTTGCTGTAAATGCAAATCGAGTGCAAAGAGGTCTTTAAAACTAAACAGATACAATTAGTTTGAACTTTTTCGATGCTATTCTCAAACAAAACAGCTATAAACAGTTGTTCAACGATTCTTATATTTAAATCCACTTTCTCACCTCCTTTTTGAAACCCAGTTTCTCACCTCTGTAAACTATCTCTATTGAACCTCTCAAAATAGGACAACACTGGTGAAACTGATTGTTGTTATTGCTATTGTTAAGACAGGGTTGACTTCAATTACACAAAGGAGCTTTCTTCAAGCTGACCTTTTGTGACAGTTGAGCAGTGCTGCCAGAATCTCCGAGGCAAAAATTGCTAGATTTGGTAAAAAAAAAGTTGCTAGAAATTGCCAAAAAAAAATTTATAAACCAAGTGCAAGTCGCTTAGCTGTGTGTATGTATGTGTGTAAAAATGCTGGCAATCATTTGAAAGCTTTAAAATGTGCTTTAGATATGCAAAAGCTAAAAATATGTTAATAAAAGGGCCTAAAAATGTCAATTTTTAAATAAAATAAAATTTAATATAAAATATTTTTTTGCCACAAGCCCCTTATAATTCCCAACTGGTTCTAGCTTGAAGAAAGGTACCTTAGGCCTGTGCCAGCCGTCTGTGACAAATATATATAAGTTAACAAAAAAAAAAAAAAAAAAAAAAAAAAAAAAAAAAAAAAAAAAAAAAAAAAAAAAAAAAAAAAAAAAAAAAAAAAAAAAAAATTTTTTTTTTTTTTTTTTAAATTAATAATAAATTTTAAAATAAATTTTATTATAATTCCCAACTGGTTCTAGCTTGAAGAAAGGTACCTTAAGCCTGCCTGCTCCAGTTCCAGCCGTCTGTGACTCGCCTCAGTGTTAGTGTTTATCTCAAGCAGTGTCTCTCTCTTTCTCACTCAGACTCTCTCTCTCTCCCACTCAGAATCTCTCTCTCTCCCACTCAGAATCTCTCTCTCTCTCTCCCACTCAGAATCTCTCTCTCTCTCCCACTCAGAATCTCTCTCTCTCTTTCCCACTCAGAATCTCTCTCTCTCTCTCTCCCACTCAGAATCTCTCCCTTTCTGTCTCTTTCTATCTTTCTGTCTCTTTCTGTTTCTCTCTCTCATTCTCTCTTACTTAAAATCTGTCTCTGTGCTAGATTTGTGGTTAATAGCATTTTTAAAAATTAAATTGCAAATTTTTTGAAAAGTGGCCAGATCTAGCAACTAAATTGCTAAAATGGCAGCACTGCAGTTGAGTGAAAATGCAGCTGCTTTGTTGCTGTTGTTCACCTATTGGATAGGATTACATTTAAAGCGAAAAGCTCTAAAAGTCAAACGGATTCTCTCTCTCCCGCTCTCGCTCACTGTTTAAGCTAAGCTTTGACTGCGTTTTTCTACACTGGCCAGCGAAACTAATCTTTTAAGCTAGGGTACGCAGTTGCCATGGTTGTATTTTTATATTTAAATGCATTGTTTTTCTCGTTAAGGATACACGCATTGATAAATCTCTAACGAGCTTTGAAAAGAGAGCAACCTCAAAAAAGAGAGATTAAGCAAAACGAAAATTCGCTTTTCGCTGTTACTATTTGCCATTGTTTTCAATACACGCCTTGATCTTTCCCACACAAACACACACTCATACTATATGCACACATGTAAACAGAGTATTGCATGCAATGGGGACAGCATGTTGACTCCCCCACAACCACAACAACAACAATAACAATAACCTATAATAACGCGCAGCATGCAAGCGACACAAATAAACAGTGAGAGAGAGAGAGAGAGGGCAAGCTAGGCAGTTACGGTACATGCACCGTTACAACGAGAGCAGAAGTTAACTGGCGGCGGCAGCAAACACGTGACCCGACAATTGCGACAATTGGCAGAACAAATTTCACTGCGAAAATCAAACTACAAAAAATTGCATGCACAAAAAATAACTGATCGACCAAAAGGGCAGCAAGCTGCAGCCAACAGCCGACAGTTGGCGCCACCACGATCAGCATATGTCACAGTGTGTACACATTTAATTTTTGGAACCCCTTAAGCAGTTGCCTTTTTGTTGTTGTTGCTTGGCTTTTGCCGGCCGGCCGCCATTTTGCACGTGCGATCGACAAAGCTGATTGCAGGCAAAACTTTTTGTTATATATTTCCGGTCTGCTCAAAAGAAACAAACACTTGGCCTGAAAAAACAAATCACTTTGCCACCTTTTTACACACACACTCACACACACACACAGGCAAACGCTTAAATTGCAAATTTTTTTGTTTGTCGTTGTTTGTAATTAGAATTGAATGCCGCGCACTTTTATATAATCGTCAATTTTGCATTGACACAATGCGCCCCTCCCCACCACAATGCGCGCCCCAGCCTTAAAACATAAATAAACAAATCGTTGTTGTTGTTATTGTTGTTGTTGATGCCTTATTTTTGCACGCACTTCACTTGCAACTGCAACGAGCGAACTGAGAATATTATTATTATATATTTGATTTGATTGCGAATTGCAATTTGCTGCCTGCTTGCTGCCTGCCTGCTGCTGCTGCTGCTTGATTTTAGTGCGCGCACACGAACGCGACAACCAACAAGACGACACTGAGACACGGCTAACGGCTGGCAGCCCCAAACAACACACTGACACTGACAGCCATAGCAGCAGCAGTCGCAGTCGCAGCAAGAGCAACGCCGGCAGCGGGTCACAGTAGCACACGCGCGCCGTTGCATCTGTAGTGGTTGGTAGTAGTACTACACGTGTAGTTGTGCTGCTGCTGGCTGTTGAGCAAAGCTTTGCGGCGGCAGCGACGTCGCGTCGTCGACAGCGGCTGTGCACAAAACATTTGTACACACTGCAACTTAACAGGCAAGCAGCGAGCCAGCCAGCCAGCCGGCTGCATTATGCCGAAATGCCAGCACAGCTGATAAGTGATAAGCAATGCAGAGAGAGTGTGAGAGAGAGAGATAGTGCGACGAGTGTGAGTGTTTTGCAAGAGAGCGAAACATTTCAAGAGCGACAGGTTGACATTTAAGAGAATAACATTGTTTTTATATTCGATGGTTTTGGTGTTGAGCTTTGAAAGCTTACACTGAACAATAATTTGAATGAAAGATTTAAATTGTTGTTTTTTGTCGAAAATGTTTTTAAGTTTTATTGCATTTTACAAAAAGTAATTCGTTTTGAGTACTGTTAATTTAGCACAGAGTCTGTTCGAAACAACTGACAACATTCTGAACATTTCTGAATAAGTAGTGTTGTAAAGCGATTCGTTGGGTGGCGTGGGGAGAGAAAGAGAAATTTATGTCTGTGTATGCAATGTTTAAAGCACATCGTGAATTTTTAGCGACCCCAAATCAGAGTTCCAACATTTACTATCTGTGACTAGGACTACAACAAAAACAAGAAAACAGCTGGTTTTATATGGAACATATGGAAACGTTGGCAACTCTAGCTAGATGCCGTCGCTGGCTTTGTGGGCGGCGTCGGGGGCGTTGCATCTGTTGTGTCCGTCCGACTAGGTTCCTCCTTCTCCTTGTTCCAGCTCTTCAAACCCTCAGGCAACGTTGTGTCCTCCTCGAAGGAACCAGTGCCCTCAACGAACTCCTCATACGTCGACTTATCCTTGAAGGGACGTGGACCGAGCAGCTCGATCATATCATCGCGGGAGAGCACTTCATTCTGCAGCAGACGCTCGGCAACCAGACGCACATCCTCCTTGTGCTTCACCAGCAGCTCGGTGGTCGTCGTATGCGCACACTTGATGATCTGCCTGACCTCACTGTCAATGATCATGGCAGTGTCCTCGGAGTAGGGCTTGCTGAACACCGGATCACCCGATGCACCCACATCGAAGCTGACCTGACCCACCTTCTCGTTCATGCCGAAACGCACCACCTGGGAGTAGGCAATATCTGTGATCTTCTTGAGATCATCCTGTGCGCCGGTCGTGATGCGATTAAAGAATAGCTCCTCGGCCACACGACCGCCCAGGGTCATGCACATGCGATCGAATAGCTGCTCCTTGGACAGCAGATAGTGATCCTTGGGCAAGTACTGTGCATAGCCCAAGCCCTTGCCGCGCGGTATGATGGAGACTTTGAGCAGGGGATCGGCATGTTCCAGGAACCAACCGGCCACAGCATGTCCAGCCTCATGATGCGCCACTGTGCGCTTCTCCTCCGGCGCCAGCACGTTTGTCTTCTTCTCCATGCCGGCAATGACACGCTCAATGGCCTGCTCGAAGTGCTTGAGCACAATGGAGTTCTTGGAATCACGTGCAGCGATCAGTGCTGCCTCATTGCATACATTGGCAATGTCGGCGCCGGTGAATCCAGGCGTTAAAGCGGCCATCTTACGGGCCAATCCATTCTTGTCCAGTTCGGTCTTCAGTGCACCCAAATGCACCTTGAAGATACTGGCACGTCCCTTGATATCCGGCGCAGGCACATAGATCTGACGATCAAAGCGTCCGGGACGCATTAAAGCCTTATCGAGGATATCCACACGATTGGTGGCAGCCAGCACCACCACATTGGTCGTCGTATTAAAGCCATCCATCTCGACCAGCAGCTGATTCAATGTATTCTCCTGCTCTGAATGGCCGCCAAAGGTTTTGCCGCCACGCTTTCGACCCACTGCATCGATTTCATCGATGAACAGAATGCAGGGCGCATGTTTCCTGGCCATGGCGAACATATCTCGCACTCGGGAGGGTCCAACGCCCACAAACATTTCGAGAAACTCTGAACCGGATACGGTTATAAATGGTACATTTGCCTCGCCCGCTGTCGCCTTGGCCAGCATTGTTTTGCCCGTGCCAGGTGGACCTGTAAGCATGGCGCCCTTGGGTATCTTGGCGCCCAAATCGATGTACTGTTGTGGATTCTTCAAGAAGTTGACAAACTCCATGATCTCAATCTTGGCCTCCTCACAGCCAGCAACGTCTCTGTAAGAGAAGCGAGGGAATTTATATTTCATATGGAACAGGGTGTAAAAACTCAGGCAGCTCACTTGAATCCAACGCCAATCTCTGTGGGATTAATTAGTTTTGCTGTGGACTGCATAACGCCACCGAATAGGCCGCCGCCTTTGCGTCCACGTCCACCGCCCATCATGTCCGCCGATTTTCTCATCATATAGACGAGGAAACCAATAATCAATAGCGTGGGCAACAATCCGGTCATACTGGATGCCTCCACCTCATTGCGATAGATCACAGGCACAAAATTAATCGACTCAACGCCCTGTTCCGTTTGTGCCGTCTCCAGATTCCGCTCAAACGAATCCACGCTGCCAATGTTGAACCACAGGACGCCACTGTTTGTCTGGCTGGGCAACAAACGTACTCGAACCCATTTCTTATTGACGACCTCCAGTTTCTCAACGACGCCCTTGCTTAGGTAGCTATAGAAACGAAGAAAATGTCATGTCATTGCATTGCATAATCCGAAAAATGAATAATACATTCAAGATGATTCGATATAATGATGAAATTAGCATTTTCTGTGATGAAATTGAAAATTTAAGCACACCTGTTGACAAACTCCTTCCACGAGATCTCCTTGTAGCCCATCTCGAAGAAGGCCAAGGAACCAACTAATGCCACAGCGCCAAGAGCGCCTAGAAGGATCCAACGCTCTCGATCACCGCCGCCGCCCTCACTGAGCGGACGCCCGCCGGGTGAGCCCGATCCGCGTGCACCGGGACCACGCGAACTATTGCTAAACATGCCGAAATTCCAATCCGATTTGGTTTCACTAGCTGTGCTTGGTTTCATGGCAGGTGGTTTGGGCTTATTGCTACTGCTCGATGAGGATTTACTGCCCGATGCAGTTTTCTGTTCTGCTTCCGCTTTGGGTTTTGTTGATTTGCCGCCGGCTTCAAAGTACTTCTCAAAACCCTTTGGCGGCTTCTTGCAAAACATTTGAAACTGTTCGACAAGATAACGCATAAGCGGTGTTAATTCGAAGCCGGCTCCCCGTTGTAACTGCTGGAGGGGAGGGAGAGGAGAGGAGAGATAAGATCAGTGATCTTTGAGAAATATGTCAGGTTACGCACCTTGTCTGTGAGCGGTCCATGCGTATAGCTACGTTTCGTAAGGCTTTTTATTGCCTGCGCCGAGCTGAGCAGCCGGAATGCCATGTTGCTCTTTGGTTGGGCGGCGGGGGTGTGTGTTGAATATTTTTCTTTAGGTTAAATAACACAAGCGCAACGCTGCAGCGGCACTTTTAGTTTCCACTTTAATAATTTGTCTAATTTAATAGCAGCTATTTAGTTTTTGCGGAGTGTTAAGTTTTGCCGCCACATGTAGCAAAATGTTCTTTCAAATGGGTGTCGTAAAAAAAATGTAAATACAAAATGCTTTAGATTTTATGTTGCGCTATTGTGAAATTTCGATTTTCAGCTAATAGTTGAAGACAGAGCTGTTTTCGGACCAGGGCTGGTCGTTGCAAGCAGTGCTGCAAAACGACTTGAAAAACAATTGCGAGCAAATTATAATAACAAGCACACCAAAACTTAATTTTAATTATCTAAATTATTATACATCATCTGATGTAATTATTTAGAATGTTTTTTATATATGCAATATTATTTGATGACGTCACAATTGCCATGCAAATTAATTTTTGTCGCTTAGCAACACTAACCAACATGGCGTCCGGTGTTGTGCTGTGTCGTGTGGTACGTATTGCTAGTTGTGAAAATTTTCTTTTGTTTAAATTAGCAAATAAATTAACTCAAATTCGCAATGAAAATATGCACAAAACATGTGCCAATCAATAAGGTTTTGATTTAATATGAAATTCGGCTTTAGGAGTTCTGTTTTTGTGCATTATTAACGTTTTCCGCAACTGTCTGTCCAAAGTGTACGCAATTTGCAGACCGAAAAAAAAATTTGGAAAAAAGCTTTTGCGACCGACTTGACACTGTGTATGAGTGTGTGTATGTATGAGATTGCTTATGTGTACAGTTGGCTGCTCAAAACCATAACAAAAATGTGTAAAAATAGTTTACAAATTACATTCATAGCAATTTTCTTTAGCATCTGTGTGTGAGTGTGTTTGTGATGGTGTGCGTGCAATTTTTTCCGGTAGTCTGTTATGTGTGTGCTGTCGGGAGCGACAATAGTAAAAAATCTCTATGCTGCAGCTGCTGTGATTGCGTGTGAGTGTGTGTGCGCATGGAACCGTATGCGTGTGTATGCGAATTGTACGAATCTCCGGTTTGCAACACTAAAAATCAATAAAAGTGCAGCAACAACAATGCCAATTTTTCTGGTGTAGATTTCACTGGGAGGCTGTCGCCGCTATATTTAAAAGAAAAATATATGTATATTTACAAGTATGTATGTATTGGTGTGTACTAATTGCTTAACTTTCTTCTCATTGCAGCTTTTGTAACTAAAACTCCGTTTTGACATCACTTTCATCATAATCTGAATAAAAATAATAATAATAAAAAACAAAAACACCATCGAAAACGAATCAAAAAGCAAATAATAATAAATCATCTAATAAAAACAACAAAAACAAAGTTACATACCAACAAACAAACAACAACTACAACTAAAACAAAGCTCAAAAAGTCTTAGAGGCGTTTAAAACAAGAAAAAAAAAAACCAACAAAAAACGGAGGGCATCTGCCATAAACTTTTAGTTTTGAAATTTCCTTTGTTTTCGTTTGCAAATTCGCTTCAAACTTTACGGCCGACGACTCAACTACAAATTTTTTGCCCTGAGAAGACAAGAACTCACACGTCGAACGGTGACAAGAAAGACGAAAAGAAGACTTAACGTCGCGCCGTCGACGGTGGGAGGCGAAGAGTCAGTCTTTTAGCAAGTGTGGGCGAGCAAGTAAGAGAGAGAGAGAGAGAGACGACATAGCGACTGCGCATCAGTGCAAAAAAAGAAAACAACAACAAAACAAGCCAAGCTTGAAACGAAGACTTTCAAAAAAAAAAAAAAAACCAACAACAAACCAAACAAAATTCAAATACACTTGAAACGCTGTGAAATTAACTCGTCAATACTCAAAGCAACAACAAAAACAAAAAACAAAAGCAAAAAAGAGAAATCAACTGAAGTAAAACGGAGTTGGAGTCAAATAACAAAAACAAATTACAAATCAAAAACACACGCACGCACTAAAAACAAAACAAGAACAACAATCTAAACAAGAACTGTCTTCAAACTAAAAAGCAGTAACAAAAACGCGACGCTTTGGCGTTGACGTTGTTAAATTCGAATAACGTTCAAGAAGAAAAACCAAACAAAAACAAAAACAACCACAAAAACACACACGTTAAAAAAAGAAAAAACAATCCCAAAATTCCTCATTATTTTTTTTCCTGAAAAGCTTTAATTTAATTACGAATTTTTGTTAAGTCAAAGTGAATACAATTTGCTTAAAAATATTAATTAAAAGTTAAGCCAATAACAAAAAAACGCCGCCTCTACTACAAACAAACAGGAACAAAGGAAGAGAGAGAGAAACACAAACAGCAAAAGCAACACCAACAACAACCAACAAACAACTGAATTAAAGTTTTAAAGTACAAAATAACCGGGAGTAAACATAAAACAAAAAAAGAGAGAAGAAAAAACAAATAAACAAACAAACACTAATTTAAAAATATAAAAATAAACATTTAATTTGAAACGCAACATCAATTTAAATTATATATTTAATTTAAGAAAATAAACAAAAAAAAATATTATAGTCTGTAAGCGCAAAAACAAAACGTAAACTTTTGTCGCCTGCCAAGCGGCGGCCGTGTGAAAAAAAGTGCAAGAGAAAACGAGAGAGAGCCTTACTAAGCCACGGGGCGATCTTCAAAGAGAGAGCGAGAGGGAGAGAGAGAGTCATTGTAAGAAAGTTCCGCCTTGTAATAGAACAGAAATAATTTATAAATAAAGAAACGATAAAGCAACAATTGTGCCGCAAAGAATAAAAAACAAAAGAAACTAAAAAATTATAAAAAAAATATATGTAGTAAGAAACAGATAAACAAAAAACGAGCAACTAAAAAAACGGTAACAATAAAGAAAAACATTTAAAACCAAAAATCTACAAGAATTCTATTAATTTTAAGTAACTTTTACAAACAACAACAACACACACAATATGAAGAACAACCCAGCAACAAAAGCAACTGAGTAAAACACACAAAAAAAAAAAAACAACAACAAAAAAACCGCAACTTTAACTTAGCCAATAATTTAAACAAATTTTTGTAAATAAATCAAAAAGACCCAGCAAAAAGGAAGAAAAAAAAAACTAAAAACAAAAAAATTGCGGCCCTGTGCCCAAAAAAAAAAAACCAAACAGTTTTTTATTTTTAATAAAAGAACTATTGTTTACTTTTTAAATAGTTTTCATATATATTTTTTTGTTTATAAGTGTACCTAGTGAGAAATGTTAAAAGTCTAAATGCGATAACGATTAAAAGCAACTGAAACAAAAAATGTAAAAACAAAAACAAAAAAACAAATTCAAAGAAAGATTTAACAACTCTGTGATAATTACTGTAAATTTATAAATATAAATAAATAAATAAAAGAAAACAAAAAAAAAATCTCTAAGCCTAAAAAAATGGAATACTAAATAAACAATACAAAACAAAAAACATTGTAATTTTTAACGATAGAAAACAAAAACAAAAAAGCGAGTTAGAAGAAGAAACGAACGTCTTAACCAACAACAACAACAACTTTATACATTAAGAGCAAATGCAAATTAAAAGATAAAAAACATTGAAACAAATTCGTGATATCTTAAAGGACTTCGATACATATATACTATAGTATATTATATTATATATTATATTATATAAACATTAAGTAAATAAGCTTAACTTGGTAAGCAAAAAACAAAAAACAAAAGTGAAAAAACAAAACAACAACACAACAAGCAAAAAATAAAACAACCCTAGGTTAAAACAAAGACTTTCAAACAAAACGCGCATTCAAACAAATATATATACATATATATATATATTTAACTAAACAAACAAAACGTAGGCTAAAAAGTTCAACATATATAGTAAATGCAAAATATAATAAAAACCAACAACAATTAAAGAGTATCTATCTATCTACATATATATACATACATATATATATATAAACTATAAAATAAAATGTGTGCATAGTGAA
The DNA here is from genome assembly GCA_018152965.1 of Scaptomyza pallida. NCBI lineage: Eukaryota > Metazoa > Arthropoda > Insecta > Diptera > Drosophilidae > Scaptomyza > Scaptomyza pallida. The sequence goes on from JAECXP010000107.1 coordinate 5,233,114, forward strand.
TAGTAAACGAAACAGCAATAACACAATACAAAAAACGTGTAACCGATAAGTAATAGCAACAACAACAACAACAAACATACAGCGAAAGAGAGTAAAACCGTAGTGTAGCCAACCGCCACCCTCACCCCCCTGCCTGCCTCCTCGTTCTTCCCGGTTCGGCAGCAGCAGCCAGGATCTTTTGGAGAATGAGAAGTGAGAAGCGTATTACGAAGAAAGTATATAGTAAATAATAATAATAATAAATCACTAATACTTCCTAAACAAAAAATATATACCACAACGATTGCCTACAAAATATATATATATAGACTATATAATATATAAATGTATATGATAGTAAACAACAACAAACAGCAAAAGCGCCCAATATATAAACAAACATATTAACCAAACTCCCCTCCAAACCCCCCCTCAACAAGTAAGAAACAAAAATCAAATACAACTTTAATATATATACATATATCAAAATAAAGCTCTTAACTAACCTAAAAACGAAAAACAAAAAGTATTCCGTAAAGCGCCCAGTGTATTTTTCTAGTAAAACTAAAACTAAAAAAACAAGTTCAACAACATACAACTCGAACATATGAACAAAACGCAATAAATAGCTAAAAAACAAAAAAAATATTAAATGTTTATTCGTCTAACTACAACAACAACAACCAACGGCAACTAAAGCAGCTAATGCATTTTTCATCCGAATATATAAATATATATTTTTAAAAACACACAAAAAGCAGCCGCAACTTCAAAAATCAACTAAAAAACACAATAACTTGAACATTATACCATAATAAATACTATTCGGCATTTTTTACACACATTTCTAGGGGCGCTTCAGCCCCTACCCAAAAGTTGACCACCCACGAAAAACAAAATTAGTAAAACAACAAAAACAAACAAATGATTGTTTCTTTATTGACTTCGAAGACAAGGAATTTCAGTGCCTCTCGTGCCAGTGTTTAGCCAAAATATATATACACACAAAACAACAAATACGTATTTATTGCTTAGTTTTTGTCCTCTTTGATACAAACAAAAAAAATTACACAAAAAATATAAAAAAAAACCTTAAAATAAAAAATTATTAAATAATAAAAAAAAAAAAAAAACATAATTCTAATAGCAAATCAGTTTTTGATTCGCGTTTTGCTCTCTTCTTAAAAAATCGTTCAACATTCTCGTCATCAAACGTTATCAATCAATCATCGTTCAATCAATCAATCAACCAGTCTTCTTGTGCTAGTCGCTATCAGCATTTCTTAATATTCTTTTCAATCAATTAACAACATGAATACGCAATCCAAAGGATATCGCTCCGGCGAAGGTAAGAATCAAGCCAACATTGCATGCAACAAACAAGTATAAACCTTAAATGTTATTAACATTAACAGCAACATATTCATCTCTTGCAGAACTCTACGAAAGCTTGCAGTGCTTTGATATGGCTGCCATGCGCAACATGAACATACCGACAACATTTCCAACAATTGGCACCTTTACGTTGGACTCGGCCACGTTGGGTTTGCAAACACCGGCTGTTCAAATGCAACCGCAGCAGCAAACCATTCATCATCATATGCAGCAACATATGCAACAGCAGCAGCAGCAACATCATCAACAACAGCAGCAGGAGCAACAACGACAACAAAGCAGCAGCAGCAAGAGCAGCAACGACAGCAGCAGCAGCAGCAAGAACAGCAGCGACAACAGCAGCAGCAGCAACTCCAACAACAACAGCAGCAACAGCAGCAGCAACAACAACATCATCATCAAAGCATTGGCATGTTTGATGCAAATGAGGTCAACGATATCATTCAGAATCCGCCACAAATTGGCGTCTTTCAGTCCAACAGTGTGTTGAACAACGGTCCAGGCAGCTCATCATCCATTTTTGGTTCACAGTCGAGCAACTCTTCGGCTAATGCGGCCAATGATCCGAATGCAGCAACACGTGAAACGGGCATCATTGAGAAGCTACTGGTGGGTCTTGTATCTGAGTCGAAGCAATTAGTTCAATTTGTAATAAATGTCAACTAAATAAAATATTTTCTTTGCTTAATATTCTAGCATTCCTATGGCTTTATTCAGTGCTGTGAGCGACAGGCACGACTCTTTTTCCATTTCTCACAATTCAGTGGCAACATTGATCATTTAAAGATTGGCGATCCCGTCGAGTTTGAGATGACATATGATCGGCGCACCGGCAAACCAATTGCTAGTCAAGTATCGAAAATAGCGCCAGAGGTTGTGCTGTCCGAGGAGCGTGTTACTGGCACTGTGACCACCGAGTTGCGCACGGATAGTGCCAATAATGTGCTTAGTTCCAGTGAGACAACTGGTCGAATTAGCTATGAGAATCGTGGCGAATGCTTCTTTTTACCCTATACCAAAGATGATGTTGAGGGCAATGTTAATTTACGTGCGGGCGATAAAGTTAGCTTTCAAATTGCAACAAACCAAAGGTAAAGTAAAAAAAACTCGCTCCAATTCTCTACTCTATTCATATATTTTACTAAACAGAGGTAACCTGGGCGCTTGCCATATACGCCTGGAGAATCCGGCTATGCCTGTCAAGTATCGTGGCGTTGTCTGCTCCATGAAAGAGTCATTTGGTTTCATTGAGCGTGCCGATGTGGTCAAAGAGATCTTCTTTCATTTCTCCGAGGCTGAGGGCAATGTTGAGCTGCGACCCGGTGACGATGTTGAATTCACCATACAAACGCGCAGTGTAAGTATTTTGATATATTTGAGCATTTGCCTTATCTCTCATTAGCAAAACGAACAGTCGACGTCAGTGCCGCCGCAGGGGCGTGAGTTTGCCTGCAACATAACACGTTTGCCTCCTGGATCGGTCATCTTTGAAGATGTGGATACCACCATATATAAGGGACAAGTGCTCAAGTCGTTAGATCGCAACAATCCTGTGCGACAGAACAATGATCCGTTGCCCGGACGCATTCGCTATCGTGCACCCGATTACTCGGAGGTTGAGGTACCATTTGGTGATAAGGATCAGAAGGGTGATTTTACTTTACGTCATGGCGATTGGGTGCAATTCCTTTTGGCCACCGATCGCCGTGATCAGTTGCAGCGTGCCACCTCTATAGCACTGCTCGATGAAACATTCAAGGTGTCTGGCGAGAAACGTGAACAGGGCACCATTGCCTCACTTAAAGAGGGTTTCGGTTTCTTGCGTTGCGTGGAGCGTCAAGTGCGTTTGTTCTTTCACTTTACAGAGGTGCTCGATACGGTTAGTTTCAATATATTATTACTATTGCCAGACAGTTTTTAATACTTTCTAAACTTACAGAGTCGCGAAATTGATGTCAATGATGAAGTTGAGTTTACTGTCATACAGGAGCCAGGTTTGGCCTATAATAACTCGCGTCTGCAGGCCATACGCATTAAACATTTGCCGCCCAATTCAGTGCAATTTGAAACCCTAATGGCCAGCAACATTGAGGGTACGTAACACAAACCATTCTATATAAAGAATGTTAACTTAATCTGATTTGGTTTTTAGGCTGCGTGACACGCGAGGCACCCAAGAGTCCAATTAAATCTCAGGATCGCTTTGAGGGTGGCGTCATCACCTACGAGCATGGCGATGTTAAAAAGACTATTATGTATTTTCTTAAAGACTGCGAAAAACCACCAAGAGTCGGCGAGCGTGTGCGCTTCGATATTTACATGGTACGAACTCTTGTTTATAATAAGAGAATACTTTCCAATCTCAATCTTTTGTTGTCTTCTTATTTGCCAGGTCAAACGTAACAAGGAATTTATTGCCGTCAATGTGCAGCAAGTTACGCTACAACAACAACAGCTGCAGCAACAGCAGCAGCAACAACAACAACTTTTAAATCAGCAAACAGCAGCTGCCCAATCACAAATCCCAGTTAACAATGTGAATCAAAACGATCAATTGCTTATCTCGAATGGCATCAGCACAAATGCAAGCACCATGCAAAATGGTTATATGATGCATGGCAGCCCTGGTGGCGGCAGCAGCAGCAACAGCAGTGTGGGCAGCAATGCCACCACACAGCAGCAGCAACAGATTTGCGTGCCCCACATTGATGACTTTAAGCTGGAGAACAACAATCATGCCAATGCGGAAGTAGCCAACGGACAGTTGTATCGTGGCTTTATTGCCGTCATTAAGGAGAATTTTGGCTTTATCGAGACGCTGTCGCACGATGAGGAGGTTTTCTTTCACTTTAGCAACTATCAGGGCAATCCCAATTGGCTAGAATTGGGCCAGGAGGTCGAGTATACACTGGCGCCCAATGGCAACACATCTGTCTCTGGCAATTGTTTGCCCGCCGAGAATGTGCGCACATTGCCCAAGAATTCAATACCACAGCCGGCGGTGCTGGAGACGGTACACAATGGCGTTGTGGCGCGTCCGCTGCGCTGCATTAATCCAGATCAGCAAGAATATGCCGGACTGATTGAAATACTCGATGAGCTGCGCACCACCATAATATCGCATCATGAGTTTGGCATCACCAGTCTGGTGAATAAGCGTGATCTGTTGCAAAAGGGCGATCTGGTTAGCTTTCGCATTGATGAGAGCGGCCGGGCCGCCGATGTGAATGCAGTGAGGTTAAAGAAACGTGCCACAGTCGATTCGATTAAGGGCCAGTTTGGTTTTCTCAATTTCGAGGTGGAGGACGGCAAGAAGCTCTTCTTCCATATGTCCGAAGTGCAGGGCAGCTCAGTGGCTCTACATCCTGGGGATACCGTTGAGTTCTCTGTGGTTACCAATCAGGTGGGCACATCAATTGTAACTATAAAAATGGTTTGAATTTTTGCAAATACTCATTTGATGTCTTTATTCACAGCGCAATGGCAAATCGTCGGCCTGTAATGTTTTGAAAATAAACGATCGTCCCGATCGTCTGATCTCGCGCCTTAAGCTCAATGGCGATGATGGTGTGCCACGTTTAATACTTATACGCGCACCCAAGGGGCCGCAGGGCAAAGGCTTCTCTGTACTCGCACGCCATCCACGCATTCCAGGTAAGTCGCTTTGGGGTTCGACTTTGATTAAACTTTAACTAATTTGCCAATTTGTTTGCTTGCAGGCGCCCTGGTGGAGTAATTCCAAAAACAGATATTAAATGCAAATTAAAGACAAATGCATGCATAACAAAAAAAACACACACATATACATTTATATATTCATATATCTTAAAATATATATATATTCTTGTACGCTACAACATAAACAAGGCTTAATGATACCATTCTATCGATTAGATGAAGGGGAAGAAGATGTTGAGACACAGGAACTGCAAAATACAACAAAATACGCAACTACCGAAACAAATAAACTACATTGTGAAACTTGTCGCTACAACCATATATATTATGAAACCAGCAAACATTACATTTATTAAGTACTATATATTAACTTAGAAGCAAACACTATTTGAAACGATAATAATAATTGATAGCAAACAAAAATATTGCAAATATATATAGTGCATACGTATATGTGTTTAATTAAAGAATGAATTAACTAAACGGCAAGCTCCAATAACAATTTCTATGTGTCTGATATAAATCTTAATGAAATTTTACGTAATCTTACGCATTCAACTTTAAAAAAAAACCAGGGCCCCTCTTCCTATTTGTAATACGCAGTCTATACATACATATATCTATATATATATTTTTTCTGTTATATTGAAGTTGTGCGCTGCTTAAAACTGAAATTCAAGTGTCTGAGAGATGAAACCAAATTGTGTGTAAACGTATACTATTTTTCAACTAGTTTTGCTTTAATTTAATTTTAGCATACATATATATCTATATATATTTAAATGAAATCTATAAAAATGAAAAAAACCACAAAAAAAAAATATGAACAATTATTGTATAATGGCAACGAAATCCTTGCATAGACAAAACAAATGATAAACACAAGTAACAAAATACTTTATGCCATAGATGCGTAGATAATCTATTATTTTTCTCTACTATGCTCTTATTCTATTTAATCTATTCGATTGTTCTTTCACTGCTTCTTTCTAAAGTCTTACTGTTAACCTGGCATATATCTAATTTTTATTGAATAATAATGAAAATCATGAAATGAATGTAAGAAGTATTTATTAAAATGCAAAAACAAAAGTCTTAAGTTCAACACCAAATCGAGAATATTATTATTATCTGTGTATTGATGTTAAACGAATTTTTTTTATACATATTTGTTTTATGCATTAAAAAAAGGTTGCATTATGAACTTAATACACATACATATACATATATATATTATACAAATACATCTAACATACATATATACAAAAACATATTTATTTCAAAATGATGAGTAACAAACAAAATGTAAAACAATATCTAGAAATCGAACTTTGTATCTAACAAACACAAACACACAAAAAATACAAGTAATATTTATATGTAATAGTAAAAAACAAAAACCACTTTAAATAATAACTAAAAGTCTTGTGTGAGGATGATAATGATGATGATGATGAAGGGCAAATGAAATTTGCTGCGCCAAAATCTGTTAAAACCATTTAATGAAAAAGATAACAAAAAATTAATTTTTAAAAAAATGTATTTTTAAATATTAAAGTATATTATATTATAGTAAACGAAAAAACAAAAACAAAAATACAAAGAGATCGTGTCGGAAACAAAGAGCAAATATTGTGAAAAATAAATTATGAATTTCAATTACTAAAAAAAAACAAGAAAAAAAAAACAAAAAAAATCAAACAATTTAACAACAAATTTTTGGGATCAGTACGTCCTACTAATAGCCATGTTATACATATATATACAACAACAAGCAACAACAAATGAATAACTTTAAAAAATCATATGTATAACGCTATGTATCAAACGTGTATATAGATATCTTTACATATATACCGTCTGATATGCCATCCCCCAAAATAATGCAATGCTATGAAATGATAAGAAAGAAGAAGAAAACAGCACAGACACACAGAAACGTGAAAGGCAAAACATCAACTAATCCTTATTTATAAAATATATAAAACATTAAAAAAATCGTAAAACATACACACAACAAACAAACAAAACACAAAAAAAAATGCAACAAAAACAACAAATACATATGTGCTTGAATACGAAAAAAAAAAACAAAAAAAAAAAACGCAACTATATAAGTCAAAATAATAAAAAACAAAAACAAAATAAATACATATTTCAATAAAGCTAAAAACTTAAACTGAGTTTTACTTTAATTCGCTCAGCTCAACTTCAAACATTGGGCCCTTGCAGAGACTTCAAAGCATAGTTTGAGATCGGCTGATTCACAAGGACCTCGGAAAAAATCATAATTAAAAAAAAATTTGATCCATTGAAGACTGGCCAATGCGCACTTCCCACTTTAAAAGCTTTGATCCACAGGGAACTCGATATTCCCACTGTCTTCAAAGAGATGCCAAAATAACACCGAAAGACTGAAAACTCAAAAAGAAACAAGTAAGAAGGGTTCAGTCAAGGAATCCCAACTCGGAAAAAAAAATTAAACTAGTGTGACATAAGAATGTATACTTTATTCTATAAAGTTTATGGAGTCAGAGATGCTTTCTTCTGCCCGTTACGTCCCCTTTTCTTACCCATTTCAAATGAAAACTTCATCAATTTGTTTTTGGTTTCTTTTTGTTTTTTATTTTTTATATATAAGAATAATTTATATCTGTTGTAAGATTTGTTTTTCCGGGTTACATGACATGACTATGGTGTATGGTATCGCAAATATTACTTTTCATCAATACGCTTTCCCCAAATATACACTTATATAGTATATATATATCGGCTTAAAACTCGACTTTACTTACTTTCCTTTCCTTTTATCCTTCTTGCTTTATTGACTGTTTTGCTTGAAATGTTTTTTTTGTTTGTTTTTTTTTTTTGCTATGCTTCTAGTATATGCTTTAACGCTGATTTGTATGTTTTTTGTTTTTACTCTTAAAATGTTCATAAATAGTTGTTGTCGTTTTGAGGTTATGTAAATATATGTATAATATATATAAGTTACTTAGAAGTTTACGCTTTCATTGATTTGTTTTTTTTTATAGTGAATATATTGCATTGATTTCTTTGTTGGGTTTTTTGTTTTTAATGCTTTTGCTTTCGTTACGCATGATTATATCGCCTATAATGTATATGTGTGTATATATATATATCGTATATATAGCTAAGATACTATGTGTCAAAAAATTGCGTGTAGGGTTTTTAAGAAAGTTATCGACGAATTAAAAACCGATTATTTGCATTATATACTTTATAAATTCTGTAAAAAGGGCTTTAATCCATCGTAAATCGCGTTCGCAAACTTTTATTTTCGGTTGTTTTTTTTTTTCTTTGGTTTTTGTGTTTTTGATTTTCTTTTCTTACCAATGAATTTGTTCATACTTGACTTGATTTTGCATAAACTTACAAATATACAATTACAAAAAACATTGAGTTTTGTATAAAAAATCGAGGTAAACTTTGATAGTGCATCGGATGTTTTGTTTGTTTGTTTGTTGTTGTTGGTGTTTGTTCTTCGTTTTGTTTGTTTGTTGTTCTTGGTAAGTTGTTAACGGTTAAGGAAACTGAGGGCTATCACTTTAGGACAGCTTTAAAGGCATTTTTTTTATTAAGATAATGAAGATCGCAAGAGCTGTTCCTATATATGTTTAAAATCCATTTTTTTCCGATGCACCAATTAAAATTGTTTGCTTTGTTTTTGATTTTATTTTATATGATAATGAATGATTCGCGTTTTATTTATATTTTTTGTCTTTTATTACGAAAAAGGAGAGCGCAAAATTTGGGGTGGGCAAATTTTTGTGTTAGTTTTTTTGATTCGTTTTCGAAACTGCGTTTAGATATAGGTTTTATTTTTGATTTGCTTAATAGGAAGAAGTAGAGATACGTCTTATATATATATATATGTTTGTATATATAGCTATATATTTGATATTAATGGGGTTTTTTTGTGCTTATTTTTTTTTTTTTTTTTTTCTTAGTGAGAAAATTTTTTTGAATATTTTTTTTTAAGAGAACGAACGAGTTTTTTTTTTATTTATTTTTAATGCCTAATTGCTTGTGCTGGCTACGCCAAGATTGGTTGTGTTTTTTGTGGGTTTATTATAATTTTTTTTTTATTTTTTTTTTGTTTTCTGTAAACTTAGCGTAACTCTAAATGAAGTGTGTGTTTGGTGGAGGGGGACAGGGGTTGGGTGCTCTTAAAGCGAGATAGAGAAATTTTATAAATAAATATATATATTTATATATGTTATGTATATATATAGATATATAGAAATAGATAGAGAGTAATGAGAGAGTTTTTTGGTTTTTTTCTTTTTTTTTCAAATTATGCTAATGATTCATCATTTGCCTTTTTGCTTCTTTGGGATCATATTATCATATCGAATTCGACATCGAATTGGGGGGAGGTTTGGGGGAATCACACGTACTATTAGGCTGGCCCAGAACCGAATCTATCGGGTGGATTAGGCGCTATTCTTGGAGACAAATTCGCGCAGTATATCGCCAGCCATTTCGATGTTATTCCGGGAGATGCCCAACGCTGTGATCGCATTCTCCTTCGAGTAGCCAGCGTTCATCAATCGTGCAATGTACTCCAGATTGATGTTCTCGTAGGGCACCGAGCCGCAGTCTTTTTGATTGATCGTCACATTTGCATATAGCAGCGGTTGATGTTGTTGTTGCTGCTGCTGTTGTTGCTGGGCAGGATTTGCCAGCACTGCTGGCGTTGGCTGCTTCAGTGTCATCTTCTTGCCATTGGCCAGTGAGGCAGCTGCCGCCAATGCAGCCGCACTTGTTGTCGTGGTGCACAGCTGTGTATAGTGCGAACTGGCTGCATCCACAGCGCCACTGGAGCAACTGTTAGTACTACTGACGCTGGTGGTGATGGTGGTGGTGTTGTTGGGTTTGGGCAGCGTGCCACGTGCCTCCAGCGGACGTGTATCGATGACACCGCTTATGGTCTCGGCGGGACCCACTTCCACCATCATATCATCCAGCAGCGACAGCACTGGCGATGTGGTGCTGCTTGCAATCCTCTGCTGTCGCATCAAATCCTCGGCCAAAGTGTCCACACTGTTGCTCACATGCGGCGGAATGGGCGGTGCCGTTGTCTGTGGCGGCACATTGTCCAAACTGCATTGAATGTTATCGATGCTCTTGCTGGTTGTGGGCTTGACGGGCGTCTCGACGCCTGGCGATTTGCGTGGCGGCAGCGGTGGAGCCACTGCAGCCACTGTTGCTCCTGAGCTTGAGCTGGAGATGGAGCTGGTGCTGGCTGACGCTGCAGCAGCTGCTGCTGCTGCCATGCCATCCTGTAGATTCTGTAGAATGGCATAGGAGCTGATGGAAGCGGTTTCACTGGAGATGCCGCATTCCGTTTTGCTGGGCAACTTTTGGCCATAGGTGGAGTTGTTGATGCTGGAGCCCATCAGTGGTGCACTCATGCGATTTGTGCTCTTCATGCTGGAATTGGAGCTGCTGCTCGCTGATGTTGTGCCTCCACTTCCACCTCCTCCTCCGCCATTGCTGATCACTGCTGCCGCCGGCGGCGCTGAAGGTTGCGGCTGTTGCTGCTGCTGCTGCTGATGATGCGTAGAGTTTGTGGAGGAGGATGAGCTGCTGCTACTGTTGCTGTTGTTGCTGCAGGGCAAACTTAGAGCTGGCCCACCGCCAGCATACAGATCATTCTGCACCGCCATCAAGCTGGGCGTAGTGCTACGCCTGCCCAGACGTGGCGACGTATGCGGACTATGCTTCTCCATGGAGGATTGGGAGGCGGCCGAAGTGCTGAGCGCATGCAGCGACGATGTCGCTATATTAAAGTCGCCCATATCCTGCAGATAATGATGGATGAACAAGTTTTGTGAAGTTGGGTTCGGCAAGGTATTTGTAGGCTTTGCTTGAAAGCTATAGAGTATATATATCTGGATATGGTTAAGGCATGCCGCTAAAGAAATCGGGTTTCGGACATGCACAACAAACACGAATCAAAAGATATATATAACACAAACGCAACGCAACGCAACTGTAGACAAAAAAGATAACGCTTTCTAAATATATATAAACATAAACAGATCAAACAAAAGTAAAAACCAATATTTATAAATATTTTGTACATGTATATATATATATTCTTCTTTTTTTTTAACTGTTTTTTTTTTTTTTTTTTTGTAAAACTTATTAAGGAAAATCAGAGACAAAAATTATAAATAAAATGTATAAATATATATATATATAAATTGCATTAGATGTATTACATTAAACATAAATAATTAATTAATTGAAAATATGTTGATTTATAATATGTTAAGGAAACGAACTGAGAAATAATTCAAATGATTAATGTATAAAAATTCAAAAGAACGCAAACAAAATGACAAAATACACACACACACACACACACACACACACACACACACACACACACGCACACATGATGTTTGTTAATTTCATTGCTAATACTTTCTTAAAACAAACATTTTTTTATATAAATTCTGGCCTAGGCTTGTGACAATTAACAGCTAACTAACTACATTAATACTAATTATGATAAGTGATAATTATACATATGCATTTTGTTGTTGTTTTTTTTAAATATTAATAAATTACAGTCTTAAGGCAGCTGCAAAAAGAAGCTGCTTACAAAGAAAAACATACATACAACTTTATATACTATTTCATATATATGTAATGAAAAAAAAACCGAATTGAAAACTAAAACAAACATAAAATCATATAAACCACTTGATGATGAACTAAATATATCTTTGGAAGTATCAAACAATAAACTAAAATGTGAAAAAGTACTTTATATGTGTGGGTTATGCTTGGAAGAAGAATACAGGTTTCGAATACAACAAAAAGGATATGAACGTTCAGATAGTTTTGTTTTAGTTTTGATCGTAACTAACGTAAAGTACAGTACATTATTATAATAATAATAATAGCTATTTACAAAAGTGTTGTAAAACTAAAACGTAAAATACAAATCAAGATGTTGTTGTTGCCTAATGATACAGATCTATATATATATACATATATATTGTATATGTATGAGATAATAACACACTATTAAATGAATCATAAACAGACGACGAGCGAGCGTGAATAAATGAATGAAATATATGTATATAAATGAAAGTCCGAAGAAGAAGAAGCAACCAACAAAACGTAACAACAACAAACAGTGCACAAGCACACAAACAGAAACAGAAACGAAATAAAACGTAAAGAACAGAACTGAAAACAAGCGAGCGTTGATAAAAGCTGATGAGTAACTTCCGCTCCCCCAAACATACAAGCATTCTACACTTAATATACATACATACATACATATGTGTGTGTGTGTGCATTGGTTTCTCTGTTTGTTTGTTTGTGTGTGTGTGCGCGCACTGTTTGTTAGTTGCATTGAAAATTTGAGCTATAATAATTTACGTATGAATATATATAAATCAAAATCGCTAAACATTAAACTTAATATATGAACTTTATACTATATATAAACATATAGGCAAAAACGAACCAAACATTAGCTTTGATTTTGGTTCATTTTCTATGTATATGTATGTATATAAGAGGCAGCACAGGCGGGCAGCGCAGGGCAGGCGTCAAAGGCGTCTTTTTTTTTTCATATTTCAAAAGCGCTGCACAAAACTATACCTCTGTATCATCATCATCCTGCTGCAGCTGTCGTCCATTCGTTGCATTGCGATTGTGTTGCTTTCGTGGGTCAAAGGCATCCACAACGATCTGTTCGGTACCCTTGATCTCCGCACGACAAAACGGGCAGCCCTAAAAACGAGAATGCGTTAATCAGACGACTTCCATGGCAAACACTCTCACAGCTTACCTGTCCCTCCGAATCCACCTGCCAGGCGGTGAGACAGGGCGTGCACAGCAAGTGTCCGCAGGGTTCGATGCGTATATCCTTATCGTTCTCCGCACAGATTTTGCATAACTGAAATGTGCTGCCTGCAAGTGCGAAATATTTTGTTTAGTTTATGTTTTGATTAATAACTTGTTTGGATAGCTTACCCATTTCGCAGTATAGCTCATATTGCTCTTGTGTGACAGTAATGTGATCCTCAGTGGGACTTTGCACCGCAGACGATAGATCTGGATTGTAGGCCTGACCATCGGGATAAAGGTAAAAGCCCTCGCTGCATAGATACAAAAGTAAACAATGGTTAAAAAAGGTTTCTTTACGATCTAATCGTATTCCTTACCGATGCCCATCGAGCAGCGCCTGACAAAGCGATTTGTTTTGTGGTATTGTTTGCAATATTTCACCATCGGCCGTCACATAACCAATGGCCCATTGTCCCAGCCGTGTGCAGGATAAACGGAATACATAGCTACCCGCTTTGTGTATGTAGCGCTGGAGACGCGCTTTCACCTCATCGTAGGTGAGAAAGGCCACATAGCCGGGATGGGTAACGGCAAGGATTTGCCAGTTGCGCAACAGCGTGACCCAAGGCTGAAATAGACGCGTGAAGACATCGAATTCAAAATTCGATATATAATCATTGCACGTCAAATCGATGGTTGTCTTAAGCGCCATTGCCTCCAGGCCCGACGATATCGGATGCACTTTGTTTAGCTCCTGACGGAATATTTTCCAAGGCACCAGTGTACTAAAGAAATCATGTGCCGACGATTAATATGGGTTAATCCGTATCCTGGGGGGTGGTCTATGCTTACCTGTTGCCAAAATTGCTTTTCCAGAAATCGGCAGCATCGGCTTTGGTGATCCGAAACTGATCGCCCGCAAAGACACCGTTGGGAAAGATAGCTTTTAGCTCGCTAAGCATGTGGGAGAAGACCAAACTCAGTTTGGTCAGATTGCGTCGATAATGGGAGTTCTCATCGAACATTTTCTCTTTGCCCTCCTTGAAGAGCTTAATGGCCTGTTTGCATTTACGCATCAGATTATTAATGAAGACATTGAAGTGTTCGTTGGCATGTAGGAGATGCATTTGATCCTCGTTCTTGGAGTAAATGAGACGTAAGCGTTGATACGTATCCGGCAGTATGTCCAATATGAAGGGGGGACTGTTTTTTAAATTCATTTTGGACTGTTGACATAATTTGACCACTTTGTCCATCAGTTTCCACGTCTTCTCCAGCGTTTTCTTGTCCGTCGACAGGCGCTGCGAGACGCATGCCTCCGATATTGCTCCATGTAATTTCGATAAGATTGAAGGAAAAATTTTTGGTTGTGATTGTATGCGACTGGTGCGACTCGTCGCCATCTTTTCTCTCAACACTGCTGCTGCTGTTTCTGCTGTTGTTGTTGTCGTCGTTGTTGTTGGTGTGGCTGTTGGTTTGGGGAGTAAAGTTGTAGGTTTCACTCTTCACACACGCGCACACACACATACACATACGCACGCACACACCACTAACTTCTACGCGTTACAGCAGCGACAACATTAATATTTAACTCCCCAAACAGCCAGCGCACCCAAAATAAATTAAACGTTCACTTTGCCTATGTCACTAGGCATCTGTATTAGCACAATTTTGCGCGTTTCGTTGTTAGTTATAGACGACTTTTTTTCCCACACAATTCTCCGACTTTTTCAATGAGTGTGCCTGTGTGCGTACATATCGGTGACTGTGTGTGTGTGAGTAGCGATGTAAGAAGCAATATCGATAGGTGCACGTATCGATAGGTGTGTAAGGCACCACTGCTTGCAGTGCTGTAAAACATATGCAAAAAAACAAACACAAACAGTGTTGCTCTACAAAAATGTTATTACATTGCATGACTGTTACTTTTTTTCAAATGTGTGATAACAAGCTGTGCAAGCTGTTTGCTTCAGCAGTTAGCATAACAGTGCAAAAGCTAGAAAATAGTGAAAACTAGCAAATAACGGCGCATGCTGCATGCTGCAAGCGGCATGCATGCGGCTGACCCATCAATTTTTTAATTGGCATTTTCACAGGTGCATTCAACAACAACAACAACCACTTTTGATTTTCGTGTCGATTTTGCCATATAATTTCCGCAGCTTAGCTCTATCATCACATTTATATAATACTCGCTGGCATTGGCATTTGCTTGGTCTGTGATTAAGAAGCAAAGAAAACTCGCACGACTTGCAGAACTGGTGCGTGTTGTTGTTGTTGGTGGTGGTGGTGGTGGTTGCTGCTACTGCTTCTAGCTTTTTATTACACTATTTTTGTTTTTGTGTTTATGTGTGTTTTGGTATGTTTTTTTTTTTTTAAATATGCATTTGGCAGTGCAACTACAATTTTCACTTTCCATTTTTATTGGCAGCCACAACATCAAATCTTAGTTATGGCCAAAAAGAAATTGCACGCCTGCCAAAAGTGTTTTTTTATATTTTCTTTATTTGCCGCCAAGCCTGGCTTTCTTTTAATTAATTTTTTTTGGTGGTGCATTTGCTGTTGCTGCTGCTGGTGCTGGTCGGCGGTTGCGGTGGTCTTTAGCATTAGTTCTGGGCGGCTGCTGTGTCATGGCTGTCAGCTTGGCAAACGTTGTCTGCCCGGCTGCCCAAAATCTAACTGTAAATATTCCACTTACTGACCTCTTTTTTAGTTAGCTGCACCACTCAATTTTCTTTATGCACGCGAGTAAACCGCCAAAGCTCACGTGATAGTGTGCGTGTGCCCGTCTGTCTGTGTGTGTGTGTGTGTGACCCTTATTCGCAACTCCACTCAGGCGTAAAATTTATGGCTTAAAAGTCGACAAGTCTATAAACACACACAAACACAAACACATACACACAATACAGCTTCCAGGCTAGGCAACGTCTACTGCTGCGGTTGCTTCCAACACAGCAACAACAACAACAATTGCTGCGCACTTTCTACGGCGACAGCGTTGCCAACAGATCGTGCCTGCATATGAATGCATCTCTTGTGTGTGTGTGTGTGTGTGTGTGTGTCTGTCTGTTATAATTTCAAATGCAGTTTGCCTTTTTGGTTGCATTTTGCTGCCACTTTTGGCAAATTAAATTTGTACGCAAAACCGATTAGGTTCGCGGAGACAACAACATGACCAAGTTGTTATTTTAAATACCGACAACTCCATTTAATCAATGGCTAAGGCGCAACCAAAAGCACTGTGCGCACAGTGTGACCAAAACAATGAAAACAGCTTTAGTGTTCCGGCTTCCTGTCAATGCATTGTGTTTAACAGAATTTATATTTTTCATTTTTATGACCTAAGATAAATATCTTAAAAATTTGCCTATCTCTTTGGCTGGTGAAATTTATATATCAAATAAATGAATATAGCCATAAAACTATAAATGCATAAATCTCGACATGAGCCCTGCTACAAACATTTATGGCTTTTTTGATTGAAAGTTGTACTAATTGGGCGAGCAACGAAAATAGATTTTGCAATAAAAGATCAACAACATACATATGTATTTATATCGTATGCACATCAATCGCTCTTTAGAATGTCTGCCCATTCAAAGCTCACCACTGTGCGGCGCCCGAATGAAGTTAGCTGCGCAGCGGCAGCGCTGCGGCTGCCTTTCACTCATATAAATGGCATTGCAAATTCGAGTGTGAGTGTCATTCAAACCTTTCTCTCGTGTCGTTCGGTACGTTCGGCGCAGTCGCAACAACAACAACAGCAGCAGTATTTTTTTATTGTCGCATACGAAATTGGAGCTCTGGAGCTGCAATCGTCTCCCAGTTGATCTCGCAAACAAAAGACGCAGGCACAACAATAAAAGCCTATAATTTTTTATGAATGTGTAAAAATCAAAGCGCGCGTTCGTGTGTGTTTGTGCTTGTGCGTGCTTGTTAGTGAGTGTGTGTGATGCGTGTGAGTGTGTGTGTATGTTCATTCATTGAAAACGCAGTCCAGAGCACAACAATAAATAATGCAGCCGCTGTAAAGTCAACGTAAACGTCAACGTCGACAGCAAGCGGGGAGCAACAGAAGCAGCAACAGCAGCAGCATCCAGCAACAACCACATCCAACAATTCACATTCACAAGCGATCACTTCGCATGCGAAACTCAACGAGCGCGCATCAAAATCAAATTCAAACGGTTACGGTTAACGTATTAAAAATACTACAAAAAAGAAAAAAGAGTAACGAACTACTGAATAGAACACAGAAGACTCTGATGAAAAGATATTTTGTGTGCATACAATAATAAAAAAAGAAAATAAAAAGAAAAGAGGCAACCGCAGAACGAACGACTGAACAAACGGTAACTGTGGTAAAACTTCAAAAGCCGCAGTCGTAATTGAAATCGAATTGAAGCAACGTGCAAAAAAGTAAAAAAAAAACAACACTAAGATATAAAAGAAAGAAGGCAGGGCGATAAAAAAGAAATTATGCTCCATTGTGCGAGAGGTCAAACAGAAAAAGTACACGCCGAGTGTTAGAAGCAGCAGCAGGGCTTTCATGCGTAATTGCTGCTGTTAAATATAAACCGCAAACCTTAATAGGCAGCGAACGAATAAACTAATAAAAGGGCAACACCAGGCGCAAATCTCAAATGAGCGAGAACCGCCAAACCGCAGAGAGCGACAACCGTTAATTGTGAACATTGGCAGCAGCAGCAGCGACGTCAGCGTCGCAACGTCAGCGTCAGCTTAAGCTTCTGTCTGAAGCTTGCACCAGTTCTCTTGCATAGCAAGCAGAGGGAAGAGCTACTGGAAAAAGTAAACTTTCTTTAACGCAAGTTCGAAGTCGTGTCGTGATCTTTGCACGCCGCCGCATAGCTGGTGTTGAACTTGAGAAGCACACAGCAAGAAACAACAACAACAACAACAGTAGTAGTATTAGTAGCAACTGCTTCTATTTCAATTGTTAACGAGCGAAAGCGTTGTAGTCACGCACACACACATACGTAGTAGTCGTCTAGCCTAGGCCAGGAAAGTGCAGTCGACAGTGAAAATGATGTGCCCGATCCAGCCTCAGCAACGGCAGTCGACGTCGTCGTCGTCGTCGTACCGCTTTAGGCTTAAGTACCAGCGCCAGCTGTTTGGCGCACTGCTGGCTTTAATGTTAACGGCAACGCTCACTAATGGTAAGTCATAAATGTATGTATGTTGTATGCTCATGTATGTATGTATTTATTACACTAAAACTAAGTAGGCATGACGCTAAATGGGAGCTTTTGCACTGTCCAAAAAAAAAGTTGGTCAAAGTTATGAAAGATTTATTGTAATGGAAAAAATAATTGAAATCCTTAGGCATTCAAGTTTTATTGCAAAAGAATGAAAAGGCTTTTAAAAAAAAAGTCATAAACAGTTGTTAATAGAGATGTAAGTCTTTCCTTTTGAAAAGTGTATTGTGGCACGATCATGACCAACTCAGCTGTGTTGCACAGCGGTAGAAAGGCCAAAAACTGTTGTCTATGGCTAAGAAGCGGCTGGCAGCAATTAATATCTAAGGTACGAGTACAAAGTGAATGTAAAGCTGACACACATCACAGAAAACCCCCCCATCCCCCATCCCGTTCCGCTTCCCGGGTGTATGTATGTGTGGCATGTGCCCATGACCGTACCAAGCAGGTCCCCCTTGCCCCCCCCCCCACACACACACACAAAGAAATAAGCCAAAGCCAGGCTCGTAAATTTGTTCGTCGTGCACAATTTGTCCAACATTCAAATAAATTCATTAAACTTGCTCTCGTGCAAGACTTGAACCTAGTAGCTGGATGGGTGAAGGGGGGAGGGTGTTTGGGCACAGTGTTACTGCAACCGTTTGAAACGAACTGAAAGCAAAAAAACTACTGTGGTCATGTGGGAGTGTGGCATTAAAGAGAGCAGCGAGCGAATCATTTGCTTGATTGCCTTATGAGGTCACACTTAAAGAGGTTGACCTGTGGCAATTGTTGAAGTCATCGCAACGATTTGTTTGTTGTCATTGTTGTTGTTGCTTCTTCATGTTCGACACGATCGTCATTCAATTGAATATCAGAAATTCCTTCAGTGTTAAGATCATGACATTGTTTTATTCATCATTAATTTTGATTGAGATGACCAAGTTGTTGCTCCGATTGTTAAGCAGATCATATGGTCAAGTTGGTATAAAGATCTTTAACCTTAATTTTCCTTATAAGGAAAGTAAGTAGTTCTGAGATTTTGAAGAAAAGATATTTAATATTTTATTTAACTATAGTTATATATATGGTATTATTTTTTTTTTAAGTTTATTAATAACCTAAAATTAAAATCATCAATTATAAAAAATCTAACTTTTCAAACTTTTTGGCCTAAAGTATACTAAATTTATGGCTAAGTTTCTGATTTTTGAAATGTTAAGTATAGTTTTATACTTCCTAAAGTTTTTTTTTTTTTTTGTGTTGAAGATCTTTTAACATTCAAAAACACTTTTTTGAATCAATAACAGCTTAAACTTCTAAGCTTTCATTAAAGCTCTATCACTTTTCCTGTTGCACTTCGACTTTCTCACTCTATCGAAGTTAATCTTTGAAAATTGGTCTTGTAATTGTTTGATCTACAACCACTGTGCACGCTGTGCTGCTGCTGCTGGCATCATGATATGTGGGGGCAGCAGCAGCAGTTGCAGCCACAGAAAAATAGCGACAACATCAAACACACACACACATGCACATGCACATATGCACATATATATCATGTCGGGACTGGCCTAAGCCTGCCCAGCATACGTTGTTGTTGTTGTTTGCCACTTTTTAAAATTATACGTTATGCGTTCTGTATTATTTTTTTATTTTTTTTTTTGCAATTGATGGCATCCGATAGCAGGAGCTAGTCAGAGTGTCAGAGCTGTGTGTGCCTCTTGCTCTTGGAATGTGGCACATAGAGTGTAAAAATGTATGGGCGAGAACGATCCAAACTATGGACTATGCGTATCGTATCGTATGTGCCATGTGATTGTGAATGTCTATATATTAATTTCTAACGCCGCTTAATTTTCTCTCCATTAAAAACGGCGACTGCGTCTGGATTAAGTCTTTTAGCGTTTTTAATGTTTTTTAGACGCAGCAGCTGGTACAAATTGAAATAATGAACGTGGGTTCAATTATCTCAAGCAAACAATCGCAACGCTAATAGATTTTCTACATCTCTCTGCTTCCTCTGCCTTCGTTCGCTTTCTTTGCAAACAAATAAAAACAAACCAAGACGACGACAGACGACGACGATGAACAATCTTAGAGGCGGAGATTTTTCGGCTGAGGCTGCTTGGCAATTAGTGTGAAAATTTCACTTGCAGTTTTTTCATTTTTCTGGATGTGGGTAGGGGGAGGATTAGCTACGCGCGCAATTATAGATGGAGGCCAATGATAATTTCCTTCTCAACCCAACTATTAGATATATCTACTAAATACTCAAGTATTTGTGTGTGTGTGTGTGGGTTGTTTACCGTTAATGGAACGCTGCTCTCAGAAATCTCTCATATGCGGTCCATTAACTTTCAAGCTTATGATGAACTATATAAAAATTAGGCAGTAGAAAAGTCGTTTGGAGTAATATTTTTAATGTACTATGAATGTTGTGACTATCACATTATCAAGAATTAATTAATTTTTGATTTGTTTTTAAGTTTTAGGCAAAGCTTTGGGTGTGGAAAATGTTGTCTAGGTTATAAAACCAAAGCATAGAATACGCAACAGATCATCAAAATCGAAAAAAAAACTTCTCCATATTACGTTTTTTTTTATAAATATGTATAGTTAAAAGCTTAAAGCTCTACGAAACTGTTGTCCAAAAGCTCGAGAATTTCGCTGGAAAAACTCTTTTCCAGTCTTTTTCCACATGTCAAACCAATAAAAAAGATATATTATTTTCAAGAAACCAATACGTTCTTACTAAATTTATGACTATAGAAAGTTTGTTTTCTCACAAAACATCGGAAAAAAACTTCTCCATATTCCGTTTTTTTTTTTTTTTTAAATATTTATAGTTAAAAGCTTAAAGCTTTGCGAAATTGGTACCCAAACAGTTCCAGAATTTCGCTGGAAAATTTTTTCCAGTCTATTTCCACATGTCAAATCAATAAAAAAGATATATTACTTTCAAGAAACCAATAAGTTTTTACTAAATTTATGACTATGGAAAGTTTGTTTTCTCACAACAATTTGTTGCGGCATTCAACAAGCTCGTGCGTGACACGACACGCCATGCCACGCAGCCAGCATCCAAATGGGGCAAGCAAGCAACTGCGCAGAATGCTTTGCCTCAGTGCGAAGCTAATCCGATATTTATATGCCCCGAGGTGACTCTTCCGCATGCCGAACGAAGTCAGCAGAATTGCCAACTCTCTCTCACTCTCTCATGCTCTCTCTTTCTATCTCTTTGCAGGCGCCGTTACAGACTCACCCATTAAGATTATCAAATTGCCGGCACAGGCGCCTGTGATACGCTACCGCAATGTGGATGCAGCAACGGATTCGCTATTGATTCAATATCGCCAGGATGCACAGCCCGAGTTGTCGGCCACATTGATGCAGGCGCCGGGAGCAGCTGCCGCAGCATTGGAGAATCTACTGCAGGATGAGGCGGATCAGCAGCAGCTTAATCTGGGCAGGCAGCATCGTGCATCAAGTGCAGCCGCCACGAGCAGCGGCAGCAACAGCAACAATTGTCCACGCTCCTGTCCGCCCAGTTTGACGGTGGGCGCAGAGCCCGTCTGTGGCAGTGATGGCCTCATCTATGCCAATCTGTGTGAGCTGCGCAAGAAGACCTGTTCCCGCAACGGTGTCTCCTTGATCAAGGATGTGCGCGATGGTTGTGAGCGTTCCAAGGGCTCGGACTGCAAGCATCGCTGTAGCACCGAAAAGGATCCCGTTTGTGGCACGGATGGACGCACCTATCTGAATCGTTGCATGTTGCGCGTCCAATCCTGTCGCGTGGGCCTCGCTGCCGTCAAGCTATCCCATGTGGGTCCCTGCAGCAACACCAGTGCCCAGCGTGAATCGTGCCCCGTGGACTGCAACAGTGCACCCAAGGATGGACCCATCTGTGCCTCCGATGGCAATGTCTACAACTCCACGTGCGAAATGAAGCTGCATACGTGTGGCCAAGGCGTAGTCAAGACGAGTCGCAAACACTGTCAGTCGACGCGGATGTGCCGTGAGTCCTGTTGGCGTGTAGCCCGACCCACCTGTGGCTCCGATGGTCGTTTGTATGCAAGTCCCTGCAAGATGCGTTCCACCAACTGTGGCAAGCATGTGTTTGAGGTGCCGTTGTCGTTCTGCATGCCACAGGAGCGTCATGGCAGCCAATCGGCAGCCGAAACCTGTCCCACCGAGTGTCCCAAATCCGATGCGGATGCCACATCGCAATATGTTTGTGGCAGCGATGGCAATATCTACTCATCTCTGTGTGAGCTCAAGATGCTCAACTGTGGGTAAGCAGAGAATCTAATCTATTTAATACAAATACAGTGAGCCCAACAATTATTCGTACAGGCTTAATGTGCGACTTTGATAGTGAATAAATACAAACTTTATAAAAAGTTTGGTATCAATGGATAGGTCATTTAAATTCCGTTTTATTGATACAATACTCTTCTAAGCCCATTAAGTATCCATCAAAAGTTTTCAATTCATTCAATGGTCCAAAAAAATTTTTGATACAAAAATTAACTTTAAACAATTCTTATAGTGACTGAAAAAAATTTGTTCAAAAATCTCTTCGCATGTATTTTTTATGATTATTTTAAAATTGCAAAAATGACTATTTTTTTTTTAAAGTTTGAATTTATTATAATAATTAAGCCTGTACGAATAATTGTTGGGCTCCTGTATATTCTTATTTTAAACTTTTTTTTTGCAGTCCGCAACGCAAATCCATTCAGAAGATGAGCATGGATAAGTGCAAAGAATCGCTTGACACGCTGCAAACAGTTGCCACCTTGCAAGGATTTTAACAATTTGTTTGGCTCCATCTTTAGCTCCAAGCGCAACGATAAACTCTGTGGCACAGATGCCAAGACCTACAACAACGAGTGCGAACTGGCGCATGCCACATGCCTGTAAGTAGTAGTATACAAAGTTTGTCCACGCCATGATTTTACTCCTCCTTTGGCTTTCTAGGCGCGGCGTTAATCTGGCACATATTGGACCCTGCACGGATTTGAATACGCCCGCGAAGGATTGTGGAGATGCATGCACGCGTGCAGATCTAGAGCAGCAACCAGTGTGTGGATCCGATGGCAATACCTTTGCCTCCATGTGTGAGTTCAAGCGACGCACCTGCAATCTGCGTGTGGTGCCCGTGTCCCTGAAGAATTGCGCTCTAACCGCCGACTGTGACTCCGATTGTGATGCCCAACCGCCGAACTTTGTGTGCGGTTCGGATAACAAGTTCTACAAGTCCGAGTGTCATATGCGCAAGGAGAACTGTGGCAAGCATGTGTTTGTGGTGCCACTGAAACGTTGCTTGGCCGCCTTTCAGTTTAAGGGCTGTGCCCGCATCTGTCCCCGAGAATTTGAGCCTGTGTGTGGCAGCGATAATAAGACGTATTTGAATGATTGCTTCCTGGACATTGAGAACTGTCGCACCAATAGCACTGTGGCTGTGCATCACTATGGCGCCTGTGGACGCCCTGAGGCGCCATCAACCAATTTCCTTTACTGATTCGACGGATCGGGCGATCGGTCTATCATTTATAATTTTACAATGGCATTTAATATTTTTAGGCTACAGTCTATTTGATATAACGTATTGTATATTTTTAAAAAATCGATATTTATTGTGTTGGAATTAAAAAGCCGAACGAACGTATATAATTTTGGGGAATGGTTTCTATGCAGAATCATCAAAGAGTTTGCTTAACATTGCATTTATCTCATGCGGTCGATATTTAACATATTTATCCGGATTCTTGCTAAACTGAACAGCGGCATACCTGTGAAGTACAAGAATATTGATAAAGCTATGTTTTGAATTTAATTTACATCTCGCTTACATCTCAAAGAAGCGATTGTAGTTGGGCAGTATGTGTTCCACATTATCACGCTTGATGCCCTCACGTAAAATGACATCAGGTATGGATATTCCACGCTGTATTTTGCAAGCCTCCTCAAAGTCTTTGTTAAAGTTCTGCAAAAGAAAACAAAGTTTAATATTTTGTATAACACTGTGGAGTGTTGTGCCTAATCCCACCGAGAAGCGCTCCTTGAGCACACTACGATCCTTGTCTTTGACCTTGCCAGCCACTGGCTTGGGCAGCTCTTCCAGCGAATAAATGCCTGCCAACATTTTGGACCAAGTCTTCTGATAGCTCGTTTTAAGCTCACGTATCATTTCCAAATAACTATGCTCACATTCCGGCTCTGCCAGCGTGACCAAATCAATCAGATTGGAGCGTTGCAGCGATTTGAGTATATAATGTATGTTATTAAGTCGAAATAGATGTTTCGTGGCCTGATCATTATACTGTTCGCACTTGTTCATTATGGACAAATTGAGTTCAGCAAGCGCTTTCTCTGCAAAGCAAAAAAATAGATACAAGTATTAGATACATGAATGGAAAGCATATTCAATTGCTGATCTCACTTATGTAGATGGCCAACAGTGCCTTGTTGCGCTCCTCGCCCGGCAGTGCCTTCTTCATCAGTATGGTGTCCAACTGGGTGGAGTACAACACATCTTGGGCCAAGAATGGCGCCAATAACATCAAAGTGCTCATACAAGTGTTCAATAAACCAAATCGTATTCGATGTCAATTCATGCACGGTCGCATCTTTGGGCACATTGCTTTGGCCAACAATGTTGGTGCTCGATTCACCCTTGACCACATCCAGGAAGTGTTCCAGTGCCTTGGCACCAGTCTGCTGCAGTTTGTTAAGCACTTTGGTCAACTGTTCCCGCTGCGCGGCATCGTATGTGCGCTCAATGTCCGGCTGCAGCAGGATAACACGCTTCAGTGCCGAGAAGATGCCCAATGCTGAGGTCCACTCCTTACGCGATATGCAGCGTAGAATGCGCTGCGTAATGGCCTCGGCATCCTTGACCACCAGCTCGATGGCATTGTAGGCGAGACGTGCAAATACTTCATTGTGCTTTGATTGTGGTATGATATCGCGCATTATGGCGCGTTCCCAGTTGAGCAATCGCTGCAGGCCAAGCAACATGACCAAGTATTTATCCAACTCCTGATCGCCATCGAGCAAATCCTCTGATGTCAAATGATCTGAGTGCGAGGAGGCCTTTTTAATGGAGAATCCAGTGGACTGTTCAATGGTTTGAGTGGCACGCAAATACAGCTTGTTGGCCTTTTTCTCAAAGCTACAAAGAAAGGGTATTGTATAAATTGCTAACATTGAATATTTATTCTTACATTTGCTGTAATCGCGCCGATGTGTTCTTTTTGGGCTCATTCTGACGACCGCTGTGACGGGGTCTCTGTAAAATTCATAAATATTTCATAAATGAAATACGTTTTTTAAAGGTAAGAGAGAGTCATAATATCCCTTTGGTTAAAATTAAAAATCCAGTAATTTTGGTTCTGCGAGTTAACTTAGTTCTTGATTTATTACTTAATGGATAAACATACAATTCTTTTTTTTTTCAATACACAATAAAATGTTTAGGAGCTCGACAAGCTTATCAACCAGTGACAGCTTGATTTGCTTAAGGAATACACAGTTCATAATCCCTTAAGGGCTTCCAGTATGCGGTTACAATCTTCATCCTTCCGCACACCTAATTTCTTGAGATCATCTCGTTTCATGGACACCAAATCGATCAAATCAATTTGCGATGCATCGAATTTGTCCAGATAGCTCTCCAGGCCGACAAGAAGCAACACTTCTTTCACATTGGTAGCATGATTGAGCACAAAAGAGTGATTTGTGGCCTGTATCGAGCGACGACGCGACTCACGAACGATCGAAGTTTCTGTAGTGCTGGCATTTGAGTCATCCAAGAAACTCTCCAAGCTGTTATTGCTATCCTCCTCTTTCATTATGGTTTTTTTGTTAGCAATCTTGGCCAATGTTGACAGATTTTTTGGATGCTGTCTATTTAGTGCCTTAAAGACCATCGGGGATGCAGGACTTTTAATTGTGCGTGTATCCTTAATAGGCGACAAATTGGGCGAACGCATATCACCCACAATTGGCGTGGAGCAGCGTATATTAATGCTCTCTACGGTTAAGTTGTTCCAAATGGGCGTCTTTTTAAGCCTTGCCGAGCGTCGTTGGGATACCGGGCAAGCGCCTTTTGGTGAGCAAAATTCCGCCATATTTTAAAACAAATTTTTACACAAAAAAAAAAAATTCAACAAAAGACACACAAGCGTTCTTGAAAAGTGTAAAATTAGTAATGGCGACAGCACTTTACTTTTTTCTTCACATGGGAAAACTGCCGTTACATGAACTGGAATAAGCAGCAGTGTTGCATTTAAGATCACAATCACAATCACTTTAATCGTTGAGTACTAAACACAGCGGCTCTCAATTATGCGTTCGCTCTTTGAGTGGAACTTTAATTGTAAGCTTTTAACTTAACTCGAGTTATACTCACCAAAGCTTCGGTGCCCCAGCTGCTGCTCTTCTGATGATCCTTTAACAGTTGCAGAGACCGCAAAACGACCTCTCCACGCTCAGTGGCATAAATGTGTGTATATTCGCGCATATTCTGTTCCAGCCACAGGGATATTGTAAAAAGTTCTTCGCGAGTGCTCTGCGAAAGCTGGCGAAATGATGTAAACTCATCGCTAGATGAATCATCTTCGATATATATCAAATCCAACAGCTCTACGGGCTTTAGAGGTGCACTATGCTTTTTAAGAAGCATGCTGTAATGCTGATTGAGACCCTCGCAGCCTGTGTTAAACAAACTTGTTACGTTTTCTAGTTCTACGCTCTGCGAATTGTTGTGCAAAAAGTAATCCATTGCGGCACGCAGCTTGGCCAGCGCGTCCAGAAAAGTGCCTATGTTGCCCTCAATAGGACCCTGATGGATGAGTTGGCACACCTCCTGAGAGACATCGTAATGGGAGAGTACACTCTCGAGGCAATTTAAGGTTGCTTCCAAATCTTCAAAAAAGGGGCGTTTTTAGCATAAGCAACAAAACATTATTTATCATTTACTTACTTTGCTGTCGTTTTTGCAACTGCTCTGTTTCCTGATAGACGGGCAAAATAGTTTGCTCCAAGTTGCCCAAGCGCTTTTCGAAGATTGTAAGTATGCTGGACATTTGCGTCGAGAGATCATGATATTTGTCAACACGATCTTTCAGGAGTACCAAATTGGTTGTTTCCTTTTCCAATTTGTTATGCGCTTGCACCGAACTATCCAAATTATTCATTGTTTTGATTTTGTACTACATCAGCAAAGTGAAACACTCATAACACAAGCAAAGCAGAACAGCTGTTGATTTATGCACCTATCGATAACCGTTTATAAACTCACCACAGATATCGATACTTGAGAGGCATTTTGGTTGCCATGGCAACTTTCTTGTTTTGGCCACAAAACAAAACGTAAATAAAATGGAAAATTTACCGACAACGAAAATGCAATAAAATACAAAATGCGTGGCGTGCTTAAATGGTTAGAGCGCATCGAATTCCCAAATGCCAAGGATGAGAAAACCAGGTAAAGAATAAAAAAACAGCAAACACCTGTTGCTGAACCTTAATTTTGTTTTTTAGCGTACATTCCGTTTGCTATGCGCCGGACGGCAGCCAATTGGTAGTGGCAGCAGGTGAGCGTCTGCTCATTTACAATCCCAACGATGGGTCGCTGCTGAATACGTTGAAGGCCCACAAGGATGTTATCCACTCGGTGGCTTATTCTCGTGATGGAAAACGTTTTGCAAGTGGTGGAGCCGACAAAATGGTCATTGTATGGTCACCACAGCTCGAGGGGCTCCTCAAGTACTCGTAAGTATATATTAGTTGTTTCGATCACCGCCATCGTCAGCTAACTATATGTTTCTTACAGACATGGCGATTCCATTCAGTGCATGTGCTTTAATCCCATCTCACATCATTTGGCTTCGTGTTCCACATCGGATTTCGCTTTTTGGTCAGCAGATCAGAAGGCTGTGCAAAAGTACAAGATTGGATCGCGTGTCAATGGCTGTGCTTGGACGAACGATGGACAGTATTTGATACTTGGCCTGGCGAATGGCACCATATCCATAAGAAGTAAATTGGGAGAGGAAAAGGGTCGCATCGATCGTCCGGGTGGAACCAGTAGCTCCGTTTTTGCCGTGCAGTGCTGTCCGGTCAATGGCGCTGGCAATCTGGACGCAATTGCTGTTGCGGATTGGGGTCAGTCGCTATCGTTTCACACTCTCAGTGGCCAAATGATTGGAAAGGAGCGTGCTCTCGGATTCGATCCGCTCTGCATGACGTATTTTCCCAATGGTGAATTCTGTGTTGTTGGCGGCTGTACGAGCAATTTGCATTTCTTTACAAGAGATGGAGTGCGCTTGGGTACACTGGGCGATGGCTTTGACACATGGATTTGGTCGGTGGCACTGCATCCCAATGGACAATCATACACCATTGGCTGCCAGGATGGCACTCTGGCATCCTTTAACATTGCCTCCAGCACGGTTCATGCTCTGTATCGGGAGCGCTATGCGTTTCGTGAGAACATGTGTGATGTGATCATTCAGCATCTGATCTCTGGTCAAAAGGTGCGCATCAAGTGTCGCGATCTCGTCCAGAAAATAGCCATCTATAGAAATCGATTGGCCGTTCAGCTGCCAGAGCGTGTTGTGCTCTACGAGCTCAGCTCCACAGAGAATCAGCCGATGCATTACAAAGTCAGGGAGAAGATCCAACAGAAGTTTGATTGCAGTCTGCTGGTCGTTTGTGGTCTTCATATAGTGCTGTGCCAGGAGAAGCGACTACAGTGCCTTGATTTTGAGGGTGCCCTGCAGAGGGAATGGATCATGGACTCGTTCATACGTTACATTAAAGTCACTGGCGGTCCACCAGGACGAGAGGGTCTTATGGTGGGTCTGAAGAACGGACAAGTCTTTCGCATCTTTCTCAACAACTCGCTGCCATTGCTCATCACGTCGGCGGTGTCAGCAGTTCGATGCCTCGATATCAATGCAAATCGCAGCAAAATCGCTGTTGTCGATGATGCCGGGCGGCTGGTGGTGCGAGATCTTATCAACGATAGCTTGCTCTACCAGGATGTGGGTGTGAATAGTGTTACCTGGAACACACATCTGGATACGATGCTGTGTTACACGCACACCAGCGGTGGATTGAGTGTTCGCGTTGGCAATCTACCGCCTAGGGCTCCACAGAACATGCATGGTGTCGTTGTGGGCTTGTGTGGTGCAACGGCTTTTTGTCTGCGTGGCAATATAATGCATAATACACCTCTGGCTCTGGGTGCCACCATGTGGCAGTTCGTTGAGGCAGGCTTGTTTGAGTGAGTACAAAAATAAATAATAATTAAAAATTAAATAAAATGTTTTTCTCTTTTCTTTAGCGAGGCTTATCAGGTGGCCTGCCTGGGTGTCACCATCAGCGACTGGGAGGGATTAGCGCAATCCGCTTTGGAAGCACTGCATATCAATATTGCCCGCGATGCTTATGTTAAGGTGCGCAATTTACCTTGGTTGCAGGTGATAAGCGAGTTGCGGGAGCAGCAACAACGCAGCACAGTGCCCAAGGAGGTACTGCTGGGCGACAGTTGTGCCTTTGCGGGCAAATTCAAGGAGGCAGCACGTCTGTACCTCAAATGCAATCAAACCCATCGTGCGCTGGAAATGTATACGGATCTGCGTATGTTTGATCTGGCACAGGAGTATCTCAAAAATGGCAGCGAACAGGAGAAGCGGGAGCTGGTGCGCAAGCGTGCAGAGTGGGCCTATTCTGTCAAGGAGCCGCGTGCAGCAGCCGAGCTCCTACTCTCTGCTGGCGAGCACCAAAAGGCCATTGACATTGTGGCCGAGCAGGGTTGGGCTGATGTGTAAGCTGACATAATAACTTTTTATATGATTCTTTGTTAAATAACTCTTTCCTTGCAGCCTTTATGATATTGGACGACGTCTGAGTCTTAGTGAACGCGATGCTGTCGAGTCGGTGGCTCAGAATCTTAAGACATTGAAGGCTTTACCTCTGGCCGCTGAGATGTTTAAGAAGCTGGGCGACGAGGCTCAAGTGGTGCAGCTGCATGTTGAGGTTCAAGACTGGTCTGAGGCATTCCATCTAGCTGAAGCCTTGCCCGAGCTGTTGCCCAATGTGCATTATCAGCATGCACAATGGTTGGCCGAAACGGATCAATTTATTGATGCACACCAGGGTTAGTTGGATTATTTATAAAGAGAAGCATAAACTTTTATTTTTTTCTTCTATTTGTAGCTTATTTAAAAGCTGGTCGCACCAAGGATGCGAATCGGCTACTGAAACAGCTTAGTAATACAGCAATTGCTGAGGAACGTTATCTGGACGCTAGCTACTTTTATTGGCTGCTGGCTAAACAATATTTGGACATCTATCACGAGAAACCGTAAATATTCATTTTCTTACCTAAAACATTGCTTTTAATCCTTATTACTTTTAGTGAACAAAACGCAATTGATCATCATTTGAACGAGTACAAAAACCATTTGCGCATTGCAAAGGTCTATTATGCCTACAGTGTCATCTTCAACTACATAAAGGAACCATTTACCACTCACTCACCCGTCAGTCTGTTTAATGTGAGCCGTTTCATATTCAATGAAGTGGAAAACAAAGGTGCACCAAAAGGCGTCAGCATGTTGTATGTAACTTGATTTCAAATATGTGAAGCATTAGAATTTAGTTTTGTTTATTTTGCAGTTCGGTGCTTTTTACGCTGGCCAAACAAGCTAAACTGCTGCAGGCCAACAAGCTCTGTCTGCTGGTCAACAAGCGTCTGCAGTCGCTAAAAGCACCTTCAGTTGTTCAAGAGCAAATCGATGTGAGTTTTAGTAGTATTCCCGACATAAAAATATATTCTACATATAATTTATTCACAGCTGAACTTTCTAAACAGCAAGGCCTGCAAGAGTGGATTCAACGATCCCGAGGAGCTGCTGCCGTTGTGCTACAAATGCTCAAACTATAGCCAACACTTGAACAACAATACTTGTCCTACCTGCAGACAGGACTATATATTTTCATTTGTTTCCTTTGGTATGTGTGCTTAATCCAACAAGACTACAAAATGTTTAAATGTTCTCTTTTTATTTGGTTAGAAATCTTGCCTTTAGTACAATTTTATCCAGAGGTGGATATACCCGATGCCGAGGCGGAACGTTTACTCTTGGCACCGGCTAAAAATCCCGAGGATGCAGATCCATTCAATGAAGATGTCGCAAGCGCTCTTCCTCTGAGTTTGGATCGACATGCGTTGCGATCTATTGATCCCAATCATGTGCTGATACTCAAGCGAAAGGATAAACATATACGCAACATTTACTATCGCAATATATTGCCTGATTTACAGGTTACCTACTGCTCCCAGTGCTTGTTGGTAAGTCAACTTAGATAGCTTTAAGGCAAAGATTTTATTTTCATCTTGCTTGCAGCTATTCTATGCCGAGGACTTTGAGCTACAAGTGCTGCAAAAGGGTTACTGTCCCTTCTGTCGCACTTCGTCGGATAAATTACTGGAAGAATTTTAATCATGACCAGCAATATTTAATATTATTACGAATATTAAGTTAATGTTAAAAGTGATGTATTTACTATATCCGTCCAGCAAATAGATTCTAAACTAACTCTAAATTTTTATCTATAGTTGTGTTTGGGCTATGTTTAAGCCCAGGTTTCTTCCTGATAGCGTCGCTGCTTAATCATCTGCTCCATGTAGGAAACATCGTCGTCAAGTGCCTCAATGAATGCCTCCTTAACCGCCTTTGGCATATTGTTTGAGCTGCCAGCTACATAGACATAGGCATTTTGTTCCCTGATAAGCTTAGCTAGATATGCGCCACGCTCCTTAATCAAATGCTGCACATAAACCTTATTCTCTTGATCGCGCGAGAAGGCAACATGCACTTCCACACTTTGATTATCCTGCCACAGCTTAAAGTCTTGTTCAAAGTGATAATCCTGGGATTTGTTGCGACAACCAAAGAACACAACTAGTGGACCCACATGACAACCCGTCTGCTGCATGTGTAATCTCTGCTGAATGATGCTGCGAAAGGGCGCAATGCCAGTGCCTGGTCCAATCATAATCAATGGTGTATCCAACTCTTTGGGCCAGCTCATAGTGCCTGGCTTAATGATGGCACTTAACTCCGTGCCCGCCTTTAAGCCCTTAAGCCAATTGGAGCATAGACCCAAACGTGGTGACTGCATGATGGTCTTATAGTTTACCACAGCGACAAGAAGATCTAGTGTGCCCGTTGAGGCATCGGAGGCAATGGAAAAGCTGCGCGTTTGTATTAATGGCATCATTTCGAACAGCTGTAAAAGTGTGAGTTTGGCCATCGCATGCCTAAAATCCTGCAGCAGTTCCAGTACCATGCGTCGAGGCCTATTCACATAGGCTATTAAATCCTCCAGTCCTTCGGCTGTACAAAACTCCAGAAGTTTCTCGCGCTCCATCTCATCATCACAGTTCTGGGCCAGCACTTCGAGGAAGCGTTGCCGCGGCCTAGCGCTCAAATCCCAAATATACTTTGCTGCATGTTCCAGCGAAATGGGTGATGCATATGCCAAGGGCAGCGGCAAGTCTTTATGAGCGCTGCTCACTTGCACCACAGTGCTGGCATCAAAATCCAGTTTGTGTTCTTTCAGCAGGTCAAAGAACTCCTGGATGTGCTCAGCACTGTTTTGTGGCTGCACTTCTAGGACATCGCCAGGCTGCCAGGTTGCCTGATCGTTACTAAGCCGCAGTAAACGGACATCCTGGAAGTGATCCTCGGCTGTTGTGCGTTGATTTTGGGTTAATTTAAAAACAAGAGCATCCTGTCTTTGTAACCAATGCAGACGCTTCTCATTTAAGGCAGGTTTCTTTTCGAGCACATGCACATTCCATCTTTTAACCTCCTCAGTTTTATCTTTCTTGCGTATTGCTAGGGTGGAACTAAGGGTCTGCCATAGGTCTGCTGTCCAGGATAGCGATGTACCCAAATGCCCGTAGTCATGCTGATCGTCACATAATCCTAACGGGCACACGGACATCGCACCAAGATTAAGCAAACGTTTGTGCAACTTTTTGGCGGCATAATTGAATTTTGGATAACTTGAGTCCCCGAGTCCTAGGCACGCGAATTGTAGACCTTCCAGTGAGTTGCTTGGTAAGCTGCGCTTAAGTAAGAAGCGCCAGGCCTGTTTCATGTTGTCGGGCTCAATGCCATCACCGGTAGTTGCCACCACAAAGATCACGAGGCGCTCCTCGATAAGCTGCTGAATATTATAATCCTCCAGAGCGAGCACGGGACCCTGGAATCCCCATTGACGCGACTCGCGCCATATCTGCTCAGCCACGTCTTGAGCGGTGCCAGTTTGACTACCATAAAGTACTAATAAACGCATAATTTTAAGTTAACAAAAATTTCGAAACGCAATGTAATAATTGCACAGAAGGCCGGCTTATCAGCTGTTTATGGTATGGTGAATATAGAATGTAAGGTTGCGCATTGCTTGAAGAGTAAATTAAATAATGTGAAAAAGTTATAGTTAAAAATTTGATATAATACAAACCAATCAGGTTTGGATTTTTGTTTGTTAATTTGTTTTATTTGTTAATTAATATATTAGTTTTCTACTTACTTGTTGCGCCTTGCATTTGTGATGTCACAGTCGACTACAATGCGCCTGTTATCGATTTTTGGGATCGTTAATCGGAAAGTTGGCATGGCCATTCACTTGTACAAATTTTCACAACATGGACAAATACGTTTTCGACAAAAATAAACAATAAAATTCAGACAAGTGAGTACCAATTAGAATTGGTAAACTATAAAAATGGCAAAAGAACGTTCTATCACTGAAAGAAGCAAACAACTTTCATGGCTGCTGCGCCATGGCGCACAAAAGGAAGGATTGACAATACAGCCCGACGGATTTGTTTGCGTCAATGATATTTTAAAACATTCGCGCTACGCCTCGCAATTTACCAAAGAAAAACTACACGAAATTGTCACAACTGATTCAAAACAGCGATATACATTGCGCTCTAATCCATTAACTGGTGCAGAGGAAATACGAGCCAACCAAGGCCATTCAATACCATCAGTGGATTCTGAGTCTTGCATGGAGCGCATAAACAGCATCTCTGAGCTACCTTTCGCTGTAGCGCATGGCACCTACTATCGAAATTGGAAGAGCATCAAGACTCAAGGTCTTAAACGTATGAAGCGGAATCACGTACATTTTGCATTGTTAAGCGGCAAAGACAATCGTAAAGTTGTAAGCGGATTTCGCAGCGATTGCCAAGTGCTGATCTACTTGAATGTGGCCAAAGTACTTGCAGATCAGCTGCCACTATTTCGATCTAGCAACGATGTCATTTTATGCGCTGGCAACGATGGCTGCATCGATAAACAGTACTTTGAGCGCGTTATTGATCGAGGATCGGGAAAGTCGTTGTGTTTTTAAATAGTAGCCTTTTTAAATGGCTGTAAAATGTGTAAAACAAATGTGTTTAGTTTGATCTGTGTCTTGTAAATAAAATGTTATAAGTTTTATGTTTTTAACTCGTTTCTTTTGAAATTTGTTTTTTTTTGATTATTTCAGAAATGAGCGACAAAGCAGCCACACAAAATAATGCAACGGCAGCGACGGCGACGGCAAAGACGCTGAGTTACTGCAAGACGTGCGAGGAGCCGTTTAACACACTACAGGAATGTTTGGCCCACGAGTTGGTAAAGCACAGAGCTCAGCCACAAAAGAAAATACGCAAATGCCTGGATGCGATCACAAAGCTCTTCAAAAGTGAACAAATCCAAAACGAACGGCGCGCCCTGTTAAATGTGCTGAACCATGCGCAGCCGGGCAGGGAACTGTTTGCTGTATTGAATCACTACTCGGCCGATTGCGATGTGCTGGCCATATGCTTTACCGATGTGCGAGATTGCATACACCGACAGATGAAGGGCAAAGTCAAAGTATATCCCTTTGGATCGCTTGTTACGGGTTTGGCTTTAAAAGGTTCGTTATCCTTGGATTTTATATGCATTGTTATCTTACTCAAATTTTCTATACTTGCAGATAGTGACATTGATTTGTACCTCGAGCAAACGGACACCAGCTCGAATGCCCTGCCACGCCGCGAATTGTTCAATAAGATACTTGTCTTCATTCGTCGCAGCGATTACTTTCAGGATGTTATTGCCATACGTCACGCTCGTGTACCCATCATTCGCTGCAGGCACGCCAGCACTGGCATCAGTCTCGACATCAACATGTCCAATGCCAACAGCACACACAATTCGCGTTTTATTGCTGAGCTGCTGCTACGCGATATGCGTTTACGCGAGCTCTTCATGTTCCTTAAGTTGTGGGCCAAGAAGCTTAAAATTATTGGCAGTGGCAGCATGACCAGCTATTGTCTGGCTACAATGATAATTTTCTGCTTGCAGCAGTACAAGTATTTCCCATCCATCCGACAACTGCAGAGTCGCTGCCCAAAGTTTGAAGTCATGGGCATTAACTATGGCTTTACGCTGCAACAAGTGCGACCGCTGCCAGATCGTATTACTACCTTGGATCTGCTAACCCAATTTTTTGAGCTGTACAGCAGCATGGAGTTTGAGAAGAAACTGCTGTCACCATTCTTGGCATGTGCATTGGATTTGAGAACAGCATTTACGGTCTTTCCGAGCTATGACGAACAAATGAAAACCATACAGAATATAACTGGCGAACAGGTGGAACCGTTTCAAAGTGAACGTTGTGTTTGTGTGCAGGATCCGTTCGAGTTGCAGCACAATGTGGGCCAGTCCATATCGCCAACGAACCTCTACTATCTGCGTCAATGCTTACGATATGGATATCAAGCATGCACTGATCGTACACTGCTAGCATCGCCGGCAAGGCTTTATGACTATTTGCTGTTTGGACTCGCCGAGCAACTGTTGCGGGCTCATCGTGCTGAATCGGTGCATCCGGCTAAGTTGCGCAAACAAGTGCGAGAGCTGGCGGCCGCGGCAAAACAAACAACAACACCTGCCGTTGCAACTATAACAAAGCCAGCCGTTGCAACAACAACAGAACCTGCAGCTGCAACTACAACAGAACCTGCAGTTGCAACCACAACAGAACCTGCAGTTGCAACCACAACAGAACCTGCAACTCCACCACTAACAACTACAGTTGTTGAAACTCCTTCTGAAATAACTACAATCCCAATGGAAAGCTTATCTTCCACCAGTTCGGTGGACAATTCGACACCATTTATGCATGTGCGCACCCTAAGACCCACCAATAATGACCTAAAGAGTTTGCGTACCGATTACATCATCAAGAATCCTTGCGCGAAACGTTCAATCTTTTATTACTGGACCGAATGCTATGTGGATGCCATTAAGGAGATGTTGGTTAAAATATATGTGCTTGATATGTTGCTAGTTGAGCCAAAGGAGCACCTAGAAACCAATGAATTACCAAATCGATTTAGCTGGCTAATTAAAACCAAGCTGGACACTTGGAGTGGACGCTGTTTTCAACGCACCACAAAGCAAAAGTTCTTTGATCTGCAAACACAGCAAACTTTGGAGTTCTTGGAATCGCGACCACAGAGTGCTGCTTATGCGGTTAATCTAAAGGGTCGCTTCTCATTGGTTCTGGCGCCGGACTTTAAGGAGCTGCGTTTGGAACTGCGCCCAATGCCTGGTGACGATTTGGGTCTGCAGAAAAACAGTCCGCTGACCAAGTTCTTTAAAGCCCTGAAAAATATGCTGTGTAACTTTAATTTAAAGGAAAAGACAACCAACTTACAACAACATCCACGTCGACATTAAGTTCAAACGATGTTATCTTTAGGGGCTAGCATATATGTACATACATACTTATATCTTTATATATTAGAGAATTGCAATAGCACATTGACACGCTCCAAAAATATGCCAAAGAATATCTTTTTATATATGTGTGTAAACGATTAGAGACATATCAATTGCCATTCAAATTTAAGGTAACAACTTGACAACCAACATAATTCCCACAAATAAATCTATTGCAATTCTCGATTTATTTTTAAACATTATTATTTACTTGAGCGATTACTAATATCTTTATGAACAGATATGTATTAAACTCATGTAACTAAACTTATTTCGAATCAAATTTCCGTTAACGCTTTTTTTTTTCTACGAATCAACTTGATGTAACAAATTAACTATTTGAATAATATATTTTAAGTATCAGTTTAGTATTATATACTGCAAACTTATTTCTTATACATGGTACATAATTGAAATTTTGGGCTCTACATGAATATAAATTGGCATTAAATACATAGATTGACAAAAGGGAGAGAGCGGAAGAAGTGAGCAAAAATGTATCTAGTTAATAAGTATATATACACTAAACATTATTATATATATATGTATGTATATAAGTAAATATTATCACGTTGCTGCTCTGGAAATGTTCCCGAGTCTGGTGTTAAAGCCCACACGGCACTAAACTACACAACTACTATTAACGGCACTTTTGTGGGGCACTTAATCCTAATCCGAATTCAATCCTAACCGCCTTTATGTCGGCAATAACAATACTTCTTTATGGCAAAATCATTCATGCAATCAGCCTCTCCACTATAAGTATTCAGACGACTCACAGAGCCCGTCACCAGCACATTATTATTCTCTGGCAGCTGTTTGTTATACCGCACTGTGGCCTCATACAGCGCCTTGTTGGGTGCCGTATAGAATATCAGCCAATAGATCTCCACATGACTGGGATCGCTATCGTTCGGATGAGCCTTATAGGCAGCACTGACGCTCTGCAGCGTCAGCGGAGTACAGAGATGGGCCAAGCTGCCATTGCGAAAAGTATTCACATAATCGTTGAGATAACGTACAACGCCTTTGGCCAGGTAACGCACCACCTTGGAGTTCCTGTAGACGCTGTCATAGGCCCAACACGTGCACCAATGATCCTCAATGGCAACATCTTCGCAGCTGCGGTTAAGCGAAACCGGTTGCAACAAACTGTGGCAGTTGGGGCAATCTTTGGCGTTGCCCAGCGACTCCAAGCTACCGGCACGTCCCGAGAGGCTAAGAATATGCTTGAGTGTCATGTGAAGATCATAGGGCGTGGTCAAACGATTGCGATTCAGTCGTAAAGCTTCCACAAACTCGGGGTGAGCCTTCTTTATGTATGGTGGCAGCCAGATGAAAAGGAAAGGTAGTCTCTCCTCCAGATGACCTGACCAGGTGTTACGTGTGGGTCCAAAACGAAGTCCGTGATCACTGAAGAAGACCACAACGCTGTTCTCCATGATGCCCTGCGATACAAGACGCATCAGATACCCTCTCAAGTAGTCGTCCATGGAGCTGGTCTGTGAAATGTCACTATGACTGTGAGTATTCGTCCAGAAAAAGCCAAAGAAGCTATCGTTGCGAAAACGTTGTGCAAACTCCATGGCATAGTTATAAACATGTTCCGCTTCCGTTTCATAGCCGACACAATGGGGCAGGCCAAGAACTGAGTTGCCACCAAGAAGCTTCTCTGCGGCAGAGAGATATGGACGCAAGTAGTAATCTACAGGCGGTTGCTTAAAGCCTCTCTTAAGGTAGTTGAAGGTATTAATCTTGATTGCATCCTCGGCATAGGCCGTCACATAGCCATGCTGCTGAAACAGTTTCCAAATGAAGTTGCATTGATCCAAGCCACTCGTCCTGTAGGGACTACAATACTTGATTGCATTGTGCAGATTATAGCCTGCCATTGAAGCCATTATGTTGGGAAACGTATTGTCATCAATCTGTGGAATGAAAGGATATTAGCTTTCTATACCTTGTGGTATTGAAGTGGAACTCACCTTGTTATACCCTGCCAACTCGAACCAATCGTTGTCGTATAGATATTGCGCTGTCTTGGGCATTGCCCGTATGAGATTCACCCGAGAGATGCTATCGATGCCAATCATAAGCACACTGGGCGCACGCCGATCCTTATATATTTGTGACCATTGGTCAAGTCTTTCTCTAACTGCCGTTCGCTCTGGAACTGTAGCATGTCCATTGATGTAGATTTGCTCATTTTTCGCCTTACACTTGACAATGATGCTGTCCGTTGTATTGGATAACGTAGCCTCGTTCTTAAATGCATGGCATGACGTATAGTTAACCTCCATTTCAGAGGCACGCTCTATACCCTGGTAACAGCAGCTCAGACCCTTGCTCGCTTTATAGGACTTTAGGGCTGCCTGATTGATGCTCAGCACATAGCGCTCTATGTTGGCATTGTAGTGCACATGGGTGAGGGGGGCTAGGGAGCGGCAGGGTTTGTAGGAAACACGCTTAAAGTGACGCATCACATCCCGTTTGTAGGGATCAAGATCGATAATCCGGCAGTGATTGCTATAAACCAGATAACCTTTTGGCAAAAATGTGTTTGTCTGATCAATCATCGAATTAGTTGTGTTTTCGATGGTTAGCGTTATTGGTTGTGGTGTTGTTGTTGTTGTTGTTGTTGGCTGTGTTGTTGCTGGCAGTGGTGGTGGTGGTGGTGTTGGTGGTGGTATTGGTTGGGTGGTTTGATTTTCAGCTAAACACGACATATTGTGGATGGAATGGAACATGCAAGACAGACACAAAGTAAACAAAAAAAAACAAAACAAAACAAATCAAAAAACAATAAATAAATAAACAAAAGAGGAGATGTGATAAATAATATCCAAGTACAAATATGACATATGTATATGGTTAGTAATCTTATAGTTCTATATAATCGTACCTTCCATGTCCAAAACACTTGACTGATGATGCACCTGCACATTCTCGAGATCCAGGACATCCGCTGGCCCAATCAGAAAGTACGAAAACACAAAGATCACAAGCAGTCCGATAAGCAGCTTCCTTCGCAACACTATTTGACGGCAATACCAAACGAGAGTGGGTTGCGCATTGGGCTTGTAAGTGACACCTGTTAGGGATGGCTCCGATTCGCAATCCTTTGCGCCCTCATCATCCGTGTACTCAAGTAGCGGACGTTTGTCAGCCATCACTTTGCCTATTTCTGAATGCCTTGAGAAATCATTTTAGGTTCGCTAGACAATCGACAAAAAAAAAGAAAAAAATTATTCAAAACTTGTTTTGAGCAACAGCAAAATAATTAATTGGCCCAATCACAAAAAAGTCTCTTTAACATATTAGAAAAAAACTATTGCGTGTCTTCAAAAATATTTATTAAATATATTATTCGTGTGTGTTTGTGAATGTAATCAGCTGTTTTCACATTAAAAACTAATTAAATAAAGCTCAAGAAAAGCACGATAAAACTTTATGAATTATGCATAGCAGTAATAATTACCTAAATAACTATATTTTTAAACAACTTGTTTTGAGTTATTGTGTCTGTTGGATTAGTTCACGTAGGGCACAAGATGCCCTGTAAACCTGTTTGATAGTCAGGTCATATTGATAATAATAAAATATGACGTTATGATAGTCAAATAAATTATGTGGGTTGAACTTTTTGCATGTGCTATTTGGAACTTATTGATTGTCAGCCAAGATAAGATAATAATAGTATAAAAAAAAATTATTTGGCTTCGAATGTTTGATTTTGTTTAAAAGTTATTGATCGCTAACGACGATAAGGCCTTGATGCGATTAGAATGAAAATAGTTTAAATGGCTTACCGAACCTTATTTTGTTGGCCTTTTAAAGAGAACAATATAATATGAAAGCCAAAATGAGAAAAAGTTTTTACTACCTTGAAAGAGGTATTTAAGTTTCTTAGCATTTATTTTGATTTCAAGTACAGTAGTTAGTTAATCTAACTAATAATTAAAGTACTTCAACTTTCGCTTTTCTTAGTAAAATCGAATACAAAAAGCATTATCTATAAGAAATAATCACCAAACTTTATTTTATTAAGGGCTGACAAACTAGTTTTCAAAATTGTTGATATTTTTTTATACTGTAATGCCCTTGTATTACGATGTTCTTCTTGCGGACAGCTTTTAATTACTTTAACTATTTACCATACACAAATTACACACACACACTGCTTTTAAAAGTATTATTTTAAATTCAGATTAGTTTTTCAACTGACACTTAACACACTTGCACACTTAATAAAAGTTGTGTTCAGTTTGATTTCCGTTTCAAATTTGAATTTCATGCCTTAAATATTGCGAACTAAATGGCCCAAAACTATATTAAAACCGTTGCAATTGCATTTGGCGCACTTGTGTCTAAATATTTTTGTATACATCTATGTTTAGAATATAGACTAAACAGCACATTCACTGCCAAGAACATATTGCAATTTCATTATCTGGCTGTCTGCATAAACAGAACATTGTAATGAGCCAGAAACAAAATGTTTGTGCCTAACATTTGTTTACAATTGACATTTAGAGCATGTGCTTCTGTGTTTAGCTTAAATTAACTAATGAGCTCGCACAGTGACACAGTATTCATGTAATTTGTTTACAAATTTAAATTGGCATAAATTGAAATATGCGCAGATCAGCAGACAAACCGTCAGCCGAACGTACGAACACAACGAACGATCCGTGCGTACTTAAAAGAAGATACGAAAATGTTCAAAGCATTTGCTGACGAAAGCGAATCGTAATCGTAATCGTTATTGTTCGCGCCGCCGCCAAGTTTGACCAATCACACGATGCGCATTCGGCTAACCCGACGACTATCTTTAAATTATTATTGTTTATTTGATTTTTACCCGGGGCGCTTACAGCTTTGGTTGTGAATGTGCATGAATGCATTAACGATTGATTTGCATTGGATTATTGCAAGCAAATGCTTTTTGTCATTATAGCCTAACACAGCAGTTTATGTTTAGACATACCCCGGGATTTCAGTAGGGCTTTGTAAGTACTTGACTGCTGTTGAAAAGTTCAAGTTTATTCCATCTGCTTTAAAGCTTGTCTTATGCATCATCTACATAGTTTTTGTTGAAGGTTTTCCTATTTATCTTTGTTAAACATAATTTGTTTAATTACAGCGTATTTGTTGGCCTATCACCTTGAAGTCTATGTATTCTTAATGGCTTATGAGCTTAGCCACGAAATTTGCTAAAGCAACAATGATTGATTATACAATGCTCAATGCTGGTATTTTTTTTAAAACATCACGATTTCCGTCTATGACACAATAGTTTGTTGTTGAAGCTATCAAATGATGAAGACGAAAATGTAATTGAAATTTAACTATACAACAGACGCAGACGTACGCAGTAGATGGCGTAGACTTCCCATGAAAGATGAAATGCTGAAAAATGTTCCCCCTAAGAGCGTTGTATAAAGTTCCGTAAGTTTCGCTGGAAGAGTGAGTGTGATTGGAAATTTACTATAGTGCGGTATACTTAATATGAGCTTGCGATTAGTCATAAAAAAGTATTATTGGATATATGTTAACACACAAATTAATAGTTAATAATCGTATACTACTTTGTCCTAATTAGAAACACACCATGTCCATTAAGGACCTTTCGCTTAATAGTTTGTTTGCTTGCATGTTGCAAACCATTTTTGTAAGACCCATGTTGTTTATATCTAGCCAAAGATTGCATGCATGCACTTTTCTGGCATTAAAACTATTTTATTAGCCGTGCATGACTCATTATCAGCTCAATCAATCTAATTCAAACACACTAATTATAAACGAAACTATACTATATAGTGTATATATACTCACGTACGTACATATGTTTATGAAGAAATCCCACAGGGTGCTAATTTATGGCAAATAAGTAATAAATATTGCAAATAGATTTACAAAAGCTGTGAAAACAGACACGATTTCCCCGCACACACATGATAGTTATATGTATAAACATTTGAGGGGCTTAACGTTAATCAAAGTAAATAAAAATAGATTCGAATGTAGCCCAACTATGGCACACAAACTCAGAGAGACTTTCGGTTTTAGGAGAATAAATATTTTATTCTTTTAATGATGAAAGTGAGTCAGTTTTGAAGGGTTCGTTTTGGTATTGCAGCTTTTTACTACGTGCACTCGAACATGTTTGTATTTTTAAGCTACACATGTATAGGTATGTCGAGGACGTAGTGACGTAGTAAAAATAACAAACACACACACTCGCTCACACTCATACACACTCATGAAGAGAGTGCTGTGAAGTATCCTATTGAAGTATTTTCTGTTGCAGCGTCAGCGTAAAAATTGCAAACACAATAGATACTAACAAGCTGCGCGTACTCGAAAACCCCCCCAAACACACGCACACCACCGCCGAACACCAATACAAGTGTAGAGAATTTTTCGCAATCCTTTTTTTTATAAAGGTTTGTTAGTTCGCACTTTGGACACTTTTGCACTCACTTGTATACATTTTGCAAATGTTTTGCAGCACTTTATTGATTGCAATTAAATGTAGCGTTATGAAATATGTGCAATTTGATGTTTTATTTTGCACACAAGCACACACATACACACTCAGGCAGAGACGCACAAATAAACAAGTATACGACGCGTCTATCGCGTGTCCTGCTGCAATGGCTGACAAACAGATAATAATAACACACAATATTTTGCACGCTGCTGGCGCCAGCGAGGCTGAGGCGTCTGAATGTGTAAGTGTGAGAGCTTTCACACATTCGCACTTCACACGAACGAAGTATGCAAAGACAGAGAGAGAGAGAGAGAGAGAGAGAGGGAGAGAAAAAAAGATGGCTAGAGAGCGTAAATCGAAATACAAATAGAAACGGTAGACGCTTGCATTTTGTGCGCGCTGCCTAAAAGTATGCAATGTTTATTTGTTTGTCGTTTTGACAGCGACTGCGCAGTCACCGCTTGCTCTCAGTCAGCGCACACAACTGTTGCATGTGTCCTTAATATATGTAAATATCCTATTATCGCTCTCTCTCGCTCTCTTTCTCTCATTTTGTTTGTGTACTATAAGTGCTTGTGTGGAATTTGCAGCACGTGTTTGTTCGAAAATAAAAACAAAACAAACGCTTAAAAATAAGAGAATACATTATGATTTTGTACCCTGTTAATATTCTCTTTAATGAAGCATACATATTAGGGCTGACTTTTACTTCATTTAAAAACAAGAACAATATGCTTCAATAGCCAAGTCTTTAACGCAATCAGAGTTGCTAGTAAACGCTGTTAGGCGACTTGGTTTGACAAGCAAGTCATAATCCTTTTTTGGTCGATTTGGGTTATAGCGAATAGTTCCCTCATAGAACACCTTGTTGGGCAATGTGTACAAGGTCAACCAATAAATCTCTATATGTCTGGACT
Organism: Scaptomyza pallida; assembly: GCA_018152965.1. Taxonomy (NCBI): domain Eukaryota; kingdom Metazoa; phylum Arthropoda; class Insecta; order Diptera; family Drosophilidae; genus Scaptomyza; species Scaptomyza pallida. The sequence goes on from JAECXP010000107.1 coordinate 5,277,467, forward strand.
CGAACTCCATAAGATGGGCCTTATAAGCTAACTTGATAGATCTCAACTTGAGCGGCTGGCAGCGATGAGCCAAGCTCCCGTTCCGAAAGTTGCGCACATAATTGTTCATGTAGTCAAGCATAATCATTGCAAGGCGCTTTATGAGTTTGCGATTCTCGTCATATCTCTTGAATTCCCAGCATGTGCACCAATGATCCTCAATGCCAACATCTTCGCAACCGCGACTGAGGGAAACGGGTTGAAATAGACTCTGGCAATTGGGGCAACCTTTGGCGTTGCCCAGAGACTCCAAGCTACCGGCACGTCCCGAGAGGCTGAGAATATGCTTGAGTGTCATGTGAAGATCGTAGGGTGTGGTCAAACGATTGCGATTCAGTCGTAAAGCTTCCACAAACTCGGGATGAGCCTTTCTGATAAAAGGAGGTAGCCAAATAAAAAGGAAAGGTAGTCTTTCCTCCAGATGACCTGACCAGGTGGCACGTGTGGGTCCAAAGCGAACTCCATGATCACTGAAGAAGATCACAACGCTGTTCTCCATAATGCCCAGCGAAACAAGACGCATCAGATAATCTTTTAAGTAGTCGTCCATAGAGCTGGTCTGTGAAATGTCACTATGACTGTGAGTGTTCGTCCAGAAGAAGCCAAAGAAGCTATCGTTACGAAAACGTTGTGCAAACTCCATTGCATAGTTATAAACATGCTCCGCTTCCGTTTCATAGCCAACACATCGAGGCAGTCCATGCACTATTGTGGTGTCGAGAAGCTTCTCTGCTGCTGTGAGATATGGACGCAAATAGTAGTCCACTGGTGGTTTCTGAAAACCCATCTTATTATAGTTGAAAGTATTAATCTTGATTGCATCCTCGCCATAGGCAGTAACATAGCCATGCTGTTTATATAGTTTCCACATGAATTCACATTTTGCCAAGCCACCCACTTCATGGGGAGCGCAATGTTTTAATGCATCAGTTAAATTATGGCCCACCATTAGAGCCATGACGTTTGGAAATGTGTTGTCACCGATCTACAAGGCTATGTGAATTAGCATTGATAACGTTCTTATGGCTTATTTTACTTACCTTGTTGTATCCTGCCAGTTCAAACCAATCATTGTCGTATAGATACTGTGTTGTCTTTGGCATTGCACGAATGAGATTTACCCGAGAGATGCTATCGATGCCAATCATAAGCACACTAGGCACACGCTTGCCCCGATCCTTTTGAGCCCACTGATCCAGTCTTTTCCTAACGGCTTTACGCTCTGGAATGGTTGGATGTCCATTGACATAGATTTTCTTTGTTTCCGTTCTACACTGAACAATGATGCTGTCGACTGTACTGGGTAACTGAACTTTGGTTGCAAATGCTTGAGTTGGCGAGTAGACGACCATTGAATCATTGACCCGTTCTACACTCACATAGTGGCAACTTAACACAAAGCCTATATTATAGGTTGGAAAGGCAACAGGATCAATGCTCAGCACATATTGTTTAGTGCTGGGATCGTAGTAAACTTTGGTAAGTGGAGGGCTGTGTTGACAGCGTTTATAGAGAACACGCGTGAAATGTTGCATCACTTCCTGCACGTAGGGATAGTGATTGGCAATCCGGCAATGGTTGGTATACACAATGTAACCTTGTATGTTGTCTGCGGTTGCCTGTTCCGTTGTCTGCCTAAATGTTAGGCCTGTTGATGAACTCTTAGTGTTAGCAACACCTAATCGAAACAATTAATGTGTTGGTAGATGATAAGATAAGAATTTTATAACATACCTTTATTCAATGCAGTAGTATTAACGCGTTTATAAGATTGCAAAATGCTCTGAGTCTTAAACTTGGGCACATCAAGCATGGAATAGCAATTTAAATACGAGGCCACAATCAGCACACAGCACGTAAAGGAAAGCATTGCGATCAAGACTGGGCTTCGACAACGGAGTTTCTGACGAAAGTACCAGGGAGTTGTTTTTCGAAATGGTTTTGATGCCTTTTTATCTGTCTCTGAATCATCATCCCGAAATTCAAGTAACGGTGTTTTGTCGGACATCTTTTATTATCGATGTGTAGAATCAGCAAAATTTATTATTTCTTCAACAAGAATAATCTAAGAAACAAAAGCGTTTCTATATATATTTTTCAGGATTTCGTTTGTGTTTACAATTCCGAAAAACTAAACAAAGTATTTTTGAAAGCTTTTGAAAAGATAGAAAGCACACTGTTTTTATATATTTTGACATTTTTTTTATTTTAAAAATATATTTTCTTTTTGTTATATTGATTGTTATCATTTAATTCATGCATTTTGTGTTGTCTTAATAGATTTTCGTTTTTATGTTGTTGTTTTATGTTTTTTGTGATGCGTTTTGACTTGAAGAAAATGTATGCAACTACAATATATAGAGATATATATATGATAAAGGGATTTAATATTGGTACATTATGCCTTACAAACATTCATGCTATTAGTCATTTATCATCATCATCATGTACATCAAGCATTGTGTTAACTTATTTACAAACAAATTAATTGATAATTAAAAATGCATCATTTGTTGTCATTTGTTTTTCTTTCGCTGATTCTTTTGCCTGGCCATAATTTAAATAAATTAGATAATTTCATAAAACTAAGCTACGTGAATATGGTCATGTTATAAAGTAGGGTAGTGAAAAGTGAGCATAAATAAATAGTTCAATGGGCATATGAGTAGAATAAATAGATTGAATGTGGGTGAATATAATGAGTGTAGGGGTGAGTTGTCGATATGTATGGATTGAAGGGTGATGATTGGTGATTGGGGCTTAGAGGTGTTTAGAACGCGCATAGAGCGCACAATTGTCAGCATCGCTGGAATCAAAGGATCTTTGAACATCCTTTGCTAGCAAGGGGGCAATTGGGCGTGGCAGGCGCAATCCTCAAAATAATAAAAATAAATAAATAAATAGCTTTTACATCGACTTAAATGCTAAACAAAAATTTCAAATTGATTCACATAGTGATGAAGTGGGGAAATAGTAGTGTTTGCTCAAAAGTGTAGTGCTGCGAAACGTTGCAATGGTGGCTCAATAAACTTTACCACAGCGGCATGGGACGATGTCTAGCCAAGAAGGCGGGCAGGCTAGATGCATTGGGGGCGGGACAGCCTGCAAGCAGAAAGACAGATTAAAATATAATCTGGATTAATATTGTGTGTTAAACTTACGGCAGACAGCGCAGGTTTGCTCATCGGTGCCATCGCCGCAGCCGTCGCGTCCGGAGCACACAATTGCCGTGGAACGGCACAGTCCATTGCTGCAGCGATGCGGACAGTAAGCATCCGGCTCATTGCGACTGGCCAGCAAGCCACCCGCCTCGATTAACCGCATAAAGAGATTGGGCATGGCCCGGGAGCCGCACAGATGCGGTGGCTCATCGCTGCCATCCTTGCAGGAGACAATCGCATTACAATACTCATACTCGGGCAAGCATTCGCCACTCTTGCAGCGGAACGTGTGCGCCGGACAGCTGTTGCCACCGCGCAATTGACCATCGCAGCCAAGCTCATCCTCGCCATGTGGACACTGTTTGCGTCCATCGCAGAGTGCCGCCCTTGAGATGCAGCGACCGCTACGCTCGCAACGGAAAGCCTCTGCGGGACAGGTCTGGTTCAAGCGTGCATTGTGGGTGCACTCCTCATCGGAGTCATCGTTACAATCAGCGCGACCGTCGCACACAAAGAACCATGAGATGCAAACGCCACTCGAGCGACACTGAAAAAACACAGGGAAAAAGTCATAAATTAATCACATAAGGCATTGGAAAGTGAGGTATATTTGGCTTACCTGGAAAGTTCCTGGACTGCAACCTGTGCGTTCGGCACTACATTGCCCTGGTTCACCGCTCGCCAATGCACAGTCACAAACGCCGCGTGCATTACAGACAGTGTTGGGATCGGCCAGTTGACACTGACGATCGCTGGCACAGGACAAACCCAGTGAGATGGCCTCCAGACCCAGATCGACACGCTTACGCAACTCCGAACCGGGTTTGTTGTTTAACAGTGGCTGGCTGGAGACTGCAGCTGGCATCTCAGGTGAGAAGATAGCAGCTGGCAGTGGTGTTGCCTCCTCGGAGGTCATGAATGGTGTGAGAGTGGTAACAACTGGTGCCGCTGGTTCCATGAGCGTGACACGGCTGGCCAATCCAAGCATTGTCTGTGTGGTGATCTCTACGATGTCTGCGGGTTCGGGTGTTGCCTCCTCATGTGGCTGATTGCCAGCAACAGTTTCCTGTTCAATGTGATTGTTGTCATCGAGTAGAGTATCCAATGTGGTTGACTCCAATACCAGACTGTCGGATTCCAGCTGCTGTATTCTGATTGGCATGGAGTTGTCAGTGAAATCAAATGGCAGATCTTCTGGTGAGATGGTAGCTTCTGATTCAGTTTCTTCTTCTGCCTCGGCAGTCGTAGATTCCGCATCAGCTGGAGCACCCTGCTCTACAGGTACTTCAGGATAAAAGGTTATTAGGTGCTCATCTAACTCGTTCTCTGATGTTTCGGTAGCTGGTTCCGTTTCGGTTTGTTGTTGTGGCTCCTCTTGCTGTTCATGTAGCTCATTTGCTTCCGCCAAAAGATCAGGCAGGGCAGGATTTTCGGTATGTTCTTGTTGCTGTTCCTCATCCAACTGCTGTTGATGCAGGTTCTCGGTTTCAGCACCCGCTGGAACCGGCTTCGTTTGCGAGGGTTGCTCCCCAAATGGTACAGGTGGCACAGTGCTATCGCCCTCCAGCATCAGATCGTTAAGGATGCCCGCAATGCTTTCGCTCTCCTTAAAGTCATCCACATTCTGCTCTTCACTCACAATGGGTACCTCGGCGGCAAGTTCTGGTATCTGTGTGGCTGCAATCTCAGTCTCCGATTCGGGCTCGCTTTCGACTATAGATTCTGTTGATGCTGGAAGTTCATCCAATTGCTGTTGCTCCTGTTGCTTTTGTTGCTCAATGCTGGTGTAGTCCAAAGTCTCCTCGGGCTTTGGCTGCTCCACAGCTACTGGCTCTGGCTCTGTCTCTGCATTGTTGGCCTCGTTAGATTGTTGCTGTTGGTCCAGATTTGGCTCCGCTCCTTGTATGATATTATCATTTTCATTTTTGTCCATTTCCGTTTCATATTGCTGATCGCCACTTTCACTGTTGGACACTTCGGTGACTGTTTCCGCCTGCTTCTGCTCCTCCTCCTTCTCCTCCTCCTCGTCAGTTGCAATTTCGGTCTCCTTCAAAGCTTCGGTGGTTTCCTGCTCATCGTGGTTAATTGGCACTGTTTCAGTTGCCGCGCCCTCTTCATGTTGGGTCGCCGCATCCACAGGCGACACCTCATCATTAGCAATGTTGTCTGACTTCTCTGTATGCGACTCGGCCACTGTCTCCTCCTCCTCAGCCTCAGCCTCTTGCACCACCTCGGTCTGTGGTTCATCTGAATTTATTTCCGACACTTCGGGCGTCTTAATTGCATTTGCATTTGGCTCAGTCTCCTCCGCCTCTGCCTGTGCCTCAGACTGTTGCTGCTGCTGTGTCTCGCTTAAGATTTCTGGTTCTGTTTCTGCAGTCAGTTGAGTTGTTGCCTCCAACTCCTCCTCCTTCTCGCCGTCTTGTTCTTCTCCTTGTTCGGCATGCTGCTCTGTGGTCTGTTCTTCGCTGTCTTGCTGTGGCGCCAATTCATCATCATTTGTTGGCGAAGTCAATTCTTCGTGTTGAGCTTCGTTGATTGCCTCCACGGCTGCACCAGCATTAGCTTGCTCTGTTTGCGTCTTAGTGTCTTCCAGTTTCTCCTCTTGCTCCTCATTGATTTGTTGCTGTTGTGCCTCATCTGTTGATTCTGGTGCTGGTGCTGCTGCTGCTGGTTCTTCTGCCACAGATGCTTGTTGCTCTTGATTTAATTGATTGGCTTCATTTAAATCATCTTCGCCACTTGTCGGCTTATTGTCGGCGCTTTGTTCAACCTGATTGATTTCGGTATCCAACTGGGTTTCCTCAGTCTCTTTCTGTGTCTCGATTTCAGCTGCATTCTCCGATTCTGTAGCTATATCAACTTCTGCGGCTTCAGCTACTGTATCTGCTTCCGCTTCGACTTCTGTTTGTGTATCTGCTTCGGGTTTATGTGCTTCATCAACTTCAACTTGATTTTCCTTTTCCAGCTCGGGCTCTTTTTCACTAGTTTGGCTCTCGCTATCCTCCAATTTAGCTGGTTCCTCGATTTCGGTTGCTTCTGTTTCCGTTTGCACTTCGCTTTCGACTTCTTGTTGCTGCTGTTCTTCCTCTTTGGTTGGCTTTTCAACTGGCACATCTTCCTCTAATTCATCATTGACTGTTGCTGCCTGAGGTGTCAGCTCGATCTCGGTTGCAGTCTCAGTCTCTGGCTCAACTTCATGATCACCCGATTGTTCCAACTCCTGCATATCCAACGGCTCTGAGATCTCTGCCTGTTTCTCTGGCGCATTTGTCACACTTTCAATTTCCGTCACTTCATCGCCATGCACGGGTATCAAATCATCATCAACAGCACCTGCAGCGGCATCAGCATTAGCATCAGCAGCAATCGACGACTCCTCCTTCTCTTCCTCCTCCAGTTGATGCGAATTCTGAGTGACTGTCTCCGCATCAGTCTCGCTATCGTTCTCCTCTTCATTTTTCTCAATGGGCACCGCGGCAATTTCGGGCTCTAGCTCATCATGTTGTGGCTGTGGCTGTTGTGGCTGTTGTTGTTGTTGTTCGGGTTGTTGTTCTGGCTGTTGCTCCTCCGTCTCGCTAGGTGTTTCATAATCGAATTTCATGGTATCGTCGGCAGCTGTTGCAGCAATTTCTTGTGCACCCGATGCTTCCTAGCTCCTCCTCAGGCTCAACGTGCGTGACTGTTTGCATTTCTTCTACTGGTTTTGCCAGCACCTCGGGCTTTGTCTCCACCTCGGGTGACGCCTCAATTTCTGGTTGTGCTTCTGATTCAACTTGATCTGCTTCGGGTTTGATCTCATGCTCCTCCACGTACTCCTCATCAATTTTGTAGGGATAATCGTAGGCGGGTGCTGCTTCAGTTTCCTGTTCAACAGCTTCCATAGCTTCGGTTGCCACATCAGACGGTGTCAGAGGCTGCTGTGCTCCAGTTGTCGAATGTTGCTCTTCGGATGGTTGAGGCTCGGGTTGCTCTTGCTCTGTTTCCTTGTGCTGCTCCAGGGCGGGTTGCTCCAACTCAGGTTTCTTCTGTTCCTGCTCCGCATCGAGCTTGTCCTGTGCCTCCTGCTGCTGGGTTAACTCCGTTTCCTCATGCGCCATATCGATTGGTTCCAGTTTTTCGCCATTATCAACTTCAGGGATTTGTGGCTTTAGCTTGGCAGCATCGGCATCGTCCTCCTCAAGGGTTTGCTCTTCCACACTAGCGGGCTGATCATCCTCTTGCAACACTGGGACAGCTGTGGTTGTTGTTGTTGTTGGTGCGGGTGTTGTCGTTGTTGTTGTTGTTGTCGTTGGGCTTCTTGTTGTGGGTGCAGGTGTTGTTGTTGTCGTTGTTGTTGTGGTTGTTGAAGCCTTCTCAATTGGTTTCTCCTCTGTTACGGGCTCATCTGCCGCAGGCGCCACACAAAGACCACCAACCATGCGAGTTGGTGCCGTACACTGGCAACGTCCAAAGAGATTGGGTATCAGGAAGTCACAATGGGTGCGTGTATCAAACATTTGACAATGGGCGTGGCTATAACAAACGGCGCCAGGATGAGCCGCTGCAAAAGGGTAAGATTGTTGAGAGATTAGAGACGAAAGAAACCGAGCAAGAAGAATTATAGTTAATATGTCAAAGCCCAGATTAATGCACAGTACGATCCATTTGCTATCATGCCACTAAAAAATTAGATTGCTGTGACTTACCGTATGCGCTGTACATTGATAGCAGTCTTCAGTCAGTCTGTCAGTTGATCTAGACAACAACTTTTTCGCCTGTGCATTAAGTATACTTTTATAATTGACTATCATTTTTATTCATGATGGCAATAAATTCGCAGAAAACCACGCATGAGACATGAGGTGGGAGGGTGAAGAGGGGCAAGCGGATTGGTTTGTTGCACATTCTGTTATTAAACTAACCGTAAAGCGTGCATCAGCCACCAAATGCATATTAAAAACCCATCATCATCATCAACCAGAACAGCAGCAACAGCAGCATATGTGAACAGACAGCAACAACAACACAAGACGACAGCAACAATGTGTTGCAGTTGTTGTAAGTATTATGCCAACAATCTGCAAGGCATTAGACCGCCTTCGACATGCCTAATAACCGTCAATAGAGTCAACCTGCATCAGAGCTGGCAACATCGACGCATAGCAAATGCTGATGACGTCGCCCATTCGACGTTTCCCCCTTACCACAAATCTTCCCATTTTCCCGTTTCCCACCTCATCAGCATTCCAATGCTTAAGCGCCCGTTCCGAATATGGCAGCAGCTACTGCACATAACTGGCCTACCCAGCCACCTGAATCTCAGCTCTCTAGCTGCTTAGCTGCTTAGCGACTCCACAACAACCACCTCGCTCGCTCTCTGACTCTCTGACTCTGACTCTGACCCACTTTCCGGGCATGCCGCTTGTTGTTGTTGCTGCTGTTGTTGCTGTTGCTGCTGCTGCTTCAGGCGCTCAACTTGTTTTCACTTGTTTCGTTTTGACTTTTGGCGTGGCAGGCAAAAGCAACTGGCAACAACAACAACTGCCAGCTGCACCTGCACCGCTGCCACTCGCTGCACTAACCCACCACAAACACCGCTCCCCACTTCGCCCAACATTGGCGTCAACATTGCCCTTAGGGCTGCGTCTAGCCAAGCTCAAGCTAAGCTGAACTGAACCAAGCTGAGAATGCAGTTAGCCAACTAGGCGCCCCAATTTTTAATGCGCTCGCTGGCTGTGATCAAAACAGTGACTTGTTGAGAAATCACAGCTTAGACTTCCTATTCACTTACTTAAGTAATGCAACATCGAATTAATATCTTACAAGTAAGACTCTATCATCGAATATCATTGTCTTTAAGCTGTTATTTCACTTGAGTTTGTAAACTGAATGTACCAAAATACTTAAGAATAAGAAGGCAGCTTAAACTGCAGCTTGGATATTTCGAGTGTGAGTGACTTTCATAAATAAATAGTTGTAGTATGTGTTTGTGTCTGATTGAAGTGTGTCTGTAATGAAGCTATCAAAAAAGCGTGACTGTGCGCCGCAAAAGTCACAGGTATGCGGCAAGCACGTGACGCAAGTACTTGAAACCATTAGAAATGTAATAGTTACAAACTCAGCTCATCTCCAGCGCAAAAGAATTTCCCGCGGCAGCTTAAGTCCAGGAGAAAGAAAGAAAGAGAGAGAGGTTACAAACTGACAAAGAGTCAAACGTTTGTCGGCTTTTGCACAAAGGTATGTTTCAGGAGTTTTTTTTTTTTTGGTTTTTGTAACCGGTTCGCAAACGCTGCACTTAAAAGGCACAGGCATACACATGGCGTATACTTAACAAAATGCGCGCCACTGACACTGACGCTGGCCTCTTGCTTACTTTGACTTTGACTCCCGATTCCCAAACTCAAACTCAAACTCAAAATCCAAGCTTTCAGCATCTGTGACTTTGTGGCAGACAATGCGAGTAGCTTGGAACGTGTCTCCGTCTGCCGTTTGACACCAATATGCAACCAAGAGTTCGACACAGAGGCAGAGGCAGAGCCTTGGTTTTCTTTCACTTTTATATGGACTACTACTACAATGGCGGCCCACCCGGTTGACTATGACTCGAACGACGCCTCTGTGTGCACTGATCGATAAGCTGGTGCAATGCCATGGCCACTTAGTACAGAGAGACTACACCACCCCTCCCCCTTTACTCTCCCACCACTCTCTCTTTAGACTGGCGCACCGGTGTGACAGGTTGCATGCGAATGCGGCACGACTGCATCTGGTAACCCACTTCGATTACGGTTTGCGCGTGTGAAAATGCCTTGACTCAAATCGCAGCTGATGTTGCTGCTTCTATTCTACTCTGACTTGGCAGCTCCCGCAGCTCATCATCACAACGACAACAATAATAATTTCATCAACTCAAATCAGCATAAATTATATTTTGTTGCTAGCGCCAAAAACTGTGTCAACATTTTATCCAACGATTTTATGAGCCACATTCCTGTGGTTTTAATAACTCAATTTATGTTAATTTGACTGCCAACTTTCATTGCAATTAATTGCAAACATTTTGCATTTTGCTATTTGGTTTTTATTTTGTGGTTTGTCACCTTTCTTCTTATTCATTTCGATTGCTACATGTATAATTTTTCGTTTTTTTTTTTATTGTTATGGCATTTCTTTGGCTTATTGTTTGCGGAAGTGGTGGCATCTTTAAGTGGAACTGAAACTGGTCATGCCTCTAACTGAACTGTTCCACATAATTTGCATGCAATTTGGCTTCTGGCGCAATTTGGCCAAATGGCCCCACTCAAAAAACACACATTTTCCCCACCATAGCCTCAAATTAACACAGTTGATTCGTCGGTCTTCTTTACTATTTCATATTGTTATTGTTGTTTTTGTTTTCTTTGCGGTGTCTCTAAAAGGCGGTCAAACGAAATGAAATGGCAATTTTTGGCATGGAAAGTGTTTTTAACGTTGACCAACTAACAAAAATTTTGCGTGTTTTTGAAATCGATGGTTAAAGACCTGAAATTTAAGTCGAGAAAAGTGAGAGGCATGCTGAGCTTTTGTTTCGGCCAAAAAGAATGGCCAACAGAATTTGCATAACGCGTGGAGATCAAGTTTTTTTTTCTTTTAGTAATAATAACGCTAAATCATCTTTGAGTTAAGTATAGAGGAAAATAACTGAGCATTTTTTTTTTTGTATGCAAATATTTAAGCCATGTCTAATTAGCAGTTTTTGGAAGTTTACGTTTGTAAAACACGAAAATTATGATTCATGGGGTTAAAGACAAATTTTTTCAATGGAAGAAAACTCTAACTAGAACTACTTAAGAAACCAGCTTGAGCTTAAACAGCAGCACGAATTCAACTGATCTATCTATTCGTTTGTCATCTACTTGCAAGCAACATCTCAGACAAGCCAAAAACAAGTCCAGTTAGCTGATGTCAAGTGATTAATTAACAACCCAATTGGCTTCACTTTTCCTTGCTAGTTTGCAACTTTGTATGCATACAAACGCTTGAAGATCTTAATCTTGAAAATTTCTCAAACCAAGTCGTTTGTTGCATGTCGCTGCGTCGTCTTTCGTCATGGTGAGGTTCTCTGTCTGTCTGTCTGTTTTAGTAACTGTTTTGGCTGCAAATGCAGATGCAGTTGTCTGTGTGTGTGTGTGTGTGTGTGTGTATTTGGCATACTTTTTGGCCAAACAGTTTCGGTTTTGGACAAGGAAAGCATGGCAAACATGCAACATACATTGTCATATGTGTGCATAACTCATAAAGATCGCTTCGTTAAAAGACAGACTCGGCAAATATCACCAAAAAAGGGGCTTGGGCTTGAGCTTGAGCTTGTGTGCAGCATTGGGTTAAGGTGCATGGGAAACTGGAACAAGTGGCCTGACTAACTGCCAAGCGAAAGCCTGCACACAAGCTCCAAAAACTATATATATACGACGAAAACTGGCACAGCACTTGCTCAACTTGACCCGGAGAGAGAGAGAGAGAGAGAGAGAGAGAGAGGGCACGTTTGTCAACTCTGACTAAACGGGAGTCTTAGTTGCAGTTGCAGTTGCAGTTTTAAATTCTTTGAGCTTTCGAGTCAGAGAGTCAAGAGTTCTGATGCTGCTCTCTGTGCAGCTTTGCTACTGCCGCTTGCAACACTAATTGGACTTTCTTTGTCCACCAGACGACTTTCTTTCTTCACATAATCAGTGCAATTTAATTACAAAAAGCAGCTCCAGTTCGGGCAATTAGGCATGTAAAGCAGCCACAGTTCTGCATTCACAGATAGAAATCGACAAAAAAAAAAAAACAGAGGCTGTGGCACAGGACAAGGAACTGCAATTGGTGAAAGGTTCTGCTTGCTTCCTCTCTTAACAGCTGGCTTTACTTTTTAGTTTGTGTTTTAGTTTTTGTTTTTTTTTGGTGAAAGTATCTCATAAATGCATGGCCAACTGGCAGCAGCAGGAGCAATGCTATAAAGCAACTCTTTCAACCTGACCACATGTCATTAAAATAATTTTAATTAAATATTGTTGTTGCCAGCTGTTGTGCTGGCACGCCCAGTGGGCGGTCTTCTTGCAACCAATATGTGCATTTAAATGCGCTATAATTATGTCGCCAGAGCCAGAGAAGCAGCAGTGGCAACAACAGGTGAACGGACGGCATAGACACGAACTGTAACAGTTGGCCAAGATGGAGTCGGAGTCAAAGTCGTGTCTGCTAAGCATCAGGGCAAACACAAATGTACCGCAAACTTCTGGCTGACAATCTGCTACGAATTCGAGAAAACATTCTAATCAGATTAACGCCATTAGGCGCCAATGTGACAACACACACATCACACAGAGAGAGAAGAAGACCCAAAAGCCATTGATCCAAATCAAAAGAGTTCATGTAGAGGAAGAAGCCTCTCTCATGTCTTGGCTGTAAAACTTGTTTGTGCTGTCATTTGCCTAATGGCCAAATCACACTTGACGATCGGCTTGAAAAGAGTTCTTTGATCTTGAGTGCAGCTGGTTACGTTTATTCTTAAAATAATATTAAAGGAAATGATAATAATAAAGTGACTTTTAATAGCAACTTCATTCGAATGTTGATTGCGAACTTAACCATAAAGCGAACCCATATGATTCAATTAACTCGCCCTTATAGAAACTTTTATGCAGCTATGCCTCATTATCATCATAATAAGTCTTGGTTTAATAACTTATAAATATTTTTCACACATTTCTGGTATTCAATTACAGAAATTCTTAGCTCTCTGCCAATTCCACATGCGAAGCCAAGAATTCTTATTAAAATTCTGCATTTCATGTTTCGTTCTCTTTGTTTTTAGAGTTTGTAGATTTCTAGCTGTTGAGTTTCTTGGAAAATTAACCAATTATGCGTATAATTAGTGACACGATTGTCTTGTTAGCCCATGAGTAGCAATTGTTGTTGCTGTTGTTGTTGTTGTTATGGCCATGTTAATTGTTTGTGTCAAGTGGCGGCACATAAGAAAAAAGGCAAATTGTTATGGAAGTGTTAACGAACGTCAAACAATCAACGGAAATGAATGAATGAATAAACGAGTTGGTTAAACAGATTGAAAAAACAGATCGCACAGATAGATAATCATGAGAGGCTGTTGAGATTGTGGGGCTTGCGTGTAAATCTTATATAGTCTATCGATAAGCAATCAAAGTTCCATTCTTGTGTTGTTTTATTGTTTATTGCAATTATTTTGCCAAACACCAAGCGAGTTGAACGAACGTCATTAAAAATGAAACATATTATTATTAATAATGTTATGTGTATGTATGTATGTATTGTATGTATGTGTTGTAGTTTGTATAATTATGAAATTCCATGCAATTAGGGCCACAATTGGTCAACAGTTGTCTGATACTTACGTCCCAGACATGTGTGCTTGCGGAATTGCAAGAATCCCTCGACGCAACGGCAGGCACCATCCAGACAGCTGCTGTTTGCCACCTTCATGGAGCATTGCTCGCTCAGCTGGCAATCGCCGCCCAATAGTTGAGCTACAATAGAGAGAATATGTATGTCTGAGTAACGGTTCTTGCATATAAGCAAACAACTTAAGAACTTCAAACAACATCAACAACAACAACACTCTTACCAATAAAGGCAAAGTTTTGTTTTGTTTGCTTCTCCAGGAATGAGGGTTACTCAAAGATTGACTTTGCCCAGTTACTGTATGGCATGGGTATGGGTATGGGTATATGTAAATGTGTTTAGTTACTTACATGACAAACAGCGCTTGGCATCCAATTGTACAAAGTAGGGCGCACACTCACAGTAGCCCAATGCTGAGCAACTGCTGCCCTTGATGAAATCTGTACAGTCCATATCATGCTGACACTTGTCACCCAACTCCAAGCCATTTGTGGTACTTAGCAGCAATGTGAAAAATGCAAAAATCTGCAAAGTAAAAAGATGATAAGGTTATTAGGAATTGGTTAAGAAAGATAGAAATTAAGTTTAGGCAATATGTTTTTTAATATATAGTGATGAATATCTTATGGAATATCATGTTTCTTAGGTAAGACAGTTCAGAACTTAGCATAGAGACCCTTTGAAAAATCTGGAACTAGCTTAAACTTTAAGCTTAATTTTGATCTCAAGTCTTTCATAAACATCAAAAGAACCTTCAGCCCATAATCAAAACATAAACTTTTGTCACATTCTTTTCAAATTTCGATTGTCAAAACTATATAAAGTGCATTTCATCTAAGTCCACCGCTCTAAAATCTTCATATTAAGCAACCATTAAGCTCAACCATTCTCCACACTCCAAAAAAAAAGTATTAATCCACCAAGTTGACATCATTAATCTAAGACAACAACTACGCACAGCTTGTGGCACATTAGCAAACCATGTAAATGATGCTAATGATGATTGCGTGGCATTTTGCTTAAAAGTAACATCATCTTTTACATGAATGAAATTGCAGAGAGCTTACATAATTGCGCGTTAAGCCAAATGCAGATGATATAAGAATTAAAACTAATCTACATATTTAATGGCCAGCCAAGCGCAAAATTTGATCAGCGCATGCAAAAAGCGTGAAGAGAAAGAAGACTCAAGAGTGGTTAGAGCTGGAGATTGTTTTTGTTTTTGCAAAGTTGCCAACTAATTGTTTAAGCACACGAAACTGCCGTTAGCCAAAAGTCTTGGCCATAAACAACAAACCATGCAGCTGCTGCTCATATATATAATTAATTTGTGTAGTCCGAAAACAAAAAATCGCAACAAAAAGATACGTATACGCAGATACTTGGCTTTTATGAATGAAGCGAATACACTTGTGTTCATGTGTGTTAGGTTTGTTAGGGTTTTTGTAACTGACAGTTGAGCCAGATAAGTAGACGAGCACGTTATAGATGCTACAAAGATACACACACACACATATACACACTGAAGCCAGAGTTGTAAAACAAAATTAACAGTTGCCTGAACACAACAAACACGCCCCAAAACAATAACAAACGAACGTTCTTCATGGCAGACTGAGAACTGAAACCGAACCCATTGGGCTCTATATAATTAAACAAGGCTACTCCAACCAGATACAGTTCTTTTGTATCTTTTCGGGCACTTTGCAGTTAGAACAAGTACGAGGAAAAAACCAAAGCCACAGAGTACAATGCACTCGAATCGCAGAGGGATAGAGTGTTAAGCGCCACACGCCATTAATTATGCCAACTGCTAGATAGATACGTCTTCAAAGTTACCTAACAAAAATCTATTTACATAGATACAATACTTCTTCGTAGTATTTCTTCGAAAAAACTATTATACAAACGGTACAGCGCCTAGCATCTGATTTGTGTAATTATGTATTTAATTTCAGGCTGAAAATTTGCTGAGGCATAAAATTCAATGACAGCATTAAATTTGTAATAGATACGATACGATTCTTCCTCTAATTCTCTCTACAACTTAAGACTCAATCGCAATCGCAATCGAAATTTTCAATAAGAATTCCACAAAGCACACAAGCCAAAAGTTGTTCGTTAACAAATTTTCAAGCCACTTGAGACATACGATTACAGTTAGTTGTTGTTGTTGTGGTTGTTGTTGTTGCAAGAAAGAAGTTGAACCTGAATGCAGCAGGAGGCTCTGACGCAAGTTGGTTGCTTATAATAGCCATAAGGAAACTTTGTTTGCCTATTTTTTTTTATTTTAAGACTTTAAGCCATATTTTTATTAGGGTCATTAAGTTTATTATTGAGGAAAATCTATAAAAAAATATATAATTTTTTTTGAAAGAACATTGGCTAAGCTGTGTTTAAAGGAAGTTGTTAAGACGCTATTAAGTTATTAAACTATTCCGGTTCTGTATACTAGGTGAAAATGTATTTTTAGTTGGTTTGTGAGATAGTTCTTTGCATACAAGCTATAAGAATTTATCTACATATATATCGAAGCTTTGGGGTATTTTTATGGGTAAATTATATGTTTTGATAAAATTTAAGCATTGAAGGTACCACAGTTTTTTCCTTTACTTTTAGACATTTAGGAAAATATTTGTTATTAAAAAACATGAAAAACTGTTCAAAACTCATTTGGAACTTTGGTTTTAAAGGCAAATTTTAAAATCCCTCTACAATATTCAAACTAATTTTCTCTTAAAGCCCAAACTTGATTATGTAATTTAAGCTTCTGATGCATTTTTGTTGGCAAAAAAAGTCAATACATATACAGTTAGTAGCTTGAAACTTGGCCTCATGCACTTTTCCAACAATCACTTAACAACCACAATTTCTACTTATTTTCAATTGGATTTTTGTTGTTGCTGCTGTTGTTGTTGTTGTTGGCTGACACAAGCCGCAAAACTAAACGTGGGCTCATAACAAAACACTCAGCAACAACAACAAGAACAACAACAACAACGGCTGCAGCAGCAGCCAAAGCAATTGGTATTCGAGTTTGAAAAAGAATGGGAAACTGGCAACAGTTGAAGAACTGATAGATACACAAGTTCCATTCTCAATCTGCGGCAGCCTCAGTGGCGGCATCAATATACACATACAAAACAACAGAAACACACAGAAGAAGAAGTAGAAAAAAAGTCAATAAAAATTGTTTAATTATGCTTTCGAGTGGGGCTTTTAAGCACGAGCAGAGAATGTGATCATTGTTGCCCATTAGAGTGTATCTTTCTCTCTCTTTCTCTCTCTTTGTGCATGTGTGTGTGTGTGGCAGGTTGACCCATTAAGAGTTGAAGAAAAAAAAAAAAAAAAAAAAAAAAAAAAAAAAAAAAAAAAAAAAAAAAAAAAAAAAAAAAAAAAAAAAAAAAAAAAAAAAAAAAAAAAAAAAAAAAAAAAAAAAAAAAAAAAAAAAAAAAAAAAAAAAAATAAAAAAAAAAAAAAAAAAAAAAAAAAAAAAAAAAAAAGAAAAAGAGAAAAAAAAAAAAAAAAAAAAAAAAAAAAAAAAAAAAAAAAAAAAAAAAAAAAAAAAAAAAAAAAAAAAAAAAAAAAAAAAAAAAAAAAAAAAAAAAAAAAAAAAAAAAAAAAAAAAAAAAAAAAAAAAAAAAAAAAAAAAAAAAAAAAAAAAAAAAAAAAAAAAAAAAAAAAAAAAAAAAAAAAAAAAAAAAAAAAAAAAAAAAAAAAAAAAAAAAAAAAAAAAAAAAAAAAAAAAAAAAAAAAAAAAAAAAAAAAAAAAAAAAAAAAAAAAAAAAAAAAAAAAAAAAAAAAAAAAAAAAAAAAAGCAGCCAAAGCTACTTTCATTGACAGATGTTTTGTTATTGTAATTGTTGTTGTTTGCAGTTGTAAACTTTCAAGAAAGCTGTTCAAATAGATGCCGAAAAGCATGAAATATTTGCAAGCAAATAATTGCCAGACGCATGTCCACCCCAGGTTGATTTGCAACTGCTGACCTGTAATTCATCTTGTTCTACACACAAACACACACACACACACACACAGACATCCTTTGGCTTTTTGCCATTTATCATAAAAAAAGACTTTTTGCTGCTGCATTCTCTTGGCTTGATTTATTTTTTGTTTATGGCCACTTTGCAATTTTTACAATGCTGTTGCGCTAATGAAGCATTGGCCCGAACGCCCAGTTTCATCTCGGAACTCGTAATTCACTCGTACGAATCGTAAAAGAACAGCACCGAACAACAACAACAACATGCAACATACACACACACAGAGAGAGAAAAAAAGCAAATCATTTTTCGTGTTTTACAAATTACTTTCGTACTCATTTTTTTGTTGTTTTGTTTTTGAACATTTTATATTTTTTAATGATCGTCGGGCGCCTGTCTGTCTGATGACCTTTAACCGCCACAGTTTGCCACAGCTAAGGGGCAGGCCACTGCATTTTATGGCCAACAACAAACTGACCAAGAGACAGACAACAACAACTGCTTCAGCAATAAACAAATAAAGCAATAGTGATTTGGCATCGAAACAACAATTTATGTTAAGAAAGTTTAACCTATTTTAAATTAAATTTATTTATTACTAGCTGGAATTGGCTTAATTGGCCCAATTTATAAACAAAAAGTTCAATGTTGCATTTTCCTTAGCCTACACTCGAAAGTACCATTAACATTTTATGAAGGTAATAATTTTCTAACAAAAAAAATAAAGTAAATAATGCTTGCATGCCAAACGACATTTGTGGCACTAACTCCAGTTCCCAGAACTAAGACCCAAGTTACTCCCACCTTTTTATTAGATTAATTTGACAACATTACTCTGAAGCGTTCAAGTGAAGACTCCCTGCTAAGCAACCGACTCAAAGATGAGAGAACATCATCATCGACGCCTATCCATCTATCAGGCACAGTTTGACCCAATGGCCGACTTCACAGCTCTTTCACACACACAAACACACACACATACATACTTGAGTGTGGAGCGTGCTGAGTGAGAAAACAACAAAAACTTGGCCAACGGCCCACGATCAAAGTCAAAGTCAAGTTAAAGTAAATGCCACAATGTACAAAAGCCCAGCCCACGCCATCACCACCAACAAGAAGAAGAAGAAGAAGCTAGAGAAATGTTACTTTATATAGTTTATTGCATAGAAGTTGAACACAATGCGATAAAGTTGACAATGTTTTTTTTTGGAGCATTTCGCATTGGCAACGCCCCACAAAAAAATGACAACGCCATCAATGGCATTTGCAAATTTAGTTATTATTTTCTTAGATCTAGAATTTATATAGAATGCTTGAAGCTTTTGTTCGTGCACACACACTTACCGCTAAAAGCCGCTTAACCGTAAAAGCTTTGCTCAGCATCGCATTATTTGCAGGTTGCTTTCTCGTCGCAGTCGACGTCGCAGTCGGCGTCGCTGTCGCTGGCATTATTATGATTGTTGTTGCTCTCACTGAGCTCGCTTCCAAGCTTCCAAGAAGTATTTATTTTGTTGTTGTTGTTTTCGCTGTTGCTGTTAAATGCAACTAGCTTTTTGTTGTTGTTGTTGTTTTACAATTTATTGTTGCGTGCGTGTTATTCTGCTGTAGGCACAACCTTTGAACTTGACGGGGGTCAAAGCGGAAATGAAACGAAAAACGAAACGAAAAACCAAAAAAAACGAAACGTTTTAACAAAAAAAGACCACAGAACAAAACGTAACGCAACGAAATGTGTGCTCAAAAAAAAATGATAATAAAAATAATAAAATATAATATGTGAATGTTTTTATTGTATTTGCCGGCCGGCACGACACGACTCACACGCCCCTCCTCCTCCCTCCTCATTCGTATTCAATGAGGGCGAGCTGCTTGTGTGCTCCACTTTATAAAAATAAAATGAAACGAAAGACTTAGACAACGAACTTGAAAATTAACACCTGACTCTGGCTTATAATTGTTTCCTCGACTCTTTTTATGTTTTTGTCGCTATTTTCACTTGCTGCAACGACCTTTCCTTTCTTTTTATTGTGTTTTTCAAATCTTTTTTTTCTAAGTTATAAAATCTCATTTTATTGCAATGGGAATGTGAATGACAGGTTCTACCATTTAACCGTTATGCGCCCCGTGTGTGTGTCTGTTTGGGCATTCAATTTTTTTTGTTTTTTTTTTTTTTTTTGTTTTGGGCCAATTCTCAGCTATCTA
Organism: Scaptomyza pallida; assembly: GCA_018152965.1. Classification (NCBI taxonomy): domain Eukaryota; kingdom Metazoa; phylum Arthropoda; class Insecta; order Diptera; family Drosophilidae; genus Scaptomyza; species Scaptomyza pallida. Next base: position 5,297,232 of record JAECXP010000107.1, read on the forward strand.
TTTTTTTTATAACTTAATAAAAAATAAGAAAAGTTGAGTTGAAAGGCGTTGACTAAGTTTCGAGTTCCGTTTAAAGTGGGCCGAAATGCTGACCACCAAAAAAATCGCCTCAAGCTGTGAGCACATAAACATAAAAATTAGTTAGCATCGGATATTTCATGTTTTTTTTTGGCCTGTGTGGCCCATTAAACTGCAGTCTATGCTAATGCCTTCAAGCGGAGGCAACAACTACACACACACACAACTGCGCCAAGCAATAACCTATTGACCAATAATATGCTCCCATAAATAAAAGCACACTGAGCAAAAACAGACGGAAAATTTGCCTAGAAATTGCTGAATTTGAATTGAGATAAAAAACTAACAGAGTCTTAATTAAATGTGTTTGTTCTTTGTTTATAGAAACAATATATGTTTATTTCTAAGAAATTGGGTCAGAATCTACAGATAGTAAACGGATTTTACAAAAGCTTAATAGCAGAAAATTATAATATTAAAGTTTAATTTAAGTTTCTAGAATTGAAAAAGTCCGAACTATGATTTCTAAGCCCTTCAGCATAGATATTAAAGAGAATACGATCTTAAAGCACCAATATATATATTTTTATTCATATGTCACAACTTTTATAGTTTTCTTTAACAGTTTTCCCAAGGATCAACTCCACTTGCTACGTTTTTCTCAGTGTAAAATACGTTGCAAGTGCCGCTAGCAACAAAATGCAGCAACATTATGATTATTTGCATTGCGGTCAAAGGGCAAAGTGTGCTTGGGGCATATTCAATCAGCAGCTTGAAGCCACAAAAGATTGATTGTTGGGGCTGACCCAGTCACAGGAGCAACTGCAGCAGGATTAAGGACTGACTGAATTTATGTGTCCGCCAATCGATCAGAAGATGTTTTTTTTTGTGGCAGCAACCACAAAACTGCAAATGAACTTTTTTCTTCTTCTTCTTCTCATTTTTGCAAAATGAATGCAATTCTTTTGCTTTTCTTTGCAGATGCATATAACTATCTTGCTGTTGTTGTTGTTGTTGTAGCTTGTGTTTTGCGGTTTTCGCTTGATCGCACTTTGGTTTTGGTCGGTCTATCGGTCGCTGGGTCGTCATCAATGCAACAACAGCAACAAGAACAACAACAGCCATAGACATAAACTTGGCAGCATAAAAAAAGCGCACACACACACATACATACACACACAGTGTGTGCTAAGTAAAAAGCAGCGCGATTTTTGCACCGTTATGCCCCAATATGGCGAACGCTGCGTGCGAGAGCGAGATGCAGCGACAGTGGAGTGCTGAACACATGTGTGCTGCTGCTGTTGCTGCAGCATTTTGTTGCAGTTGCAGTTGCATCTGCATCTCCTCCCAAACTAGCCATGGCAGGAGTGTCTTCATCTGCGCCTCGCTGCTTCAACTGTCTTCGCTCTTCCTCATCCCCCCTTCTTCCCCTCTTCCCCCTCCCTGTCTGCACAACACAGCGCTGTCTTCACTTGACTGCGTTCCATGTTTGTTTGTTTGTTTGTTTGCTTTTTCGAGTGTGTGTTTCTAACTTTGTGTGTATGTCTGTGTGTGTGTTTAGAATGCGCAAGACAGAAATTACAGTCGCCGCTGGCCGCGCCTCGGACATGGTACAACTGCAACTGCAACACACACACTCACACACACATTCGATTCGAACAGACGTTCCCGATGCTGGACATGGACAAAATCAACGCCGCCACAGCCCCAAACAGCAAACACACACGCACACACACATTGGAAATAACCCATTGAAGAGACGTTGTTGAGACCGTAAAGAAAAACGCAAAAAACACACACACACACACAAGAGCAATTTAGGAGAAATTCTTTGAAGTGGCATTTGGGAAAAAAATCGATAAGGATCAGCAATCAATAAGTACAACACATTAGCCCTAATCATGTTTATTATTATTATTTTTGATCAATTTTTCAATCATTTCTTTTCTTATTCATTTTTTGTCAATGTTTATTTTGCACACGCGTCGCGCACTTATTTTTATTTTTATTTTTTTGTATTTTTACCATTTAATGTTAAATATATAAATATATTTTCTCTTGTTGTGTTTGTTGTTGTTGTAGTAAAAGCAACAACTGCAACACTGAAACACGCTGTCGTTGAATTTATTTCGTATATGATATTGTTTTATGTGTTGGCGAGCTTGGCACGTCCGCACGTTACGTTGGTCAGCAACGAACTGAAGAGGAGCACGCCAACGACGGACTTAAGAACTAAGACAGCAGCCGTTTTGCAGACACGAAGAAGTTACCACAAACAGCGACTGAGGCAGCGACGCCGGCGCAGTGCGCAGCTTAAAAGCTCTTCGTCTCAACGGGCCAAGGCAAAGTCAAAGTCAAGGCAGCAGCAGAAGCGGCCGTCAAAGCAGCAACAGCAACAGCAGCTGGAAGCTTTGCCAAGTCGTGTGGACGTCAACGCTGCGCAGACGCAGACACGACAAGTGCCGTCGTCGTCGTCGCCGTCTTCGTCTTCGTTGCTGCCGTTGTTGTTATTATTTTCTTGCACTATGTTAATGTACACGCTGCGATTGCGACTGCGCTGTAGCTGTTGTCTTCTGTTATGCGGCTGTGCTTTATTTGTTTCTTTAATTATGAGTGTCAGGTTGGCGACAGTTGTAAGCGCAGATTAAAGCAGATAAACGTAACCTACACACACTCGCACATACACGCACACACCTACTTCGTTTCGTTTCGTTTTTTTTTTTTCTCACTTAACTGTTTTTCTCAGTTTGTTGCGCTTCCGCCAGCCGCCTGTTGGGCAATCGCAACAAATTTCAACTGCCCAACTGCCAACTAAGTTGTCCGCTGAGAGACAAATAAGACGACGACGACGACGAAGAAGAAGCAGAACATGGAACAATTCTGCTCCGAAAATAAACAAAAGCGTTCAGTGTCCGCTAATTGAATAATGCGTTTTGGGTGTCTTCTGTTTTGCGCTGTCCGCTCAATGCTCATTGCTCAATGCCTATGTAGTTCTCAGCTCTCAGAGCTCTTCTTGCTGTACAGGCTCTTTAAAATTTAAAAATTATAATTTAATGGCTTTAAATTGGTCGCTTGGGGTGTAATTTTCGCATTTGCGTTCGTTTTCAGCACTTCGACCCAAGATAAATCTTGATTTGTTTTGAATTGGGTGGTAAAAGGGGTTTTCTAAAAGTCTAAGATCTTATTATAAAGACTTTAAAATAATAATATAGAATTTCAGAAACTTTAGTGGCATTTGGCTTACAACAAATAACAATGATTAATTTTCTTTACTACTTTTAACTTTCATTGGATAGTCTAATAAGATGGCATTCAATTTCTCGATTTCGATGATAAAGTTTTTATGATTTTTATTGCAGCCCACGCACTATAAACTTTTTATACTGCCCACGCACACACTTCCACACAATCTCGGAGCAATCGCCTTTCCACGATAAAAAAAAAACGTAAAGATCTTCTTTCTTGTTGTTGCTGTTGTAGATTGTGCCAAGTGGGCACTTGAAAGCGTTGATCTTTTTTGATTTCGTTTTCTTTCTTTTGTGATTTTGCGTCCGAAGAAGACAAAATCGCTTCGATTTTGGTTAATTTTTACGAATAACGCAACAAGACAGAACTTAATTTGAAGATTTATTTTCGAGCACCGGAAGGCGTAAGATCGTAAATTTCATTGTCCCAACGGGCAGACAACCAAAATTTGTGCTTAAATCGATAATTGACCCTGATTGTATGTATGAAATGGGGAAATGATCTTCAATTTTATTTGTTCGTTTTGGGTTGAGGGAACTTTGAATACATATGCAAAATAATGAAACATCATCGAAACGTGCTACAACTAGAAATTTTGGCAAGAAAGGGCGTTGCTTAAGTAATAAGTTAAACAATTTTTAATAGACGTTAATAGAGTTCATTTCTGATCATTTGATCTTGCGGAAAGGCGAACGAACGATTCGTTTAGAAAGAGTTTGACAGCCCTGGCAAGAAAACAGTTCAGTTACCTTTTAAAAATGTTAACTAACATGTTAATTAACATTCATGCTAACATTTTCGCGGAAAATTCCTGCTCCCTTGTGGGTACATTTTAAAAATCCCTTCTAGTCAAATCTCTCTCCCGCATTGTAAATATCCCTTCTAGTCAGATCTCTCTCCCACTCCCACCCATTACTTTTCAATAGAAATGCTGCAGCTAATGGGCTTCCTCAAAGCGAATTGCGTTAAAAACCATAAAATTGTTATTAAAGCTTTTATAACAGAGACAACAAATGGTCATATGGGTAGCTAATAATGGTGATAGCCTCCTCCACCTCCAACTGCAACTGTTGCTGATCATCATCGCATTGGCGGCACTATTAACAATGAAAAGCAAAAGTAAATCGAAATCAAAGTCGCCTGCAATGGAGAAATGGGTTTCAACAGCAGCCGCCTCAGCCGCCGCAGCCGCAGCTAAACAATTGAAAACTATGCTATTGTATTTGTTGTTGTTATGTTGTTCATTGGCAGGCAACACGTGCCGGGTGTGGAGTGGGGGGGCATGGTCAAGTGCCGGCGCTGTACAACCTGTCGCTGCCACAGGCAGTGTGTGGCAGTGCCACCGTTAGCTCATAACAGAGCAAAGGCGCGCGCTTGCTCTCGCACACACGTCTGCCCTGCCCCACAAACACATAAGAGACGGACGGATGGACAGAGGAGATCTTAAACTTTCATTTATACAATTGTCTTCAAACTGTGCAGCGATTGCCTTTGCTTGCCTCCAACTGTGGCTCACTTTTTTTTGTAAGTCTGTGTGTGTGTGTGTGTTGTGCTGCTCCAAAATGAAAGTCGGAACAAAATGGATTTGCTTTTGGAATTTTTCGTTCAACAAAAATACATTTGTGTAGTTTGCTGCTGCTGCTGCTGCGGCGGCAACTGTTGCTGCTGCTGCTGGTGTATTTCGTTATGGGCCACAAGCGTCAAGCATTTGCTTTATTGCAGTTTTCATATGCTTCTGTGCCAAAGGAAAGGCCACGCCGGACGCGACTTGACTTTGGGCCCAATATCTCATTAAATCTAAATGGACGTTTTTTTCTGTTGTGTCTTTTTTCGGGTTACCAAAAAAACTTTCGCCGGCTGGCAACCGTTGGATGCAGAGAACAAAACCCACCACTCACTATCAAAAAGCCCAACAGCACCACCCCCCCAATCCCTCCGTCCTCCCTGACACAGCTCCTGCTGACCTTGCTGAAAACTGCAAAAGAAGCAAGAATCGTTGTCTCCTCACGTTTTTTTTTTGAGACTGCGTAGCTTCGTTTTTCGCTTTTTTTTTGAGCCCTTTTAAAGTGCTGGGTCATTGGCCGGCTTTTGCCGAAAAAAAACAAAAAATAATAAAAAGAATCCCATGTTTATAAACTGGTTATTATAATTTTCGGTTTTCGCAGAATCCACGCAACATACAGGCACAAAAAAAGGCACAAAAGGCACACAGAAGGCACAAAAAGGCAAGCAGCGAGAGCGAAGACCAAGCAGCAGCAGCAAAAGCTACCCATTAGTTGGCCTCATTCTTCCTCTTCTTCTTGGTTTTGGCCAGGAAATCTTCGCATCCATGCAACATAAGCAACAAGCAACAAACAACAACAGCGTGCAGCATTCACGGCATTCGGCTTCGTGACAAATATGAATATTTCGAAGTTTATGAAAACGAGCCAAAAACTACGATCAGCTTAGGAGGTAGCATCTGTCTCTTGCTGCTTCTCTTCTACACTTGCTAAGGCTTACACTTGGAAAAAGAAAAGAAGTTTGGAGAATAAGAGCCTAAAAGGATAAAATTGTAAGGTCTCTGACTTAACTTTCTTTGAAGCTTGGATGAAAATGATTAAACGAAGTTCGCAAAAGATTGATTTTAATATACTTCAAGAATCCTTCTGCACCTCTTTAAGAACAATAACATCATTGATTTCTCGTAGTGTAAAATTGCAACGAACGCGACTGCAACGCGGAAGTATTTAACGTGTTTGTTTGTCCATGCCAATTCTATGCCTGCTCCAGCCACAGCCACAGCCTCAGCTCCAGCTTTAGCTTCTGCTTTGTGGTTCGTTGTTGTTGTTTCGGTTTGGTGAAAAGTGTTTTGTATGCAAATCATTGAAATTACATATTATGGCCAGTTGGCAGTCGTAAGTAGCAGTTGGCCTGAAAGTCGCCTGACATGCACCAGAACCAGCGACTCTGGACTAGACTCTGGGCACAACCCAGAACCCAAAATAACCAAAACCAAAACCAAACCGAACCGAACCACAACAAAGAGGCATTGAAACGTTGTTGCAGCTGAAGACTTCTCAAAATGTGCAACGAGCACATGCACAAGCGTGTAGTACAAGCAGCAGCCACTGGGTGGGTCTTCACATCTGCAACATGTGGCTGCTGCCTCTAGGCGGCAAGCAGCTCAAAGCAGTCATACGAACATAGTTATGCCTGGACACAGCGAAAGCTCATAAATTCATTAGCGTATTGCAATGTTGCAACCAAATGTAGCAGCTGCCAAAATGCCCACGCATTTAACAAGAACAATGTCAAACGTTAAAGAGAGAAAGATGAAATCTTGAAGAACTTCTCGTGTGAAGGTTATGAAAGAGGTTTCAATCATTTTAAACTTGTTGAAAGAAATCTGTCAAACCCAAAATTTCGCCAACTTTTGTGATGTGCAAAAATCAAAAAAAAAAAAATTGATATTCTCTCTTGTCAAAAAATAATCACAAATTCACATAAAAACAAAAGCAGCAAAAACGCGAAAAAAAAACAATTGAAAAGAAATACAAATTCCATTTGGGGCCGTGACAGGCGTTAAGTTTTGGTAAACCCTTCATGGAGGATGACTTTGAAGTTGCAGGGTGAAAATCAAAAGAAAAGAAATTTAATTATAGTTTAATGACAGCACGCAAATAGTCGACAAATGTGAACATTCAAAGTTCGGTCGCAGCCTCCGTGGAATCTTCCGCCTCTCAAAGTATTATTATATTTTTGTTTATTTGTAGATACCCTGTAAAAGCAAAGTGTTGAAAAGGTGGTTTAAAACCGGCATATAATAATAATACAAAAGAGACTCCAAGCTTACAGAGCATCTTTTAGTCGTGTACTTTGCTTGAAGGGCATTCTTTATTTTTACTTTTTTTTCATGCTCGTCGTCGAAAGTAAAATTTCCAATTGATTTTTGCTGTGTGTGCTTTGTGTTTTACACGCTTTTCGTTTTTATTATGCGCTTTGCGACGGACACATTTGGCAAAAGCTGGCAAACTTAGTAAATGCCAACATCATTTGACTACTATCATGAACCCAAGGAGAAATGATGGCACAGCCAAGCAACCAGAGAGTCGTCTGTGGCACTGTCGGTTAGTTAGCCAGGCAAGCACTTTCTTTGGGCGCTTACGCAGCATGAGATTCAGATCTGTTTTATGCTGGGTACCGTTCGGTTTCGGCCAAATCCCAGAGGCCAGGCAGCTTTTAGTTTTGTGCTGCAAAGCCTGGCTTCTATGGGGCATTTACTACCTTGCCCCATTGTGGCTGGCACTGGCGTTTTTTTCGTTTCGTTTTTCATTTTTTGAAAGCTCATCGTGCACGAGGTCAATGGAGAGCAGAAGCAGCTGCAGCAACGATGCCTTTTTTACGCTGTCTGGCAGCATTGCAGATTTCAGTTTTTTTTTTTGCTAAGAACTTGCTAATGAAGCTAGCTTGATAGATGCCCTGTAATATTTGATGATAGATTAAGTCAACGCTGTAAGGAATACTTCATTACTATAAGAACTTCATAACTTTTTTCCATAGCTCTTAACTTTTAATTGGAATTCTTAGAAGTTTTCTTGGAGTTTTGGAATAAATCATTCTACCTTACAACAAATTTATTTATATATGTAAATAAATACAAATAAAATATACAAAATTAATGATTTGTAAACGTTTCTCGCCATTCACCTCACACTTAACTGTTTCGCCCTGAGGGGGGTGGTGTCAAAACTTGACAGTTTGTTTGTCTCGCACTTCAACTCGTACTCGTAATGATGTGCTAACGATCACTGACAGCGAGTGCTGACTGTACAAGCAATTAATCTTCTAAAGTGGCTTCGTCCCGCCTATTCATGTGTATGCGCTTTGTTAATTGATAGCAAAATTACACAAAAATTGAATGTTTTTTTTGGTTACTTTCACTTGTTGGACCTCAAATGATCCAAGGTGTTACTTACAATAGAGAAAAAAGCAACAACGAAAGACCCGTTTAACATTGACAAAACATTTGCGGTTAAATGAGAGTAGCTTTTTTTTTGGCAACTAGCTGAAAGTGTTTGCTGAAATATGTATGATAAATTGTGTGTTTTTGTGGATGGAGTCGAAGTTAAGGTAGCAAAAAGTAGCAGTTGTTAAAAAGAATAATGAACATGCATGAAGTCTTTAGTCGAGACTTAAAGCAACCCTAAACTCATCCCATTAATTTGTGGCTAAGGAGTTTGACGAAACTTTTAATTGCCACAACTTCGTCAAAAATGATTAGATTTTCAAATAAAATACCTTATAAGTCTTGGCTTGAGCTCTTAAATAAAACTGCATTAAATTTAACACATGCAATTTTACTCGATTTTCATCACAAACATTTTTGACAAAAAATCGATTTTGAAGTTGGACGAAACTTTCGATTGTCATGGCTTCATCAAAAATGATTCGATTTTCAAATGTAATATCTCAAAATACTTGTTTTAAGCTCTTAAATAATTCTGCATTCCATTCTAGAACTCGAATTTTTACTCGATTTTCATCCCAAAGATTTGATGCAAAAAATCAACTTCGGAGTTGGAAGAAACTTGCGAATGGCATAACTATTTTTTGTATATTCCCTTTGCTTTGACACACTCCATAAGACCAGATCCTGAACTCTAGGGTATAAAAATAACTGTTTTAAATCTGTCCCATAAACCATCAAATATAACATTCACTTTTTCTGAAATATATATATAAATAAATATTAATTTGTCTTCACTTTCCAATGAGATAAGTGCTAAATAGCTGCTAGCTTAGCTCAACATCAGCTGCATAAATTGCTCACGCTTAAATCAGATCATAACTTAGCATAAGCGTTAGCTAACCATTAAGTTCGACAACAAGAAACAAACAAAATTTGCATAACTTTTACTCATTTACCCTTTTTTGACTAAACAAAAGCATAATCCTTCTAAATGAGTTTAAGCCAAATTAGCATAAGCCAACTTATAGAGCGAGTCTGTTATGAACATATGTAAAGCAGCAGCATCAACAATCATAAGCAAATCGCTTAAATGATCAATTAAAAATTACGTATACGCAATTTGTATTCCCAGCTTATTAGCTTCAGCTTGAGCTTAACATTTCTATATGTGATGACTTTTTACATGTTTTCACTTTTAATGCATACACTCAAACACACACACACAGACACAAATGATAGTGAAACCAAATACACAAACGAAATGAAACATTCGACAACATTACAGTTTTAGTTTTGCCTTTTGCCATAATTTGGCTCTCAACTCTTGGCTTTGGCTTGAACGCTCTAACTGTTGGCGTTTTTGGCATTTAATGATCATCGTCATCTACACACATTCACCCGCTCTCCCTGCTGGGCAGCCTGCTCATTCACACACACACATACACAAGGTAGATGCTACTCATCTAAAAGCCTTTCATAGCCTGACGCGGTTCTGCTTCATTTTGTTTAATGACAATGAAAGACACAAAACGCACACATAAAGCACATGTTACTCTGGTGTGATTGTGTGTATGTTTTTACATTTTTGCTTTCGTTTATGAACTTTCACGTGTGGTTCACTCTGTAAAAATTGTAGAAAATTACATTGAAAGTGCCCCAAGCGAGATGATGCTGTTGTCGTCGTCGTCGTCGTCGGAAGTTGCCACAAGAAGAAGAAGAAGAAGATTTAAACGTTTAAATGCTTTACGGAATTACCTAATTTCGGTTACGAAACAAATCAATTAAATGCGTGTCAGAGAGTCTTACTGTGACCCCAAAAACATAAAAGAGAAGATCTGTGTAACTGGAACAGTTCTGACCACACTTCGACACATTTCTCTATAAATTAAAAGAAAAGCCATCAACATTTTATTGCCTTGCACTTAAATATCTTTAGCTATCGGTTTTTTGAACAGAGGATATTGAAAACCGCATGACTGCCATTTAAGTTTCCAAGTTTGTGCCAATTACAAGACATTCGATTGCTGTCTTTTATATATTTTTCTTTTTTTTCGCATTTTGGCTACAAGAAATGAATGATGATTGCTTGGGAAACAACACAAATATCTTGACATTTGATTGTCAGATTTCCAATTCATTTGCGTTTTGTATATATTTTGGCATCTCTGTGTGATTTCGACTAAACATCAAAGACATGTTAGTTATTTATTAGGTTTTTTTTAAGCCTTGAATAGACATTTTATCCAAGACTAATTGGTAACTATGCCAATATTTTATACAAGTTTATGGTGAGAAATTCGTTGGGGAATATTATTATCTTTGATTTAATTTAACCTAGCTAAGGTATTAAGCTGTCTGTATACTTAAGGTTTTTCTGATTTAATCCAAGTAATCTTATGCTCCAGGAATACCCCAAATGCTATGCGTATCTATGGTATTCTAAAAAAAAAAAACGTTTCCAAACTAGTTGGCTGTAATCAACTGTTCGCTTGTTGCCTGTCACTCACTATCCTTGTGTCCTGCCGAAGGCGAACAGCAAACGCACACACACACACACAGGTGCATATGCAATTCCCATTTGACTTTTAACATTTCCGCGGCCAAGTTGCACTAGAATTACTTTTCAAATGGGCCGTCAAACAATAAAAACAGCAACAACAACAACGAAAAATTTGCATATAAACAGATGAAGGCAGGAATTAATATTTGGCTATTGGCCATATTAAGCTGACACAACAATAGGTAGTAGGCTATAGCCGGTTAGATTCAGGCAGCTTGGCTCGCTGGCTACCTGTTGCTGCTTTTGTTGTTGTTGTTGTCCAAAGGTCTGCAGCATGTGAAAGCCGCCAGCGAACATGGCCAAGCAATTTGGTGAGCTGCAAGAGCGCATTAATGATTTTTTTCACATGAGGCTGCGATGCGTGCGTGTGTGTGTAAGTGTGTGTGTGTGTGCGCATTGGTTGGGGCTTGGTCTGGGGTTTGGGCCAACAAAGATACATTGACCCAGTAGACATTTGGTATGCAACAAAGTCAGTTGGCAACAATTATGGCGACAGTTTTAGCTGCTGCTGTTGCACTTCATTATTTAGTAAAAACAAGTAAGAGGCTCTAGTCGAGAAATCCCGACTAGGACATACCCTTAACCCGATACTTAACGCTTACAGTTACTTATGTGTATAAAATCAGTGACCAAACTTCAAACTGCGATATCTCCGGTGTTTCTTAACCGATTTTGACCAAATTTTTTTAAATGTTCATTATTTTATCAATAGTTTTAAACCTCATTTTCACAATTTTGAAATTGAAGATTTTTTTGTTATCGATCACATGTGTATATCGGAAACCAGAAGTGTTATCGAAAATTCAAAACAAACTTGATCTTCTCATGGTATAGGAGAGCTTAATTTCAAATTTGAAGTCTCTAGCTCTTATAGTCTCTGAGATCGGCGCGTTCATACAGACGGACAGACAGACGGACAGACGGACGGACGGACAGACAGACATGGCTAGATCAACTCGGCTGTTGATGCTGATCAAGAATATATATACTTTATGGGGTCGGAGATGTTTCCTTCTGTCTGTTACATACATTTGCACAAAACCATTATACCCTTATTTACCCATTTTATGGGTTAAGGGTATAAAAAACGTACGCAAATATTGTTGTTGCTTTGACTCTTGGCTTGGCTTTCGTTTTTGCATGAAGCTTTTTTTGGAAAGCAAAAACTATTTCTGAGCAGCATTTGTCACCCATTTGGCTATTTAAGCAAATGGTTTTAAGTTCAGTCAATAATTGTCATAAAATAAGTTCTTTAGAAAAGTTTTATAACAAACTAGCTAACTCAGCCACGCGTTGCAGCGGCGGACCCGACAGACTTCTTCCTGTCAAAAAGATTTGTAATGTTGAATTGTTTTGATTCTACGTATTTTATAGCCGGGGCAAAAAATTTCACTACTATAACCCTTTAGTACAATGAAATTATTTACGAACAAAGACGAAAATGTTGAATTTTGAATGTAGTTTCAAAATTACGTCCATCGGATGCACGATCACAAATTTTCGTTGCCCCAAATGACGTCATTTGGAAGCAAGAATTTAATTTGCGTATCTTACGCAAAAATAATTTGGAATCATCTGAATTGAAAGTAAGAAGGGATAATAAAGGCTCTGGCGGAGCGGGTAGAGGTGACAGCACACGTACGGTGTACGGTGTACGGTGAACGGTGGCGGTGTACGGTGTACGGTGTACGGTGGCGGTGTACGGTGTACGGTGTACGGTGTACGGTGGCGGTGTACGGTGTACGGTGTACGGTGTAAGGTGTACGGTGTACGGTGTACGGTGTACGGTAGCGGTGTACGGTGTACGGTGGCGGTGTACGGTGTACGGTGTACGGTGGCGGTGTACGGTGTACGGTGTACGGTGTACGGTGTACGGTGTACGGTGTACGGTGTACGGTGTACGGTGTACGGTGTACGGTGGCGGTGTACGGTGGCGGTGGCGGTGTACGGTGTACGGTGTACGGTGTACGGTGTACGGTGTACGGTGTACGGTGTACGGTGTACGGTGTACGGTGTACGGTGTACGGTGTACGGTGTACGGTGTACGGTGTACGGTGGCGGTGTACGGTGTACGGTGTACGGTGTACGGTGTACGGTGGCGGTGTACGGTGTACGGTGTACGGTGTACGGTGTACGGTGGCGGTGTACGGTGTACGGTGTACGGTATACGGTGTACGGTGTACGGTGGCGGTGTACGGTGTACGGTGTACGGTGGCGGTGTACGGTGTACGGTGTACGGTGTACGGTGGCGGTGTACGGTGTACGGTGTACGGTGTACGGTGTACGGTGTACGGTGGCGGTGTACGGTGTACGGTGTACGGTGTACGGTGTACGGTGGCGGTGTACGGTGTACGGTGTACGGTGTACGGTGTACGGTGTACGGTGGCGGTGTACGGTGTACGGTGTACGGTGTACGGTGTACGGTGTACGGTGTACGGTGTACGGTGTACGGTGTACGGTGGCGGTGGCGGTGTACGGTGTACGGTGTACGGTGGCGGTGTACGGTGGCGGTGTGGCGGTGTACGGTGTACGGTGTACGGTGTACGGTGTACGGTGTACGGTGTACGGTGTACGGTGTACGGTGTACGGTGGCGGTGTACGGTGTACGGTGTACGGTGTACGGTGTACGGTGTACGGTGTACGGTGTACGGTGGCGGTGTACGGTGGCGGTGGCGGTGTACGGTGTACGGTGTACGGTGTACGGTGTACGGTGTACGGTGTACGGTGGCGGTGTACGGTGTACGGTGTACGGTGTACGGTGTACGGTGGCGGTGTACGGTGTACGGTGTACGGTGTACGGTGTACGGTGTACGGTGGCGGTGGCGGTGTACGGTGTACGGTGTACGGTGGCGGTGTACGGTGGCGGTGGCGGTGTACGGTGTACGGTGTACGGTGTACGGTGTACGGTGTACGGTGTACGGTGTACGGTGTACGGTGTACGGTGTACGGTGTACGGTGTACGGTGTACGGTGTACGGTGTACGGTGGCGGTGTGCGGTGTACGGTGTACGGTGTACGGTGTACGGTGTACGGTGTACGGTGTACGGTGTACGGTGTACGGTGGCGGTGTACGGTGGCGGTGGCGGTGTACGGTGTACGGTGTACGGTGTACGGTGTACGGTGTACGGTGTACGGTGGCGGTGTACGGTGTACGGTGTACGGTGTACGGTGTACGGTGGCGGTGTACGGTGTACGGTGTACGGTGTACGGTGTACGGTGTACGGTGGCGGTGGCGGTGTACGGTGTACGGTGGCGGTGTACGGTGTACGGTGTACGGTGTACGGTGGCGGTGTACGGTGTACGGTGTACGGTGTACGGTGTACGGTGGCGGTGTACGGTGTACGGTGTACGGTGGCGGTGTACGGTGTACGGTGTACGGTGTACGGTGGCGGTGTACGGTGTACGGTGTACGGTGTACGGTGTACGGTGTACGGTGTACGGTGGCGGTGTACGGTGTACGGTGGCGGTGTACGGTGTACGGTGTACGGTGCGCGGTGTACGGTGTACGGTGTACGGTGTACGGTGGCGGTGTACGGTGTACGGTGGCGGTGTACGGTGTACGGTGTACGGTGTACGGTGTACGGTGTACAGTGTACGGTGTACGGTGGCGGTGTACGGTGTACGGTGTACGGTGGCGGTGTACGGTGTACGGTGTACGGTGTACGGTGTACGGTGTACGGTGTACGGTGGCGGTGTACGGTGGCGGTGGCGGTGTACGGTGTACGGTGTACGGTGTACGGTGGCGGTGGCGGTGTACGGTGTACGGTGTACGGTGTACGGTGGCGGTGTACGGTGTACGGTGGCGGTGTACGGTGTACGGTGTACGGTGTACGGTGTACGGTGTACGGTGTACGGTGGCGGTGTACGGTGGCGGTGTACGGTGTACGGTGTACGGTGTACGGTGTACGGTGTACGGTGGCGGTGTACGGTGTACGGTGTACGGTGTACGGTGTACGGTGTACGGTGGCGGTGTACGGTGTACGGTGTACGGTGTACGGTGTACGGTGTACGGTGTACGGTGTACGGTGTACGGTGTACGGTGTACGGTGTACGGTGTACGGTGTACGGTGGCGGTGTACGGTGGCGGTGGCGGTGTACGGTGTACGGTGTACGGTGTACGGTGTACGGTGTACGGTGTACGGTGTACGGTGTACGGTGTACGGTGTACGGTGTACGGTGTACGGTGTACGGTGTACGGTGTACGGTGGCGGTGTACGGTGTACGGTGTACGGTGTACGGTGTACGGTGGCGGTGTACGGTGTACGGTGTACGGTGTACGGTGTACGGTGGCGGTGTACGGTGTACGGTGTACGGTATACGGTGTACGGTGTACGGTGGCGGTGTACGGTGTACGGTGTACGGTGGCGGTGTACGGTGTACGGTGTACGGTGTACGGTGGCGGTGTACGGTGTACGGTGTACGGTGTACGGTGTACGGTGGCGGTGTACGGTGTACGGTGTACGGTGTACGGTGTACGGTGTACGGTGTACGGTGTACGGTGTACGGTGTACGGTGTACGGTGTACGGTGGCGGTGTACGGTGTACGGTGTACGGTGTACGGTGTACGGTGTACGGTGTACGGTGTACGGTGTACGGTGGCGGTGTACGGTGTACGGTGTACGGTGTACGGTGTACGGTGTACGGTGTACGGTGTACGGTGTACGGTGGCGGTGTACGGTGTACGGTGTACGGTGTACGGTGTACGGTGTACGGTGGCGGTGTACGGTGTACGGTGTACGGTGTACGGTGTACGGTGGCGGTGTACGGTGTACGGTGGCGGTGTACGGTGTACGGTGTACGGTGTACGGTGTACGGTGTACGGTGTACGGTGTGCGGTGTACGGTGTACGGTGTACGGTGTACGGTGTACGGTGGCGGTGTACGGTGTACGGTGTACGGTGTACGGTGGCGGTGTACGGTGTACGGTGTACGGTGGCGGTGTACGGTGTACGGTGTACGGTGTACGGTGTACGGTGTACGGTGGCGGTGTACGGTGTACGGTGTACGGTGTACGGTGTACGGTGTACGGTGTACGGTGTACGGTGTACGGTGGCGGTGTACGGTGTACGGTGGCGGTGTACGGTGTACGGTGTACGGTGTACGGTGTACGGTGTACGGTGTACGGTGTACGGTGTACGGTGTACGGTGTACGGTGGCGGTGTACGGTGTACGGTGGCGGTGTACGGTGTACGGTGTACGGTGTACGGTGTACGGTGGCGGTGTACGGTGTACGGTGTACGGTGTACGGTGGCGCTGTACGGTGGCGGTGGCGGTGGCGGTGTACGGTGTACGGTGTACGGTGTACGGTGTACGGTGTACGGTGTACGGTGTACGGTGTACGGTGGCGGTGTACGGTGTACGGTGTACGGTGTACGGTGTACGGTGGCGGTGTACGGTGTACGGTGTACGGTGGCGGTGTACGGTGTACGGTGTACGGTGTACGGTGTACGGTGTACGGTGGCGGTGTACGGTGTACGGTGTACGGTGTACGGTGTAC
Organism: Scaptomyza pallida; assembly: GCA_018152965.1. Taxonomy (NCBI): domain Eukaryota; kingdom Metazoa; phylum Arthropoda; class Insecta; order Diptera; family Drosophilidae; genus Scaptomyza; species Scaptomyza pallida. The sequence continues at coordinate 5,313,502 of JAECXP010000107.1, forward strand.
GGTGTACGGTGTACGGTGTACGGTGGCGGTGTACGGTGTACGGTGGCGGTGTACGGTGTACGGTGTACGGTGTACGGTGTACGGTGTACGGTGTACGGTGTACGGTGTACGGTGTACGGTGTACGGTGGCGGTGTACGGTGTACGGTGGCGGTGTACGGTGTACGGTGTACGGTGTACGGTGTACGGTGGCGGTGTACGGTGTACGGTGTACGGTGTACGGTGGCGCTGTACGGTGGCGGTGGCGGTGGCGGTGTACGGTGTACGGTGTACGGTGTACGGTGTACGGTGTACGGTGTACGGTGTACGGTGGCGGTGTACGGTGTACGGTGTACGGTGTACGGTGTACGGTGTACGGTGTACGGTGTACGGTGTACGGTGTACGGTGTACGGTGTACGGTGTACGGTGTACGGTGTACGGTGTACGGTGTACGGTGTACGGTGTACGGTGTACGGTGTACGGTGGCGGTGTACGGTGTACGGTGTACGGTGTACGGTGTATGGTGTACGGTGTACGGTGTACGGTGTACGGTGTACGGTGGCGGTGTACGGTGTACGGTGTACGGTGTACGGTGTACGGTGTACGGTGTACGGTGTACGGTGTACGGTGTACGGTGTACGGTGTACGGTGTACGGTGTACGGTGGCGGTGAACGGTGTACGGTGTACGGTGTACGGTGTACGGTGGCGGTGTACGGTGTACGGTGTACGGTGTACGGTGGCGGTGTACGGTGTACGGTGTACGGTGTACGGTGTACGGTGTACGGTGTACGGTGTACGGTGTACGGTGTATGGTGTACGGTGGCGGTGTACGGTGTACGGTGTACGGTGTACGGTGTACGGTGTACGGTGGCGGTGTACGGTGTACGGTGGCGGTGGCGGTGTACGGTGTACGGTGTACGGTGGCGGTGGCGGTGTACGGTGTACGGTGTACGGTGTACGGTGTACGGTGTACGGTGTACGGTGTACGGTGTACGGTGTACGGTGGCGGTGTACGGTGTACGGTGTACGGTGTACGGTGTACGGTGGCGGTGTACGGTGTACGGTGTACGGTGTACGGTGTACGGTGGCGGTGTACGGTGTACGGTGTACGGTGTACGGTGGCGGTGTACGGTGTACGGTGTACGGTGTACGGTGTACGGTGTACGGTGTACGGTGGCGGTGAACGGTGTACGGTGTACGGTGTACGGTGTACGGTGGCGGTGTACGGTGTACGGTGTACGGTGTACGGTGGCGGTGTACGGTGTACGGTGTACGGTGTACGGTGTACGGTGTACGGTGTACGGTGTACGGTGTATGGTGTACGGTGGCGGTGTACGGTGTACGGTGTACGGTGTACGGTGGCGGTGTACGGTGTACGGTGGCGGTGGCGGTGTACGGTGTACGGTGTACGGTGGCGGTGGCGGTGTACGGTGTACGGTGTACGGTGTACGGTGTACGGTGGCGGTGTACGGTGGCGGTGTACGGTGTACGGTGTACGGTGTACGGTGTACGGTGTACGGTGTACGGTGTACGGTGTACGGTGTACGGTGGCGGTGTACGGTGTACGGTGTACGGTGTACGGTGTACGGTGTACGGTGTACGGTGGCGGTGTACGGTGTACGGTGTACGGTGTACGGTGGCGGTGTACTGTAGGTGTACGGTGTACGGTGTACGGTGTACGGTGTATGGTGGTGTACGGTGTACGGTGTACGGTGTACGGTGTACGGTGGCGGTGTACGGTGTACGGTGTACGGTGACGGTGTACGGTGTACGGTGTACGGTGTACGGTGTACGGTGGCGGTGTACGGTGTACGGTGTACGGTGTACGGTGTACGGTGTACGGTATACGGTGGCGGTGTACGGTGTACGGTGACGGTGTACGGTGTACGGTGTACGGTGGCGGTGTACGGTGTACGGTGTACGGTGTACGGTGTACGGTGTACGGTGTACGGTGGCGGTGTACGGTGTACGGTGTACGGTGTACGGTGTACGGTGTACGGTGGCGGTGGCGGTGTACGGTGTACGGTGTACGGTGGCGGTGTACGGTGGCGGTGTACGGTGTACGGTGGCGGTGTACGGTGTACGGTGTACGGTGTACGGTGTACGGTGTATGGTGTATGGTGTACGGTGTACGGTGTACGGTGTACGGTGTACGGTGTACGGTGTACGGTGGCGGTGTACGGTGTACGGTGTACGGTGTACGGTGACGGTGTACGGTGTACGGTGTACGGTGTACGGTGTACGGTGTACGGTGTACGGTGTACGGTGTACGGTGTACGGTGTACGGTGGCGGTGTACGGTGGCGGTGTACGGTGTACGGTGTACGGTGTGCGGTGTACGGTGTACGGTGTACGGTGTACGGTGTATGGTGTACGGTGTACGGTGTACGGTGTACGGTGTACGGTGTACGGTGTACGGTGTACGGTGTACGGTGTACGGTGTACGGTGTACGGTGTACGGTGGCGGTGGCGGTGTACGGTGTACGGTGTACGGTGGCGGTGTACGGTGTACGGTGTACGGTGTACGGTGTACGGTGTACGGTGTACGGTGTACGGTTACGGTGTACGGTGTACGGTGGCGGTGTACGGTGTACGGTGGCGGTGTACGGTGTACGGTGTACGGTGTACGGTGGCGGTGTACGGTGTACGGTGTACGGTGTACGGTGTACGGTGTACGGTGTACGGTGTACGGTGTACGGTGTACGGTGTACGGTGTACGGTGTACGGTGGCGGTGTACGGTGTACGGTGTACGGTGTACGGTGGCGGTGTACGGTGTACGGTGTACGGTGTACGGTGTACGGTGTACGGTGTACGGTGGCGGTGTAAGGTGTACGGTAGCGGTGTACGGTGTACGGTGTACGGTGTACGGTGTACGGTGGCGGTGTACGGTGTACGGTGTACGGTGTACGGTGTACGGTGTACGGTGGCGGTGTACGGTGTACGGTGTACGGTGTACGGTGTACGGTGTGTACGGTGTACGGTGTACGGTGGCGGTGTACGGTGGCGGTGCGGTGTACGGTGTACGGTGTACGGTGTACGGTGTACGGTGTACGGTGGCGGTGTACGGTGTACGGTGTACGGTGTACGGTGTACGGTGGCGGTGTACGGTGTACGGTGACGGTGTACGGTGTACGGTGTACGGTGTACGTGGCGGTGTACGGTGTACGGTGTACGGTGTACGGTGTACGGTGGCGTGTACGGTGTACGGTGTACGGTGTACGGTGTACGGTGGCGGTGTACGGTGTACGGTGTACGGTGTACGGTGACGGTGTACGGTGTACGGTGTACGGTGGCGGTGGCGGTGTACGGTGTACGGTGTACGGTGTACGGTGTACGGTGTACGGTGTACGGTGTACGGTGTACGGTGTACGGTGTACGGTGTACGGTGTACGGTGTACGGTGTACGGTGTACGGTGTACGGTGTACGGTGTACGGTGTACGGTGTACGGTGTACGGTGTACGGTGTACGGTGTACGGTGTACGGTGTACGGTGTACGGTGTACGGTGTACGGTGGCGGTGGCGGTGTACGGTGTACGGTGTACGGTGTACGGTGTACGGTGTACGGTGTACGGTGTACGGTTACGGTGTACGGTGTACGGTGGCGGTGTACGGTGTACGGTGTACGGTGTACGGTGTACAGTGTACGGTGACGGTGTACGGTGTACGGTGTACGGTGTACGGTGTACGGTGTACGGTGGCGGTGTACGGTGTACGGTGTACGGTGTACGGTGTACGGTGTACGGTGTACACGGTGTAATGTACGGTGTACAGTGTACGGTGCACGGTACGGTACGGTGTACGGTGTACGGTGTACATGTACGTGTACGGTGTACGGTGTACGGTGTACGGTGTCACGGTGACGGTGTACGGTGTACGGTGTACGGTGGCGGTGGCGGTGTACGGTGTACGGTGTACGGTGTACGGTAGTGTACGGTGTACGGTGTACACGGTGCACGGTATACGGTGTACGTGTGTACGGTGTACGGTGTACACTGTACACGGTACACGGTACACGGTACACGGTGTACGGTGTACGGTGTACGGTGTACGGTGGCGGTGTACGGTGTACAGTGTACACCGTACACCGCCACCGTACACCGTACACCGTACACCGTACACCGTACACCGTACACCGTACACCGTACACCGTACCTGTACACCGTACACCGTACACCGTACACCGTACACCGTACACCGTACACCGTACACCGTACACCGACACCGTACACCGTACACCGTACACCGTACACCGTACACCGACACCGTACACACCGTACACCGTACACCGTACACCGTACACCGTACACCGCCACCGTACACCGTACACCGTACACCGTACACCGTACACCGTACACCGTACACCGTACACCGTACACCGTACACCGTACACCGTACACACCGTACACTGTACACCGTACACCGTACACCGTACACCGTACACCGTACACCGTACACCGTACACCGTACACCGTACACCGTACACCGTACACCGTACACCGTACACCGTACACCGTACACCGTACACCGTACACCGTACACCGTACACCGTACACCGTACACACCGTACACCGTACACCGTACACCGTACACCGTACACCGTACACCGTACACCGTACACCGTACACTGCCACCGTCACACCGTACACCGTACACCGTACACCGTACACCGTACACCGTACACCGTACACCGTACACCGTACACCGTACACCGTACACCGTACACCGTACACCGTACACCGTACACCGTACACCGTACACCGTACACCGTACACCGTACACCGTACACCGTACACCGTACACCGTACACCGTACACCGCCACCGTACACCGTACACCGTACACCGTACACCGTACACCGTACACCGTACACCGTACACCGTACACCGTACACCGTACACCGTACACCGTACACCGTACACCGTACACCGTGCACACCGTACACCGTACACCGTACACCGTACACCGTACACCGTACACCGTACACCGTACACCGTACACCGCCACCGTACACCGTACACCGCCACCGTACACCGTACACCGTACACCGTACACCGTACACCGTACACCGTACACCGTACACCGTACACCGTACACCGTACACCGTACACCGTACACCGTACACCGTACACCGTACACCGTACACCGTACACCGTACACCGTACACCGTACACCGTACACCGTACACCGTACACCGTACACCGTACACCGTACACCGTACACCGTACACCGTACACCGTACACCGTACACCGTACACCGTACACCGTACACCGCACACCGTACACCGTACACCGTACACCGTACACCGTCACACCGTACACCGTACACCGTACACCGTACACCGTACACCGTACACCGTACACCGTACACCGTACACCGTACACCGTACACCGTACACCGTACACCGTACACCGCCACCGTACACCGTACACCGTACACCGTACACCGTACACCGTACACCGCCACCGTACACCGTACACCGCCACCGTACACCGTACACCGTACACCGTACACCGTACACCGTACACCGTACACCGTACACCGTACGTACACCGTACACCGTACACCGCCACCGTACACCGTACACCGTACACCGTACACCGTACACCGTACACCGTACACCGTACACCGTACACCGTACACCGTACACCGTACACCGTACACCGACACCGTACACCGTACACCGTACACCGTACACCGTACACCGTACACCGTACACCGCCACCGTACACCGTACACCGTACACCGTACACCGTACACCGTACACCGTACACCGTACACCGTACACCGCCACTGTACACCGTACACCGTACACCGTACACCGTACACCGTACACCGTACACCGTACACCGCACACCGTACACCGTACACCGTACACCGTACACCGTACACCGTACACCGTACACCGTACACCGTACACCGTACACCGTACACCGTACACCGTACACCGTACACCGTACACCGTACACCGTACACCGTACACCGTACACCGTACACCGTACACCGCGTACACCGTACACCGTACACCGTACACCGTACACCGTACACCGTACACCGTACACCGTACACCGTACACCGTACACCGTACACTGTACACCGTACACCGTACACCGTACACCGTACACCGTACACCGTACACCGTACACCGTACACCGTACACCGTACACCGTACACCGCCACCGTACACCGTACACCGTACACCGTACACCGTACACCGTACACCGTACACCGTACACCGTACACCGTACACCGTACACCGTACACCGTACACCGTACACCGTACACCGTACACCGTACACCGTACACCGTACACCGTACACCGTACACCGTACACCGTACACCGTACACCGTACACCGTACACCGTACACCGTACACCGTACACCGTACACCGTACACCGTACACCGTACACCGTACACCGTACACCGTACACCGTACACCCGTACACCGTACACCGTACACCGTACACCGTACACCGCCACCGTACACCGTACACCGTACACCGTACACCGTACACCGTACACCGTACACCGTACACCGTCCACCGTACACCGTACACCGTACACCGTACACCGTACACCGTACACCGTACACCGTACACCGTACACCGTACACCGCCACCGTACACCGTACACCGTACACCGTACACCGTACACCGTACACCGTACACCGTACACCGTACACCGTACACCGTACACCGTACACCGTACACCGTACACCGTACACCGTACACCGCCACCACCGTACACCGTACACCGTACACCGCACACCGTACACCGTACACCGTACACCGTACACCGTACACCGTACACCGTACACCGTACACCGTACACCGTCCACCGTACACCGTACACCGTACACCGTACACCGTACACCGTACACCGTACACCGTACACCGCCACCGTACACCGCCACCGTACACCGTACACCGTACACCGTACACCGTACACCGTACACCGTACACCGTACACCGTACACCGTACACCGTACACCGCACACCGTACACCGTACACCGTACACCGTCCACCGTACACCGTACACCGTACACCGTACACCGCCACCGTACACCGCCACCGTACACCGTACACCGTACACCGTACACCGTACACCGTACACCGTACACCGTACACCGTACACCGTACACCGTACACCGTACACCGTACACCGTACACCGTCACCACCGTACACCGTACACCGTACACCGTACACCGCCACCGTACACCGTACACCGTACACCGCACACCGTACACCGTACACCGTACACCGTACACCGTACACCGTACACCGTACACCGTACACCGTACACCGTACACCGTACACCGTACACCGTACACCGCCACCGTACACCGTACACCGCCACCGTACACCGTACACCGTACACCGCCACCGTACACCGTACACCGTACACCGTACACCGTACACCGCCACCGTACACCGTACACCGTACACCGCCACCGTACACCGTACACCGCCACCGTACACCGTACACCGTACACCGTACACCGTACACCGTACACCGTACACCGTACACCGTACACCGTACACACCGTACACCGTACACCGTACACCGTACACCGTACACCGTACACCGTACACCGTACACCGTACACCGTACACCGTACACCGTACACCGTACACCGTACACCGTACACCGTACACCGTACACCGTACACCGTACACCGTACACCGTACACCGTACACCGTACACCGTACACCGTACACCGTACACCGTACACCGTACACCGTACACCGTACACCGTACACCGTACACCGTACACCGTACACCGTACACCGTACACCGTACACCGTACACCGTACACCGTACACCGTACACCGTACACCGTACACCGTACACCGTACACCGTACACCGTACACCGTACACCGTACACCGTACACCGTACACCACCGTACACCGTACACCGTACACCACCGTACACCGTACACCGTACACCGTCACACCGTACACCGTACACCGTACACCGTACACCGTACACCGTACACCGTACACCGTCACACCGTACACCGTACACCGTACACCGTACACCGTACACCGTACACCGTACACCGTACACCGTACACCGTACACCGTACACCGTACACCGTACACCGTACACCGTACACCGTACACCGTACACCGTACACCGTACACCACACCGTACACCGTACACCGTACACCGTACACCGTACACCGTACACCGTACACCGTACACCGTACACCGTACACCGTACACCGTACACCGTACACCGTACACCGTACACCGTACACCGTACACCGTACACCGTACACCGTACACCGTACACCGTACACCGTACACCGTACACCGTACACCGTACACCGTACACCGTACACCGTACACCGTACACCGTACACCGTACACCGCCACCGTACACCGTACACCGTACACCGTACACCGTACACCGTACACACCGTACACCGTACACCGTACACCGTACACCGTACACCGTACACCGTACACCGTACACCGTACACCGTACACCGTACACCGTACACCGTACACCGTACACCGTACACCGTACACCGTACACCGCACACCGTACACCGTACACCGTACACCGTACACCGTACACCGTACACCGTACACCGTACACCGTACACCGTACACCGTACACCGTACACCGTACACCGTACACCGTACACCGTACACCGTACACCGTACACCGTACACCATACACCGTACACCGTACACCGTACACCGTACACCGCCACCGTACACCGTACACCGTACACCGTACACCGCCACCGTACACCGTACACCGTACACCGTACACCGCCACCGCCACCGTACACCGTACCGTACACCGTACACCGTACACCGTACACCGTACACCGTACACCGTACACCGTACACCGTACACCGTACACCGTACACCGTACACCGTACACCGTACACCGTACACCGTACACCGTACACCGTACACCGTACACCGTACACCGTACACCGTACACCGTACACCGTACACAGTACACCGTACACCGTACACCGCCACCGTACACCGTACACCGTACACCGTACACCGTACACCATACACCATACACCGTACACCGTACACCGTACACCGTACACCGTACACCGTACACCGTACACCGTACACCGTACACCGCCACCGGTATCGGTCATAAAAAATTGACATGAAAATCGACTAAAAATTAAGTTTCTTTATTTTGTATTTATTTAAATGCAGTATTAATCTAGATTGTAAAACAAGACTTTTGGTGTATTAAATATGAAAATCGAGCTTATTTTGAGGAAGTTATGAAAAAATTGACATGAAATTAGACTAAAAATTAAGTGTCTTTATTTTGTATTTATTTAAATGCAGTATTAATCTAGATCGTAAAACAAGACTTTTGGTGTATTGCATTTGAAAATCGGGCTAATTTTGAAGAAGTTATGGCAATCGGAATTTCCGTATCACGCCCAGGTCGGGTATCGGTCATAAAAAATTGACATGAAAATCGACTAAAAATTAAGTTTCTTTATTTTGTATTTATTTAAATGCAGTATTAATCAAGATCGTAAAACAAGACTTTTGGTGTATTACATATGAAAATCGGGCTAATTTTGAAGAAGTTATGGCAATCGGAATTTCCGTTTCACGCCCAGGTCGGGTATCGGTCATAAAAAATTGACATGAAATTCGACTAAAAATTAAGTGTCTTTATTTTGTATTTATTTAAATGCAGTATTAATCTAGATCGTAAAACAAGACTTTTGGTGTATTACATATGAAAATCGGGCTAATTTTGAAGAAGTTATGGCAATCGGAATTTCCGTTTCACGCCCAGGTCGGGTATCGGTCATAAAAAATTGACATGAAAATCGACTAAAAATTAAGTTTCTTTATTTTGTATTTATTTAAATGCAGTATTAATCTAGATTGTAAAACAAGACTTTTGGTGTATTACATATGAAAATCGAGCTTATTTTGAGGAAGTTATGAAAAAATTGACATGAAATTCGACTAAAAATTAAGTGTCTTTATTTTGTATTTATTTAAATGCAGTATTAATCTAGATCGTAAAACAAGACTTTTGGTGTATTGCATTTGAAAATCGGGCTAATTTTGAAGAAGTTATGGCAATCGGAATTTCCGTTTCACGCCCAGGTCGGGTATCGGTCATAAAAAATTGACATGAAAATCGACTAAAATTAAGTTTCTTTTATTTTGTATTTATTTAAATGCAGTATTAATCTAGATTGTAAAACAAGACTTTTGGTGTATTACATATGAAAATCGAGCTTATTTTGAGGAAGTTATGAAAAAATTGACATGAAATTCGACTAAAAATTAAGTGTCTTTATTTTGTATTTATTTAAATGCAGTATTAATCTAGATCGTAAAACAAGACTTTTGGTGTATTGCATTTGAAAATCGGGCTAATTTTGAAGAAGTTATGGCAATCGGAATTTCCGTTTCACGCCCAGGTCGGGTATCGGTCATAAAAAATTGACATGAAAATCGACTAAAAATTAAGTTTCTTTATTTTGTATTTATTTAAATGCAGTATTAATCTAGATCGTAAAACAAGACTTTTGGTGTATTACATATGAAAATCGAGCTTATTTTGAGGAAGTTATGAAAAAATTGACATGAAAATCGACTAAAAATTAAGTTTCTTTATTTTGTATTTATTTAAATGCAGTATTAATCTAGATCGTAAAACAAGACTTTTGGTGTATTACATATGAAAATCGGGCTGATTTTGAAGAAGTTATGGCAATCGGAATTTCCGTATCACGCCCAGGTCGGGTATCGGTCATAAAAAATTGACATGAAAATCGACTAAAAATTAAGTTTCTTTATTTTGTATTTATTTAAATGCAGTATTAATCTAGATCGCCACCGTACACCGTACACCGTACACCGTACACCGTAACCGCCACCGTACACCGTACACCGTAACCGCCACCGTACACCGTACACCGTACACCGTACACCGTACACCGTACACCGTACACCGTACACCGCCACCGTACACCGTACAGGCCAATCAAATGGGTGAATCGGTAGCCCCAAACCCACATCCCAACTAGAAAAAAAAACACACACAATGATACTCTCATATCTTTCGTTGAGCTTTGAATAAATTTGCATAAACACTAAAAACGACGACATAACTGTAAACATAATCAAATCGAACTTTGTGTTTCCGAACTGCGCTTAATAAATAACTTAAAGCCCATATATGACTAATTAGAAAGCTTAACGTGACTAACAAATTCCCTGTAAGAAGGGAAAAGTTTCCAAGTTAAGGTATAAAAGTAAATCTCAATCTTAACAAATATTCAACCTAAGCTTAATAGATTTTTGCATGGTGCTTAAGTATTTTTAACCTAATCATTTTTAACGTATGGCTTTGACTTTTTTTTACAGGGTATTCCCCGTAAAGAGAGCATCGCATTGTGCGCTGACGCACATCATTTGCATTTGTACAGATTTGGTGAAATGGGAAGAGAAAAAAACAAGAAGAAAATGAAAAAAAATATATATATTCAATGTGTGCCGCACATGCCACATGATCAGCAATACGATTAAAATATCAAGTGTAACCGGAGAGCAGACGCAAAACTGAGATCGAAAAGAATGCGACGGCGACGACGACGACGCTCCACAAAGATAAGCTGCATTGAAAGACGAGTTGAAATGGAAACTGGCCGACTAACTGACTAACTGACTGACTGACTGAGTGAATGAGTGAATGACGAACTGACAGGCAGACTGACTGACAGCTGCTGCTGCTGCTGTTGTTGTTGCTGCGTCTTTAGAAATGGCGCACAAAAGCCACACACTGACGCCGGGCACTTTGACGAAATTGACTTTCTCCATTCAATATAATTAATAGTAATATTTTTGTTGCCTAGCTGCTGTTGCACGTCTTGTCGAGAATTGTAACAGCAGCAACAGTTGCTGGTGCTGCTGCAGCGGAATGTAGCCCAGGAAGTAATTTATTATTGCAGGCGTGCAGCAGACACTCAAAAAAAAAAAAAAAAAAAAAACTCATTTCTAAAGCATAATTCATTATGCGGAATTTGCAGCGCTCAATGGGGCGTATGTGTAACAAGTGAAAAGAAGTCAAAGTCAAGCGTCACCCTGTGTGGCATACTACCAACAACAGCAACAACAAAATATATATTTAAATCTAACAAAGATGCTCAAATAATTTATGAGCATTTTTTTCGTTTATTTTTTGGTTATTTATGCAAATTGTTTTTCAGCTTCTTCACTTTCAAAAAGGCCAAACGAAAACCGTAAACAAACTATTTTTAGCCAAAAGCTGCTTTTACTTTTCTTTTAAGTGTCGCTGAGCTGAAATTAAAATTAGTTTACTTTTGCGTCTGTTTAGCTTCTTCTTTTTCTTTACTTTTTGTTTTTACATAACAATCAAATGGCGTTAAATATATTGTTAAAACAAGGCACGCACTTTTTATGGCTAGAGATGCATGTGTACTTTGTAACTAGTGGCAAACGCGTTCAATTCACGTTCATTGACGTTCATGGCTAATGGCATTAAGCTGCTCCAAGCTTGTCAAATTGTCACTCTTGGTCAAAAGTTTTCGCTGGCACGCGCATAAAGTACAATAACTTGAATTTCTTATTTTTCAATTGTTATTTAATGCAGTTGGTTTGTTGTGTGGCTCGATTAAAGCTTGTTATAATTAGATTATATAACAAGTTGTCTTGTATTTTTTTCAACGATTATCTAATTGTGTAAAAGAAAGCGACCAATTAGACCAGTTTTGTATTTCATTTTCTTCTTTCTTTCTTTTTAACTTGATTTAGTTTTAAACAAATTTGAATTGAGACACCATTAACATAAACACATTTATTTTTAAACATTATGGTGTAGAATTTATTAGATTTTGTTAGCATAAATAACATATAATGCATGCCACATGCTCGTTATTATTATGGTGATTTTTTACTACACTTTCGCACATTAAAAATGCTTATGTCTTTTTGGTAGAGTTTTCAATTTTCATTGGCGTATCCGTTTTTTGGTTCAAGTTTCACTTTAACTGTGCACTTACAGATAAATGTATGATTTTATGCTCAATCAATTTGAAAAGACATTTTTAGTATGGTTTTTACAGCATCATTTGATTTTTTATTGCCAGCCAATATATCAACAATTACATTCTCTAAGAAAAGTAACGTTGCACTTTCTTTCACAAAGCCTTTAAGTTTTGGCGGCCTTGTCTATTGGCATAAAAAAGCTGACTGCTACGAAACTGTCACTGTCACAGCTTCAAACCAAAAGCTTAGCGCTGTGGAAGCTTTTGAGCAAAGCACAGCTAAACAGCTGGTCACCCAAACTTGTATTTATCTAGAGGCTTATCTATTATACACGCGCACAGTCACAGTCAGACCATTTCTTCCCTCCATTGTTTTCGTTTTCAATCAGTTCTACGTTGTGTTCGATTGGGAGTGGTTCGCCATTTTGCCGTCTGCAAAGAATTATAAAATAGAAATCCAGTCGTTTTTTCTTTTTGACAACCGGCAATTAAATATAAAATCTTTACAAGGTATGTCATTAAATAAAAGAAGTGTATTTTAAGCCAATTTCAAAAGAGATTCATTGAAAGAGAATAGCTTACGACAATAATATTTTAACACACTTATAATGCTGACTTTGCGATAATTGCAAATTGAAATTGTGAAACACTTAAGAAATACGTATAGTATAGAAGAATTCCAAATGTAAATACATAGCCCTTGTATTTGGAGGTGTGTTTAAATGAATAATTCACGTTTGTTTAAGCTTTCAATAACCTCTAGTCTTCCAAATGGCTTTTGTAGCCTTAGACTGTTTTTCTGAACTTTCGCCAGCATACAAAAAACACACACATACATACTATATGTACAACACATGTTTGCTTTTGTATGCATATGTATACATGCTTACACACATACATTTTCAATTTATATGCAATTTATCTGCTTGTTTACTTTGTTGTTGTTTTCTTCTAAAAGCACAGCCGGTTTGTCTGTGGGCCGGCTATTTAGAGATGTCAGAAGAGAGCAAAAGCAAAAGCAGAGAAAAGAGAGAGATTTATTTACACGTCCCCAATTGTATAGGTTTGGACACCTGTGTCTCGAAACTTTTCTTTCGATAGCGTTCAAAGTTTAAACTTGAATTTAACATATGCAAAGTCATTATTTAATTAACGACTGGATTGTTCGAGCAATTCTGAAGGGGCGCGAATATCATTGTAATATTCACACGTTCAATGCCAAATCTTATCGCAAAACGTAGATTCCACTACTTCATGCTGATAAAGAACAAGGCGTAAAATAAGTATAGTTAAAGCTTGCTCTAAGAAAAAACATATTTGGTGAAAGCGTCGACGTTTAATTTTTTTGGGCAACCATTTTTGTTCTCTCATTTAGCTTGGGCGTGGATATGGCGTGATTTTTCAATACACGAATTCACGCCACTTTGCATGCAAAGGAGGTGATTTAAGATTATATGAGTAATTAGCGTAGCAGACTTATTAGACTAAAGCGGAGATATATGTTAATTAGCGTTCAGTTGCGCTTTTAAATTAATAAAGTAAATACTTTGAAAAGCTCAAAATGGGAACGTAGAAACTTTGGCGCCTAATTCAAAGTTCAACATTATGCAGCACTGCGCTGAATGTCAAAGTGTCAGCTATCGTTATCGATACAGATCGCAACAGTTATCAATATATTTTTTTTAGTGTGGCCATGAACTTGTCATTAAAATCACTCTCTGTAGTGGAAAAGTTTAGCACACGCAACAATTTCAATGAAAAAAATAAATTAAAGAGCAGCAAACTAGTGAGAGTGAGAACGGCAACAGCGCTGCGCAGCGCAATAAAAAGTTGATTGACATTCGTTTGTGGTGTGCGGACCGGCAAATGCGATAACGATTACAAGCTAGGGGCATGCTTGTATTAATATTCTCTGTTTAACATATTGTAGAATATATGTAGTTAATATACAAATGCTAGTTGCAGCAACAAATTAAAAGTGGAATTAAATTCAATCTTATCTGATAACGGCACTATTGTAGTTGTATACAGAACTGTGATAACAGCGATTGCGCAACGGATTTGTAATTAGTGCAATTCGAGATTATTAGGCGAATAACGGTGCTCACAGTTTACAGTTATCAGTTGAGAAGCGACTAGCGTAGCGTAAACATTCGCGTTTTGTTTCATTTTTTCTTTTGCCACACTTCTTGGAAAGAAAATTTAACGTTTATTAATCAAAAGTGAAGATTGCCATAATGTTTGCCATACGCCGCACCCTCAACATGGCCAGCAAGCCACAGACTTTGTTTCTGCGCGCCGCGTTTAAAGCCAATTTTGGCGTCTCTGCAGCGGTATGTGATTTATATACTCTGTTCCCAATGGGTAAGAGGGTTATATTGATTTTGTAGTCATAGAATTTGAAAAGCTTTTTCCGTTCCCTCTGCGATCAAAGTTCACTTTTGCTTTGATTACATATACAAATACTTTCAATCAACTTTAAATTAATTTGTTTGAGAAAAAAGATAGTTCTGTATATAAGTAATGGATGATTGTAGCGAGGTGACACCCATATTTAAGTTTAATCCCATATGCACATAATTTAAATACTGTTTTAACACCCCAGAGTTCAATTTGTACGCCCTCACAGATGGCCCAAAAGATACGCGCTGGACCCGTTGTCGATGTGCTCGGTGATGAGATGACCCGCATCATCTGGCAGTCCATCAAGGACAAGTTGATCTTGCCCTTCCTGGACATTGAGCTGCACACATTCGATCTGGGCATGGAGCACCGTGACAAGACCGAGGACAAGGTGACCATCGATTGTGCCGAGGCAATCAAGAAGTACAATGTGGGCATCAAGTGTGCCACAATCACCCCTGACGAGAAGCGTGTCGAGGAGTTCAACCTGAAGAAGATGTGGAAGTCACCAAACGGCACCATTCGCAACATTCTTGGCGGCACTGTGTTCCGTGAGGCAATCATTTGCAAGAATGTGCCTCGTCTGGTCACCGGCTGGCAAAAACCCATCGTCATTGGACGTCACGCCCATGCCGATCAGTACAAGGCTGTTGACTATGTGGTGCCCGGCCCTGGCAAGCTGACCATGACCTGGAAGGGTAACGATGGCCAGATCATTGAGGAGGTCATCAACGACTTCAAGGGTCCCGGTGTCGCACTCGGCATGTTCAACACAGACGAGTCCATTGTGGACTTTGCCCATGCATCGTTCAAGTATGCGCTGGATCGCAAGATGCCGCTGTACATGAGCACCAAGAACACCATTCTCAAGCGCTACGATGGTCGCTTCAAGGACATCTTTGAGGAAATCTACAACAAGGATTACAAGAAGCAGTACGAAGCCGCCGGCATCTGGTATGAGCATCGCCTTATCGATGATATGGTCGCCTATGCCATGAAATCCGAGGGTGGCTTCGTCTGGGCCTGCAAGAACTACGATGGTGATGTGCAATCCGATTCCGTTGCTCAAGGCTACGGCTCACTGGGTCTGATGACCTCAGTGCTGCTGTGCCCCGATGGCAAGACCGTTGAGGCTGAGGCTGCTCATGGCACAGTGACGCGTCACTTCCGTTTCTACCAGCAGGGCAAGGAGACATCGACCAATCCCATTGCCTCGATCTTTGCCTGGACCCGTGGTCTGCTGCATCGTGCCAAGCTGGACAACAATGAGGCACTGAAGCAGTTTGCCGAGACACTCGAACAGGTGTGCATTGATACGATCGAAGGTGGTGCCATGACCAAGGATTTGGCTATTTGCATTAAGGGCAGCATTGCTGCCGTCGAACGCAAGGACTATCAGGAGACCTTTGAGTTCATGGACACACTGGCCAAGAACCTGCAAAACGCACTCACCAAGACCTCCAAGCAGCAGGCCTCACATATTTAAGTCCTCACAACTGAGTGTCCTTTGCTTGTACGTAGAACTCTGTGTGTGTGTATATGTTAAAGTGTGCATCCTTATTTGGTTCGTTTTGTAGTCATTCGTGTTCATGTCCATTGTCTCTGCGAGACCCCATCATCCCCATCATGGCATTTTAAAATGTTTTATTTTTCCCCCTCTAACCTGTAAAATGGAAACAACTTTTTTTAAATAAACATATTTTTATACCACCATAGTTCCTGATTGATTTAACTTAATTTGGTAATTTCTAGTTTAGGGTTTATTCAATTCCTATTTCCGTACCAGAACTTTATTGGTCAAAGTGAGGTCTTTAACCTGAAAACGCTGCTCGGCCATTGTTACATAGTATAGTATATTATATGTATGTATGTAGATGGGTCACTTATGCGGCTTCCGTTTCGAGCTCTTGAGCTGCACGGCTTATTGGATTTGTGTCAGTCTTGAGTCAACGCTTGTGAGCAACGCATCCGTCTAACAATAGAAAACGGACAGTCAAACCGCTCAGGAGCAACGTGCAATGCTGGCCAAAGCTGTGGGCTATGGCTATTTTGTGGCCTATGTGCTGGCCTTAGTCAGTTGGTCTGGCCAAGCATATCCTGCCAATAGCTATCGAGATTTGGATATTTGCAATCATTGGAATGGCCGACGACACTTTCTAGAGCTGGGTGAACGTGGTGAGCTGCATGCTCGAAATGTTAGCACCACAGCATATCGTGTGAGTTCAATTGCAGGGATTTGGGTTTGTTTCTTTTTTCCTAACTTCCCAACCCTTAGAGCTCGCCACTGATACTTAAGAACGAGCTGAGTGCTGGGGATGTGTGGTATCAGTGCAATCTGGAGCTGGTCACCTGTGCCGAGTGTGTTATCCGTGTGACCTTTACCCATGCCAACTTCTCCAAGAGCTGCAGCAATACGGGCGGCAAATCCAATATGTGTCCCTGTGAGCATATACAGTTTTCGGAGCCACCCTATGATACGACCATATCGGGTCAGGAGTTTTGTGGCGATGGCAAAGTTTTTCGCAGCAAGACACGAACTTTGCAGCTGAAATTCTTTTACAGGGCAACCAATGCACATGTCTTTTCGCTACAATACTTCTCGGAGCGTAAGTCACTCCCTTAGGGAGATTTTTTTCGCTAAACTGTTTCTCTTCACAGGAAACGTTAAGATTGTCAGCGGTTCGCCCAAGCAATCCATCATTGGTAATGGCAATGTGAAGTACTTGCCACAAGTTATATCAACGCCTTATTTTCCCATGGCCTATCCAAGGGATTATGGCATTGAGCATATACTCACTTGCGAGGCGGACAATTGTCAGGTGCGTCTAGACTTTACGGACTTTCAGTTGGGTCTGGCGTCAACACTGGAGATCTTCGACTCGAATGGCCAGATGCTGGATTCCTATACCGGAGAACACTTCCGGCCACCCATTACTGTAAGCAGTGGCAAATCGTTGCTGCTGCAGTTTCGCGGCAATTCCGCATCGGGTGTCGGTTTCCGGGCCGAGGTCAGTTTTGTCTCCTCCAAGCAGTTAAAGGACGAACGACTGGTGCCATATACGGGTAAGTGGCATTGGTGGAGGAAGCACTTGTGGGTCTGCAATTGTCATATTGATTGGGGGTGGCTGTCGCTTGTTGTTATTGTATAAATTTCAATGTCATAGCAAGCATTTAAGTGGAAACTTGAGTAAGAAACAGGCGATTGTCTGCTTCTGGCATGGTCTAGTTCTGTAAGCGCAATCAATATTGTTGGGGTAGGTGGGATAAAGGGGGCTTATGTAGTGCCATAAGAGCGGACAGCTTAGTTAAAAAACATCAAACACTTTTGGGATATATATAACTAGTGCAATGCAATTAGGGAAACGGGGGAAAAGACCTTATGAACTGATAACATCCTCTTCACAGATTGCGGTGGCATGGTAACGGGACCTGGTGGTGCCATCACCATGATGAACATGATTGAGAATGCCACAGATGTGAGATTGTTTGACTGCATCTGGATTATAAAGCCCGGCAATAACTACATGATGATGAAGACTCACATATCGTTGCGCGTCGATGATTTTTATGGAATGGCAGCCAGATCGGAGCTAACAATTAGACAGGGCACCACTTCGGAGGCAACGGAGATTGAGAATGTGATGTGGCCGCATAATGGATTAAGCAAGGAGAATCATATTGCACCCATACTAACGGGTTACTATATACGTTTGCGAGGGGTCTTTGGCATGTCCTCCAAACTGGCCATTGTGTACAGCGTCTTCAACTACTTGAGTGAGTAATTCTCCCGAGAGAGGAAATCCTTGAACATTCATTTCCTTTGTAGATTGCTATATCGGTTCGGAGTTTTTGTGTGGAAACAATCATTGCATCTCCATAAGATTGCATTGCGATGGCTTTGATCATTGTGGCGATGGCAGTGATGAGCCCGATTCCTGTGAGGAGGATTGGGCCCATTTGCATCATGATCGTCGCTGGTATTCCCACAAGCCCAATTACTATTTTCCCAAGATTGATCAGTATCCGGATCTGAAGACAGCCACTGGCATCTTTATCATCAGCACCCTGGGCATCTTTGGTGTGCTCTCCGGCTGGATGGTGATCCTGTATCGCATGGGCGTCCGGGCGCGTCATCAACGCGAGCTCCAGAGCCACTTGCAGACCATCAGTGAGCTGCTGGATCGACAGGATGAGGACCGCACTCCCGACGAACCGCCCAGCTATGAGGCACCACCTGACTACGAGGAGGTCATCAAAGTGGGCATGCAACAGGAGCTGCGTGAGCCACGTCGCCAGCGCCGACAACGTCAGCGACAAAGGGAAAGGGAGCGGGAGCGAGAACGTGGTTGCAGTCGTGCGCCGAGCAACTCCACCATGCAATCGACGGTGCCATTGCATCGTAGCGGCAGCTTGGATCTGGAACAGCCCAGCACCTCGGCGGCAGCAATGACTCGAGCTGTGGCCTCCACAGATACCTCACAGGATGCGGCGTCACGCATGCTGATGGCTACAGCCATTTGTGGTAAGGTCACCTTGCTCCCAATCCTTATCCCCGCCCCCTGCACTTGCTAATTTACCCACAGAATCTCATTTGCAGGCGCTGCAAGCGCGTCTGGGTCGACAGCGGTCGGCGGCGGCGCCTCCGGCAGCACCATGGGGCTTCCGGCGTGCCCGTCAACGTTTTCCACTGGGCGTGAACTATCCACAGCCGTTAGAGCGACTCAGCCGACGACGCCAGGCAGCACGGCGGACGATTGCACCGACGCCTTTCGCGACAATTCACTCAATATATCACTCACTCTAGGACTGCCCAAGAGCGGCAGCAACACATCGGGCAGCCTGGTCAGCAACACACCAGCTCCCCTGCATAATCAGTCCCTGAGTCCCAGCAACTGCACCGAGCATACGTATCTGAAGCGTTCCTGGCTGGTGGTGCAACAGACGCCATATGGACAACGTTGTCGTGTGCAGCGATTGCGTCATACTTTCTCCTCACCAGAGGCTTTCAGTGCACATGAACTGCATCTGCCGTATCCGGATTTCCTTAGCTATGGCACCAATCTGCCGCATGAGCGCAGCAGCAGCAACTTTGGCTCTGAACTGTCGCGGGATCCCTCCAGCTACAGTGTGGGGAAACGTGCTCGACTTGCGGCCGCTGAGCAAAGTGAGTGTCCGACGCCAACTAATGATCTGGAGCGTTCTGTGGATACGTTACAGTCGCAGATGACGTTGTCCCAACAGGATTTGATAGCATGTCAAAGCGATAGCGAAGCGGAGCAACAGGTTTCCTGCTTTGGTGCTGTTTCCCAGCGTCCCAAAAGACGTCATGTGAGGAGTCGATCCGTTAGCAGTGCTCGAGCGGGCAATGGGTGTAAGAGACGCCTCAAACAACGTAGCTCCTCGGCGGATTTACTGCTCTATGCGACCATGCAAAGGGATACGGATGTGGAGACGAAAACAATGCAACGTTTGTTTTTTATCTGAGGTGAAGATGAGAATTGAAGGGATTATATCGGAACGATAGTATTATGCCTGGTGTGATGCTGTTCAGGAGCTGTTCTTTATACTTAATAATATTCCTAAGCTTAAATGAGTTGGGGAAATAATTTATTCCCAGTGACCTGTTATTTCCTATTAATATAAATATTCAATAAACTAATTGTTAACCATCGTAAATAAAAGTAAATACAAGTTACGTTTTTTGGTTGATATTTTATATATATATAGTATGTATATTGTATAAGTTTTAGCGTTTCTTTCAGTTTTGGGTTAATGCAGTGTATGCCAAACTGTATGCACAGGCAACTTACAGTTGGACAAGCCTAGGTGCGTTTAAGTGCAAAAAATAATGTTCACATCGAAACCAAGGAATGCACATTATACGAGTATGTATATGTGTTAAGACTACATTTTGTATATATATTTGTATATATAGACGAATACGATATATGTATGTGTATGTAATACCAAAGGCGTAGGACTGCCTGCTAGCCAGATCGGCCTACCATTCATAGATCTAATGTCTATGGCTGCGATTGCAGTTGCTGTTTAATATTCTCGGCAAGCAGCGATTTGCCCGTCTCCAGCGGCCCAACAATATTACGCAAGCTATCGATGCTGTTCCTTAGTTTGGTGGCCTGAAACTTGGTCGGCAACTTTGGGGAGCCGCCAACAGAAGCAAATGCAAATGTTTTGTACTCCTAGTAGATGGGATGGGAGAGAAAGACAGTATTTTGTTTTATGTATAAAGTTTTATTTGCAGCAGCAATAAATGGTCATTAATATCAATAAACAAAGACTAAAATCAAGTTAAACAGCAGGTAAGGTCAATATGTAGATATCATATAAATCAACTAAAATATAAGTAAGTATGTGTGTGTGTGTATGGGTGAATAAATTCTTTAAAAATGAATGTGTGTGTGGCGCATATAAATAGGCATGATTAAACAGTTGGAGTAAAGGCATATGGAAACATAATGGCAATGCAGGCTGCTAAATGTTGGTATTCAATACAACAATAATTTAAAGCCATTCGCAAACAAATCAATATAATAATACTCCAAACGAAAACTTAATAATAATCATAATAATATAAAGATAATATATGCTGGGGGAAAAACTTAAAACAAAAACTATTCAACGCTCCAGCGTTTGTCATGGGTTTTTAGATTGCTTCGACTTGGGATTGTGTTTTTTCGGATCAGGTTACCTGATTGGCGCTGGGGAACTCGCCTCGCTGACCGCTGCGGCTGGCGCCTGGCCCATATACGACTGGAATGTGGGACCGGGATGATCACCGCGATGTGAGCCACCACCGCCTCGTGTGGTGACCTTCTCCTGCAGCGAATTGAATGTCTTGGACAGCCACGGTTGCCAGCTGTTGCGATTGGTTTGCAGCTCACTGAGCGTATTGTTGAGCTGATGATTCAAATCCTGATTCTTGCACTCGGCCTCGACTTGTGCTAGCTTGGCCTGTGCCAGCTCCAGCTCCAGTTCGCGTATGCGCTGTGAGGCGGCATTGAGTGGATCTAATGGACCCAATGGCCCCTCATTGGCATTGCGCAGTGGATGAGAATGTCGCTTGGCGGTGCCTGGTTCCAGCTGCTCCTGTTTGGCATTATCGTTGCCCACATCAATGTGCTGCAAGCAGTGCGAACATTTGGAAACCGTGTGCTGCAAAAGAAGGGTAGAAGGTAAAGCAAAAATTCATAAAAGGTTAAAGTTCTCATCTCACCATAACCTTGCCCAACGTCTCGTTGAGCGTATTCATGTCCTGCTCCTGACGCTGTATAATCTGTTTGTATTCCTGTATGATGCCTGTGTGCTTCTTTTCCTTGTCGACGGCACGCTCATTGGCACTGGACAGCTGCTGCATCAGCGATTCAATCTCTGACTGCAGCTTACGTCGTTCCTCACCGAAACGATTCTCATAGATCTTTGCCTCCTTCTCCAGTCGCTCTCGGTGCTGCTTCTTAAGTAGAAACTCCTCCTCGTACTGCTTCAGCTTTTTAATCTTACGCTCACATGCCATTTTCATGACCTTGCGTGCCTGACTCGAGCTGCGACACTTCTTGGGCAGCGTTACCCTAAAATACTTGAGTATGCCCTCGAAATCGAGTTGACGCAAATCCGCCTCACAGATGGACAACAATGTTACTGCCACCTGAAAGAGTACAGGCAAGCCGTCCAGCAGGAATACATCCAATACATGGAATACAAAGCAGAGCGGAAAACGCGCCGTATAGAGTGTGAGGAACCACTGTGAGGCATACATGTGCGTCTCAATGCCACAGGCTGTGAAATGTTCATGCAGCCTTGGCAATTGATCTTTGATGAGACGCTCCAGCTGATAGAGGCGCAAGTATAAAACCTCAAAGCCAGCTTTGTAGAGATCACGCAATCCGTAGTCATACATCAGAGAAACGAGCACACAGAAGGCATCCTCCTCTGGCATCTATAGCAAGGAATATAAAAAAATCTCTCACAAAACCAAAATCCATTTTACTCACATGCAAAAGCAGGCTGGCTGCTATGAAACTGAGGCCCTGGCAATAGCCGACCTCGCTGTCATGGACGGCGTACGCTTTGGACACCTTGAACAAGGCGTCTTGACCAGAACCGCCACTCTCCTTGAAGCATTTGTGCGCTGGAAAGGTGCGATGTATATCCCTTTGGATGACTGTCTCGCATTTGGTTTCCTGATACATAAATATACAACTGTTAATCACCAGCAACAAAACTCATAACCACAAGATTAATTACTCACTTTGGTGATAAGAACCTTGTACATGTCATTCATTTCCACCTTGCGCTCCACATTGGCCAACTTTTGCCAGATCTTTTCGCGCAGCGCCTCTGGCACGCCCAGACGCACTAAGGCGGCTAGATTCTTGGGCCGCTTCTCACTATCCCATTCGCGCAGAATGGGATCCCATTCGTCGAGTGTGTCCTGCGAGCAATCCTTGGATACTTCACCGGTGCCACTAAGCAACGGCTCATCGCCATCGCTGCTATAATCTGTGGGGCAATCATCCTCAATGGAGGCTATGGACGAGCTGCGCACTATTCGCGACAAATTATTCATGCCCATCTTCAGAAGCGACGAGGAGCCTTGCTGTGCGCTTGGCGGCTCAATGATCTCCTCAGAGGGATCAATGCTGTTCACCTTCCAGTTAAGTTCATCGGTGCGCTTGAGATGCAAATAGAAGCGCAATGTCATCGGTCGCTTCGATATAAAGTGATCCATGATGCGCATTTCGCTGGCCGATTGTATTGATACCGGTGTTTCGATGACAAAACGCACGGGTTCCTGTATGCCACGCATAACAATATCGACGGCAACAGTGAGATTGGTTTTGGATGTTTCCAGATTGAGTTGTTCGAATGCTTTCTCCTGTGACTTCCACTCTGCCCGTATGGCGTATGCACTCAAGCAGGCGCTAACCGAATCCGGCTCAATGCCAGCTGCGCCCTGAATGGGCACATAGCCCATGTTAAGCATATCAATGAGATGCATATCTTTCTGCACAACAAGCTTGCCGGGTGCAACGAGGACGCCAAAGCAGCGTTCAATATACAGCGGTTGAAGCACATTCGATGCTGTCTGCTTAACGGTGATGCACACTTCTTTGTCCGTATTGGCACGCAACTTAAAGCAGCCACGATCGCGTGGCACAGCTGCATACGAATTCTTGGCCACCTTTTCGCGTATCTCCAGCGAGACAATAAACTCATAGCCAGCTGTGTTCAGCGGATTACCGCTCACATCTGATGTCACCGAGTTGACCATATCGACGGCTGATGTAAGACTGCAGCTCATGCTGGGCGCATAAGTTTGAAAAGCCTTCTGGAAACAGGCTGCAAACGAAACGCATTTAAATATATGATTCAATCTGCGATTGGTAATCCAGGCACACAAGCACACACTCACCGCTCACTTGATTCACCGCCTCGGGTATATGGCAACGGAATACATGGCATTGGAATAGTGCATCTCCATGCAGCCACGTGAACGCAAAGCATCCATTCTCACTGGTATCAACCGGACCACGATAGTACAATATAATGCTCGATATTTCATATGTGGCAATAATCGTGTTACTCTCTGCATCGTGTAAACTGTAAAAATAAACAAATTAAGCAAAATGCCGATAAAGATATATACTATATACTATGTTTAGCAACTTAGCAAGCATTTTACTATTCATAATATATCTCCATACAATCATGAGTCACAACAAAGCACGCCATTCCCAGTTGCTAAACATAACTAATATATTTCTAAATACTTACACCACCAGACCATCGGAACAGTTGGGTATGCTGACGGTTATCTTGAGGCCCACCGACTTGGAGCCACTGTTGAGTTCGTTCATGATGCGATACACATCTATTTCAGATTTGGGTGCATTGATATTGGCTGCACCCAAATAGGTAACACCCGCAAATATAGTGCAGCCCTGATCGATCTCTGAAACTAACATGAACAAGGCTTAGATAGGTTGTAGGAGTTTAAAATTGTATGGCACTTACCCTCCTCATCGGTGGTATCGCATTTATCCGGTTTCATTGCATCCTGTTTCTCCTCAATACACGCTGGACTGGCATCGATACAATCATAGAATACAGATTGACCCACACGATTGTGCTCCGAGTTTGAGGCATCCTCCGACTCATCGCCAACTTTATTGGGCGAAAATAGGTTGCACTTGAAGCGCATCTCAGTATCGCCAGCGGCTTCCGTTTGTGTTTTGCGACCAGCTAATGGCAAAGTCAATGATTTCTGCTGCTGCTGTTGTTGTTGCTGTTGTGATCGCAGTTGTTGCTGCTGACGCGTCTTATCGCCGACAGCTGCAAATGTTAATTGACAATTACAATAACGTACTCTATTGAATATATCATATTCGATATATTTTTTCTTTTTCTTAGAATTGCTGTAAGTTCAATTTGTATGTTTTGTTTGTTTATTATTGTGTGTTGCCATGACAGCGATTGGTATTCTATATGTGTCAAGCAGATATGCAATACTCGCTTCGATAAGATTGCGCACTATGCTTACTTAAGGGGGCTTTAAACAGGCGCATGCTGGCCAAATTATGGAGCAACGCAATGTCTGTGTGTGTACAGCTGGTGCCTGCTAAACAACAACTGACTGCGCACATTGAATTCCATTGCTCAGTAGTCGTTAATTTGCGTACTTACCGACATTGGCTGCTTGGGCGCTGCGTTCCAGCTCCAAGTCGCGCAGTGCATCTGTCATTTCATGTTGGATGTCGCTCAGATTGCGATTGTGCGCCATGTCCAAGGTGGGCGAACGATCTCCACCAGCGCCGTCTGGTGAGAGCGAAAGTGCACTCAGCGATTCGGAGACTTTTGCGACAACAGTGGATGCAGGCGGCGGTGGAGCCACCTGTTCCAATGGTGTTGCCACATTGCTATCGGTGACAATCTCGTATTCGCCACTGGTAGTTATCGAGGACTCTGAGGATTTCGTGCTCAGGTTATCATCCATTATGCAGTGGGTGTACCTGTGTGTGTGTGTATGTATGTGCGCGTAGTTCTTCAAGGTTGTTTTTTTTTTGTCTTTAATCCGAGCTGTACGCGTATATCAGCAGCAACGAATTTTTGTTATTGTTATTGTTGTTTATTTTCACGTCGCTTACGAAATGCGCATTTTCGTGCATTTGAACAAAAGCGAATTTCTATTTTTGTTTAATTTCAATTAGGAGAGTTCTTTTTAATTTTCATTGCACCTACACTCCATTGTTTGGCTTTTGCCTTAAATCGATGACGAATCGGAACGTTTCTGTTGGGGGTCGGTTTGGGGGGCGTCAATTGCACTGCATATGTATTTGTGTGCGTGTGTGTTGTGTTTGCTTGACACAAAAACTACAGTTTGTAGGGTGGCGCTAATGTCGTCGTTGTCGTCGTATTTGGGGTCAATAGTTTGCCTCTTTTTCTTTACGGTACTATGTATAGATTTTTGTTTACATATTTTTCCCGTGTTGGTAAGCGTACGCACGGATAAGTGTTGGTTGACAATGCAAAAATAATGCAACAATCTTAAAGTCCACACGAAACTATTTTAAATGTTTTGAATTTTTAAGTACAATTTCGATGCGGCTTTACCAAAAAAAATTACATAAGATTAAAATACGGAATTTTAGCATTATTATTTCGTAGAAAGAAAAACACAGTAAACAAATGTAGTTGAAATCGTAGGAATTTTAAAGATGAGCTCAAAGTTACAGCTGAGTATTTTTATACCCGTTGATCAACAGGATAAAAATTTCCCCTCTCACAATCCACACACCTGGTATCCATAAAAACAAATTACCCAGCACTGTGTGACACGACTGCGATACTTTTGTAGCTCTGATTACTATCGATAAAGGCGATAGTATTACCGCGCTGTCTGACAAAAAAACGTGCGCGTGCTGCATTTCGTTTGTAATATATTTTTAATTTTTGCCTAATCTTCAGTCTTGTCAGACAAAATTGTAAACTGCAGCGAGATGTGGCCGCGTTTTGGCATCAAAATTGGTAATAGCACACTGTGCATCGCTTACGTAAGATCCGATGGCAAGGCTGAAGTCATTGCCAACAAGCAGGGTGATCGCGTCTCCCAAGCGTGTTTGCTGTGGGACGGTGACTCGGAAACGGAATGCGGCCTGACGGCTAAACAAAAGATGGCCACACGACCCAAACAGGCGGTGGCGCACAGTTTTCAGCTGCTGCAACCAGACTCAGAACTAACTGAGGATAAACTGACGAGTGCACTGAAGGAGGTGCCATGTGAATATGACAAGGAGGCTTTTGTTTTTCGAATGGAGCACACAATGCCCGCCGATCGTGAGGATCAAGATGATATAGTTGTAACGAAAGAGATGAGCGCATTTGAAGTGACCGTGCAGCTGTTGCGAGCCGAACTCGAGCTGGCCCGGCAATATCACACGGATAGCGACCATTCGCCCATTGCTGTGCTCTCCATACCCAGCTATTATCCAACGGAATCAGTAACGTTACTCTCGGATGCTGCAAAGGACGCTGGCTTTCAGGTGGCACAAGTCATTGCCGAACCCACAGCTGCCGTTCTCTGCTATAAAATTGCCGAGGACCAGCTGGAACAATCAACGCCGCGTCAGCATGTACTGACCATCAAGTGTGGCGGTCTATACAGTGACTTTGTTCTGTATGCCGTCGAAAATGGCTACCTGATTGAGCTTGCCAAATTTGGTCCGTTCTCGATTGGTGGCAAGCAGTTCACTGAGGCTCTGGTGCAGTTCATCTGTGAGGAGTTCAAGCGCAAGTACAAATTGGATCCGCACGAGTCACGTCGTTCGCTGGCCAAAATCCGCACTGCTGCCGCCAATTGCAAGCATACCCTGACGACGATGCCCTCCACGCAGCTCTACATTGATTCCCTAATGGATGGCGTCGATTTCAATGCCCAAATGTCGCGGGCACGTTTTGAGAGCCTCATACAGCCGGTGATCAATGGGCTTATACAGCAGCTAAGTGAATGCGTGGAGCGTGCACAGAAGGAACATCCGGAGCTTAAGTGTATTGATCATATTGTGCTGCTGGGCGCCACGATGCAAATACCAAAGCTTCAATCCGCACTTGCGGCACGCTATCCGGATGCCAAGCTGCACAACAGCCACTCTGCGGATGAGGTAGTTGCCATTGGCTGTGCCCGACAGGCAGTCTTCCTGCTGGATCCGTTGCACTCGCAGCTGCATAAGGCCGATGAGTGTGTGCTCGTCGAGGATGATCTGTTCATTTGGCATGGCAACGATGAGTCCAATGCCAAACTGGTGCTCAGCAAAGGCAGCATATTGCCAGCCAAGATCAAAGTCTCGCTGCCCCAGTCGGGTGAGGGCGATGCCACCGATGCGTCAGCCTCCTTTAAACTGCGCACGGGTCAAAGCGAGATTCTGGCGCAATTGCCGGATACGACGCCCACTATTGACGATGGCCTGTTCCAACTCGAGGTGGAGGTGGACTGGAAGGAAAAGGATGGTAACATTGTGCCTCTGGTGCGACTACGTTGTATGTGAATTCACACATTTAGTCTATTTATTGTTGGTAGCCTAATACTTATCGTAAACGAGTATCTAATTAATTCAGAAGCTTCAATCAATTCTACAGAGCTTGAAATTTTTGTCTATAGCAACAAATTGTAATTAATGCTCATTAAAGATCGTACACAAAATTAAAAAGTTCGAAAACCAAATTTTTGTTTTTATATTTGACGACTTAAAGTATAATATAAAAGAGAGTTTTAAAAATCCATAGATTTAGTTTGAAAGTTGCGTTCGAGTTTACGCAGAAACTCCTCAAATACCACAACACCCTTGAACATGCTGGTCTTCTTGTAGTCCTTAATGCGACTCTTGTCCTCGGGCGCATCCATATAGCTTTTCGTTTTGTCATCATAGGCATTAATCTCCTGCAGCAGGTGGGAAATGGTTGGCACTGTCATCGGATCAAACTTGCCCACAGCGCTGGCACTAAAGGGTATGCAAATCTTGCCCGTAGCCGGATGTATGCAGAAGGGTGCCTTAAGCAAGTGATTAAAGCCCTTGGTGACATTGATGTCCAAACGTGGATAGAGCAGACACAGCTGCACCTCCTCCACAATGTGCTTGAGCTTGCGACTCCAAGCATTTGCAGCGCTGGTGCGCATCGAGTTAGCATAGCGCACAAAACTCTCCCAGATCTGCTTGGAATGGGTGCCATCTTCGTGTGTCTTTCTCAGATAGGCCTCCAAATCGTTGCGTGCACCCTCGTCGCTGACCATTTGCAGCAGCTTATTAACGCCCTTGGGTGTGCCAAACATATTCTGATCCTCCAGCACAATCTCCTCAAACATGGGCTCCACAATCTTCAGGGCACGTCGCAGACTATGATGCGTTCGATCGCCCATCTGGACGCGTGCCGCATTATTCGTATAGGTCAATATGTTCAGGTACTCGGCGACTGCGGCGCGAGCACGTGCATCCAAATGTCGGGCCGTATGATCGCAGACCCAGCAATGGATACCACGTCGCCCCGAGAATATCCACAGCATGTGCTCAAAGTCAAAGTCCTCACGCAATGCGGCATCCAGCACGCGACAAGCTAGTACCATAAATTTCCAGCACTTGGCACACATCTCTGCACCAGAGCAGCAATTACGTATATCATCATAATCCGTTGCATCGATATCAAAGACCAATTCACGTTGCACGGGTGTCAAACCGCCGGCCACAGTACGAAAGTTCTTCGGTCTGGTGTGCAAAACAGCGCCAATATCAATTTTGTATGGATTACGCGAGCAGATCTCCTTCTCCAGCTCTGCCTGGGTCTCAAAGCACAAATAACGTATGTAGATATCATCGTGCAATGTGAACGAAATCTCACGATTCACAAATATATTATCCTCAGCTGCGGATGGAAGATGTTTAATGTTTATATTTATAGTTGAATGTGTTGCTTACTTACAGTGACCATAGTTAAGCCAACGATAGAAGGGTTCGTGTGGAAAGAGGCGTCTGTAGTAAACAGGCAACATGTCCGGCAGTATGTTGGCATCATAGACGGGTGCTTTTGCCTGTGGCTGAGATTCTTGCTCTGCACTTTGTTCTGGCATTGTGTGTTTCTCTATAAACCTAAAAAAAAATATTTTCAAAATTAAAATGATAAAAAATAATTGTGTGTTCTGTTTTGTAAGTAACGCAAAAATTTAGTTTATTTTATTGTATTTTGTTTAAATATTAACTATATACTCTTACCAACAACCATTGATTGTCTTCTGCAAGACTTACGACCCTATCATTAATAACTTTATTATCTGTTTTGAGATGCCTTGGCTTAAAAGCTATTATTGAAAACAACTCTTCTTTTTTTTGTCGAAACCTTACTGCTATATTTTTTATATTTTTTTCTTGTTTTTGTTTGTTTCTTTTTTAAAGAGAAATACACGTTTTGAGCTTAAAATATTTAGATATTTTTTAACGACATGCAGTTAAAAAGTACGTTTGCTAATCAATTGTCAATTGTAATGTTTGGAGGCGAAGTAACACAATGGAATAATAATATATGTATGTATATGTATATGAACCGCAGAAAATTAATGGTCAGTGAGTGGTCTGTTAAATTTGCTTAGTAGCTATATAGAAATATATATTACTATAGATACTTGTAAAGTAACTACTAATCAATTAAGTCTAGGTTAGATCTTGTGTTTTTTTGTGTTTTTGGTTGCTTAATATTAGAATTTTTCAAGCGTCACAGAGCCCACGGGACCACAATCACACAGACATTTAGAAACACAAACACACATACAATATTTAGGCTACAGTGAGGCGAATGTCCTGCATTTTGTGCTGCTGCCAGGAGTGCGCAGGCTGTCTTGGCGGTGCGGTATTATATAGAGTCACAGATGCAATGTGATGATTGGGCATCACTTCAAATATTAGATCCTGATAGCCATAGCAAAAGGTCGAGCCAAAGGGATTCGCTGTGTTTGTGGAGCTGGCGCGATGCAGCACAACAGGACGCTCCGAGGCGGCCAGCGAGCCGCTTATCTCATCCCATTTTGTGTAGGCAGAAACGTTGACATGATCATGTTTGTTCTCACTCTCGCCAGGCTGATGATGATCGATTTCCAGTTGAAACTGGAACTCACAGCGATGATACATGTTGAAATTGAAATGGCCCGGATAATTTGTGTGCAGTATGAACTTCTTGCAGGTCTGTGTGCGAGCATCGAACAATACGTCGATGCCCAGCGTAAAATAGTTAAAGAATATATCACTTCGTTTGCTCTGCACTTGGCGATTAACGCTCGAGCTGTGTATCTTCATTTTGTCCTCACTTTTGAAGAAAATGCGATTGGGAGCGCCCAGATTGGTGGCGACATCCTCGCAACTATCACCGAAGAGTAGCTCGCGCGAGAAGCATTGACGTCTTGGCTCCAGGGCGCGGCCCGAACCCTCTGTATAGAGTTTGAGCTTGAGGCCCTTAGTGTGGCCATATATAGTGCGCAGCACTGTGGCCGACTCGAGATACATTTGACGGTGATAACAGGCCAGCGGCAGTGGTGGTGGACGATTCTCGGCCACATTGCTGCCCGCATAGAGAGACATCTTGGATACCACAGGCGATTTGCCATCGAGAAAGACCAGAGAGCCCAAGCCATGAGCATAGCCAGAGTGCA
Source organism: Scaptomyza pallida (assembly GCA_018152965.1). Lineage (NCBI taxonomy): Eukaryota > Metazoa > Arthropoda > Insecta > Diptera > Drosophilidae > Scaptomyza > Scaptomyza pallida. The sequence goes on from JAECXP010000107.1 coordinate 5,345,621, forward strand.
GTTTGCTGTCTACAGGAAAATAGAAGCTCAATCCTCGAAAGTGTAGAGCGAAAAGCTGTTTGGCAGCATCATAGACACCCGGATGGGTGGCGCCAAATGAATGCTCGATCTGTTCAATGCTGGGCAGTACTTCGGGTGAATTGAAATAGACGGCGCAGTATTTCAGCTTCACCAGCTTCATGTTGAACACTTCAATGGTTTTCAGGCGCTGCACAACCGGATCAAAGATCAAACGGAGTCCATCCTGCGGCAGATTAATAATGATGTCCACACCCAGTGGATTCGTGTCCGAGTAGAGCACCTGTACACCCTTTATGATGCCCACCTGGGATTGTATGATCGCTATCGCTTGCGAGAAGTGCATGCCAAGCACAAATTCCCAGCCTTCGCAGCCAAGCGAGATTTCAGGCACTATTTCCAGGTCGAGCATTATTCTGTTGCAGACAATACCATAAAAATATATTGTAGTTGCAGTTTTGTTTGGTTTTGTATATTATTTTTTTAATTTCTGCCACCTTACTGACCTTGATATGTGAAATCAGCTGCGACCCACGAAAATATGCGCAATTTCGTGTTGTTTTTGTTATTCTTTTGCTTGTTATTTGTTCAAGTCCGTTTTGTTTCTTCTCTTTCCCCTGTTTGTTATCTGTTTGTGTTGTTGCTGCAGTCGTTGCTTCTGCTTTTTATTTTCGTTTAATTTTACACGTTCAAGTGATTAATTGCGTAAAATTAAAATTGTTGGCGATTTGCTTTTTATCTATACTGTTAGGCGTATTGCTTAAGTATATTTTAGTTTTCTAATACACACTGCGAACAAAGGCAAAAAAAATAGGCAAATGCGCAGCAGAAATACAAATGTAATGTAATAACAAAGTTTTGGTGCTGCCAGATCAGGCAAACAGCTGATTTAGCAAAACGTACAAATTATTTTCAAATCTATTTTAAAACTTAGTTTGTGTTTAGAATTAGTTATAATGTTGTTCACTTTTGCACACAGTTCAAAAGATATGTGCACAATAACATTAAATAGCTTATGTGAGTAAGGCTGACTGCGGGTGGCAACGCTCACTTAGAACGCAACAGCTGGGACAGGCAGCTGCGCCCTAACTTTTGGCGCGCTTTTTTTTTTAGGTGTTTGCACTTACCTATGGTATTTAAATGGAATGCTTTTGTTGTGCTTACACTTTGGAGTTTATTATTTCACTCAGGGCTTTCTATTTATACACTTTGTGGTATTAATACTAAGCAGTAATATTGTTTATAAATATGTTCACCGCCTGTAGATTCACGCACCGCGTTCACTGTATTTATAAATGTGACCAAATAATGTTCATCCTAAAATACCAAACTATACAATATCCAGCCCGCCAATAAAAACAGTTATATCCATTCCTTTTTACTTTTATGTGTTAAATTACTTTAAAGTTAAAGCCTAGTGTATAAAATCACGTCACATTTATCAAACACTTTGTACACCCTGCTCTGCACAGCCAGCTCCACACTTAACGCAACAGAAGTTGGAGTCCGTCAGCAAATTAGCGCTTAAACAGTAATAACAATAAATGTGTCCACAACCCATATGGTGCGGCAGCGTGGGACGCTCACCACAATAAGTGCAAGTTGTATTTGTTGTCATTTGGGCGGAAACAAGTTCTCGATGGACACTTCCGCGTCGTACAGAGCTAAGAGCATCTGTGCCAAAGAAGCCCGTCTTTAGCAGCCGGTTGATCTTGCGGAAGTTAATTATTGGCAACAAGAGACCCAGAATTTCCTGTAATTTAAAAAGCCATTTATACTTTTTCATAACAAAAAATCAAGTCACTGTTGCCTTACCATAAAACCGCCCCAAAGCAATTCGCGTGTGAGGTACTTGTAGCCAATGTCGCGTCTCTGATTGTTGCGCAAACTAATGTAGTCCAAGCCAAGCAAAAAATCAATCAGTGTTGGTTTTCTTCCAGTCTTTAAAAACCTAAAATAGTTGAGCACATTTAAAACAAGGGCACTGTTCTCCGTCCACGTTATTGCCTGACTGAACCACTCAACGCGACGTGATAAACGTCGCTCCTCCCAACTCTTGACATAGCCGGGCAGCACAGTGAGTGCAAAGTGTAGTGCCAAACGGGAAACAGTTAGTTTCTCCGCATCGTAGGCTAAAACCAATAATTGCTGGCCAAAAGTCGAACAACGCTTGCCCACGGATCCAAACCAAATGGCCGACTGTATGAGCAGGTCTAGTTCAGGTTGAATTTTGATGAACAGCACGGGCTAAAGTTGAGATAAGTTATTAGGTCATTCATTCAGTTATCTTCGTTGGGCTTAGCTACCGATATTGCTTGTAAATTTTCCAGCAGATTGTCGCGTATCATGCGTGCTATGTCCTTGTTGAGGTAGATGGCATCTATCTAAAGTCAGTATTAGTTACAAATTCTTATTGTTGTTTAATAAAGCTTTATACCTGATTAACTCGCGGCACATATTTATTTTTGGCCAACATTTCTGTTTACTTCACATTTGTCTGTTGTACTCTGCCCTTGTGTTATCATTATGTTTATTTAATTTAATCAGTGTGTACACACTTTAAATTTTTAAAGAACTCTGTTACTTAACATCTAAGTAACATTATTACTCCACACGGCTGTTAAAGTGCTGTACACGTAACAGTATTTTAAACAATGTCCCCAAGTTAATTATGAAGAATTTAATTTCAAAAACTATTTTCCCACAATTGGTGGTTTTATGATCAATTGGATTTTAGTTAAATTGCTTAATATTATAGCAATAGTCTTTTAATAATTAATTTTTACACAAGCTGCCAACGATTTATTAAATTTTATTTCTTTATTTTGCTTTTTTGAAAAAAAAACCATTTAGGAAGCAATTTGCAGCTTATGTAATTTTGATGAAAACAAATACACAACTTGTTTTGAGGCGGAAAATATTTGTGAGCATTTCTTGTAATCACTTTTTATTGCTTGGACGTCACATAAACCAGTTGAACATGTCACAGATATAGACATAAATCCATTAAAATGGCCAAAAGTGCAAGTTCAATGCTTGTTTGAGGAAACAGTTAAGATATATGAATAAATGATGTTATTTTTTTGGTTTTATAAAAAGTACATAATTCACATTTTTATTTTCATCAACAATTTACAATTCATTCGTTGTTGTTCTCTGTAAACAAAACTTTAAAACATATTATGATATATGAAATTATATAGTTGGTAGATTGATAAATTCGTCTGAGTGAATGAACTAGCCTTAGAAGAATGAATGAATGATATAGTGACTAAGAAAACAGTTGAGGAATAAAAACAAATTAAATAGAGTAGAATAGTTTAAGTGGAAGTTATTTGCTATCACAGAAATAAAATATACGATATAAAAAACGATATAATGAGTATTATGAAAACGCATGCATTGGAAGTGCATGGATTTGTTTGTCAGTGTCCTAATTACGAGATATGAAGCTGATTACATTTACATGGATCGATCGTAGTGTACAATATGTATGTGTGTATGTGATTCTTTTCGTTTGATGATGAAGCATTAATTTGGCTAATTCTAGTGCACATTTTTAAACAATAGTTATGGTCTCTCTCTATTTGTTGTGTTGGAATTTACCGCTTAGTAGTGATGCTCATGATGATCGTGATGATCATGGATCTCCTCATGGTGATGCACTGGCGCCGTCTTGTGAACGACAGCATTGAAGCCATTGTGCTTGTCGGCAGTGTAGTCAACAGTACGAATGGAACCATCTGGCTCCACCAGAGAGTATTGGCCCTTAACGGTATCGCCATCACGTGTCTCATGCTGCGACTTGACATCGCCAGTGTGGAAATCGTTGACGCCATACTTGAAGGCATATTTGGGAGGAGCCTTTTAACGGAAGAATACATTATCAAAAAGTTACTTTTAACTCTACTTTGCCCTTAACTTACATAGTAATCAACATGTTCATCCTCGTGATGATGCTGCTCCACCTCGTAGTGGGGATGCTCATGTCCATGCTCCTCGCCTAGAGAAATGCGCTCAATCTGATGCTGATGCTCATGGCCATAGTCGTGTATTGGCTCGTGTTCATGGTGAGCCAAATGCTCATAGCCACCATGCTCGTAGTAATGATGGTCCACTGGATAGGCCAAGCTCAGGCACAAAGCCGACGCAAAAATCAGATACTGCAATTGCATAATTGAGTGGCGGTTTTAGCTAATTGTTTGTTAACATGACTTGTTGAGGTCTCGCAATTAGCTTAAGTTCAACAACAACTGTGCGGAAAAACCAGCCAACAACTTGCTCTCAACAATCATTTTTTTCTTTTTTTTTTATACTTTTAATGAAGTGCTGTTTGTCTGTGGTTTATATATTTTTTTTTGGTTTATGGCTTATCTTTTTTTAATGATTTGTGGCTTAAATTGTTAGATTAACTTTAAACGTGGTCAGCTCTGTTTTTTTTTTTTTTTTTTGCCAATTTGCTTTAAAGTTTCTCTGTGGTCAAGATATAATTGCAATTTTAGATAAAGTTGTATTAAGTATAATAATCTTGTAAGTGATTGATTAATAATGAAATAACTATTAGCCGTTAGGTTGCTAGGCGATATACGTGATTTAATTTTAATAAATAGTTGTGGATAAAGGAAAAAAAGACGCTTAAAAATCTTGATTAGGATAGGAAATGTTTGGAATGTTGACTTTAAGTGTTTCGATAATGCTTTAAAGGCATAAAGATAAGTAAAATTTGTGCTTTTGTGTCCTTTAAAATCAGTTAATCTTAGTAAGGAGGGTGAAAATTAAACAGAAGTTTATAAAGAAATAATATTCAGTTACAACTTTGAGCATAACATCTCAAAGATCTCAAGTATAAATATTTAAAAAACATAAGAAACTTTTTCACAGATGATTTTCTGTATATGAAACGAAATTTAGTTCTTTCACAGCACTTTAAGATGTTCTTCAATATTTTTAATATTCCGAACTGTATTCCAGTCATTACAGCACTATAAACACTTTTGGTTTAGTTGATATCCGTTGATATCCTTTAATACTTTAAGCACTTGAATTTATTGTTCACACTATTTGTTGCACGTTTGTTGTATCCTTGTTGATTTGTATCCTTCTTAGCTGTTTTGCTCACCTTAAAGGCCATTTTAATGTGTATTTTTTGAATTAAATTGTTGGATGATTTGCTTTGTTTTTTTGAGGGGTTTTCAAACGACGTTCCACGAGCTGCACGCAACGGGATTCCACAACTGAATAATGTGGTTGCAACGAACCACGGCCGCTTTTATATAGTTAGGAAGAAAGTCAGCCGACACAAAAGCCAACGTCTCAGTCGCCAACGTTGCAGTCGACGTCAGCGTCAGTGAGCGTTTGCTGCAGCTGCAGCCAGAGATCGGTATGAATGTAAAAAGAGTTCAGTTAGTGACTGTTGTTAATGTGCGGCTAGTAACGGTTATTGTTAGGATACTATTTTGCCCTGTGTGTGTAGGTGTTTTACATTGTCTGATGACGCATTCGTTGCTGCCTGGGGATTGCAAATTTTAATCAACGTTTGACGTTAAGTTTGTTTATAGGTTTGTGACATTGTTGTTTGCCTACATAAGATTACCCCTCACAATTTTGCAGCATTTGACCTAAATTTAGCATGATTTTTAATATTATGTCTGCTGCTGCTGCTGGGCAACTTTTGATCTTCTATCGTTTACTTTTAAAGCGCTAATCGTAAATTGTAAATTGAACAATAAAAAATAAAAAACCATAGCTGAGCGCACTATAAACCAACTTTTGTAATATTTAAGTGCGGCTATTGCTGTTGCTGCTGGAGGCCTTTTTTGTTTTTTGTTTTTTAGCTCGATGCTCATTAGCTGCACGTCGTTTAGATTGTACTTCGAGTCAAAGTTAAGTGCAACAGTAACAGCAACAACAGCACCATTGAGAAATTTACCAATTATTTTGCGTCAATTTTCAATTGAACGATTTTTTCAGAGCGCCCCTTACGTAGGAATGTATCTCCAAGCTGCATACTCTTGGCTAATTAGGCAACGGAGCGTATACTTCATGCGATTTGGTCTAGCCCAGAAGTAATGTGTCTTCGATTTCTAAATGTCTTACATTACACAAAAACTATTTTGGCTTTGTGTCTACAGCTTAAACTTGATGGCTTTGGTCAACTGAAGGTCTTTTTTGGGTTTGCTGTAATGGAATGTAATGAGGTGTAGCTAAAGTAGCCTTCAAACTAACAGATTTGAATTGTAAAGAACCAAGAAATCATGATAAAAAGATTTTTAGAGGATATCCATAGTCAGAAAAATCTATGGGATCTATAACGAGTCTTTCTTTTATAATGGATCAGCTTTTCCTCAAATCTTTCCTCATACAATATGCCTTTGCAATATTCCAAATCTTGCTGATGTCTTAAGCAAACATTCCAGCTTGTTTGAGTTTGTTAACCAATCTTTAAAGTACATCGTCATCGTTTGCCGTCTTCCACTTTTCATAGCCTCAATTCTGAAGTTCGAACTGAGTTTACCCGCAGGTTGATGTACGTTTAAATGCTGTAGCTACATATTTTAATTGCTAAATTTCAAGTCGACAACATTTGACAACGTTGCAAAGCATGACAAGCCAAACAAGCGAAAATCAAAACAAACGAAGAAAATACTTGGTTTTTTTGTCTTTGATGATTACCAATCCGCAAATCTTAAATTTAAAAACCATTTGCACGTACCACCAGAAATATGGCAAATCAAATAAATGCTTAATTATGGTCGACATGGGGGACTCTATCCACATATATTTCTTTCAATTGGTGTGTGTCTGTGTGTAGCGTTGGCGTTGCTGCAGGTGGAAAATATAACGCAAGTCAACATGCGAAGCTACAAAGCTGAAGTTGGAGCTGTAAGCTGGAATAACATACCAAAAAGCCAACGTCTCTTTTTTTTACGTTTCGAGATGTTTTGCAATTTGGCGAAGCGACGCAAATTGAACGCAATGTTGATACAATTTTCCAGTGCCCGGTCTCAGTGTAGCTTTTTATTTTCATTTCGTGCCAAATGCAGCACTTCAACAAACACGCAACAACATAGACACGACGACGGGACGTATACTCTATAAAAGAAATAGTCTTCATTCAAGGATGAGCAAAAGGATGCATTGATGGACTGTTCTTGAACCTAAATTTTAAACCTAAGTCCATATTTTAAACATCTTATTTCACCTAAAAACTTAGCTTACCTTCCAATTTCGTTCATCTCCCAATCAAAATACACCTGTTTCAAGCTTTAGTGAATGTATCCTTGCCACTCTACATTTAGTAAGCATAACAATAACAACAAATTTTTTCTTTAGTTGATTTTTATTTGAGCGTGTGTGTATTTGTGTTTGTTGTTATTGTTGTTTGGTTAACTGCTGTCTATATGCAAAAAGTTGTCGTCATCGTTGCAATCGGTGCGCACATATTTTCATTTTGTTTGCTCATTGAAGCCTCGTTTGTTGCACGCTGTTATTGTTATTGTTGCAGTTGCACCTCCAGCTGTTATTGTGTTTGCGAGCAGGTGTTAATTTTTAGTTCGATTCTTGTTTGTAGCCAAAAGTTTTAGTTTTAGTTTTGAGTTTATAGTTTATGGTGTTAGCCACTCAATCAAATTGCGCTCACGAAAAGTGAAAAGTCATAAAAAAAGCGAGACGACGCAACTTGCAATTTTCAGTTAAACTGTGGGCATGTATGAGGTGCAGCAAGCAGTAGCAGCAACAAGAGGCAGCAACAGGCAGCAGCAGCTGTTGCTCTGGTGGCAGTGCCCGGCAATTACCTAGTAACTCATATTTACTGTTGGACATTTAGTACATGCATTAAGTGCGGCTGCTGTGCATGTGCAACATGCTTTGTGTGTTGCAGTTGCAACTTGCAGTTGGCTGATTGTCTGGCATTTGACTGCCACAGTAACAGGCAGGCAGCAACTGGTAACAACAAACTTTTGTCTCATTGTCTCATATTTATTTGGACTCTTGGCCTCCTAACGAGCCCGCCACAGACGCGTGCATCTTTCCAAAGTTGTCGTGGGAATCGTTTGCTGTTGTTGTTGCTGTTGCTGTAATGCTTATCCTTTTATGCAGCAAGCTTGCGCAACTTGCAACATCAGCAGCGAGGTATTGTTGTTGCTGCCGCTGCCGCTTGCACGTAATTGAAAATCACATTTTGAGGTGCTTTAGCGAAAGCCTTTAGGCCATGGCATAATTTTATTGACTGCAATTCATATTCATTTATTTAAAGTCAAAACCCAACAGCAATTGTTATTAATTTTCTTCTCCTTTCTCTGCACACTCCACACGCATTCCAAATGAGTTTGCATCTTCGTTTTCATCTTCGTTTTCATCCATGTAAAAAAAAAGAGCAATGAGCGCATTGAACTAAAACGACGTTTAAGCAACAATGTTGCCAGCTTAAAAGTGCGTAGCAACATGGCCAACAGCATGTTGACAATGTGTCGCGACTAATGGGGCGTGTGAGTAATGATACTCAGTTGAGGATATCAAAGAGATGGAGTGGAGAGAGACAGTGGTTGTGCGTGTTGCGGAAACTGTTAAAGCCAGAAACTGTTAAAGAGATGAAAAGCTAGAAATATCCAAGTAAGAGTTTTTAGGCAACATTTCCTGAGAGAACATACAATTTTCTTAAGATTATAAGTAAGTATTCGCGTTCTTTACTTTACACGCTCAAGAAGATAGACTAAAAGAAGTGAATACTTTCAAAAATCTTTTAAGCTTTGACGTTTTCAAGTTGGATCTGATATTTTTCTTGCAAAATTTATTTCATCGTTAGCTGCATAATATACGTAATGTGTTAGACTTACAAAGCGTAATGTTTGGCTTTAATTTGATGCGGTAGCTGCTTTGGATTTGATAGGAATTTGAATTCAGTTGTCTTTGGGTTGCTCTCACAAGTTGTCATCGCTGTCGTCGTCGTGTTTCAGCTTTGACATAATAAATAGCTGCAGAAAATTAATTAAATGCAAATTGCCAAATCACATAATCATATCATATGGCAGCTATAAGTCTAAGACACACACACATAGACTCAGGTACTCAACGTCATGTGTTGCAAGACACGGAAAACTTGCAACCGACGACTTCAGCTGCAGTCTGAGGCTCTCTCGCTCAGCGGCAGATCTTTCTTTCACCACTCGCAAGACAATTTCCAAGGGGCAATTTTCAATTGAAATTAAGTCAGAGTGGCAAGTTGTGGTCTAATTATGTGAACGCAAATCAAAACACACAATTTACGCGGCAAAACAACGCCAAACATTTAAATTCGTTTTGGAGGCGAGTGCAGTTGTTGTTTGTGTGCTTTTTTCACACATTTCACTTGAGGAAACTGCTGAAGAGTCGTTGCTAACTCGTTGCTTATGACCATTTCCTTGGCTCATACTCTGTAATGCTGTGTTTGTCTCATTAATTAGTCAATTGGCTATTGGAATGATATCTATGGATAGACACTTGACTTCCTACAACGAAATGCGCTTAAAAGTTGAACGTTGAAGTAGGTTAAATACTTTTACCTTATTTCGCCAGGCTGGCAGTTTGGCTAATTGCCGTCATTTTTGGCAGCTGCATGTTGAATGTTTCATTTCGGGTTTGGTTTTTCTTATATTTTGTTTTGTTGTTGGTTTTTCTCTCTTCATTTGTTTTGTTTGTTTTGGTTTTTCCTGTTGTCTGGCAACCCCCAGCGTTTGACAATTAACAACTTTTCAAGCGCGCTGCAACCGGATGTTATGAAATTGACCAGTTTAAGCTGGCCCCGTCCTGGCCATATCAAGATTATAAAATTGGTAAATTTATGCAACCGGTGCATGTGGCGGTGTGTGTGATAAACTGGCTTGGCCACCTCCTCTAATCAAGTTGTCAGCTGTCGTCCGACATATTTCGCGCACATAAATTTGGCCAAAAGAAACGATTAATAATGGTCACGTTGCAGGCCGCGTGCAGGGACAAAATGCGTTCAATGTTAAGTTGAAGTGCACCATCAGCAGCCAACTGCACCACCTTAACGAATGCCATACTGTGCCCACTGTGCGTATACGTAATGCGTTACGCTACGTAAAAGACTTTCACACACACAGTCGTTGCCCAGACGCTGGGCTTATTTTGCAACTGATTTAATAATAATGCGATAGAAGAAAAAGTTATTACCTCAGCGGCCTGCCTGCAATTAGTTAATGACCAAATATGTATGCCAAATAATGCAGCAGGCAAGAAAAAAAGCATCGAAATGAAATGAAATGAACGTAGCAACTATTTAATTAACATACAATAAAACAACACTTGAATGCATATGAAAGTTGGCAGCAATGCAACTGGCAGCACACAGTCATGCCGCGTTCCACTTGTGTCATGCCTCATGCCAATCATTCCATCTATTCGCTCCTTCAAATTGAGTGCAACCGCCTCCCCTAAGGTGGCCAAATATGTAACTCAATTTAGTTATGGACGTAGACAGTTTAATTGCTTGGCAATTGAGACTGCTGCAAACTGAGAGGGAAGAGAGGAGAGAGAGAGAAAGAGAGAAAGCAAAGAGAGAGTGAAAGAGAGAATAAAATAGAGAATGAGAGAAAGAAGAAGAGAAGTAGAGAGAAAAAAAAGGAGAAAAATTAGAAAAAAACATTCTCAAATTCGATTTGGGAGTCGGACCAAACTTTTGATTGCCATAACTTCGTCAAAGCTATCCCGATTTTCAGATGCAATACCTGAAAAGTCTTTTAATTAAGCCCAAGATTAAAGCTGCATTTAAATATGGAATCGTGATTTTTACTCCATTTCCATGCCAAAATCTTGTGGAAAAAATCGGTTTAGGAAATCGGACAAAACTTTCGATTGGCATAACTTCATCAAATACAACCCGATTTTCGAGTGTAATACCCTTAAACTTTGGGTTTGGGCTCTCGAATAATACTGCATTTGAATCTAGACACGCGATTTTTTATCGATTTTCATTCAAAAATTTGTGGTAAAAAAAATGAAATGGAAGTAAAACAATACTTACAATTGCCATAACTTTGTCAAATACAACCCGATTTTCGAAAGTAATACCTTAAAAGCTTTGGTTTGAGCTCGAAAATAAAACTTCATTTAAATCTCGAAACACGATTTTTACCCGATTTTCATACCAAAAATTTGTGGCAAAATATGCGTGTTGGAAGAAATTTTCCATTGCCGTAACTATTTTAAAATTCATTCAATTTTCAAGTGCTATATCTTTAAAGTTTTAGCTTAAGCTCTTAAATAATTCTGCACATAAATCTAGAAACGTGATTTTAGCTCGATTGTCATCCCAATAAATTGAGGCAAAAAATACTTTAATAAGTTTTAAGCATTTTTAATAATAGTCTTTTACTTTGTATTTGAAATCTTTACCATTAATCATTTATTGGAACGATTGTAAATACAAACAATTTATAAATCATTTCTCCGAACAGAAACAGACAATAAAAGTGAATGCACGAAACACAACCGACTAATAGCCGCTCAAAACAAAAAACTACTTTAAAAAACCCAATCATAAAAATGTAAAATGTATAAAATATATATACATATATCGAATACATGTTGAGCTATTGTTGCACAATCCAATAGATAACGGTCAGGTGTGGCGTGGCAGCGTGCGTGATCTAAATTAATGCTGCAACGGAATGGAATAAAACAATAAATAATTAGAGCTTAAATATGCATGAGGCAGTGCAACAAAGAAGAAACACCAAAATGCAATACAATTTCCTTCCGTTTTGTTTTTGACGCACGCATTTTGAACATTTATGGATCATTGATGCACGCTGCTGTTGGCTTCCTCATCATGTATTTTGTGCAAATTGTATTGAGTTTCACCAACTCAACTCATTTGTCGCCCAAGCTTTTCACATTTTATGACTTGGCGTTTAACCCACAAATTGTTTTTGAAGCCGCCTTTGATCGTTTAATTTCGATAAGGCCGAAGAAAAGAGCATAACCATAGCGATTAGCGATATAAAACTTGCTCCAATTTGCGCCTTGGCAACAACCCGGAAGATATGCGAAATATGCAGTGCACACAGTCTATGTAGTCGAGTGTAAATTGCCATGCTATTGTACAGCATTGTAATTGTTTGTTTTTGTTGGCTTATGCGCCTAGCCGCTTTTATTCCAAATTCTTCTTGTTGAACTACTTATGCAAATGCAAATTAAAATTGCTTATGACTGGTGTTGAGCGCGCGCTCACAAAGAGTGTGTTTTTAGAAAAAAAAAGTGAAAGATGTTGCCGGCTCACTCTTACCTAATACTAATATTAGACGCTGAAAAAGGGGGGGCGTGTCGGCATGGCTGGTGGTTACAGTGGTTACAGTGTGGGGCCCGGCATCGAATTTTCAAGCATTTACTTCACTCAAATTTGGTAAATGCTCAAGGAATTCACGACGATTGGCTTGAATGATTCGCTGGTACCAGTTGGTCTCGTTTGTGTTGGCTGCGATCAATGGTTTGGGTGGTGGCAGCATTGTAGTGGTGCTTGCAACTGCCACTTGTGGCGCCTTCTCATCGTTATTGGACTTGGCTTTGCTATAGTTTTCAGTCATTGCTGCCGCTGTGGTTGTGGTTGTTGTTGCTGTCGTTGTTGTTATGTGAAGTTCTTCTGCTGGCAACTCAAATGGCACCAGGGGCAAATCGTGTGGTAAGAAATCTTTGAAACGTTTCAAAAGCCAAACTGCCATTGGACTGTGTTTTTAGCGGTGTCTTGCCATTGACTATGTCCAGCACCGCTGGCTGCAACACATCCTGTGCCACATTGATGTGAAACAAATCCAAGCCATGCTGCTCCTTCAGCTGATCTGCCACATCATGTTGCACTTGATCAACGCTCACATTCAGATGACTCTTGGCATCCCAGCTTACATTCTGAGCTGGTTCCATCTGATGCACATCCTTTAGTAACTCGGGTAGCTGTTGTGGCCAAATGGGCTCGATTGGTTGATCCCCTGGAGAGTAGCTCTGAGAATGCGCCAAGTAAGCACCATTCTCATCGGTTTTGTAGCGTGTCACTTGCACAAGCCCATCGGGACGCACATAACCAAAGCTGCCCGCAATGCTGCCATTTACAAAGCGTCTTTCATCCCGAAACTGCACATTGCCCGTTTGTGCATCGTCCACTTCATAGCCAAAGGCATAGGTATTGGGACCTGTAACACGATAAATGTTGGTTATTGTACTCTTTATTACATAAACTTGGCCTACCATACGGCTGATGCAAAAAATAGCTGCTTGTTTTACTAGGCTCGCTGCGGTTAGCAACTGATGTCTTCGAGTATGCAGCACTTTCGCTTTCAGGCAATGCTTTGGCCAACGTAGCGTATACTTTTGTGATCACGAGAAACAGCAGCAACTGAAACAGACAGTACACAATATTGCAGAATTTTAGGCTAAGAAACTTCAGTAAAGTTTATTTTGATTTACAAAAAGCAACAAGTCTTTAAAGCTTCAACTTATTTGAAAGCTGTTTGTGGTTGATGTTTATGATATGATTTTACTTAAGTAGAGGTATTGCAGGTGAATCCCCGCCAAAAAGTCAATCGGGTTACATACCAGGTCAAACTTAAACCAGATTTTAAGTAACAACAAGCAGATGATGTTTGAAATAAATGCAAACAACCAGCTTTTATTCTTAAAGTAGTAACTTCTAAGAAGGAAATTAAACTTAAGAATAAATCCTGATCAAATTCAAGCAGAACATTCCTTTAAAATATAGATAACATTCTTAAAAAACAAGCAATAACGTGTTTCATTAAAAAAAGCAAATTTCTATGGATATCTACGCACTTACAACCAGCCACAATCGAATTATTTTTGACAAAGTATCCATGCTGAATTTTAATGAGACGCAAAATCACGTCAGTTGCTACGTTATGAATATTCTTTCTATTCGTATTTCCGGCGACTTGTGAGCACTTTCAGCAGCAAAATAGAACTGAAGACAGTCGAAACATAATTGAGAGTCAAGAGCTCGAAGCCCTAATTAGAAGTACAATGTTAGCGTGCTAAATAATTGATAGCAAACTCATTCAAATTAATTTGCAACAAAGTTGAGCTGAAGCACATGTAAAATTTTATCGGTTTGTTAATCAGCTTGACCCCTGAAGGTGTTTAAGTAAATATGTTCTTGGCTATTTTTTTTTTTTAATTGATTTTTATTCATTTTTTTGTAGTTTTCTATTAATACATTTTTAAAATTCGATAATATGGTTTATGTTTAATATATTTATTTTATTTTTTTTTGCATTTCGCTTGCTGTTTGTTGTGTTTGTCGTGTTTTGCTTTCGTTATAAGAATTTATACAAAAATATATATATTACTCATTAAACATTGAGCGTGAGAGACATGTGAGAGTTCTTTTGTTTTTCTACAGAGACAACAATGATTGTTATGTTTTTTTTTTTGTGATTTTTCTTTTTAACATTTATATACATATATATTGATATTATAATTAAGCGGCATAATTGTTTATAAATATACAATACACACAAATTGTGAAGAATACTAAATGCAAAAATGAAACTAGATACAAAAGTGTCAGACTGAGAGTGAATGTTGTGAGATAATAGACAGTTTCAGTTGAACATTTGAGTGTAATAGATAGATTGATAGTTAAAAACAGAGAGAGTGAGATAGTGAGTGAGCATGAGAAAGAGAGTCAGTTGAGTGAGTGAGACAGTGAGTGGGTGAAAAGTTCTTGATAATAAGTATAAATTAAGACGTAGCTTAAACCGTTTTCCTTTCTTTCTCTTGCGCTCCAAAGTAAGCTGTTTGCCCAAATGCCTGTCAAACTGTGCTACAACCGAAAATGGCACAAAATGCTTCCTTTTGCTTAAATATTAAACAATGTTGACGAAGCTTGCACGCCCCCATACTCGTTGGGCGTGTCAGTTCTTAGCAGTTGCTCACAGTTTTGGGCTCAAAGGCATCCAATAGTCGAGTGTAGTTAGAGATAGAGAGTTGCATAAATATATATTACAAAAGTTGAGCAACGGAAATGTGAAAATGTTAAAGTAATGAGATGGACAAAGACTGTACAGTAGATTGTACATGTGATTGTTGGATCGAAAGTTCTTTGCTGGATGCCTTTGCGTTGAGCAAACGATTTCTTCTAACCTTGGAATGTTTTGTGGTTTAACGGTTTGTGGTTGAAAAAGATTGACACATAATATGAAACGTTGATTAAAAAAATATACAAAATATACATATCTAAAAAAACATTGCCTCGTTTCCTATTGTGTGTTTCAGTGTACGCTTAATAGATATCATTATTATCGTTCACACCGTGGTCATTGTCATCATCAAACTATGATCAAGATCAAGTCATTGCTTTTGTTTTATATTTTATGTTTTGTTTTGTTTGTTTGTTTTCGTATTTCCTTCGTCCATGCCATGCCAGATCAGCCGGGTGCCGGGCAACTCCTAATGTTGCCCGTTTTCTACTAAAACTTCTTAGCTACATTTTACTTACTTACGAAAAAATTTACATGATTTTTGTTTGTTTGTTTGTTGTTTCAATGGATCGGTTTTATCTGCCTGTTGTGTTCCTATATATTGCTTGTGATTGTGGTTTTGTGGATGATTGTTTGATTCGTTTGAGAGAGCACCTTTCTTGACTCGGCCTCTACTCAGCTTTGTGCTTAATAGTGGTGCAGAAGTGGGCCATGTGACAGCACGGGAGCGTGCACAACTGGCGCATGATGGATGATCTTGGGTGCGGTCTTGTGGACGACGGCATTGAAACCATGATGATCATCGGCAGTGTAGTCAACGGTACGCACTGAACCATCGGGCTCGACCAGCGAGTATTGGCCTGCGTAATGGAAAAGATGAAAATAAGTTAGACTGTTTGTTTAAAAACAAGTTTGTTGTCTAAGTCTTTTGTTTTAGTTTGTAATATAACAGGTGTTTATCATTTGCGATTAGTTGCCAATATGGTATCTACTTTATATATGCTAAATCAGTTTCTTTTTTAAGTCTTTTAGGTATGATAAGTTTTCTGCTTAAGTCATTTTTTTTTTTTTTTTTCACTGTGATTCCTTTCCCTTCAACTTACCCTTCACAACATCACCATCACGCTCCTCAGCCTGAGACTTGATGTCACCGGTATGGGGATCCTTGATGCCATAGTTGAATGAGTATTTGGGATAGGCCACCGGCTCTGCATGCACAGCATGCACAGCATGAACGGGCGCATGATGCACCTGCAACAGCGATGGATAGTGGCCCAGTTCAATGGGCACAGCCTGAACGGCAGCGAACAGCAGAGCGATGGCAACAAAGTACTGTATGTATGTGTGGTATATATAAAGAAGAGGCAGAAAATGAGTCCTTGTTTGTTTTATGTTTTTTTTTTATTTTTTTTTTGTGGTGCGCAGCATTTTATTTATTGCGATATGGCGTACCTTCATGTTTCTATTGAGCACAGACGATGACGACGACGCACGACGCGAATAGGATTCGAAGGATTCGTTTCAAAATAGAACTGTAACTAAACAATTGGCACTACTGTGAGTTTGTTAACGGCAAACTAAGACGCTTTAGAGGACCGTTTATAGCACGAAATCGTAAGCTGAACTGATGTCTGCAACGATGACCAAAAGTATTTATATACGCGCAGACGATGCCAAAGCAAAGCCAACAGCAGCAGCAGCAGCAACAACGACGACAACGCTGCCGCCGACGACGAATCGACTTCGAATCGAGTTGCAGCTGCAGCAAGCGAAGAGATGATGAAGGGTGGGAGGCGGTGCAGGTGGTAAGGAGACGAAGACATAGAGAGACCACGCATGTGCCGGCTTAGATCTGTTTGCTGCTGTTGCAGTTGCAGTTGCAGTTAGAGTTGTTGCTGTTGCTGCTGATGCTGGGTGCGGCAATATGTTTTTTGTTTCTTGGTCTGTTAAAGTTAAGAAGGCGTTGCTAGCATTTTTGTTGACTTGGTTTTTTCGGCAGTTGTGTGTGTGTAACTGTTAAGGACAGATAACGCTGCAATTGAAAGTGACACTTTGCATGCGACTTTTTGTGGTTGCATGTTGTTGTTGCTGTTGTTTTAGTCGTAAGCTGTTTATTTACTGATCGGCTTGCGGTAATTACGACGCAGGCTTTGAATAGCCGCAACCACAAAAAACCAGAGACTATGGTCTATGCCAATATTATTACCATATCTGTAGCAATCAACGGGCGGCGTTATAATTACCGCAGAGGTAGAGTAACAACAACAAAATGCATGCCACAATTCGTTGCATGACAATTTTTGATTTTCGCATAAAGAACTTTCATGTGTGTTCAGGTTTTTGAGGAATTTTTCGTTTTTTTTTTGTTATTTTTCTTTACGCATATCAAACGCTGCTCGTTTTTCAATCAACTTTTTGTTGTGGCACATGGCAATTTAAATTGTTGCCTAGAAAAAGCCATAAAAATAGTTTTCTGGCTTAGCTAATATATATGCTAATTTTCTTGTCTGTATAATATTATTTTTCATGATTAAAATAATAACAGATACCTAAATAAACTTGTTTTTATTCTTCTACAGAGTATCTTTTGGCCTTTCATTCACTACCACAACGGCCTAAACTGTTTTAATTAAAACACCGTTTGGCCTTAATTAGGTGCAAGTATTATAATAAATTACATTTATTACCCAACTAAATAGCTGTTACCATAACTGTGATATAGCTGCATTTAGTTGTATTAAGTTACTGCATCAATCACTTAGCCGTCGCTCCAGACAGGCAGGCAGACACAAACACTTACCAAATAGATCTTGCCCAATTCATGCCCACATGGGGCGTACAATTTTCTATGCCCAAGTTGTCAGATTTGGACACGTAGACATTAAATTTACTTGGCAACGCCCACACATTGCGGCAAGCGGCGACCAAGCAGCTATGTTCTTGCATGACATATCAGAAAATTATTATTATAATCTTGTAGTCACAAAAGAGCACACAAGTGGCCAAACATAGACAAACAAAGACAAACAAACAAACAGACGGACGGACAAACACATGTGCAGCAACGATGGGAAAAAACCTCGAAAACAAAAGGTGCAAAAAAGTACAAAATAAACTGCACTAAAACATACTAAAAGATCATTTGTGGTCCGTAACGAAAAACAGAATCGACTTACATAAAATGACTTTAAAGGCGACACATTTACAAGGCACACAAAGAAAAAATGCAAACATTTGCCACAGAAAACGACAACAACATCAACAACAATGCTGGCATGTTGCAGGCTCGAGGTTGGCAAACAAGTTGGCCACGTCACGATCGCGATCGCACTTTGGCCGATTTGAGTAGGAGTTAGCCAGAAGGTGGTGGAGAGGGCGGTAGTGGTTCGTTGAGCCTTTGCCTTAGCCGTTTAGTTGGTTAGTTGGTCAGTATTTTTGTCTTTGTTCAATGATTGCGCAACAGCAAAAATGCGCCACAGTTTGAGAGTCACACACAGCTATATATTTTTTGTGAGGGCGACATCGTTGCAATTGCGTTAATTGCTTCAGTTGTTGCTTTGAGTTGCAGTCACCTGCATATCGATTGTCGACGCATGTCACAAATATGCAACCACACCATGCATCAAGTTGCAATCGCAAATTGCAATCATTGCCTCAATCGTCAACAAATCACAATCTGCAATAAGTAGAACACACATTTCCCTCTCTTAATCTTGATTTATGTGCTACATGCAAATATTTGGACAATGGGTTTATAGTTTTTTTGTGCTGGCGGTTCTCTTGAACATTTAAACGCACTTTGCTTTGATTTTAATGACTTGTCTGTTATGCATTGACATTGATTTATGCTAACACACACACACACATATATGGTCAACTTTAGAAAGGCAATCAAAGTTGTGTGCCTTAATGTAACTTAAGCTTAAACTAAATTCATTTTTCAATTGTTTCACTACGCTGCGTATGCGTAATGCGTTGATTTCCGGCAATGCAAACAATTGCAGCTTCTGCTTTGCATTACACTGCTTCCTATTTGTACGTTTCCTATGGGAAGCTCGTATAGATTTCATTTCCCATCATGTAATAGAAACCTCGTTTATAACACATACGCAACGTTGACTTATCTAACTGCTTGAAACCCTTTTGTATACGTAATATTTTTGCTTATTAAAATCCCATTTGCCCAATGCTGGCATAATGTGTTTTCTTGACTTTTTCATTGCATCGGTGTCTAATTAAAACATTTTCGTTGGCATTCTTGCACGTTTGGCCAAACGCATGGTGTCCAGTTTTGGAGCCTGGCCTGTCATTCTAAGCGGCACGCCATAAATCTTCACCAAGTTGCAGCAATTGCAACTGCATCTGGCTCTGGGGATGCCATTAGTGAGAGATGCTGTTGCTGTTGTTGTTGAGATGGCGATAGAGATAGAGTATCTGAAAACAAAGTATTAGGCGCTTGTCAATTAGGCACACGAAGCCCAGCCAAATGCCAAAGAGCTGCCAACCCAATTGTGTCGCCAACTCAATTGTAAGATTACTAACTGCATTTGGTCACGCTGACAACCAACTAACCCCCGCTTCAACCCACTCCATCGCCTTCTATACCCTGTGGCGCCTCTAAGTTCGGTCCGTTTGGTAAGTTTAGTGCCATTTCGGCATCATTACCGCATCGCCTCAGAGCCCAAACTCGTTTGATCCCATTTCGATTTGCCATTTTGCTTAGATTTTTTCCTCTCTTTCCACACTCTTCCCGCTCTCGTTTTTGCTATTTTTTTTTCTTTCGCACATTTAATGCGATTGTGCGCATTTGCGCGTATGAATTAAGCGAGTGACGAAATGGACTGTCAGTCTGACCAGTCTGCCCCAAAGTGGAGCAGCAGCCAGTAACCGATTTCAGTTTCATTTACTTTGTGTGTGTGTGCCACTTTGCAACAAAGTCGATAGCCAGGCTGCCTGGCTGAGGCAATTGCCAATTGCTTCGCCTGATTGATTCCGATCGAAACGCAATGCTAAAACGCACACGCTTCGACGACGACAACGTTGTAGTTGGATTACGCAAAAAGCATTCCCAGCACAAAAAAACACCACAAAATCAATACACAAATATTTCAATTAGCTTTTGCTTAAGATTTTTTTATTGTTCATTTGGAGCTTATATAAAAAGCATACTTTATGTACTCGCATTTCGTATTATTGAACGCCTTAAATACAAGTTTATTACAGCGAGTTTTGTTAATAAAGCACTTAAGTGGTGGAAAAAAGGCTTTTAAAAATGTTTGGTTTACTTTGGTTTATCACAAGTAATACTTCTTTTAGAAAATAGGAAATCAATAGAATCTACCTAATACTCTTCACTCTCCTCATCGTCGTTTTGATTATGCTCTTTGGCATCCTCGTAGCCCTCTTCGCTGCTGCCCTCGTATTCCTCATGATCACCACCGCCCTCATAATCCTCACCCTCGCCGTCTTCCCCGCCATCACCTTCCTTATGATCCTCATGCACTTTGTAGTGACTCTTGGCCTTTTTGGGAGAAAGTTTCGCATCATCATAATCGTCATACTCCTTCTCCTGTTCAGCAGCATCGTCATGCTCGCTCTGATCTTCCCCATCGGCATTGTGACCCACTTCATTGGCCTCGTCATGCTGCACTTGTTGTGCCACATTGGCCGGACTATCATCGCTGCTGCCATGGCCATGAAGTCTGGCAACGCCATTCGTGATCACCTCGGCCTGAAAACCATTGGCGTCATCAGCTGTGTATTTGACCACGCGCAGGGTGCCATCAGGATCGACTACGCTGCGTATTGTGTTGACGCACGTTAATGAATAATGTGTTGTTGTTGTGTTGACAGCGGCACCACTGCACCACTGCACTACAGCACCACTCACCTGTAGACGCCGCGCACCTCGTCGCCGTTGCGCGTCTCTTTGCGATTTTGTAGCACGCGCGATTGTCCATCTTCGATGCCATAAGCAAAGCTGTATTCGGGCCGTGCCACATAATCGGAGTGCGTGCCACCGCCATAGCCGCCATCGGGCACAGTGACCAATCGCTCGGGCCCCACCACCGGCCCCTCAAAACGAGTGTACGAATAACCAACCGCTGAGCATCGCTGTACCATGGCGCACAAGATCGACAGAGTGAGCAGCAGCAAAAGATGCCACTCAACGCGTGCCACTTTGAACGTAACGCGGAAGCACAAACAACAAGTAGCAAATTTTGTTGTTGCTCGTGTTGTTGTTGGTGTCTTCTTCATTTTTGTTGATTGAATTACGAATCCAATTAGATATCTATTTGTTGTTGTTAGTTTGGCGCCTCAACAGCGCTTTAGCTTTGAGCTGACTTTAATCCTCGAAAGCGTTTCGCGTTTTTCTTTCTTTCTCTCTTCTGTTGCATTTGCCGGAATACTAAGCGTGAAATGTTGCACTTGTCAGTTATTTATATATTCCCCGGGCCAAGCTGCAGAAATAAAGGTTTCACCACAAACAATCATTTTGCATATTTCCGCACAAATTATAC
The DNA here is from genome assembly GCA_018152965.1 of Scaptomyza pallida. NCBI lineage: Eukaryota > Metazoa > Arthropoda > Insecta > Diptera > Drosophilidae > Scaptomyza > Scaptomyza pallida. The sequence continues at coordinate 5,367,144 of JAECXP010000107.1, forward strand.
GCATCAATGGACACCGCAATCCGAGTGGTACTGTCCAAGAGCGCCAGCGATGCGGTCACCTGATGCCCACAATGCTCGTTGTTAACTTGGCTTTATTTGCTTGATTTTATGGCCAACTTAATTGCACACTTCCCAAATGCAACAGTTATGCAGTGTCAAAATACTTATAAAGTGATTAATTAATTAGAAATAAAAACTGATTTTTGACAAAATATTTGACAAAAAATAAAATGTATATAAAATGTCATTCGAGCAAAACTCAAAATTATTTTAAGGTATCGAAAAATGATTACAAATACAAAATGTTGTAAGACAATCAATTCCGTTCCCTTAAATATTTTCTAAAAAAAGTTTAATACATGGAAAAAACTTTTCCAACATTTCAGAAAGTTACAAAACCTTTTTTTTCCTTTTTTTATAACTTATATAATATTTGTTTATTTCTAATGACGTCTTAACAGCAATTTACTTTTAGTACCAACTAAAATTAAGCAATCGTCATAAAAGTGCAACTATTAAGTCACTATTAAATGCTCACTTGTTTGCTCATTATAATTAAATGTCTTATTGACCAATTTATGCAGCCTCATCTTGGGCAAACCTGTACACATACACACACACACACACACACCTACACACTTGCAGCTTGCAACTCGCCACCCGCTCATCAAATTTGCTTAGAGAAAAACATGAAAATCGCTTTAAGTGCGTTCAGCTGATTAGCCACCAAACCAAGCTGCAAGCGATGCTTATAATGCCTGCTTACAGATCGAACACAATTTGAAGGCATGATAAAAACGAAAAAACTCAGAAAACGCAGCTGCAATTTTTGGTGGTTTTGTTGTAGCTTTGACCTTTTTTGTGTGAGGGTTCCGCCAAAGAGAAATATGGCTATTATTTTGACTACTTCTAATTTATAAGCGATGGCAGCATTGTTGTTTCTGTTGCTGTTGCAGTTGCAGTTGTGGCATGAAAAATGCATATATCATTGGCTTTTGATACTTGGCAGCAGTTTGTTTTGGGCTTTTAAGCGCGCGCACAGTAGCCCAAGCTAGACGGAGACGGAGACAGACCGACGGGCAACGGCATCGTGGGAAAACTTGTTGTTGCCTCTTGCTGCTGCACACTGCTTGTTGCTGCTTTGGCCAGCCGAGGCGCTTAATTACCCATTACACAAATGCCGCAGTGGCAGCATCAAGAATCGCAATTCGGGGGGAGAAACTAATAAACGCCATTTCGCACTCGTAATTAAGACACACGGCAAGGCAGACAAGTCAGGCTAGACTTAGTTCGTTGCCTAAGTCTTTCGTTTTGCCCTTTGGCGTAGCGCACGCAACCGAATGTGCCAAATGTGCCATTGCATTATGACTTACGTTGTGCTGTTTTCGTTGATCCATGTCGCAATGCAAATCGTTGTCATTGCTTTTTGTTGTTGTTGTTGCTGGAATGAGGGACGACAACAAACATTGCAATCAAAGTCTATTAAAAGCAAAACTAAGCCACATGCCAAAAAATCATGTTGCTGACCAAACAAACACTCAGACAGACTGCCAGAAAATGCCTAAATAGTCAACAGACAGGATGCGAGAAGAGGGGAGTGGAAGAGGGGGGCGCGTGATCTGCTCACTGATTTCTTTCTTGCAATAAATTGCATATAATGCTCAGAGCCATGCTGTGCTCTGTTTCTATTTTTGCGATTATGTAAGCCTATCCATCGTTCCAGTCTCACTCACAACAACAGCTCCACAGTTGTTGTCCAGTTTTCTGTTCAGTTCCCTCATCTCGATGTGGTCTCTACTTTTTCTTCACCATGAATAGCCAGCGGCGGCTCGGCTGCTCTCGTTTGTCTAGCTTTGATTTCGTTTTCATTGCGCGTCTGGTCAGCTTCAGTGATTGCAACAGCTGAAAGCAACAACCAGAGACCAGCACACATACATGGTTGTAATGAAAATGAAATGCGAGTGCAAGTAAAAGTGGTTCCATTAACGACTTGTTTTGTTTGTTATGTGTTCTTAAAAGTTTAAAATGTGTTCAGAAAACTTTGCTTCTTTTACCATCGAGGTCATTTGCATCTAGATAAGTTCTACACCCAAAACTAAATCAAATTGTCTGTCATAAATCATAATAAAGTAAACTTTCAAAGTCCATTAATTTCGTATTTAAATAAATAGTCGAATTTCCAAGCTCAAATCACAAACTTAAATTGCATGCATAGCGTAACGTATGAACAACTGAATGTCATATCGGTTGCATGGTGCATGGTGCAACATGCGTAACTCATGTCACATTGCATTGCGTGACCATGCTTCATATCGATATCATTGCTGTCGGCCAAACTGTCAGCTGGCCAGAAGCATTTTGGCCAACCGTGTTACAATGTGCGAAAACAAATGCGCGTTTTTGATACTTGACAATGCACACACCAAGAACGAGCACACAACAAAATGCGTGTCACACACATATATTTTGAGGCAATGTGGCACTCACTATCAAGTGCACCTACACACACACACACACATCTGGTGTCGAGGTGCCAATTAAAGTAACACAAAACGTACCAAAATATCGAGCCAAAAAAATCGTTTCATTTGGATTCGATTCTTATGCACCTTTGACATGCAACGTTGAACGGGCGGCGACTCCAAATGCTGCACGCTATATCGGCACAGTTTACACGAAACAACAACAACAGCCAAAGGCAGCTTACGAAATTTGTCGTCTGACAAAAAGTGCTGCAAATGTTATAAATTAAATTTACAATTTTGGTGCTCATTAAATGTTGAGCAGATCGGCAACAAAATGTTTGTTGTCGCAATTGTTTCTTGTTGCTGTTGCTGTTGTTGTTGCTGTATTTTGACCAAAATTAGAACATCGCTTTGGGAAATCGCCAAAATGCCTTTTAATTGTTGTCAACTTCGGGTCGGTTTTTTCGCTTTCAGCTTTGTGATTCGGCCGTTAAAATTTTCTCGCGATTGTCACAAATTGAATAATGTCTCAATTGAAACAACGACAACAACCAGCGGCAACAACAAGCCACAAAGTCAACATTGTTTGCAGTTGTTTGCCCCCAGTTCACAGTTAGCCGCTTTAAGTCGCTCGCACTAATTACGTGCTAAAACAAAAATAAATAAAAGTCATGTAGGCTAGTTTTTTTTCCTTTTATCTGCGCTATTGTATAAGACATGTGTGTGCTTATACATATATAGTCTTTTTTTATATGCATATATCCTGCCAGCTGTTCAAAGCTTAGCGCTTTATAAAGTGAAAGGCAAACATGCAAACGCCCACTTTAAATGTGAACCCAATATATTTAGTTATATAGTATATATATATAGTATATATAGCTCAATAAAACTCGATTTTTATATAATTGCAAAGTATTTTCGTTGACTAATTTGCCTGGTAGCCAAAACGAATGACTTCGTCTAGCGCAACGAACTTGCTGCCGAAACCCCTCCCCCCAAACTAAGTTAGTAAAGCAAACTTAAACTAAACTAAACCAACTCCACGAACCGGTAGCCATTTGGTGAGCCTGTCTGCCTCTGGCTATCTGACAATCGCACCACTGACCAACATTTGCCACAAACAGCAGCAGCAGCAAAAACAAAAACAACAACCGGCTGCAAGCTCAAAGATCGATACGAATATGGGTCAGTATATGTATGTATGTACGTCGTGCACGTAGACATCGGATTATCTATGCAACAAATGCAATTTTAATTGCCAATCATCAATGGGCATAAAAATAAGCTACCGGTTGTATAAGTAGTCTAAGTGCAAGCTGATCAAAAAAATGCTTTTAAGTCGCTTATGTTAATCCTGTGGTGTTTATTTAACTCGTGATTTGAAAGTTAACACTTGGATTTATGCTTTTGTTTTGATAGATATTTAAATAGCAGGTGTTATATATACTTTGGCATTATATTTTAATAGCTAAAAAAAAGATGGTGTAAGGATTATAAAAACTTAATGTGCATTGAAGTATCTATCAGTTAGTTAGAGCAGCTAACCGCGGCTTCACCCAGAACAACTTTGCCCCAGAAATGTCTTCAATTATCTAAGAATCTCAAAGTGCTGCACCTTTGACAAAATGCAAAACACATATGCGTAACAAACACGCCCACAACTGTTGTACGCCCACATTAAACGCCACAAACACTTGAAATGTTCAATAACTTAATTAAGCGTAAATTGAGGTTAAATTTAAATGCAAATTGTCAGCGTTTATGAATTGAATTAGTTGCCACGATATCAATTGAGATAAATAAATGAATTAAATAACTAAACGATAGCCAAACTGATTTTTAAACGAGCAACAATTAACAGGTTTACTTTGTAAGTATATGTTGGTACAATACCGTTATAACGAAGAACAAATAATTGGCGTTGATTAAAGAGCTCCAAAAGCCAATGGTAATTGACATTTAAAACAATTCATTAACAAACGACAAAAGAGTAACAAATAACAGATATTGAAGCTAATATCATCAGCGGGGGTTGTATGGATTTTGGGCACAGCTGTCTTTAAATACCAAAACCAAAACTGAGGACAGCTAAAAGGCATAGCTAATTGCATTGACTGCATGCACCAGTTTATTTTATTTTAGTTTTTTCGTGGAAATTGCAGTTTTCACATGTTCGACTTTGGCTTGTGTTGCTTTTTTTGCGCGTTTGTCCAAAATTTACATATATTTGTAGTCAGCTGGATTTATTTTTTGCGGCGCCACAATTCTCAGGCTCCATTGGACTGTGGGCACTTGTTGGTTAGCGGCAATTAATGTTACTTGCAGACGTGCTGTATAAATCAGCCTAATTGCTATATTTAAATTTTGAATTTTGGCCTTTTTTGGAGCTTGTCGTGCAATTTAAGTTTCTGACCAGCAGTGCAGCAGAAAAATGTATGTACATTGGCTATATGTCTAATGTTCATGTAATGTATGCATATTTTCAGCATCTGGTGTCAGCTTGCGGGTGGTCCATGCTTGAATTAAATTTGTTTTTAATAATTTACATATATCTGGCTCAATTGCAGTCTGTTATTTTTAAGCAGCGCGCCAACTGTTATTGCTCTCAGTGCTGTTAAACCATTTGCAAATACTGTACGGAACAGCTGTTACTGTAAATTATTTTTCCCTCTTTAACAGAGCTGCATACTGGGCGTAGACTATCGAAAAGTGATCGTTATCGAAAGACGGCCGGCTGTATATTTGCGAAATAAATTTGTTTACATCAAATGAAAAATGTTGGTGTTACCAAATAATAGTGACGTTTCAAATGAAAAGGTAGACAATGATATCGAAACCAACAAGGCAAACAAGGCAGCCACTGCCACATCTGGTGAAACAGATGAACAACCACCAACAAAAAGTGCAAAAATGGATGCGCAATTCAAAGCCGACATTGTAATAAAACCAGAAGCCCTCACGAATGAGGACGATATCTCCACACAAGTGGCACCTTCATTCCTTCAAACAGCAGATCCCAAACCCAGACTAAACCCAAAATGGAATCTGCGTGTTATTATCTCGAATATGTATATGCAAAGCGAGCGTCGCTTGCCGACTGCCCGTGTGCCCAGATGCCTGCACAATACAATCCAATGCGTCAGCCGTCATCGTTGTGCCATGCTCCCAAATGCACCCACCATTGAAAATACTCAGAACTTGCGCACGCATCTAAACAATGAAAACTACGATACATATTTGGATATGCTGGAGATAATGGCGGTACAGTCTGTATTTCCGGATGAGGCAGTTTTTGATCGACTCTTCGACTTGATGATGGTGAGACGTAACCCAAAAAATTTACATGCTATTTCGTATTAATGTTATAAATATATATTTCAGATTCTTACCACCAAACACTTGTCAATGGAGGAACTGAAAAGCCGATATACCAATGTGCAGCGCATCTTTAATCTATTGGTGGACGCATTTCCACCCTGCTGGACAGCACTGCGTCCCTATTACTTAAATTTCTTGGGCGTCAATAACGCTACCAATGAAAAAACGCCAAAGATGCAACTACTTTTAGATTTGCTCGAGGACTGTATGTCGAAATGCAGCGATACTGAACTTAAAGAGGAAACAAAATTCTTCGAAGACTTTGTGCGAGATCACGAAGAAGAGGACAATATGGGTGCGGAGGAAGCTTTTATGCATTATATGCAGGTCTTTGACTGGCAAAATGGCAAAGCCGATAATGACTTTAAGAAAATGTCACCAGCAGTGCGTCTGGCACGCCTAAGTAATATTTTGGACATGATTTGCGGCGTTCTTGAGCGTGATTTTCTGGCCTGGCTGGATCACAATCGTCTGCAGCAAGCAGAGCCCGAGATATTCCAGGAAGAGTCCAAGCCCTTTGTTTTTCTGGTGTTTGAAATGACGCCAAAAACGCGACTCACAAAATTAACACGCCAGCTCTTTCGCCTATATAGTCGTGCTGCATCAAAGTCAATGTTTCCAGCGCGCCTTAGGGTATTGGAGGTATGCTTTAAGAAGAGTATTTAAATTTGATCTCTAATTAACATCAATTTCTTTTTAGCGCTTTATATCACTCATCATGGAGGCAAGCAACACGGCCGAGTTGCAGTATGAAGATGGTTGGGTTATCTATCCCAGCTTGGGACCCCAAACGCGTCGTCTCATCATCGATTTCTTCAAGATATTCAAGTCAGAGAATCCAGCTGATGTTACCACCTACATTAAGATCATTCCACAGCTGAGTCAGTCGTATGTGCGTGTCGAGTTTGCTGATCAATTCCTGCAGCTTTTCTACTCGTCCAATGAGGAGTTCAGCCCAGCAAAGGTGACCGAGGAGCACAGGTCAAAGCGTTGGCTAAAATACAAGGCACGCAGTGACATTGATGAGGCGGACAATGAGCAGTTGTCGCGTGAGGATTACATAAAAATACTGCTCAATGCCCTGCAGGATTATTGCCAGTGGTTGAACCTGCAAACTTTTTGGGATTACCTGAAAACCAAAACGCCCGTCCAACCGTTGCAGACAAGAACAAACAGTCCACTAGCCACGCCCGTTGGTGTTGTCACCGGTGATGTGGGCAAAATATTCATGCTGGATGCAATGCAAAAGGAGGCGCATACCTGGAAGAATCGTATAAAATTGGATGTGAATTTGGCCAAACCCACAGTGAATCTTCCCGTGGCCCGAATAAATAGCAAAATGGCCGACCGCTGTTATATTGATCTGCGACAGATGCGCTTATTGCGTCGTTTTTTGCAGGAAGCTATGCGTTTTGTGGATGTTCAGGATTGGTTGGACTATATTAATGACTTCTTGGGCGAAGATGAGACTTCAGCTTCTGAATCTTAGCTGTTGGACAATGGGCACAATGGAATGTGATAAATAAAATAAAAACGGGGTATAAAATGTATGTTGCCAAATATAATATAGATAACCTAGCACAATTGTGTTTTGGTTTTTTTTTAAAAGTGAATTAAAAGTAGCCAAGGCGGCCGTACGTTAAATTAGAAACATAACGTTACATATGTAGCGCCTTCTTGCGTAACGTAAACGCAATTTGAGAAACGCAAGCGCAAAACGCGCACCACCATGTCCGTTTAACAGCGAACTCCACAATTTAACAGAGACGGCATTTACAGTATTGCAGGATATTATCCTGACTGCTAAGAAAAATACTTTTAGTTGATTTTTGCAGCACATCCCCGTCGCCAGCAGTATCAGAAGCAGCCAACTGCTTAACGTCGCGACCAAACACGCATTTTGTCCAAGTGTCCAGTCAAAAAAAAAAAAAAAAAACTATCATTAACGAGTGTAAAATCAAAAAAAACAACAACAACAAATTTATACATGTAAAAGTAGCAACAACAACACAACAAACAACAAAAATGTACAGTGCAAAATAGTGTGTGTGTGTGTGTAGGAGTAGCAACAACAACAAACGAACGTTGTGAGCACAGTGGTTAGAGAAGAAAAGATAAAGAAAAAATCAAGCATAACGCAAACAACAGAATCAAGGAAGCCAAAATGTCGACAACTGTGGAACAGGTGAGAGAAATGGCTTCAAAGTTATGCGGCAAACAAAATTTATATAATCTTATCAGTAATTAAGGCAAAGTTACGATATTTATAACGTAGCGCAATGCCGACAACTGCGTAACATACAGTGCCAGTGTCTCTACAAGGCGGCCGACAGTCTGTCCGTCTGTGTGTCTTTGTGTGCGTAGGTGTAGCCATCTATAATGCTGTCTCTTTTGCACTCACAATGCGTTTGAGTGTGTGATTTTGTGTGTGCGTGTGTGTGTGTGTATTGGCATGTGCTGACTGTTTTGCATTGCCATGCCAACGGCGACGACGCTTGGCACTTCCTGTTCCGCTGCTAGGCTCTCTGCTGCTATTGCTGCTGTTTCTGTTAGTATTGCCTTCGATTTGACAGTAAAATTCGATTAATTTCTAATCTGTACATCATCGTGACAAGTGCCAAGCCCAGAACCAGACCCAGACTCAGACAGCGACAAATATAAATAGCTGCCATTTTGTCAGCGAATTGGAATTCAATTCTACACACTCGCACCCACGCACACACACACACACACACACACACATCCACCCACACAAACGCAATGCTGACGCGACGCTGCATGCAAATTTCGTTTACATCTCTTTCAAATTCAAAGCCCAGTGTCTGCTAGTTGACAGCTTGGTTGCAATGGCCAACTCTTTCGCTTAAGCTCCACTCGCCTGTTAGCAAATTTCAAGTGCGCGGCAATCTAAACTTAAAGTTTTCACGTTCTGTCTAATTGTATCTTAATTTTATGCAAATTATGACTCCTGACAGACTGACTGAATTCCTCAAGGAGGGTGTGTTGCGTATGCCGCATATCTAGAGTCTTGCGTATTCTCACTGCTCGAAGTCAGCGTCAAAGTCACAAAAACTTTTTGTTGCATATTTCAAGGCGCGCATGTAGCGCGAGTCATTACGTTTTATAGACTTTATAAGAAGTTCGCAGTTTGATGCAGTTTGGTCAAAAGTTTTTGCAGCGCTGCGTTGCCAGGTGACTGTTTAAGCGTACATATATCTCTATATATAGTATATAAATATAAGTATACATGTGAAACAGGATATCATGTGAAGCAGGGAAAGAGTGAAAGAAAGAATGAAGGTAAGCAAGGGAACGTTTTTTTTTTTGCGCTCCAGCCAGATTAAAGTTGAGCAGAAAGGAAAACACTTTTTCAAGCATTTATGGCAACGCTTTTGCATATTTACTCGACAAAAAAGCTGTATTATCCTTGTATTTAATGTGTTTTTTTGTTGTTGCGTGGTTTACGTGTACCAAAGATGAAAAAACCAAAAGTAATCGTTGAGCTGGGATTTTCCTGTATTGTTTCTGTTTTTTGGATTTTTTTTTTAATGAGTTTATGGTTTTTTGCTGTTACATATGTCATTAAAATGGAACGATTCTTGTTCATTTACTTAAATAACTGAAACAGTAAAAAATACATATTTCTGTTTAATTACATTAAAGTTGGAGCTTGACAAACTCTGCATGAAAGAGTTTCTAGTTATGAATATAATTAAATGCTGCTTGTCGTCCTCCCCCTTTTTATGCTTGCCTGAAAGGACTCTGTTTTAATCAAAAGTTTGTCCTTTTATTGCATTCGCTTCCATTCAATACTTGTCCAGGATGTTGATTTAAGCGTGCCCGTAAAAGTATGCTACACTTTTTATGAGACATAACTAGTTCTCTTGTTCATATTTTTATTTTTAGGCCATTTAACAGTTAAATGTGCCTATCAGCATTTAATTGGAAAAGAAAAGCCTTAAATAAGCCATTTTAATTCATTATCTGAACACAAATCGTATGCATAATAAATAAAGATATATATTTATGTTTGTGTCGCATCTGCAATGAATAATGTATTGTGTACGATGTGTGAACATATAACACCCCGATTTGTAACGGTGCATAGGCTAACTAGCGAAACTCATAAAGCCCACACACACACATACACACATCTAAACACACTTATATAAACACGCATGCATACATTTGTATAGTTTGCCGCAGTTACGTGAGAAGCTTCCTGCTTTTTGTGCACCATTTTGCCTGAGCATAAATTACAACTTCAGAGGTTACCTATTGTAGACACACACACACATACATACACTTGAGATATATGCATATGTACATGGATATATGTATATGTAGGTGCTTGCCACCGGCTTTGGGGTTCGCTGTTTGCTGCCTTCTGCCTGGGTTTGCTGTCAGTGTCGTCGTCGCCGGTTTGCCGCTGCTGCTGCTTCGGCTGCTGCTTACATAATGTTAATGATGCCGGGGCTCATTTCATGCTCTCTCGCAAAAAAACAAAAGTCAAACAAAGTGCAGCACGAAGAGAGGAAGAACAAGCAGCAGCAACAGTGACAGCCCGCACGTGTGATGTGTCATAAGGTTGGGATGGGTCTGTGAGTGAGACGACCTCCGTACACAATGGACGCACTGCATCCTGGTCTAAATTGTTTTTAACGTGTTGTTGTTGTTTGTTGTTTTTCATGTTTATATGCATATTATTTCAATTTGGCGGCATAATAAAGTGCTTCCGTTGCGACTCACATGGCGTATGCGTATTCGTGCGCTGACATGAGCTCAGCTGAGCAAGCAGCAACAGCAGCTGCAGCTGTATCCCCCAAGGATAATAATGCCTTTTCTACTCTCTGCTTCGTTATGCTTATTTGCTCAGATGCACATTGTCAAAGGAGGGCGTGCGGGTCTATGAGGTGGTGCGGGGCGTTGCACACGTACACGTCACAAAGCTGTAAGGTTCATGGCCCGCAGTGTTCCAATTTTTCTTTCGAGTGACCGCCAAATGTAAGCTACTTTTCATGTCATTTCGTGCTGGCGACCATCGCTTATTTCTTTGGCGCCTCTGCCCTGGCCCAAGGTCAAATTTAACTGCCATGATTTAATTTATTGTTGCATACATTTGAAGCGCTCATAAAACGACCAAGTTCATAATATATACATATATCTGCACACACCTGCTCCTTCTTCCGCTACTTTTTTCTTTTTCTTCGTTTTCATTTGGGTTTTTTTTTTGCAGCTATAGCAAAGCCAATATTTTGTTTGTCTGCCTCTGTTTATCTTTGTCTTTGTGTCTTTCTCTCTGTTTGTGAGTGTGTGTGTATTTTGATTGCTTTTGCCCACACCAACACCTCCCACAATCACACAACCACACACAGAGAGTCATACAGAGGTGACTCAATGTCTTGCTCATTTCCTTCGAATGGACGAAACTATATTCAGCACAGCCACAGTTTCTTTATGTTTCTGTCTGTGTGTGTGTGTGTTTGCGAAAGGGGGTTTGCAGGGTGCTGTTGGTAAGATTCTTTGTGGCATAAATAGGGGTTTTTGTTTTTATGTGAGAGCTTGGCATTACATATACACGTGATTCTCCATCCTGTGCAGAGTCTAAATGACTTTCGTTTGCCATTTTCGTAAAAGCATTTTATGCCAGAAAGGATTGTAAAAGTTTCTCCAACACTGGTTTTAGCTGTGTGTTTGCTTTTAAACAAATTCCTTATTCGAAACTTGAAAAGCCTTTTTAAAATCGATTGAAAATTGATTTTACTGTAAATTTATACAAATAGGCATTTGAGTTGAGGTATTTTTAGATTTAACTTTGAATTTATATACATAGATAAGTTCTATAAAGATTAAACTAAGACGATTGAATACAAAACTTTCATTCAAACTTAATCTTAACAATTCCTTGGCTTAATTTTGTTTAAGTAATTGGCTAACTTATTGAGCATTAAAAATGACAAATAAATCAGTGTTTAACAGATTTGCTTAACTAACTGTAGTTTTCAATTAAAAAAACTTTTTTTTCCCATTTCTTTCATTTTATTGCCAATTTCAATCCCACTGTAAGGACTTTGCACTTTGTACTCATTAACTGTTATCTCTCTTACTGGTATTTGGCTTTTATCCATCTTCCTCTTGCGCCTGCTCGCCTACCCGATTGTCTGCTGCTGATAGCTTTATTTATTATCCTGCACTCTTCATTGGTTGCTTAAGCCATGGCTGAAAGAAAAGCTTCGTGCATATGAATATTGAAAAGTTAAGTTTAAAGCCAATTCCCGTTCTCATCATTATTGAATATTCATAAGGTTCAATTTATATATGTCGATATACGTATGCGTATATTAAAACTTCACTTTTTGCCAAAGAGCAATAAAAAAATTGGTTTTTCGTATAAAGCTTTTATTTTTCGTTTTTCACATACTTGTTTCTTGCCAAAATGAAACTCTCATATGTGAGTGTGCGTGTGTGTTGGTTTCTTCTTTCTTTTTCTCATTTTCCTGATTTTATTACTTTTACTTTTTACGATTTATTTGCTGAAATTGCTTATTTCCCTTTTGCACAACAACAACAACAGCAAGAACAGAAAAAGAAGCCAAAAACGAAGAATTGACGTTTTTTTTTGTTATTGTTTTGTTGTTTTGTTCTTGCCACTGGTGCTGTTGTTGCTGCCACTGCTGCTGTTTGGGTTCAATTGCTATCGACTCTGCGTTGTAACACTATTGCATTGTCTCCCGCAGCTTCGCCAAACGCAATTTTGTGGCAAATTCAATCAGCGTAGTTGTTAATCGATTCTGCATAGCTTCGCACACATTTCTCTCCCACCCGTCCCTCACTCCCTCCCTCATCTTATATATACATATATATTTTTATCAGCTTTCTCACAGTTTTGCGAGTTTGCTCTTTCAACTTGGGCAAACACACACATAGTCACACACACAGTTGCACACAGTCACCCATACGTGCACAATTTTTCATTAATCATACGCCATGTTGAACACATAGCAAACTCGCTGCTGTCGCAGTCGCCGTCTGCAATCACTGGCTTGCAACTGGCATTGCACACGGATTTTCCAAGTTTCTGCACACGTGGCTACTCAGTTGGGCTAAAGTTCAGTGGAATTGCGAGTAACTAGCAAAAATACGTGCAAAAACATACATATCTACGGATTTATATATATATTTTGCGAATATAAATACATGCATATGCGCATGTATTAAATATCAATTGGAATTATCACACATATTATAAATGATATCAGCATTTTCCACTTATTTCCACACAATAAATTGATGTTGGTTTTTTGGCCGAAAAATGAGATTATTTCAATGTCAGGCACAAATGAATGCAATAAAGGCCTCAACATTCACAAACATACATTTAATACTGTTATAAAGCCTGCATATTTGTCGTGCATACTTTCAAATGCCAAAAATGCCAAATGAATTTTCGATTTGGAAATGATATTTATACACAAGCACACACGCTAACAATGATTTAAATATTGGCTTCATATTTGATGCACACGTTTATTTAAGCTTATTATCTAACTATACTGCTCACACACACATAACCCTTCTCTACCTGTTTCTCTCCCCCTTAACCACTGACGCACAATTTAGTATATTGCACAGAGAGCGAAAAAAAAAACATTTGTTGCCTAAACAGGTTATCTAAATTGCAAATTTTGAGGCTTGCGTAATTGAAAAACATAAACCAACAGCAGCGGCAGCGGCAGCCGGCAAACCAACTCCCTGCCCCTGGTTGCGCCACCACAACGATGTTGCCCTCATTCCATCAACATATCCATCATCCCCAACCATTAGCTTCTGGTCTCATCTTTCATCTCTCCGAACGGCTACCGTTCGCCATTTTAGTTATGCAGCATGGCCGAGCTATCGCCATTAAATGAAAATGCCGCTAAAAATAGCTAGCGAATATTGTTGCTCTCTGTCTCATACTCTCATGCCCTTATCCCATCTCTGTCCCTCTAATGCAATTACAGTAACGCTATGTCAAAATGCCTCAATTTACTGCAAAATGGCTGTCATCGATTTCCGCTTATATATTTATCTGTACGTTTTGTATGTTATTCAATATACGTTTCTGGTGCTGCGTGCGTTGACGAAATCATTTTGAATGCGGTTCGATTTACACTTTAGCCCAGTTTGTTATTTTTGTGCCTCAGCTCTTTTTATGTATTTGACATTTTGTGTTATACGTTCAAATTACCATCAAAATATGCATTAATGTGCGTGTGCATGTGTATGTGTGCATGTGTGTGTGTTCCCTGCTGACACACAACAACAACATGCAAAGAGAAAACAACATTGCTAACTGCCACATGAAGTTCAATATTTGCCCGCGCTAAACCGTAGATGTATTAACATAATGTGTCAGCACAAAAGGCACAGAATGTGTGTGCGAACGTACATGCACACATACGTTTATACATACAGACATAAGCAGACATGCCTTTCACATACTTGTATTTTAGGCGAGGTCGCGAATGCACATTGAAACTAGGTTGATGTGTTTTTGTGACAAGTTAACTGAAGTGTAAACGTTTTGACAAAATTGATAAACTTCAAATGAAAACTTTAAAGATGATGAGCATTGGAATAAAAGTAACTAATTGGATGATAAATCAGTCGAGTGTCCTTTAGACTCGTCTAACAAAAACATGTTTTAGAAGGAAAAAATATAATTCGCCTTTAAGTAATGTTATTATTAACCTAATTTTCACAATACTCTCAACCACTGTGCGGCTAACAGCTTCAAGTTGAAAATGCTTCGCGCTAAAGTTCTTTTGCGGCTGAAAAGATGAAGAAAAAAAAATAAAAATATGACGACAACTGTCAGTCAGCGATCCAGAGGCAGCCATTTTTCCAACTGAAGGATCTGAATTGGCAACACACAGCACAGCACAGCACAGCGACTTCAACTTCTTTTTCCTGTAACAGCCTTACTTCCTTTTCTTCTTATTTTTTTTAGCTCTTGTCCCTTAGCTGTCAGTTTGGTGCACATCGCACTTCCGCCGCTTAAGCAACGTTCAGGCGAAAAGACAGACAGACAGACAGACGGATAGACAGTGAGACTGAGGCATGTCACGTATGTTTGTGCCCAAGCATTCGCATAAACATTCCGTCGCCATCTTTGCCATAGCGCTTGTGGCACATCTCATATCCATCGCCGTGTTACTGGCATTGACGTTCGTTCGTTCGTTCGCTCATCGTCGTTTGTGTTAAATGTCAGCGATAGTCGTCGATGGTCCCTGTGGCTCTGGGGTCACAGTAATTGACCTTCCATTCATCACAGCAAACGGGTCTGGGTGCATATTGTTTACCAAGTCGAATCGTTAGAGACAAACTCTATTGATGTTTACAATATTCATTTATTGATTACGGCACGGCAAAAGTTTTGGGTTACTAAAACAACACGAGCCCAAAATGAGTTTTTCCAGGGCCAATGGAATGGGTAGGGGATGGGATTCTGTAATTATCCACTCAAATGAGGCTGAAAAACAGTTGAAGCACAAGCTGAGCTCCTTTTTTTTGTTGCTGCTGTAGTTAATGATGAGTAGACAGAAGATTTCCATATGGCAACTTCCGCTTTTATTTTTAAGCCTTTCTGTTGTTGTTTTTTTTTTTTTTTTTTTTGGCATGGCAGCTATGCAAAATTAAAGAAGCATCTTCCAAATAACTGTAAATAAGCAGGTTGCCGTGGAATGTGACAACGACGATGGCGACAACGATGACGATGACGAGGACGACGCGTCCTTCGAGTTAAGGAGAAATTTGGTTGAATGTTTTTCACATTTTCGCGGCGCACAAAAGGCAACAAATGAGAGACAAAAATATTTTCTAATGAAAGGGACTTGAGAAATATAATAAATAATGACAAGTCCCCAAGCAAAGTGAAATGCAACCATGAGTAAGGCATCCGCCCACGCCACATCTCTATGGCATCCACCCACCTTTCCATCACTCTCTCTCTCTCTCTCGCTCCTGCTTTATTAAAACCCACTCACATTTCCTTACTGTGTTTTCGCTGTTGTGCCTTTTAAAGCACAATGACAATTAGAAAATCTTTGGCACTGCATTAAAAATAAGGGGTTTTTCCATCTACCGTTTTCACAGTGCTCATTTGGAAATTTGTTCGTCTTTTTTCTTTTCATTTTGGCGTGAAAAATGAGCTGCAGAGGAAAAGCAAAGGAGAACAAAGCCAAAGGAAAAAAACTCTTTTCAACTGCATTTAAGCGTAAAAAAGATTTATGCTTTGGTCTTACTTTTCATTATCATTCCCTATACAAACATCGCATTGATGGGAAATCTGTGCAATGTCAACTGTTTCATTAACTAATTGTTATGGCAGCATACATTTAATCATCTTAGTTGTTTTCGTTTAACTTTTGATATGCAAACATAAACATAACTATTATTAAACTCTGTTGTTTGATTCTTGCTTAAATTGCATTTTGCTAAAGCTTTTTGTTACTATAAAGCCATTAAAAACATTTACACAGTTTTTCCCAACTATCTAAAAGCGTATGCAAAAAAAAGGGTAAAAAAAAATGAAAACATAAAAGATAATAAATACATGCTGACAACATGAAAAGACAAACACAACAGCCATCAAATGTGTAAAACATGAAAATCATTTTACGATGAAAGCCAAACTAACAAAAAAAAAATTCCAATTTTATGTGCAACAAGCACATTGAATAGAAGCGTCAAGCGTTCGTTTGTCCCCAAGTATTTGCCACTCTAGATTAATTGATAAAAATGATTTTATTATTGTAACAGCTTTGATCAAAAGCTTTTGAACATTCTAATCTTTAATGGGTTAACAGTTTTGAATGATTTTGATGAAGTTATCACAGTGAATAGTTTGAAAAAGGTTCCATAAATACTTACTGGAATATTGAGTAAATATTTTAAAAAAGAGAGGATCTATAGTAAAAACTCCCTTTGCCTTACATACTCATATAATTTAATATCGCAGCTCTAGCTTTAATTGTTGCCGTTTGTTAGTTAGTTAGCAGTTACTGATGCAACGAATTAATTGCCAACGCTGTGGCTGGCAATGTGCCACACCAAACAAGGGCGACGACACCCATCGAAAACTATAAATTCAATTTTGCAATGCGTTTGCACAAATACAACAACGTACATATGGTAGTGCATAGTACATACGTATACGCGATAAAGACAAGCAAAATACTTAGTGTGTTTTTAAAATGCTGGCGCGGCACAAGACATCCTCCGGGAAGACGTAGAAGAAAAAGAAGAAGAAGAAGGAGGAGAAACAGGGAAAGGCCAAGTCAGCGAAGCCAAGTAACTTTTGCACAGCCCGAAAATCCTTTTTTAATTAAATTTTCTGTACATTTTGCAGTTTTTAGGTTTGAGCAGAGACAACGAACTCATCGTCTCATATATGACAAGCAAGTCCTTTGACTCCATTTGCCTCTCACTCTCTCACTCGTTCTCCTTCTGTTTCTCCTGCTGAGGCTTTTCTCCGAGCTTGGTTCGGTTGTCTCTGTAACCGAAGACAAAGTTTTAGCCTGGTTGCTCTTCTGGCTGTTGTTTTCTGTCAACTTAATCCAATTACATGCACACAAGCTTCATACATATGCACATGCATGAGCATAGTTTTCACTTTGATTCGAAGCCACGCGTCTCCAGCGATTTCCCTACCCCTTCCCTCCACTGCTTTCAGATCATAGTCGTGCCGCACAAAAATTGCAATTGATAAGAGAATTTCAACTGGGAAGCAAGTGAAAAGTTTTTCAAGACCAACTTCACGTATTATATTAGAAGAATGGGCTAGGAAATTTACAGTTTAACTTTAGCTTGAATCGAATTGTGATAAATTTTAATTGCTTCAATTTCCTATGGCATAAAAGTTCGATATATGCTTTTCTGCGAGTGCACTCGTTTATCTTTGTTAAACACAAGCGTAGTAATATTCCATTTCATTATTACATTGTATGATTGCTCATACGCTCGGCTTTTGTTGATCTCTCCCCTACTCGCACTGATCTCGTTATCTCTGTACCCCGCTCTTTATTGTTGCTGTTGCCGCTGCTGCTTATCAGCTTCTGACCTGCTGTGTTTGCAAATTGTGAGGCCCGTATAGTTAAGCCGAGAGAGTTGTTCTTTCACTTAATCAGCTCATTAGCTCAATACCCTGTAAAAGGAATATGATAGGGTTTTCGTAATTTTCCGGGGTTTGCTTTGTAATTCTTCTTTCCTAACAGCATATTTCACGGTCCTGAACATCATTAAATTCCGTTAATTTTTGTCTTATCTTTGACACTAAAAGTATTATAGCCAGATGCTCAGGCTCTTGTGACTTGATATAGCTGCTTATCAGTGCTGCTCTTTGCAGCATACTTCGCCCCCTTTACAAACCACTTATCAGCCCAATCGCTCTCCCTCTCTCGCTGCGTGTAGCATTTATGGGCATGACATGCATTTTTTTATGATGTGCTCAAACAGAGGGCAGCAAAAGCAGCAGCAAAGCATTTTTGTTTTTAATTTTATTCATAAAAATCCAATGCCGTGCTGTGGGATGCTGCCTCCCTCTCACTCTCTCTCTGCACGCATTTTTCCCTCTTTTAGTTTAGTAGCATTTTTGCAGTCGAGACTGTGTGACACTTGTGTCCGGTATGCGGAAGCAAAATTAATTACAAAATACACATAATTAAACATTTTTTTTATATACATGTCGTTATTTAACACTGAAAAACGCATTCAATTGCAGACGGCGAATGAAGCGCTCAGCACAGCGGGCGCCTTGACAACAACAGCAACAGTTGCAGCCGTAACTGCAACAGCAACCACAGCAGCAGCAGCCACGCCCTGTACAGAAATTGAACAACTTCAGCAAGCGTTGCTCGACAAGCAAACACAGCTTTACGCTTTGGAGACAGCTTGTCTGCGGGAATCGGAACGTCAACTGGAGCTGGAGGATAGCGTGATTGCGTGGCAGGATAAATACGATCGTCTGTACGAGTCACACAAGCGTGTCCAGAAAGTCAATCAAACATTGGAGGACAAAATGCTCAAGCTTGTCGATCGCAACACCAATGAGCGTGCTCAACTAACCAGCGATGTGGCAACGCTGAGCGTTCGATTGGCTCAGGCTAACTTCAATATTGCCAAGCTGCAAAGAGAAATTGTAAGTAGATAAATTAAATATTGAAGATATATGGGATTAGATTTGGTTTGTATAGTCTTTAGCTAGTCCTGAACGACAAACCAACTTGTTACATATTTGATGCACTTGTTTTTATGCACACCATTACACATGTTGCACATACAAGTTAAATGTGGGAGAAGCAACCGTAAGGAAGCATTTCTCATGGCTTGTCAATTAGTGCAGCTGTGCAACAATGTTCTGAACATCAGTAACAACGACAACAACAATAGCTAACTAACTGCAAAACAGTGAAAATGTAATACACTTCTCTCTGCCGGATGTGTGCAGCAGGGGCGAAAGCATCAAGTTTGGTTTTCTCGCTCGCTTGCTTCTCGGTAAGGCTAACCAGCTAATTGGCAGCCAACTTTTTTATTTTTTGGGTGCGGTGGTTAAAAATTGGTAGCTATAGCTGTGTAACTTTAAGCCGCTGAAAGTCGCTTAGTAGTAGAGCTAAACAAATGCAAGGCGGCAAAGCGTTAAAAACTAGAAACTTTTCCAATTCACTTTGTTTTTAGTTTCCTTTCTTCATGGTGTTGTTGTTTTCTGCAAGCTTTTGTATACATTTTTGTGAAGGCAAACACGAAAAATATCTACGCGAAAAGTTTTCAATTAAGGCGAACAGTAAAATGCCATCGGGCCGAAATGCACTTCAGCAATGAGAAGAGGGCAAAAAAAAGGGCGAATGGAACTCAAGGAAGCCTTTTAACGCACTTTAACTGTATCCTAGTTGGCTGTCAAGGTGTTTTGCCCCATGTTGCCAACAATTAGTGACCCATTGGCCAAAAGAGAATGGCAAAAGTTGAGGTAATAGTTAATGTTGCAATGTCTAAGTTGGGGCACAAACAACGAAAACAATCGCTTAGGCTGACAGTTGTTGGTTTTATTAACTTTGTTGTCCCCTTTCCACCTGCTTGCCAAGTGTTTGTGCAAATTAATACTTTAAACCTTTTGCTTTGATAGTTGGCCAACAAGCGGTATACTTGATACGCCCTGTTTGTCACATTTATTTAAGTCACATCCGTGAAACCCCAGCTGCAGCTGTTATCCCATACTTATTGTACTTACTGTAATGGCCCATCAGAGCACAATATTGCCTTTGGACTTTACCAAGTCGATTGACTACAGCTTGTGGCCAGCTTACATGGCATCGTCTTATATACCATACATTTTTGGCAAGCGTATATGGATTTTCGCTGATTGCAGTTTATGTTTTGCTGCTGCTGCTGCCGCTGCTGTTGCTTTTTTGGCTTTTGTTGTCTGCCTGCTGTTTCGTGTGTGTGTGCGTGTGTATGTTGTTTTTGGGTTGGTCCTCTCCAACAATGTCAATAACCTTTTGTCGTTCTTGTGCGCTTCCTTTCTTCCTTTTGCACACCCGCACCTCTTTGGGGCGGATGAAAAATCAGCACTTGGTCATGGACTGTCGCTGCGTCACGTGCCATAGCGAATTCTCTATCTATATCTCTCTCTTTCACTCTTGCTCTTTATCATGTGGTGTGTGCTGCTATCGTGCTTGCTCTATCTGCATCCTGTATACCTTTGGCATGCCTTGGCCATGGTTCGTTAATCTGGCGCTGGCTTTTTGCATGATATAGCTTGGCATTTCCGTTGCAAAACACTTAGCCGTATGCCTCAGTCCATCAGGGGCGGAGGGGGACTAACTGTGTGTCCTGTAATCGCTTGCCATCCTTGACTGTTGTTGTTGTTGGCTGTTATTGTTTACTGCCAAAGCTGTATGCAAAAAAGATTGGGTTTCTTAAGTGTTTAACTTTGGAAATACCCTGTAAACAGTTAGTGTGGGAAGCTTATTTAAATATAATGCTGGTTGTTAAAAGTAAAAATGATAGAAAATTGGTAGGAAAAAGTGTTAAACATGTTTAAATATAATATTTGAACATTCTTTTCAGCAAAAATTGCTTTTACCGTATCAAAAAACTAACTTTAAAAATCACAAAACACCTTCAATAGATTCTGTTCTTAAACTCAAATCTATACCGAATATTGTTTACAGAAAAACTTAACTTTATCCCACTTTAAGCTAAGCAAATTCCTTAAACTCTTTCAGAATTTTCAACATTTACTGGGTATGCTGATGCATTTTGTGTTCCTGGCGCTGTTATGCTACATTCTGTGCCCGGGCTCTGTTCGTTCGTTCGAATATTTGTGAGACCCCATTTTGTAGCTGGGGCGTCATCCATTGTAATTCCCACTTGCATTAAATGCCGAGTAATTGTAAATATGATGCGGCACTCATTCAGTTGGCGCCCCTCGGAGCGAAATTCGCTGCAATTGGAGCAGATAAAATGCAGAGTGGAGCACATGCAACAACAGTTCACGTGGCAATCGTAAAATTCGCTTTCAACCTGCCTGCTCCTTTTTTTTTTTGTTCTTGGCACGAAAGAGTGTAATTAATGTTTTGTAGCTGGCGGCAGGTGTTTTGAGTATCTTGCGTTGTTCACTTCTTGGCTCAAGACATTTGGGCCCATTCATTGTCAGTATTCTATTTCAATGCGTTCTCACACGCCAAGACTCTTTCCCCAATTGGGACCTTTGTGCTGCTTCTGTGTGCAACGGTGCGTATAAGTGATTGCATTTCAGACCGGTTCCTGTGTTCGCCACAAGACTCGAGACGAAATCCTCAACTTTGGCCCAAGGCTTAGGACTAGGCTGCTTGTTTTGGGCCTGTGTGCTTAATTTCTTAAAAGTTATTTACATATTTGCCTGATGTGGTTTTTGCAACTAAGCAAGCGAGGCTTAGTTGCCGCTTCTTGTGAGCTTCAGCAGGCGTGCCAGCCAGCCGCCCCAATGTTGACGTATGGTTTTAGAGTCGTGGCGTAGATGTAGGCTGGGGATTTTGGAGCTGACTGGCAAAATGTGCTATTTGAGACAAACATTTTGACGTTGAATTAGCTTTATCTAAGAATAGATAAACATTAGAGAAGACTGTGTTTGGTTACAGATATAAACATGGTGTGAATAGCTTACGGTTATTGTAGAATATAAATTTTCGTTCTCAACTTCACACTTTTCAATAAAAAGTTCATCAAACCTAACAACTCTTCGTTATCTGAACAATGTCCTATGCCATTTTGTGAAAGCTTGAAACTGCAAACAAACATTCATGAACATTCATAGCTCAACTAATCCCATTGAACGCACCTTGTTTTTAATTTCGGTGCACAAACATTGGAAATTGTTCCGGTTGCATGTCAAATGAAGCAAAACAACAACGGAACCGGAAAATATGCGGCCAGAATGCAGGCAAAAACTAAAAAAATAACAGTAACTGTGTAAACCGAAGCGTAGCAAAAGTTGAAAAATATTTTCGAGCCAACGAACATTGGAAAAAAAAACAAAAATTGTTTCATATTACAGCAATAACGGTGCGGAAAATCACAACTGAGCTGATATGAATCGTTCAGGTTTTTTTTTAACTCTCTTGTTTGTCTTTTGCAGCTGGTGAAATAAAAAAAACCGTACGGTAAAAAATGTTAAGCGGTCGGCAGACAAAAACAAAAAAATGAAAAAAAAATGGTTTAAATGAAAAAACGAAAAGGCAGCCAAAGTAAATAAAACCAAGGCAACCGTGCGGCCTACACACACACACAGACGAATACACAAACTGTTGTCGGTTCGACCAAACTTCTGGTCTATAAATGTCTACCTATACGCATACATTTGCATATCGCAAACATACATACACACATACTGCCATAAAGATAGATAGCGGCCATTGTTCTGTGTATCCAGGTTTTCAGTATTTTTTTTCTTTTTTATGCTACAGTCTTAACAGTCCTTTAAAGGCTATAATGACTTTGTTATTTACTATGTAACGCTTTGGGGCAGCAACGACAATGCTTTACTATGGGTTTCCTTTTTCTTTTGTAATCCGATTCGAATGCCTTCGCTTTATTAGTATGATAACTTCTTTTTGGTGTGGAACAACTCTGGAAAAGAGTATGCCCAAGTGTGCTTTTAAAGAGAATTTGATACCAGAAAATGTGTTAAAGAAAAAGGTTCTACAATATTTATTAGAATAAGCTGAATAAGTAATAGAAAATTTCCTACAATAACATTCTGTCCAACCTTTTACTATAAAAGAGAATTCACTATTCGTCATTGTCCAATTCTCTTTAACACTTGTTATGCCTTTTTCCCTTTTAAGTGGCAGACTGTTGCTTTTTTGGCTCCTTTGTTGGGTGTAAAAAAAAGCGGACCTGGGCGGCATTTCATTTGAGTCTAACAAATCGATATTTTAAGCATTTTAATGTCTGCGCCAAGCGCACAATGTTGGCGCCACAGACCCCCAAACTGCTGTGACCCGTGTTGAGTGTCCATGTCCATGTCCATGCTCGTTTCCGTACACATACATACATACATGCATACATACATACATAAGTATGTATTCGTGAACACCCTAATGCTTCAACCCCCAAAAACAACAACGAGCCCGGCAACATGTGCACCTCATATTTTTCTGCAATTAGCCTTAATTTAGTGTATCAATCATGATAAAAGCAGCAACAGCAGCAAAATAAGGCGCCTTCACTTATTTTTAGAGTGCTGTTGAGCTTATATGTATGTGTATATATATTTTTAGACACAGACCCCGACGAACTCGAAAATGCAATGTGTGTGTTTTTTAGTTGAAGGAGCATTTAAGGCAGACAGTCTGTGTGTGTGGTCGTCCGCTGAGATTTGGACTGTTAAGTGTGGGGTCAAGTGTGGGTTGATGTTTGTGTGTGTGTTTTGCATGCCAAATAAGGTGGCGGAGAAGGAGTGAAAACATTAGAGCACACTTTATATAAATGTTGCCAATTTTCATTTAAGACCAGCTAATATTATGTTTGAAATAAAAAATGTGTGGTTTAAGAGTTGCAATAAATATCTTAAAAAGCTAGGGGTTAAAAAAAAGTACAGATAAATTATAACAACTAATTTATAGATATAACAAAAAGATTTTTTTCCTATGTGTAATGAATTTTTAATCATGATTTATACCGGCGGCTTAATTGAGCTTGCCTTTGTTTAAAAATGCATGTCACATATACAATCTGTACACTGCTTTATTTTTAACCACCCTATAAAAATGATCAATAAAAGGGCTTAAATCGTCAAACATACAACATAAAATTTTAGTTGAAAATTCGAAAATTGTATAGACAGCAAAAGCCACAACAACAGCGCCCCGATGTATATTCGAATAGCCGTTTTTTTTTTTTGTTGTATCCGATTAATATGGAAAACTATGACCATAGTTGAAATTTGCCACAGTTCCCGTTAGGAGCTTCCATTCAACTTTTTCGTGTTGTTCTTCGCCCTTTTTGCCCCAGCTGCCAGCTGACAGGCGAAATGCAATTGAGCAACATGGTTGCCCTGTCGACACAAGCGCCTAAAAACAGGCAATGCTAAATTTGTTGTTGTTAGTTGCTAGTTGGTACACACACACACACACACACACAAAATACAAACATCAACAAATTTTTAGAGCACGTGGCGAACAATTTTAGATTTTGTTTGCTTCACTGCAAAGCTGAAAGCCAAACAAAATGGCCAAAATGAAAAACAAAAAAAAAAAAAAACAACAAAAATATACACAAATATGTATCTATAAGTGTTGCAGCTGTGTATGGCATTAGTGCAGCTTACAACGCAGCCACATAAAACTTTAATAACCGCGTCGAGTCGAGTTTAGTTCAGAGTCGCAGACCCACAAGTGCGCTCTCTCTCCCACATCTTTATACGTGTGTGTGTGTGTGAGGTTCTTCTGCACCTCCTTCAGCATTGCAGTTATGCAATTTTCATTTTGAAGTTTTCCCCATTGTGGCTTAAAAAGGCTAAGGACAAGTTGGGGAGTTGAAATGAGTTACAGGGCGCGCGCCATTAGCCCCGCAGCCTTCATTTATTTTCCTTCCTTTTTTTTTTTAATTTTGCAATATGCGTAACACTTCTTTGTAGTTGTTTTCTTACTTCCTCTTAAAGTAAGTGTCAACAAAAGTTTGAGCAAGAAACAGTAAAGCACTCAGCCGCTTTAACCTTTTGTGCCCATTTGTCTGGCTTAACGCGGCGTATACGTTATATATACATTTTTGCATACTAGAACTTTGGGTTTGATATATGCACATTGAATTGCCACACAGTTACACGTCAGCCACGCAAATCAGCAATATATCATTTGTCTGCTTCTTTTACTTTGTCTACTCCTTTTCTCTAACTCTCTACCCCGTCTTTGGCTGTCTGTGTATTAAGTGGCATGCAAAAATTCAACGTCAGTCAGGCAGAAGGAGAAACAGCCTGGCCTGGTGAATGCAACCCATCCAAGTGAGCTTCGTCTTATCGTTTCTATCGCAACGGGTTTTAGTTTTATTTTCTTTCTGCTTTCTGTTGTCTTATACTTTTATATTAGTTTCCTGGCAGTGGTTGGCTTTCTTGTTCCGCACGTTTCAGCGCCATGTTCACGTTTACGTTCCCGGTCTCCTCTCTCTTTGTGCTCTATTTATTATGTAACGCAAAGTATGGCAAATCATTTACATAAATCAATCTTAACAGCAAAAAGCAAAAGCAACAACAACCGTAGTAAAGAAAAGCTTCAGTCACACACAGAGTGCCAGTGTCCATGCTGTGTGAGTGTGGCCCATATTCGAGTGTCCATGCTGAGTGTTATTGTGGCACAAACACCATTCGGGATTTAAGTGCCATTTGTAACGCACAAGCTGCAAATGCTTTTTATCACTCATCAATCTTTGCAGCTCTTTTTGACTTATTATAACTTTTGCCAGAAGTTTGAAAACTTCGAATTGCCCGAAATGTATTTCAAGCTTTTCTTTCATGCCAGATTATACTTTACAATTAGCTCAAAACTACTTAACAAATGGCATATTTGAATGGCCAAACAGGTAAAAGTTTTCATTTCAATCAATTTTCAATGGAATTTGAACAAACATTAAGAAAATGTTAGCTAGTCAAAGTAGCTAAAAGTCATGTATATAAAAGAGTATAAAGTTTGCCAGCGCTAACAAAACTCATATTGATTTAACAAAACACATCTGATATACTGAAAAGTCGGATGGGGGACAAATACCTGAAATTTTGTAGAAAAAATCTTTTCAGCTGCTTATATGTTCTCTCGCTCGGCTAATACACTTCGAGCAGCTTACGCAGCAACAGCAAAATACTTGAAATATTATAGATAAGACCTACTTACAACATATTCGTTTCATGTTTTAAGCGCTTGTACATCATTTGTTGCCAATCCATAAGCATGCTGTTGTTGTTGTTGTTGTTGCTGTTGTTGTTATTTATGCATTTTTATTTCACATTTATCGCATTTTTGCACTTAGTCGATGTTATATACAAATTTATCGGCCTGCTGGGAAGCAGTGTAGCAGAAATTGACCTCGACTTGCATTTTTCTTTCCTACTTTATGCCCTTATTCCCTTCGTTTTATGTAGTGCCATTTCGCACATTGTGCATACGCCGTGTTGTACGTGCGGATTTTGCCACACACACACAAACACAGTTGACTGTTACTGTTGTTTTGTTGTAGTAGTCATAAAACTTCTTAGGACTGCTGCTGCTGCTGCCGTTGCTGCCAGAACTTAACTTTGTTGTTTAGTGTAAAAGCCTTACAGCAGGATTGTTGCTCTCGCTACTTTTACTTTGTGCACATTATCACTTTGCCGAGCAGTTTGTGAACAACACAAAAAAAGCAACAGCAGCAACAGAAACAACTTTGTTCGATCTTTTCAGCCACAGCGACAGCAACAAAACTATAACAGCTGATATACAAAATGCTGTGGCAAATAGTTTGGCATGCACTTTAAGTACTTTGGAGCAGGCGTACACACACAAACACTTATACACACTTTTGCAACACCTTTAGTTGGCCTTTTAGCACAACCCCAGTCCCTTATACACTGCGCCTTAGTCAACCTTTTTCGTCTTTTTTACTCAGTCCCTGGCAGCAGCTGGCAACTCTGGTGTTCGAAAAATGCTCGTTTGCGGGCGGCAGCTTTTAACTTTTCTAAGACACCCAAAAAAATAAAAGTCCAACTTTTATTTATTTTGGTTTTGTTTTTGGCATCGCATTTTGTGGCGCAAGTGTTGCGTATTGCTGTTGTTGTTGTCGTTTTGTGTTGCCAACATTGTTGCGACTTGGCGCTCTAAATAAATAAAATTGAAATATATACATATATTAGATAAATAAAGCAAAACGGCGACAGCAAAACGATGAGAATTTAAGTGACACTGAAAACGAAGCGCTCGAAGATTCTCTAAAAGAATTTTTATATAATGACAATCAAATAATATTGTTAGATGAAGATGGAACGAACAATTTTCAAAGCTAGTTTTAAAGTTTTTTAAAAAAATGTTTCACCAATTTACGTCTTTGCTTTTTGGACATAAAAAAAAGACCAAAGGGAAAAGTTGACGCAATATTAAAGAAAATTTAACAAACTAAAATAACTTTTGCAGACAATTTAAATTAAATCAGTTTAATTAATAATGTTAATTATAAACTTATTCCTAAGTTTAAGTGTCACTTTTCTAACTCAAACACTTTAAGCCTTAAAGAACACATAACACAACATATAATTTGCATATTACACAGTTCTTAAGTGCTTGCGTTGTTTTCTTGCTTAAATTACTGATTTATTCAATATATATGGGCTGCAATCGCAAATCTTCCAGTCGATTTATTGGCAACCTTTCACTTGCTGCAGTCAACATTTGCATAAGTTATTAGCTAATCTCATCCTTAAAGCGTCGTTGCCAGCAACAACAACCACACTTCACACTAATTACACAACAAACACACCAACACACGCACACACACTCATGCATATATGTTTACGCTGTTACAGCTTTCTTGTTGCTCATTCGTTGAACTTTCTGGTTGGGTTTTTAGAAGGCATTTTTATTGTTTTTATGCTTTGCATTTGAGTCTGACACGCAAATAAATTTATTTTGCTGCTCACCCCACCAGCCTGTGCCTGACATGTTTTTTGGTTGCCCAGTTGTTACTTGTTACATTGCGTATACGCAGCGTGTACGCCTTTAGTTCGTAATTACTGCGAAGTAATCGCTTGATTTTGCGTAACAAGCAAGCCATGTATGTGACTTCCCCTATTCAACTCCCCCGCCCCCCTAGCCTACCCACCATTTTAGCCAGTTGTAAATCATAAATTGTTGGTTGCTGGTTGGTTGGCTTGCATTGTTTTTGGCATTTGGCGCCAACTGGCTGGCATGATTCATCGCATCGGGCATCAAACAGCCGGCAGCAGGCATCAGCTATCAAGCATATCATACATAGCCTTCATAGTCATGGTGTCCTGTACGTTCTGCACGTTTCACGCTTACGCAACGTGATCCGATTCAACCTGCCCTACCCCACCCATCCACTTGCCACTGTTGTTCTTATTTGATTAAAACGCATTTTCATATGAAAATCTGTTTTTTTTTTTTGTATATACATATATCGATCCGTTGATTTTAATTTTTGTGATTTTCATCACATATACGAACGAGTACATGTCCTGATTGCTCTCTGCTATGTGTGTGTGTGTGTGTGTATTTACAATATATTTTCATTACTTACTCCTGGGGCCAGCTGCTGGTCTCTGCTGTTGCCTTATGACCTGATGTCAGCTGCGCTTTCATGCATATTGTCCTCTGTTTTTTTTAATTAAAACACAAGCTTTAATTTAGTGCTTACGCATTCACTAACACAACATATTGCCTTTAAAACATTGTTAAAGTTTTTTTTTTTGATTTTTGTATTCATCTTATGAAGTCATTTTGTGGATGCTGTCACAAATATTTGCTTTTCTGTTTGAGTCATCTGATATTTACATTTATCTTGTTGTTGTTGTTGCTGTTGTTTCTTCTCTTTGGTCAACATTAAAAATTGTAATTTGGCTTTAAGAAAGTTTGTGGCTCCAAGCGTGTATAGAAACCACCTCGACCCACATACAACACACGCACACACGTATTTGAGCCATAAATAAGTTGGCCACCATTTTCTACCACTCACTGGCAACTTCCCCTTCCTTGCAGCCACACAACATGTTTGATGTGTAATTTCTGCAGGTGCTCATTAAAAATAATTACATCTGCTTTGGGCCAAGAAAATGGCAAATGGCAAAAAGGCAGCGAAGCTGACAGGTGAAGAAACTGGAACTCAGTTTCCTTCTTTCTCTCGCTTTTTTTTTGTATGTTTGTTCGCGATAAAATTTAGATGGC
Organism: Scaptomyza pallida; assembly: GCA_018152965.1. Lineage (NCBI taxonomy): Eukaryota > Metazoa > Arthropoda > Insecta > Diptera > Drosophilidae > Scaptomyza > Scaptomyza pallida. Next base: position 5,396,428 of record JAECXP010000107.1, read on the forward strand.
TGGCCCATTTATTTTCTATTTACACACGCTGTAAACAAGCTGTAGGAAGAAAGCAAACAAATAAAAAACTCAAATTGTTTTTCATTTCATAGAGGTGTATGCAATTATACAGCATTTAACTATCGAACTTTACAGTTGTAAAGCAATATAAACGTATCCTTTAACTCTTCAAACAACAACTGCCATCAACTGAAAGTACAAAACTTAAAACGTTTTTATTCCCAGACCGCAAATACTGCAAAAATAAAGCCCTCAAATTACTTTCACACCCGAAATGTTTTCCGTTTTATTTTATTGCACGTGTTTGACATTTTACAAATCGATTGTCCTTGGACCTTGAGAATACAATTTTGCAAAAGACTATTTAAATAATTAAATGAATGCAAAGCGACTGCAAGAATGTTTTAAAAAGCCCATCAAGTTGGCAAAAACTACAAAAAAAACACGTTTCTTTATTCAAAGCTTTTGCAAACTTGACATTTTGTGGCTAAACCTCAGAATACAAAAACAAATAAATCAAAGAGAGGAAGCCACACACACACACACAAACACACTTATTTTTTTGGTCGTCTTTGTATGTCCAAAAAAAAAACTTCAGCACTTTAGACAAGTGTACAGTTAGTCGGAAAATGGTCTGAACTTTGATATCAAACGGAAAGCAGAGCCCCCATAAAGCAGCAACAGCAGCAGCAGAACACAACAAACGCCAACACACACACATACATACGCACACCCACACATATTTATGACCATTTTCATGATTGACCGACTTGCAGCACAGACACACACACACAAAGGATAAGTGGGTGGGGCATATAATATATGGGTATTGCCCAGCTTTCATTCGGAATGTGCGTGATGAATAAATGATGCGCCTTGGAAGTTTCAAATGATTTGCTTTAGTTTCGCTTTGACCATGCATTGCTTATCCAACACACACACACACACCGTACACTCACGCATTTGATGTGGATAAATATATATATTTTGGTTTGTCGAAATTATGGAAATGCCAGTGACACAAGGAGTCAAGTTATCTACAAATAAATACATAGATGTACTATAGTTGTTATATCTCTTCAAATCTTCACACAATTCACAACTTTTATGGTTGATTATTGTGCTTTAAATAAGCGAGAGAATGGTTATTGCGGCAATTGCAAATAAGTTTGAGAACATTTCATAATATTAAACACAAAAGCAGCCCTGATATTTGGATCTTGACTATGTTTATAATCAAATGTGGTTAAATTTAAATCACAATACTATAACATAAAAGCAACCAAGTAATATATTATTAATAATAAAATTCTATAACTGAAAAGCGGGTGAGAAAAAACCAAAGGAAATTAATTTTTATAAAGCTCAAGCCAGGACTTTTTTATTTGAAAGTCGGCATAACTTCGATCAAAAGTTTCGTCGAACTCTCGATTTTCGGTCACAAGTTTTTGGGATGCAAATCAAATAACAAAGGAGTTTACCAAGATTTTTGAGGAATTACATTTAAAAATCGTGTGATTTTTAAAGAAGTCATGGTAATCGGAAGTTTTGTTCCTTACCCAAATAGATAATTTGTCTCAAAAATATGACACGAAAATTGGTTAAAAATTAAGTTTCTAGATTTAAATGCAGTATTAATTAAGAGCCTAAAACAACACTTTTGATGTATTGCAAATAAAAATCGGGCTTATTTTGAGGAAGTTATGGCAATCGGAAGTTTCGTTAAACGTCCAAGTCGGTTATCGGTCATAAAAAATTGACATGGAAATCGACTAAAAATTAAGTTGCTTTATTTTGTATTTATTTAAATGCAGTATTAATCTAAAGCGTAAATCATGACTTTTCGTGTATTGCATTTGAAAATCGAGCTTATTTCAAGGAAGTTATGACAATCGGAAGTTTCGTTAAACGACCAAGTCGGTTATCGGTCATAAAAAATTGACATGGAAATCGACTAAAAATTAAGTTTCTTTATTTTGTATTTATTTAAATGCAGTATTAATCTAGAGCGTAAAACATGACTTTTGGTGTAATGCATTTAAAAATCGAGCTTATTTTAAGGAAGTTATGACAATCGGAAGTTTCGTTAAACGTCCAAGTCGGTTATCGGTCATAAAAAATTGACATGGAAATCGACTAAAAATTAAGTTGCTTTATTTTGTATTTATTTAAATGCAGTATTAATCTAGAGCGTAAAACATGACTTTTGGTGTATTGCATTTGAAAATCGAGCTTATTTCAAGGAAGTTATGACAATCGGAAGTTTCGTTAAACGACCAAGTCGGTTATCGGTCATAAAAAATTGACATGGAAATCGACTAAAAATTAAGTTGCTTTATTTTGTATTTATTTAAATGCAGTATTAATCTAGAGCGTAAAACATGACTTTTGGTGTATTGCATTTGAAAATCGAGCTTATTTCAAGGAAGTTATGACAATCGGAAGTTTCGTTAAACGACCAAGTCGGTTATCGGTCATAAAAAATTGACATGGAAATCGACTAAAAATTAAGTTGCTTTATTTTGTATTTATTTAAATGCAGTATTAATCTAGAGCGTAAAACATGACTTTTGGTGTATTGCATTTGAAAATCGAGCTTATTTCAAGGAAGTTATGACAATCGGAAGTTTCGTTAAACGACCAAGTCGGTTATCGGTCATAAAAAATTGACATGGAAATCGACTAAAAATTAAGTTGCTTTATTTTGTATTTATTTAAATGCAGTATTAATCTAGAGCGTAAAACATGACTTTTGGTGTATTGCATTTGAAAATCGAGCTTATTTCAAGGAAGTTATGACAATCGGAAGTTTCGTTAAACGACCAAGTCGGTTATCGGTCATAAAAAATTGACATGGAAATCGACTAAAAATTAAGTTGCTTTATTTTGTATTTATTTAAATGCAGTATTAATCTAGAGCGTAAAACATGACTTTTGGTGTATTGCATTTGAAAATCGAGCTTATTTCAAGGAAGTTATGACAATCGGAAGTTTCGTTAAACGACCAAGTCGGTTATCGGTCATAAGAAATTGACATGGAAATCGACTAAAAATTAAGTTGCTTTATTTTGTATTTATTTAAATGCAGTATTAATCTAGAGCGTAAAACATGACTTTTGGTGTATTGCATTTGAAAATCGAGCTTATTTCAAGGAAGTTATGGCAATCGGAAGTTGCGTTAAACGTCCAAGTCGGTTATCGGTCATAAAAAATTGACATGGAAATCGACTAAAAATTAAGTTGCTTTATTTTGTATTTATTTAAATGCAGTATTAATCTAAAGCGTAAAACATGACTTTTCGTGTATTGCATTTGAAAATCGAGCTTATTTCAAGGAAGTTACGACAATCGGAAGTTTCGTTAAACGACCAAGTCGGTTATCGGTCATAAAAAATTGACATGGAAATCGACTAAAAATTAAGTTGCTTTATTTTGTATTTATTTAAATGCAGTATTAATCTAGAGCGTAAAACATGACTTTTGGTGTATTGCATTTGAAAATCGAGCTTATTTTCAAGGAAGTTATGACAATCGGAAGTTTCGTTAAACGACCAAGTCGGTTATCGGTCATAAAAAATTGACATGGAAATCGACTAAAAATTAAGTTGCTTTATTTTGTATTTATTTAAATGCAGTATTAATCTAGAGCGTAAAACATGACTTTTGGTGTATTGCATTTGAAAATCGAGCTTATTTCAAGGAAGTTATGACAATCGGAAGTTTCGTTAAACGACCAAGTCGGTTATCGGTCATAAAAAATTGACATGGAAATCGACTAAAAATTAAGTTGCTTTATTTTGTATTTATTTAAATGCAGTATTAATCTAGAGCGTAAAAACATGACTTTTGGTGTATTGCATTTGAAAATCGAGCTTATTTTAAGGAAGTTATGACAATCGGAAGTTTCGTTAAACGACCAAGTCGGTTATCGGTCATAAAAAATTGACATGGAAATCGACTAAAAATTAAGTTGCTTTATTTTGTATTTATTTAAATGCAGTATTAATCTAGAGCGTAAAACATGACTTTTGGTGTATTGCATTTGAAAATCGAGCTTATTTTAAGGAAGTTATGACAATCGGAAGTTTCGTTAAACGACCAAGTCGGTTATCGGTCATAAAAAATTGACATGGAAATCGACTAAAAATTAAGTTGCTTTATTTTGTATTTATTTAAATGCAGTATTAATCTAGAGCGTAAAACAAGACTTTTGGTGTATTGCATTTGAAAATCGGGCTTATTTTAAGGAAGTTATGGCAATCGAAGGGAAGTTTCGTTAAACGACCAAGTCGGTTATCGGTCATAAAAAATTGACATGGAAATCGAAAAAAATTAAGTTTCTTTATTTTGTATTTATTTAAATGTAGTAATTTTCTAGAGCGTAAAACAAGACTTTTGGTGTATTGCATTTGAAAATCGAGCTTATTTCAAGGAAGTTATGACAATCGGAAGTTTCGTTAAACGACCAAGTCGGTTATCGGTCATAAAAAATTGACATGGAAATCGACTAAAAATTAAGTTTCTTTATTTTGTATTTATTTAAATGCAGTATTAATCTAGAGCGTAAAACATGACTTTTGGTGTAATGCATTTAAAAATCGAGCTTATTTTAAGGAAGTTATGACAATCGGAAGTTTCGTTAAACGACCGTCGGTTATCGGTCATAAAATTGCTGAGTCGGTTATCGGTCATAAAAAATTGACATGGAAATCGACTAAAAATTAAGTTTCTTTATTTTGTATTTATTTAAATGCAGTATTAATCTAGAGCGTAAAACATGACTTTTGGTGTAATGCATTTAAAAATCGAGCTTATTTTAAGGAAGTTATGACAATCGGAAGTTTCGTTAAACGACCAAGTCGGTTATCGGTCATAAAAAATTGACATGGAAGTCGACTAAAAATTAAGTTGCTTTATTTTGTATTTATATAAATGCAGTATTAATCTAGAGCGTAAAACATGACTTTTGGTGTAATGCATTTGAAAATCGAGCTTATTTCAAGGAAGTTATGACAATCGGAAGTTTCGTTAAACGACCAAGTCGGTTATCGGTCATAAAAAATTGACATGGAAATCGACTAAAAATTAAGTTTCTTTATTTTGTATTTATTTAAATGCAGTATTAATTTAGAGCGTAAAACAAGACTTTTGATGTATTACATTTGAAAATCGAGCTTATTGCAAGGAAGTTATGACAATCGGAAGATTCGTTAAACGACCAAGTCGGTTATCGGTCATAAAAAATTGACATGGAAGTCGACTAAAAATTAAGTTGCTTTATTTTGTATTTATTTAAATGCAGTATTAATCTAGAGCGTAAAACATGACTTTTGGTGTAATGCATTTGAAAATCGAGCTTATTTTAAGGAAGTTATGACAATCGGAAGTTTCGTTAAACGACCAAGTCGGTTATCGGTCATAAAAAATTGACATGGAAATCGACTAAAAATTAAGTTTCTTTATTTTGTATTTATTTAAATGCAGTATTAATCTAGAGCGTAAAACATGACTTTTGGTGTATTGCATTTGAAAATCGAGCTTATTTCAGGAAGTTATGACAATCGGAAGTTTCGTTAAACGACCAAGTCGGTTATCGGTCATAAAAATTGACATGGAAATCGACTAAAATTAAGTTTTTTATTTTTATTTATTTAAATGCAGTATTAATCTAGAGCGTAAAACATGACTTTTGTGTAATGCATTTGAAAATCGAGCTTATTTCAAGGAAGTTATGACAATCGGAAGTTTCGTTAAACGACCAAGTCGGTTATCGGTCATAAAAAATTGACATGGAAATCGACTAAAAATTAAGTTTCTTTATTTTGTATTTATTTAAATGCAGTATTAATCTAGAGCGTAAAACATGACTTTTGGTGTAATGCATTTAAAAATCAAGCTTATTTTAAGGAAGTTATGACAATCGGAAGTTTCGTTAAACGACCAAGTCGGTTATCGGTCATAAAAAATTGACATGGAAGTCGACTAAAAATTAAGTTGCTTTATTTTGTATTTATATAAATGCAGTATTAATCTAGAGCGTAAAACATGACTTTTGGTGTAATGCATTTGAAAATCGAGCTTATTTCAAGGAAGTTATGACAATCGGAAGTTTCGTTAAACGACCAAGTCGGTTATCGGTCATAAAAAATTGACATGGAAATCGACTAAAAATTAAGTTTCTTTATTTTGTATTTATTTAAATGCAGTATTAATTTAGAGCGTAAAACAAGACTTTTGATGTATTACATTTGAAAATCGAGCTTATTGCAAGGAAGTTATGACAATCGGAAGATTCGTTAAACGACCAAGTCGGTTATCGGTCATACGTTATCGGTCATAAAAAATTGACATGGAAATCGACTAAAAATTAAGTTTCTTTATTTTGTATTTATTTAAATGCAGTATTAATCTAGAGCGTAAAACATGACTTTTGGTGTAATGCATTTAAAAATCGAGCTTATTTTAAGGAAGTTATGACAATCGGAAGTTTCGTTAAACGACCAAGTCGGTTATCGGTCATAAAAAATTGACATGGAAATCGACTAAAAATTAAGTTTCTTTATTTTGTATTTATTTAAATGCAGTATTAATCTAGAGCGTAAAACATGACTTTTGGTGTAATGCATTTAAAAATCGAGCTTATTTGAGTGACACGGGTCGTTACCGGAAAGAGTTTAAGGTAAGGAAGTTATGACAATCGGAAGTTTCGTTAAACGACCAAGTCGGTTATCGGTCATAAAAAATTGACATGGAAGTCGACTAAAAATTAAGTTGCTTTATTTTGTATTTATATAAATGCAGTATTAATCTAGAGCGTAAAACATGATTTTTGGTGTAATGCATTTGAAAATCGAGCTTATTTCAAGGAAGTTATGACAATCGGAAGTTTCGTTAAACGACCAAGTCGGTTATCGGTCATAAAAAATTGACATGGAAATCGACTAAAAATTAAGTTTCTTTATTTTGTATTTATTTAAATGCAGTATTAATTTAGAGCGTAAAACAAGACTTTTGATGTATTACATTTGAAAATCGAGCTTATTGCAAGGAAGTTATGACAATCGGAAGATTCGTTAAACGACCAAGTCGGTTATCGGTCATAAAAAATTGACATGGAAGTCGACTAAAAATTAAGTTGCTTTATTTTGTATTTATTTAAATGCAGTATTAATCTAGAGCGTAAAACATGACTTTTGGTGTAATGCATTTGAAAATCGAGCTTATTTTAAGGAAGTTATGACAATCGGAAGTTTCGTTAAACGACCAAGTCGGTTATCGGTCATAAAAAATTGACATGGAAATCGACTAAAAATTAAGTTTCTTTATTTTGTATTTATTTAAATGCAGTATTAATCTAGAGCGTAAAACATGACTTTTGTGTATTGCATTTGAAAATCGAGCTTATTTCAAGGAAGTTATGACAATCGGAAGTTTCGTTAAACGACCAAGTCGGTTATCGGTCATAAAAAATTGACATGGAAATCGACTAAAAATTAAGTTTCTTTATTTTGTATTTATTTAAATGCAGTATTAATCTAGAGCGTAAAACATGACTTTTGGTGTAATGCATTTAAAAATCAAGCTTATTTTAAGGAAGTTATGACAATCGGAAGTTTCGTTAAACGACCAAGTCGGTTATCGGTCATAAAAAATTGACATGGAAATCGACTAAAAATTAAGTTTCTTTATTTTGTATTTATTTAAATGCAGTATTAATCTAGAGCGTAAAACATGACTTTTGGTGTAATGCATTTAAAAAATCGAGCTTATTTTAAGGAAGTTATGACAATCGGAAGTTTCGTTAAACGACCAAGTCGGTTATCGGTCATAAAAAATTGACATGGAAGTCGACTAAAAATTAAGTTGCTTTATTTTGTATTTATATAAATGCAGTATTAATCTAGAGCGTAAAACATGATTTTTGGTGTAATGCATTTGAAAATCGAGCTTATTTCAAGGAAGTTATGACAATCGGAAGTTTCGTTAAACGACCAAGTCGGTTATCGGTCATAAAAAATTGACATGGAAATCGACTAAAAATTAAGTTTCTTTATTTTGTATTTATTTAAATGCAGTATTAATTTAGAGCGTAAAACAAGACTTTTGATGTATTACATTTGAAAATCGAGCTTATTGCAAGGAAGTTATGACAATCGGAAGATTCGTTAAACGACCAAGTCGGTTATCGGTCATAAAAAATTGACATGGAAGTCGACTAAAAATTAAGTTGCTTTATTTTGTATTTATTTAAATGCAGTATTAATCTAGAGCGTAAAACATGACTTTTGGTGTAATGCATTTGAAAATCGAGCTTATTTTAAGGAAGTTATGACAATCGGAAGTTTCGTTAAACGACCAAGTCGGTTATCGGTCATAAAAAATTGACATGGAAATCGACTAAAAATTAAGTTTCTTTATTTTGTATTTATTTAAATGCAGTATTAATCTAGAGCGTAAAATATGACTTTTGGTGTATTGCATTTGAAAATCGAGCTTATTTCAAGGAAGTTATGACAATCGGAAGATTGTCCGACCAAGTCGGTTATCGGTCATAAAAAATTGACATGGAAATCGACTAAAAATTAAGTTTCTTTATTTTGTATTTATTTAAATGCAGTATTAATTTAGAGCGTAAAACAAGACTTTTGATGTATTACATTTGAAAATCGAGCTTATTGCAAGGAAGTTATGACAATCGGAAGATTCGTTAAACGACCAAGTCGGTTATCGGTCATAAAAAATTGACATGGAAGTCGACTAAAAATTAAGTTGCTTTATTTTGTATTTATATAAATGCAGTATTAATCTAGAGCGTAAAACATGACTTTTGGTGTAATGCATTTAAAAATCGAGCTTATTTTAAGGAAGTTATGACAATCTGAAGTTTCGTTAAACGACCAAGTCGGTTATCGGTCATAAAAAATTGACATGGAAATCGACTAAAAATTAAGTTGCTTTATTTTGTATTTATTTAAATGTAGTATTAATCTAGAGCGTAAAACATGACTTTTGGTGTATTGCATTTGAAAATCGAGCTTATTTCAAGGAAGTTATGACAATCAGAAGTTTCGTTAAGCGACCAAGTCGGTTATCGGTCATAAAAAATTGACATGGAAATCGACTAAAAA